>CM060895.1:110195000-111445000 GCA_030762935.1 Hymenopus coronatus
TAGTAGTAGTAGCAGTAGTAGTAGTAGTTGCAGTAGTAGCAGTAGTAGTAGCAGCAGTAGTAATGGTGGTGGAAGTAGTAGTAGTAGCAGTAGTAGTAGTAGCAGTAGTAGTAGTAGCAGCAGTAGTAATGGTGGTAGTAGTAGTAGTAGCAGTAGTAGTAGTAGCAGTAGTAGAAGGAGGAGGAGTAGGAGATAAAAAAAAAGAAATCTGATGTGTTCCATTCATATAACTTATTCTAGCTGTCACTAATAAATTTTGCTTATAAAATGGTATTCTTTTATCTAAGTCATGCTAATCAAGACAAAGATTGCTAGAAAACGTCTTATTACTTGCAGCCTTATAATTGAAGGGAAATAAGGGAATGCACGAGGTAAAAACGATACTCAGAACCTTTATAAGCCTGTCGCTAAGTGAAGCATTGGATATTCGGTTCTCTTTGCGTATTATGAGTAAACCCTTTATAGAAACAGGCCATCAGAAGGATTCCCTCCGTTTGAGAAATGTTTAAGTACATTAAAACTGAAAGCAATTACTGGGAATATCTCGAAAATGGTGAACTCTACAAAACATAAGTGTATATTTATGACATAAATGGCGCTTTTAAATGTCTGTACTCTATGCGTATTAAGTTTTTTTCTGTCTCTTACGGGTTTCCAGGTACACAAGAGTCATCCGGAATGAAAGGATCTTCAGAGGTTATTCTCACAAAATTCAAGCTGTACATTTCGTTTGGCATGAAAATATCTTAAACATATGATATTTTAATAAAACTAAATAGAGCTATTTTTGAGAAAATCAACATTTTCGAAAAATTTTCCATGTAAAGGGTAGTTGGGGGTGGGGGATTGCCAAGAAAATTCATGTCGCATCCTTGAAAGATACCTACTGAATTTAAATACCAAGCTTGGTATGTAACCAACTTTTCGTTTCTGAGCTATGCTTCCCACAGACACACACGGACATGCTTTTAAAACATTTTTTGTTTGTTTGATAGACGGGGTCTCAAAACATGTGTTCCGGGAAATATTGATGTCGAATTTTTGGGTGGAATACAATACCTTCTCTAACCACTATGTCGTTGTACATAACGGCTAGAGAAAATAGTAAGATGAAAGCTCTCTTCAATATGTGCAGGTTAGACAGTTTGAATTGATGACTGTTTTTAAATTCCTACTTTTTAGAAGGAGTCAGTCCTTATTTAATGCTTTAAACCCTTAATGCTGAGTGTTTACTTTCTCTAGTAGGGGAAGTATTGTGTTCCATCCAAAAATTCGATGCCGAGATTACACCGGTAATATATTATGCTTTGAGGTCTCCTGAACCCAAAGTATATTTTAGAAAAATGTTTATGTAAGTTTGAGATGTGGTATGTGTATGTGTGACCAGTATAACTCAAAAGCGACTAGTCGGTTAAATACTACACTTGGTATTTCATTTTCCAATGATGCGACACGAAGATATACTATACATTTTCCCTAACATTTTGGTTTTCTCAAAAATGGCTATAAAGATTTTGATAAAATACCATATGTTTAAGATTTTTCATCATAAATGAAATTTATATCTGAAGTTTCTACTCAAAAATATTGAAAATGTCTTAAACATTGCTAAACAACATTGTTAGTGCATTTTTTGAGAAAATCAAGATGTGCTAAAATGTTATCCAATAAAGGTAGTTCAGCGTAAGGATTTTTTTTTTTTAAATGTTCTTGTCGATTTTTGGAAGATGGGGATTTGAATATCGAGGTTGCTATTGAACCGCTTTTGTTGTTGTTGTTGTTTTTGTATTGGAATTATGCTATCCAGCGATAGACAAATCCATACGTATACACAGAAAGACACCCACACACATATGTTGGTCTGAAGAGTTTTTTGTGAATTCAAGGGTCCTCAAAATATGCATTTCTGGTTAAATATCGAAAAATCTCTCGAATTGTTTAATTGAATGAATTATTTCCCCAACTAACTGAGAGAGATTAGAATTCTGATGGCTACGTTCACATGACTTTCAATACCTATTCTTACAAAAGATTATTCTCTAACTACTTCATCCTGATGAAGATAAGCACTATCAGAAATGGTTCGATTGCACATTTCCTTATAGCTACGAAGAGAATAAAGGAATATACTGGGCTAAAATAACGGTCTTATCTTTAAGAGTTGGTCGCTACGGATTAAATTGAAATTCCTTTCTCTTTATTTGAGCAGGATGAGAAAAACCTGACTATTCAAACTGTTAAACTAATCAACTCAAAGGTTACCAATAACAGGTAGCTCAGTTAACTAAAAAAACAACAAAAAACAAAAAAACAAAAAAAAAAAACAAAAAAAAAACAGAACAATGTATTGGACATGAATTATGAGCTTTGAGATCTACTTCTTTGTGTAGTAAAATTTGTCTATGTTCTGAGGTTTACCAATAAAATTATGGAAATTATATTAAAATTGTTTAGCTATTTTAATCAACCCCGATAGCGTTTTTTACTTTCTCTACACGTACTATATACATAGTGTATAGAGAAGGTATTGTAATCCACCCAAAAATTCAATACCGAGATTTCACCGAAAATACATGTTTTGGGTCCCCCTGAATAAAAAAAAAAGCATTTTTGGATAAAAGTCCGTGTATGTGTGTGTGTCTCTGTGTGCCTGTGGACAGCATAGCTCAAAAACGAAAAGTCTGTTACAAACCAAATTTGGTATTTAGGTAAGGTATCTCTCAAGGATGCGACACGAAGATTTTCAAGAAAATCCCCCACTGCCATCTACCCTTTACATGGAACTTTTTTCGAAAATTTTGATTTTCTAAAAAAATTGCTCTAATAATTTTGATTAAAATATCGTATATTACTGATATTTACCTGACAAATGAAATGCATATCTTGACTTTTCTGGGAATAGCCTCTGAAGACTACTTTATTCTGGATGAATTTTACGGAATTTTGCATATCTGCTAAACCGTAAGAGATGGATAAAAGCTTACTACACAGAAAATGTAGAGTACATTAAAACACACAGGTTATGTTATATACTTTTTTCATGGAGGTGATCGTTTTTAAGGTATTCGTTGTTTTTGGTTTCAGCTTTGAAAAACTTATACTTTTCTTATATAGGAATTTGTCAACTCCTGTCCATACAAACAAAGAAACACCAGTCACATAGCAGCCAGCTTTTGACTAGCAGTTTAACCTATGGTTTCCTTTATTTTGCTTCTACTTACAAGGTAGCAAGTAATAAAACTATTTCTGCTAATCTTTTCTTGATTAGCATGAAATAAATATAAGCATAAGCTTTTTAAAACAATTTGTTGTTTAGATGTAGAGAAAGTCATGTGAATGGAACACATCAGATTTTTTTTTATCCTAACGTACTTTAATTTACTTGGTCATATCAGACCATTAATGAAATGGGTGAAATGGTGCTCAAATGATCTCGGTGTCGATGGAGCTTAAAGTTATTCGACATTTATCTTCTCTAGATAAGGGAAAACCCCAGAAAAACCCTTATCCGGGTAACTAAGCGAGAGTTCAACTCGCCAGAATGAATGTAGAGCAGACATGCTATCACCCAGGCGTGCTAGAACTAATTTTGAGAAAATTAAAGTTCCAAATAAAGTTTAGTTATGAGTGGGGGTTCTCGTCCTTGGAAGATGCTGAACTTAAATAATAGGTTTGGTATTTAAGGCTTTTCATTCTTGAGTTATGCTCTTCATGCATACACAAACACACACGAGTGCGAGAATTTTGTTAAAAAGTATTTTTCGATTAAGGGCAAATATTTACGAATCTCGACATGGAATTTTTGAGTAGGATAACATACTTCCCCTACTTACTATAGATTGTAGAGAAAGTATAATTTGGTAAAATGTCTTAAATATTGATCCTAATTAAATTTTATCAAAACAGCAAGGAAAAAAATATGATATGCTCCATTGACACAACTTTCTCTACATCTCTGTAATAATCTCTCCATTATTGTTAATAAGCTTATTCTTCTATCTATATCATGCTGTTGGAGATAAATACTAGCAGAAATGGTCTTATTACTTAGTTTATTAGAAGTAGAAAGGGAGTAAGGGAATACATTAGGCTAAACCAACAGTCAATTGTTCTAAAATATGGTTGTTAAAGGACTGAAATCCGTTTCACTGCGTGGCCAGGAGTTGACAAGTTCCCGTATGTGAAAAGTTTTAAGTATTTTAAAGCTGAAGCCAATAGCAAGGAATATCTGGAAAACGACCAACTCCACGGGATTTACATATTTGGTATAGCAATCGGTTTACTAGTTATGCAAAATTCAGCAAAATTCATCCAGAATAAAGAGGTCTACAGAGGCTATTCCGAGAAAATTCAACATATACATTTTATTTGTCGTGTAAATATCTTAAATTTAAGAGACTTTAATAAAAACTATTTGAACCATTTTTGAGAAAACCAAAATTATTGAAATGTTTTCTGTGTAAAGGGTAGTTGGAGGTGGGGAAATTTTTTTGAAAATCTTCGTGTCTCATCCTTGGAAGATACTGAACTTAAATATAAAGTTTGGTATTTATTTATTTTTTACACACACAAGGATAATTTTCTAAAAATTCCCTTTTTTGGGGGGGATTCAGGGGGTTCCAAAATATCTATATCCAGCGATATTTGGTCTCGGACTTTTGAGCGCAATACAGTACCTTCTCTACATACTATATACACACTATGTGGTACGTGTAGAGAAAGTAAAAAGAGAGAAAAAAACTTGCAAGGAGCATTATGTTTTAAATATTGAATAATATTTTTCACAAAACCCAAAAATGTTGGCTACAGTTTTTTGTATTAATAATTTACATTGTGTCGCATAGTTTTAAAGGTGTTGTGTTTGCGCGCACGCGTAACGATACCTTATCACTGAGAAATCGCGCCGGCGACAACAATATATCAACACGCACAGTTAAATTCGTCACGTTCAGATTCAGGTATAAAACCCGCACCACACAGTTCTCCTCCAGTCGTCAGGTACGCATCCTCGACATGAAGCTTCTGGTGAGTTTCAGTTCAGGTTGGCTTCCAATATTCTTCCTACGTTCCAGCACAAACTGCTGTTCATAGCAAGAATATTTCAAAGACAGTACGTTATTTATGTTGAATATTTACAGAATCAATATTAAGCTCCTTGTACACGTCAAGTTTTTGTGAAACTCAATTTTTACTAGGCTTTCCAAAAGTTATTCCAATTTCAGAACTTTTTATTATCGAATTGCTTCCAACACATTTAGAGTTTTTGAAAGTTGTGAAAGAAAACAAGAATATGAGCTAGTTCCCAAACTGAGGAACAGTCTTAAGGTGGGTTTCCACTGGTAACTTGTACTTGACATTTGTTAGAACTTGTTCCTTACACTTATATAAACTGTATAACACAGGTTAGAACGTTTGCAAGCTTTTCAGGTCTGAATTTGAGGTTATGTATTTTTTTCTACTTTCCCTTTATCGGTCTCTTAAACTACCGAAGTATCACTCAAACATGCTCATTTTTTATTAGGTCCCTTTAGTCCAGTCATGGATTTTGCTTCAACTCTGTCACTAACATTTTCACGAAGGACGCAGACAACCCCATTTTGAAAACAACAATAAGCAGCGGACAACACGTTTGAATTGCGCAAGCGCAAGTTCCGGAACTACGGAAAGTTATCGCTCCTTTACCAGGAACATGACACATGTATGGAACATGTCTGAAACAGTATAGAACACAGAATTGTTAATGAGCTTGTCGCGAACTAAAGGGAACGTATGTATAACACAAGTTCCATACAAAAGCCACCAGTATTAACCACCTTTAGGCGGCGAGGAACGATTTGAAATTACCTTATTTTTTAAGCTTAGCATCCTTTAACCTGATTGGTCATATCGGACGATGAATGATTTGGTGAAATGATTCTCAAATGGTCTCGGGATCCATGAAAATTAAAGTTACTCGACATATGTCTTCTCAGAATAAGGGAAAATTCCGAAAAAAAAACCTTATCCGGGTAACTCATCCTAAACAAGATTCGAACTCGCGAGTTGCTGAATATGAGATACACACGCTACGGCGGGCATTAAACTTTTTGTACACAAGGTTGTAAAAAGTGCGCATTCTTAATTAAAGATGGTATATCGCTGACTGCCTTGTTTCTTTTATTATCGTAAGCTTCTGCACAGGCGTTGATGCCAATATGTGCGAAATCGCTTTAACGGTCATAAATCCTTTGTTGTTGAAATTGATGTCCTGTCAGAAAGTTCGTAAGAAGAAATCACAGAACTGAAGTGTAATTGAAACTCAAATGGCCGGAGTTGTGATGACCGTTATTGTGCCAATTTCAATTCTTAACTTTGACTTAATTAAAACAAGGCGGCGTTGTCAGCTATACGTCCTAGTATTTTAATTGTGGATTGTCAAATTTGAAATAACAAGATCTAAGAGTGAAACAATGTCAACGGCCTCACTGACTTCATAGCAGTGACTTATGGTTCTGAATCATTATTTTCACTATTTAATTTAATAGTATGTTTATAAAATGTTTGTCTTAGTTATATATGTTATTTAAATTATATTTTTATTTAAACATGTTTGTTAAACATGATGTAATTGTATTGTCTTATTTTACACTCTTTCGTCGAAGATATTGAAAAATATGTTTTAAATTCCCTTGACGTTCTCTATCCATTGCTTAATAAGTTATTCTTAAATATACTTAACATTAATTGACATAACATTTACAGAAATGCTATTATTACATATTTCCTTGTAAATAAAATGTAAATAGCGCTAGACTTCAGAATAGTAAACTATTTTGAGAGCTGATGATGGTATTGAAATTCCGCTCTTTTTGCCTGACCAGGGAAGTGGGTTCCCATTTGTAAAAAAACTATAAGTATTGGAAAATTGCAACCAACACAAGGAATATCTCGGAAATGATTAACTCCATAAAAATTGCATTTAACATGAATTGTGTATTTTAATGAGATCTAAATTTGTTGAGTCGTGTATGTTTACCGGGTAAAGGATATTCAGAATGAACATTCTATTCCCAGAAAATTTAAGGTATACATTTCATTTATCGTGAAAATGTGTTAAACATATGGTATTTTAAATCAGTCCTTTTTGAGCAAATCAATATTTTCGAGAAAATAATTTATGGCTTGGGGTGGAGGAATTTTCTTGAAAACGTTCGAGTTGCATCATTGGAAGATGCTGAACTTAAGTTCCAACTTTTTGTTTTTGAGTTATGCTCTTTACAGCACGGACCTTTCTTTAAAGCTGCCTTTTTTTATTTAGGGGACCTCAAAACATATATTTATGGTTAAATCTCGACATTCATTTTCGGTGGAATACAATGCCTTTTCTACCTGTAATGTACATAGTACACGTAGAGAAACCAAAAACTGCCAGGCAGATTTCTGAAGTATATACAACAATACATTATACAATGTTATATAGAGTAGTAAATCTATTATTTTGTGTTATTTTTATTGTATTGCTTAATCATAATCTGATTTCATAGGTTGCGCACAGAAGTTCAACCAGAACGTTTAGGAACTTGAAAGCTTCTTCACTGTGTGCTTTTTTTAAATCTTAATTTCGTCAGAACCATAAAACATAAGCTTTTTAAATATTAAATATACTGTTCTCCCATGTAATTGCAAAATTACTAGAAAGGTTGAAAATTAAATCGAATTGCTAAATGCTAGAACATAGCTGACAAGTTCGTATATTTCAAACTATTGCCTTTATACATTTACCATTCAACTTTTCAGCAGAAGTTTTTGCATGCAATTCTTTCTATTCCCCACATGGTAGTAAATAATATGGACCCATAATCGCTCGATAGCAGCTTAATTGAACATGGAATACTATCCTTTATTTCAATGATTTCTTTGTAACATACAAATTGTGAATAGTGCTTAGCCAATATTTCAAACAACAAAATTATTGCAAGTTCTAAGTCCATAGAAATTACTGCATAATTACCAGAAATTGGTTACGACATTTTGATTAATTAAAGGTATTGCAAAATGTTCGTTATTTTGTGCCAAGAAAACTTATTTATACAATGATATTTCTTGAGAAATGATAACTTTAGACAACTCTCGAGGAAGTAATGAGCATCGAGTGATAAGGCCGCACCAACAAAGGTAAAGGAGAGTACCACAGTGTGTCAATGAGTATGACACCTTTCGTATCCTCTCTCCAAATCGTCTTCATCATTTTTACGGCTGATGGGGCCGTTTTTGCCTTCTTTGGAGCACATTCACAGGAAGCAATCCACTATTTTGATTTGTTGCATATTTTCCGGTGCGTAAAGATGAATCTAGTCCTCAATGACGGTGGAAACTCGAAGCAACAGGTCCTTCGAATTTTGAATAAATAGCTCCAAGCGCAGTTGAAAGCCGCACCCGCCGATTAGATTCGTTCTGTAGGTTCACGATGGCCAAGCAGGCCTTGAACATAGAGCATGTCAAAGCATATGAAATTACAAAGACTAAGCATATAACATTTAAAATTAATAGTAGCCATCATACACTTTCAAGTGCATTAACACTTAAGGCGGCTATTAAACATTATATAATATGTATTTTACAGCCTATAAAATTACATTTCTTACATCGTTATATACAAAGGTGTTCAAATATAATGTTACAATCAACATCCCCAAAATATTAAATGTATACATAACATTTTTCAATGTTATTTCCAAATTGTTAGTTGTTGCTCTAAAGAGTACATATACAGAGAATGTATATATATTATATATACATATATAAAATTACAGTGCTAAAATTGTGCAATAAATATTAATTTTCTAGCCCATTTAATTAACAGCTACTAAATATAAAATAACTTTACTTTACTTTTAGTCCACATCATTTCACTTAGCGTTCATTCTTATTATAGTATGTAATGCATTTCAAAATTTGATATTAAAATATACACTTTCAGATATTAAAATGTATCTACATATTGGCATATTAAAGGCACTTAATGCTTACACATTTACTTATATGTAAAGTGCATCAACATTTGATATTAAGGTTACATTTTCAAAATATTAAGTATGCACATTAAACATATTAATAGCATTTCTAAATAGTTACTTGCTGTATGTTAAAGTACACACATTAAATACTTCGGGTTACAGTGCTAGAATATTTGCAATTTTATTATATTTCTAATTCATCACAGCACAATTAACACCTAGACGGCCCGGGTTCGATCACAAGTGACCGGATGTGAGATTTGTGGTGGATAAAGCGGCGCAGGGGCGGGTTTTCTCCGGGTTCTCCGGTTTCCCCCGCCATCACATTCCACCGGGACTCCATCTTCATATATCATCATTTTCAATGATTCCTCAGCAACCACATCTGATGAGCGTCTTTGACGCTTCTCGTCAGAAACGGATGCTCGACCACATTTAATGTTGCAGAACTAATATTCAACTGCTGTCATAGATGGCGAAAGGTCCCCATAAACAGAATTAAAGTTCACTTTTCTTCTCGCAAGTTTCCCCATTCAAAAGTGAACAGCCAATCTCTGAGAACCATACTGCATTTTTATCCATTTTGGTGAAAACTCCTGAAACGTGGGAATCACTACCATATTGATTGCCTTTGCATCATCATCTATTTTGATACACGTGTACTTATTGAACTACACACACACACACACACACACACACACACACACACACACACACACACACATTCACACAAAGTGATCCTGCAGCTGCATTATTATAAGAATATTTTGAAATGAAAGTTATGAAAAAAAAAATAATATGAATGGAGTGTCCACTCTGCCAGTTAGAATTAATTCCCAGTATTGATAATAGGTTACATTATACAATAGGTTTATCCCTGCTCTAGTTACTTTACGATGGACATAAAAAGGCAGATGTTTGAAGATAATAAACCCCAAATGAAAGCTAATTCTTTTTTTTTTCCTACACAGGCACAATTTTTTCTGCTTTGGGTAGCAGCCGCCTCTGCTGGTTCTTGGTCGGGAGGTTTTGGCGGCATTGGAGGTGGCGCTATCGGCAAAGGATGGGGCGGTCTTGATGATGGTATCGATGACGACAAAGGATGGGGCGGTTATGACGGCGGCAACATCGGAGATGGTAAAGATTGGGGTGGTTTTGGGGGTGGATATGGTGGCATAATTGATGGAGGTGATAAAGGATGGGGTGGTTTTGGAGGTGGTATGATCGAAGGTGGATCAATTGGTAAGGGTTGGGGAGGCATTGGGGCTGGATATGGTGGTATTGAAGAAGGATACGCCGACAAAGGATGGGGTGGTTATGGAGGTATCATCGAGGATGGAGGCTCTGATAAGGGATGGGGAGGTTTTGGAGGTGGATATGGTGGTATTGAAGATGACAAAGGATGGGGAGGTGCTGCCGGTGGATACAGTGGTATCGTCGAAGATGGTTTAATTGGCAAAGGATGGGGAGGATATGGAGGTGCCATCGAAACTGGATCAATTGGTAAGGGATGGGGAGGTATTGGAGCTGGATATGGCGGTATTGCAGAAGGATACGGTGGCAAAGGATGGGGTGGATATGAGGCTGGTTATAGTGGCATGATCGATGATGGCAAATTTGGAGGAGGTGCTATTGGAGATAAAGGATTCGGTGAAACATCCTGGGCACCCAAAGGTTACTTGGGATCCAAGATTATTGAGAAGAAAGTCACCGAAAAGAAGTATCCTGTGAAAGTGCCAGTGCCCGTAGAGAAGCCGTACCCTGTTGATGTAAAGGTGCCAATCGACCACACTTACCCTGTTGAAGTTAAAGTACCAATCCCAGAGCCAGCACCTTACCCTGTTGATGTGCCAGTGCCTGTTCCTGAACCTTATTCCGTAGAGGTTCCTGTACCAGTCGATCACCCATATCCGGTGTACGTAGAGAAGAAGCTAGCGGTTCCTGAGCCTTACCCTATCAACATCCCCGTCCCAGTTGATCATCCCTACCCAGTTCAGGTGAAAGTGCCTGTCCCTGAGCCTTATCCTGTCAACGTGGAGATACTCAAGGAAAACCCCGTTCCCGTCTATGTAGAAAAGAAGATCCCTGTTCCTGAGCCCTATCCTGTAGAGATCAAAGTTCCTGAGCCTGTGTACATCCGCAAGCCTTATCCCGTCCAGGTAAAGGTCCCTGTTGATGAACCTTATCCAGTTCCAGTAAAGGTCCCAGTCCCTCAGCCATATCCCGTATATGTGGAGAAGAAAATTGCCGTTCCTGAGCCCTACCCTGTGGAAAAACGCATCCCAGTGACCAGGCCTTACCCCGTGGAGGTTAAGGTGCCCGTGGAGCACCCACATCCCTTCCCTGTCCCTAGACCATATCCTGTGACAAAAACGATAGAAAAACCTGTACCTTATCCCGTGGAGAAGGATATCCCTTACCCTGTTGAGAAGAAAAGCTACGGAAAATTCTGAGTAATTTGTGCAGAAAAACAATTGTTATAAATGAAATATTAATGTGTCCACAAACATTTGCCAAAAGTCAATAAAGAAAATGCATGTGTAATGAGGTATCATATTTAATTATCAACATTTTCCTTTCTTCAGTTCACATCTTCTTCCTCAAATCTTTCCTTAGCAATTGATTTCAAGACACAACACCATTTTCCTTGTACAAATATTAAATAAGTGCATTAGAAATTATGGAGCCGGTAAGAACAATATGTATAATCGATAGAGAACGGAAGTTTAGGC
Source organism: Hymenopus coronatus (assembly GCA_030762935.1). Taxonomy (NCBI): domain Eukaryota; kingdom Metazoa; phylum Arthropoda; class Insecta; order Mantodea; family Hymenopodidae; genus Hymenopus; species Hymenopus coronatus. The sequence continues at coordinate 110,206,729 of CM060895.1, forward strand.
ACTGAAAAGTAATTTATTAGTGCTTAAATAAGTTCCTTAACCGTTTAATTTAGACTCTATGAAATTAAAACTCTGGTATATTATATCCATATGACTTTCTCTAGCTGATATACAAATAAACATCTTACAAAAGGTTATTATTCTTTCTACTCCATGCTAATCGAGAATTATCTTATTTCTCAGTTCCTTATAAGTAAAAGGGTATTAAGGGAATACCATATGCTAAAGCATAGTCAAATGTTTTAAAAGCTGTCACCCGATTGTCATTGAAATTGGTTTCTTTGCGTGGCCAGGAGTAAAAAAACAGGGATGATTTCCTGTTTGAGAAAAGTGTTTTAAAATTGAAGCCAATGACAAGGGATATCTCGGAAACGGTTAACCGTACAAAAATATAAATGACTAAATTGTATTTTAATGAGATCTACGAAAGGTGCTAACGAGTTATACAAAAGGCATCCAGAATGAAGAGATCTTCAGAGACTATTCTCAGGAAATTCAATATATACATTTCTTTTATCATGAATATACCTTAAACATGTGGCATTTTAATCAAGCTCTTTAGAGCTATTTTTGGGAAAATCAAAATTCTCGGAAAATGTTCCACGTAAAGGGTAGTTGGGGCGGGGGCAATTTTCTTGAAAATCTTCGTGTCGCCTCCTTGGAAGATTCTGAATCAACCAAACACTACTAAATACCAGTTTGGTATTTAGCCAACTATATATTTTGTGCCCTGCTGCCCACAGATATACATGTTTCTAAAAAATACGTTTTTATTCAGGGGTTTTAAAACACTATGTACCTCTCTGTCTACTATGTACCTACATTTTACACAATCACTAGAGAAAATAAAAAGAGGCAGAAATTAAAAGCAAACTCACAAACCGTGATATAGTAGGCGCTAAGTTTGAAACTTAACGTGACTTGATGTATAGTGTTGGCCTTAAACGAAGCCAAATACATTTCACATACCCACAATTACAGACGGACCATGTGCACCATTTTCGATCAAGGTTTGACCGCGTTCAACATGAGTTTTCGGTGCATGGACAATGATCAAGTTTAAACGAGGTAGTTGATTATAATCAACTTTAATCGAAGGTGTGGACCGATAAATTCCACTGATTACGCCCATTTCGGCTTTTGACCGGGTTCAACGCGAGTTTTCGGTGCATAGACAATGATAAAATTTAAACGAGGTAGTTGATTATGGTCAACTTTAACCGAAGGTGTGGACCAATAAATTCCGCTATTACGGCTATTTCGGCTTTTGACTGCGTTCAACGCGAGTTTTCGGTGCATGAACAATGATAACATTTAAACGAGGTAGTTAATTATGGTCAACCTTAACCGCGGGTGTGGACCGACAAGTTTCGCTGATTGCGGCCAGTTTGCCTTTTGACTGCGATGATCGCTAGTTTTCAGTGTATGGATAATTATGAAATTTAAATGCGGTAGGTGATTATGGTCAACTTTAACCGCAAGTGTGGACAGATAAATTCCGCTGATTACGGCCATTTCGGCCTTTGACCACGTTCAACGCGAGTTTTCGGTGCATGAACAACGATCAAATTTAAATGCGGTAGTTGATTATGGTCAACTTTAACCGAGGGTGTGGACCGATAAATTCCGTTGATTACGGCCATTTCGGCCTTTGACCGCGTTCAACGCGAGTTTTCGGTGCATGAAAAATGATCAAATTTAAATGCGGTAGTTGATTATGGTCAACTTTAACCGAGGGTGTGGACCGATAAATTCCGTTGATTACGGTCATTTCGGCCTTTGACCGCGTTCATCGCGAGTTTTCGGTGCATGAACAATGATCAAATTTAAATGCGGTAGGTGATTATGGTCAACTTTAACCGCAAGTGTAGACAGATAAATTCCGCTGATTGCGGCAGTTGGCAAACTGGTTGCGATTTTCTTGAAGGTATTAATGACAAAATAATGCACAGTATTATTTAAATCGGAACCAATATTAAAATCTGATGATTGTATAAATGCCGACTCTTTGAAGATGTGGGGACAGAAAATCTGAAGAAAATCTGGTGTCAAAAGATACAGCGTAGTGACTAGTAAAAGGAAATGACAGATAAGTTAGTGTTTCCTGCGAACCGCAATCACTGAAGAAAGTTAACTCTAAGATTATGTGCTACAGGAGCGTCTATATTATTAGTTTGCTATTTCATGTTAAAAAACTCTGATGTGTTCCATTCATATGACTTTCTCCACATCTCTGTAACACAGTATTGTTAATAAGCTTATACTTCTATCTATTTAATACATTGGCAGAAAAGGTCTCATTACTTAGTTCCTTTATAAGTAGAAGAGAAGTAAGGGAATATACTAGGCTAAACCAACAGTCGTTTTAAAATCCGTTACTTGCCGTGGCCAAGCGTTGACACGCTCCCTATGAAAAAAGTTTAAGTACTTTAAAACTGAAATGAATAACAAGGAATATCTCGAAAACGGCCACCTCCATGAAAAAACTGTATATGACATAAATTTATCGTGATCTACATGTTTTGCGTAGTAAGATTTTGTCGATCTCTTATGGTTTACCAGTTATGCAAAATTCAATAAAAATCATCTAAAATTAAGAGGTATTTAGAAGCTATTCCCAGAAAATTCAAGATATACATTTTATTTGGCATACAAATATCTAAAATATAAGAGGTTTTAATCAAAATCGTTAAAGCCATTTTTGAAAAAATATTAATTTTCGAAATTTTTTCCATGTAAAGTGTAGTTTGGGGTAGGGGGATTTTCTTGAAATTCTCTTTGTCACATCCTTGGAAGATAACAAACTTAAATACCAAGTTTAGTATTTAATGGTCTTTACGTTTTTGAACTATGCTGTCCACACACACAGACACACACACAACACACACACATGGACCTTCCTCTAAAAATGCTTTTTCTGGTTTCAGTGGGGCCCAAAACATGTATTCCCGCTGAAATCTCGGTATCAAATTTTTGGGTGCAATACAATACTTTCTCTATACACTATGTACATAGTACGTGTAGAAAAAGTAAACATTATTATTGATAACGACGCTGTCAATTGCGAAGATCATATCAGGCTCTCTGCAGTTCTTCTCGTGTTTGTGACGAGAAATCAGTGTGACACTAAAATTGATTACCTGCATGAAACCTGTGTAAATCAGAACCATACCAGATCAGCATGCTGGCAGATGAGTGAACGGAAGTGGAGGTTTAAAGGTTCCTATTGGCAAAGGTGATCGTCTAATCTTACGCCACGCTGGTTCAGACAACACAGGTTTCATCTCAGAGAACAAATTCATTTTTCGCTCTAAATCTAAGTCTCCAACTGACTATTATACAGAAATGAATAGTGGTGTGTTTAAAACCTGATTCTTGAACCAATTCTTGCCGTTTTTAGCACCGAGATCGGTCATAGTAATGGACAATGCAAGCATACATTCTGTACTGAAGGAAAAGATGCCGTGCTTTAATACAAGGAAAGCTGATATTGCGGCTTGGCTATCCAATAAGAAAGTACCATTTGCCTCGTCACAAACACGAGAAGAACTGCTGTAGATCATTAAATTAAATAAACCACATTTTTTTTTGAATTGGACAACATTGCTGCGGAACTTGGACACCGATTAGTACGATTACCGCCTTACCACTGCCAATACAACCCAATAGAATTGGTGTGGGCACAAATGAAGTCCTATATAACAGAGAAAAATAACACCTTCAAAATTGCAGACGTGGAGAGACTGACACACGAGGCTGTGGAAAGCATTACTGCGTTCAACACACAGAAAAGCTGCAAGAAGATGATTTTCGGAAAGAAATATCCAGGGATGCTGTTATGGAACCCTTCATAGTGAGCCTTCGGGATTCCGACTCTGAAGGAGAATCCAGCGACGAAGAATTAGATAAGAAAATGTGTATTTTTTTTATAGTGATGTGACGTTTAACAATAAAGGAATGTGTTACTTTTCGGTTCGCGCCAACTGCCACGTTTTTTTTTTTTTTTTTTTTTTTTTTTTTTATTGTAAGAAAACTCTTTTGTACAATTAGGTACAATGCAGTTGAGCTAATTAGATACACAGAACAGTATGTAATATGTGGTTGGGGTACCATCCAGCGATGGGCCCAAAGAAATAGTACAAAGATACAAAGAAAGCAGAACAGAAAATAATAAAAGAGCTAAATGTTCAGTCGCAGATCGGAGTGCCAGCGGCGCTTCAATCTTCGTCGTTGAGGTTCAGGAGGAAGATAAATATGGCGGAGAAGAGGATTGCTGTGGCGCAAACAGGATCGATGGAGCCTCTTGTAGCTGATGCGGAGGACACACATTACCTCCGGTAGGCCTATGTCAGCGTGCAGAGTTGAGTTGCGCACGTACCATGGAGCGCCAGTCATGAGGCGGAGAAAACGGTTCTGTGTGCGCTGGAGTTTGATCGTCTGCGACGGAGCGGCAGAACCCCATATCGCACAGCTATATTGCCACATGGGTCGAATTAAGGAAGTGTAGACAAGACGCTTGTACCGCAAAGGCAATGGCGAGGAACCGGACACAAGATGATGGACGTCGCGGATGCGATGACGAATCCTCTGCACTAGACTGGAGAGATGGGGACCCCAAGTAAGACGGCTGTCCAAGATAAGGCCGAGGTACCTTATAGAAGTCGCGGTGGGTATCTCCGTCCCATTGAGAGAAATGGGATGATGGGTCACGTTCGTTTTGTAGGTGAACTTCACAGCACGGGATTTATGAGCGTTCATAGTCACTCTCCAACATTGGCACCAGGAGTGAATTTGGTTGCAAAAGTCCTGAAGGCGGCTTGCCGCCGTAGCACAAGTACCCACACTTAGCGCCGCAAAACTGCCACGTGCTTGCGAATACCGCAATTCACCCCTCCTTTTTCCCCTGTCTAGAAAAGGTCGCAACGTAGCATTTCCCCTAACTTCCCCAACCTGCGCGTTATTTTTACCGCCTTCGATCGTGACGGCGACTCAGTTATAAATTTTAGGTTAGGAAAGCCTTCGATCGTGACGGCGACTCAGTTATAAATTTTAGGTTAGGAAACGTAATATTTAAGCTTTTTATCACAGTTTGAATTTCAGTCAACCCAACTGTGGTGGTAGCGCATACACCCCAGATTCAAGAGACTCTATTTCGAATATCGGTTAGTGTCAGTTCCGAAATTATATGTCGGGCAACTTTAAGCTCTATGGACTCGAGGCTCACTTGAGCATTATTTCATCCAGTACATTCATCGTCTTATATGTCTTACCAGTTAATAGTGTTAAACTAATAACCTAAGAAGATACCTACAACAACGTAATTAAAATATCTGGCGTTATAAAAATATTAATGCATTAATAAGTAAATAAATGCCTATAACGCACGGCATGTAGTTTTGTGGATGCCAGTAATAGCAAGTTGGTCTGGGTAGCTCATTTGGATAGGCGTTGGCCTTCTGATCTTAAGGACACGGTTCAAACCCGGCCTAGACCGATGGTTTTTAAGTGTGCTTAAAAGCGGCAGTCCCATTCAGTAGATTTACCCTGCGCGACGAGCCTGATATGATCTTCGCAATTGACAGCGTCGTTATCAATAATGATGTTTACTTTTTCTACACGTACTATGTACATAGTGTATAGAGAAGGTATTGTATTGCACCCAAAAATTTGATACCGAGATTTCAGCGGAAATACATGTTTTGGGCCCCACTGAAACCAAGAAAAAGCATATTTAGAGGAAGGTCCATGTGTGTGTGTGTTGTGTGTGTGTGTGTCTGTGTGTGTGGACAGCATAGTTCAAAAACGAAAAGTTTCTTACAGCACAGAAGCTTGTCATCGAAATGAAAGAAGACACGGAATTTGAGGGCAGTGAATTTTCCATGCTGGGTATTTTAAGGAAATGTTAAACTTCAGGGTAAGTTCCCACTAACATGAACTGATTGTCTAGAAAGCACCTGACTATGAGGTCGTTGGATATTTGTCTACTGCGCATCCGCCTTCGTTAATGACTGGTACTCTAGATATTATTATTATTACTATAATGATTACTATTATTATTAGATAACAAATGCTTTTATATTATTAAACTGCTAGATATTATGACATTTAATAGAAAAACATTAACTGTCCGGAAACTCACTTATTTTGACAAATAGCGATTTATTATTTATTTGGTTATTGGAACCTGCCTAGTGCCATGGTTAAAATATCTCCTACTTTCCTTTAATGAACATGTATTAATGTTTTTATTTACCACTTTAATGGAATATGAGACAGTTAGTTCCAATAGAAGTTCTATGGCATCTGAGAACATTTTGGTGACCTGTTCTTGTTTTCTATTTCCTTTTACCTCCAAAAGTATGTTCAGCCATAAAACGTTTCAAAACAAATAAAAATGAAGCGATGTACAGTGATATTTTCGCAAGTTGGGGTCTGACAGAAGCGCTGCAATCGGTAAAACAACTGGAACACGGCAAACCCGTTGCTGTGGTAACAACGAATTACCACGAACTCAATTCTGCTGTTACGTTCGGCATCCACTTGCAGCTACCGTGTTTTGTTTTTGCTGTCTTCCCATATTTTACATTTGTTACATAATTCGTTTCGTTGTCTGTGTGGCTGTGAACAGTTTTTTCCTAAGAGATCGAGATTTTGGTGATAGCGCCCTAGCTTCGTAAACAAAACAAAATCAATATGGCGGCATGAAGTTAATTTATGATAAAGATGAAAAACCAAACGTGAGGTGTAATTACAGTTACCTACAACAATTTTCTCGTACTTTAATATGAGCTCTCCTAGACACTTCAAAGCGCATGGAAGACCGGCTCAACGTAATTCAATGATTTTGTGTTCTTTGCTTTCTTCATTTCTTTAATTTCTCTCTCTGAGCATTCCTTACATACATTTTTGTTGAATTATTATTTTTTCATAAATATAATTAAAATTACTCCTTTTTGCTGTCTCTTTGTAGACTGCTTCATTTACTACTAGTTCCTGACGTATGCACATATCAGGAGAACACGTGTTTGCTCATATTGGCAAAACAGTTTTGTAATATCAAAACAAGTGCTTGTACAAATTTTTATAATGTGAGTGCGATTATTTCGCCAGCTATTTACATATTAATTAGATCGGGGGAGGGGTGACGTTTGGTTTCATGCTAGAAGAAATCAAATTTCTTACCTTAATTGAAACTTCTCGGGAGTATTACACATCTCCAATGCAGTTATTATTCCTGAACATATACCCATAAAAAAGTGTGCAAAACATAATTTCACTGTACACCATCCACACCTAATAACTGCCACTTTTTCACATTTATCACAGAGTCTTTTCAAATTCTTAAATCAATATACCGTTGTGTTTTGGAAATGGTTTTGGGTTTTTCTCGATAGTCCAGCCAGCAGTTAACCGTACTGGAAGGACTATGTGATAAATGTGAAAAAGTGGCAGCTATTGGGTGTGGATGGAGTACAGTGAAATAACCGCATTTGGAGATGTGAAGTCCTCCTGAGAAGCTTCAATTAAAGCAAGAAATTTTATTTCTTTTCACATTAAACCAAACGTCACCCCTCCCCCGCTCTTATCAATGCAAAGTAAATAATTGGTGAAGTAATCGCACTCGCGTTATAAAATTGTATAAGCACTTGTTTTGACATTACAAACATGTTCGAAGAAAAGAAATCACATTTTTATCTTCCCCATGAGAATGTTTGCTTGTTAGTTCTCAGTTTGACCGCTAATCTGTCGGACCCTAAGGTTATTGCAATTGCACTTCAACCTCTTTGGCTATAGAGTTGGATACCTTCCTTTGAGCAACTCTCGTAGAATCATGAGCACAGTGCACAGTAAGCTGATGGCGGACAGTTGAATGAGAATTATCAATGATGCTCTGCAACTACAACTTAAACGCGGTCAAAGTTTGATCACGTTTCAGTGATTCTCGGTCAACAAGGATTTCATCAAGAATGGCGTACGTGACCATAACATTAAAAATAATTGCCGTAGTTGGTTTCACAGAAAATAATACTCTCTTTTGTTAAATTCCCCATGGAAAAAATATGACACTTGACACAAAGTATTAATTGTACCCTGAGATACCTCACTAAAACGGCTACTGTATATCTCGCAGTGATTTAGAGCTTTCTGTCTTTCTGTCTTTAACTGTACAGGCTTTAAAGTATCAAGACGTTTATGATCTAATAATAGGAATAGTGTGAAATAACATAAAAAAATTAGTATGTAACCGAAAAAAACGTGATGTGTTCCATTCACATGACTTTCTCTACATCTCTGTAACAAATTGTTAATAAGCTCATTATTCTATCTACTTAATTTAATCGAGATAAACATTAGCAGAAATTGCATTAATGGTTGCTTTCTTGTGAGTAGAAGGGAAATAAGGGACTGCTCTAGGCTAAAGTAAAAGTAAAATCGTTTAAAAACTGTGATTGAAATCCATTTCTTGGCATGGCCAGGAGTTGACAAATTTCCACACGAGAAAAGTATAAGTATTTGAAACCTGAAACAAATAACAATGAATATCTCGGAAATGATCAACTCCACAAAAAATATATTTGACATAAATTGTGTGTTTTACTACATTTTTGTTATGAGAAAATCAAAATTTTCAAAAAATGTTTACATGTAAAGCGTAATTTGTGGTAGGAGGATTTTATTGAAAATCTTTGCATCGCATCCTTGGAAGATATTAAATTTAAATATCAAGTTTGATGTTTAACGGTCTGCACAAACACTCACGCACACACGTGGACCTTTACTAAAAGGGTGTTTTTTTGGGGGGGGGGTCTCAGTGAACATCAAAACATATGTTTCCGGTGAAATCTCGACATTGATTTTTTTTTTCATGGCAAGATTTTTCTCAAGCTCTTCATGTCGCATTCTTGGAATATACCAAACTTAAATACCGAATTTGGTATTTTATGGACTTTTCGTTTTTGAGCTATCATGCTCACAGACACGGAGAAACACATACACGCGCGCACACACATTTTGTTTTCTAAACTTCTTTTTTTCTGTTTCGATTCAGGGGACCCTAAAACGCATGTTTCCAGTGAAATCTCGGCATTGATTGTTTTGGTAAGTGTAATACCTTCTTTACCTATGTCCTAAGTAGAGAAAGTAATTAGCAAAATAAAACAGAAATACGAATTTAACACTAGGAAAATAGCTTGAAATGAGAAATATGCTCTTAAATAGACTTGAAGTGCAAATTAAGCACCAACATTAAAATGGACATTTGGGCAGTATAATACTGGTTTATTGAGAGCTAAGCATTCATGAAACTTTTAGGTTCGAGTCCCGCCTTGGGCATGGGTGTTTGTGTGTTTGTAAATGTGTATGTGTTTGTGTATGTATATGCAAAAAGGAAAAACGAATAGGTCAACTAAGGAAATTTAGAAACTAGAGAAAATAGGTAAAAAGGAATACAGCGCCGGAGTCCTGACAAGCCTCCGAGGCTGTATTTTTTATATTAAAAAAAAATTAAAAAATATAAAAGGCGAAGTAATTCTATGTTACGCAAAAGAATGTCCGCTGTCTAATAATCACAAAACACCATTATCATGATTACGAATTTTGAAGGAAGTCATGTCGGTAGGGAAAAAGTACCTATGGTAGCATATACACATAAAAATCTGATGCTTCCATTCACACGATTTTCTCTACCTGTTCTCCAAACCAACTATTCTTAAAAACGGATATTATCTATGTAATTCATACTAATCGAGATAAACTCCCATAGAAAAGATTCTGTTACTTACTTCCTTATAAGTAGGAAGGAAATAGGGGGATCAACTAAGCTAAAACAATAAAAGATGGATGATATGTGATTGAAAATCTTTGTTCTCAATGCATGATCAGGAGAAAACAAAACATACAACAATGACATATTCCCATTTGTGAAAAGTTTAAATACTATAAAATTAAATCCAATAACAATGAATATCTCGAAATTGGTTAACTCCATAGAAGACAATATATATGACATAATTTGTGTGTTTTAATGAGACCTAAATTTTGCACGTCCTTTAACCTGCTTAGAAATATCGGGCGATGAATGAAATCGTGAAACGATGCTCAAATGACATGGGGATCCTCGGAACTTAAAGTTATTTGGCATTCGTCTTCTCTGGATAAGGGAAACCCCAGAAAAAACTTATCCTGGTAACTCACTCTCAGCGAGATTCAAACTCGCGACTTCTTGAATGTGAAGCGTACGCGCTACCCCCATAGTAGGTTTTGTGTGTCTTTTACGGTTTACCAGGTATGCAAAATTCATTTAGAATGAAGAGGAATTCTGAGACTATTCCCAGAATATTACAAATATACATTTAATATACGGTATTTTAACCCAAATCGCTGGAGCTATTTTTGAAAAAATCAACATTGCGAAAAATTTTCCGTGAGGAATTTTCTCGAAAATCAGTTTGTTGCATCAAGTTTGGTATTTAACCGACTTTTAGGTTTTGACACACTGTTAACAGACACACGCGCCGCGAGCACGCACTCACAAAGACGGCTACTTTTCTAAGAATGTTTTTTTTTAATACAGGGGATATTAAAAAACGTATTTCCAGTGAAATCTCGGTATGAAATGTTTGTTAAGAATGCAATACTTATGAACTGTGTACGAAGTAGAGAAAGTAAACATTGGCCTACATTAAAACAATTAGCACGTGAATTAAACTTGTCATTTGTAAAGCTGTGGTGTATCTTAGCCGAGCGAAACGCAGAATTGAAGACCCTTATGCTTGCAGTGCAACTTGAATAACATTTTTAGCGTCAATATTAGATTTCCTAACTCTTCTGAGGCCATTGTGAGATTTATTTACTTTCTCTAGCATGTATGTACAATGTAATAGATAGAGGAGGCATTGTACTTGCTCAAAAATTTGATACTGAGATTTCACCGGAAATGCATGTTTTAGGTTCTGCTGAATAAAAAAGGAGGCATATTTTAGAAGAAGGCCCCTTGTGTGTTGGTGCATACGTGCGTGTGTGTGTGCGTGTGTGAGTGTGTGTCTGCGTCAGCATAACTCAAAAACGGTAAATTAAAAACTCAAAATTTGTTTAAATACCAAACTTTAAGTTCCTTATCTTACAATGATGCAACACGAACATTTTCACGAAAGTTCCTTCACACCCAACAACCCTTTACTTGGAATATATTTTGCAAATATTGATTTTCTCAGAAGTGGTTATGACAATATTGATCAAAATACAACATATTGAAGATATTTTTATTACAAACGTAATGTAAGTGTATCTTGAATTTTCTGGGAATATTTTCTTAAGGCCTCTTCGTTCTAGACATCTTTTAATAACTGCCAAACCGTAAGAGATAGACAAAAGCTTACTTCTCAAAAATATAGCTCACGTTAAAATACACGGTTTGTGTCATTTAATTTTTTGCAACCATTTCTGAGATATTATTTTTGTTGTTTACTTAAACCTTTCTCAAATGGGAAGTCATCCTTCATTTCATTTTTCTTCTGTTTAACTCCTGGTCGTTCAAAGAGAACCGTATTTTAATTGTTTTACATAAAGACCAGCTTTTTATAGGTCTGACTATCGCTTTAGCCTAGTGTATTCCCTTATTTTTCATCTAGTTGCAAGGAAGCAAGCAATAAAACCATTTCTGATAATATTTATCTGGATTAGCATAATGTAAATAAAAGAATAATGTTTTATAACAATAATTTGTTTAAATCAGGTAAAGAAAGTTAAGTAATAAAAACACATCACATATTTAGGAATGAGGTCCTGAATGGTTTAATTCGTTGCTTCACTGTATTGTAATTTATATCCACTGAATATCTTAATTTCTTTCTTAGGCTAAACATGGGGAACTTTTCATTTTTTTTATTTCACTAATTAATTGTTAATACATTCGGATTTATGTTCCCAAAGTGTCATAACCTAATTCGATTTCTTTGTGGTCCAAATAAATTAAAAACTTAGGACTTTTCATGCCACGACCACTTTTTCTGCTTGCTTGATTAGCAGCTTTGATCTCTTGTTTCTCTACATTGCTTACAGGCAAACATAGTTATAAATATTTAGAACGTATGTTTCTGTAGTTTCTGACCAGGAAGAGGAAGCTGACTACAGCTATGGTGGATTTTAAGCAGTATCTAAAGTATGTAGAAACGAAATAGAGGTGAAAGGAAAGATGACTTCCGTTTGAAAAAAGCTACGTAGTTTATAATTGAAACCATTAACAAGGACTATCTCGGAAAAGGTCAACTCTACACAAAAAATGTAGATATAGGGCATAAAGCGTGTGTTTTAACGAGATCTATATTTTTGTGCAGTAAGTTTTTGTCTATCTCTTACTGTTTACCAATTATGCAAAATTAGCCAAATTCATCCGGAATGAAGAGGTCTTCAGATACTATTCCCAGGAAATTCAAGATGTACATTTTATTTGTGATGTAAATATCTTTAATATACAGTAGTTTAACGGTACTCTTCGTTTTTGAGCTATGCTGTCTAGACACACACACACACACACACACACACAAGCGCGCGCGGACCTTTTGTAAAATGCTTTTTTACCCCCTTGGTCTCAGGGAATATCAAAACATATAAGTATTTCCGGTGAAATCTCACATCAATTTTTGGGTAGAATACAATACATTTTCTATCTACTCTGTGCATAGTACGTGTAGAGAAAGCAAAAAATTCGGTTGAGTTCTATTCATATGAGTTTCTCTATCTGGCCCACAAACAAACTCTTCTTACAAAAGACCATTATTTTATCCACATAATGCTTATCAAGATAAACGTTACCTGAAATGGTGATATTACATATTGTTATTTAGTTCCTTATGAGTAGAAGTGAAATAAGGAAATTCACTAGGCTAAACTGAAAGCCAAATCTTTCCCATTCAAGAATATCTGATGTGGTACTTTCTCTATCCGTTCTTAATCAAGCCATTATTAAGAACCAATCTTATTCTTCTATCTACTTCGCGTTAATCGAGATAAACATTTGCAGAATACATTTATTACTTATTTTCTTGTTGATAGAAGGGAATTAGGGATGCAGCAGGCTTTAAGCGATAGTCATATTTGAAGAGCTGAACGTTAGGTGAGGGCTTTGAAATTCTGTTCTCGTTACTTGACCAGCAGAAAGGAATGAATAACGACTCTCCATTTTAGAAAAGCAAACGTATGGAAACATTGAGGTCACGAACACGGAATATTTTGAAAATCATTAACTCCACAAAATATGTATTTGACATTATGGGTGTGTTTTGTCGAGGTCTACATGTTTTGTGTATGTGTGTAAGTATATGTGTATATATTTCTTTTAAGTGTAATTATCTATTATAAGAGGGTGCATTTATGAAGGTGCACTCTGTGCTGTAAATTTAAATTGCTGTATTTGAATATCTTTTTATTTTTATTTCGGGTTCACTCTTAATTCTTTATTGTTGTTTTAATATTGCTTCTGAATGTGTATTACCCTTGTCTTTTTATTTTCGTGTTTACTCTTTTAATTCTTTCTTGTTGTTGTTTTAATATTGTTTGTAATGTGTATTACAAAAGCACGTACGGTTTCGAGACCCGTGTGATTGTTGAAATATTATGTATGATATTGCTATGTCAATAAATACACGTATTCATTCATTCATTCATTCATTCATTCATCTATCTCTTACGTTTACCTGTCGTGCATTCTCGGAAAATTTAGGATATAGATTCCATTTTTTTCTAAAAATAACTTAAACATATGGTAACTTAAACAAAATCGTTATCGTCATTTTTGAGAAAGTAAAAGTGTTCGAAAAATGTTCCATCTAAGGATAAGTTAGTGGTGAACTACTTGAGAATGTTCTTGTGGCAACCTTAGGAGATGCAAAAACTTAAATATGAAGTTTGGTATTTAATGGCTTTTTTGTTTTTGAGTTATGTTGTTCCCAAAAAAACACACACACAGAACCGTTTACTGAAATGCTTTCTTTGAACTCAGGAAGTCTTATAAGATATATTTCCGGTGAAATATTGATACAGAATTTATGAACGAAGTACAATACCTTTTCACCTACTATATACACTGAGCATGGTAGAGAAAATAAAAACTGTAAATAGTGGACAAAATAAACTGACAACAATGAATATGTAGAAAACGGTTAACTCTTTAAAATATGCATCTGATATAATAACAACGGGATGTGCATCTTTTTGTACTAACATTTTTGTCTATCTTTTACGTTTATCAGTTGTGCAAAAGTACTTCAGAATGAGGAAAACTTCAGAGCCTGTTCAATATATACATATCATTTGTCACGAAAATATCTTAAACATATGGCATTTTAATAAAAATGGTTATATCCATTTTTGATAAAATCAAATTTTGAAAAATGTTCAACGTAAAGGGTTGTTTGGGTGGGAGATTGTCTTTAAAATCTTTATGTCACATTCTTGAAAAATATACTTATATATCAAATTTATTATTAATATAACAATTCCTCTTATCTTTTTGAAATCCAAGGGCTAGTTTCGCAATAAAATCATCTACTGCATCGCCAGCCCAATAAAGAAAAAGAAAATGAGCGGACGATGTAATAGATCATTTTATTCCGAAACCAGTCCTTGGATTTCAAAAAGATAAGTGGAGAATTGTTACAATTATTATTTGTTATGTATGTATGTATGTATGTATGTATGTATGTATGTATGTATGTATGTATGTATGTATGTATGTATGTATGTATGTATGTATGTATGTATGTATGTATGTATGTATGTATGTATGTATGTATGTATGTATGTATGTATGTATGTATGTATGTATGTATGTATGTATGTATGTATGTATGTATGTATGTATGTATGTATGTATGTATGTATGTATGTATGTATGTATGTATGTATGTATGTATGTATGTATGTATGTATGTATGTATGTATGTATGTATGTATGTATGTATGTATGTATGTATGTATGTATGTATGTATGTATGTATGTATGTATGTATGTATGTATGTATGTATGTATGTATGTATGTATGTATGTATGTATGTATGTATGTATGTATGTATGTATGTATGTATGTATGTATGTATGTATGTATGTATGTATGTATGTATGTATGTATGTATGTATGTATGTATGTATGTATGTATGTATGTATGTATGTATGTATGTATGTATGTATGTAGGTATGTATGTATGTATGTATGTGTGTGTATGTATGTATGTATGTATGTATGTATGCATGTATTATTATTATTATTATTATTATTATTATTATTTGTGTTATTTCTCTGTTACTAGCATCTTCTTACATACTATAAATCAAATTTAGTATTTAGTCAGCTTTTCGTTTTCGAGTTACACAACACAATACAAACATTCATTCACACGGGTACACAAAACGTGGATCTTTTACTAATATTTTTGTTTACTTTCTCTACACGTACTATTTACATAGTGTATAGAGAAGGTATTGCGTTTCACCCAAAATTTGATACCGAGATTTCACTGAAATATGTTTTGAGGTCCCTTGAGTCCAAAAAATTAGTTTTAGAAAAAGGTCCGTTTGTGTATCCTGTGCACAGCATAGATAAAAACACTATGACCATTAAATACCAAATATGGTAAATAAGTTTATTATTTTCCAAGGATGCGACACGAAGAGTTTCAAGAAAGGCTCCCACCCCATACTACCCTTTACATGAAAAAATATTTGAAATTTTTGTTTTTCTCAAAAATGGCTCTAACCTTATATTATACATATTTACATTACAAATAACATTTATATCTTGAACTTTCCACCAATAGCTTCTGAAGACCTGTTCGTTCTAGATAAATTGTCCTTAATTTTACATAACTATTAAACCGTAAGATATAGACAAAAGCTTGCCTGACACGAAAAGTAGATCTCGTTAAAACAAACAATTTATGTTGCATGTATTTTTGTCCTAGAGTGGATCGTTTCCAAGATATTGCTTGTTAGAGGTGTCAATTTTAAATTACTTAGAACGTTTCTCAGACGGCAACTGTCCGTTTTTCTTTAGTTCTACTCCTAGCCAAGCAAAGAAGTGGGTTTCAATGACAATCGCATAACGATAGTTTTTAAAGCATTTGACTATCGCTTTAACATAGCGCATTCTTTCAGTTCCCTTCTACTTATGAGGAACTAAGTAATAAGTAGGTACATTTTACTAATGCTTATCTCGATTAGTATGGTGTAGAAAGAAGGATAATCTTTTGTAAGAAGTTTGTGTGTAGAACAATAATTAGAGAAATATATCAGATAATTTATTCAGCAAACCTGCAAATACATAGTTCCGATGAAATCTTGTCATCGAATTTTTCGTTGGAATACAATATTTCCCCTACCACACGTAGGAGAGAAAGTAAATAACTCTTAGAATTAAATAAACAGGAAATTGATTTCCAATAGGAAAATTGTTATACAGGCATACAGAGTACTGGATGGTCAATAAACATTGGAACCGTCCTCTCGGCTTGACCAGTCAAAATGACGGCGGGCAATATGGTTTGTTGGAAATTTGCTTTCTGAAGCTCAAGTTGCCTCCGTCCTACGATAAGTTCCGGTTGGCCAACTGCCCCTTATTTGGCGTGTGCAGATATCTCTTCGTGCGGTTAAAGAGCTGCAGAACACAACGGAGCTATTTCAAGTTAAAACCGGTAAATGTGGAACTTTTTTATAGTGTTTTACGCCCGCTTTTATGCCATGGCACCGCAGGCTATGACACTGGTGATACATGGAATGGGGATGGAGCACCGGTGGAATGTGATGGTGGGGGAGACCCATCCCTGCGCCGCTTTATCCACCAAAAATTTCACATACGGTTGCGTGGGATCGAACCCGGGCCGTGTAGGTGAGAGACGAGTGGTATAACCACTCGGGCACACCGCGGCCAAAACGTGGAACTGCCTGTGCGACATTCGTTCTAAACCTCTTGCTTATCATGGAGACGGTGAGGCAGGTCGCGTTCTTTGAGAGTAAAATGGTGTCTCTCGCTAGTTCCCCAATAACAGGCTATAATTTGAAATTACACCGTTAAGTTCTGCAACTCTTTTCACACCCGAAGGAATATCTGCACACGCCAATTACGGGGCAAGTGGGCCGCCTAGTATAACATGCTTTCTAGCCTGGAACATTCAGTTACTATAGCTGAATTCAGTTATTCTAATGCAAACAATGAGCATTTTGGAAATAAAATATAGCACAATTTCGGGGGCGAAAAGTCTGATGTGTTACTTCCCAAAGATTTTATTGGTATTTTATTATTATTACGATAGCTTATTTTTCTATCTACTTCATTTTAATCAATATAAACCTTTGCAGAAACAGCTAATTGCACATTGCATTATATGTAAGTTTAAACGGGAATAACGATAGTAAACTTTTCAGGTACTGACGCCTTATACCTAATGGTTTTGAAATTCCACATTTCATTCCAATAGCGAGTGACATTGAAAGTCGACAGAACTTTAAAATAATGGCAAAATATTCCGCAAATCGAACTATTATTCCTATCCAGAGGTACCGGATGCAATTCCCAGCTGGGGCAGAGAATTTTTCTTTAATTGGAATAATTCCTTAGCCCCCTAAGAGTTTGGAAGTATAATGTAGGAGTGAGTGTGTGTGTATGTTTAATATTTAATATTGATAAATCCAACGTTAAGAAATACTAGTTCAGCGAACAAAACACCAGCATTTGTTTCTAAAGCAAAGATCCCGGTATGGCCATAGATGTTAATGCGTACTGTATACTCGTAAATGAATGAAAACAAATCCAGAAATTAATAGTATATCTCGGAAATAGATTATGCTATAAGTAACTTAATTTGGAGTATAAAGTGTTTTAAGGAGATCTCACTTTTGTGATAAGTTATCGTCTATTGCTTAAAGTGTTACCATTATATAAGACTATACCTACAAAATTCCTTCTGAATGTAGGGACATCAGAGGCTATTACCAGAAAATGCAAAATTTACATTTTATTTTCATATATCTTTAATATATAGTATTTTAATTTATATCTTAAAAGCCAGTTGGAAAATACAAGTTGGCAAAATGCTGCATGTAAAGGGTAGTTGGAGTGGATAATCTTCTTGAAAATCTTCGTGTCCCTCCTTTGAAAAAGTACTAAAAATAAATGGCAAGTTTGTATTTATCCAAATTTTCATTTCTGCTTAATGCTGTTCACAGAAACGCGCACACACGCGTACACACACGAGAAGCTTTTTCGATTTCTTTTTTTTTTTTTTTACTTTCTCTACTCGTACTAAGTACATAGTATATAGAGAAGGTATGTATTGCACCCAAAAATTTGATACCGAGATTTCACCGGAAATATATGTTTTGAGACCCCATGAATCCAAAAAAAAAAAAAAAATTTTAGAAAAATGTCCGCGTGTGTGTGTGTACGTGGGTAACACAGCCTAAAACGAAAAGACCGTTAAATACCAAACTTGGTATTTAAGTTTGGTATCTCCCAAGGATGCGACACGAAGATTTTCAAGAAAATTCTCCCCACCCCAACTACCCTTTACATGGAACATTTTTCGAAAATTTTGATTTTCTCAAAAATGGGTCTAACGGCTTTGATTAAAATACCTAATGTTTAAGATATTTCTAAGTCAAACGACAATTATATCTTGGATTTTCTGGAAATAGCCTCTGAAGACCTCTTCATTCTGGATGACTTTTGTATAACTGACAAACTGTAAGAGCTATACAAAAACTGTCTGCACAAGAAAAAAAAAAAAAAAAAAAAACTCATAACATACACAATTTATTTTATTTTCGCGATATTCCAGATTATTGGTTTCAATTTTAGCTACTTAAACTTTTCTCAAACGGGAAGACATCTTTCTTCTCGTTTGTCGTTTGTTTACTCTTGTAAGCAAAGAAATTGGAATTTCAATTGTTTCACAAAGCGACCGGCTTTTAAAGAACGAGACTATTGCTCTAGCCTGTGCATTTTCTTATTTCTCTTCTACGTACATGGAGCTAGTGATAAGACTAAATTCTGCTTATGTTTATCTTGATTAGCATGATGTAGATTACAGAATAATGTTTTGCATAAAAGGTTTGTTTGCCGAACAGCTAGAGGACATCATATGAATGGAACACATTAGATTTTTTACTTTCTCTACACGTACTATGTACTTAGTGTACAGAGAAGGTATTGTAATGCACCCAAAAGCTCGATACCGAGATTTCACCAGAAATACGTGCTTTGGGTTCCCCTGAATCCAAATTTTTTGGAAAAAGGTCTGCGTGTGTGTGTGTGTGTGTCTGTGGACAGCATAGCTCAAAAACAAAAACACCCGTAAATACCAAACTTAGTATTTAAATTTTGTGTCTTCCAAGGATGCGACAGGAAGCTTTTTAAGAAAAGCCTCAACTACCTTTTACATAGAACTTTTTTCGAAAAAATTGATTTTCTCAAAAAGTCTCTAACGACTTTGATTAAAATATCGTATATTAAAGATATTTACCTAACAAATAAAATATATATCTTGAATTTTCTGGGAATAGCCTCTGAAGACCTCTTTATTCCAAATGAATTTTGGTGGATTTCGCATAACTAATAAACCGTAAGAGATAGACAAGAACGTATAATATATACCTACACTTTTTTCGTGGAGTTGACCATTTTTGAGATATTTCTTATTATCGGTTTCAGTTTTAAAATACTCAAACTTTTGACATATGGGAATTTATCAACTCCTGGCAATGCAAAAAAAAAAAAAAAAAAAAAAAAAAAAAAAGGGTTTCAACCATATGGCAACCAGCTTTTAAAATATTTAACTATCGTTTTAGCATATTGTATTCCTTTATTTCTCTTCTACTTACAAGAAATAATTTCCGCTAATCTTTATCTCGATTAGCATGAGTGTCTTAACAATATTGTGAGACAGATGTAGAGAAAGTCATGTGATTGGAAAACATCAGATTTTTCTTGAAATATCTCTCAAATTTTAGTGATCAGGCACCTTAAACAAGCAAACCATGATGTTAATGTGATGCAATGCCCTCGCGTGCAGTGGTTCAGGATCCTGCCACAGCGTTTGGTTTTGTTCTTTATCGTGCTTTTTAGTCTGGTCCATGGCAGTCACGCCTGTGGTTAACCATATTGTCCTGCAGTTTGACGACTGTATATGTTCAGCAACGCGCTACTGTCACAGTTTCATTTGGGAAATACAGGGCACTGTCCCTATGTAGCTTTAGGAAGTTGCTCACTTTTTACTTTCTCTACACATACTATGTACATAGTGTATAGAACACTCCTCACAAAAAGTTGATACCGAGATACACGTTTTATGGCCCCTGCATAAAAATTAGAAAAAGGTCCGTGTGCATCCATGTGTCTGTGAACACGATAACTCAAAAACGAAAAGTACCAAACTTGGCATTTAAGTTTAGTATCTTCCAGATGCGATACGAAGATTTTGAGAAAAATCCCCCACCCCAAGCTACCCTTTACATGGAAAAAAATTCTACAATTTTGATTTTCTCAAAAATGGCTATAACGATTTTGGTTAAAATACCGCATATTTAAGATATTTACATGGCAAATAGAATGTATATTTTGAATTTTCTGGGAATAGCCTCTAAAGACCTCTTTATTCTGAATGAATTTTCCTGAGCTATGTGTAACTGGAAAACCGTAAGAGATAGACAAAAACCTACTACACAGAAAACGTAGATCTCTGTAAAACACACAATTTATGCAATACACATTTATTCGAGCAGTTGACCGTTTTGGAGATATTGCTTGTTAATGGTTTCAGTTTTAATATATTTAAACTTTCCTTATGTGGGAACTTGTCGGTTCCCGGCCATGCAAAGAAATGGATTTCAACCCCATAGCAACCACATTTTAAAACATTTGACTGTCAGTTTAGCATACTGCTTTCACTTATTTCCCTTCTACTTACTAGGAAGCAAGTAATATGTCCATTTCTAATTATGTTTATCTCGATTAGCATGAATTATAAAGAAGAATAGCTTTTTAACAATAATTTGTTAACATGTAGAGCAAGCCATGTGAATGGAATACATCAGGTTTTTAGAAAAAGGTCCGTGTGTGTCCGTATGTCTGTGAACATGATAACTCAGAAACGAAAAGTCAGTAAAATACCAAACTTAGTACTTAAGTTTAGTACTTTTCATGGGTGCGACACGAAGACTTTGAGAACCCTCCCACACCAATCTACTCTTTACATGAAAAATTTAGAAAATGTTGTTTTTCTCAAAAATGTCTGTAACGATTTTGATTAAAATACCGCATATTAAAGATATTTATATGTCAAATAAAATATATATTTTGAAGACCTCTCTATTATGAATGACTTTTGCTGAATTTTGCGTAACTGGTAAACCGTAAGAGGTAGGCAAAGCTTACTACATACAAAATGTAGATCACGTGAAAACACACAATTTATGCAATTTATGTCACTTACGTTTTTTTTTTTTTTCGTGGAACCGACCATTTCTGAGATGTTCTTTGCTATTTGTTTCAGATTTAAAATACTTAAAGCTTTTCTCACACGGAAAGTTGTAAACTTCTGGCCCTGCATAAAAACGGATTTCAACGTCATGACAACCAGCTTTTAAAATATTTGAATATCACTTTAGCCCAGTATATCCTCTTATTTTCCTTCTACTTACAAGGAAGCAAGTAATAAAACAATTTCTGCTAATGTTTATCTTGATTATCATAACGAAGGTAGAAGAATATGCTTTTTAATAACAATCTTTTACAGCGATGTTTATAAAGTTATGTGAATGGAACACATAAGATTTTTTAACTAATATTTCTTTAAAAACAAGGTCTATACATTAGTTTTAGGCAATAATTTATACATAAACATCGTATCAAATTTTTTCTCATGAGTTAAAGCAAATACAAATATAGATGACTTATATATATATATATATATATATATATATATATATAACAGGGAATCTGGATCAAGTGAGGACCCAATTTTTGAAAGGAATTCTGGGTGTAGGGAGGGGTACGGCAAACTGCGGAATAATGAGGGAATTCGGGGTACATAGTGAAACGATAGAGTGCAAAATCAGAGCAGTTAAATATTGGATGAGAATCGTTCACGGAAACCAATCTCTAATTAGGGCAGTCTGCTACCGTGAACAGTTGCGAATGGAAGGTAATTTGACGTGGGCATCAAAATTAAAGAAAGGGTTGGAAACCATTGGGATGGGAGACATTTGGATGGCGGGGCAGGAAAACAGGCGAAGTATTTGGAGAAAAATTAAGAAACGTCTCTGTGATATAGACAGACAGCAAATAATTGCGCAATGCACAGAGAAGGTGTCATTAGAAGTACAGTCTGAGCTGAAATCGGAGTGGGGTATGGAGCAATACATCAAAACAGGTACCAAACTCATTAGAGAGGGGCTCGCGTGGATTAGACTAGGAGCATGGAGGAGCACGAAAACTTCTGACGAGAATGGTATAAGAATATGTCCCATTTGCGAGGAGGAAGAGTCGTGGACTCACATCTTGGCAAGATGTAGGGGTACGGAGGAATGGCGGGAAAAATATTTGCCGCGATTTTTTACCACTGCGAATGTAGGGATAGAAGCATGCTGGACGCTACTGGCAGGCACGGAAAACATGGACGGGCTAGGTAAATTTATACTTAAGGCAAGACAGCTGAGATCTGAGGAGGCTGCCAATAGAGAAGGGGGGGGGGGGAATAAGATCAACTAAACAAAAGTGACTACAATGTTCTACATACATGTATATTATATCATACTTAGGTCACTGTTATGCTAGGGTTGTATATATTATGTGTATATATGTCTTTTAAGTGTAATTATCTATTATAAGAGGGTGCATTTATGAAGGTTTACTCTGTGCTGTAAATTTAAATTGTTATATTTGAATATCTTTGTATCTTTATTTTCGGATTCACTCTTAATTTTTATTGCTGTTTAATATTGCTTTTGACTGTGTATTTCCTTTGTCTTTTTATTTTCGTGTTTACTCTTTTAATTCTTTGTTGTGGTTGTTGTTTTAATATTGCTTGTAATGTGTATTACAAAAGCACGTACGGTCTGTAGACCCGTGCGACTGTTCAAATTCTATGTATGATATTGCTATGTTAATAAATACACTTATTCATTCATTCATTCATATATATATATATATATATATATATATATATATATATATATATAACTAGCGATGCTAAAGCTAAAATTAGTATATATTCTAAATGAGTGAATGAATGTATGTGTGTGTTTTGTGTGTGTGTAACAGTTAAATACCAAACTCGATATTTAATTTCAGTATCTTCTAAGCATGCGACAAGAATATTTTCAATAAAATCTCCCAACCCTAAACTACCCTTTACATGAAAAGTGTTTCATGATAAAAGTTTGATTTTCTCAAAATAGTTGCTAACGATTTTGCATAAGTATACGGTATATTAATGATATTTACGCGAAAAAAGTATACCTCGAATTTTCTAGGAACCCACTTATATGGAACGACTTTTGCATAACTGGTAATCCGTAAAAGGTGAAAAAAAATCTTACCTCACACAAAAAACAAAAAAAAAAACAAAAAAAAAAAAAAAAAAAAAAGGTAAATCTAGTTAAAACACGCAATTTATGTTACATAGTTTTTTTTTTTTTAGAGTTAACAATTTCTGAGTTATTCTTTATTATTGATATCAGTTTTAGAATGCTTATATTTTTTGATAACAGAAAGTCTCAATACATGTTTCTTTTGTGTTGTTCCTTGCCATGCAAAGAGAAGCTAATTTTAACTGTACGAGCTTTTAAAATTTTTTAATATATAATATCGCTTTTAGCCCAGTGTATAACCCTACTGCCGTGCAAACGCTCTTACTTTCTCAAGCCGTATGTGCAATGTGCTTAATAGATAGAGAAGGTATTGCACTGCACCTAAAAATTTGAATCCGAATTTCACCGGAAATCTGTTTTGGGAACCCCCTGAATCCAAGAAAAACACTTTTAGAAAAAGACCCGTGTGTATGTGTTTGTGTGTGCGTGTGTATGTGTATGTGTTTTGTGTGAGTCTGTGGTCAGTATAACTCAAAAACGAAAGGTCCTTTAAATGCCAAACTTGGTACTTAAGTTAAGCATCTTCCAAAGATGCGACACGAAGATTTAATTCCTCAACCTCAACTACCCTTTACATGGAACATTTTTCGAATATTTTTATTTTTTCAAAAATGTCCCTAATGATTTTGGCTAAAAAGCATATGTTTAAGATATTTTCATGAAAAATGAAATGCACATCTTGAATGTTTGGCAATTTTTTGGAAATAGCATTCTGGTTGATTTTTGTATAACCATAAGCGATAGACAAAAGCTTAGAGCACAAAAATGTAGATATTGTTAAAACATACAACTTATGTTATAGACATTTTTCTAGAGTTAACAGTTTCCGAGATATTTAATTTTAAAATACGAGGTGTGTCCAGAAAGTACCATTTCGTTATATCGCCACCGCAACGCTTCTGTCGTAATTTCATGCAAGCGCACTCGTCTCTGTAGTTCAATATCTGTCCACTGACTCTTACAGAGTAATAGGAGTTTTGAACGCAAGGAATATTAAACCAGCTGAAATTCATCATTGTAGAGCTTTACGGTGAAATGCAATGACAGATGGAATGGTGAGAAAGTGGGTTAGGCAATTCAACGATGGATGATCCAATGTTCATGATGAAATACGAAGTGGGCGATCTTCTGTTGCCACTGATGATTTGGTGGCAACTAGTGAAAACTGATGGCTCACACTAAGAATGCTTTGTGATATGATTCCACAAATTTCAAAAACGGTTTTGATTATAGTGTCACAAAGAGCTTAAATTATCCAAACGGTGTCCCACTGGGTTCCGAAGATGCTTACAGATGTTTACAAAACAAGCGACTGGATAGTGCTTTGACTTTTTTACCTGATTAAGTGAAGAGGGAGATGAATTCTTAAACAGAATAGTGACCGGTGATGAAACTTGGGTTTGTCATGCCACTCCATAATAAAACAATAATCGATGGAGTGGAGGCACACAGGATACCCCAAACGACAAAA
This sequence comes from Hymenopus coronatus, assembly GCA_030762935.1. Taxonomy (NCBI): domain Eukaryota; kingdom Metazoa; phylum Arthropoda; class Insecta; order Mantodea; family Hymenopodidae; genus Hymenopus; species Hymenopus coronatus. The sequence goes on from CM060895.1 coordinate 110,231,839, forward strand.
CTTCAAAACAACGTTATCAGCAAGCAAAATCACGTGCATTGTGTTCTGGGATTGCTTATTGAGTTCGTTCCCAGATTTGCAACAATCAATGCGGTGCGATACTGTGAAACATTAAGAAACCTTCGACACGCAATTAAAAACAAACGGCGTGGAATGCTCAGTCAAGACATTGTGTTGCTTCATGACATCGCACGTCCCCATGCTGCTGATGTCACACAAAACCTTATTCAACAAATCGGTTAAGAACAGTTCAATCACCCGCCCTATAGCCCGATCTCGCGGCTTCTGACTACCACTTGTACTTAAACCTGAAGCGGGAGTTCGGAGGGCTACGCTTTGACAGCGATGGCGACGCAAAACGCGGTGTTCAGTAGTGACTGTCCTCATTGGCGGCAGTTTCCTTTGAAGAGCGCATACAATAAATAGTTGACTCCTCGCTTTGACAAATGCCTGAACAATGGTGGCAACTACATCGAAAAAATAGGTTAAGGAATACTCTTTCATGTAAAATAAGTATTGTGAAAGCAAATATTTCATGGTTATGTTTCCAAACCGGGACTTACTTTCCGAACACGCCTTCTACTTATATTTTTCTCAAATAAAAGACGTCCATGATTCTTTTGTTTTACTCCTCATATGCAAAGAAGCGAATTTCAATGCCAGTCCATAGCTTTTGAAACATTTGACTATCGCTTTGGTCTAGTGTATTCTCTTAGTTCCCTTCTACTTAAAAGAAACTAAGTAATAAGTCCATTTCTGTTTGTTCATTTTCATTAGCATGAAGTAGATAGAACAATAATATTTTGTAAGAATAGTTTGTTTGCAGAACAGACAGTGAAAGTCACATGAATGGAACACGTAAGTTTTTATTTTCTCTACGAGTACTAAGTACTATGTACATTGTATCTAGATAAGGTATTGTACTCCATCCAAAAATTCGATACCGAGATTTCAGCGGAAATATATATGTATTAGGGTCCCCTGTATTAAAAAAAAAAAAAAAAAAAATCTCAGAAAAAGGTCCGTGTGTCTGTGAACAGGATAACTCAAAAACGAAAAGTCGATAAAATACCAAACTTGATATTTATGTTTAGTATCTTCTAGAAGATTTTGAGAAAGATCCCTCCACCCCAAATTACTCTTTACATGGAACTTTTTTTCGAAATTTTTGATATTTTAATGGCTCTAACGAGTTTGATTAAAATATCGTATGTTAAATATACTTACTTGACAAATAAAATGTATATCTTGAATTTTCTGGCAATAGCCTCTGAAACTACTTTATTCTGGGTGCATTTTGCGGAATTTTGCATAACTGCTATATCGGAAGAAATGACAAAAACTTACCACACAAAAAATATAGAGCACATTAAAACACACAATTTATGTTATATACATTTTTTTCGGGTAGTTGATCGTTTTTTAGATATTCCTTGTTTTTGTTTTCAGCTTTGAGAAGCTTATACTTTTCTCATATACGGACCATACGAACAAAGGAATTTCAGTAACATAGCAACCAGCTTTTGACTCTCACTTGAACCTATGGTACTCTCTTATTTCGATTCTATTTACAAGGAAGCAATTATACTATTTCTGCTACTTTTTTCTCATTTAGCATAAAGTAAATAGAAGTATAAGCTTTCTAACAATAATTTTTCGCAGAGATTAGAGAAAGTCATGTGAATGGAACACATCCAATTTTTTTTTATTTATTACGTAGTCTCTAAATGCCCCACAACCTTCGTAGTATTACTACTCGTATTTACTTTTTTCAAGTAGAAGAGTGGTCACTCATTTATCTTTTGTGTTACTCCTGGCTATGCAAAGTTAATCGAATTTCAATGTTATTACTTGTGACCAGTTTTTATAAGATTTGAATGTCGCTTTACACTAGTTTAATACCTTATTTTGATTGTACCTACAAGTAAATAAGTAACCCTACTATTTCTATGACTGTTTCTTGTTACTAACGTGGTTCACACAGAAAAATAAGCTTTTGTAAGAAAAATGTATTGAAGAATAGGTTGAGAAAGTTGTGTAAATATAACACTTCTGGTTTTTGTTTTATTGTTTTCTTTCTCTACCATAAATAATGTGCGTAGAGGTAGAGAAGGTCTTTATTCTACCTAAAATAATCCATACCAAGATTTCACCACCATTCACACGTTTTGACGTCCCTGAATTCAAAAAGCATAAGCATTCTGTGAACAGCATAATTCAAAAACGAAAAATCAGTTAAATACCAAACTTGACATTTAAGTTCAGCCTTTTCCAAGGACGTGACCCAATATTTTTAAGAAAATCCCTCACCCGAACTACCTTTTACATGGAACATTTTTAAAAAAAAAATGTTGGCTTTCTTGTATCGATTTCTTGTATCTATCGATTTCTGTTAAAATACCACATGCAGTATTTACAAGATATACATTTTTGTGTAGTAAGATATTTTTTCTTTCTTTGGTTTACCACTGCTGAAAAACTCATCCAGAATGAAGGTGTCTTCAGAAGCTATTCCCAGAAAACTCAATAAATGCATTGTATTTTATGTGCAAATATATTTATTTTAATCAAAATACCATAACGAAACTGAAATAGAAGAGCTCACACAAATACGGTAGACCATCCCCCTCCCCACCCAAAAAATTAAATATTCCGGAATGTTTTCTAACCCATATGCATTTTCGGGAAGAACGGTGCTTTAAAGCATTATAAAAATATCTAGTGTGTAGCCTTTAAATACCTTTTGCTACCCATTTTTAAAAAAAAAAAAATAGTATTACAAAACTTTCTATTCGCCAGTTTTTGTTAATGGAGATAAACAATGGAAAAATTATCTAATTGTGTATTTCCTTGGGGTTTAGAGAATACAACATGCTAAGAGAGTCGAATCCTTTAAGAGCCAGTCGCTATATCACAACTCGCTTCCGTTCTGCTTGCACGACCGAGAGAAGACATACGAACAGCATAAAATTAAATCAATAACGGGGAATATTTCGGAACTGTTTAACTTTACATGTTTACATGATATAAATTCTGTACTTTAATGAGATACATATTTTTCATGCAGTAGAGTTTTTCTCTTACACTTACCACATAAGCAAAAGTCATTTAGATTGAAGAGGACATCAGAGGACATTTCCATAAAGTTGAAGGTGTATAGTTCATTAATCATGAAAATATTTTAAACATATTGTATTTTACTCAAAATCATTAGAGCCATTCTTAAAAAAATAAAATTTTACTTTCTCTTCACATACTACATATGTGTACACAGTGTACAGAGAAGGTATTGTAATGCATCCAAAAATTCGATACCGACATTTCACTGGAAATACATGTTTTGAGACACCCTTAATCCAAAAAATCATTTTAAGAAAAATGTTCGTGTCTATGTGTCTGTGGGCAGCATAGCTCGAAAAACGAAAAGACCGTTAAATACAAAACTTGGTATTTAAGTTTGGTATCTTCCACTGATGCAACACCAAGCTTTTGAGAAAAATCCCCCCACCCCCGCCGGAAATTTTGATTTTCTCAAAAATGTCTGTAATGATTTTGATTAAAATCATTATATTGTATATTAAAGATACATCACAAATAAAAGGTATATCTTGAATTTTCTGGTTATAGACTCTGAACACCTCTTTATTCTGGATGAATTTTGCTGAATTTTGCTAAACTGTTAAACCGTAAGAGATAAGACAAAAAGTAGCTACACAAAAAATGTGGATCTCGTCAAAACACACACTTTATGTTCTTTACATTTTTGTTGTGAATGTAACCGTTTCCGAGATATTCCTTGCTATTAGTTTTAGTTGTGAAGTACTTATATTTTTCTCAGACAGTAGGGTCCGTTTTTCTTTTGTTCTATTCCTGGCCAAGCAAAGAAACGATTTGCAATGATAATTGCAAATCACTTTTAAAACATTTGACTATCCGTTTAGCCTAGTGTATTCCCTTAATTTGTTCCTACTTATAAGGAACTAAGTAATAAGAACATTCTGCTAATGATTCTTTCGATTAGCAAGGTGCAGAAAGAAGAATAATCTTATGTAAGAAGTTTGTAAAACAGATACAGAAAGTCATGTGAGTGTAACACATAAGATTTTTAAAAAATGTTCCATGTCAAGAGTAGTTAGGATGCGAAGAATTTGTTAAAAATCTTCGTGTCCTATTTTTAGAAGCTGCTGAACTGAAATACCAACTTTATTATTAAACCGACTTTTCGTTTTTTTTTAAATACAGTTCCGGAGTCTGATCGGGACTCCGGCGCTGTATACCCTACTTTTTATTTGCCTAATGTGTTTACTTTGATTACTGTATGATTACTGAATTTCTGTTTTACTTTTTACACACACATACACAAACATATAACACCCATGCCCAAGGCGGGACTCGAACCCACGATCCCCTGCGCTGCGAAACACCAAAGCGAGTTTTTGAGGTATACGTGGTCGTACGTTTACATTCAGAGAAAAACAAACACACAAGTATTTTCCTTTGAGTTAAAGGGGCAGGCGTCAAACTTATATATCTGATGATATCTTGAAATCGAATTTTTGGGTGGGGAACAATTTTATTCTTCTCGTACTTACTATGTGCAGTAGAGAAAATAAAATTCTAAATAAAAAGTATTAAAAAGAATACACATTATACAAAGTTAAAAGAATGGAATAATGAGCCAGGAATCAGTTAAATACAAATGTAATTTTAGAATACAAGCACTGCTAGTAACACACTTGGCTTTGAACAGCCGCATACCGATCTTCTGATGTTATTTGACTATTCGATATTCATTGCTATAGTAAACAAACTCTAGTCGGCACTCGTTTGTCACCAGTATTATGACAGAACCATACCGGTAACTTGGCTGCGTAACATTAGAAGACAACTGCATGTAAGTGACTATAAGTGCGGTATTCGTATACGTGTGCATAAACGAAATGGTTTCTTTGAGAATTCACATTTTGAAGAACTAAATACGTTAAGTTTGTGTTTATCGGACCAGTAACGGAAGCTGAAAAATTACAAATTCTACATGGTGAGTTAATTTTTTTTTTCACAATTACGAGAGCTTTTCCGTTTATTTTAAGGAGGGATAATGATTAAGGGTTTCAGATTTTCAATTTTCAAAGAACATAATCAGTTAAATTTGTGTTTGACTAACTTAACACATGTTTATATTAAACAAGCCTAATTCTACCGATATTTCAATAGGTGCAATATCTATACATTCGGTCAGAAAAGAAAGTATTCCGACATTATTCTTAATATTCCAGAAGCCAATCTAACGGAGAAGAAATTTTAATTTTTGAATTTTACAAAGAAACAAATAGTAATAGACAGTTTCAAGAAAGTTTCAATATTTTCCATTTTACAAGTCTTATAGTTTAAAACATGCACGAATGTTTAAAGCTTCTTACATGATATTGTTTCAAATTAAAAGCTAACACATGTATCTCTAAATAGTGTAAATACATATTCCTATATTTAGGTAATCGTTATGTTATATATATATATATATATATATATATATGTATATATAGTTTTACTTATATAAATATCGTTTAAAGGCTCAGGGAATTGAATTCGTGAAAATCGTGAATTGACAGGATCATTAGCAAAAACGTAGACTATTCATATTTCAAAATTGTTCCATAAGTTCAAAACGTCTTGATCAACCTTTTATGAAAAATAAAAAGGAATTTTCTCTAAGAACGGCAATAAAGTTAATAGTACTGTTAAAGTTCTTTAGATTCTGGCCAAATATTAAAACTTTAATCAGGATTTTCCTGCCAGTTTTCATTTTGGATAAATAACTGATGTGAATGACAGGTGCAGTGTATATACTGGGGTTGCACTGAAACGCAACTGTTTATGTTTGAGAGAGAAACCTCTTTGCACTTAAGAACTGACTAACCTGTTACTACGAAATTCGGTGGGCAACACCTGTTAGATCCCTAAAGGAGGGAAATTATATTGCGCTAAGATATCGAAATTGAAATACTCTGCTTATTTCACTTGCAAAAAACATTACATAGTAAAAGTTTATGAGCCTATTGTTTGCCTCTTGTATGCAAGAGAGAGTCATAAGTTAAAATTCCTCCCGAAAATAAGGCGAAGAATTTAAATAGTAATACGGACACACATACTTTTTTGTTGTTGACCTTAATTATCATATTTCCTGAAATCTAGCGACCATACTTCAAGAATTTAAATCGCTTCGAACATAATTTGCATTTTTCTCGCCAGGTTCTTCCACAATCCACACCGTGGTACTTGGTGCCTTCTTTATCTTTGTCAGCACCAGCATATCATTCGATCATCATTTATTTGTATAGAGCTGCAGGAGTTTTTATGAAGTGTTTCGTTTATCAAATTATCCTTCCACAAAAACCAAAATTTGCAGCACGATTCACTCTATAAAGTAAACTAAATGTGCTAGTTATTATGCAGTGATTTTATGGACCTCCTCCCAGTATGAATCACTTACACGTGGATGAATAGAGTCAGAAACTTGTTGAGTGAAAATAGAAATGAAGGCGACAGGAAGTTGGTAAAAGCGATGATGAAACAATTAGTAGAATAATGACGAGAGAACCCGTCCGGACGTCTCTTTGTCCACCACTAATCGCAAATGCTGTCAGCTGGGATTGAACCCGGCAGCCTTGGTGAGAGGCGAGCTGTTTAACCACTCGGCCTCGGCCTAGTTTTGTGTGTGAGAAAGAAAATGATTAAAATAAGTGAAGGGACTCCCTATTTAATACAATTATCGCGTGATTACATAACATATTATTTAGTAAATTTGTGCAGAGTAACAATATTTTCATTCAAGAATTTCTGTTGAATTGAATACGCAAGGGCCTAAATGTAACAGTTGGAAATATATGAACTAATCAGCCATATTCCTACAATTAGCAGTTCCATTTAAATTTTACTTTCTCTATTTAGAGGAGATGGCATGCCACCCAAAAATACATACCAGAATTCACTGGGAATGCACATTTTAGGGTCCCTTGATTAAAAAAACCTTTTTAACTTCTATACTTAGTTCATAGTACACAGGTAGAGAAAGTATTGCATTCCATCCAAAAATTCTCTACCGAGATTTCACCGGAACTAAGGTTTTAATGTCCTCTAAATAAAAAAGAAATATTTTTAGAATTAACTCCGCGCGCGCGAGCGTGAGAGTGTGTGTGTGTGTGTGTGTGTGTGTGTGTGTGTATTACCGCGATAACTAATGAACGAAAAACTGTTTAAATACCAAACTTGATATCTAACTTCAGCATCTTCCAAGGATGAGGCACAAAGCTTTTTAAGAAATTTCCTCTCCCCACCTGAAACTATCCTTTACATGGAAAAGAATTCTATATTTTTTATTTTCTCGTAAATAGCTGAAATGATTTTTATTAAAGTACAGTATTAAAAATACTTACATGAAAAATAAAATGTATAGATCGAATTTTCTGGGAATAGCTACTGAAGACTTTTTCATTCTGAATGACTTTTGCATAACTGGTAAATCGTAAGAGATAGATAAAAACTTACTAGTCAAACAATGTAGATACCTAATAAACGTCATACCTATACTCTTTTTTGTAGAGTTAATCGTTTCCGATATGATCCTTATTATTGGCTTTCAGTTTTAAACTAATTAAACATTTCTCAAATTGGAATCTTTCGTTTCATATCTCTGCTGTATTACTCCTGGCATGCAAAGAGAACCCAACTTCGATTATTTCGCAAAGCAACAAAATTTTAATAAATTTGACTATCGCTTTAGCTTAGTGTATATGCTTACTTTTCTCCTAATTACAAGAAAGACAATAAGACAATTCTTGGTAATGTTTAGCTCGATTAATATGATGTCGATAAAAAAATAAAATCTTTTGCAGGAATGGTTTCTTTGCAGAACAGGTAGAGCAGACTTTTAATTCTTCTCACTGTATAGACTTCTGCGATGTGAAAACAGAGTTTATAAAGGTTAAACAGACAAGAAAACAAAAAAAAAACAAAAAAAAACAAAAAACTATCGTCTGTGAAGAAGCTTTTAACGCCGGCCCCAAACAATAGTTCTGGTTTTGCACCACTGTGAAAACTTGTGTTTTACTATCGTTCAAAAGAACGAGTAATTAGGTAATTCAGTTTACTTTTGAATTAATCCTGTAAACATGGTGCAGGTAAACATTTTGAATCAGTATAATTCCAAATAGATGAAAATAGAGCTACTCATATTTTAGTTAATACCCTCGATATAGCAGCTTTATTACCAGGTTTAAAACATAGCAAGATATTTACGTTACACAGAGGGAGTGAAGAAGAGAAGCAGAGAGAGAGAGAGGGAGGGAAAGAGACAGAGAGAGACATAGAGAGCAAGAGACAGAGAGGGTGGGAGGAGGGCGGGAGAGGGAGAGGGGACGATAAGGAGAGGGGGAGGGAGAGAGGGAGAGAGTGAGAGTGTGAGAGTGAGAGTGACAGAGAGAGAAGTGCAACTTAAAATGAAATGCGTTTACTCAAATTTCTAAAAGCGTTTTACAATTAAAGAAAAAAATCTGACGTGTTCCATTTATATGCCTTTCTCTACCTGTTCTGCAAGCAAACTATTCTTACAAGAGAATATTCGTCTATCTACTTCAAGCTAATAGAGAGAAGCATTAGGAGAAATATTCCTATTACCTGATGCCTTATAGAAGGAAAATAAGGGAATACACTAGGCTAAAGCGATAGTCAAATCTTTTAAAAAGTGCCGCTCTACGATTGTCTTTGAAATTCGCTTCTTTGCATGTCCAGAAGTGAAACAAAAGAAACAAGAACGACTTCCTGTTAGAGAAAAGTATAAGTATTTTAAAAATTGAAACCAACCAACAACAAGGTATATCTCGGAAAGAGTTAACCTTACAAAAATGTTATGTGACATCAATTGTGTGTTTTGACGAGATTTATATACTTTTGTGTACTAAGTATCTATCTCTTAAGGATTACCAGCTATACAAATGTCATTCCAAATTAAAAGGACTTCAGAGGACACGCCGTGAAAATTCAAGATATATTTGTCATGTAAAAATATTTAGTACACGGTACTTTAATCAAAATCGTTATAGCCATTTTTGAGAGAATCAAAATTTTTCATGTAATTTTTTCACATAAAAGATAGTTTGTGGTGACGGAATTTTGTTGAAAATCTTTGCATCGATCCTTGGAAGAAACTGGACTTAAATACCAAGTTTTTTTTTGTAACTGACTTTTCGTTTTTGAGTTATGCTTTCCACAGATGCACGCCCGCGCGTACAGACATAGGCACATATGTCCTTTTTCTAAAAATTATTTTTTTAGAGTTATGGGTCCTGAAAACATACATTTCGGGTGAAATCTCGGAATCGAGTTTTTGTGAGGAATAAATTGCTTACTCTGTCTATGTACATTGGATATGACGTGCCAGAGAAAGAAAACATCGGGAAATTTGAAGTACTTGTATTTGAAAAGGAGGGGACTACCTTAAAGTTTAATTAATGAACAGCATCTTTTGAATATTTTGTTATTTTTTGTATTCGAAAATACAAAAACCAAGAAATGTACTGAAATCAGGTTAATTTTGTGTCAAAAATAAAACACAGCTTTTCGAATGCTCATCCTTCGTACGAAGACTATCGAAATATACCCCCAGCTATGGAAGCTAATATAATAATACAATAATTCCCACCGGCAATGACGGGAGCCAGATATTTCCGTTCGGATCAGCATTAGTTTAAACTTGTAACAATAGTTATGCGATTCAAGGAGAATTCTGATTTTTATTATGGGGGGGGGGCGCTCTGTTCTGTGCTTCAACGTTTTTGCGTGTTCAGGCTTCAGGCGACGCATCAACTTTGGTCTTGAGCTGTGCAACAGGTAACAGGATGAAAATAAAGACATCTTTAGGAATGTCAGTTCATTTATTCTTATATTCTACATTGCATATGTAACGAAAGTACAATAACAGTAAAAGAAATGTGTGGTAAAACTATTGAAGTGTTTTAAAACTTGCCTTTGCCCACTTTTACGGGAACTGGGTATGGTTTAGGAACAGGGACGGGGTAAGGCCTATCCCTGGGGATAGTAATTGTTTTCTCCACTGGGTAAGGCACAGGTTTCGGTACGGGATAAGGTTCCGGAACAGTTATTGTTTTCTCTACTGGGTAAGGCTTGGGTACAGGGACAGCATAGGGGTGATTAACAGGCACATCTACCTCAACTGGGTAAGGTTCTTCAACAGGGATCCTCTTCTCCACAGGATAGGGCTCGGGAATAGGTATATCCTTCTCAACAGTTACAGGATAGGGATCGGGAACAGGAATCCTGACCTCCACTGGGTAAGGCTCGTCCACTGGGATTTTAACTTCAACGGGGTATGGTTTAGGTATATAGACTGGCACTGGCACCTTGACCTGCACTGGGTACGGCTCAGGTACAGGGACTTCTTTCTCAATGTACACAGGGTAAGGTTTGTCTACAGGGACTTCAAAGGTAACTGGATAACGTTCCATTACAGGTACCTTAACCTCTACTGAGTAGGACTGCTCTACGGGAACACGTACCTTGAATGGATATGGCTTAGTAATTGGTACCTGCTTCTCCACGACGACAGGATAGGGGTGATCAACAGGTTTGGCTACTACAACAGGATACGGTTCTGAAATAGGGACCTCTACCTTGACGGGATATCGCACTGGCTCAGGATAGGGTTTCTGGACCTCATAAGGATAAGGACGATCTACTGGTGTTTTAACTTCGACGGGGTAAGGCCTGTCAACAGGTTTTGGCTGATCGACAGGATAAGGACGTTCTATTGTGACCTTATGCACTTTGGGCACCTTGATTATCTCCTTCTTAGTGCCACCATAGCCTCCTAGACCTTCTCCGCCATAACCTCCCAACTCAGCACCACCAGCCCATCCTAAACCTTTACCGCCAAAACCACCTTCACCTTTATACCCACCGAAACTGGAATCTCCGATCATTTTATTTGCAAATGTACTCAAAGTACCACCAAAGCCTCCAGTGGATCTCTTATACTTCTTCGAGATCTCACCTCCGCCATCAACACCGTAACCTCCACCAACGACGCCAGTGGTGTATTTATCTGCAAATCTGTTCAATCCGACACGATCGTAGGCCATGATACCGGGGGCAAACCCAGGATAGCTGGAATGAATACCCTCATAGGATCCATATAATGGATAGTGAGCCCGTCCTGGACGTACAGGGCCTGTACCTTCTACGGTGAAACCAGAGTAACTGAATTCCGTGTCCGGAGTTCTAGCTCCGTACCATGGGACTCCGTAGTAGCTCTCGCCGAAAGGAGTACCTCGGAGGTCATCAAGAGGAACGTTGCCTCCAGCAAACACAGCAGGGAAAGCTGCGTGTATGCCAATCAGGTCAGTTCCGAAATGAGGATGGTGGACGTGTGAACCTCTTGTGGCGAGGGGATAGAGCGTCGTCTGGTGGTGACTGCCAATATCAAGGTGATATCCATAGTGAGGAAATTTCCTGGCTCCCTCGAACAGGAACCCAGCTTGAGATGTTCTGGAATGGTGTTCATCGTCGTCTATGACTCCAGAGCCATGATGTGTGAACCCCACGGATTCTACTTCCTTGATCGAGCTCAGATCAGGGCTGAGGAAGTGGTGGTGGTGGTAGCTAAGCTTTTCTCCTGGTTCAGGGTAGGCGTAACCAGTGGCGTGTGTGCTGCTTGCAGCCGCCGCAAAGAGCAGCACCAGGGCCAGTTGTGCCACCTAGAAAACAAGATATAGAAGCACTTGTGTATCAGAATCCTTTTGAGGATTTACTTACGCTAACAACTTTAGAAAGTTACACTGCAGGGCGGATTTATCACAGGAATAATCTAAAAATGCCACAAAGGCTGAACGAAAATGTGGATATTTGATAAAGTAAATTTTAGAAATTATTCAATCTAATTAACTTAGTAGTAGCCTACCATATTTTATGATTTCTCTTCCAAATTGGCTACTATAAGTAACATCATTATTTATAAAATATGTTGTTTTTTTCACCACACATATCGACTTCTCAAATGAAATTCGGATATAAATAACTTTTTACAACATAAAAGTAAGGATAATAATTACCAAATTTCATAGTATTTGCATTATGATGATATGATATATGTTATTTATAAAATTATTATAGCCAGAGACCCTTAGCTGTTTCCTCAAAAATCGGTGAATTAGAATGTAAAATGCTTGGACTTCTCTTATAATATAAAATCAATTGAAAAATGTTACAAATTTCTGAACTCAAGAGAAAATCTTCACGGCTGAAATCCTTTCCATTTGCGAGTTGTTCATGGGGACAATTTGGGAAGCTTTTAATAACATCAGCAAATATGCGGAGAAAATATTTTTCAGGAGGTATTTTCATAACGTTATAAAGACCGTTAAGGCTTTAATTCTCTGTATTCTCTGATAAGGGTTCGATTCCCAACTGGAGCGGACTTTTTCTTTTAATTTTTAATGAGATTCAACACTTACCTTGCAAAGTGGGGGTGAACCAAAGTGGCCAAATTATTATATTCAACATCTAAACTTAACAAGCCAGAAGATTTCCAAACAAGCTATTTATTTCTCAAGCCAAAGCCCTCAAGTGACCATCGGAGTTAAAGAGGGCCGTACAAATGAAATAAACAAACAAAACAAAATATAAGAACATATGAGGTTAGATTCATAATAATATAATACTACTACTACTACTACTAGTACTACTACTACTACTACTACTACTACTACTAATAATAATAATAATAATAATAACAACAACATACTTATTTACTATTCACAAAGGATGTGCATATGTATGCCTTTTACTTTCTCTACTATATATAGTAAATAGGAGAAGTAATATAGCCTAAAGAATCCGACGCCTACATGCCATCGGAAATACATATTTTGAGGGGCCTGAATCAATCTCTGTGTGTGTGTTTTTTGGTAGTGTTTAACGCCTGCTTTAACCGCAGGCGGTGACACTGATTATACATAAATGATGGAACACCGGTGGAATGCGATGGCGGGGGAAACCGGAGTACCCGGAGAAAACCCGCACAGCGCCGCTTTGTCCACCACAAATCTCACATGCGGTCGCTTGGGATCGAACCCCGGACGTCTAGGTGAGAGGCGAGTGGTCTAACCACTCGGCCACGGCGCGACCTGTGTGTGTGTGTGTGTGTGTGTGTGTGTGTGTTTTGCCTATATCTAAAACGAAGAATCAGATTTAGTTTTAGTATCTTCCCAAAATAAGATGCGACATTTTCAAGAAAATCCTTCCACCTAATACTATCCTTTACATGGAAAATTTGTTGAAAATTTTAATTTTTCAAAACTAGCTCTGTTGATTTTGGTTAAAATACACTAAAGACATTTGCACGAAAAATATAATGCACAAAATTTTAACTTTTGGGGGCAATAGGTTATGAAGTTCTCTTCATTTGGAAGGGAATTTACATAAATTGCATAACGGTAAACGGTAGACGAAAACGTACTGAAACATATATTTCAAATAACTTTTTTTGTGGTATCAGTCATTTGCGAAATATACATTATTAATTATTCAACAGTTAATTACTCTGTGATTCTCTTCAAGTCCTGTCGATTTTCAGCTATTTCTTGTGTTGTCCTGGAAAGGGCACATAAAATAAATAAGAAAATAAAAAATGAAAATGCAGATCGGATTAAGGAACACAATTTGTCATCTCGGAGTTATTCATTGTAATTGGTTTGAATTTTAGCAATAATGATATTTTCACGATTGGGAAATCGTGGTTCGTTTTTCCCTCTGTTCCTGCAAAGAGAACGGAATTTCAATGCTATTCGTAGTGACCGCTCATTAAATATTTGACTATCGCATAAGCCTACTTATTTAACTACTCTCATTGTATGTGCAAGAAAATATGTGATAAAGCTATTTTTACAAATATGTATCTCGATTAACACAAACTAGTTTGAAAATGTGCTTTTGTAAGAATACTTTGTTGAAGAATGGTTAGAAAAAATAATGTATATGGAACACATCAGATTTCTACTTTCTCTAGCACGTATATACAATGTACATAATAGGTAGAGAAGATATTGTATTCCACCCAAAAATTACATACCAGAAGTACATGTTTTAGAGCCTCTAGATCCAAAAAAGGCAGTTTCAGAAAAAGGACAGTGTGTGTGCATGTATGTCTGTGGAAAATATACCTCAAAAACGAAGAGTCAGTTAAATACAAAACTTTGTACTTGTTTAGCATCTTCCGAGGATGCCATGCAGATTTTTAAAATAATCCCCCCATCCCAACTATACTTTACAGGGAACGGTTTTCAAAAAAAAAAATTCTCAAAAATGGGTATAACGATTTTGATTAAACTACCCTATAAGTTATTTTCATAACAAATAAATTATAAGTTCATGGATATTCTGGGAATAGCCTCAAAAATCCCGTACAGTGTGGATGACTTTTGTAGAACTGGTAAACTGTATGAGATAGATAAAAACTTATAACACAAAAAATGTAGATCTTATTAAAGCACACAATTTTTGTCATATACATTTTTTTCTAGAGTAAAGCATTTCCGAGACATTCGTTGTTATTGGTTTCATTTTTAAAATAGGTACCTACTTATACTTTTCTCAAACAGGAAGTCGTCCGTGTTTCCTTTGTTTTATTCCTGGCCATGCACGGAAGCGGATTTCAAAGACAATCGCATAGTGACTATTGCTTTAGCCTAGTTTGTAACCCATATTACTCTTCTACTTATAAGGAACTAGGTAATACTCCATTACAATAATGCTTATCTGGATGTTCTTGAGTTAGAAGAATACTCTTTTGTAAGTTTCTTTGCTGAGGAGGTAGAGAAAGTCATGTGAATGGAACACACCATTATATATTATACTGATCATTGTCATATAACTGCACATTTAAAAGCTCTTGTTATTTGTGATTTATTTACTTTCATAATACATTATGTTTGTACATCGTACAACTTTGGGAAACGCTAAAAAATGTATAAGAATATGGCAATTGAATATCCCGGAAGAAAATGTAATAGTGATATAAATGCAAATAATTCTGAAAAAAGTGGCGAATACATTTGGGAGTGAGATACATTCTGAAATGAATACGATAGTATTGATTTATTCGCAATTTTAGTTGTTTTTTGCCGTGCCATATTAACTGTTTGAGCTTAGACATTCATATGCCTCTCTGTGCATTCTTCTATCAAGTATTATTACCGAAATGTATTCTATCCATTTCTTGCTAATAGAAATACATTGCACAATTTACACCTTTCGTTGTAGGTATACGAAGGATACAATAGTCAAAGTTTTAAAAAGTGGATCACTATGAACTTGCATTCTATTATTACGAGAAAAACTAAAAGTAACTTATCATTTGGAAAAGGTATAAGTATTTGAAAAATCAAACCGACAAAAGTATTCGTAACCTCAAACCATTTCTCGGAAATGGTACGTTTATTTGACATAAATTGTGTACTTTACGGAAATGTACACAAGGAAGCTCTTGTCTACCTCTTGTCTACTATCCCACAAGGCCATTCAGAATGAAGACCATTTAGGATAATTAAGGTTATACATCTAATTTCTCGAGAACAGACACAGGGGTTTCCAAACATTAAATCCAGGACAAAAGGAAATAACAGTTAATTGACTATCGGCAGGGACATCGTAATTAACAACATTCCCCATTCTTTGTATAGTCTTTGACGTTTGCAGACAGCACTTTGACCGCTTTTTGTTTGCCTAAATGTGACTTCGTTTTTCTAAAGATAATGGTTCGAGTGTAGATAATTTTAACTCAATTACTTAAGAATTCCTATGTCCAATTATTAAAACACCTTACATTTGTTATTTCAATAAAAACCGTTAGAGCTATTCTTGAGAAAATAAACATTTTCGAAACATTTAATAATGAGAGGTGGTTTTTAGATAAAACATTTTTCTTAAAATCTTCCTGTCGCATCCTTGGAATATAAGGAAGTAAATTCCAAGTTTGGCACTTCAATTATTGTAATTTCTGAGCTATGTATGCTATTTATACACATACACACACATATGTACTCAAGAACGTTTTTCTGAAAATTCTTTTCTTAATTCATGGGGCTTCAAAAATTATATTTTTAGTGAAATTTCCATATCGAATTTTTTAATGGAATGGACTAGTTCCTCCGTTTGCAATAAGTAGTAAGAATGTAGAATATTGTAATATATGTGGCAGCTGTACACAGATGCCGTTCATTACACGGTAATATAATCATCTGACTGTCGCACCTTTTGGTTTCTTACAGGTTTTATTCAAAATTCTATGAGAATTTCGGATCTTCTTGCTATTGTGAAGAACTGGTCAGTCTTAATCATGAATTGATCACATATTAAGTTATTTTTAGTGTATTTTGATTAACCTGAGGAGCGGAGAATATCCACTAAAATACTATATTTGATTTTTAAACTGTAGTATTTTTTTTTATCCACTTCCTATTTATGTTGTTCATGGTGGGCATTTTAATTTCCTGCATTCAATATTTGTAAACGAATCTACCTGCGTTTTGAACATTTTACTGTACCTATGTGGATGAACTATTTTAAATCTTCTTAGCTTTTTATATTTATTATTGCAGATATGGTGTATCATCAAAGTTGATAGTTTCATTTAAATCTTAGCTGGAACGTACTTCTTTTTCACGTTTGATATTAATGCAGCTGTTAATTATTGGCTCTTTTAAATACAAAAATTACGGTCAACAATGTTAAATTTTGAGGACCTTATTACTGGAACCACCATGTTCAACAGTTATTAGTAATTAATTTTATTTTTGCGTAAGTACTCTTTCTGTTATTTACTGGTGTAGAAAAAAAATCTTATGTGTTCCAATCACACGACTTTATCTACCTATTCTGTAACAAACTATTCTTACAAAAGCTTATTCTTCTGTCTACTTCATGCTATCTACTTCAAGATCAACATTAGCAGGAATGGTTTTACGACCTAGTTCCTTATAAGTAGAAACGAAATAAGGGAATGCACTAGACCAACGCGATAGTCAAATGTTCTAAAAGGTGGTTGCTATGAGATTCAAATTCGGTTTTCTTTTGCATGGACAGGGGTAAAATAAAATGAAAAAGAATGATTAATTCTCGATTGAGAAAAATTAAAGTATTTTAAAATTGAGAGGAGTAGCTCGAAATGGCTAGCTCCACAAAAATGTATACGAGTTGAATTGTGTGTTTTAATGATATCTAAATGTTTTAGTGGTAAGTTTTTATGTCCTACGGTTTACCAGTTACGCAGAATTCATATAGTATAAATAGCTCAACAGAGGCTATTCCCAGAAAATTCAAGGGTGCAATTTATTTGTAATGTAACAATCTTTGCTATACCTATTTTAATAAAAAAAAAACGTGAAATACGTTTTTGATAAAATAAAACATTTCAAAATATTTTCCGTGTAAAGGATAATTTACGGTGAAGGGACTTTCCTGTAAATCTTTTGTCGCATCCTTGGACGATAGTACCAGGTTTGGTATTTAATCGACTTATTGTTTTTGTTTAGACACATACACACACTGTATTTTTTCGAAAAAATACAGGGGTTCTCAAAATATATATTTCCGATGAAATCTCGGCATCAAATTTCTGGGTAGAATACAACCTCTGTAACTGCTATGTACGTACATAGTATTAGATAGAGAAAGTACAGCGCTAAGTGCGTTAGATAATATTATGGGCCAGTTGTACAAATATCACTAATCGTAATTTAGTTTTTGTCGTAGTTTTGCGAGTGTCTGTCAATAAAGATAAACGTTATTCATATTGTATAAAATTAACATAAGACTATCAAATCACGAGTATGCATTAACCATGGATGGCAAAAGTGTATAATGGAAGGGAAATTCTCTACAGCGAATGTTCATCTATTCTCAGTAGAGAAATTACCAATGTCAGCGAATCCTGCTTATATTATAATACAAAATCGTATCGACTTTGTTCAACATAGCAATTGTTTTCGTTATTTCATTTTAACACAGATATCGTAGATAGTTTTAACATTTAATGAAAATCATCCATGATGATTTCTGAAGACCTTTGCATTTTTGGCTCCCACGGATATGTGTACTAGTATTTTGTATAGCTCCTTGTTAATCAAAAGTGGTCTATAACACCCAACATTCCTGGAGGGTTCCGAATGGTGTAAAAGTAAAATATTACTTTTCTAACCTTAATGTCTTCAGTGTCAAGCCTACACATTCTTGGTAGCTTTATGATTTTTTTTGTTGGTTTTTTTTTTGTTTTTTTTTGTTTTTTTTTTGTTTTTACGCCCTTTAAACTGGTTGGTCATTTCGGACGACGAATGAAGTTGATAAAATGACGCTCAAACGATTTCGGGGACCATGGACCTTAAAGTTACTCGCTAATAGTCTTCTCAGGATAAGTGAAAACCCCGAAAAAAATTCCGGGTAACTCACCCTAAGCGAGATTCGAACTCGTGACCTGGTGAATATGAGGAGACACGCTACCACCATGATACACAGGCGGGCTCTTTATGAATTGTTGTGGATATTAGCTACATTTGAAATAACCACCTGAATGGAAAACCTCCAGGGGCATAAACTCTCAATCAATTATATTCGTATATCCGTTTTATATCATTGCAGTCATCATTTATTTTGTATTCCAAACATTACACTTTTGTTTGTTGTACTTTGTAATTATCCTTTTTGTTTTTGTGTACTTTACGTTATCAGTGATACACCTTATTGTTATAATATGTTCTATGGGTTATAGTTAGTCGTTTCGTTCAATTTGATTTATTTTTGTTTGGTTTTTCCACAACAAGCTTTAGTAATCGAAATCTAATTTTAAACTCGTGAAATACTCCAGCAGCACAATATAACTGATTTCCATTATTTCCGTGAAATAAGCTAACTCGTGTGTATATAAAATTATGTGCTTTAACGTCCTTTAACCTGGTAGGTCATTTCGGACGATGAATGAAATTGGTAAAATGATGCTCAAATGATCTTGGGTTCCATGGAGCATTTTTTTTTTTTTTTTAATAATGTTTCCTGCAGGCAATGTCACTGATGTACATGGAATGAAGATGGAATATCGGTGGAATGTGACGGCGGGGGAAACTGGAAAACCTGGAGAAAACCCACCCCTGCGCCGCGTCGTCCGATACAAATCTCACATGCGGCTTGGGATCGCACTCGGGCCGTCTAGGTGAGATGCGAGTGGTCTAACCATTCGGAGAACGGCAGCTTAATGTTACCCGACATTCGTCTTCCCAGGATAATGTAAAAACCGAAAAAAAGAACTTATCCGGGTAACTCACCCAAACGGAGATTAGAAATTGGGACCTCTTGGATGTTAAGCGTACACGCATCCCCAATACTACAGAGGCGGGTGATAAAATTATTGGTGACTGTTTCAATACCATTCATTACCTGCAATGGTAAGGGTATCCGTAATCTGGTATTAATTGAACATAAAAACTGACATATTATAGATACTGTTGATAAATACAATTAAAATTAAATAACACAATTTTATTTATCAAAGCTGTTATTCTACTTATTCAACTTTTAGAATATTTGTTTAACTTCTGCTAAACTCTGGTTAGCATGATTTAACTTACGAAAATGGCGGATTACGTTTTAACTTTCAGTTAAGACTAAATAACAATTGATTATTGTTTAACAACTAAAATTCATAAGTTAATTGTAGCTTATAGTTAATTCTATGTATTAAACTTAGGTTAATGCATTATATAACTGGCCGTTAGTTTGTGGGGCTGGGTGGTTCAGTTGATAGTCGCTAACCTGGTGATCGCGAGTTCTAAACTAGCCAAGACTGTTGTTTTTTAAATGTACTTAAAAGCAACAGCCCCATATCGGAGAAAATAACCGAGCTACCAAATTCTTGTCCATATGATCCTGGCAATTAACAACGTCTTGTATATTGTGTGAGTATCTGAGTGTCTGTGAACACGATAACTCAAAAGGTAAAATACCAAACTGAGTATTTAAGTTTAGTATCTTCCAAGGGTGCGACACGGAGATTTTTAAGAAAATCCTCCCCACCCCAAACTATTCTTGACAAGAAAAACATTTCGACATTGTGCTTTTATGACAAATAAAATGTATCTCTTGAATTTTCTGTGAAGAGCGTCTGAAAACCTCTTTATTTTGGATGAATTTTGCTGAAATTTGTATAACTGGTAAACAGCAAGAGATAAGCAAAAATTTACTACACAAAGATGTAGATCATGTTGACACTCACAGTTATACATATTTCGTGGAGCTGGCCATTTCTGTGATATTCCTTATTATTTGTTACAGTTTTAAAATACTTAAATTTTTCTCTTACGGGAATTTGTTAATTCCTGACCATGCAAAGAAACGAATCTCAATCACATAGCAACCGGCTTTTAGAAGATTTGACTATCGCTTTAGCCTAGTGAGCTCCCTTATTTCCTTTCTACTTATAACGAAATAGTTAATGTTAATTTTTGATATTTTCTGTTCATCTTGGTTAGCACGAAATAGAGAGAAGGATCAGCCTTTGTAAGACTAATTTGTCGCAAAATAGCTAGAGGTCACGTGAATGGAACACATCAACATTTTTTTCGAGGTTTTTCCCTTTTCCTGAGTAGGCGAATAGAGGCCAACTTTATGCTCTACGGACCGCGGGTTCATTTGAGCTTCATTTCGCCCATTCCATTCTGCGTCCGATATGACCTACCAAGTTAAAGGAAGTTAAACTACATACATTTGTTTATATAAAGTTTTTGGAGACTAAACGGATAATTAAAAATCCCCCAAAACGGCATTTTTAGAAAAAAGTCTGTAAGAATGTGTATGCCTATGCGTATATGGTATATGTGTCAGAGAGGGAGAGAGGGAGAGAGAGAGAGAGAGAGAGAGAGAGAGAGAGAATGTGTGTGTTGTCCCAGTGAGCAACATAACTAAAATAATAGCTAATACCAAAATTGATACTTTAGTTCAGAATCTGCCAAGGATGCATTACAAAGAGTTTCAAAGGTGCAAAGTTTCTCGAACATTTGAATTTTCTCAAAATGTATAATTTGAATTTTCTGAGAAGAGTCCCCTTCATTCTGAATCACTTTCGCATCATTGGTAAACCGTTAATGAGACACAAAATTGTATTCACAAAAAAAGATTATATATCGTTGAAGCATATAATTTATGCAAAATACCTTTCTTTTTGTGGCATTAACTATTTGGAATATTCTTTGCTATTGGTTTAACTCTTTTCTCGAGGAAAATCACTATTCATTTTTTCTTCTCTTGGTAACATAAAAGAGCATTGATAATTTGTTTACAAATCTGACTATCACTTTAGCCTAGTGTTTCCTTCTTACAATTAGAAGGAAGTATGTAAGTGTATAATAAAGGTTTATTTGGATTAGCAAACAATACTTAGAATAATAAGCTTTTGTAATAATAGTAAGTAGAGAAACTCATGTGAAGCCATCTTTTTACTTTATCTATACGCACTATGTACATAGTGTATAGAGAATGTATTGCACTCCACCAAAAATTTCGATACCGAGATTTCACCGGAAATATATGTTTTAGGGTCCCCTGTATCCAAAAAAAGTATTTTCAGAAAATGGTCCGTGTGTATGTGTCCGTGTGTCTGTGAACACGATAACTCAAAAACGAAAAGTCGGTAAATACCAAAGTTGGTATTTAAGTTTAGTAAGATTTTGAGAAAAATCTCCCCACGCCAAACTACTCTTTACATGGAACTTTTTTCGAAAATTTTGATTTTCTAAAAAATGGCTCTAACGAATTTGATTAAAATATCGTATATTAAATGTATCTATCTGACGAATAAAATGTATATTTTGAATTTTCTGGGAATAGCCTCTGAAGACTACTTTATTGTGAGTGAATTTTACGGGATTTTGCATAAGTGCTAAACCGTAAGAGAGAAACAAAAATTTACCTCACAGAAAATGTAGAGCACATTAAAACACACAATTTATGTTGTATAAATTTTTTTCGTGGAGTTGATTGTTTTTGAGATATTCCTTGTTTTTGGTTTAAGCTATAAAAACTTATATTTTTCTCATACAGGACTTGGTGAACTCGTGTCCATACAAACAAAGGAACTTCAGTCACATAGCAACCAGCTTTTGACTATCACTTTAACCTATGGTACTCCCTTATTTCGCTTCTACTTACAAGGAAGCAAGTAATAAGACTATTTCTGCTAATTTTTTCTCGATTAGCAGGAAGTAAATAGAAGCATAAGCTTTTTAAAAATAATTTATTGCAAAGATATAGAGAAAGTCATGTGAATGGCACACATCAGATATTTTTAAGAAAACAAATGTTGAGGTGTACTGTGTGGAGAATATAATGTGTGGCATACTTACCAGGAGTTTCATGTCGATGTGTTTACTGGCCAGTTGTCCAGTGTCGAGGTGAGCCATCAATTTATACACGTTACTATCCGCAGCACGTGATGTTATTTGCAACAGATAACGTCATGAGCACAACTGTTATCATCACTTTGTGCCCATCCTGAATTCAAATTAATCTGTGTCCACATATTATAAACCTGTGACAAAAAACCGTTGCTGATTTTCAGTATTAGTTAAAGAACTTTTATTAATTGTATTATAAACTGCCCGAAAACCAGAAAATATTGTATTTAAATGATAGTTTTTACATTATTTAATTTTTGTACGTGCCTTTTATTTGAGAATAGTTGAACTGATTGCTATGACGCATAGTCTATCTCTCAAAGCCTGAAATGGCGAATTCACATCAACTTATCTCCTTTATGGACCTATTTGCATTTTTACTTTCTTTACACATACTATGTATATAGTATAGAAGACATTGTGTTCCCCAAAAAATTCAAAACAGAGATTTCGCCAGAAATACATATTTTAAGACCCCCTGAATCCGCAAAAAGCTCTTTTAGAAACATGTCAGTTTGTGTAAATGTATGTTTGGACAGCATAGCCCAAAAACTAAAAGACAATTAAATACAAAATTTGGTAGTCTTACTAGTATGCGACACGAAGATTTTCAAGAAAATCCCTCCATTTCAAACTACCCTTTACATGAAAAAATTTTGAAATTTTTGTTTTTCTCAAAAACGGAGCTAACGATGTTGATTAAAGTGCCTATATTAAGGAGGGTTACATGGCAAACAAAACCAATATCTTGAATTTTACTATGGGAATAGCCTCTGAAGACCTCTTCATTCTAGATGGATTTTACATAACTGGTAAGCCAAAAGAGTTAGATAAACATTAATCCACAAAAAATGCAGCTCTCGTTAAAACAAATAATTTATGTCATATGTAGTTTTTCTGTAGAGTTTCTGAGTCATTTCTGGTTACTGGTTCCAGTTTTAATCTACTTAAACTTCTTCTTTCGTTTCGCCTCTCTTTTGTTTAATCCTAGCCGAATTTCAACTGTTTCACATAGCTTTTAAAAGATTTGACTATAGCTTTAGCCTCGTGTATTGCCTTATTTTCCCCCTACTAAGAAGGAACTAATACAACTATTCCTTCTAGTGTTTATCTCTATTACCACGATGTGGATAAAAAGATAATCCTTTGTAATAATAGTTGGTGGAGAAAGTCTTGTGAATGGAACACATCAAATTTTTGTCCCAGTGATGACTGGCATGTCTATTTCACAAACGTTAAGGAATTTTAAATCTTTAATTGCAACCAACAAAGCTCCTGTAGAATAGAATAGAGAAAAAAAAAGTGGAGCAGATTCTTTAGACCAAAAACAGGAATAGCATTGACTCTTGTAGGCTCTAACAAAACCATAGTCTACCCTGATATGTGGGGTGGTCATTCACATTCTGCACATGATATAAGAAAAACCTAGCATGCCAAATAGGTCAGATTATTCTCAACCGGTTTTTTTGAGTTTCAACATACTATTATAAATGGAACCATTAAGTTTTAAATTTCGAAAATAATACAGTTTGGTTTTCACAATGCAACTCCTTAGTATGTCTTAATCTTTTGAAAATTACACATTTCAAGTGATACCACTTTTGTTTAGCTTTTTACTTTCTCTACCAAGTACTGTTCATACGAACATAATAGAGAAGGTATTGCATTCCATCCAAAAATTCGATACCGATATTTCACTGGAAATATAGTACAGCTCCGATAATTCGAGCTAATTGGGGCTGAGGCTATCCCAAATTATAAAAAAATACTCGTATTATACGGAAATATCCCTAAATCAATATTTAAATAATGAATAAATGTTTAACGAGTACAATAATAGTTAAAATAAATAAAAGGCAATATAGTAAATAGCTTGTTATAAACAATTCCAAGTTGCAAAAACATGTTACATTTTATAGACATTTTACCATGTCAGGGATTCACATATTGGGAAGGTTGACACTTTAAAATTAACGTGACGCAGATGGGTTCACTACAGTACAGTATGGTCAGGTATCTTCTACACTACAACGGCCAGGATATTATTGCTGTAAAATGTGTACTTATTTTTACTTAGGCGTATGTTAATGACCGCAGTCGGTGAGTAGAGATACTGTACCAGTACAGTATTTTTTTTTCTAAAGGGATGATATACACTGGTTGATTGACACGCGGTCCCAAATAGGGAAGGGCCGACAGAGAAAGAGCAAGCGCATTCCTCCAAACCTAACGGTACCTGTGAATCTGTAACATAAATGCATTAGCAGTCTGAGGTCAAGTTATATCTGTGCATTACGAACGAAAACCCTAAGGGGCACAGTTTCATCTATATGAAAATTTTATAAAATAGAAGTAAGGTTCAAAATATAGCACGTAAGTGCGTAAAACTTATATACGGACTACAAAAACAGGATTTTACTCTAGTTTTATGTTAAATATTATTTTTCTCAAGACCAGCTCGCAGTATTTGGAACTTCGAAATAGCGGGACTCGAATTACTGGGACTCTAGTGTATATATTTTAAAGTATCCTGAATAATAATAATAAAAAAAAAGCATTCCTTTTAGGCAAAGATGAATGTGTCGTGTGTGAACAGCATAACTCAAAAACGAAAAGTTTCTTAAATACCAAAATTGGTATTTAAGTTAGTATCTTCCAAGGTGCGACACGAAGACTTTCAGGAAATTCCCCCTACCCCAAACTACCTTTTAAGGCGATATTTAAGTTTTTATCGGGGTTTTCCCTGATCCTGAGAAGACTAATTTCGAGTAACTTTAAGCTCCATGGACTCTGATATCATTTGAGCAGCATTTAACCAATTTTATTTATCGTCCAAGTTAAAGGACGTTAAGCTACAAAAACCAAGACCATTTTTTAAAATTTTCAGTTTCTAAAAAAGGTTTAACAATTTTAATTAAAATGTCGTATGTAAAAGATGTTTACATGGAAAATAAAATGTATATCCTGAATTTCTTGGGAATAGCCCCGAAGTCCGCTTCATTCTGAATAACTTTTGTATAACTGGTAAACCGTAAGAGATAGATAAAAATATTGCACAAAAAATATTGCACAAGAAATGTAGATCTCGTTATAATACCTCAATAGGTCATGTACAGTTTTTTTTAGAGCCAGCCTTTCCAGAAATATTCCCTTTTATTGGTTTCAATTTCAAAACATTTTTCAAACGGCATAGTGACAGCTGCTGTTACTTCACTTCTACGTATAAGGAACTAGTTACCAAAACCATGTCTGGTAATGTTTATCTTGATAGCATTTTTTTGCAGAATATATAGAGAAAATCATGTGAATATAACACACACACACAGTGCCCTTTTTTTTTTCTTCTTTTTAGTCTTAACATCCTTTAACCTGAGGGAGTCGTATAGGACGATGGATGAATGAGATGTTCAAATTATACCTACTCATACAAGCCCAGTGTCCATACAGCTAAAAGCCACCCGACAAAATCTTCTATAGAGTGCAGTCTTGTTTTTACACCCTTGTTTTGAGATATCGCTACAGAGATGACTATTTAATATCCCGAAACCAAAAATTTGGCGTCCTGGGAAGAAATTTCTTGACGAACTAGAGCGTGTCTGTCAATATGTGCCGTAGTCCCGTCTTGTTGGAACTAAATGCCATCTCTATTTAGTGTTATTCTTGGTGCCCATAAATCCTGTCGATACGTTTCACTGTCTACTGAAACAGCTCTCTCATTTGTATTTAAAAACAACTGAAGTATTCCATTCACTTTCTCTTTCTATTCATAACAAACTATTGTTTCAAAAGCTTATTCTTCTATCTACTTCATGTTAATCGAGATAAACATTAACAGAAATTGTCTTATTACTTCATCCCGAAGGGAAATAAGGGAGTCCACTGGTCTAAAGCGTTATCAAAATTTTAAAAGCGGGTTGCTATGGTGATTCAAACTCGGTTTTTCCTCATGGCTAATTATATAACAAAAGAAACAGGAATGATATATTCTCGTTTGAGAAAAGTTTAAGCATTTTAAAATTGAACACAATAGCAATGAATATCTCGGAAATGTTTAAGGCAAAAGAAAAGTATACGACAAATTGTGTGTTTTAACGTGATCTATATTTTTTGTGTAATAAGTTTCTGTCTATCTCTTTCGAGGTTTACCAGTTACACAAAAGCAACCAGAATGAAGAGCTCCTCAGAGGATGTTGCCAGAAGATTCAAGATATATTTCATTTGCCATGTAAATATCTTTAATTTACGGTATTTTAATCAAACTCTTAGTTTCATTCTATAAAAATAAAACTTTTAGACAATTTTTCCACGAAAAGGAGTTAAGGATGGGGGAATTTTCTTAAAAATCTTCGTGTTGCATCTTTAGAAGATCCTGAACAAATCTCGATATCGAATTGTTGGGTGGGATGCAACATTTTCTAACGAGGTACGTACTGAGTAGAGAAAATAAAAGTAGGTTCCATTATGAGTCCTGCAGAAGCAGTATAACATACGATCACCATTTCACTATGCAATGACTATTCATGCAATGCCATAGGATTTGCGTCAATTTAAAAGGTTTCGAAAATGTTGCTTGTTGACGAAGTCAGTGGTTTGTCTGATGTAAACAAATTATTCTACTCATTGTCATTTTCTCGAAGAACTGCACAAATTCTCTCAAAAATAAAGTCGAGAGACTCATTCTTATGTGCAAACTGGATCTTGAAGGGATGGAACTAGAGATTCTTTGCAGAATGTGACGAAATGTTATATCAGATATGCAGCATGACGTGACACAGAAGTTTTGGGTCTGCAATGCATAACCAATCTCACTATTTGGTATTTTCTACACTACAGTTATAACGCACGCTACCAAGGAGGGGAGGTTTAAAAGTACCTATAAGAAATGAACATGTTAAACCAACTCATTATTGTTTCCTCTAAGTAATCCTACGAGACTCTGAACATTAATTCATTACGCAAAAAACGTGCTTCAACAACGAACTTGCTTTCAATATGCGTATGCTGATACCCAAAATATGACCGGGTGTTCATGATTAACAACAATTATGAACCGTTTATCACTTCTATCACTTAACTCAATGGAAATCGCTTTGTGCATTTTGCCTGAATTTAGGTAATTGTTTACTTTCGCGTCAGCTGGTGTAGGAGAGTGTAAGTTAAAGTTGTAAGACTTTCTGGTCAAGACCAAAATGTTGAGAACATCAAATGTGAAAGACTGATTACGATCTCAGAGGAATCGGCAAAAATGGCTTCGGGATGCAAGATTAGTGCAATCTGTAACGGGGTAACCTTGCAAACGATATTGCTGCGATACAAAATTAAAAAAGTTGGTATGTTCCATTCACATGACTATTCTATAGCAAATATTCTTACAAAAGCTTATTCTTTATCTACATCATGCTAATCAAGATAAATACTCCCAGAAATGGTCTTAGACTAAAGCTGATAACTATGTGACTGAAATTGGTTCTCTTTGCATGTCCAGGAGTAAAACAAAAGGAAAAAAGGAATAACATTTTCATTTCAGAACAGTTTAAGTATTTAATAATTGAAGCCAATAACAAGGAATACCTCGAAAATTGTTAACTCCAGGAAAAAGTATGTCACAAATTGTGTGTTTAAGAAATCTACATGTTTATATAGAAAACGTTGTGGTCTTTTATGGTTTGCCCAATTAGTACAATTCGTTCAGAAGCCTCAAAGGCTATTCCCAAAAAATTTAAGATATGGTTTGCAATGTAAATATATTTTATATACAACTTTTCAACCAAAACCGTTAGAGCCATTTTTGAAAAAGCAAGTGTTCTAAAGTTTTTCCATGTAAGCGGTAGTTTGGGTCGGTGAATTTTCTTTACAGTCCTTGTCGCATCGTTGGAAGATATTAAATATAAATACCAAGTTTGGTATTCAACAGATTGTTGGTTTTTGAGTCATGCTGTCCTCGCTAACCACCCATCCACATACACACTCATATTCACACACAGAACTTTATCTATTTTTTTTTTTTTTTTTTTTTGCAGGGCTGCTGATATGCATTTTTTGTAAAATCTCGTATCATATTTTTAGTTAGAATCTCGTACAATAGGTACATACTTGGTAGAGAAGGTAAAATGGGATGAATGTTTACTATTATCATACAAATACTGTATTTATCTGTTACGAAAATAAAATAACAAGATAGGTTAAGAAACGTGTAAAACGTTTCATTCGCATTTAGCGTATCTGAGGTTTCAATTTTCGGGTTTCATATGATCAGAAACAGTTAATATGTTGTCATTTTTATCAGTTTTGATGTTTAAGTGCTTTGTTACAAAGAAATGCAAGCAATGCTCTCTTCGAAGTAACGCGACATATTAAAATTCTGAGTTTCATCCATGTATCTCTAACTCTATCTGTTCTGCAAACAAACCAGTCTTACAAAAGATTATTATTTTAACTACATTACCACAATGTTTTTCCCTTGTAAGTTGAAGGCAATTAAAGGAATATACTAGGCTAGAACGACGCTAAAATATTTTAAATTTTAGATTATTTTATAATCGCAAAGCAATTGCCATAACAATTTGGCTGTCTTTCCACAACCAGGAATAAAACAAAAGAGATGTGAAACGGATGAGGAATCCCCTTTTGAGAAACGTTTAAGTAATTTAAAATTGAAACCAATAACGGGAAATGATCAGCTCAACAAAAAAATGATGTGACATATATTAATTAGTATTTTAACGAAATTTGTTTGTGTAGTAATTTTTTGTCTATCACTTACGGTTTACTAGTCAGTCAGAATGAATAGAAATTCAGTGGCTACTTCCAAAAATCCATATATACAATTTACTTGGCATGTAAATATTTTTAATATACAACATTTTAATCAAAATCGTTGCTCAATGTATGGAAAATTTAAAATTTCAATACATGTTCCATGTAAAGTGTAGTTTGAGCTGGATAATTTTCCTGAAAAAATTTTCGTATCACATCCTTAGAGGATACTAAACTTAAAGACAGTCTGGTGTTTAATGATATTTTCGTTTTGAGTTACGCTATTCACAACAGACACACACGGACCTTTCTTTGAAACATTTTGGATTCAGGGATCCTTAAAGGACGTATTTCTGGTGAAATCTTGGTATCGAATTTCAAATGAAATACAATACATTTTCTTTTTCAGCTTCTGTTGTGTGGGAGTAGCAAGTCTCTCACATTCAAGAAGGCGCGAGTTCGAATCTCGCATAGGGTGAGGTATTTTTTCGAAACAAATGTCAAGTAACTTTATGTTCCATATACCTCGAAACCATATGAGAATGATTTCAAAAATTTCATTCATAGTCCGATATGACCAACCAGGTTAAAGGGCGTAAAGAAAAAGAAAACTTTAGATACCACGTGCATTGTGCGTACTTGCTAGAGAAAGTTAAAATTAGTTGCATTTTATATTTTATTGTAACAATCTTTAAGCAGAACTGAAATGAAGAAAGCGTTCTGCACATCTTAAGTTGCGGCTTACACATTTATATCATAACTTTTTCTATTTTTGTTGAATTGGGGGAATTATGAACTTTGGCCTCCAATGCGTACCATCTCCTGTAAGGAGAATGAGAGAGTTATAAGTTATAAGAGGTTAAAATTCGGAGGGTAGAATGCAGAACATTAAAAATAAATGTTTGATTATAGGATTAGTTCTGGGGAAAATGAAAATCTCAAATAGAAAACGTATCTTCCGGATGAACTTACTTTTATGCAGCAGGGGCTAATTTTGGGTACGATGCTGCTGCTATACAAAATAAGCATAAACTGATTATTTCGTTACTACTGTCATATGAATGCAGGATTTCTCCGTTTCGAAATAAAATAGCTCGTCAAAAATTAGATAAGGGGTCTCTTTACGTATTTCTCGTGCAAGCATACCTACTAGATAGTGATTTTCACATTTAAAATATCTATGGTTTCAAATTAGGGCATATGAAATAACCCATTATTTTAAGTAATCGACCTCCTGCGATGTTCTTATTCCTTTTTTTTTTTTTTTTTTTTTTTTTTTTTTGTTTGTAGAAAATACAGTTCCAGAGTCTGGTCAGGACTCCGGCGCTGTATCCCTTTTTCTTATTCCTATTTTTTTCCTTTTCCCTAAATTTTTACCGTTTTCTGTTTTATGACAAATACACATACACATTCACAAACGCCCATGCCCAAGGCAGGACTCGAACCCCCGATCCCCTGCACCAAAGCGAGCGCGGCCATGGAGACCGGCAGTTTGAGTTTCCAGATCAAGAATCAGCAAGAGCGTATCAATTTTTAGCCAGTAATAGAAGTATTGCTAATGCTCACAAAGGGTCTCAGCTCTGGTTATTGTAAGCATAATTTCTTCCTCTCAACAAAATGTTAACCCACCTCTGTAGTGTGATAGTAGCGTAACTGCTTTACATTCAAGAGGTTTATAGTTCGAAACTCGGTTAGAGTATCTTACCCGAATAAGTTTTTTTGTTGTGGGAATTCCCCTTATACTGAGAAGACGAATATGGTAACTTTAAGCTCGATGGATCACGGCCTTATTTGAGTACCATTGCACACATTCATTCGTTCATTTATTTTGTGTGAACTTTGGAGTTAAAGAACGTTAAACAACGTAAAACGAGGAAAAAACACGTGATTACAATGCTATAGAATAATAGCAAATAGCGCCTAGAACTTAGAGGTTTTAACAAAGTGTTAAACTTTGAACAGAAGTTACAGAATAGGTGTGATTATTACTGCTTCTGAATATCAAATTTTCTATGCATGACTAGAAAAATAAGGATTACGAAATTTTTATGTACAATGCAATATGATAGACATCTATGATTGATGTAATGATTCCAAAGTAATGAAAAGTGAAGTGTTGGGATGAAGGTAAACATTCATGAAAGTGTCAACTCTCTAAATAGTTCCAGAACTATGTAAGATTGTATGAATGTGCAGCTTTAATGCTTGCTAATGATTATATGTTATTGCACCTTGACATTTATTAATTCATGTTATTGTAATTAATAAATTAAAGTTTTGTGAGTTGCTTTGTGTTGATAGTGTATAATGAGAACTACGTGATGTAGACTACCTATAATTTATTCAGAATTAAAGAATTATCATGGCGTTCATTAATTTATGAGTTACTTACTACGGAAAACTCGTTTGGTTTGTCTCACCTCCTGGGAGAATAAAGGAGCAAATCAATTTGATTTCTTAATGCCATAGCAACTACACAGTTCATTCAATAGATAACACCTGCGGTGCTGTGATCCTGACGATATGTTCCTGACAATTGATAGCGCTGTTAACAAACAAAATATCTATTTTATATTACTTCACTAAAATATTAGATCGGAGAGAGACGAGTTGAAATTACGATACAGCAAATTAAGGTATTGCTTACTGTATGTTTACTGACTCATTAAAACTGTATTCAGTTATTGAGCGACAGTGGGAGCAATTTCTAAGATCTTCAATTTCATTGAACATAACTACGTCCTTAGATAAAGACTCACAACTTTTGGTCCAGATTTTTGGGTATCATAAACTTTCAATTCAGGTTTTTTTTTTTTTTTTTTTAAATGTTTCGTGGATCAGCACACCAAGGGAGGCGGCAAGAGTGACTCGAGCGATTTCTTGGTCTTGGCGAAGCAGGAGGCTTCTGTTTCATCCAGGCCTCGGATCTTCATAATTTAAAATATTTATTCATTTAAGCCAGTGCTCAGACTTGTGGAACAATTGCTATTTGTCTTCTTGCTTCCCAATATATCTGTCCATTTGTCCCGTTTCAAAGTCTCTGAAGTGCACTACATTTTCTCAGATGTTTGAAGTTCATTGTAGTGTTGTTGAAGAGCATGCAGTTTGGTGATTACATCATGTTCATGCGGTATAGGTGTTCTGCAAGTCAGCCATGACACGTCATCATCGGAATGTTGCCACTGTTTCTTTTCTTGCTGACTGTAAATCTGTATTTTGTAGAAGTGATACTCATTGTTTTCCTTCACTTATTTTCTCTAGAAGTTTAAGTCTCTCAGCCTTAAACTTGGATTTGATGAGTATTTTTATTGAGAGGAATGGAATACTGTGTTTTGTAAAAGCAGAAATATTTTTTCCTTTCATCGCCAGATAATCAACTTTCAAATTTCCTTCTATTCTTTTATGGGAAGAATTCACTGAAATGTAATCTTTTGACTTACAATATCTCATACGTTATCATTAAAATGCCCTAAAATCTATAGAATGATCTAAAACTTTTCCTTTAAAATGTTGTCTTCATTTCGGAGATGAGACTACAGCACAATTCTTACTTCTGTAACGTTAGAAATTAAAAATTAATATTAATTTAAACTCTCGAACTTCTATGTTGATGAAGATGAACGTATAAAAAAATCTTACCTTATTCAGAATTATTGCAGTAGATAACCAGCAGCTTTTGCAGGTTCTCGAAAGTTGGGGAACACTGTTGTAGGAAAGTACATTTTTGTACTGTGAGAACGTTCTTTCCCCACAGCTGACACAACTGGAGCATTCTTGGAATACGACAAATCACCGGTACTAAGAGCTTCTTCAATGCAGGAAGTATCAAATGTATCACAAGTTAGCACTTGAGAAATGCGACACAAAACTTTGTATCCACTTTCTTAGATGTCCTTATTTCAAATCTCCCCCTACACTTATCAAATCAGATTCAGTTTTGTTCATTAGAGTTAGAGAACTTTCCAGACCTGCATCTTTCTCCTCCTCACGTGTGATTCCTTGTGCTAAACAATTGAAATTTCAATTCATGAATACTAGCTATCCTTCAAATTCACTGCTTGAAAATAGTGTTTTAGCCGTATCAATTGCAGTAGCATCGTCAGGATTCAGTGTTTCAATAACACGTTTCACCATCTGGAAATGATCGCAATAATAAATTGCTTAATCAATCCAGGTGCCTACTCGGGTGAAGACAGGTTCTGGTGGGAGTGGAATACCGGGATCCATGGACCTGAAGAGCAGTTTACGATAGGGAGCCTTGACAAATCTTTTCCTCATCTTTGACGTTAACCAATCCACTTGAGACAAATTATCCCTAACTTCCTCTTCCTCCCTATGCATAGCGTGCGCCAAGCAAGGAATATTCACCATTTGCGGATAAAAAGAATTTATGGACTTTCCAACTTTTACCATATATGGTTCTGTGTCAGTCACGAAAAGCAAGATCATCATTTTGATGCCATTAAGCTATAACAAAAACATAGATTTTTCGAAGAGTCTACAAATTGTGGAGTGATTAACAGTTTGTTTGTAAGCAGAAATACTTCTCCTAGTTCGTCGATCTCCAATATGCCAATGATTACGTTAGCTACGTATCGTTTTTCTGAATCACTCGTTTCGCCAATGGATACGAAAATCTTCTCTCCATGTACTTTTCCCCGTATCTTGCTAATGATGTAACATGATGTCGTAGTTCCTCCGAAGAGTTGATTCGTCTGGGATAGGATGTCCACAATGCACGTCTAGAAAACTCTTCAATTTAGCTGTTCAATATCCAAAAACGGGATGTTTGCGGAAACTAAAGCTTCATAAAGCTGTCGATTTATTCTTCTTCATAGATACATTTTGTTGCAGTAAAAGTTGCGTGGATTGCTTCTTACTTGCTATATGCACTGTCCGTATTTGTTTATCGTTACTGAACAGTGCATTTTCTTCGGCCGATACCTTACTTACAAAATAACACTTCACCGTCCGTAGAGAAAATATCATCACCAAAATCAGATACAAACTGTCTTTAATGAACAAGATTTAGATGAATTTACTTTGGGCATGGCTGAATGGAACTACGAAAACTGAGCATGAAACTTTCCTCTCTGGGAACCTGTAACTAGCTAAACCTGTGACAATATGAAAAAAACGGATCAACCTCTAAACTTGCACATTGTTGAGTGGCCTTTATTTTTTAGGAGAATTGCTTGCTGCGAAAACAAATATGTACAGCATAGGTAAGAAACCGAATCCCACTTGTACATTGTCGACCCACTGTTTCAATATCCACTTATTTCGTTAGATAAAAATAAATATTAAATAATTTAATAATTTTAGTTAATCTAATTTCTTGCAAAACAGAAAGAAAAGAACCAGAAGAGGAAGTAAAACGCAAAAAAAATGACAATATAATGACGTAAAATTGAAATAATATCCTAGGACTTAAACAAATGCCCAATAAAATAGTATTTTTATAACCAGAGTTTCATGTTCAGGATTTTAATACTTACTGCATAAGGAAAAAAGATGATATGTCATCAAAATCCAGGCCCTGGTTTCAGGGATTACCAATTGGTTTTCTTCAGACAACTGTGTACGTGTTATGAATGGCTGACAAATTAAATGGCATGGTCAGCACTTGGATACAGATCTCCCGCTTTCCATGCGGTTGTTCTTACCACTGACATACCGCTATGGTGTTAAATTCCCCAACTGGCTCAGATTTTCCCTGCAAGAATTAAGTGTTTAATTTCAGAGACAACGATCTAAATAGTGACATACGATTAGTAGGCACTTTATTTCCTAGGAACAGAAATGGTTTAATGAACTATAAGGTCATTATATAAATTGAGTTTTGTGTTCAAGGGTTTAATTTTTTTATGGTAGTGTCAGATGAAATATTGACATGCTTCACTTGCTAATCTAATCTCACTCTGCCGTATTGCTTAAAATAATAGTGGAATAATTTTACTATGAGTTTCAATGAGAAAATTAACATTCTTTGTTTCAAGAGTATAGATAAGTGACAATTGAGTGAAATTCTTAAACTCAATTCTTTGTTTATAGGTGTAATGTTAATAATGAATGATTTAGATTCATCATCTGTATTTGGTATCTATTGCTAATATTATAAATAACTTTATATGAGTTTTTAAATGTTCCTTCGCACAGGGCCAGATAGCTCTTTAGAATTTCATGCTTTCTCGATTTTGTATAGGCATTCTTCACCTTTTTGCGTTCAAAAAATTCCACACGATGCAATTTTTGTTCAGTTTTATTCAAACATTTCAGAGCTATACCTACATCTATAGCTATTAAAATGCTGGGATTGATTTTGCTTTATCGGTTTTTATGGAAAGAATATTAATTAGAATATGTAAATGAACTTGAGTGAAAAGTATTGTTTCTCATAACTAAAACATCAATAAAAATGGATCTTCAAAATTCATTTTTAAACATTTCTTAGAATCAAAATCTATATTTATATCATGTTTAATTTTTGGTCTTAAGGACCAGTTTTTGTTTACCATTAAAATAATCAATTACACAATTAACTCAAAAATCACTAGAAATACTCCGACAATATTTTTATACATGCTTATGATGTGGTGGTTACTTTCAGTATAAATATAAAAAATATAATTGTATTAATAAAGAATTTAGAAACTTCGCCTATGGGTACCCCTAAGATGGCAAAACAGTATTTAGATTACTTTGGTCACAACCCCACATTAAAGTTTTTAGGTGTGAATAAATTCACATATTCTGCTTTAGCAAGTGCGAAACGAGTATATCTTAAAATGTATTAATTAAATAGCAAGGGAAAAATGGGTTAAAACTTAAAAACCCGAGCCCTACTCATGTTTCAGTAGCAACGAAAAACATTTTCACCATTAATTGCTTTCAAAACCAATACAACTATATAAATAAACAAAACGATTTTTTGAACTATTAATGTATTTTATCCTTATAGCCAAAGTGTCTATAAAACTGTGGGGTATAATATATGGACTTCTGCAGGAAATAACTTAGAAAACCATATTTACCGCATTCCTCTCACACTGTTGCGTTGATTCGCTTAATCCCTTGACATAGAAATACAGTAATTGCTTTATGGCAATTAAAAAATCACAAATTTCTCTACATCACTGTAACAAATTATAGTTAAAAAACTTATTATTCTATATCTGATTCATGCTAAACGAGATAAACATCAGTAGAAATGCTCTTATTACTATTCCCATAGTGTATTCCCCTATTTACCTTAAGGAAACAAGTAATATGTAATAGCATTTCTGATAATGTTTATCTCGATTAGCATGAAGCAGCTTTTCAAGAAACGTTTGTTGCAGAAATTTAAAGAAAGTCATGTGAATGGAACATATTTATTTTTGATTTCTCAACACAAGCAATGCACATAGTGTATACAGAAGGTATTGTAATGCACCCAAAAATTCGATATCGAGATTTCACGGGAAATACTTGTTTTAGGTTCCCCTAAATAAAAAAAAGGCATTTTTAGAAAAAGGTCCGTGTGTGCTTGTGTGTGTCTGCGGACAGCATAGCTCAAAAACGAAAAGACCGTTAAATACCAAAATTGATATTTAAGTTTGGTATCTTCCAAGGATGCGACACGAAGATTTTCAAGAAAATCCCCTCACTTCAACTATTCTTTACATGAAACTTTTTTCGAAAATTTTGATTTTCTCAAAAATGGTTCTAACGATTTTGATTAAAATATCATATATTAAAGATATTTACGAGACAAATAAAATGTATATCTTGAATTTCCTGGGAATAGACTCTCAAACTGTTTTATTCTGGATGAATTTTGCTGAATTTTGCATAACTGATAAACCGCAAGAGATGGACAAAAGCTAACAACAGAAAATGTAGAGCTCGTTAAAACACACAATTTATGATATACTCATTTGGTGGAGTTGGTAATTTTTTGAGATATTGTTTCAGCTTTAAAATACTTATACTTTTCTCATGCGGGAATGTGTCAACTCCTGTCCATACAAACAAAGGAACTTCAGTCAGACAGCAACCAGCTTTTGACTATTACTTTAACCTATACTACTCCCTTATTTCCCTTCTACTTACAAGGAAGCAAGTAATAAGACTATTTCTGCTAATTTTTCTCAATTAACATGAAATAAATAGAAGCATAAGCTTTAGCAATAATTTGTTGCAGAGATGTAAAGAAAGTCATGTGAATAGCACACCAGAGTTTTGTGTATGTACATATCTAAAACGTTTTCATCTATGACTTAACATTTAGAGATTATACGAAGTTCCTTCGACTGAAGAGAACTTCAGAGACTTTTTCCAAAAAATTCAAGATATCTATAAATTTTGTTTGCCATATAAATATCTTTAATGTATGGTATTTTAATCATAATCGTAGGCCATTTAAAACTCTTACACGTAAAGGATAGTATAGTGTGGGGAGGTTTTGTTGAAAATCATCATGTGGTACCTTTGGAAGATGTTGAACATAAATACCAATCTGGTATTTTGAGTTGAGCTACATTCACAATGAGATGCAAGTGCAGACGTAATACAGCAAGGGAAGGTCATTCATAATGTAGTGGTAAGCGTAACGCAAGAAGTTGACACGGGTTTCTAGATCTGGAAATTGGTTACATGCGGATATCTTCCAAGCACTCCGCAAGCTTCTAATTGAAAAACATAACCAAAAATATAATATAAGAAAGCTCACTAAATCTTTTACAAATAAACAGTTATACAAATAGATTCTAACAATTGACGCTCGTGTCGTCATAGTAATTGTTTGTCCACAAATTTTGAAAATTATGTAAGCATAAAACCTGCAGAAAGTAATAAAATTGTATATTTAATGAACTGTGAATTATCTCTTTGCGCCTTACGATTTATGAGAGCCAAGAAATCTAGAAGCAGATGGTGGATACATCCATTAAATCAAATAGGATTCGCAAACGGACTGCCAAAACCTCTTGAGGGAAATGAAAAATGGCGGGGCACGGCCACATAGAAAAACTTGCAGTATTGTTGAAGAGCAAGCAATGCATAGAGGAAAGAATGCAGACTTCTTGCTCTGCAGATAAAGTTTGGAGTTTGCGTGTTTCTTTATGAATGCTGAATACAATAGGTGCAAAGTTTTGTGCTTACGCTGCGTTTTCGCTTACATCTCGTTGTGAATGGGGCTTTATGCTGCGCACAGACATCCAAAGATGGAGTTTTTTTTCTCTAAAAATGCTATTTTACTTTCTCTGACCAACACTATGTGCGTTCATAGTATTAGAGAAGTTATTATATTCCACACAAAAGCCCGATATAGAGCTTTTATTGTAAATACTTGTTTTGAGGATCCCTTTAATAATTTTTAG
Source organism: Hymenopus coronatus (assembly GCA_030762935.1). Classification (NCBI taxonomy): domain Eukaryota; kingdom Metazoa; phylum Arthropoda; class Insecta; order Mantodea; family Hymenopodidae; genus Hymenopus; species Hymenopus coronatus. The sequence goes on from CM060895.1 coordinate 110,270,462, forward strand.
AAAAAGATCCGCGTGTGTGTGCATGTGCATGTGAGCAGCATAAAGCAATAGGGAAGATTCCGTTAAACTTGATATTTAAATTTAGTAGCTATTTTCCATGGAAGATTTTTCGAAATTTTCGATTTTTTTTCAAAATAGCTCAAACGGGTTCGAGTAAAATACCGTATACTAAACATATTTAAATAAAAAATAACATTTATCTTGAATTTGTTGGTGATAGCCTCCGAAATACTCTTTATTCTGAATGATCTTTGTATAACTCGTAAAACGTAAGATATAGATAAGAACTTACTACAAAATAATGTAGGTCTTGTTAAAACACACAATGTATGCCACACTTTTTTTAGAGCTAACAATTTCTGAGATATTCTTCTTTATTGGTTTTAGAATTCCCAATATTTAGATTTTTCTCAAATGGGAATTCGTAATACATTTTGTTCCATTCTGGTCTTACAAAGAAAAGGAGATTTAAATTCCAACACATAGCGACCGGCTTTTAAAAGACTTGACTATCGGTTTATCCATTATTATGTTCCCTTATTTTCTTTATATTTAGAATGAACTAAAACAATTTCTGCTAATGTTTATCTCGATGAGCACAAAGAAGAGAGGAGAGTAAACCTTTATAAGAATAATTTGTTTCAGAATAGGCAGAAAATGTCATGTGAAGTAACATATAACTTTTTGAAATTAAATATTTCTCAAAACGAACGAGAGCCATCTAGAAAGTGACAGACAATTTGGTATAACTAAATAATAACGAAAGATATCAACACAAACATTTATTTACAAAGTTATAGTGCTTTACTCTATTTCTCAACGTAATCTCCATTCTGTCAAGACATTTTTAATGCCGATGTTATACCTTTTTACCGCCAAAGAACTTATTCGTTTTGTTGAATGTAGAAAATGTTCGGCCAATTAAATTTCATAGGCAAATAACGCAAGTGTATGGTGGTGATGCAATGAACGGGTCTCAGGGAAGAAATGGTGCATAATTTAGATTCATCAAGGAAGAACCAATGTGTACGACAGAGAGTTCATCGGTCGTTAAAGGGGAGTTGATAGAATAATTCAGAAAAACCCGTGTTTCACTTTAGTCACCGTACATGAATTTTTGGATGCAAAAGATTTCCCAACCGACGAAAACCTCAAAATGACATATTGGATCTGCTCTTTAGCGGTAGAAGAGTATCACATCTGTATTGAAAAACCGGTACCACATGACAATACATACCTTGATACCAATGACGATTACGTTGAAAAATAGAGTAAGGTACTGCAACCTTGTCGATAACATTCGTTATTATTTAGTTATTCTAATGGATGACCTCGTATATTCCGTTGTACTCTCGGCATTTTTGAGTAGAATGCAATACTTCCTGCTCTTCATATACGTTGAGACATTAATTAATTATTATGTTATTATTAATTTTGTAATGTAAATAACTAGATGCACATTTGTAAGTCAAGTTTTTTTTTTCTTTTTTTTTACTGTTTCATTTATGTAGTCCCGTTTAACATCTAAGGCCATATCAGGGGCTTTGCACTTGAAACAACTTGTTGTCTGTAGGCTCTTTTTACGTTTGGTTTAAATCATGTTATTTTTCTCAAAGACACACACATCCACTTTCACATACATACTTCCAGACTTTGTGGGGGATAGGGGATAATTCTGGCTAAAGACAAATGCCCCGCCCCAGGTGGGAATCGAGAAGTCAGCTCGCTGACCACTCGACCACGGAGGTAGTCGAAGGCAAGGTTTGCCTGGGCTACAAAGATGCGCATTTTCTGATGATGCGCTGTGGCCGAGTGATTAGACCAAAAGGGTTCGATCCCAAGCGACCGCATGTGGGATTTGAGGTGGACAAAGCCGCGCAGGGGTGGGTTTTCTCCGGGTTATTCCTGCTTTCTCCGCCGTCACATTCCATCGGTACTTCATTTTCAGTCCATGTATCATCAGCGTCATCGCCTATACCCAAGGTCGTGGATTCAAACCCGGCGGAGGACGATGAATTTTTTCGGGCGTAAAAATCCTTAGCATGGCTTCCATCGGATGGGAAGTAAAGCCGTTGGTCCCGTATCGTAGCATCTCAAGCGTGATAGAGAGGCCTCTGAGCAAAATTACTTTCTCGCCCAGTACAGAATGGGATGCTGAGAACCACAGCAGTTAAAGAGCGTCCATAAATAATCCGCCATTTCATATTTTTTTCGTCATCGCCTACGGTGCTATAGTAGTAAATCACTACAAAAATGCTAATCGAGATAAACAGTAGGAATAGTCTTATTACTTTGAACCTTATAAGTAGAAGGGAACTAATAGAGGACACTATGTTAAAGGGATAGTTGAATGTTTTAATAACTGTCGACATTTATACTGACATTAAATTCGCTTCTTTGCATGGCCAGGAGTAAAGCTAAAGAAACACGGGCGTTTTTCTCTCTGATAAAATTATATATTTTAAAATTGAAAATAATAACAAGAAATATCTCGGAAATGGTTAGCTTCATAGTAAAAATGTAAATAGCATTTTATGTTTTTCAACAAGTTTTATTTATTTGTTTTTATGTTATTTATTTATTTTGTTGTGGCTTAAGGCCCTTTAACCTGGTTAGTTATATCGGATGATGAATGAAATAGATGGAATGATGCTCAAATAATCTCGGAGTCCATAGAGCTTAAAGTTGCTCGACATTCGTCTTTTTAGGATAAGGGAAAACTCCGAAAAATCCTTATCCGAATAACTCACCATAAGCGAGATTCGAATTCGCGACATTTGGAATGTGAGGCAGACACGCTACCATCACACTACCCAGGCGGGCATTTAGATTTTTGTGCAGTAAGCTTTAGTCCGTCTCTTACGGTTTACCAATTATGCAAAAGTCATTCAGAATGAAGAGCACTTCAGCGGATATTCTCAGGAAATTCAGGATAGGTATTTTATTTATCTTGTAAATATTTTTAAGATATACAACACTTCAACAAAATTCGTTTAAACTATTTTTGAGAAAATCAAAATTTCGAGACTTTTTCTATGTGAAGGGTAGTTTGGCTAAATACCACGATGTTTTAGTTTTGAACTATGCTGTCCATAGACATACTCACATGGTTTTGTATCTATGTTTTTTCTAGATGTTTTTTTGTTGTTTAATTTTTTTTTGACTCAAGAAATTTCAAGACATATATTTCTCGACATCGAATTTTTGGGTGGAATGTAATACCTTCTCTATATACTTTGTACATAGTATGGGTAGAGAAAGTAAAAAGAAAACTGGCTTGAGTAGACAGAATCTGCCATACTTATAAGCAGTACCAATTTTCAGAGCAAAGTTTTCCCTCAAAGATGAACTATGGGCAAACCCCAAACAACTTTCGATGCGCAACCTACTATCGATATAGAGATACAATTACATAATGAGTGCAGTGACAGTTGCTGATTCTTAAACATCTCATGTGTTCCAGTCACATGACTTTCCCAATCTGCTCTGCAAAAAAAGTCTTACAAATATTCATTCTTCTTTTTACTTCATGCTAATCGAAATCAAGCTAATCGAGAAACAGTAGCAGAATGGTTTTATTATTAGCTCCTTATAGATAGAAGGGAAATAAGGGAATACACCAGGCTAAAGCCGTGCATTCCCTTTGAAATTCGCTTCTTTACAGGGCCGAGTAAAAACGACTTCCTATTTGAGAAAATTATATATATATATATATATATATATATATAATTGAAACCAATAATAAGGAATATCTCGGAAATGGTTTATACCCTACAACAAATTTTATACGACATAAATTCTGTTTTAATGATATCTATACTTTTTGTGTAGCATGTTTTTGCCTATCTACTACGGTTAACCAGTTATATATAAGTCATCTAGAACGAAGAGGCTTTCAAAGGCTATTCCCAGAAAATAATATATACCTTTTATTTGTCATGTAAATGCCCTTAATATGCGGTGTTTTAATCAAAATCGGTAGACTCGTTTTTGAGAAAATAAAAATTTTGGAAAACATGTCCCTGTAAAGTTAGTTTGAGGTGAGGGGATTTTATTCAAAGTCTTCTGTCGTACCCTTGAAGATACTAAACTTACAAATACCAAGTTTGATTCCTAACGGACTGTTTGTTTTTCAGTTATGCTGTCCATAGACACACATACACACAGACACACAGACACCACACGAGCCTTTTTCTAAAAATGCAAATCCTGTATGCATTCTCAAAACATGTGTTTCCGTTGATATCTCCGTATCTAATTTTGGCTGGAATACAATACCTTCTCCACCTAATATGTGCAATAAAGGTAAAAACTCAGAAATATATTATAACCACAAATCCATCCTTAGCCTTATGGGTTCACCATACACAGGATTTATAAAAAGGCAAGAATCAGTTCACGGCAACTCGTTAACTCAGATTTTTGAAAGGCAATATAGTTATTAAATTTCGTATTCTTATTTGTATTTTGGTGGATTTACAAAGTGGGAAAATGATGAAATTGTCTATAAGAATTTGTAAGTTACAAATCTATCTCCTTCACTAAATGATAGAATGCAACTGAGTCAGCCGAAGATGTGTTTTTTTTTTTATATCAAGGTCTAAGAAAATTTAGAACTCAGAACAATTTAAGAGCAGACCCATGTTTTATTCCTAATTATGCTGATTTAATTAGGAAGTTTGTGGAAACTGGTTCTGTTGCTGAAAAGAAGAAATCTGGAAGTACAAAGGTAATCAATGACATCACTGCTGCTGAGGTGCTTATTGCAAATAATGAAGTAGGTAGAAATAATAACTATATAGCTTGGTAGGTAATTAAAAACACTACCATTTTTCGGTTCGCGCAGCTCAAGCCCTCAATTGCTTCCCATCTTCCCGCTTTACCCGGCCGTGTAATAGATGGCGGGAGAGTTGGCCATCACCACTGTATAACTGTTACAATACACGCGTACATGGCTGATTGTGGGATGAGAACAAGTACATGTTTTCGCAAGTAGATGGCAACATTGTAAACAATCTCCTTAGTCTATCCTCTAAGGGACTTACCAGAGGAAAACTTAGGTATTGAAGATCTCGACATTACTATTAATAGTTATCAGTTTATATACTCTTACAATAAACAGTATAGCTACTTTGATTTTTGTGACCCTTCAATGTCGCTTACAATGACCCCTCTCCCTACACTTACAAAAACCTTGTGATGCGCATGCTTGTCTGATGTCCCATGGGCATACAGGAAAGGGAGGGGGAATGTCGTAATTGGCAATAGTTGCGTCCACAACTTTTGCGTAGCTTTTTTGGTACCCTGACAGGGAATAGTAGTGATGCAAGGTATCAAGGCAATATTAGGTAATATCACAGTTTGCAGAATTCTAAGAAAACATTAGCCTTATCCATTTAAGCTGAAATCAACGTTTTCACTCAAAGAAAGTGACAAGCGGGACAGATATCAGGTTGCTTTACTTGTGCTAGCAAAGATTCAAATTAATAATGATTTGTTGTACAACGTTTATGGACTGACAAAGCACACTTCTCTCTTAATGGAGTTAACACACACAATTGAATAATTTGGTTAGAAATGACCCTCAACTTATAATTAAAAAATGCCATGTTTTAACAATTATTGTATGGTGTGGTTTCAATTCACAATGGAGCATTGTCCATAGGTTTTCGAAGAAGAGAACAATAGAATAAGAAAAACTGTTACTGTAAATGGCGAGTGCTACTACGGCAAAAGTTCATCGCTGACTGAAGAATCACGATTATCTTCATACAAGATGGCATATCTACAGCCCTGCAAACAATTACTTACCCAGATCTTTGACGATCGTAACATCAGTAGACACTTTCCACAAACTGGCCGCCGCGATTTCTAGATTCAACCGACTTTTGGTTATATGTTTAACTTTAAAGAACGAGTTTTCGTCACACATCTAACATCCCGAGAGCAACTGAAAGAATTGCTTAAACTACAGGATATCATTTGCAAAATGTTGTGCATGGAGTCGCAGAAAGAATGGTGTACGTTGAACAAGAGAACGGAGGACATCTTGAAAATGCTTTACAAAACTTACTTGCCCAATATGTAACTTGTTTTTTTTTTTTTTTTTTTTTTTTTTTTTCGTATTTCATATATTATAATATTTATATCGGTTTAAGTTTGGGTGACTTTTGAAATACCCTATATATAAGAAGCAGGTGGGTGCCTGCATGTGTGTGCGCGCGAGTGTGTGTGTGTGTGTGTGTGTGTGTGTGCGTGGTGTGTGAAAAGCATAACTCAAAAACGAAAAGTCGGTGAAACACTCAACTTAATATATAATCCAACATCTTCCAAATAAGATTTTCAATAACATTTCCTACCTCAAACTACTCTTTACATGGGAACAACAATGACTAACAATTTTGATTTACATACCACATTTTTAGGATGTTTGAATGACAGATAAATGCATATTTTGAAATTTCTGGGAATAGTCTATTAGGTTCTCGTCATTCTGAATGAGTTTTGTTTAATTAGTAAACCGTAAGACTGAATAAAAATGAAAGCTTATTGAAGCACACAAATGACGTCGTAAAATAATAATAATAATAATAATAATAATAATAATAATAATAATAATAATAATAATAATAATAATAATATTTCTAGATTTGTCCAACTTTTGGTATGAAATTTTCAAATGCTTATATTTTTCTTAACAGGTAAGCCTCTATGGAATGAATAAATATCCTTATTTGTTTTAGATTAATTATTAAGTAAGTAACAAATTGATTGTAATGCCATCACATAGCGACATTCTGTTTAAAAATAGGTTTTATTACTGTATCTTAACTTAAATGATTAATGAGGGTTTATTTTGGATTAACATTTAAAAGAATGTTAATTCTTTATAGAAACAATTCTGATGTGTTGCATTCACATAACTTTCTCTACCATTCTGCAAACAAACTTCTTCCATAAGATAATCTATCTGCTTCATGCTAATCTGCATAAACATTAGCAGTCGTCTTCCGTGATCTAGGTGTAACATGCTGGCCTGTGGTTCTCAAGGCCGCGAGTTCAAGCCCGCGGAGGGCGATGGCTTTTATGGGGCATAAAAATCCTTGGTATGGTTTCCTTCGAAAGCAAAGTAAAGTCGTTGGTCCCACGTCATAGATTTACGACACGACAAAGAAACTCAACCCTGATGAAAAGGCCTTTGAGCAAAATTAAACATCTTTCACGCCCAATATAGAACGCGACGCTGAGAACCGCAGCAGTTAAACAGCGTTCATAATAACACAATATTTCATATCATAAACACTAACAGAATGGTCTTAATATACTACGCTAAAGATTGTCATTGAAATTCTGTTCTCTTTGCGTGGCTAGGAGTAAAATAAAAGAAACACAGATGACCTCTGTTTGAAACAAAATAAGTATTTTAAAACTGGAACCGGTAACAAGGAATATCTCAGAAACGGCTAGCTCCACAGTAAAAAGGTAAGGGACAAAGATTATGTGTGTGTGTATGTGTGTGTGTTTTGATAAGAGCTATATTTTGGGTGCAGTAAGTTTTTGTCCAACTCTTGCAATTTACCAGTTAAGCAAAAGAGAACTTCAAAGGCTATTCCCAGGGAATTCAAGTAATGTATTTTATTTTTCATATAAATATATTTAAAATATCTACGGTATTTTAATCAAAATCATTAAAGCCAACATTTCCAATAGTTTTTCATCTAAAGGATAAATGGAAATGGCGTGTTATTTATGGACGCTCTTTAACTGCTGTGCTTCTCAGCGTCACATTCTATACTGGGCGTGAAAGACCGCTTAATTTTACTCAGAGGCCTCTCTATCAGGCTTGAGGTTCTTTTACGTGCCGTAAATGTACGACACGGGACCCACGGCTTTACTTCCCTTCCGAAGGAAGCCATGCTAAGGATTTTTACGCCCGAAGAAATCCATCGTCCTCCGCCGGGTTTGAACCCGCGACCTTGGGCATATGAAGTTAGCATGGTAACCATTACACCACGGAGGGCGACATCTAAAGGATAGATTGGTGTGGTGGCATGTTCTTGAAAATCTTTATGTCGCAACCTTGGGAGATACTAAGCTCAAATACCTAGTTAGGTATTTAGCAGACTTTTCGTTTTTGAGTTATGCTGCCCATCCCTACACACACATTGCCATTTTTGTAAAAATTCTTTTTATGGATTTAAGACATACATTTCCGGTAAAATCTCGCTATAGAATTTTTAGGTGGAATACAATACTTTCTCTACTTACTGTGTAGGTGCATTGTACTTCGTGCTGCAGAAATTATAAGAAAACGGTGCAATACAGCAAATTATAGTTGTAATTCACTGGAAAAAGTCTAGCATAGTAATACAATAATTATAAATTAAAGTTGATGCTTATTAGTTTTATATTAATATACATTCACACTAGTATTATTGTTATTATAATATCCAGGACGACCAAAAGAGAGATGAACACAACAAGATTTTGGAGCCGGAATAGGCTAAAAATGGCCTAAAACCGGAAGGAGAAGAATATGAATTATTATTAAGTTGTGGGAGCTATCTGTTGATGGTTCTGACAAGTTTAGATTAATCTACGAAAAGCGCATTCAAAGATAGTATTTTAAAGACGGTATAAAATATCGGAGGTATACTGTGTTAGCAAAGGTGGCCGCTGCTATCAGCATTGCTATTATCAGCACGCACCAGCCCTTCATCACGTCCTGATCCAGGTATATAACAGGCGGTGGACTAGCTCCAGTCACACACACCCACACTTCAACGACATGAAGCTCCTGGTAAGTGACTCCATTTGTTTATGATCTCCTTCAAAATGACATACTTTACGCTCAATTTCCCTTAAGAGTGTCTGGTATGCCAATTCTGTCCAATGCTATAATAGCATTCAAATACACCTTTTTTGCTCAGAAAGAGGTAAGAACATTACTTAGTTGCTTATAAGGGAACTTAGGGAATACACTAGGGTAAAGTGCTAGTCAAATGTTTTAAGTGCTGTCGCTATGCGATTGTAATTAAAATTCGCTATTTTGCTAGGAGTAAAACAAAAAAAACAAAAAAACCACGGACGATTCCTGTTTGAATTGGAAATGGACGCTTTGTAACTGCTGTGCTTCTCAGCGTCCCAGTCTATACTGGGCGAAAAATACCGCTTAGTTTTGCTCAGAGGCCTCTTTATCAGGCACGGGACCAACGGCTCCCTTCCGAAGAAGCCATGCTAAGGGTTTTTACACCCGAAAAAATCCATTATCCTCCTCCGGGTTTGAACCCACGACCCTGGTATATGAAGTTAGCATGGTAACGATTACACCACGGAGGGCGACAATTCCTGTTTGAGAAAAGTAGTATACGTATTTTACATTGAAACTAATAACAAGGAATATCTCGGAAATGGTTAGCTCTATAACAAAAATGTATAGGATAAAAGTTATGTGATTTAATAAAGTCTACATTTTTTGTGTAGTAAGCTTATGTCTATCTCTTATGATTTACCAGTTACTCAAAAGTCATTAAGAACGAAGAGGACTTCAGAGTCCATTCTCAGGAAATGCAATGTGTACATTTTGTCATGTAAATATCTTTAATATGCGGTATTTTATTCAAAATCGATTAATCATTATTATTATTCGATCTAGCGATACTCCGTATGAATACAGATGGTGAAAAAATCAGCTAGATCAGGCATATTGACACCATCTGTTTGAAGCCAAAGTAGTATGGTACGGGGATGAGACCATGAGAACTACTGTCTACCACATACCGATCAACAGTGCCTAACACCCAGTATGTCCTTCCATCTTCTTCGTTTTGTTGTTGTTATTTTTTTTTCCTCGAAAGGATCATAACTTTAAGCAATCTGTTAACAATTAGCGAATTTGTCCAGATGCTTTGTTAACCATGAACAAAGTGGCATTTTCAATTAGAATAAATGTGGACGAACGATATTTTTAATTATTTACCCGAACAAAATACACTACACAAGGTAAATGTGTGAAACGTTCATAAACTAAGATAATGCACGTATTGTTTGTGCAATGAAAGAACATTGCAACTTCTTGGATCTGGCAGTACTTACAAACACAGGAGACTGGGATGTTTACAGGAGAGACGCGTTTGTCTTACCCACTCACGTTCTCTAAACGTATACATCGGTGAAAAATAAAACAACAAAAAATCTCATGTGTTACATTCACATGACTTTCCGCAAACAAACAATTCTTACAAAATATTAGTATTTTATTTACGTCATGCTAATCGAGATAAGCATTGCCAGAATTAGCCTTATGAGTTGCTTCTTTGTAAGTAGGAGGGAAATAAGGGAATGCACTAAGCTAAAACGAAGGTCAGATCTTTTAAAAGCCGGTCGCTAAGTAAACCAATTGAAATTCGGTTCTGCTTGCTTGCTAGGAGTAAACAAAAAAGAGATGAAGAAACTATATCTTCCGTTTGAGAAAAAGTTTAAGTACCTTAAAACTGAAACATAAAACTTGGAATATCTCGGAAACGGATAACTCTACTAAAAAGAAGTATATGACTTGTATTGTGTGTTTTGATGAGATCTACATTTATTGTGTAGTAAGTCTTCAGGGGCTATTCCCAGAAAATTCAATAATTACATTTCGTTTGCCATGAAAACATCTTAAGCATATCACATGTTAATAACCCATTTTTAGAACATCAAACTTTTTGGCAAAATGTTCCATGTAAAGCGTAGCTGGGGGAATGTTCAAACGCCATTGCTCCGATAAACGGATATGGCATGCGTTTGTTTGCCTGTCTCTGCTCTAAAGGCCGAGTGATTAGCCCACTCGCCTCTCACTCACCTAGATCCCAAACGACCGCATGTGAGATTTGTGGTAGCAGGTTTTTTCCGGTTTCATCGGTTTCCCGCGCTATTGCATTCCACCGGTGCTCCATCTTCATTCCATGTATCATCTGTGTCATCGCCTGCGGTGCTACAAGTAGTAAAAGCGGGTGTTAAACATTACAAAATATCTCTGCTCTAAGAGACCGAATTTGTCGAATTACTCTGTCTCCTTTAGTACCAATCATAGCTAACCTTCCTCATTCATATCGATTATAACACATTATATGGTTTGTTTTTGTGTCTCTGGCTTATATTTCGGCCAATCACACAGTACTCATACGGGCAGGGTGGATTCAAAAGTACCTAAAAAGTTGGAAAGCTTACGGAGGAGGTTTTGCAATCTAGATGGATAGACTACTTTTTTCAAGTTAGTTTAAGTGGTGAATTATTTTGCACATCAAATTTTATGGCATGAAAGACAAATAATACGCAGACGAAGAAATATAAAACGTAATAACTTTACACAAAGAAAACATGCTTTTGTAGTAAACTTCAAATATCTATTTAAGAAAGAGGGAAAGGGAGGCAGAATATCTGACAAATTAGCGCAGGAGTGTGTTTTAATGACCATAAACTTATTACAAAACTTGATATTTAGACAGCATTCTTTTTCTGTACATTTGAACTTTCAAAAGAAGGAGATATGCTGTATAAGTGCTTTATGGGAAAAGATGAGTTCATATAAACGGAAAATTCATTTCTTCATTTGGACACTATTGATTATTCCAAATCTAATCTCAAGCATGAATGCTTTACAGTTATGGTAATTTAGAGTAATTTCAATCACCCACAGGTATTTCTGTCTGTATTGGATACATTATCTTTGATAAAACGTTTAAGAAAAAGAGATATCGAATGCCCCAGAAAAATATGGGAGTAAAATGAGGAATGCGTCCTGCGCTATGGTGCAGAGGGCTCTCTGCCATGGAATGCGGCCGGCCCCGATCCCATCCATGGAGGTGCGGGATTTAAGTTCCGGTATTACTAGTGCCCACTCAGCATCGTGAGAAAAGTAAGGAGATAAAATAGGCAGCGGTCCTGCTAAGAAAACCAACTTTCCAGCTAGAGGATTTGTGATGTAGCCCTAGGCCACACGCAAACTGCTGTGCCAAGGGAGAAGAATGTAAGAATGGAATAAATGAATTTATTTAAGGAGAAGAATGTAAGAATGGAATAAATGAAATGCCTTGAAGAGAAGAAGAAAAAGAGTAATAGCACTTATGGTTAGATTAAAAGCTAAAATGGGTAATGTCACCTGAGGTTCGCATTCTTAACAATTTCTTGGAGAGTAATGTTTATTAAGCACTCAAATCAATAATTCATATTTTTAAAACTATTTTTATTTCCCAGGATCTTCAATATACAATTCATTTTCAAGCGCTTCCATGGCATATCTATGGTTTATGCAATTTAACTCAACATTTCCTCTTCTTCTTCTTCTGATTTTTCCCTTTTTTTCTCTTATCTTAGAAGTGAAAACATTATTACAGGTATAGTTGCACTTTGCCCGCCCATTTTGTTTACAGAGCACATTTATACGATAGCCAAGCGAACCAACAATAGGTGGTGTAGAGCTCACACGGCGCGAAGAAGGACAAAAGCGAATCTTTCGAGAATCCTCTATACGTAAACATGTTTTACATTCACACGACTTTCTCTACTATCCATATTTATTAATAAATCTTCAAATTATTCGGAATGAAGTTTATTTTTCTATCTCATTCTAATCCAGGCAAACATTTGCAGAAATAACTGCATTAACTTTACATTTCCTTACGGATACAAAGGGAAAAGTGGAAATCAAAAGTTTTAGAATTGGACACTATATACTGACCTGAACATACCATGCTGTTTTACGGAATCGCGAAAGACTACCGATATCGGAAGCACTTTAAAAGAATTATAAAGTATTGAGCATTAGAACCATTAACAACGGATGTTTCGGAAATGGTTTATGACACAAAAAAGTTGTTCAAAATAAATTGTGTGTTTTAAAGTGATGTGTGAAGCTTAACGCCCTTTAACCTGGTTGGTCATATCGGATGATGAATGAAATTGATGCAATTATGATCAAATGATCTCGGGGTCCATAGAGCTTAAAGTTCCTCGACATTCGTATTCACAGGATAAGGGAGACTCCCGAAAAAAAAAAAAAAATGAATGTGAGGCAGAGAAAACTATTCATGAAAATCTGAAGCTGAGGGATCATTCGTAAACCTGTAGTACGGGGATACGAAATGAATTTAAAATGTATTTCCAAGATTTCGCTCTTCCTCCAGTTTGTCTTCCTTAGACCAGAGCGTAATCCAATTCTAAGACACATCTTACAAAGTAGAAGTTAGGTCCACTGCCATTTATGGTAATGAAGGGTTAGGAGTTGACCTTTTTTTTCAAACTCGTAGTCGCTTACCCTCCCTGTATGCAGGTCTGACGACCCCCTAGACTTACAAGCGGACACTTAGGGGTCAGAAGCCTGTTGGGGAGCCAAGGGCACGCAACCACACATTGAAGAACCTGCAACGAGGGATCGACCGATAGCCACGCTAGAAAGGAAAGGTGCTGATGGAGCAATTGGTGAAATGAGTGGCGGGGGAAAACCGGAGGACCCGGAGTAAACCCGCCCAGACGCCGCTTTCGTCCATCACAAATCCTACATGCAGGTACTTGGGATCGAACCCGGGCCGCCTAAGTGGGAGGCGAGCGGTCTGACCACGACGCCGCCTTTATTCAATGCGCTATTATTATTTTATAACAGTGAACATAACACATTTTCTTTTCTTTTGTCCCTTTCTTGCAAGTATAGCAATATAACTATTTAATAATGACGGAGGAAGAATATGTGCATAACGGTTTAATAGGGATATTACAAAATAAAGACTAAAGTTTTCAGGTGAAAATAAAAACAAAAAACATTCATCAACCATTTTCTAGCATCTGCTGGGCGCCACAGAAAGGCGCATCCTTACTCTTCTTAACAAGTCATACTTCAAAAGTGATCAAGGAGCACAAACACGACGCGCCAAGTCTTTTTAATGTTTCTACTTTCGTACATAGTACATAGTTAGTGAAGGTATTGTATCCCAACAACAAATTTCGATATAAAGTTTCATGCAAATACACGTTTTAGAGTCGCCTGTATAAAAAAAAAGGTAAATAAATAAAAATAGAAGTCCGCACGCGCACGCGTGTGTGTGAACGCGATATATTAACAAAGAAAATTCGGTTGAATATCACACTTCCAAGGATACAAGAAGATTTTCAGGAAAATCCCCCTCACCCGAACTACCACTTTACACAGAAAAAATTTCGAAAATTTTGATTTTTTCAAAAAATGGCTCTAACGATTTAGATTAAAATACCATTTATTAAATATATTTTAATGAAAATTGGTATCTATATTTTGAATTTTATGAAAATAATCTCTGAAGACCTCTTCATGAATACTTTTGCATAAACTGGTAACAGACACACTAAACCTTACTGTTCAAATATGTAGATCTCATAAAAAACGCACAATTTGTCATATACACCATTTTTCGTGGAGTTGACCGTTTCCGAAACATTCCTTGTTATTAGTTTCTATTATAAAATGGTAATTTGACATTTCAGTTTTTTTTGTTTTACTCCTGGTCATGCAAAGAGAACCGAATTCAAATCACTTAGCGACCAGCTTTTAAAAGATTTGAGGACGTCTAGTGTATTCGCTCATTTCCTTTCTATTTACAAGATATTAAGTGATAAAACCATTTCTGGTAATGTTTATCTCGATTAGCATGAAGTGCATAGAAGAATAAGATTTTGTAAGAATAGTTTGTTACATAATTGGGAGAGAAATTCACGTGAATGGAACACATCAGATTTTTTAATGGTTTCATTTGTACAGCTCCCACTAACATATCGGGGCCTTTGACTTATGAAACAATTCGTTGACTGTATGTTTACCAACATTGACTGAATAATTCCTATCTAGAAACACATGCACCTTCACAATGACTCTGGCGAAAGAAAATTCCCAGTTTTTTACCTCCGGGTAAGAAATTAGTACGCAGACCTCCCAAATACGGCGGCAGTCAAACGCAAAGTTGTATTTGTTCCAAATTGCGAAGTAAATATAATTGTGTAAATAAATACCATTTTTGTATATTTGGTTGCGATCCCTAAGGATGGTCCAAAGACAAGAAGTTGTACAGAGTTTCTTTGTTTTATGTAAGCGATAAGATATTATTAAGAAAGACATTTATAACTTCCACATGTTTAACCACCGTATTCTATATTTGCAGAAATCGTTTACAGTTTGAAACAAAATTTCTATTTCTGTCCTAAACAGGTGTACGTGCTGGCCGTGGCCACAGCTGTGGCTGCCAATATAGAAAAGAGGGGACTGTCCGGATTTGGAGGAGGATACGGAGGTCTGGGAAAAGATGGCTTTGGCTACGGTGGAGGCTTTGGAGATGGAGGAGGCTTTGGTGGATATGGAAAGGATGATTGGGGTTATGGTGGTGGAGAGATATATGCCGGTGGTGATGATAAAGGATACGGAGGAGAAGGATTCGGAGGCTTTGCTGACGGCTACGGAGGAGGCTTTGCT
Organism: Hymenopus coronatus; assembly: GCA_030762935.1. NCBI lineage: Eukaryota > Metazoa > Arthropoda > Insecta > Mantodea > Hymenopodidae > Hymenopus > Hymenopus coronatus. The sequence goes on from CM060895.1 coordinate 110,285,937, forward strand.
GACGGCTACGGAGGAGGCTTTGCTGAAGGCTACGGAGGAGGCTATGCTGACAACTTCGGAGGCTTTGCTGGAGACTACGAAGGAGGATATGGTAGCGAAATAGATGGAGGAGTAGCACTCACTGTAGACAGACCTTACGGTGTCCCAGAATCTTTTGAAATAGGAAGGCCTTACCCTATGGTAAGCCACTTTTCCGTGGGACGCCCATACCCTGTGGAAGTCGGTTACCCCGTTCAGAGCCCTGAGCCTTATGCCAACAAGATTCCAATGCCGTATCCTGAGCCCCATCCCGTAGAGGTTCCTGTTCCGGTGAATCATCCCTACCCTGTGTACGTCGAGAGCAGAGTCCTTTTCCCTGAACCTTACACCGTCGAGTATCCAGTTGCCGTGAATCACCCGTATCCAGTGGAGGTTGCCTATCCCTACCCCAAGGTAGAACCTGTGAAGGTTGAGGTTCCTGTTGACCGTCCTTATGTCGTGATCGTTGAGAAGAAAATTCCCATCCCTGAGCCGTACCCAGTAGAGGTTAAGGTGCCATACAAGATCGAGGTCCCTGAACCCTACCCTGTTGAAGTGAAGGTCCCAGTGAAGAAGCCCTACAAGGTGGAAGTCAAGGAGCCCGTTCCTGAGCCACACGCTGTGTTCACTGAGAGGAAGATTCCTATTCCTGAACCTTATCCAGTGGAGAAGAAGATTACTGTACCCAGACCCTATCCTGTCCAAGTGAAAGTACCCATTGACCGTCCCTACCCTGTATCCGTTCCCAAACCGTATACCGTAGAAAAGATTGTTGAGAAACCTTACCCTGTAACCATTGAAAGGAAAGTCCCTGTTCTGGTAGGCAAGGGCAAGGGCAAATACTAAACACACGACACTGAAGCCATACAGGGATGTGATTTTAAAATTTTTCTTGTAATCATGTGAAAAATAAGCAATAAAATTACTTTTGCATCTACAGTATACATATATTTTTTAACGTTAAATATTACATTTTCATTCCAGCATTTAACATGGTTATACATGAAATGGTGCTGAGCAATGGCTTCCTCGTTTTAATATAACGGCTTTTAATGAAACATTGGAAACAGCGGCCTCTAACGGCCTGAGGTGGAACCTAACATATCTATCAACATCTTTACTTTCTCTACTAATTGCCTGTACTAAGTACAGGAAATATTGTATTACACCCAAAATGTAAATACCCAGTTCTCATGAGAAAATACATATTTTAAGATTCCCTGAGCCCAAAAGCATTTAACAGAAAAATATTCGCGCGGGCACGTGTATTTGTGTGTGTGTGTGTGTGTGTGTGTGTGTGTGTGTGAACGGCATAAGTCATAAATGAAAAATCGGTTGGATACCAAACTTAGTATTTTAGTTCAGCAACTTCCAAGAATTCGAAACCAAGATTCTTACGAAAATTTCCACTACCTAAACAACCCTTTGAGGTTTTCTAAAATTTATATTTTCTCAAAACAGAAGAATTTCGTTTAAAATGCCGTATAATTATGTACTTTCATGATAAATGAAATGTGTATCTTGAATTTCCTGAGAATAGCCTCGGAGTCCAGTTTTCTGAATAACTTTTACATAACGGTAAACCGTAAGATATGGACAAAAACTTCCTGCACATTATCTCGTTGAAAACACAACATTTGCGTCAAATACGTTTTAGTTATGGAACTATTTTGCTTGCATTTTTCATTACTCAAATGGGAAGTCGTATTTCTAGTTTTACTTTCTCTGCATGTACTATGTTTATAGTGTATATATCCAAAAATTTGATACCAAGATTTCACCAGAAATACATGTTTTGAGAGACCCTTAATCCAAAAAAATCATTTTTAGAAAAATATCTGTCTGTCTGTCTGCCTGCCTGTCTCTGGACAGCATAGCTGAAAAACGAAAAGACTTTTAAATAGCAAGCTTGGTATTTAAGTTTGTTATCTTCCAAAAAATACGGCATGAAGATATTGAAGAAAATGCCACGACCCCAACTGCCCTTTACATGGAACAGCTTTCGAAAAATTGGATTTTCTCAAAAATAGTTCTAACGATTTTGATTAAAATATGTTTAAGATATTTATATGGAAAATATAACGTATCTTGAATTTTATGGGAATAGCCTCTAAATACCTCTTTATTCTGAATAAATTTTTGTGAATTTTGCGTAACTGGTAAATCGTAAGAGACAAAAACTTACTACACAAAAATGTAGACCATGTTGCAATTTATGTCATGCACGCTTTTTCGTGCAATTTACCATTTCGGAGCTATTCCTTGTCATTTGTTTCAGATTTAAAATGCTTAAAACTTTTCTCACACGGAAAGATGTGAGAAAGCCAGGTTTTCAATCACTTGGCAACCAGGTTTTATAAGATTTCACTATCGTTTTAGCCTAGTGTATTCCCTTATTTACCTCCTACTTACAAGAAAGCAAGTAGTTTAGACAATACCTGCTAATGCTTGTCTCAATTATCATAAATTATATTTCTATCCACTTCTTCTAACAGCTCATTCTTCTGTGTAAAATAATTTGTTACAGCAATGTAGAGAAAGTCATGTGAATGTAACACATCAGATATCTTTTTTTTTTTTCCGGTCAAAAAAGAGAACGGAATTTCATTACCATCTCACAGCGACCGGCTTTTATAAGAGTATTTGATATGCAAATTAATTCAGGGTCCACGAAGCTTGTAGCTACTCGATATTCGTCTTCTCAAAACTCATAAAAGATAAACACTATCCGGGTAAGTCACCCTAAGCAGGATTTGAACTCGGGATTTCGTGGTGTGGGGCAGACACGCTACCCATACGCTGTAGAGGCAGGTTTTTATAAAAGTTGACTATCGCGTTACCTAATTGTATAGAAATCCTATGTACAAGGAAATAACATCGTAATAAAACAATTTCTACTAATGTTCATCTTGATAAGCGTGCGTGCATGTCCGGAAGGCTCGTGTTGAGCCTATGTGTTGTTGCTGTGTACCTACTCTGGTAAGGGTTTAATGAGGTGAAGGTTGAGGTTTTAATTTTGGAGTTTCGAGTGTTGGTGGTAAGGAGGTAGCGCTAGTAGGCTCCTTGAGCGGTTGCATTTTAGCATCCTTTCCTCTGCTCCGCTGGTGTTTATTTTTATTTAATTATGTTGGTGAAATTTTGATAGACCTCTGCCAATGGGAGGGGGGAAGTGCTTTGTTCAGCTATTACGCTGTAGGCTGGTTTAAAGCCGTTGTTAGCGGGGGTGCCCACAAGCAATGCGGGGAACCCGGAACCGCCTCGTTCGGCGTTCGGTGGGTAAGTACTCCCCCAGAGATCTGACAAGTGCGTTCTCATGGTCGCTCAATTTGGCGTAGAATTTTTCACCCCGGCGCCTAATGACATCTTCCACATATGGGAGGGCGAAGCTTCATGTAGTAGCCTCAAAGGGAAACGTCGACATACAGAATATATGGACCGTAGTCCTCTATTCTGTACCCGTTGTAACCAGAGAAGCCAAGAGTCTGCTGCCAAACCCCAGGCATCAGGGGGACTACAAGCGCCTTGAAAAGACGTAACTTTAAGTGAACCGGCACTTGGGAGGCCAGTACAGGGTAAAGGGAGGCTACCGCCCCTTTCTCTCTGTCTGACGTTCCCCGCACGTGTTCAAGAAAAGTTAGGCCCTTATCAAGAGTGACGCCCAGGTATTTGATGGAATTCCCCCACTCTATCCTCTGGCCCTGATAGGAAAAGATGGGTATCTGGTTTATTGCGGGGCGTTTTCTGGAGAACAGAACGGCATGACTTTTGCCCGGGTTAACGGACATCCGCCACTGTGTGCACCAGTCCTGAACGAGACGGAGGTGTCTCTGTATGGGGTTGAAGGCTCTGCGTATGTTCCTTTCAGTGCGGTAGAGCAGGACGTCATCAGCAAACTGGGCCATGTTGACGCACTGCACTTTAGAGAAGTCTGCCATGAAAAGGCTAAACAAGGTGGGTGATAATACAGAGCCTTCTGGGACTCCGCCTCGTAGGGGTTTTGGTGTAGATGTTTGCCCCGCAACTGCAACTACGAAGGTGCGTTGGTATAGGAATCTGTGTATGATGTTGATTAACTGTGAATGTAGGCCAATCTGGATGAGTTTAAACAGGAGACCCTCATGCCAGGTGATTGAGAAGGCCTTCTCGACATCCAAAGACACCGCCGGCGTGAAGGCCCCGTCCTGTAACCCTAAGGCGGCAGCCTCCACCACCCGCAGCAGCCGTTGGGTTGTCGAGGGCCCAGGTCGGAATCCAAACTGATGGAGAGGGATGGCTTAAATGTCGACTACCTGTGGCGACAAACGGTGTAGCACTAACCTCTCGAACACCTTCGAGAGGATGGATAGGAGGCTAATGGAGCGGTAGCTGGGAGGAAGTGTAGGTCCTTACCAGGCTTTAAAATGCACACCACCCGTGCCACCTTCCACTCGCGCGGAAAGTGGCCTAAGGTGAGGCACATGTTGAATACCTTGGTGAGTAATAGCACTGCTCTGAAAAGAAGGTTGCTGAGCATGGCGGGTGCTAGCCAGTCCTGCCCGCAAGCCTTTTTGGTGTTGAGACGCCGGACTGCACCTTGGATTTCACTAGGGCGGATGATTGGTAGAGGGTTCTCCTCTTCATGAGGCTGTTCCCGCAAGTAGCGGTCAACTTCCTCATGAACGCGGGCAGTGAAGAGTACGTCCTGGGGGTCCTCTCTCGGCCTGCAGGTGTCCTCTATGTAGCTCGCAAGCACATTTGCTTTGTGGTTCATAAACAAGGCCAAGATTGCCTTGAAGCGGGGAGTGGTACTGATTCCGTTGGCGTCGGAGGCTTTTTGCGATACGCCAGACGTCGCCACCCTCCAGGTCTTCCACGGTCATTGTGGCCTCCCATGCTTGCACTCGGTGCTCGCGTAGTTGGACACGGACCTCCCGGCGGAGGCGCCGCAGAAAACCTCGATTGTGTGGCGTTCGGTTCTGCTGGTATAGTCTGCGGGCTGCCCAGGAACGGCGGATAAGGAGTTCCAGTTCTAGGGGAAGGACGTGTGGATGTGGTGTTGGTGGGGTGCGGATGGTGAGGTTATAAACCGTCCTTACTACTGTGGTAGTGAAGGTTTGGACTGCTGTCTCTAGTCAGTGATTTTTGGGTTGGGTGGGATAGATGCGCTGAGGCAATCCTTTACGCATTTCCAGTCGATTTCTCTGGTGTATCCTGAGAAGTCATGGCTAGCAACCCTGGTGTTGATTTCTGCCAACATTGTGATAAGAAGACAGAAGAACAAGTTTTTGAAACAAGAGTTTGTTGCAGCATAGGTGAAAAAAGTTTTTGAATGTAGCATATCAGATTATGTATAGCTTTTACTCTTGGCCATATGAAGAAAACTTAATTTCAATATCATAGCGACCAGCTTTTAATGAATTTGAGTATCGTTTTAGTCTAGTGCCCTTATTTCTCTTAGACGCAGAAAGAAACCAGTAATATGACCATTTCAGATTCAAGAAGTTCTGAGTTTGAATCTCGTTTAGGGTAAGTTAACTGGATAAGGTTCCCCTCCCACCATTGTTTTCCCTTATCTTTATGTCGAATAACTTAACCTGCACGGACTTCAGGATCATTTCGGCATCATTTCTTCGATATGATTCATCGTTTGATATGATCGACCTGGTAAAAGAACGTTAAGCTACATAACATTATCAAATAACAAAATAAAAAAAAAAAATTAAAAAATAAGGTAATTTCTTCTCACAATTAGTACGTTAGCATGAAGTAGATAAAATAATGAGACATTGTAAGAATAGTTTGTGGCAGAAAAGGTAGAGAAAAGACGAGTGAATATTATATATTTTTGGTTTTACATTCTCTACCACGCATAGTGTACATGGTAGGTAGAGATTATATTGCAATCCATCCAAAAATTCGATACCGAGATTTCAATGGAAATATATATTTAGAATAAAAACAAAATAGTAAGCGCGCGCTGTGTGTGTGTGTGTGTGTGTGTGTGTGTGTGTGTATGTGTGATGGATTTACTTCAATTTGTCTGAATAACTGCTAAACCATGACAGATAAGCTGTTACTACTCAAAACATGTAGATCTCGCTAAAACAGACAATTTATACATTTCTTTTTGGAGTTAGCCATTTCTGAGATATTCCTTGTTATTAGTTTATGTGCCAACACTTACACTTTTCTCAACAGGGAAATGATCACTCTTTTTACCTTCCCTGCTTAGTAAATAGAGAAGGTAATCCATTCCACCCAAATATTCGATGCCGAGATTTCACTGAAAATGCAGAATTTAGGAACCCTGTATCCAAGAAAAATGTTTTTTTTAGAAGAATGTCCGTTTGTGTGTGTGTGCGTTTGTGAACATCATAATTAAAAACGAAAAGTCACTTAAATACCAAACTTGATAATTAAGTTCATCTTCCACAAAGACACAAAGATTTAAAAAAAAACAAACCTCCACCCAAAACTAACCTTTACATGGAAAAATGTTCGAAAATGTTTACTTTTAAGAAAAATGGCCTTAACGATGATTTGGATTGAAATGGCTCATATTAAAGTTATTTAAATGACAAATAATATGTAAAATCTTGAATTTTCTGGGGAAAATTACAAAATCTTCGTTCTGGATGACTTTTGTGTAACTGGTAAACCATAATAGATAGACAAAAACATGCTGCACAAAAATTATAGACACCTTTAAAGCGCACAGTTTATGTCACACATATTTTTGTGGAGTTAACCATTTCATAGAGATTCCTTGTTATTGGTTTCAGTTTTAAAATACTTAATACGTTCCTCATTTGTCATTCCTTTTTACTTTCTCTATACGCACTATGTACATAGTGTATAGAGAAAGTATTGCACTCCACCCAAAAGAGATTTCACCGGAAATATATGTTTTAGGGTCCCCATTATCCAAAAAAAAAGCATTTTCACAAAAGGGTCCGTGTGTCCGTGTGTCTGTGAACACGATAACTCAAAAACGAAAAGTCGGTAAAATACCAAACTTGGTATTTAAGTTTAATATCTTTCAGGGATGCGACACGAAGATTTTTAGAAAAATCTCCCCACCCCCAACTACCCTTTACATGGAACTTTTTTCGAAAATTTTGATTTTCTCAAAAATAGCTCTAACGATTTTGATTAAAAATTCGTATATTAAAGATATTTACCTGCCAAATAAAATGTATATTTTGAATTTTCTGGGAATAGCCTCTGAAGAGTAGTTTATTCTGGATGAATTTTACTGAATTTTGAATAGCTGCTAAACCGTTACAGATGGACAAAAACTTACTACACAACAAATGTAGAGCACATTAAAACAAACAATTTATTCTATACACATTTTTTTCGTGGAGTTCATCGTTTTTGAGACATTCCTTATTTTTGGTTTCTGCTATGAAAAATGTATACTTTTCTCATACAGGAACTTGTCAACTACTATCCATATAAACAAAGGAACTTCATTGATATAGCAACCAGCTTTTGACTATCACTTTAACCTATGGTTGTCCCTTATTTCGCTTTTACTTACAAGGAAGCGAGTAATAAGACTATTTCTGCTAATTTTTTCTGATTAGCATAAAGTAAATAGAAGTATAAGCATTTTAAGAATAATTTGTTGCAGGGATATAGAGAAAGTCATGTGAATGGCACACATCAGATTTTTTTATTTGTTTTATTCCTGTCCCTGTAAATAGAACTGAATTTCAATCCTATAGCAACCAGTTCATAAAGGAATTGAATATCACCATAGCTAATGTATTCCCTTATTTTCTTTTACTTATAAAGAAATAAGTAATAAGGGCTGTTTCTGCTAATGTTTACCGTGATTAGCATGAAGCAGAAGAATACGTTTTTGTAAGAATCGTTTTTTGCAGAATAGGTAGAGAAAGTCCTTGAGTTTTTACTCCTGGCCATGCAAAGATAACAGTATTTCAATGGCTTAGTCATCAGTTCTTAAAAGATTTGCCTATCGTCTTGCGTAGTGTATTTTCTTATTTCCATTGTTCCTACAAGGAAGTTCTAACAACATTTCTGCTCACGTTTGTTTCTATTAGCTTGAAGTAAGTAAAATATTAAGCTTTTGTAACAACAGTTTATCACAGAACAGGTAGAGAAAGTTATTTTAATATAACATCTCACCGTTTTTACTCCTGGCCATGCAAAGTGGTCCGAATTTCAATGCTATCGTTAGCATTTAAAAGTTTTGACTATTACTTTAGCTTAGTATATTCTCTTATTTACCTTATACATACATGGAAATAAATAATCGTATCATTCTTGTTAATGTCTATCTTGATTGACGTGAAATAGATAGAATAATGTTTTTGTAAGAATAATTTGTTGCAGAGTCGGTATAGAAAGTCAATTGAACGGAACACATCAGATTTTTTATCAAGGTATCTTCTTCCTGCGTCGGTTTTTTATCACCATATAATTTTTCTATCATCATCGTCATCAACACCACCAAATCCCCACATTCCGGCTTCGCAGAGTTCTAGAAGTGCATTTGTCTGAACCTTGCGCTCGCTAGGGAGTCAAAACTTGGGAGTCAATCCCTGAAGGTCACCTACATACATGCAAACATGTGGAAAAATGCCAATTTCCTTCTTGCAAAAATGCAACTCAAATCAATATAAAAACTGCCGACTTCAAAAAGCATTTCGCTGACGAATATCACCATCTTCATATGGGCTACATATTACTAAGTTGCGAATTAAATCAACATTAAAATACCTCGCAATAGTTATTAACACCTAGAAACTGCACATTTCTAATAAATGTAACGCATAATAATTAGTAACCCCAAAGAAAAGTAAGGAAGAAGTCGCGAGTTCCGAGACTTGCTTATGGTGGGTTACCATGATAAGGTATTTTTTGGGGCTTTTCCTTTATCCTGAGAAGACCAATGTCGAGTAACTTTAAACTTCATGGACCCATTAGCATAATTTCACAGATTTCATTCATTGTCCGATATGATCAACCAGGTTAAATGGCGTTAAGCAAGGCAAGTCTTTTTAATCCTTATGGTGAATAACACAGGAAGCAGGTTGAGCATAAAAACAACACGTGATTTCGTACTTGTTGAACATTGAACAAGATAAATATTTACGGCGAAGTTCTTCCTAAAGCTAAATCTAGAGAACTTATAAATAAGGCAATGCAAAAGTAATGCAGCAATCACAAATATAATATACTTAATTTAAAAGGTGATCCGTTTCTAATTATTACAAAAGATTCTTTTAGCTGCACAGGCTAATCGAGATAAACAGAAATAGTCTTACCATTTAATTCCCTGTAAGCAGAAAGGAAATAAATGAATACACTAGGGTAATGCGATAGTCAAATCTTTTAAAAACTATCGCTGTGTGAAACATTTGTATGGCTAGGAGTAAAACAAGAGAGGTATTCCCGTTTAAGGAACTTTTAAGTAGTTAAAATTTAAACCAATTAAGGCATATATCGGAAACCGCAAACTCTTTATAAAAAACATGTATATGACATAAATTGTGTGTTTCAACAAGATCTTTTACTTTTTGTGTAGTAAGCTTTTATCTACTTGGTTTACACAAAAGCCATCCAGAATGAAGAGGTCTTCAGAGGCTATTCGTAGAAAATTCAAGATATACATTTCGTTTGTTATGAAAATATCTTAAAAATATGACATTTTAGTAAAAGTCGTTGGATCCATTTTTCAGAAAATCGAAGCTGTCTAAAATGTCTCACACAGAAGGTAGGTAGCGTGGGGAGATTTTCTTGTACATTTTCGGTCACATCCTTGGAAAACACTGAACTTGATTACCAAGTTTGGTCTTTAACTTTTCGTTTTTGAGCTATGCTGCCCATAGACATAAATTCACACATGCGCGGATATTTTTCTAAAAATGCTTCTTCTTTTTTCCATTCTGGAGGTCTTAAATCATATACTTCCGGCAAAATCTCCATATCTGTTTGGGTGGCCTTCTCAATCTACTATGTACATTGTGCATAGTACTAGAGAAAGTAAAAATAGAAACTCTCTAAAAACAAGTTCTCCTAACATTTATATTTTGAAACCTGGTTAACACAACATTGAAATATGGAACATTCTTCACAACGCTATAGTCTCTCTGATTCTGTTCTGAATCATTCATAATGATAATATAATTCAGTCCAGTCTCAAAATTAGAGGCGTGTTTTGAAAAATCAAGAGTATATAAATATATTTCAAATTAAGAGTATTAATGTTCTGGTTTTCTGTGAATAGGTAGTATTTTAACTAAGTCCCAAAATAAGTGTGAGGTGTTGGACATGAAAATTAGGAATGAATATGGCAACAGGTGTTTACGCTACCTTTGCGATATTAGAGCGAGGCGCCGGAATATTATCCGGTCGTGAGGAGCAACGCGTGGCTTTCTTAACAACGGCGAACTGGTTTTACCTGCCGTCCCGACTTCAATGTTGCTGTTACCATCCCTATACCTAACAACAAACCTGTTTTACCTGCCGTCCTGACTTCATACACCCTTACTGGGCAATTTTTTTTTTTTTTAATACAGTACCGGAGTCTGATCAGGACTCCGGCACTGTATACCCTACTTTTATTTACCTTTTTTCTTTTTTCTTTCTTTTTTCTTTTTTTTTTCTTTTTACTTTGTTTTGCCGTATTATTACTGTTTTCTTACTTTTTATAACACACACATATACACAAACATATAACACCCATGCCCAAGGCGGGACTCGAACCCACGATCCCCAGCGCTACAAAGCACCTTGCCATGGGGACCGGCATACAATTTGGGAGCTAAGTAGTTGTTTTCTCAAGACCACACTACATAGATTGAAAGCGGCATTTAGAAAGTGAGTGGGCGAGTGCACCATCTTGATGGAATACCATGTTCATATTGTTATGTTCAAAATGTGGCAACAAAAATAACTGAAACATATGGAATATTTACTTAAAAAGAAATCTTCTCTTCCACATGCGCATTAAATCCTGATACTAATTAACTCCCTTTAGTGAAATTAAAAGCTTTCGTTTCGTCTCAACATGATAAAAACCAAGTGTTGCATAAGGGTAAACATAAAAATATGTTCCATTTTTTTACCTTTTCTGCAAACAAACTATTCTAACAAAAGAGTATTCTTTCATCTACATCACGCTAATCGAGATAAACATAAGTAGAAATAGTTTTTAATAATTGTTTCCTTGTAAGTAAAAGCGAAATAAGGGAATACACTAGGCTAAAGCGACAGTCAAATCTTTTAAAATATGTCACTATATGATTGACACTGAAATTCGGTACTCTTTCCATGACTAGGAGTAAAACAAAATGCACATGAAACGATGATAACTTACGTTTAAGTATTTTAAAATTGAAACCAATAACAGGGAACATCTCAGAAGTAGTTAAGTAAACAAAAAATGTATATAATAAACTGTGTTTAAACGAGATCTACACTTTTTGTGTAATAAATTTTTGTCTAGCTCTTACAGTTTGCCATTTATACAAAAGTCATCAGAATAAAGAGTCGTCAAGGGCTATTCCTATGAAATTCAAGATATACATTTCATTTGACAAGAAAATATCTTAAACATATGTCATTTTAATCAAAATGGTTTGAGTAATTTTTCAATACATCAAAAGTTTAGAAAAATGTTCCACATAAAAGGTAAATTTGAGGTGGGAGAATTTTCCTGAAAATCTTCGAGTCGCGTCTTTGGAAGATAATGAATTTAAACATGCAATTTAGACGTTTCAGTTTTGAGTTATGTTTCTCTCTCTCTCTCTCTCGCTCTCTCTCTCACACACACACACATATATACAACACACCCTCGCATGTAACTTTTTTACAAAAAGTCTGACGTGTTCCAATCACATGACTTTCTCTACATCTATGTTACAAATGTTATTATTGTTAAAAAGCTTACTCTTCTATCTACTTCATGCTAATCGAGATAAACATTACCAGAATTGGTCTTATTACTTGCTTCCTTGTAAGTACAAGGAAAGTAAGTGGATATACTAGTCTAATGCTATAGTAGATACTTTTAAAAGCTGATTACTATGTGAATGAAAATGAAACGAAATGAAATGAATAGGGTGTTATTTATGAACGCTCTTTAACTACAGTGGTTCTCAGCGTCCCATTCTATATTGGGCGAGAAACCGCTTAATTTTACTCAGAGGCCTCTTTATCAAGCTTGAGGTTCTTTTACGTGCCGTAAATCTACGACACGGGACCAAAGAAGCCATGCTAAGGGGTTTTAAGCTCGAAAACATCCATCGTCCTCCGCCGGGTTTGAACTTGCGATCTTGGGCTACGTGAATAAAACTTGTTTCTTTGTATGGCCAGGAGTATGAGATAAGTAGAAGTATTTTAGAGCTGAAACCAACACCAAGGGATATCTCAGAGCCTGTGTATGACGTAAATTATGTGCCTTAATGACATATTTTGTGCTGTTTTTGTGCATCTCTTACTGTTTACCAGTTATGCAAAATTCATTCAGAATAAAGAAGTCCTCGGAGTCTATTCCCAGAAAATTCAAAACATACATTTTATTTATGATTTAAATATCTTTAGTATACAATATTTTAATCGAAATCGTTAGAGCCATTTTTGAGAAAATCAAACTTTTCGAAAATGTCCTTGTAAAGGGAGATTTGGGGTGGGGGGATTTCATTGAAAATCTTCCTGTCGCATCCTTGGGAGATACTAAACTTAAATACCAAGTTTGGTACTTAACGGCATTTTCGTGTTTGAGCAGCTATATTGTCCACAGACACATACACCAACACACACCTCAAACTCATGGATCTTTTTCTAATTTTTTTATTAAGGCGTCTCAAAACATGTATTTACGATGAAATCTCGTTATCGAATTTACGTGTATATTCGGTATATGATTTTTGGTGGAATGCAATACCTTGTATATCTATGTACTATTACTAGAGAAAGTAAAATTTAGATCCATCTATTCTGCAAGAAGAATAATAGTTCACGCACCTTGTTGCGAACTCGCTCCACATTATATTTAAATGCTTCTTTGTTCTTTCAAGCTCGTACATCTGGATTTTCCCTTGCAGCTGTGAGTGTTTATCATTGGCATGTCTGTGAATCATCATTGTTTCAGAAGCTGTCATCATTTGCAATCCTTTGCTAAATCATGGATACAAAATCGAAACAGGCCTATGGTCCTAATATCGTAATACTCGTATGGGTACTGTTTTAGGTACTTTTGAACAATAATCTTGATACATTGCACATTCTTAAACCTTCTTCTTAATCAAATGAAAATGTGAAGGAACAACGATATTTAGGAATGGCTAATGTTACGATGAAGGTTATTGGGCATAATTTGTGTACTGTATTTTTTTTTTTTTTTTGAGTTTATGCTTGTTATATCTCGGAATTTCCAAATTATTGTATAAAATAAGGAGAAACCTAACTCATAAAAATATCATTAAAATATTATATATTAGAACATTTTACGTAAAATGCAGTGATAAGGGCATTTTCCTAAAAATCTTCATCGTATCCTGACTAAAGAATGAAGTTCTTTTTTGTTTTTAAACATTTAATTCGTTATACTGTGTGCAAACACACACGCACGCATACAAATATAGACATACACGTACACATACGCACAGGCACTGATACACATCCCATATTCACAGAACATAATAATTTTAAATATTCCCTTTATTGATTATGGGGATTTGAAGCCTTGTATTTTCAGGTAAATCTCGATATTGAATTTTACAGGCATACAATATATCAAATATGGAGATATGAAATGAAAAAGGTTTTAATTTTTTTAGGGAATCTTCATTATGTACTCTTCACAAAATAATGCAGATGGATGGAATGTTTCAAAACAGCAAAGATTGAACGATGTGTTGTTCCACTGTATTGCTTTAATCTAGCGTGTGTTTTCTCCGCACTCATTTTAGTTTCTATTTAATGGCGTCGTTACAGGACCTTTCATTCCAGTGGCGAATTCTCCTATACATTGCATACACCGCCGGTGTACTAAACTTGAGGGGGTTCAAAATGACTCTCAATAAGCATGCAATATAATCAGAATTGTTTGTATGTCACTTCAACTAAATACGAAATGATCGCAAGTTTGTGCGGTTAAACGTAAAACTATCGCACCTCAAGTTAAAACGATAACCAAGCTCCCAGCATTCTCCGCTCTAGGCAAGTCCAGCAATTCTCCGCTCTAGGCAACGCCAGCACTGGAGTGCGTGCGCATCAACTCCATCGTAAGTTGAAGCGACAGCCGCGCAGTCACAACTCTCCACTAGAGAGGCGAGGGGAAAGGAAGTTAAATTACCAGCCGTTAGCTGTCGAAATGCACCGCTAAATTTTGCGATTGACACTTGCTTTTAGGCTGTATTAGTGTTGTTTTGCTTGTAAGTTTTTTGTGTAAATGACCGACGTAAGTGTTACTGAAGCTAGTGATTCTTGTGATTGTGTAGTAGAGCGTGCGCTAAAGACTGGATTTCGGAATTTTTAATTTTCGGAAAAACTTAAAATAAAAAATAACGGCAGGCCTACTCCGAATACCAGGTCTGATTGCAAAATGTTAAGACAGAAAACGAAGTATAACAGACATTTCTCATTAGCAATTATTCTAGGTACAAATGGTTAATTGGTTGCCCCAAATTAAATAAACTCTATTGTTGACCATTTCTTCTTTAGAGACAAAAGCAGTACCACATGGTCTCAAGAAGGATTCGACAATATAGTTCTCTAACTGGTTCATTAAGTAAGCATGAAAAAAATAAATACATATTTTGTGCATTCACTCGTTGTAATTTTGGCAATACACGAGTAGACCTGCAGCTAAATGCTCAGAAAGCATTACAATTTCAAAGCATAATGAAATAGTAAAAAAGATCAGAGAAGTATTGAACAGACTCATTGATGTTGTTTGTCACTTAGGAAAGCAGAAATTAACTTTTAGAGGACACGACGAGTCAGAATGTTCCTTTAATAGAGGTAATTGCGTAGAAACATTGGATTTACTCAGTACGTATGATCAGCTTTTAAATGATCATTTAAAAAATGCTACAATTTTCCGGGGCACTTCGTCATACATTCAGAATGATTTAATCGAAGATGTTAGGAGTGTTTTGGTTAATTCTGTAACAAAAGAACTTGCATCTTCTAATTTTGGGGCTATTCTTCTAGACGAGTGCTCAGACATAGTGAACAAATCCCAACTCTCTACCATTTTACGCTATGTGGTCAAATCGGGGGAAGTTCAAGAAAGGATCATGGGCTTTACAGACTCAGTGCAGACAACCGTGTACTTACAACAGTTAAAGAATTTAATATTTGTAAGAAACTTGTCGCTCAGACATATGATGGTGCGGCCATAATGTCTGGCCAATTAAGTGGTCTGCAATCTAAAGTAAAAAGGCATTATTTGTTCACTGCTACTGTCACATTCTTGAATTTAGTTCTGCAACAGGTATCTATGTGTATTGATAAGTGCATATTTTTTTCAATCTCTATCAGGCAAGAATTGAAACATAATAAGACCCCACACTTAGAATGTCACTACAAAAAGTACTGTAAAATTCTAAAAGAAACAATAAAAGCTGCTAAAATATTGCATTATAATAAAGAGATATCCAATTCTGACAATAAAATAAAAACTATCTGGAATATAATAAAAAGGGAAACAGGTAAGAACTCTCAAGAAAGCCCCTCAATTGCACTGAATTCAGGTAATCAAAAAATTGAAGATCCTCAAAAGGTTGCAGATGTTTTCAACAATTTCTTTTTGAATTTAACAGACAAATTAAAAATAAACTATGGATGTAAAGAATCAGCAATACATTTTTTGAAAACTTTTTTTGTAAACAAAGTCCCTGAATTTAAAGTAAAAATGACTACACAATTTGAAATAAAAAATATAATAAATTTGCTCAAGACCAAAAATTCCTCTGGATATGATGAAATATCAAGTAAAATCCTAAAAGCATGTTCTGACCTAATATGCATTCCCCTTAGCTATTTATGTAACGAATCACTAAAGAGTGGAATATTTCCTGACAGAATGAAGTACTCTATTGTCAAACCACTTTTTAAAAAAGGAAAACAAGATAATATATCAAATTATAGACCTATATCTCTCTTGTCTATTTTCTCAAAAGTATTTGAGAAAGTAATGTTCAATAGGCTCTATAATTACTTGGAAAAGAACAACTTATTTGCCAAAGAATAGTTTGGCTTTAGAAAAGGAGTAGCGACAGATAATGCAACCTACAAGCTCTTACATAAAGTGTTAACAGCGTTAAATGAAAAGGAACATGTCGGTGGAATCTTTTGTGACCTAGCGAAGGTTTTTGACTGTGTGAATCATGAGATTCTGATAGCTAAACTAAATCTCTATGGAATAAAGAATAGCATATTAGATTGGTTCATTTCATACCTAGAGAAGAGAAAACAAAGAGTTGAAATTAATAACTCCAATGGGTATCAAAATAGTGCCTCAGAATGGAAATCAGTAAAACATGGTGTTCCCCAGGGATCAATCTTAGGGCCTCTTTTGTTCTTGGTTTACATAAATGACCTCCCATTATACATTAACAGTTTTGCAAGTATTTATTTATTCGCAGATGACACTAGTGTTCTAGTAACAAGTAAAGATTTCAATGACTGTGTAGTTAAATTAAACTATGTTCTAAATTGTATGTCAAATTGGTTCAAAGCAAACAAACTCTCAGTAAACCTTGAAAAAACAAAAACAATTAAATTTATAACTACTCGCTCACCACAAACGCACATAGAAATAGGAATTAATGATACATTGTTAGAGCAGCTAAATGAATTCAAATTTCCTGGCCTTCAGGTAGATAAGCATTTGGACTGGAAGTCACATATTAGCTACATCATACCTAAACTTAGCTCAGCATGTTATGCTCTCCGTGCACTGGTTAAATTTCACTCAATCGATACACTTAAGTTGGTGTATTTTGCCTACTTTAACTCCATCATTGAGTATGGAATAATATTCTGGGGTAATTCAGTGGATAGTAAATGAATATTCCGGATGCAGAAAAAAGCTATACGAATAATCTGTAATGCTTATAGCAGACAGTCATGCAAAGATCTATTTCAAAAATTGGGCATCCTCACCTTATCTTGTGTTTATATATTATCCATTTTAAAATTCTATGTAGTTAATCGACATAGTTTTATAAAAAACATGTAAATTCATAACATTAATACTAGACAAAGGGATTTATTCATCGTCCCAATGCCAATCTTCGTTGCTTTCAGAAAGGTGTATATTATGAAACAATCAAGATATTTAATGCTCTCCCCAGTAATCTCAAAGAAAATGTTGGGAATTTCAGGGCTTTTAAGGCCTCTCTTAAGGAGTACCTTTGCAATAAATCATTTTACTCTGTAGATGAATATTTAAGTGACAAATCTGTCTGACAATACCGTTAATAATCATTGTATTTATAAATATTACAATGTATTGCATTTTGTGCATATTAGTGTGTGTGTTTTATATTAAAATTAAACTGATTTATACTTTGACTTGCACGAATGCGTCAAATGAATTATTTTTTTGGGGGGTATTTAGCAATGACACAAGGTCTGTAAAGTCTGATGTTTTGATATTTTACACTCTAGTACATAATTGTAAATCTTTGCATTGGAAATGCTATAACATATTTGTAAACATGTATTGTAATTTGTTGACATTTGTGAAGAGTACATAATACAATAATCATGTTTTAATTTATATAATTACTACTAGTAACTATTATATCGATAATTTGAAAACTATCGTCTGACATAACATTAGTTTTACATATAATGAAATTATATTTATTTATTTATTTATACATTTTAACACTATATTTTGATACTGTTTGTTTTTATGTGCATGCAAAAAAAAAGAAAAAAAGAAAAAAAAAAGAAGTACTCTGTTGTTTTTGTGACCTATGCTTTTAGCACTAGAGCTTTATACATTTTTTTTCATAGTATATAGTATATAAACAAATGTATACATGTATATGCCTTGACAAGTTCTATGTTCAGTTGCTTTCTGGCCTAAATGAACCTACAGAATGCTTTCTAATCTAATCTAATCTCTAATTTATTTAATCACTTCACTAAAAGAACGGAAACTTTGCGTGCTTTTATGAATAAAAAGTTACCAAAAGCGGCTCCAACACGCTGAAACTTCAATTCACGCCTTGTCTACTGTACAAGAGCAACGAGATAACCTGATTTTATTCTTTGAATTCATGACAGAACCAGAAAACAATGTTGATTGGGAACCTGAATCATTGGTTAAAGCACAAGGCTTTCTTTATTTTTTCGACTCGGTTGGATACTGTCTTCCTCCTCAAAACATTTTCGGCAATATTTGCTCATACTGTCATATTACAAGACAAGTGTATGGATATTGCATATTTTCAAAAGTAACCCAGACTAAAAACACTTTAGAAGAGCTAAGAAGAGAAGGCTTCCAAAATATTTGGTGAAGTATTTCTACTGAAGTGATAAATGAACATGCACAAAAGAAAAGGAAGAACAATGAACCAAGTGAAGTTACTGAAGTTATGTTCAGGAGAATATTCTATGACATTTTAGATAATGTAATAGAATACAAAATAGGTTTATTGACTACCAAAGTTTCATTTCTTTGCCCTTCTTGATTCTTAAAAATTCAAGAATTACAGAACGTCCTTTCCTGATCACTATTGCTCAAAATTGTTGGAGATCTATGGCACAAATTTTCATTTGGTACTTCTGAAAAATGAACTTAGTGTTGTGTACTCTTCTGGAGATAAAGATTTTGAAGGAAAGTCAACTGGTGAAATAGTGAAAACTATGAACGAAAGAACTCTGGTGTGGGCTATGCCTGAAGTTTACAAATTGGCTTGTCTAATTCTAACTGTACCAGCAACTACAGCTTGTGTTGAACGGTCATTTTCCACTTTAAATCGAGTAAAATCTCACTGTAGGTCTACAATGGGCCAAGAAAGATTATCCTCTTTGTCAATGATGTCCATAGAAAAGCAGTTACTTTGTACACTTCGGTAGAATGTTCATGAGAATTTCACGCAAGCTGTAATGGAAATATTTCTGAAGAAATCTCGTCGATTGGAGCTAACATTCCAGTAAACTGGTAGTACTAATGCTGCTACTGCTACTACTAAAATTAACAATAATTTACGTATACAGGTGTCCCTCGCATTACGCTAGTAATTTATTCTCATGAATTATCCGTAACACAAAAACGCGTAAAGTGAATGTGATAATGATATGGGCTATTTCAAGGTATACATGAAAAAATGTGTTTTAAACAGATGCATCTATTTATGTAATTTGTACAGTGTTAAAATCAGCACTGTTTAAAATCGGTTTACGCGAAAACACGTAAAATGAGGGATGACTATATTTTAATGACTAAGAAAAACGATGACAAAGGGAGCGGTGTACCTAAATTACTCACCACGAAACGCCACTGTTTCATTAGCTTCTTTTTTATTCTATACACTACTGTTTCTAAACACCTGGTAGCTTTAGGTATTTCATTCATTCCCTTACTAACACTCATTTTACTTGAATAATCTAATTTATTATTATTGTGGGTTTCTTTGTAGTTTTCAAACATTTGTTCCCTACCAATCTTCTTCTTCCATAACTAACAAATGTTTACGTAAACTACAATGTAAATAACCTACGTTAACACTTTATATTGTTCCACACGCTATGAAATTTGCTTAAAAATCTGATGTGTTCCATTCACATGACTTTTCAACATCTCGGTAACAAATTACTCTTATATTCTTCTACTTCATTCTAATCGAGATAAACATTGGCAAAAATTGTCTTATTACTTGCTTTCTTGTAAGTAGAAGGGAAATAAGGAAATATACTAGGCTAAAGTGACAGTCAAATCTTTTAAAAGCTGTTTGCCATGTGGATGAAATTCGTGTTTTTGCATTGCCAGGAGTTGACAAATTCCCGTATGTGAAAAGTTTTAAGTATTTTAAAACTGAAACCAATAACAAGAAATATCTCAAAGCTGGTCAACTCGACAAAACAAACAAAAAAAAAAAAAAAAAAAAAAAAAAAAAAAAAAAATGCAAGAAATAAATTGTGTGTTTTAACGAGAACTACATTTTTCCTGTAATAAGTTTGTGTCTATCTCTTTCGGTAACCAGTTACGCAAAATTCAGCAAAATCTATCCAGAGTACAGAGGTCTTCAGAGCTCATTCCCAGAAATTCAAGGTATATATTTTATTTGTCATGTAAATATATTTAATATGCAGTATTTTAATCAAAATGTTTTTGAGAAAATAAAATTTTTCTAAATTTTTGTATGTAGAGGGTAGTTTGGGATGGGATTTTTCTCAGAATCTTCGCGTTGCATCCTTGGAAGATTGTAAAAAGATTGTAAACTCAAACACCAAATTTGGTATTTTATCGACTTTTCGTTTTTGAGTTATCGTGTTTACAGCCACACGGACACATACACACATACATACGGACCTTTTTTTAAAAATGTTTTTTTTTTATTCAGGGGACCCTAAACGTGTATTTCCACTGAAATCTTGGTATGGAATTTTTGGTGTAATGCAATATCTTCTCTATACACTACAGTACGGATAGAGAAAGTAAACACTTGTTAACTTTAAATAAAAGCACACTATCTGCCTCCTCGCGGCTTGACTTGAATCGATGTATGACTATAATTTTTCAGAGATAATGAATGCAAAAATTTACAGGATTTAGACTTGTTTTAAAAACTTTCAAAAACATTTTTAACATTTTCTCTCTCTTTATCCCCTTTGTAAACACAATAACAAAGTAGAGGCGTTTTTCCATTGTAGAGGCTTAGGCTTTCATGGCCGGCGTTATCAATCTTATTATCTAAGTTTGCCGGGCTTGTAGGCCGTGGTCCAGTGGTTGGTATAACCGACGTTTCGCCAAAAGCTGCGTTCGGAGCTAGACTCTCACCCTGAAGATGCCGAACGGAGCTTTCGGCGAAACGTCGGTTATACCAACCACTGGACCACGGCCTACAAGACCGGCAAACTTAGATAATAAGATTCATTTTTTCCATTGCTTCACTTTTCTTCTGCATATGCATAAAATATTCTGACATTATTTACGAAAATCAGAACGCCCATTAAAATCTCATGCGTTCCATTCACATGACTTTCTTTACCCGTTGACAAATTCCCGTATGTGAAAAGTTTTAAGTGTTTTAAAACTGAAAGCAATAACAAGAAATATTAAAAAAAAAAAAAAAAAAAAAAATGGTTAACTCCACGAAAAAAAAAAAAGTATGAAATAAATTGTGTGTTTTAACGAGATATACATTTTTCCTGTAGTAAATTTTCTAAATTTGTCCATGTAAAAGATAGTTTAGGATGGAATTTTCCTTAAAATCTTCGCGTCGCATCCTTGGAAGATTCTAATCTCAATAAAAATGATGCAATCTGATTGTGTAAACTAGCCTAGAAAGGATAATGTGAAAAAAAACTGAAAATTATAACACTATGTTATTAGCAACTTGGTGACGGAGCGAGAGTAGAAAATAATGAATCTACTGTCAACATACATGCGTTAGATAGAAATGTCCCATTTAACTACAAACTGTCTTAAGAATGAGACAATTATAGTAAGCAGAAGAGGCAGTAAATACACTGCATTCGGTTACATTAGCATAGGTTAAGAGCAGATTGCTTTGAAACGGATAGAATAATGAATATCCGTATGGTCAGTGTCATTTTCGCGCCTGTGGGAGAAGATCCTGTCATTACATTTCATTAATCATCGGTTGACGAGATATTAACGGTGTATGATGGACGCATAATGGCCCGACGTCGCCCATATTCCTGGCGCTACTGTCGAAGCAATGAACTCTTTATTACGCCAGCCTGCCACGTTCGCTCACACGTGTGACATAACGATAATGTGTTCCGACCGAGAGAAAAAGACCAACTGCCCACTTGCTGCAAACTTGATCTCATCTGCACGCCGTTTAGAGAACATGATGGATCTTACTATAGTAAAAAGTGACTATCCCTTAATAGGAGTAACTATTTGTTTTTAGCGTTAATGCTCAGGCTTGATTTACTTCCTCACTAAGACTTTCAAGCTACCAAATATTATTCTTTTTAACTCAAGTTAATTTTATTATACATTTTGTACAATACAATTGTGCTGGTACAATATACAGATGTGTAAATGCACAAGGAACGTGTTTTGAGGTAGCAGTCCTATGACTGCCCCCAAGTATAAACAATAATATAATTTACAAGTAGATGTCAATGAAGTCTGTGTGTTGTTTCTTTTTAATCTTCGTAGATGCCGAGGTAGTGGAAGTTGAATTGGAATGCAGTTGAGCAGATTATTGCGGTGGTTTTCTATTCTGCGGAAAAGAGTCTATAACTGGCGCTCAGTGTTGCATCAACGGTTGGTATGTTTAAATCTTTATGCAGGTTGTCACTGCGGATGCGCATCGTGCATCCTCGATTAGTCGAAGTGCCCGATTCTGGATTGTTTGAGCTCGTTTTATCTGGGAGTTTGATGCAGATCCCCATATTGCGCAACCATGTAGGTCTAATCAATGACAAGTATATTATTCTTGAAGTGGCAAGGGAGAAGATCATTTGATTAAATGTTTAACTTTATGCAATATGTTACGAAGGCATCGAATTAGTTTATTTATTTGCATCTTCAGGTTAATTTTGTGTCCAAATATAAGCCAAGATATTTCACTGAATCATTATGCATGACTTCCTCGCCTTGTAGAGTAATATTATTGTGCTGAATCTTTTTTCTGTATGTGAAGACCACAACGTTTGATTATTGAAGATTCATTTTTACTTTCCTTTTATTGCACCATTCATCTACTATGGATAAAAACTGCTGTATTTTGGTTGCTGGTGTTGGATAAATGCTTCTGCGAAGGATAGCAACATCATCTGCAAATTTCGTTAAACTGTCGTCTTTTGGTTCCTCTCTCCCAGAAGCCGTGTGTAGGACAGGAGTTTGATAGGTAAGGTCAGACTGAAAAATTCAATGTCATAGCCGGGATTTGAATCTCGAACTCTGAGCTACCATGGCAGCATCCAGAATAGCATTAAATTCCTCGCATGTTTCCTGGTAAACCACAAGGTGGTCTCAAATTATTTTGAGATGACATACTCCAATGGCGATGTCGATATGGCCAATTGACCATAATAGTTGGTTAAACTATGAAGGCCGGGACTTAAAGTACTGTAACATATTGTAAGTCGCCATTGTATTTGCCACTTTTTTAATGACAATAAGGGACCCTTGGTCTTCCCTCCGCCCAAGGGGTACTGTAAAAACCAACATGGAAAAAAATACTTGCTTCAATTAAATGTGTATATTTTGTTCTCTGTGAGAAAATTTCAATACAAGTCCCAGGGTACTACGCTGAAATATATACCTTGAAAGCAATACTTTTATGCTTAATTTATTTCTATTACAATTACTGACAATATGCAATTGTTATATGCATATTCTGGTGAAGGAGTATTATACAGGGTGATTTATATAGAGCTGACACATTTCTTTCTTTAATTGTTTCAAAACGAATTGTGCTAGCGACAACTTATTATACCTAAATTGCAGAGGAATTTTGGGAGATTATTTACCTCTATAGCAAATGTTGAAAATGTCCTCCATTATCCATAAGCCACAACTCAACACGTCGTTCCATGTTACTGGCCACTCGTTGGAGGACTCTGTTGTCAATAGCTTGACTCTCCTTTGTGAAGTTGTGCTTCAGATCGTCCAATGTCTGGGGACGTATGGCGTAAACCGTGTCTTTTAAGTAACTCCATTGAAAGAAGCCCGGCGATGTCAAATCCGGAGATCTCGGTGGCCACAGGTTCCTGGAAATTATCCGGTCGTCAAAGAAACTTGCAATTAGGTTCATGGATTCATTTTATGTATGGCATGTAGCGCCATCTTACTGAAAATATCTTTGACTCAGCTCTATATCATCCAGTTGCTCAACAAACTGCATGAAAATCAGTCGGTACTCTGCAGTGTTCACAGTCTGGTTAAATATCTGCGCATCTAGTGACAGGCAATCGAAACTGCAGAACACTCTGCTTAATTTGGTGCTAAAATTGGGTCATTGAATGCACTTTCAATGGAATAATTAAAGAAAAAAATGTGTCAGTTCTATATAAATCACTCTGTAGTTCATACTTGCAATTTTGTGTTAAATTGCTAAAAAAAATCCGGCAATGATTGTTAAATAAGGCCATAAAAATATTTAAATCCACGCTCTAATTTAGTGTGATTTAATTTCACATTTAAACAAATTCAAACATTTACTCCTGTAATTTTCCATTTTTTTTTTAAATTAAACACTTTTGGGCCGCTGATTGGCGCAGCGATGCTCATGGCTGTTTTCTTTTATTTGCTTTTGTTCAATAATCGCCTCTAAGAAGTACAATAGTCTAAAAAAATTTGTAATCACTACTCTGCGCAAACTGATTTCGGGGAAAGAAACATTTAAAATATTTTAATTCACTTCTCTGAATCCTACACATACACTAAAGATGTGTTCTATGCTCGTGAATTCTGAAAGAAATGTTTACAAGCATAATACTGTAACAAATGACTTTTTTGATTCAACAATTAGTTACAAATAAAGTATTTAAATCATATCTGCAAATAGTTCACCCGATGTTAGACATTTGGCAGCTTATGGTGGCTCACGATCTATGGCTCGCGTCCCTCTGAGCACTAATACTTCACTCGTGACACACGGTAATTCACAGCACAGCTCTCTGCAATTCTTTATATGGCGAGAAAATGAGTAACAAACTTTCTGGAAACTTGTCGAAGGTACTAGAAACCGAAGCTGGGAGGAACATCTCGAATATTGGGAAGAATTGTGATGTGAGAAGAGAATCCTTGCGTTCTGAAGGTTTCTGTTACGCGCGCCGTTGTTTTCCATCGAACTGCGACGTCTCACGTTCCAGTTTCACTGCCGCATGCCAGAGCGAACATGAGAGCAATCACACGCCGGACGGCATAGTCACAATACTATAGATAAAACATTAGACAGCGCTGTCATACATTATAAGAACGTTATTAACTTATTATTGTTATTGCTGATATTTAAGATACAACTTGTAAGCAATCTAAAAGCAGTCGGTGCATCATAATGAAATTGTTGTCAATTTGGTTATTTTTCAACTAGAGCTGGTAGATTTTAAGGAGGTTCAATTGCAAAAATATTAATTTAGTTGTTAGTTGAAAATGCTAACATTTTTAAGATTCTGTGTAGTTGAAATTTAGTCGTTTCTCGAAATGTGCGGTTTTGGTTAAGTTTAGATTCGATTAGGTTGACAATATACAAGGAAGAGGAGGATGTAGAACACGTGTTGACGATATAGCACGTTTGTATCGTGGAATAATGACTTGGGTGATATGAGATGCCTTACTTCAGACGACTAGCAACAGGAATGCGCTTCATAAACACTTTTATTTCTACGGCCCCAGGATATTTATATACGCTTATCGTATATACATAAGTAAAATGAGTCATGTTAACAGGCGGTTTGTGATATGACATGCCTTCCCATCAGAGGACGAGCAACAATAATGCCTTGCATAAACATTTTTACTTTCTCTACACGTACTATGTACAGTGTATAGAGAAGGTATTGTATTGCGCCCGAAAAATTCGATTCCGAGATTTCACCAGAAGTACACGTTTTAGGACCCCCCTGAGTAAAAAAAAAAAAAAATCCTTTTTAGAAAAATGTCCGTATGGTGTGTGTGTGTGGGGGGGGGGGACGGGGCAGCATAGTTCGAAAACGGAAAGTCCATTAAATACCAAACTTGGTATTTAAGTTAGCATCTTCCAAGGATGCGACAAGAAGATTCTCAAGAAAATCCCCCGCACCCCCAACTACTCTTTACTTGGAAAAAATTCCGAAAATTTTGTTTTTCTCAAAAATGTCTATCGATTTCGATTAAAATATCGGATATTAAGGATATTTACTTGGCAAATAAAATATACATCCTGCATTTTCTAGGTATAGCATCTGAAGACGTCTTTATTCTGGATGCATTTTGGGGAATTTTGGATAGCTGGTAAAGCGTAAGAGCTAGACAAAAACTTACCACACAAAAAATGTAGAATTCGTTAAAATACACAATTTATATTACATACATTTTTTCGTGTAGTTGACCGTATTTGAGATATTTCTTGTTATTGGTATCACTTTTAAAATATTTATACTTTTCTCATACGGGAAGTTGTCATCTCGATTTCAATCTCATAGCAACCCATTTTAAAACATCTGACTATCGTTTAGCCTAGTGTATTTGCTTATTTCCCTTCTACTCATAAGGAAATAAGTAAACGTTTCTGCTAATGTTTATCGCGATTAGCATGAAATAGATAGAAGAATAAGCTTATTAACAATAATTTGTTACAGAGATATAGAGAAAGTCATGTGAATGGAACACATCAGATTTCTTATTTCTACAGTCCCCAGGATGTTTATGCACGCTTATCGTAATGAAATACATAAGAGGATGAGTCACATTAGTAGTTTCTTGCAATTAACTTGGCATTAAGGTTACGTCACATACATAATTTGTTCTCATTCTGAGTGTAATTGTTACGGGTTTATAATAGTGTTGTGGTACCAAGTATCGATTAGTCAAGTGAATATGTGCTCGCTCAGAGTTTAACTGTTATAGCGTTATAATAGTTTCGATTTCATTATCATGTTTTTCATACATTAAAATTTACTGTCTGTTTAGTTTAGTAATAAAGTAATAGTTATTTATGCAATGATCATATACTGGTATTATTGGGATACGAGTGAGAGGTACGTTTCGACGCGAGCGAAGTGAGTGCCGAAAAACCTCACGAGTATTCTAATAACCATTATATGAGAATTGCATTCATAATTTTTTCTACGACATGTAGATATAAAATAAGTATTTCATATTTAAATATCCTACATACGAAAGATGAACTCCGCCGACCGTTATGCGCATTGTACGCTTGCATCGATAACAAATGAAATTCGATTCACGGTGATCGCTGATTTGCAAGATGGAGACTGGTCTAGTGATAATGATATGGAATTTAGTTCCACGCCTCCTGATATAACAAAGGAGGCGAGTAATGTTGCTAACAATTTACTTCCACAGAAATAAAAAAAAAGGCTACAAAACTTATATGATAAATTCATGGCCTGGAGAATAACAAAACATGTAACTTCATTTTCAGAAAATGCCTCATAGTTTACTTTGAAGAAATGTAAAAAACAGTGAAATCTCCAACCTTGTGGACAAGTTATTCAGTATTGAAAACTACTCTAAATGTGAAACATAGAAATGCTTTATCCCAATATAAGAAGTTATACTACCTGCTAAAACAGAAATTCTTAGAGTACAGTGGGAAAATAGCGAAAATATTTTCCGCAGATGAAATTAAAACCTTCATTGATGAAGCACCTGACAATACACATCTACTAATAAATGCATGTAAATAAAACTATTAATATTTTGGTTGGAAGTAGAGCTAGAGCGCATGCCCTGGGTTATTGATTTCCTGGTCTCTGTGATGCCAATGTCATGACCTGCTTTGCTTACGTAATATCATGAGTTTAGATTCGGGAAATAATATATATTCTTATAATTCTTATATGTATAATTAAATATTTTTGGAGGTTATTGCACGCGTAAGATGTTTCTGTAATTGTATGCAGATTAGCAGGCAGTGACCAGCCATTAGTAGGGCAACTCGCAAGCGTGAAAATTTGTATCGAAATGAAAATCTGTATGGAAATGATTTTCATTTCTATATAGATTTTTAACAGTAAATGACCACATTTCAATATACGAGTTTAAAAAGCATTATTACGTGCAAAAGTTTTATGACTGAATGGTTACAGGAGCTATACTTGAAGTGGCTTTCATGAGCTACAGGAGATAATACGAAAGCATTTTGCACAATATGTCGCTGTACTTTCCGAGCCAGGGTAGCAAACGTAGATGCTCATTACTTATCAATAAACAAAAAACAAAAAATCGAGAAACAAAATCTGATGTGTTCTAATCACATAACTTTCTCTACATCTCTGTAACAAATTATAGTTTAAAGGCTTATTCTTCTACTTATTTCATGCTAATCGATATAAACATAAGCAGAAATTGTATTATTACTTGCTTCCATCTAAGTAGAAAGTAAATAAAAGAATACACTTGGCTAAAACGATTTTCGAATCTTTTAAAAGCTGGTTGCTATGGAATTGAAATTCCTTTCTTTGCATGACCAACAGTTGACAAGTTTCCGAATGAGAGAATTTTGAAGTACTTTAAAAAACTGAAACCAATAACAAGGAATCTCTCTGAAACGGTCAACCCCACGAAAAAAGTAGATAACATAAATGATGTGTTTAAACGAGATGTGCATTATATGTGTAGTAAGTTCTTGTCTATCTCTTACGGTTCACCAGTTATTCAAAATTCAGCAAATTCATTCAGAATAAAGTGATCTTCAGAGGCCAGTTCCAGAAAATTGAAGAAATACATTTTATTTGGCATGTAAATATCTTAAATATAAGAAATTTTAATCAAAATCGTTAGAGCAATTTTAATAAAATGCAAATTTTCGAAAAATGTTTCATATAAAGGATAGTTTGAGGAGGATTTTCTTGAAAATCTTTAGTTATACTGCCCAGAGACACTCACACAGATACACATACACGCACATACACACACGTTTCTAAAAATCCGATGTGTCCAATTCACATGACTTTCTCTGCATCTCTGTAACGAATTATAGTTAATAAGCTTATTCTTCTATCCACTGTATGCTAAGGGAAGAGAAGTAAGGGAATATACTAGGCTAAACCGACAGTCAAATGATGAAGCTATGGTTGCTATGGATTGAAATCCGTTTCTTTGAGTGGAGGAGTGGCCACAAGTTCCTGTGTGAGAGTTCCTGTATGTATTTTAAAGCTGAAATAAGTAACAAGGAATATATCGAAAACGATCAGCTCCAGGGAGAAAATGTATATGACATAAATTGTGTGTTTTAGAGAGCTCGACATTTTTTTTTTTTGTGTAGGAAGTTTTTGTCTATCTCTTACAGTTTATTAATTATGCAAAATTAAAAAAAATCATCCAGAATAAAGATGTGCTTAGAGATTTTCCCAGAAAATTCCAGATATTCGTTTTATTTGCCATGTAAATATCTTATATATAAGAGGTTTAAATCAAAATCGTTGAAAGCCATTTTTGAAAAGATTAAAAGTTTCGAAATGTAAAGGACAGTTGGGGGGATTTTCTTTAAAATCTTTGTGTCAAATCCTTGGGAAATATTGAACTTAAATATCAAGTTTGGTATTTAACGAACTTTTCGTTTTTTAAGCCATGCCGCGCACACACACACACGGACATATTTCTGTTTTAACCAGGGGGTCTCAAAACATGTATTTACGGTGTAATCTCGGTATCGAACTTTTTGGTGCAATACAATACCTTCTCTAAACACACATACGTGCAGAGAAAATAAAAAGAACCAATACTCTATGAAACCTAGGTCAACCAAAAGGCAGACAAAACCTACAAGTTGTTTCCAACCCGTAACATACTTTGGAGTGAAAAGTTGCAGGAGGTTCACTTGCAAGGTTTGTTGCTGCGAATTGTACAATGCTGCCTTGCGATCACTTAGGGGAATTCTGCAAAGAAAAACTTAAGAGAGAGGAACTGCTGCTAGACAGATAAAAATACATCGCACAATATGCAGTGCGATTAATAAGAATTTGCTAGGAAGCATACTTTTTAGGCGATGTAAGAGATGACATCGGGGATGGAATGCTTAGCATTCTTCTACTGACATTAGTGTTCACAAACTAGCAGTTATTTATCAGAGTAGTCATCAAACAAAATTGTTTCAGGACTGCCTCCGTGGTCGAGTGGTCAGCGGGCTGACTTCTCAACCGGAGGACCCGGGTTCGATTCCCGGCTGCGATGGGGAATTTTTCTTTAACCAGAATTATTCCCTATCCCGCATAGAGTCTGGAAGTATGCATGTGAGAGTGAATGTGCATGTGTTTAGTAATGTAAAGTTTATTAACCTAATGCTACGGTTTCAGAAGTCAAATCCCCGATATGATCATTGAAGTTAAAGGGGGCTATAAAAATGAAAAAAAAAAAAAAAAGAAGATTGTTTCACGCTTTTAAAGAAATGAAATGCTGAGGGTATTGCTGCTGCTATTAAACAGGCATTGGTAGATACGAATTTGAATATAAAATATCCGGTATTCACGTGACTTCTTCCACATTTCTAACAAATTATTGTTCACTTCATGTTAATCTAGATAAAATTAGAGAAATGATCTTGGATAAGGGAGTACCATAGGTTCAAGTGATAGTCAAATCTTTTAAAAGGTGGTTACTCTGTGATTGAAATTCCTTTGTTTGTATAGCCAGGAGTTGACAAACTCCCGAATGAGAAAAGTAGTTTTAAAGCTGAAACCAATAACAAGAAATATCTTAGAAATGGTCAGCTCCTAAAAAAAAAGAAAAAAAAAAAAAAAAAAAACTTATATGGCATAAGTTATGTATTTTTTAACGAGATCTTCATTTCTGTGTAGTAAGTTTTTCTCTACTTTTTACGGTTTACCAGTTTTGCAAAATTCAGCAAAAATTCATTCATTCATGGCTATTCCCAGAAAACTCAAAATATACATTTGTTTGTCATGTAAATATCTTTATTATGCGACATTTTAATCAAAACCGTTAGAACCATTTTTGAAAAAAAAAGTTTGATAATTTTTCCATGTAAAGGGTAATTTGGTCACAGAATGAAGAGTATACAGAAAGGAAACTTGAGGGCGGCACCTGATGCACCTGAAGCCAAGCACTGCGCTAGACGCCACATTGGGACCTAGTAAACGCAAAGCGAAAGCTATCTATTACTCACGATTTTAAGTACATTAAAACGTTTAAAATAATACAGCACGAACATATGTAATACAAATCTTATATGTAGCATTCACATGACTTTCTCTGCTTACTCTTCTACAAACAATTTATACGGCTGCTTATTCCTCTGTTTCTTGTTAATAGAGATACATTTTAATTGCGCATTTCGTTATAGGTATAAACGATAGTCAATGACAGCCACTATGCGATTTTTGAACTGTAATTATTGTAGTGATGGTCTACGTGATGTCCTATAAATTAAGAATAATGTGCACTACTATGTAATACTATTATTGTGGTTCTTAATCGAAGCTTCTTTACTGTCAGTCTAGTACCGATTTGATTGACCATCTGTCTAGCATATTCTTTCTACTTCTCATTAGCTAACGGAATACTGATTATTATTATTATTATTATTATTATTATCAACGAAATCGTAATTTATGATTTTAAATCAGAAGATGTTTTATAGTTAGCGTCTGTCAGTAACAAAACTTCTTTTTAATGGCGAATTATCAAAATCAGTTGGGTGGTTTTAGAGATTATTGTGCATACAAATTTTAGCTACGTTATTTATGTAGTCTTATCCCTGCCCCCGTATGTAGGACTGTCTCCCCCCTAGGACTTACAAGCGGATGCTTAGGGGTCAGAAGCTTATCGGGGAGCCAATGGCACGAAACCACAGAATGTAGAACCTGGAACCTGTGGTCGGCCAATAGCCATGCACGTTAGGAAGTGGATAACATACAATTAAAGCGAAATGGATGATGGGAAAGCTGATGATGAGGGAATTAGTGGACAGAGTGGTGGGTGAAATCAGAGGACCCGGAGAAAGCCCGACGCCGTTTCGTTCACCACAATTACCACATGCAGGCGCTTAGGATCAAGTTTTCAACTTGAACATTATTTGACTTTAAAATATTAGTATTAGATTACTAAACTTAAGAGGATATCTTCGTTCTTATACTTTTCTTCAAGGGCAAATTGAGAAATAATTCTCACTGCATATGCGCTCCCATTTCATCAGAGGAGTATAAACGAGTTAAATATGTAAGCGATTTTGAACAATCTTTAAAAATGTTGACTGTAACTCTCTAAAAATTCCTTGTCTGCAAACTGTTAGCCATGTGAATTTATTAAATTGAATTAACATTAAAACCGGAAACTTTAAAAAAGTGTACACCAACTGAAACACATTATTGCTACGAAAAGTGTATGATGAGTGTATTAGACTCAACAAAGTCAAAGAAATCCAAATCACAGTGATTCTCATTGGGAAGCTGACAACTCGTATATGAGAGAAAAAATCTACAGCTTGGAAGATGTATGATAATTCTTGAAACAGATGACTCTTTGTAATGAATAGAACAACAAATCTTAGTGTAGTTTTGAGAAGAAAAAAAAAACCGAAAATGTTTTAAAATAACTATTTTAAATGAAGATTTTACGAAAATAAAATGCTTTTTTTTAAATAATCCTTAAGGAAGATTGGAAATAAACATTTTCTGCATGTTTAAATACATTTTGAATTAAAGCAATTCGCAGTTCCATTATTATTATTATCATTGTTATTATTGTTGTTGTTATTATTATGATGATGATGATTATTATTATTATTATTATTACTACTACTACGACGACCAAAACTACTACTACCACCACCACCACCACCACTATTAGAAGCATTTAAAGTTTGTAGCAGTTGAAGTTTGTTGTACATCCTTAGCATGAAGCTTACAGAACATGAAAAGATTAAGACAGAAAAAAGCGCACCTCAAATGTTTTATTGCGCTTATGGTTTATTTTCAATACAGCGGATTTTCAGTTACAAAATAGCTCACTGAATAATGCCGAGTGTTTTGAAGTGCTCTCATTTATGGTAAAACACATCGTAATTTGCCAGGTGCGGCAGGCATTGTTGAGAAAGATTTCCAAATAGATGAGTACATTAAAGAACAATGTTCAACTGTCCAAGGGTTCAGTTGTGGGATGAAATTCCGTCTGGTCAATGAAGTGATTTTATTCAACTTCCAACAGGATATTCAAGGTCAAATCCTTGTGCATATTTGCTGACGATCATAAAGAACGTGTTGTCGCAATTATTTCCTACTCAGGTATCCTTATGACGTAATTAAAGCTGTTTTAAATTTCACTGCTTTCCCATTACAACCAATGTATTGCGCGCGGCTTAAGGAGTCTCTTGCCCTCCACCAGAGCTCTTCATATTACACTTTATCTTGTCTGCTCAGCTAGGCGAGTAGGGGCTTGATGTATGCATACAATGTACAAAGTAGTTAAAGATGAAGAGATTTCACCGGAAATATATGTTTTGAGGTCTCCTGATTCCGAAAAAATACCTTTTTAGATAAAGGTCCTTGTGTTTGTGTGAATGGCGTCTGTGAACAGCATAGCTCAAAAGGAAAGAACCAAACTTCCTATTTATGTTTAATATCTACCAAGGATACAACGCGAAACATTTTAAGAAAATCCGCCCCCACCATAAACTAACCTTGATATGGAAACAATTTTTGAAAATTTTGTTTTGCTTAAAAATATCTCTAACGATTTTTAAACCACGATTAAAATGTGTATTTTGAATTTCCTGGGAATAGCCTTTGAAAACCTCTTTATTATGGATAAGTTCTGAAGAATTTTACATAACGGTTACACCGTAATAAATCGACAATTTACTGTACTAAAACTGTAGAACTCAATAACACACATAATTTATGTCATATATGCTTTTCTTGTACAGCTGACCGATTTCAAGATATTGCTTGTCACTGGTTACATTTTAAACCGCCTAAGTTTTCTCAAAAGGGACCCTGTAAAGCAAATGGAACCTCAACCAGTTTTTTAAAGATTTGACTATCAATTTTGCTTAATGTGCTGCCTTATTTCTCTTCTGCTTACAACGAGGCAAGTAATAAAACCTATTATGCTAATATTGATCTCGATTAGCATGATGCAGATAAAATGATCTTTTGTAAGAATAGTTTGTAAATGGAACAACTTGAGAAAGTTATGTGAAAGCGAATACATCAGATTTTTACTTTCTCTATACGCAATATGTACATAGTGTATAGAGAAGGTATTGCACTCCACCCAAAAATTCGATACCGAGATTTCACCGGAAATATATGTTTTATGGTCCCCAATATCCAAAAATAGCATTTTCACAAAAAGGTCCGTGTGTGTGTGTGTGTGTGTGTGTGTGTGTGTGTGTGTGTGTGTGTCCGTGTGTCAGTGTGTCCGTGTGTCTGTAAACACGATAACTCAATAACGAAGAGCCGGTAAAATACCAAACTTGGTATTTAAGTTTACTATCTTCCAGGGATGCGACACGAAGATTTTGAGAAAAATCCCCCCACCCCCAACTACCCTTTACATGGAACTTTTTTCGAAAATTTTGATTTTCTCTTAAATGGCTCTAACGATTTTGTTTAAAATTTCATATATTAAAGAAGTTTACCTGACAAATAAAATGTATATCTTGAATTTTCTGGGAATAGCCTCTGAAGAGTAGTTTATTCTGGATGAATTTTACTGAGTTTTGAATAACTGCTAAACCGTAAGAGATGGACAAAAACTTACTACATAAAAAATGTAGAGTCATTAAAACACATAATTTATGTTGTATACATTTTTTCGTGGAGTTCGTCGTGTTTGAGACATTCCTTATTTTTGGTTTCTGCTATGAAAAACGTATACTTTTCTCATACAGGAACTTGTCAACTCCTATGCATACAAACAAAGGAACTTCACTGACAGAGCAATCAGCTTTCGACTATCACTTTAACCTATGGTAGTCCCTTATTTCGCTTCTACTTACAAGGAAACAAGTAATAAGACTATTTCTGTTAATTTTTTCTGATTAGCATAAAGTAAATAGAAGTATAAGCTTTTTAAGAATAATTTGTTGCAGGAATATAGAGAAAGTCATGCGAATGGTACACATCAGATATTTTATTTCCATGTGTTCATTTTGCGCTGTTTACAAGCGTAAGCAGAATTTGTATAAACGTGTTAGTAACTGGAATTATAATGGCTACCAGGAACCAGTTTTATCTATCTGCAAGCGTGGGAGTTAAATTGCTGCCATCAGAGAAATGAGGAGTCAATTTTGCAGCATTAGCATAATAATAGCATAACATGCAGGCTCGTGTACGAAATCCTTGCAGACGGAGCAAATTATTCCGTGTTTGTTGCTCTGCATTCTGGAGCATTCATGTACACGACAACCCTTGTAGTTTGGAATAGTTGTTCTTTACATTTTACAAAAATCGGAGGAACCTTTGGACATTTATTACATATTTGCTCATATGAGGTAAACTAGTACATTATTGTAGTACTATTACATGACGTTCTAGTGATGCGCAGAATCGAATGTTTTCAAGAATCGAATAACTTTAAGAATCGAAAATTTCACTTGAGTACAAAGTTATCGAACATTACTATCACTCATTAATGATTTCACTAATCAAAATCAGTCATATTGAATGAATACTAACTACCATAATTATAGGAACCTCTGATTAACACATTTCTTCATTTACACCATCAATATCACATCTATTATGTTTTTAATAAACAAAGCTTCAACGTGGATTATCGATTACATAACAGACTATAATGCCGCCAAATTCTTTTGCTTGATGAGGTGTGAATTAAATAAAATTAAACAAAGGCCTTTCCTCCCAAAAAAAGAATTTTCGCCCAAAAATTCAAACTTTTAAAAGCAAACCAAACAGCCTTTATTCGTATGCAAGTTCTCGGATTGCACATTATCGTCACTCGATAATATAGCACTCTGGTCAAACAATAAAACATTCAGTTCAAATGATAGAACGAGAAATACTACAACAGTTAGATGGTGCCATTTGGATGCTAGATTGATTTATTTTTTACATACGCAGGAAGTATTGGGGGACAAAGACTAACAAACAACCCGGCTAAAACAAAACCCAGGCGACTATAATGTTTTTTTTTTTTTCAAATGGGAAGAGTTCTGCTCTGCAGCGAATAAGACGCGTTATCGTGCTCTGCGTTGCCAGGTCGCTATTCCCACTCTTCAGTCTAATCTAAGTAGAAGACAAATAAGGGAGTACCGTAGGTTAAAGTGATAGTCAAAAGCTGGTTGCTGTGTGACTGAAGTTACTTTGTTTATATGGACTGGAGTTGATAAATTTCTGTATGAGAAAAGTTAAGTTGTTGAAAGCTATAACCAAAAAAACAAGGAATATCTCAAAAAGGATCAACTCCACGAAAAAAATGTATACAACATAGATTGTGTGCTTTAATGTGCTCTACTTTTTGTGAGGTACGTTTTTGTCCATTTCTCACGGTTTAGCAGTTATGCAAAATTCCGTAAAATTCATCCAGAATAAGGTAGTCTTCAGAGGCTATTCCCAGAAAATTCAAGATATATATTTTATTTGTCATATAAATATATTTAATATACGATATTTTAATCAAAATCGTTAGCCATTTTTTAGAAAATCAAAATTTTCGAAAAAAGTTCCATATAAAGGGTAGTTTGGGGTGGGGAGATTTTTCTCAAAATCATCGAGTCGCATCCCTGGAATATACTAAACTTAAATACCAAGTTTGGTATTTTACCGACTTTTCGTTTTTGAGTTATCGTGTTCAGACACACGGACACATGGATACACTGACAAACGGACACACGGACACACACGGACACACACACACATACACACATGGACCTTTTTGTGAAAATGCTTTTTTTGGATACAGGGGACCCTAAAACATATATTTCCGGTGAAATCTCGGTAACGAATTTTTGGGTGGATACAATACTTCTCTATCCCTATGTTCATTGTGCATATGGGGCTAGAGAAAGTAAAAACAAAAAAGCCTGATAAAAGTAATTTGAGATCGGCGATGCATGATCCCCGGATAAACATAACGCAGCTACATAGCGTTAAAGTGTATCAGGTGCTGATAACTCGGTGGTAAAGCAAAGCAGGTTGAAAAAGTGGCTTAGAATGTCTTTAAAACTACTATTATTAGTATACAATGGTTCCACCACTTGGCATTACTTCTATACGCGGGTACTTTTGTTATTTCGTCATTAGAGCCGCATTGTAATTACTTACTGGTCTGTTATAAACATTTAGGGCCCTAAGCTGCAAAGCGTAGCCGAGGGATATTTTTTATAAGTTGAGGCGTGTAGCAGTTGCGGCCGAAGGCGAATCGGTGAATCGGTGAAGCTAAAACTCCAATGTTCCCAAGAAAAAGTCAAAATTTTGGCAATCTGGCAACTTTCACATCTGAACAACTTAGCGCGTGTGTGCGTGCCGCGCGCATGTCGTATAGCTTTATCGAACTACTCCCCGAGTATAGAAATATCGATTTTTAGCAGCTCGTTACTAGCTTTCCCAAGATTTAATGTCGCAAAAATCTCTAAAAACTCGAACTAATCACTTGACAGTGCGACACTGAGCATTCATTAACTACGTCCTTGGATTATGTAGCCTATTTTGGAGGTGTTTTTTCAACTGGCCTGGTGGCTTAATGCGTAACGCGGGGAGCTGCTATCTAAAATGTCGTGATTTCGGTTCCTGTTATAGTATAAATGTTTTTTATTATTATTTTTTTCATTCCAGACGAAGTGTCGCAATACGTGGCGTCCTGGCACTTCAAAAACTTATAGTCGTTACTTCGAAATGTCAATAAAAGGCCATAAGTCTCCTATCTCAAATTACTTATTTAAGTAATCTACATGTTCTGTGAAAATATTTCGGTATAGTTCATTAACATCCTGTACTCTATATATATGATATTTCATAATCAGTCAGCAATATCAATTAATATAGCAGTTTATTTATTATACTTTTAGGAATAGACAATTTTTATTTTTCAAAATCTCCAAAAAAAAAAAAAAAGTCAGAAAATGGTTGGGAAAAATCTGATGTGTTCCGATCACATGACTTTCTCTACCTCTCTGTTACAAATTATTGTTAAAAAGCTTATTCTTCTATCTGCTTCATGTTGATCGAGATAAACACCAGCAGAAATTGTCTTATTTATGTGCTGCCTTGTAAATAGAAGGGAAATAAGGAAATACACTAGGCTAAAACTATAGTCAAATCTTTTAAAAGTGGTCGCTGTGTGAACAATTTAAATTCGATTCTTTTGCACGCCAGGAGTTGGTACTTTCGAGTGAGACAAATGTAAGTACTTTACAACATAAACCAATAACAAGGAATATCTCGTAAAGGTCAGTTCTACTTAAAAAAAAAAACAACAAAACAGTACATCACATAAATTATGTGTTTTAACAAGATCCAACTTTTTGGGTTTACGTTTTTTTCTATCTCTTATGGTTTGCCAGTTTTGTCAAAGTCAGCAAAATGCATCCAAAATAAAGAGGTCTTTAGAGGTTATTTACAGAAAATTTAAATTATACAGTCCATTTGTCATGTAAATATGTTTAATATTGGGTATTTTAATGAAAATCGTTACAGCTACTTTTAAGAAAAACAAAATGTTCAAACATTTTCCATGTTTGGGGTGGGGGGATTTTGTAAAAATCTTCGTGTCCATCCTTGGAAGATACTGAACTGCTAAACATAAATACCGAGTTTGGTATTTAACGGTCGTATCATTTTTAGCTATGCTGTTCAAACACATACACTCATGAGCTTTTTTCCAAAAATGCTTTTTTGGACTCAGGAGACCTCAAAACATATATTTCCGGTGATATCTAGACATCCAATTTTTGGGTGGAATGCAATGTCCTCTCTAGCTATATGTGCTAGAGAAAGTTGGCACCAACAAGATGGAATGTTTCATCTCGACTTACAAATACGTTGGCAAACAAACACCTAGTAGCATTTTAAAGATATAATTCACAGGAATGGGGTTTCAAGTGCGTCTTACACGTACCCAAAACTGTTTGAGATGCTTCTAAAACAGAGACCATGATACTCTGAATTGTCATTCACCGGGAAAAGAAAAGTGGCCGGTTCCGCGGATGTTTTCTCCCTAAGGTTCCCAGGGTTATTTAACAAACACTAGTTTTCTTTTATGTGTGTCTATGTCTGGCTAGGAACAAAGTTCAGGAAGAAAACGAACAGTGTTATACTCCGTGTGAAACGTAACTCTGATTGTGGTAAACAAGGAAGTCATAGCCAGCCCAGTGTAACCTGATAAGCGACTCAACCTTGTAGCGAGAAGGGTGGGTGCAAGTTACCTGCAGTTCTGGATTCCAGAACAGTCGTAATACTTTTAAACTACTTCTGCTCAAGTAGACGTAGAAATGATTATGCAATACAATAACAATTGCATAACTGCATTCAAGAGAAAATTATTTCAGTGCATTTGTCAATTTCAGTAATTATTTTAGCCTGCAAGAATCTACTTACAATAATAATTATGATAACAATATTTTCAACAAGGAGTAAGTCATCTGGTTTATCGCGATTTCAAGAAGGCAAAGCTATTCTTCCATCTATAAAACGGTCTCCCTCTGTCCCTATTTCTTTTTGGCTGGTAAGGAAGCCTTTGGTAATCTGAAATCAATTATTATTATTATTATTATTATTATCAGTCGCCCTCCGTGGTGTAATTGTTGCCATGCTAACTTCATATACCCAAGGTCGCGGGTTCATACCCGGCGGAGGACGATGGATTTTTTTCGGTTGTAAAAATCCTTAGCATGGCTTCCTTTGGAAGGGAAGTAAAGCCGTTGGTCCCGTGTCGTAGATTTACGGCACGTAAAAGAACCTCAAGCCTGTTAGAGAGACCTCTGAGCAAAATTAAGCGGTCTTTCACGCCCAATTTAGAATGGGACGCTGAGAACCACAGTAGTCAAAGAGCGTCCATAAATAACACGCCGTTTACATTTTACATTTTTTTATCATTATCATTATTACTATGATTATTATTGTTATTAATAGCACTGATAAGGACCAAAATTTCTAATTTTGTTTGTTTGATTTGTACTTCCTTTAACACATAAGTCATTGATATCACCGCCTCTCCTTGGGAACTGGTTCTCAATTATCGGAATCGTCGCAAAAAGAAGCGAAGGGACGCACATTTTGAAGATTCCACTTGGCGGAAGCGAAGGGAAGAGAAGCAAAACGAACAAAAAAAGTGGATCGCTTGATTAGCATTCGCTTATTTATGTGAAGAAGCAGAAAATGAAGAAATTAACGCAAATAACAGGAGAAGGAAATTCTGGATTCCTGAAGTCTGTTTAACCAGGGATACAATGGCGAGTTTTCACTTTTACCTGACATGGTTCCAATTAATTCACTATTTTTTTTCATGCAGTCTCACAAACATTATTGCAATACTATTTATGATGCTTATCGTACAATGATGGGTAATTTTGAACTAAATTTATCAATTTCTCTTCATCCATTAACATCAGATGTGTATAGGCCTTCTGAAACAAATGCCTCGTGGCTATTTTACTACTCTATTATGTTTAAATGACAAGAATAGAACGCGAAATTTCATAACCTTTCACCGATTACTTCCGAGAGCAAATGATTACACCCGAAACAGAAGCCGCTCTCGTATCGGAACAAATATTCTAGCTCTAGAATTCTGTACGCGACGCTTCTGCGCGCCGGCAATTTTGTCACCCATTTTACATACATACTTCGTGAGGAAACTTCTGTTAGCGACGCTTTCAATAAGTGGGAGCGGGCCTTTATTGCTCTTGGCAATACTCGCTTATTGTTTGTATCTTTGCCTTTGAATTTACACGCACACATTCACCTTTCCAGACTCGGGGAAATATAGGTAATAATCTTGGCTAAAGCAAACTTCTCACCCCATGTCGGGAAGCGAACTTGGGACACCTTGCACAGTAACTACTACCAACTGAGTCACGGGGCCAGTTGACTGCAGCCTCCTTTAAAAGTGTCAGCCATCTTAACTAATAACGTTAATCAACTAGCAAGACGATAGCTCGTTAACAGTTCATATTTTGGAAAGATATAAATAAGGACGTTGCCAATCAACCGCAAGAATTATACAAGAGGAAGATGGAGAGGGCAAAGCTAAAATCTATATTAGTACCGACTTCAATTCTCTCGTTCTTTTATGGACAAATTTTACTTTCTCTACATATACTATGTATATATTATATTGCAGCAAACAATTGGATACCAGCATTTCACCGGAAATACATGTTTTGAGACACCCGAATAAAAAAAAAATTTAGAAAAAATCCATAAATTGGTATTTAAGTTTGGTATCTTCCAAGGATGACACACGAAGATTTTCAAGGAAATCCCTCTACCCTCAATAACCTTTAGATGTAACTGAAGTTCCTTTGTTTGTATGGACAGCAGTTGACAAATTCCTGTATGAGAAAAGTATAAGTTCTTCAAAGCTGAAACTAAAATTAAGGAATATCTTAAAAACGATCAACTCCACGAAAAAAATGTATACTACATAAACTGTGCTCTACATTTTCTGTGTTGTAAGTTTTTGTCCATCTCTTACGGTTTAGCAGTTATGCAAAAATCCGTAGAATTTATCCAGAATAAAGTAGTCTTCAGAGGCTATTCCCAGAAAATTTAAGATACACATTTTATTTGTCAAGTAAATATCTTAAATGGTCGTCTCCTTAGCGCGGTGGTAGCGTTGCTGCTTACCAAGCGGGAGACCTGGGTTCGATCCCCAGTACCGGCGTGGGGATTTTTCCCCCGCTGGGAGACCTGGCCCGGGGTGCACTCAGCCTCGTAAGGTCCCTGGGGGGCCAATTGAGGAGCTACTTGATGGAGAAGTAGCGGCTCCAGGTCGCGAGGACCGCATTAACCGGCCGGGGGGACTCGAGGCGCTGACCACGTCCCACCCTCCAATACTGCACCCCATCCATGACGTCTGTAGTGGACCGAGATGGGGGACGCAGCGGCCGGGCGGTAGGCCAAGGTTCCCCGTGAGCTGTCGTGCCATGGAGTTATAAATATCTTAAATATACGAGATTTTAATCAAAATCGTTAGAGCCATTTTTAAGAAAATCAAAAATGTTGAAATTTTTTCCATGTAAAGGGTAGTTTGGGGTAGGGGGATCTTCTTGAAAATCTTCGTGTCGCATCCTTGGAAGATACCAAACTTAAATATCAAATTTGGTTTTTAACGGTCTTTTCATGTTTGAGCTACGCTGCCCACAGAAACAGACAGACAGGCATACACGGATATTTTTCTAAAATTTTTTTTTGGTTTGGGGATCTCAAAACATGAATTTCCGGTGAAATGTCGGTATCAAATTGTAAGCATTGTTTTCTTCGTTATCAAGCTATAGAGCTCTCTCAAGAAGCCATCGTGGCCGAGTATGTCTTTACTTTCTCTAGAATTGGAAATGGAATGGGTTTTATTTATGGACGCTCTTTACCTGCTGTGATTCTCAGCGCCCCATTCTATACTGGGCGTGAAAGATATATTTTTCAGGCTTGAGGTTCTTTTAGGTGCCGTAAATCTAGATACCGGACCAAAGGTTTTTATTTCCCTTCCGAAGGAAACCATGATAAGGAATTTTACGCCCGAAACAATCCATCGTCCTCCGCCGGATTTTAACCCGCAACCCTGGGTGTATGAAGCTAGTATGGTAATAATTACACCGAAGGGGACTTTACTTTCTCTAGTTCGCAAGTACAATGTACATAGTGAATAGAAAAGTTATTGCATTCCACCCACAAATTCGATACCGAGATTTCACCGGAAATATATGTTTTGAGGTCCCATGAATATAAAAAAATTAGGAAAAGGTCCATGTGAGTGTCTGTTGTGTATTTGGATAGCTTAGCTCAAAAACGAAAAGTCGGTTAAACACCAAACATGGTATTTAAGGTTAGTGTCTTCCAAGGAAGATTTTCAAGAAAATTCCCCACCACAAACTACCCTTTAAATGGAACAATTTTCAAATTTTTTTTCATTTTCTCAGAAATGGCTTTAACGGTTTTGATTAAAATTCCGTATCAAAAATATCCGCATCGCAAATAAAATATATATCTTAAATTTTCTGGGAATAGCCTCTGAAGAGCTCTTTATGCAAGCTGAGTTTTGTAGAATATTGCGTGACGGTTAAACCGTAAGAGATAGACAAAATCTAAGTACACAAAAATTTAGATGTCGTTAAAACATATAAGTTATGTCATATACGTTTGTCTTGTAGAATTGACCGATTTCGAGATATTCATTAATATTGGTTTAAATTTCAAACTAATTTAACTTTTCTCAAACGGAAGCATGCAAATCGGACCGAACCTCAATTGTTTCACATAGGGACCAGCTTTTAAAATATTGACTATTGCTTTAGCCTAATTTAGCCTCTTATTTCCCTTCTACTTACAAAGAAGCTTGTAATAAGACCAATTCTGCTAGTTTTTTTATCTAGATTAGCATGACATAAATAAAATAATTTTTTGTAAGAAATATTTGTGGTACAGCTAGAGAAAGTTATATGAATGGAACACATCAGATTATTTTTTTCTCAGCACCAGTAGTGCAGCAGTATTAAAACGAGTTGAAGGAGCATAACAGCTGTTTACGTCAATTTAGATATTGACCCAAAAAGTAAAAATCTATGTGTTCCATTCACATGACTTTCTCTACATCTCTATGAAAACTTATTTTTAAAACGCTTATTCTTTATCTGCTTCATGCTAATACAGATAAACATTAGTAGAAATATCCTTATTTTTAGTTCATGATAAGAGGAATTAGGGTAATACTAGACTAGACTAAAGCGATAGTCAAATCTTTTAAAAACTGGCTGCTATGTGATTGAAATTCGTTCTGTTTGCTTGGCCAGAAATTGACAAATTTCCATAAGAAAAAAATTAGTGTTTTAAAATTGATATCAATAACAAGGAATATCATGGAAATGGTCAACTACACAAAAGTTGTATATGATATAAATTGTATGTCTTTGATTAATATTTCCAGATGTACATTTTATTTTACATAAAATATCTTTAATAGTCGGCATTTTAATCAAAATCATTAGAGCCAGTTTTGGGAAAATCAATATTTTTCGACTTTTTTTTTTTTTTTTTCCATGTAAGGGGTGGATATTTGGGGATATTTTGTTGAAAAATCTTGTCGTATCCTTGGAGGATGCTGAACTTAAATGTCAAATTTGGTATTTAGCCGACTTTTCTTTTTTGAATTATCGTGTTTATAGAAACACGGACACACGAACACAGACACGCACACGCTCATACACATGGACACATTTTTAAAAATGTATTTTTTTGGACACAGGGGACCCTGAATCAATTTATTTCCAGTGAAATCTCGGTAACGAAATTTTGAGGCCCGTGGTAATGTTGAGGCTCGCATTCTAGAGGTCAGGGGTCGAATCCTGGTAAGCTGTCTCTTTGATCATGTGTATTACGTAGTTTCCCCTGGTTGCGAAGGCAATTCTTCGACATTTCTCTTGTTTCAGGTGCTGTAAGGTCGGCGGATGCCTGGCAGATGGCGCAGTTGCTTGCGCTATAGAAATGTTGCTCACGTGTACGCCAAAGTGAGTTGTCTCACTTATTGGAGTCGCTGCGTCTCCCACTCGGAACTAGTACCACTGGATGTCTCCACTGAATTAGCCGGTAAGCGCATGTCGTCGTTCGTTTGTTTCGTATAAGAAGTTTGAGGTTACGACGTGTATGAGTTAATATTTAAGCAAACTGGCCTATATAAGAAGTGAATTTGAGCAAAAATAGAATATTATCAATAATGACAGACTATTGCTGTGCTCAAATGTGCGAAAATCAAGGGCGGCCCATTTCTATTCATCG
The DNA here is from genome assembly GCA_030762935.1 of Hymenopus coronatus. Classification (NCBI taxonomy): domain Eukaryota; kingdom Metazoa; phylum Arthropoda; class Insecta; order Mantodea; family Hymenopodidae; genus Hymenopus; species Hymenopus coronatus. The sequence continues at coordinate 110,330,715 of CM060895.1, forward strand.
ATTTGCTGGGGATAAAGTTTTGAGAAAAGCTTGGTTACATGCCATAAGAAGGAAAATCTTCACCGAAAAGAAGTTGAGCAAAAAGATTAAAGTATGCTCGCAGCCCTTTAAACAGGAGGATTTTGTCACTACTTTATTAGTTAAGTTATACAAATATAAGCTGATTAAATATGCTATATATTTACAATTTCTAATAAATTATTTTTTAAATTGTTCCTCTACTCATATTTTAGTGTGCCTATTTTATTTTCATTTAAATCACACAATTGGGTTTTAAAGATTTGCAATTTTTAATGTTAATAATAATGTTTTTAATTTGTGGCGAAAAATTTTACATGAAACCCACTTTATGTGTTCAGAATTTCAAGGCCTTATAACATTTTGGAATGATTTTCTGCACTTAAAAATACCTTGAAATTTCACTGTTTGATCTCGTTTTACAGATTGTTCTACCGAGATTGATCAACGGGTTTTAATAGTTTACGTATTTACTAAAATAAAAAATTATATTTGTTAGTGATCACTCAACAGTTAATGTTTATTATATTATATTTAATTTTTTTACATATGTCATGAAACAAATATTAAAAGTAATGGAGAATATTTTTATTAAATAGATAAATGCTTTGCAAAATAATTGTTTTTACATAGAAAAAGGAATAACTTATAAGCTAGTTATCCCAGGTTGTAAAAATTGTGTACAAAAATGAAGTCCATACCTTTAAAACTTTAGAAAGTAGAGATTTTACCCATCTGCTCCTTGAATTGTATTATTATTATTATTATTATTATTATTATTATTATTATTATTATTATTATTATTATTATTATTATTATTATGCTTTCCTCACAAAGAATTAGCTAAGCTCTATGTACGTTTCAGTTTATATGATGCAATATATGGAATGAAAGTTAATAATATGGTTACCTTATTTTAAATGCAAATATTTTGCATTTTAGATGAAAGAAGAAGGTTAAAACATGGTGCTATTCCTTCAGTAGCAGTTACAAGCCTTTCAGCTTCTAAAGCACAAGGATCAAAATAATGATCATGGAACACATTAAAGGCACTCACTTTTTTATGGTTTTTTTTTTATTTATGGACGCTCTTTAACTGCTGTGGTTCTCAGCATCCCATTCTATATTGAACGTGAAAGACCGCTTAATTTTGCTCAGAGGCCTCTCTATCAGGCTTGAGGTTCTTTTACGTGCCGTAAATTTACGACACGGGACCCACGGCTTTACTTCCCTTCCGAAGGAAGCCATACTAAAGATTTTTTACGCCTATCGTCCTCCGCCGGGTTTGAGTTAGCATGAAAACCATTACACCACTTTTTAAAGCATAATGAAATGCCAGTTTGTGTCTGGAGGTTTTCACTAATGACTCTATGTAGTGTTGATAACCTAGACTGATAATGCCAGATGAAGGCCTAACCTCACAAGTTGTAAAACTTGTCCAAGAAGCAAATTCTCTGCTTTAATTGCACTGACTGGCTTTTGTCGTTTACAAGGAGGATGGTGGAAATTTTGTAGAGTCTGGGTACAGGTTTCCATATACACTTAACCTCACCACTTTTTAAAAAGTGCTCTAGAGCATAGCATACTGCTGCAATTTGTTTACAGCTAGCTTTAGGACCTGCTCCAGGAACACTCAAATGCGACACCGTTATTGTCTGCTGGCGTATTCAATATTAATTTGACATCATAACCTTTGTGTTTAGTGTACTTTGACTACTTAAGCTACTACTTATAAATACACCATTTAATTCAAATGCACACTTTATGAATGTGATAAACTTTTCACTGAAAAGCCTATACCTTGCATCGCACAAAGATTTATAATTGGTTTCAGGTGCACCATTTATTTCTGATTTTCAGAAGATGAAATAATCTATTAGATGCACATTTGAAATTTCAATTTTATGTCTGTAAGCTGGTCGTTAAATTCTGAAACATGCTATTGCTTGGAAACTGAAGAACTTGTGCTTCAGGAGCAGGTGCAGTTGATTGAATTTGTGGTTTTTTGTATGCATTTAACCTAGAAAAATAAAACAAAACTTATAAATGAAACGAAATGAGATTTTATATGATTATCTTGTAATACATTATTTAACATTTCTATAGAATATTCAACTAAAGACACAATTATATATTACTTTAAATCTATACCTCTCCAATAATTCATGATTTCTTCCACTAGTTTACCACCTCTCTTCCTCAATTCCTGTTTCAGATATTTTACTTTGACACTCTGCAAACTGTCCATTATAACTTAAAACATTAAATTCTTAAAATAACCAATTTAAACGTTAATTTTGAAGAAAAATCAGGAAGTTTTACCGCTTGAATCAAGCAAATAGCACCTCACGTTACACAGCATGTGATAGCAGACAAAACTGGCAAAAAAACAGAGGAACGTTTGCGCTTACCGACTAGTACACTAGCGCTACCTGCAGGGAAAAGCTTTCAGAATACATCCCTATTACTTTCTAATGCCGGGCTAGCAATAGGGCGACATTGGCGACGCGACTCGCGCTACAGAACGATTGGTCATTGGAATGAACGCGTCAAAATGTGTGCAACAAAAGCTGAATTGGAGTTTAAGTTTTACGCAAGACATTGGCGACATCCAAAAGATTCATGTAGTTTTTATTCTGCGTTTCTTCTTAAAGATGAAGTCAACATCCAGATAATGTTTTGCCGAAGAAACGCGATAGAAATATAATGCTGCAACCCGAGCTATAGGAATTGAGTTCCTATGCTTACAATAATACATGAGAAGGCAAAAGGCATTTGTGTGTATACCAAGTAAAAGTTTTTTTTGTTTTTGTTTTTTTGTTTTTTAAGTTTAACGTCTTTAACATGTTTGGTCATATCGGACGATGAATGAAATTGGTGAAATGATTTCGGGGTCCATCGAGCTTAAAAACGGATAACTTTCCCTAAGCGAGATTCGAACTCACAACCTCTTGAATGTGAGGCAAAACGCAACCCCCCTACCGAAGATGACTTGAAAACTTTTATTTAAAAGTATAGTTACTAGAAATACTTATGATTAGAGCTCGGCCTGAGGTCAAGAATTTGCTGGATTGAGGTTAAGTGGACACAGAGTATAACTATAACGTGATGGAGCAGGCGTGGTATCTACAGCCCGTTTCAAAACATGTAACACTATCTAGCATTGCTCACTGTCTAGCCTCCTTCAGGTATGCTAGTAGATAAACCAGTGAACTGAAAGAGGGCACTGAATGAAAAATGTCGAAAATACGAATGGATAGGCGTTCGGCACTGAACAAACTTGTGGATGATGTAAACATATTTTGAGTAACAGGAGGGGAGCCCTTTCTTTCGATACAGTAAAAATGGATTTTGTAATTCACTACAATGAATTCTGAATGTGTTTGGTTGATTTGCGTCCAATGTCTTTTCAAAGCTCTGCACATTACTATCCTGAATTTTTTGTATTAAGCTTTATACTTTTATTTGTAAGATTATTAAACCTGTAAATAAGGTAAATAAAATCGCAATGCACTTTTATTTGTAAGAGTACAAGTTGTTTTTATTTACTAATCATATTATAAAACAGTTGTTTTATAGTGTATTTTTATGAAGTAAAACGATGAATATAATGTAATGAGCTACTTTTGGAACAGATTATACCTCAACGTGTACATATTTACGCTAAAAACACCTCCCAACTACCCTCTTTTTAAACTACTGTCTGGTCTGAGTGTTCGTTACTGTGTGAGCTTTGGAACCTAAAACCGAGCTCCACTAATTATTACCTAATATTTGACATGAAATCATCTGACCCAGTGTAGGGCAGGAGTTACCCCTACACTGCGCATTTCTAGGAGGTAGTAGGTTCAAAGGCATAAATGAAGCTCCCGCCTGTCTAATCAGGGCCAGGGCTCGAGTCCAGAAGAGCTAAACTGGAATTTGTGGAAAAAACAACACGGCGTCGGACGGCTTTTCTCCGGGTTTTTCGGTTTACCCCGCCATTCATGCTACAACCTGCACCATTTCACTGTCATTTCATATCAACGTCTTCCTCTTTCTCATACTAGGCATCGGGCTGATCACCTTTCCTGATTATTCTCTCTGGTCCAAAATCCGTTTGCATCTGTTCCCAGCCGCTGACTTGTTCTTCATACGCGGAGGGTAAATAGTGAAAGAGAAAGAAGCAAAATAACTTTTCTACTAAAGTAATTTACATTCTGAAAATTCTATTCCAAGAAATATTAAAAAGTTTGATGTATTCTATTCACATGAATTTCTTTATCTGCTCTGAAAACAAACTATTCTTACAAAATATTATTTGTTTATCTATATAATGCTAATCAAGATAGTCTTATTACTTAACTCCTTATAAGTAGAAACAAAATAATAGATTACACTAGGCTAAAGCGACGGTCAAATCTTTTAAAAGCTGTTGCTATGTGATTGTCATGGCCAGGAGAAAAACAAATGAGAAAAGTTTAAGTATTTTAAAATTGAAACCTATAACAGGTAATATCTCTGAAAAGGTTAGCTCTACTAAAAACTGTATATGACATAAATGTTATGCTATTCCCAAGAAATTCAGAATATACATTTTATTTGGCATATAAACATCTTTAAAATACGCCATTTTAATCAACATCGCTAGAACCATTTTTTATAAAATCTAAAATTTCCACAGATGCGCGTGCACACACTCACACACACCCCCCACACACACACCACACAAACACACACACAGAAATACGCATGGACATTTTTCTAAAAATTATTTTTATTCAAGGGTATTCATAATGTATTTCCGGTGAAATCTCGGTATCCAAATTTTGACTGAAATACAAAACCTCTCTCTATTATGTACACTATACATACGTGCTAGAGAAAGTAAAAATCGAATGTGTTCCATTTACATGACTTTCTCTATCTATTCTGCAACAGATTATTCTTACAAAACCTGATCCTTTTCTCTACTTCGTGCTAATCAAGATAAACGGAAGATAGCAGAAATGGTTGTATTAATTACTTTCTTATAAGTAGGAAGGAAAAGCGGGAGAATACAAGGCTAAAGCGATAGTCAAATGTTTTAAAACCTTTGCTATGTGATTTGAAATCCGTTTCTTTGACAAATTCCCGTATGAGAAACGTTGAAGTATATAACTGAAACCAATAACAAGGAATATCTCGGAAATGGCCAATTTCACGAATGCCATATGCTATTTATTTCATATATGACATAAATTGTTTGGTTTAACGAGATCTACATAATTTGTAGTAAGTAGTTGTCTATCTCTTACGTTTACGAGTTATACAAAAGTCATCCAGAAAAAAGAGGTCTTCAAAGGCTATTCCCAGAACATTCAAGCTATATATTTAATTTGTCATGTAAATACATTTAATTTACGGCATTTTAAATAAAAGTGTTACAGACATTGTTGAGAAAATGAAAATTTTCGAAATGTTTTCCATGTAAAGGGATTTTCTTGAAATCTTCTATTCTTATCCTTGGTAGTTGCTAAACTTAAATACTCAGTTTAGTACTTTACCGACTTTTCAGTTTGAGTTGTCGTGTTCACACACATATGTACACACATATATGTACACACACACGCGCGCGCGCGCAGATCTTTATCCAAAAATGTTTTTTGTTACAGGGATCCTAAAACGTGTATTTCCGATGAAATCTTGGTATCGGACTTTTGGGTGCAATGCAATACCATCTCTACCTACGATGTACACATATGTGGTAGAGAATGTAAAAATCAACATAGCAAAAGTACATTAAATTATACATAAATTTTATTTATTGCAGAGCATACTCAACTCACCTCATTTATACAGGAACTATGATTTTTATTTTCAGGTAGCCAATCGTCGAAGTCTCGTTATTTTAGACACAAAGCAGCTCTTTCTCAATTTAGCTAGGAATATGAGGGCGAACTTTCCGAATCTATCTTTAATTGAGAAGTTCTGTGTGAGATTTTATTCTCCTAAGGGTTGAGGCACCTCCCCCTTCTAGCTGGAATACTAAGAGTCCACATAGCTTACTATTTCGCATAATCATTCTTAATATCGTTAGTTTTAAAACAGGCAAGAACATCATCGCTTTTGTCACAGAGTTCTTCTGAACCACTCATGATCTTAAGGACACAAAATCAAACTTATTTTCCTAAGAACCCTTCATTGTCTGGTATCCCAATTCAGGGAAGCTTCTCTTGTATTGCTAATATGTTCAGATTTGGAAGTTCTGGAATCAAAATGTGTCCAAGTTACAGAATCTATCTTCCAGTTGCTGAAATACAATACCCACAATTCCACAAAACAAACGATGTTCTTATACTACATGCTTCAAACGTCTAATGCCGGTTTTTAGACTGTTCTAGCAATTGCATTTGTATGCTGTTTCCCAAATTTTTGAAAATCCTTCGCGTTTTCTTTTGACGCAGTCTTGTAATTATTTTATTTTCACAGTGCAATAACCTATATTGTTTCTCTTAGACTGTTGAATAACAAAAAAATAACCTTTAAATCCTGCATTGATACATTGAAGTAACGAGCAGCTTTAGAACTTGCTTGCTCCTGTTTTTCTTCAAGATCGTTGATCCTCTGAAACAATGTGACAAGACTGCATATTCACACACCACCATACCTGTAGTCCATGTTGGTGCAACCTATGGACTACTTACTCTAATGCCTTGGTACGTTTTCTGGTTATTTTTACTTTCTCTATACGTGCTATGTATATAGTGTATAGAGAAGGTATTGCACTCCACCAAAAATTTCACCGGAAATATGTTTTAGGGTCCCCTGTATCCAAAAAAAGTATTTTCAGAAAAAGGTCCGTGTGTGTGTGTCCGTGTATCTGTGAACACGATAACTCAAAAACGAAAAGTCGGTAAAATACCAAACTTGGTATTCAAGTTTAGTATCTTTTAGGGAAGCGACACAAGGATTTTCAGAAAAATCCCCCCACCCCAAACTACCCTTTACATGGAACTTTTTTCGATAATTTTGATTTGCTAAAAAATGGCTCTAACGATTTTGATTAAAACATCGTATATTAAAGATATTTACATGACAAATAAAATGTATATTTTGAATATTCTGGGAATAGCATCTGAAGACTATTCTCGGTCAATTTTACGGAATTTTGCATAACTGCTAAACCGAAAGAGGTGGACAAAAACTTACCACACAACAAATGTAGAGCACCTTAAAACACACAATTTATGTTATATACATTTTTTTCGTGGAGTAGATTGTTTTTGAGATATTCCTTGTTTTTTTCAGCTATAAAGACTTATACTTTTCTCATGCAGGACTTTTGTGAACTCGTGTCCATACAAACAAAGGAACTCCAGTCGCAGAGCAACCAGCTTTTGACTATCACTTTAACCTATGGTACTCCCTTATTTCGCTTCTACTAACAAGGAAGCAAGTAATAAGACTATTTCTGCTAATTTTTGCTCCATTAGATGAAGTAAATGGAATAATTTGTTGCAGTGATATAGAGAAAGTCATGTAAATGGAACACATCAGATTTTTAAAAATTCAACTACCCATTCAATGTTAAAATGAAAACAGGAAATGCTGAAACGGTCTAAGATAATACTAAATTTAACTTGTGACTACAGTAAAGCACGACGTTGCGTGTGGGAAAGTTTCTGCTATTTTTTTCTAAAGACCATTTAGATGGCTCGAAAATATGGCAGCCCCATCTTTACACAATTGAATTTCCGAAGCAATTGTACAACATAGCACATCCGCTAAGTGATCTTCGAAATGTTGCGAAAACCTAAAAATCTCTAACTCTGGTCGTCTCGATCAGCAAATATAAGAGCAATCGATAGCTGACAGAAATTGATTACATCGTCGTCTCATCCATGTGAATAGTAACAAAATTGGCTTCATGTATTTCTTTTCTTATTCCGCTGGACTCCTGATCCCCTAAGAAACAAATAACACCTACAAAGCGTGTCAAATTATCTATTCTTTTTCACTCGTTCATTATGTTGAATGTCTAACTGTTATTTATTTTCTACCTGTACAACCTGAGGTCAATTCTAGTTTTCCAAACATAATTTCCAAAATTATACCCCGAAGATGCCTGTGTTTATAAACAGGGTGTTTCAACAATACGGGGCATAATTTCAGGCATGTATTTCCCACCCACATGAAGACAATCAAAATAGTTCATTATAACATGTGTCCGGAAATGCTTCATTTCCGAGTTATGGCCTTTACAACATTGAAAGTCCCACCTGTAGACAATGAAAATAGTTCATGTCCGGAAATGCTTCATTTCCGAGTTGTGGCCTTCACAACATTGGAATTCACTGGATCGGTTTTCTTTCCGCAGGTCTTTGCCGTCAAAGGAGATATTAGGAGGGCGCTCTGATAGTTCATTCTGAGGAAGGTTACATTCAATGTTCTTTAGGCGTTAAGACTGTGCGACATGTATTCAAATCAAGAGCTGGCAGAGATACACTTCATGCACGGTAAGGCGGACGGCAATGCTGCGCTGGCTCGTCGTTTGTACCAGGAGAGGTACCCACAGCTACAATGTCCAGATCGGAAGACATTTGTACGTCTCCATTCCCGTCTGTGCGAATATGGAACATTCATCTCTCCTGGTTTGGGAAGGGGACGACCAAGATCTACAACTCCAGAAGTGCAGGAGGAGATTCTGGAGGCTGTGGACAGGACTCCTTCTATCGGCACATGACGGTTAGCGTTGCAAGTCAATGTTCCTCATACGACTGTCTGGAGACTGTTGAACGAGTATCAATTGTATCCTTATCATTTGCAACGTGTACAGGCCCTGTCACCAGCAGATTACCCTGCACGAGTTAGGTTCTGTCAGTGGCTCTTGCAGCAGTGTGGTGTAAATCCGAACTTTTCTGCCGTCGTATTATTTACAGATGAAGCACAGTTCACAAGAGATGGCATAACAAATTTCCGCAATCAGCATGTATGGTCACATGAAAACCCACGTGCAACTGTTGTATCTCATCACCAGGTGCGGTTCTCCCTCAACATGTGGGCCGGTATCATTGGTGATCGATTAGTTGGACCCCATGTACTTGTAAACAGACTTACGGGGCAGGCGTTCACAAACTTCCTGGAAAACACCATACCCGACGTTTTCGAAGACACTCCACTGATCAATCATCAACACATTCACTTCTTGTATGATGGCGCCCCTGCACACTTCAGTCTTACGGCTCGCCGGTACTTGGATCAAAGGTTTCCTGATCGATGGATAGGTAGAGGTGGCCCAATTGCTTGGCTTCCACGCTCACCTGATCTGAACCCTCTCGATTTCTACTTGTGGGGTCATTTAAAGTCATTAGTTTATTCGTCTCCGGTGCCAGATTTGGAATCCCTTCGGAATCTAATTGTGGCAAGTTATGAGGACATACGCAATACTCCTGGAGTTTGGGATCGTATTCGCCGGTCAATGAGACATCGATGTGAGGTCTGTATTCAAGCAGGAGGTGGACATTTTGAACATCTTCTGTAATGACAACAATCTGCGGAAAGAAAAACGTTCCAGCGAATTTCAATGTTGTGAAGGCCATAACTCGAAAATGAAGCATTTCCGGACACATGTTATACTGAACTAATTTGATTGTCTACATGTGGGAAATACATACCTGAAATTATGCCCCGTATTTTTGAAACATCCTGTATAGTATACTGTTGCGAGTTCCTCAATGTTTAACTAAAAAATATAGCAATTCTTCCTATTTGGTTTATTTATTGCTATGGGGCAGCTAAAGTTAAATCAGTTAAGCTGTGTACTCCAGGCCACTACGCTAGATGGCAATACCGTCGTGCGTAGAGCCATTCCCATGATAAGTCTTCACGGTTTCTGGTATTGGTACTGAAATTTATTGTTTTATTTATTTATTTTGTAGCTTAACGCCCTTTTATATAGTTGGTCTATCGGATGATGAATTAAATCGGCGAAATGATAAAAAGATCTCTCAGCCCATGGAACTTATAATTACTCGACATTCGTATTCTTGGGCTAAGGGAGAACCCTGAGAAAAACCCTTATGCGGGTAACCTCCCTAGGCGAGAATCAAACTCATGAGGTAGTCACGCTACCCCCCCCCCCCCCATACTGCCAAGGAGGGTTAAATGGTATCTGTACCAGCTTAAAGCGCTCCAACTGAAGTAATGTAACAACTAACTAGTGGTGGCCATGAAAAACCGCCTTGCCTGCGAAGGCTTTGCCACGACCACGTGTGAAGGACTCCATTTTCTAACACCGCAAACACTTGTACATGGTGGCCTCGTGTGTAGAGCTCTTAACATACTCTCAGCTTTAAGCGCCGATATCCACAGTATTCCGAGCAGCAACAATGAATGTAATCAGTGTTCATCAGGAGTAACTAATGCGCGGTGACCGGAGCAGACAGAATTGCCAACCACACTCAATAAGAAGAAATCCAATTTCATCTCTCAGACCCTTAATATTCCTCAAAATAATTACTGTGCCGTCACTATCGGTGGACTGATTGCCTAACACTCTGTGCCTTACCCATTCCAGAAAAATATTATGTTACATTCACATGACTTTCTCTATCCTCTATAGTTTGTTTATTGGTGACTTTACCATTTTTTGACCAAGACCTGGATTTAGGTACCCAGATACCTACAATGATTAAAAAAAAAGGCCTCAAAATCAATAACATTTTCTAAATAAATCTGATGTGTTCAATTCATATGACTTTTTCTCCCTACAAAAGAGTATTCTTCTATCTACTTCTGAAGTGTTCTTAATACTTAAATAGTTCCTTAAGTTGAAGGAACTAAGGAATACACTGGGCTAAATCGATAGTCAAACCTTTAAAAAGCTGTGTCCTTATGCGACTGACATTGACATTGAAATTCGGATCTATTTGCGTGGCCAGGAATAAAATTAAACAAACACGGATGACAATTTCCTGTTTGTGAGAAGTATAAGCTTTTTAAAATTGAAAACAATAACAAGGAATATCTTAACAACTTTTACTCAAAATCGATAGAGCCAAATTTGAGCAAAGTAAAAGTTTAAAAAATGTTCCATGTAAAGGGTTGTTTGTGGTGGGGATTTTCTTGGAAATCTTCGTGTCGCATCCCTGAAATATACTTAAATACCCAGTTTGATATTTAACGGACTTTTCGTTTTTGAGTTGTCACCCCACCCTACACACGCACAGATGGCCTTTTTTCTAGTTTTTTTACTTTCTCTAGCCCCATATGACAATGTACATAGGGATAGAGAAGTATTGTATTCCACCCAAAAATTCGATACCGAGATTTCACCGGAAATACATGTTTTAGGTCCCCTGTATCTAAAAAAAGCATTTTGAGAAAAAGGTCCGTGTGTGTGTGTGTGTGTGTGTGTGTGTGTCCGTGTGTCTGTGAACACGATAACTCAAAAACGAAAGTAGCTAAAATACCAAACTTGGTATTTAAGTTTAGTATCTTCCAGGGATGCGACACGAAGATTTTGAGAACCCCCCCACCCCAAACTACCCCTTGTATGAAACTTTTTTCGAAAATTTTGATTTTCTTAAAAATGGCTCTAACGATTTTGATTAAAATATCATATATCAAAGATATTTACCTAACAAATAAAATGCATATCTTGAATTTTCTGGGAATAGCTTCTGAGGACCTGTTTATTCTGGATAAATTTTGCTTAATTTAGCATAACTAGTAAACTGTAAGAGATAGACAAAAACTTACTATACAAAAAATGTAGGTCTTGTTAAAATACAAAAGTTATGTCGTAAACATTTTTCTCGTGGAGCTTACCGTTTTCGAAGTATTCATTGTTATTAGTTTCAATTGTGAAGTAAGTACTTATACTTTTCTCAGACGGGAGTGTCCTTTTTTCTTTTGTTCTACTCCTGGCCAAGAAAAGAAACGATTTGTAATGACAATCGCAAAACGACAGCTTTTAAAACATTTGACTATTGGTTTAGCCTAGTGTACTCCCTCCCGTATTTTCTTCCTACTTATACGGAACTAAATAATAAGAACATTGTGCTAATGAGTACCACAATTAGCAAGGTGCAGAAAGAAGAAGAATCTTATGTATGAAGTTTGTAGAACAGCTAGAGAAAGTCATGTGAATGTAACACATAAGATACTTTTAGTTCAGGGATCCTCATAACATATATTTCCGGTAGAATCTCGGTATGGAGTTCATGGATCGAATACAATAATTTCTCTAAATAATACTCGGTAGACAAAATAATATTTAATATGTTTGTACTTAGTAGACACTCGGTAGAGAAAATAAACAGACATTTATAAATTTGGTCTTAATTTCAGAGTGTGAAGGTACATCACAATGTTTACTTCTGTAAAGTTAGAACTGAAATTAAAAATTAATGTTAATTTAAACTCACAAATTTGTATGCCCTAAGAAGATGAACTATAAAATATCTGTTCTGCAAACAAACTTCTTGCAAAATAATCTTCTTTCCATTGCATACTAATCGAGTTCAGCATTAGCAGAATTACATTATTGTTTAGTTCCTTTTAAGTATAGTGATACTTATAAGAAGGATGTAGAAGGAATATACTATGTTATGCTAAAGCGATAGTCAAATGTTTTAAAAGCTGTCGCTTTTGGCATTGAAATTCGTTTCTTTGCGTGGCCAGGAATAAAATAAACTTTATGTTTATGAAAAATATAACTATTTTAAAATTGAAACCAATAACAAGGAATAAATCGAAAATGATAGCTTCACAACAAAAATATAAAGGAGATAAATTGTGGGTTTGGCGAGATCTATATTGTTTGTGTAATACGTTTTTGTTTATCTCTTACGATGTACCTGTTACGGAAAATCCAATCAGAGAGAAGAATATTTAAGACACTATAAAATCAAAATCAAAATTTGTCCGTGTTTGGAGTGGGGAGAAGGTTGTCTTCAAAATCTGTCTGTCACATCTTTGGGAGAGATCTTTATATTAAGTTCGGTATTTCGGACTTTTAGATTTTAAGGTATGCTGTCCAAGACAGACACACACATACGCGCGCGCACACTTACACAGACTGATTTTATTTTCTCTTCACGTACTATGTACATAGTGTATAGAGAAGGTATTGTATTCCACCCAAAAATTCGATACCGATATTTCACCGGAAACGCATGTTTTGGGTCTCCCTGAATCCAAAAAAAGCATTTTTGGAAAAAAAGGTTCATGTGCGTGTGTTGTCTGTGGACAGCATAGCTTAAAAACGAAAAAACCGTTAAGTACCAAACTTGGTATTTAAATTTGGTATCTTCCAAGGATGCGAAACGAAGATTTTCAATGAAATTCCCCCACGCCAAACTACCCTTTACATGGAAAAAATTTCGAACATTTCGAAAATTTCTAAAAAATGGCTCTAATGATTTTGATTAACATTTCTTATATTTAAGATATTTACATCCCAAATAAAATGTATATCCTGAATTTTCTGAAAAAAAAATGCAAATGACGTGTTATGTGGTTCTCAGCGTCCCATTCTAAAGTTTCTTAGACAATCTTTTCCCTTCTCCAACTACACTTTTCAAATACTTACTATATAATTTTGTTAACTAAGTTAGAGAACTTTCCAGACTTTCACCTTTCTCCCGTACACGTGCGATTCCTTGTGTTAAATAATTGAAAATGTATTTTATAAAGACTAGCGCCTTTAATTTCATTGTTTGCAAACAATGCTTTAGCCGTATCAACTGCAGTAGCATCGTCAGAATTCAGTGTTTCGATAATACGTTTCATAATCTGGAAACGATCGCAATTTCCAAATGCCCCATCGAGTGATGACAAGGAATACCGGCAGCCGTGGACTTGTGCAGTTGACGCAAGGGAGCCTTGAAAAAAGTTTTCTTAGTCTTTGACAGCACACTTGACCAATGTGCATCAACTTCTTCTGGCAACCTATGCCCATCATGCACTACGCAAGAAATGTGCTTCGTTTTCGGATAAAAAGCTTGTATTGACTTTCACAATGTAGGGCACTGCGTCAGTTACGAAAAGCAATTTGTCATCATTTCCGGTATCCTCAGGCATTACAAAAACACACATTTTTCAAAGAATTTACAAATAGTGGAGTGATTAACAGTTTCTAATATCGCATTTTTAAGCAGAAACATTCCACCTTATCCGCCGATCTCCAATATGCCAATGATTATGTTAGGCACGTAACGATTTTCTACATCACTCGTTTCGTCAATGGATGCCAACATCTTTCCAGTATTTTCTCTGCATCTTGCTAATGTTGTAACATTTTAGCGTAGTTTTTCCGAAGGGTAGATTCTTCTGGGATTGGACATACAAAATGTAGTTCTAGAAACTGTCAATTTAGCGTTGTTCAATGTCCAAAATGGGATGTATGCAGAAACTAAATCTTCATAAAGGTATCTGTAAAGATATGAGATTTATTCTTCATGAATACACTTTGTTATAATAAAAGTTGCGAGGATTTCTTCTTACTTGCGAGTTACAGTGAGAGTTGAGTTGAGTTCTGCAACTCTTTTAACACACGAAGGGATATCTGCACACGTCAAACACAGCGCAGTTAGTCCACCAAGTTATGATTATCGCGACCCACATTTGCCGAACAGTGATTTTTGTTTTCGTACATCTTGCAAAACAGTCTTCACAGTTTATAGAGAAGGTATCATCTACAAATTCAGAAGCAACCTGTATTTAATGACAAGATTTAGATCGGTTTATTTTAGGCATAGCTGAAATGAACACCAAACTTTCTTTCCTGAATCTTTTTAAATAATTAAATCAATGACAATAGAAATAACAGATCAAAAGTTTTGTTTTTACTACCACAAATATGGTTGGTTGGTTACTAATGCTCAGCATATTGGAGTTCTTTCATTTGCCTTCTTGCTTTCCAGTAGTGCAATGAGAGATCTGTAGCTGTTAAATGTTGACACTTCGTGAGTCATATTTATTGTAGAATCCTCTTCTACAGCGTATATAATTTGAAGTTGGAAGTTTAGTTTAATTTATGTAGATGGGCAGCTAATAAACCATGTCCTACATGTAATCGAAACAAGTAACAGATTTTGATCTTGGACATTCTGAAATTATTGTTGTTTTGCTCAACAAGGTTTTCAATTGTTAATTTATACTCTCTTGATTTAAACTGTCATATGTTTTTTATGTTTTTTTTTTGTATTATTAGTTTTGATGAGTGAAACGATAAAGACGAGTTTTCAATTTGGTGAATCGTTGTGCCAGTTTTTTAAGCATGTGCATTTTCATTACCAAGGATTTCACAGTATGAGGTGATCCACTGTAAAACTATCAATTTGTGAAGAGACTGTAAGTTTTTAATACTTTGGTAGACTTCAGTTGTTGTTTTTATTTGTACATACACTGGTACAAATGACTTCTAACGCAGATTTTGAATCACTAAAGATGACTGCTGTATTGAAGAGATTGATGTGGTAGAAAACCTGTTTCAATGCAGAATTTATTGCCTCAAGTTCACCATCGAAATGGGTTGAGTTTGGACGAAGAGATATATAAGAGCAAAATAGTTATCTCTATAATCCAGCACCTGCTGTATCATTTAATTATGTCCAATTTTAGATCCATCAGTATAAATATGTATCCACTCATGTTCTGGGAATTTTGTGTAAATAGTTTCTAAGGCAAGTTGTTTTAGTTGAATTGGGTTTGCATCTTGTTTGCTAATTTATTTAATTAATTCTATGTTACAATAAATTTAATTATATTAACAGGATAAGGGGAGGGGATAAAGTTTCTTAATTATGAATGTTAAATGATGACTGTATTGATTTTGTAGAACTTTAACTTTTTGTGTAAAACCTTGGGTTTTTAAGTTTCTGGGAGTACTGTACAGTTCCTCTGGTAGTCTATATTAGACAAGACTAGTGTTGATTTAACTTTTTGTGTAAAACCTTGGGTTCTTAAGTTTCTGGGAGTACTGTACAGTTCCTCTGGTAGTCTATATTAGACAAGACTAGTGTTGATTTAACTTTTTGTGTAAAACCTTGGGTTTTTAAGTTTCTGGGAGTACTGTACAGTTCCTCCGGTAGTCTATATTAGACAAGACTAGTGTTGATTTAACTTTTTGTGTAAAACCTTGGGTTTTTAACTTTCTGGGAGTACTGTACAGTTCCTCCGGTAGTCTATATTAGACAAGACTAGTGTTGATTTAACTTTTTGTGTAAAACCTTGGGTTTTTAAGTTTCTGGGAGTACTGTACAGCTCCTCTGGTAGTCTATATTAGACAAGACTAGTGTTGATTTAACTTTTTGTGTAAAACCTTGGGTTTTTAAGTTTCTGGGAGTACTGTACAGTTCCTCCGGTAGTCTATATTAGACAAGACTAGTGTTGATTTAACTTTTTGTGTAAAACCTTGGGTTTTTAAGTTTCTGGGAGTACTGTACAATTCCTCCGGTAGTCTATATTAGACAAGACTAGTGTTGATTTAACTTTTTGTGTAAAACCTTGGGCTTTTAAGTTTCTGGGAGTACTGTACAGTTCCTCCGGTAGTCTATATTAGACAAGACTAGTGTTGATTTAACTTTTTGTGTAAAACCTTGGGTTTTTAACTTTCTGGGAGTACTGTACAGTTCCTCTGGTAGTCTATATTAGACAAGACTAGTGTTGATTTAACTTTTTGTGTAAAACCTTGGGTTTTTAAGTTTCTGGGAGTACTGTACAGTTCCTCCGGTAGTCTATATTAGACAAGACTAGTGTTGATTTAACTTTTTGTGTAAAACCTTGGGTTTTTAACTTTCTGGGAGTACTGTACAGTTCCTCCGGTAGTCTATATTAGACAAGACTTGTGTTGATTTAACTTTTTGTGTAAAACCTTGGGTTTTTAACTTTCTGGGAGTACTGTACAGCTCCTCTGGTAGTCTATATTAGACAAGACTAGTGTTGATTTAACTTTTTGTGTAAAACTTTGGGTTTTTAACTTTCTGGGAGTACTGTACAGTTCCTCCGGTAGTCTATATTAGACAAGACTAGTGTTGATTTAACTTTTTGTGTAAAACATTGGGTTTTTAAGTTTCTGGGAGTACTGTACAGTTCCTCCGGTAATCTATATTAGACAAGACTAGCGTTGATTTAGCTTTTTGTGTAAAACCTAGGGTTTTTAACTTTCTGGGAGTACTGTACAGTTCCTCCGGTAATCTATATTAGACAAGACTAGTGTTGATTTAGCTTTTTGTGTAAAACCTTGGGTTTTTAAGTTTCTGGGAGTACTGTACAGTTCCTCCGGTAATCTATATTAGACAAGACTGGTGTTGATTTAGCTTTTTGTGTAAAACCTTGGGTTTTTAAGTTTCTGGGAGTACTGTACAGTTCCTCCGGTAGTCTATATTAGACAAGACTAGTGTTGATTTAGCTTTTTGTGTAAAACCTTGGGTTTTTAACTTTCTGAGAGTACTGTACAGTTCCTCCGGTAGTCTATGTTAGACAAGACTAGTGTTGATTTAACTTTTTGTGTAAAACCTTGGGCTTTTAAGTTTCTGGGAGTACTGTACAGTTCCTCCGGTAGTCTATATTAGACAAGACTAGTGTTGATTTAACTTTTTGTGTAAAACCTTGGGTTTTTAACTTTCTGGGAGTACTGTACAGTTCCTCTGGTAGTCTATATTAGACAAGACTAGTGTTGATTTAACTTTTTGTGTAAAACCTTGGGTTTTTAAGTTTCTGGGAGTACTGTACAGTTCCTCCGGTAGTCTATATTAGACAAGACTAGTGTTGATTTAACTTTTTGTGTAAAACCTTGGGTTTTTAACTTTCTGGGAGTACTGTACAGTTCCTCCGGTAGTCTATATTAGACAAGACTAGTGTTGATTTAACTTTTTGTGTAAAACCTTGGGTTTTTAACTTTCTGGGAGTACTGTACAGCTCCTCTGGTAGTCTATATTAGACAAGACTAGTGTTGATTTAACTTTTTGTGTAAAACTTTGGGTTTTTAACTTTCTGGGAGTACTGTACAGTTCCTCCGGTAGTCTATATTAGACAAGACTAGTGTTGATTTAACTTTTTGTGTAAAACATTGGGTTTTTAAGTTTCTGGGAGTACTGTACAGTTCCTCCGGTAATCTATATTAGACAAGACTAGTGTTGATTTAGCGTTTTGTGTAAAACCTAGGGTTTTTAAGTTTCTGGGAGTACTGTACAGTTCCTCCGGTAATCTATATTAGACAAGACTAGTGTTGATTTAGCTTTTTGTGTAAAACCTTGGGTTTTTAAGTTTCTGGGAGTACTGTACAGTTCCTCCGGTAGTCTATATTAGACAAGACTAGTGTTGATTTAGCTTTTTGTGTAAAACCTTGGGTTTTTAACTTTCTGGGAGTACTGTACAGTTCCTCCGGTAGTCTATATTAGACAAGACTAGTGTTGATTTAACTTTTTGTGTAAAACCTTGGGTTTTTAACTTTCTGGGAGTACTGTACAGTTCCTCCGGTAGTCTATATTAGACAAGACTAGTGTTGATTTAACTTTTTGTGTAAAACCTTGGGTTTTTAACTTTCTGGGAGTACTGTACAGCTCCTCTGGTAGTCTATATTAGACAAGACTAGTGTTGATTTAACTTTTTGTGTAAAACTTTGGGTTTTTAACTTTCTGGGAGTACTGTACAGTTCCTCCGGTAGTCTATATTAGACAAGACTAGTGTTGATTTAACTTTTTGTGTAAAACATTGGGTTTTTAAGTTTCTGGGAGTACTGTACAGTTCCTCCGGTAATCTATATTAGACAAGACTAGTGTTGATTTAGCTTTTTGTGTAAAACCTAGGGTTTTTAACTTTCTGGGAGTACTGTACAGTTCCTCCGGTAATCTATATTAGACAAGACTAGTGTTGATTTAGCTTTTTGTGTAAAACCTTGGGTTTTTAAGTTTCTGGGAGTACTGTACAGTTCCTCCGGTAATCTATATTAGACAAGACTAGTGTTGATTTAGCTTTTTGTGTAAAACCTTGGGTTTTTAAGTTTCTGGGAGTACTGTACAGTTCCTCCGGTAGTCTATATTAGACAAGACTAGTGTTGATTTAGCTTTTTGTGTAAAACCTTGGGTTTTTAACTTTCTGGGAGTACTGTACAGTTCCTCCGGTAGTCTATATTAGACAAGACTAGTGTTGATTTAGCTTTTTGTGTAAAACCTAGGGTTTTTAAGTTTCTGGGAGTACTGTACAGTTCCTCCGGTAGTCTATATTAGACAAGACTAGTGTTGATTTAACTTTTTGTGTAAAACCTTGGGTTTTTAAGTTTCTGGGAGTACTGTACAGTTCCTCCGGTAGTCTATATTAGACAAGACTAGTGTTGATTTAACTTTTTGTGTAAAACCTAGGGTTTTTAAGTTTCTGGGAGTACTGTACAGTTCCTCTGGTAGTCTATATTAGACAAGACATATGTTGATTTAATTTTTTTTTTTTTTTCACACAAGCCGTGTATAGGACAGGAGTTGGACTGAAAAATTCAATTCCATAAATGCCATGGTAGCTCAGAGGTAGAGCAACCGGCGATAGACGGGGAGATCCGTGGTTCAAATCCCGGCTATGAGATAATAAGGCACCCAATCGGATCTCCGGGTGGGGACTATTCTGGGAACTACTAAAATAATGCAAATAGAAGAATTGCTTGCTGCCTTATACATCATAAGTAAGAAACCGACTCCTAACGTATACATTGTCGAAACACTGATTAAATATCTATTCATTTTGTTACATTAAAAATAGACTGATAAATATTTTAATAATATTAGTTAATATAATGAAAAAAGTTAACTAAAATTTCAGAAACAGAAAATATGACCAAAATACCAAAAAAATGTAATATTTTTATAATCAGAGATCATGTTCAAGATTTTAATATATTGTATACTGCAAAAGGGAAAAGAGATGTCATGTCATAAAAATTCTATTGATGAGTGTAACCCAAATCCCTGCTAAATGCCAAACAGTTGCTTAGAGGTTAAAAAAAAAAATCTGTATCATAGTAATCAATATAAATATCAATTGATTTTGTTACTTAGTTCCTTATAAGTAAAAGGGAAGAAATGGAATACACTAGGCTAAAGCGATAGTCAAATCTTTTAAAATCTGTGTTATGTGATTGTCATTGAAATTCTTTCTCTTTCCTTGACCAGGAGTGAATGAAAATATCTAATGTTGCATTCAATGATTTTCTCTAAATCTCTGAAACAAATTATTGTTAGAAAGCTTATTCTTCTATCTACATCATGTTAATCGAAATAAACCTAAGCAAAATGGTCTTATTACTTGCTTCCTTGAAGTAGAAGGGAAATAAGGGAGTACACTAGGTTAGGGTAAAGCGATAGTCAACTCTTTCAAAATTGGTTGCTATGAGATTGAACTTCCATTTTTTGCATGGCCAGGGACTGGCAAATTCCCGTATGAAAAAGTTTAAGTATTTTAAAATTGAATCCAATAACAAGGATATCTCGGAAATGGTCAACTTCACGAAAAAGAAAGTTTGACATAAATTGTGTGAATTAACGTGATTTACAATTTGTGTACCTATGTTTTTGTCTATCCCTTGCGGTTTATACCAGTCATCCAGAATGAAGAGGTCTTTAGAAGCTATTCCCAGAAAATTCAAGATATACCTACAGATTATTGTTCATATAAATAACTTTAATGTATGATATTTTATTCAAAACCACTGGAATCATTTTTAGAAAACAATCAACATTATCGAAAGTTTGGGGTGACGGGATTTTCCTCAAAACCTTCGTTATGCATCCCTCGAAGATACTAAACATAAATATCAAGTTTACTGACTTTTTGAGTTATCGTGTTCGCAGAACCTTTTTCTAAAAATGTGTATACTGCTTTTTATATTCAGGAGAACGTATATTTCCAATGAAATTTCAGTATCGAATTTTTGCTGGAATGCAATATCTTCTATACCGATGTACTATGTGAAAAAGTAAAAATTGGATTCACATGAATTCCTCTACCTGTTTTCCAAACTATTATTAGAAAAGAGTATTCTTTTATCTATATCATGATAAGATTATTACCTGAAATGATCTTATTATGTTATTCCTTATAAGTAAAAGGGAAATTAGGGAATGCACTATGTTAGAAGCTTTTAAAGGCTGTCGTTATGTGAAATTGAAATTCGGTTCTCTTTCCGTAGCCAGGAGTAAAAGAAAAAACATCTGATGTGTTCCATTCACATGACTTTCTCTACTTGTTCTGCAAGCAAACTATTGTTACACAGGATTATTGTTTGATCCACACCATGCTAATCGAGATAAAAATTACCAGAAATAGTCTTAATACTCAGTTACTTATCAGAAGAAGAGATATGAAGGAATACACTGGATTAAAATGCCCTATGTGGTGTAGGGATAATATGTTGGCCTCCAGTTCCAAAGAGAAATTGCAGAAATAATTTTATTGCTAATTTGATTGTATAGGCACAAGCGAAATGGAAGAAACCGAATAGATAGAACTGGTTTAAAAGCTAGTGGCAGCGCAGGAAAGGCCTTAATAGCGACAGTACCAAAATGACATTAGTTAAACATTGAAACCCATAATAAAGGATATTTCGTGCATTGCTGATGACACAAGAAATAAATTGTGATTTAAAAATATCTAATTTTTGTGTAGTGTCTACTTTTTACTTCCTCTACTCGCACTATGTACATAGTGTATAGAGAAGGCATTGTAATGCAACCAAAAAGTCGATACTGAGATTTCACCGGAAATATATGTTTTAGGGTCCCCAATATAAAAAAGGTCCGTGTGTGTGTGTGTGTGTGTGTGTGTGTGTGTGTGTGTGTGTGTGTCCGTGCGTCAGTGTGTCCGTGTATCTGTGAACACGATAACCCAAAAACGAAAAGTCTTGGTATTTAAGTTTAGTATCTTCCAGGGATGTGACACGAAGATTTTTAGAAAAATCCCCCCACCCCCAATTACCCTTTACATGGAACTTTTTTCGAAAATGGTGATTTTCTCAAAAATGGCTCTAACGATTTTTATTAAAATTTTGTATGTCAAAGATATTACCTGACAAATAAAATGTATATCTTGAATTTTCTGGGAATGACATCTTAAGAGTAGTTTATTCTGGATGAATTTTACTGAATTTTAAATAACTGTTAACCCGTAAGAGATGGACAAAAACTTACTGCACAAAAAATGTAAAGCACGTTAAAGCACACAATTTATGTTACATACATTTTTTTCGTGGAGTTCGTCGTTTTTGAGACATTCCTTATTTTTGGTTTCTGCTATGAAAAACTTAT
Organism: Hymenopus coronatus; assembly: GCA_030762935.1. Classification (NCBI taxonomy): domain Eukaryota; kingdom Metazoa; phylum Arthropoda; class Insecta; order Mantodea; family Hymenopodidae; genus Hymenopus; species Hymenopus coronatus. The sequence continues at coordinate 110,352,989 of CM060895.1, forward strand.
ACTTTCTCATACAGGAACTTGTCAACTCCAATCCATATAAACAAAGGAACTTCATTGACATAGCAACCAGCTTTTGACTATCGCTTTAACCTATAGTGGCCCCTTATTTCACTTGTACTAATTTTTTCTGATTAGCATCAAATAAATAGAAGCATACGCTTTTTAAGAATACTTTGTTGCAGGAATATAGAGAAAGTCATGTAAATGGTACACATCAGATTTTTTTATTTATCTATAATTTACATGTTAGTACAATGTTATACAAAATCTTTTCCCAATAAAGAGGACTTAACAGGCTGTTCCCAGAAAATTTATAATATGCATTTTATTTGTTCAACATGCGGTACTAAATCATTGGCAGGGTTAGAACCTTTTTCAAATAATCTGCTGTGTTCCATTCGCATAACTTTCTCTAGCTGTTCCATACACAAACTCTTCTTAGAAGATATTGCTCTTTTATCTATACCATGCTAATCGAAATAAACATTAGCAGAATTGGTCTTATAACTTGCTACCGTGTAAGAGAAGGGACATAAGGTGACGCATTAGCTTAAGCGATAGTAAAATATGTTAAAAGCTAGTCGCTATGTGAAACAATTGAGGTTCGGTTCGCTTTGTCTGGTCACATTTAAGAAAAATTAGATACATTAATTTTTTTTTTTTTTTGTAATTTAACGTCCTTTAACCTGGTTTGGTCATATCGGACGATGAATGTAATTGATGATATGATGCTCAAATGATCTCAGGGTCCATGGAGCTTAAAGTTACTTGACATTCGTCTTCTCAGGATAAGGGAAAACCCCGAAAAAAACCTTACCCGGGTAACTCACCCTAAGCGAGATTCGAACTCACGACCTTTTGAACGTGAGGCAGACATGCTACCACCACGCTACCCAGGCGGGCACATTAAAATTAAAAGAAGTAACAAGAAATATTTCGAAAACGGCCCACTGTACAAAAAACAAACAAACCAAAAACATATATTACATAAATTATATTTTAACGAGATCTACCCTTTTTGTGTTGTAAGCTTTAGTCTCTCTTACGATATAACCGTTTGCAAAATTCCGCAAAACTCATTTGGAATTAAGAGGTCTTCAGAGGCTATTCCCAGACAATTCAAAATATACATTTCATTTGTGAGGTAAATATCTTTAATATAGGGAACCCATTATTATAAAAATCAAGAGCTATTTTTGAGAAAAACAATATTTTAAAAAAGTTTTCCATGTAAAGGGTAGTTTGTGGTAGGGGATTTTCTTGAAAATCTTCATTAGCTCCTTGGAAGCTACCAAACATAAATGCCAAGTTTGGTATTTAACGGTCTTTTCTTTTTTGATCTATGCTGTCCAGACCCACACTCATACATGGACCTTTTTCTAAAAATGCTTTTTTTGGATTCAGGCGACATCTGGGCATCGAATTTTTGTATGCACACAAGACTAGAGAAAGTATTAATTAAAAACAAATTGAACAATTTTCATGTAAAACACATTAGCACATGGAACACACTAGAATGTTTATGATCATGCTTATTTGGGATTCAGGAGGCCTCAAAACATGTATTTTCAGTTTTTACAATTGGTACATTTTCTAAGTAGTAAAACAGAATAGCGTCTGTTAAAATAAGATAAATACAAGGGTTAAGTAATGAAGGGGAAAGAAGTTCTAGAAATGGAAATGGAATTTTATTTGTGGGCGCTCTTTAACTACTGCGGATCCTTGTGTCCCATTTTATGTTGGGCGTGAAAGACCGCTTAATTTTGCTCAGATGCCTTTTTATCAGACTTGAGGTTCTTTTTCGTGTCGAAAATCTACGACACAGGACCAACGTTACTTCCCTTCCAAAGGCAGCTATACTAAGGAATTTTATACCAGAAAAAAAAAGCCATCGCCCTCGCCGGGTTTGAATCCGATATTTTGTGTACACGAGGCTAGCATGATAACCACTACACCACGGAGGGCGAGAACTTTTAGAAGGAAATATATTTACTCATTCAAGACTTGAAATTTAACCAATATGGAAAACTAACCTTCTCTAGCTGTTACTATATACAACCTATTATATAAAATATTATTTTTTTATTTACATCATGCTAATCAAGTTAAACATTAGCAGAATTGGTCTTATTATTTGCTTCCTTGTAAGCAGAAAGAAAATAAGGGAATACATTAAGGTAAAACGATAGTCAAATATTTAAAAGCTGATGATTCTTTGGGTTAGCTTAGTTTATTAAAAAAAAACAAAAAAAAAAACACCTGTATGACATCAATTATATGCATTAACGAGATTTGTGGAGTAAGGTTTTTGTCTATATCTTACGGTTTAACCGCTATGCAAAATTCAGAGGTATTTCCAGAAAATTCAAAAGATACATTTTATTTATGACGTAAATATGCTGATATTTGGTATTTTAATCAAAATTGTTAGTCATTTTTGAGAAAAACAAAATTTTCAAAAAAAATCTGATATGTTTCTTTCATATACCTTTCTCTACATCTCTGTAACAAATTATTGTTAAAAAGCTTAGGCTTCCATTTTTTTTCATGCTAATTGAGAAAAAATTAGCAGAAACAGTCTTATTACTTGCTACCTTAAGTAGAAGCGAAATAAGCGATTAGCATCGGTTACAGTCAAAGTCAAAAGCTGGTTGCTAAGTGACTGAACTTCCTTTGTTTGTATGGACAGGAGCTGACAAATTCCTGTATGAGAAAAGTATGTTTTTCAAAGCTGAAAGTAAAAACAAGGAATATCTTAAAAACTATCCACTCCACGAAAAAATGTATATTAAACTGTGTGTTTTAATGTGCTCTACATTTTCTGAGTGATAAGTTTTTGTCAATTTCTTACGGTTTAGCAGATATGCAAACATCCGTAAAATTCATCCAGAATAAAGTAGTCTTCAGAGGCTATTCCCAGAAAATTCAAGATATACATTTTATTTGTCAAGTAAATATCTTAAATATACGAGATTTTAATCAAAATCGTTACAGCCATTTTTAAGAAAATCAAAATGTTCGAAATTTTTTCCATGTAAAGGGTAGTTTGGGGTGGGGAGATTTTCTTGAAAATCTTCGTGTTACATCCTTGGAAGATACCAAATTTAAATACCAAATTTGGTTTTTAACGGATTTTTCATTTTTGAGCTATGCTGTCCACAGACACACGCACACATACATACGTACACACACAGACAGACAGACATAAACGGACATTTTTCTAAAAATGCTTTTTTTTTATTCAGGGGTTCTCAAAACAAATTTCCGTGGATATCTCGGTATCGAATTTTTGGGTGCAATACAATACTTTCTCTATAAACTATGTACATAATACGTATAGAGAAAGTAAAAATCAATTTAAGGGTAATTAGTGGTTGGGGGATCTTCTTGAAAAATTTGGTGTTGCAGCCTTGGAGGATACTAGATATAAATATTAAGTATTTGACGGTCTCTTCGTATTTGAGCTACGCCATTTCCCACAGCTAACTCGTGCATTGGCAACGTTTTGGAAACACTATATTTGTTATGCATGAAGTATTCGGAAGTAATTTGGCAAGATAAATTTCATCAGATACTGCATTACTATTGGTCACAGTCGTTAATCCAATTCCTGTAACTGAAAACGTAAAGGTTTTCAAGGATACGAAAAACGTTTGCAAAACATTGCATTTCCACGAAATCAAAGAAATTATGTACTTGCGTAATAAAATAGGAGTATTTTTCTAAATCGTTTAAAGGAGAGCTAATTGTAATAAGGAAGTTTTGTTATTTATTTGGAAATAATTACTCCCTAGTCATATATTTATTAGAACAGCTATGTTGTCGTGTAGAAATTAATTCAGTTTTTGTTGCTCTTTTTCGCTTTATTTTCTTGGAATCTGAACCACGTAAACAAGCATTTTCTCCTCTGGCAGTTTAAGCATTAAAATTTATTCACGTGAGCAATTAAATTCCTTGCGGGTTAAAATAATCTGCGGTGTTATGCTGCGACGTAAATTTCCAGGAATTATCAATGAAACTGAAGTAGCTGGTGACGATGTAGTTTGCAAAATGCCCGAGAGATGTCGCTATGTACGACACAGATGTCGCCACTCAATGAATGATCCCCTGGACTGGTGCAAGGATTAAGAAAGCTTTACAATGCATGTTAGACAATCCCAGTTTCAGCTCCTCTGTTATCTTACAAAATTTCCCTTCCATGTACTGGTGTGTTAGCGTTGTTAAAACAAATGTATTCATTGGTATGAAATATTGCGTTGGAAATAAACATCTGAACGCTATAGGAAGAACTGTGTGTTTTATGTAGTAAAACTTTTTCAGATAGCGTGAGGTTACTGTATTTATTATTATTATTATTATTATTATTATTATTATTATTATTATTTTTTTTTTACCTTACGTCCTTTAACTTGATTGGTCATATCGGACAGTAATGTAATTAGTGAAATGATGCTCAAATTATCTCTGGTCCCTGGAACTTAAAGTTATTCGATATTCCTCTTCTCGGGATAAGGGAAAATCCCCCCAAAAGTCCTTATCCAGGTAACTCATTCTAAGCGAGATTCGAACTCATGGCCTGTTGAATGTGAGGCAGATTACTATAATTATTATTCGTGCAAAATCTCGTCGGGAATAATTATTGTTCGTGCAAAATCTCGCCGGGAATAGAAATTCGTTTTGTAAAAATGACACATTGATATTGCTGATCGAGTTTGGAATTTTGTTTAGTGAAAGTAGATCGAAAATAAAATGCCCGTGTCTGATTTTTTTCTCACATTGGTCAAGTTTGAAAAGAACAAAAATATTTGTAAATTAGAATGTTTCACAAATAATATTAATTCCTTGCATATTTTTGAAAAATCTTGTGTTCCATTTACATGACTTTCTCTACATCTCTGTTACAAATTATTGTTAATAAGCTTATTCTTCTATTTACTTCATGCTAATCGAAAAAAAATAACAGAAACTGTCTTATTACTTGCTTCCTTGTAAGTAGAAGCGAAATAAGGGAGTGCCATAGCTTAAAGTGATAGTCAAAAGCTGGTTGCTATGTGACAGAAGTTCCTTTGTATGTATGGACAGGAGTTGACAAATTTCTGTATGAGAAAAGTATAAGTTTTTTAAACCTAAATCAAAAACAAGGAATATCTCAAAAACGAATAACTCCACGAAAAAGAAATGTATATAGCATAAATTGTGTGTTTTAATGTGCTCTACATTTTTGTGTGGTAAGTTTTTGTCCATCTCTTAATTATTATTATTATTATTAATTATTATTATTATTATTATGGACGCTCTTTAACTGTTGCGGTTGTTAGCATCCCATGCTATATTGGGCGAAAGACAGCAATTTTGCTCAGAGGCCTCTTTATTAGGGGTTCAGGTTCTTGGCAGGCTACAAACTTGATACTTAAGTTCCAGGATGCGACACGAAGAGTTTCAGGAGAATCCTTTCACCCCTTTAATTGGAATATTTTTCGAAACGATTTTGCTCAAACGATTTTGATTAAAATGTCAGATAGGCGGTACCGTGGCAGAATGCTTAGACTGCTCGCCTCCCACCTAGGCGGTCAGGATTATAATCCAAGCGTTCGCATGTGGACGAAACGGTGTCTGGGCGGGTTTTCTCCAGGTCCTTCGATTTCCCCCGCCACTAATTCCATCAATTGCTTCATCATCATCTTTCCTATAATCCATTTCGTTTTCAATTCATATCATCCACTTCCTCCGACTACTCGTTGCAGGTTCTTCATTCTATGGTTATGTGCCATTGGCTATCCGACAGGATTTTGACCCCTAGGCCCCCTGCTTGTAATTCCTAGAGGGTGTCAGTCCTACATACGGGGAAGGCAAGTCGACTACCTAACATATATTTAAGTATTTTCATGACAAATGAAATGTATATCTTCGATTTTCTTGGAATATCTTAGAAGACCTCTGTTTCCTGGATGAACTCGGTATAACTATTAAACCATAAGGGATAGACATACAACACTAAATTATAGATCTCAACAAAACACATGCAAACAATTTATGTCACACCTATACATATTTTGTAGTTAACAATTTCCGAGATATTCTTTGTTATTTATTTCAATTTTTAAAACACTTGTACTTTTCTGAAACATAAAGTCGTCCACGTTTCTTTTGCTTTACTTCTAGCCATGCAAAGATGTGAATTTCAATAGAATTTGCATCACCATAGCTTTTAAAACGTTTGTCTATCGCTTTAATCTAGAGTATTTCCTTAATTCCCTTCGACTTATAAGCGACTAAGTAATAAGACTGTTCTGTTAATATTTATCTCGATTAGTATGAAGTTGAATGAAGAATAAACTTTTGTATTCATGTGAATGGAATATCAGAGATTTTTATTATGGGGGCTGCCCGACACCCCCGCCCCGGGTTACGATCAACCTCTGAGACTCCATCCTCTTCCCATAGGGGTGTAATAAGCCCTCTGGAAAATAAAAAGGTCATGAAATATGTTCTGGATTCGGGTGTTGTTTAATTTGGTTCAATTTTGAGCTTCGGATGCATGATTACGTAGAGGGTGTCGAAAACTTGACCGTTGTATTTTATTTCCCGTCACCGTTATTCCGCGTTGACGCCGCCTAAACAAACATGTATCTCATTTGCACCGTTGTCATTGCCTCGCGCCCGGTGCAAACTAATGGCGTTGTATTTATTTAGTCATCTACATACGACTTCTCCTGCATCCTGGCAACTTATTAGAGACATGTTTTAATATATGGAATTTTAGCAGTGGCCAGCTCGCCTCTCACCAAGGAGGCCCGCGTCGATTACAGTGTCTGGGCGGATTATCTCCGGATACTACCAATTGCTCCATAATCAATTCCTTTTACACCACGTCACCATTTAGTTCATAGCTTCCTCACTCTCATTGTGGAAGACATGCTGATTACCTTTCCTAGCCTCCCTCTGATCCAGAGTATTTGTTCATAACGAGCGCGATGTCTCAGGCGATTTTCTCTGTGGCCCACATTCGGAAGATCGTTTTTCGATCCTTATGGCAGGATTGCATAACCCATGGATATTTTCAGGGATTTCTCCAGGTCCACGTTTTAACGCTGGATAGGCCCATTACTATTCCGGTTCGCCATTTCCTGTTCCCATTATTTCCTCAGCTTTCAGGGTTGAAGGACCAGGCGAGATATTCGGCGGGTTGCGGCTGAATACTGAATTGCGCATTGTAAAAAGTTATCTTAGCATCGTGTCGGGAACATTCGGTCCGAGCCTCTATACGCCTAGCTGCGCAGACCAGTGCAAGTGTCGTGAATTGAAGGATGGAGTGGAGGGCAAAATACATCCAAGGTAATACAGTGGTTGTAATGGGAAAACAGTGAAATTTAAAACAGCTATAATTACGCCACAAGGATACCTGATTGGGAAATATTTGCGACAACACGTTCTCTATGATCGTCAGCATCTATGCACAGGGATTAATCTTGAATGTCCTGTTGGGAGTTGAATAAAATCACTTCATTGACTAGACGGAATTTCATCCCACAACTGAATAAAACAAAAGTAAACATTATCACTGAACTTGAATATCCCATACCTGCATTTAAAGTGTTTTACAAACAGGATGTAAGCATCACAGAGAACATAATTCAGCTTTAATTCTGTTTCCGCAGTTTCTTCTCAGTGATTCCATGGATACTTCTGTTTTTTACTTTATGCAGAAAGTCGTTAACAAGAATTATAAAGAAGGCTTGTTAAGTGTGTCTCTGTAGTAAAATAGTTAAAATGCTGAATTAAAATTGAAAAATAAGCTGTGTTCGATTCTATGCTGATGAAGCTATTCTTATTTCATGATCATTATTCCCCCACCCTAAGCAGCCTGAAAATATGAATGCGATACTGAATGTGTGTTAAGTTAATCGAGAACAACAGTTTTAAAGCACACCTCAACAATTTAAGCAGTTCTTAAAGAAGGCCAAAGTGATAATACGACGATATTACCTAAAGCGGTATGTAAATAAAGAAAAACAAAAAAAAAATAAAATGGTTTAGCAGAAAAAAAAAACAGATGTGCAATACTGGATTTTCAGAGACGGTTTGTACAGTATTAAAATAAAATAAACGTGAAATTAGGTACCCGTATTCCTCTCCAGTAAACCATATTCAAGAGTTAAGTAGGTAAACATTTTCTTTTAATATTTGTAGTATATTTGAGTTAGATAAATAAGATAGGTATATTAATATGTGTACCATGCTTCCTGGAATAGTTTATTATTAATAATTTAATAATTTATAAACAAATCTAAAATTAGAATCGATTATCACATAATATTCTTTATGTTCTAACACTTTTGCAAAATTCCTTTTTAGCACCCTGTAGGGTTGTGCTTGAAAAACTAAGTTTATCGAGATTTAGGGTAATTTTTTAAATTTAGGACAAATACAATCTAATATTGTACCACTACCTTCTAATGCTAATGAATATGTAGAAAATAGGTATAAGAATAAATTAGCGTTTTCATTACCTTTGTCAGATGAGAAGGGAAACTAAATATTGAGGGAGCTGTGTCAGGATTTAGCATCATCTTGCCTTTATTCTCATGAAACAATTTTTCGCAAAATGCATTGAGCATAGTCGGTGGTATTTCCATGGCAGAAAATGTGTTACGTCTCAGAGCAGCTAACTACCTACTCGGTAATTCTGGTTTATGTATTGGAAACCTAAAATAAATTATCATTCGCTTAGTAACCGAGGAAGCCCACGAGAATAAATCGGGATGAATTTGGAACACATATCACAAATGTTACAATTTATTCTTACCAATGGAACGTGATCTCGGAATTTTTTTCCGCTGGTTGGTACAGTTATGCTGCACAAGAAGAATGCACCATGTTAAATTAACCCCTAATACTTAAACAATTTCACTTTTAAAACCTTTTGAGCATACTGAACATATGACAAAAAGCATGTTCTGCCCTCCAGCTGCCTATGCGCGAGAGGTTTCAATTAGCGACAGCAACACTACCGCCAGCTGTGTGTCTAGGTAATATAATTCCAAGGTCTTTGATTCGATCCGGATCGTCTTTCAGGTCTTCCTTTGGGGGCTCGCAGAGAGGTTCGGGAGCTCGTGAGCAGAGTCTAGTTCGGAAGCGTTACAACTGTAACCGATAGGGACTCCATTCACACTAGGGTCGGCTGATAAGTCCCTGTCCTCTCAATGAAAACAGAATTTAAAAATTTATACTTTATTTCCCAACATAGTCTCCAGAAAGGCTAATACTTTTGTCATATCGGTGTTTTAATTTAATTAAACCATCTCTGTAGTGCAATTTATCAAGGTCCTCAAAGAAGCTGTTTACCGCGTCAATGACCTCTTGCTGAGAAATCTTCGTCCTCCAAGAATTTTTTTTAGGTTTGGGAATAGGTATTATACACTGGGTGCTAGATCTGGTGAATAGGGTGGATGTTCAAGCAATTCGAACTTTAATTCGCACATTTTTCCCATTGCAATGACTGAAAGATGGGCCGGAGCATTGTGATGAAACAAGATTTCTTTTTGTTACCAAATGAGATCTTTTTATTTTCACCTCATCACACCAACGTTGCAGTAAGCTTGCGTTGTATTCACTAGTGATACTTTTACCCTTTTCCAAGTAATTAATAAAAATAATTCCCTGTGCATCCCAGAAAACTCTTGCTATAACCTTTTTAGCTGACAAAATTGACTTTGCCTTTTTGGAGTTGTTTCACCTGGTGCAATCCACGGTTTTGACTGTGATTTACTTTCTGGAGTATAGTAATGTATCCAAGTTTTATCCATGGTAATAAGCTGGCTCAAAAATTCATTGGGATTTTTACAGTAGAGCTCCACATTCTTAACAGTAACAGTTTTTCTTTGCAATTTTTGTATCAACAAACGCGGCACCCATGTTGCACAGACTTTGTGAAAGCTCAAAACATTATTTAAAATATTACCTGCACGTTCTTTTGATATGTTTACAGTCTCTGTTGTCTAAAACAACTTTAATCTGCGGTCTTCCAGTACTAAACGAGGATTTTTTTCAATGATCTCTGGAGTTGTCACTTCTTTAGGGCGTCCTGAGCGAGGCTCTTCACTAGTGCTCGTACATCCCAATTTAAACTCTGCAACCTACCATTTAATCATTAAATATGTAGGGGCAGAGTCGTCCAATGTACTGCCCATTTCCTCCTTGATTTCTTTAGGCGTTAAGCCTTTCAAAGTATTTAATCACTGTTCGTTTTTCCAAATCCTCCATTTTCGTGAAAACTCTAAAGTTGTCTTGTTTAAAATGCTGCCATTCGAAAACTAAACCAGCTATTGACATGTAATTATGGATACAAGCTAGTCTTGAGTTAAACTATACGATGCTATCGTCTAACTGGCCTGTGTGCGGCCCGGGATTTATCAGCCAACCCTAGTATTTTGAGGACCTTGATAAATCGCACTTCAGAGATGGTTTAATTAAATGCCTTTCTGGAGATTATGCTGAGAAATAACGCTGACGCTTTGTGTCATACCTCTGCATTATCACACCCGTGTAAAGAAAACGTGCAATAATGACACCTCTGGAAGCTTCTTACTGCGTAATCGGGGTTATATAAATGGAGCAGCTAGGCAACAGGAGGTCAGTTTGAGAGCGATTTCTAAGAGTGCAGTTTGGCTAGAGGATAATCGAAGCAGTTGACAACTCATGATAGTTACGAGCAGTAAAACTTAATATCAGTCAATTAAATCATATTTTCTTCGGTACGCTATTCACAATTTTCGCGCACATACAAAATTCTTCAAATATGAACGGGATTTTTTAAAAGAAAATATTGTAATGAAAACTGAGCAGTTTTACATGTTATTGTTCAAAGTAGTCCCCATAGGTTTCTATACATTTTTCCCAGCGATTTGGAAACGGATTCAATCGTTTTTCCCAAAGTAGTTGTGTTGAGTGCGCGTCCATTCCTCAAAAAAAAAAAAAAAAAAAAAAATGCCCTGAAACCGACTTCCTCCAAGTAATTTTTAAGGTCTCCCAGAAAAAACAAAAATCTCTTGGGTTTCATATCTACTGTAAGACGGGTGCAGAAGGAGGTCCCACTTTAACCTTGATGGTTTCCATGGCTTTTCTGAAGGCCTCGTATTGTCTTGAAAGAAGAAAATCCGATTTCCCCCTGTTTTCCTCTTGAATCGGATCTCATACTTTACTTCCTCCAACAAAATGTTGGAATGTTGTATTGCATTGAGGCAAAGTATTCCTGAAGGAAATCAAGGCACAGTCACAATTGATGGGGTGTTTGATATTCGCGATCGACGATTATGAGGTGCGTTCTCCACCCTCTCTGAAGGCTTTACACAATTCCAACACTCGAGTTCCCTGGAGATATGCTTCTCCAAACTGTTTGTCGAGCCTCTGAAGACTTTCCGATGGTTGGACTCCTACTGTAGTATGGAATTTGGTAATAATGCATTGTTGCAGCTAACCGATTCTTTCTGTTCACTTATCTCTCTTGAAGAGCTTAGACAAGACTGAACATACAACTGCCTGAGCGGGAGGAGAGGAAGGCCTGAATCATGCTGGGTGGGGTTTTACGCTGGTAAAAAGTCATTCCTATCATATGTGAACCACCTTGTAAATATTAGATGTGATCATTCCTATTATTATAGTTATTATGCTTATCACTGGCTACACAGAGCACCCTGTGCGACAAATTATGGCATTATTTTATCCACCTTTTGGCCACGTAGCCTCGCAGCGGAAGAGAGAATGCTGTATGCAAACAAGCCAGCAAGTTTGTTCCAGGTCCCTGGTGACCCGCTCTGCAAATCCGATTAAACCTTACCACCTCCAAATGTCGCCCACTCGAGTGCTGTTTAAACAGATGTGACGTTCTCGTTAAAACACAAAGAATACTGTCTGGGATCGACTCCTGATCGCGGATCAATTAAGCAAAAGTAAATATTGTCGGTGAACAGCAAGTCATATTCGCGGGCCAAGCTACACAAATGGCATGATTACACTAAACTGAAATTCAGCAGATATTGCATAAGTTATGTGTATTTAAAATGTATAGTATATATTTACACCTCATCATTTGACTAGAGACAGTATTGTTTCACATTTAGTGATTAATAATACACAAAATGTAAAAATCTAATGTGTTACATTCACATTACCTTCTCTACCTACTATAATTTATAATAATGATGATACTAATAGATATTATTATTATTATTTTATTTATTTATTTATTTTTGGTAGCTTAACGTCCTTTAACCTGGTTGGTCATATCGGGAGATGAATGAAATTGTTGAAATGATGCTCAAATGATTTCGGGATTCATGGAGCTTAAAGTTACTCAATATTCGTTACCCGGGTAACTCCTCCTAAGCGAGATTCGAACTCACAACCTGTTGAATGTGAGCAGACACGCTACCACTACACTACCCAGGCGGGCATTATTATTGTTATTATTATTATTGTTATTATTATTAAAATTATTATTACTGTTATTATTATATAGCTTCAACAAACTATTTTTGTGAAAAATTATTATTTTCTCTACCTCGTACATAATACATAGGTAGAGAAGGTATTGTATTCCACCCAAAAATTCGATACTGAGATTTCACTGTAAATACATATTTTTGGATCTCCTATGTATATGTGTATATATATATATATATATATATATATATATATATATATATATATATACAGCAGACATGCTACCACTACACTACCCAGGCGGGCATTATTATTATTGTTATTATTATTAAAATTATTATTATTATTATTATTATTATTGTTATTATTACTGTTATTATTATATAGCTTCAACACACTATTTTTGTGAAAGATTATTATTTTCTCTACCTCGTACATAATACATAGGTAGAGAAGGTATTGTATTCCACCCAAAAATTCGATAATGAGATTTCACTGTAAATACATCTTTTTGGATCTCCTATGTATGTGTGTATATATAAATAAAGAATTTTAGAAAAAGGTCCGCGTGTGTCCTTGTGATTATGAACACGATAACTCAAATCGAAAAGGTTAAATACCAAACTTGATATTTAGCTTCAGCATCTACCAGGGATGCGTAACGGACATTTTCAAGAAAATACCACTACCCTAAACTACTAAAATTTGAACTTTTTTACTTTCTCAAAAGTAGCTGCAACGCTTTTACTTAAACTATCGCATATTAAAGCTCATGACAAAATGTGTACCTCGAATTTTCCGGGAATAGCCTCCTAAGTCCTCTTCATTCTAGATGACTTTTGAATAACTGGTATACCTTAAGAGTTACAGAAAAATATGCAGATCTTGTTAAAACACACAGTTTATGGCATACAAATGCTTTATACACTTAATATTTCCAAGGTATTCCCTGTTATTGGTTTATTTTGAAATACCTAAACCTTTTTCAAACGGGAAGCCTTCACCCGTTTCATATCTTTTTTGTTTTACTCCTGGCAATACAAGGAAAGAGAATCGTTTTTCAATGACATTCGCTTTGAAACGATTTGAATATTGCTTTATTCCCTTATTTCCCTTCTATTACAAGAAAGTAAGTAATAAAGGTAATTTGTGCTGATGTTTATCTTGATAAGTATTATTTAGATAAAAGATTATCTTTTTAAGAATAGTTTGTTTGCAGAATTAATAAAGTCATGTGAATGGAACACATGTTTACTTTCTCTACGCGTCCTACGTAGTGTATAAAGAAGGTATTGTATTCCACACAAAAAGTCGATACCGAGATTTCACCGAAAGTACATGAATTGAGTAAACCCCGCCCCCCCAAATATAAGAGAAAGCATGTTTAGAAAAGTGTCCGTGTATGTCTGTTGGCAGAATAGTTCAAAAACGAAGAGACCGTTGAATACCAACTAGGTATTTAAGTTCAGTATCTTCCAAGAATGCGATACGAAGATTTTCAAGAAAATCCCCCCGACTATCCTTTACAAGAAACATTTTTCGAAAATTGATTTTTTCAAAAATGGCTGTAACGATTTCTTTTTAAAATGTCATGTGTTTAAGATATTTTCATGACAAAACATGTTACATTTTCTGGGAATATCCTCTGAAGGCCTCTTCACACACACACACACACACACACACACACACACACAACGGCCGCGCCGTAGCCGAGTGCTAAGACTACTTGCCTCTCACTAAAGCGGCCCGGGTTCGATTCCAGGCGACCGCAAGTGGAATTTGTGGTGAATGAACAAAGCAGCGCAGGGGCGGGTTTTCTCCGGGTTCTCCGGTTTCCCTCGCCATTGCATTCCACTGGTGCTTCGTATTTAATCCTTGTATCATCAATGTCGTTCTCTGCGGTGCCATTTGTTGTAAAAGCGGGCGTGAAACACTATAAAAACACAGAAATAAAACAGAAAACGAAGCAAAATTACGTACCCACACTCACGAACACTACGTTGTCCTATTCAGAGGGTCTCAAATCATGTATTTCCTGTGAAATCTTGGTATAGAATTTTTGGGTGGAATACATGCATTCTCTACCTGCTATGCAAGTACATTGTATTAACGTACTAAGGAAAGTAAACGTCTGATAAAACTAAAAGGTGAGAATATTGTACCTTTAGTTATAATTACAAGATGTAGCTCGGTAGAACATAAAATAAAAGTTATTGAATTTCTACTTTCTCTATGTACTATGTACATAATCTATAGAGAAGGTATTGCACTCCACCCAAAGTTTTGATACCGAGATATATGTTTTAGGTTCCCTGTGTCAAAAAAAGAAAAGCATTTTCAGAAAAAGGTCCATGTGTGTGTGTGTCCGTGTGCCCGTGAACACGATAAGTCAAAAACGAAAATTGGTAAAATACCAAACTTGGTATTTAAGTTTAGTATCTTCCAGGGATGCGACACCAAGATTTTGAGAAAATTCCCCCCACCCCAAACTACTCTTTACATGGAACTTTTTTCGAAAATTTTGTATTTCTCAAAAATGGCTCTAACGATTTTGATTAAAATATCGTATATTAAAGATATTTACTTGACAAATAAAATGTATATCTTGAATTTTCTGGGAATATCCTCTGAAGCTTACTTTATTCTGGATGAAATTTACGGAATTTTGTATAACTGCTAAATCGTATGGGATAGATAAAAACTTACTTAACAAAAAACGTAGAGCACGTTAAAACACACAATTCATGTAAGATACATTTTTTCATGGAGTTGATCGTTTTTTAGATATTCCTTGTTTTTGGTTTCAGCTTTAAAAACTAAATTTTCTCATACAGGAATATGTCAACTCCTGTCCATACAAACAAAGGAACTTCAGCCACATAGCAACCATCTTTTGACTATCACTTTAACCTATGGTACTCCCTTATTTCGTTCTACTTACTATGAAGCAAGTAATAAGACTATTTCTGATAATTTTTTCTCGATTAGCATGAAGTAAATAGAAGCATAAGCAGAGATATAAAGTAATGTGAATGGAACACATCAGATTTTTCAATTAATAACAACAGACAAGAGAGACAATTTTACAAACGCCCATCGCACTACAAAACACATCTGGTCGGTAATGGTTTAAAAGGGGCAAATGTTATTGTCGATGAGTTGCGTTTCTGTGCACACGTCGGGGATCAATATTACGTCAGTGGGATGTTTACCCTGCACGCTGTAACTAGTAGTTCCGGCCTTGTGCGTGCGTGGTGGAAACCAATCTCTGCAGCCACTTAATTACTACGTGACGTCCACAAAAGTTTGCTTCGGTCGCCCTTGTTTAAAAATTCATGAGAAAGGTGTACACATATCCGGAACATCAAAGGTTCTACCCGCGTGGAATTTCAAATTGCACTGTGTTCTGTGTTGTACCCTTCTTCAGTATACTTCTTTCCTTCCTAGTTCCGGATCTCGTCACGTGAATGCGTTTTGCTCGCTTATCTACTATATTTTGCTTTCCTTTACTACTACAGAAAGTGGAGGAAGTATTACATTTCTCCCAAAATTTTGCTGTCGAGATTTCACAGGATATAAGTATTTTGATGACTTTATATAAAAATCAGCAGTGTTCCGTTCACATAACTTTCTCTAGCTGTTCCACATACAAACTATTCTTACGAAAGATTATTACACAATGCTAATCGAGACAAACCTAGCATAATTGATCTTATAAATTGCCTCCTTGTAAGTAGAAGGGACATAAAGGAATACATCAAGCAACAGTCAAATCTTTTTAAAGTCGGACACTATGTGCAACAACTGAAGCTCGGTTCGCTTTACATGGTTCTGTTTGAGAAAAATTAGCTAGTTTAAAATGAAAAATAACAAGAAATATCTCTAAAACGATCAAATCTACATAAAAACGTATATAATACATATATAATACATTAGGCTAAAGCAATAATCAAATCCTAAAGCTGGTCACTATGTGCAACAACTGAAGTTTGGTTCGCTTTAAATGGTTTTGCATAGTCCCGTATGAGAAAAATTAGGTAGTATAAATTAAAATTAATAACATGAAATGTATATAAAACGGCCAACTCTACAGAAAAACGTATATAACATAAATTATGTGTTTTAGCGAGATCTACAATTTTTGTACAATAAATTTCGGTATATCTCTTACTGTTTAAACATTGTGCAAAATTATGCATAACTCATCCAAAATAAAGAGGTGCTCAGAGACTATTCCGAGAAAATTTGAAATATACATTTTATTTGTGTTGTAAATATATTTAATATACGGCATTTTAATGATAATCATTAGAGCCATTTTTGAAAAAAACGTTTTCAAAGAAAAAATGTCCATATAAATGGTAGTTTGTAGTGGAGAGGGATTTTCTTGAAAATCTTAGTGTTGTATCTTTGGAGATACTTAACATAAATACCAAGCACAAGGGCCTTTTTCTAAAAATATATGTTTTGGACTCAAGAGACCTCAAAACATATATTTCCATGGAATCTCGGCATCGAATTTTTGGATAGAATACAGTATGTTCTCTAGCTGCTATCCTAGAGAAAATAGAAAGTATTTTTAGAATTAAGTGCGTGTGTGCGTGTCCCTGTGTGTGTACCTGTGAGCTAATAGATATGGTGTATTCCAAACACATGACTTTTCTACCTGTTCTACAAAATGTTATTACAAAAGCATCTTCTTTTAATTGCTTCATGCTAATCGAGATATCAACAGAAATCGTGTATTATCTATTTGTAGAAGGGAATACACTAGGCTAAAGAAATAGTCAAGTCTTTTAAAATCAAATAACATTTACGATTACTTTTGAAATTTGGATCTCTTTGCATATCAGAGTAAAACAAAAGAAAACCGGATAGCGAGTTTCTGTCTGAGAAAAGTATAAGTATTTTAAAATTGAAACTAATAACGAGGAATGCTGGGAAATTACTAACTGTACAAAAAAATAAATTCTACATATTTTTTGTGTAGTAAGTTTTTGTCTCTCTCTTACTCTCTCCCCCGGTTATCCAAAAGGGCTTCAGAAGCTATTCCAAAATATGTAAGATGTGCATTTCATTAATCATGAACATATCTTAAACATATGGTACTTTAACCCTAATCATTAGAGACGTTTTTCACAAAAACAGAATTCTCAAAAAATATACCAAGTAAAGAGTATTAGGGGGTGGGGGAATTTTCTTGAAAAACTTAGCGTCGCATTCTTAAAGATATCGAACTGAAATATTGAGTTTGATATTTAACGACTTTTCATGCTCTCTCTTTTTCTCTCTCACACAGGCTCGCATAGTACTATTCTTTTTTTTCTAAAATGATTATTTTTTGATTCAGTGGAGCTCCAAATATCCATATAATTCCAGTGAAAACTTGGTAGCAAATGTTTGGGTAGAGTACAGTAGTTTCACTACTACCACTGCTACTGCTATTGCTCCTGCTGCTGCTGCTGCTGCTGCTTGTATGTGTGTGTTTATCTCGAACTTAAAAGATTTAATTTCGTTTTTTTATTATTGTGTTATAAATATTAACAATGCTTTATTGGTAATGATATTTTATCGTTTTTAATGATGTCTGTGTTTGTGTTTTTTTGACATGTAAGTATTTTTAATATACCATTTTGGAGAAAATATCAATTTTCGAAATTTTGCCATATTAAGGGTAGTTTGGAGAGTTTTCTTGAAGAGTCTTCATGTCGCATCCTTGAATGGTATTGAACTTATATATCAAGTTTTGTAATTAACCAACATTTCTTTTATGAGTGTCCTTTTTCAAAGACACGCACACACATACACGTAAAAGCGTGCGGACCTTTTTCTAAAAGTGTTTTTTGCGTAAACGTATATTTACAGTGAAATCTCAGCATCAAATGCAATACTTTCTCTAACACTTCGTGCGAACTAGAGAGAGAGAGAGAGAGAGAGAGAGAGTAAAAATGAAAAGTCGGTTAAATACCAAAGGTAAACCGTAGGTATGTATCAGGCGGTAGCGCTTGTGGTTCGCATTTGGAAGGTTGCGTGTTTGATCCCCGGCGACCGCACACTGCCCAAGTAGTTTTTCGATTTCCCCTGGTCGGCAGGCGAATACTTGGGTGCTTTATCTTCTATTTGGACTTTTCTGTCCTTTTCTTATGCACTTCCTTGTCATCTGTCGTGTCTTCTAACTCTACGAGTAAAATTGGCCGATGTGCTGGATAGCGACAAATCTCTACGTACAACGTGTTCTCATTCGTTTAATATCAAAGAGTTCGGAGTGCAAGATATGCTTCTCCTACAAAATAAGACCTTATACTTCGGAAGATATTAATATTACGACCAATTTTTATGGTAACTGTTCTTCTTTTATTGAATTCTACTTCTGTAAATATTAGAAAGTTTTTTCGGACACGTGGTATATGAATCGAAGAAGTCACATCTTCATAGTTGCGTGTGAACCCGCGCGCACGTATAAATACCATAAGTATATATAACCAAACAAATGTTTTGAAATGTTCTTAAAAATTTAATTTTGGGAAAATTTGATTATTTTGGCAAGATAGCTCTTTGTTTTTTTACACAAACCGAACCAACACACCCAGATTGTTTTTCATGCTCACAGCAAGACAGACAAAATTATGCTGATAAAAGTCTTATGTGCTCCAGTCACATTACTTTATTTACCTTCTCTGCAAACAAACTATTTCTACAAAAGATTATACTTACATCTACTTCATGTTAATGAGATAAACCAGCAGAAATTGTCTTATTACTTAAGTTCTTGTAAGTAGAACGGAAGTAATGCTAAAACATAGTCAAATCTTTTAAAAGCTGTCGCTATGCAATGCTGTTGAGCTTTTCTTCTCTTTGCATGATCAGGAGTGAAATAAAAGAGATATGAAACGAATGACGACCTCCCATTTGTTAAAAGTAAGGGTACTTTGAAATTAAAACCAATAATAAGGAATATATCTGAAATGGTTTGCTCGACAAAAATGTGGTATATATGGCATATATATGGTATAAATTGTGTTTTAGCAAGCTCTACATTTTCTGTGTAGTAAGTTTAGGATGTACATTTTATTTACCACATAAATATCATGAATGTATAGTATTTTAATCAACATCGATGGAGGTATCTTTGATAAAAATCAAACATTTCAATAAATCGTTCATGTAAAGGGTAGTTTGGTGTGGGGAGATTGTGCTAAAAAAGTAAACATGAATTTTTGGTAAGATCTCAGTATCAAAATTTTGAGTGGAATACAGTACCTTATTTGTCTACTATGTATGAACATAGTAATTAGTAGAGAAAGTAAAAACAGAAGGGACTTGTTACAGTCCCAGACACAACTGCATGTTTTGTGTTTTGATACGTCATGATTAGAGTTGAAACAATTCCTTCGTAGACAAGATATCAAGAAGGCATGTTTGATGCGACTGTATGACATGACGTGACATTTAGAGGGAAGGTAGAACTGGTTTCCGTACAGTCTGAACTGAGCAACGGCAGGCGAGTTAATATCTAATCTCTGTGTGCATTGTTTATTTCATCTGAGTATACCGCTATGCTACGTTCAGTCACGTCACGTACACAGAGCACAAATAGTATTAGACATCGAATTTCTGATTGTCTGTAGGGAATTTATAGGGCGTGTCTTCTGATATCCGCTGGCCCCACCGTCACTCTAATTGGAGAAGGAGGACAGGTAGCTTACTGTTGTAGTACACGTCACCTAACCTCACTTCCAGTTGAGGGAGATAGCTATTCCTATTAGCGAATGAGTTGACAAGCCCAGCATAGGTATGCTCTATTGGTTCGATATAGAACACTCACCTACAAGGTGACAGAATCAGCCAATAAAATAAAAACATGACGTAATAAAGTCCCCTACAAACAGTAAGGAATGCGGTGTACGGAACAAGACAGTGCCGGTTTCTTTCTGTGCCTTGTGTACACTTAATTTTGAGTATCGGCAACCTCGGAAAGGATTGCTTAGTCATGACTAGAGCGAGTATTTTTGTTCCCGAACGGTTATGGAAGCTAATCGGTTAGTATTGCATGTCTGGAACTCGGATTCTGACACCGTAAGTTTCGCGGAGTAATAGAAGGCATATTTCAATACTGTAACATAACGAGCACAAACGTAATTGCTACTAAATTAATGTTGGATAGGCAGAGTCAAACTAAAACATCGGTACCATAGCTGGAATTTGGACCACGAATCTCTAGGTCTCTAGCCGGTTGCTCTACCACTGAGCCACTATTTAATTTCTCAACTGACTCACATGTTTCCCGGTGAACCACAAGGTGTTCTCAAATTATTTTGAGATGACATACCCCAATAGCAACTTACAATATCGTAAGTACTTTAAGTTCCAGGATTCAAAGTAATGCTATCACAGAGACCAGGAGGTCCGTGGTTCATATCCTGGATATGGCATTGAATTTTTCAGTCTGACTCTAACTATCCAACTCATGTCCTACACACGGCTTGTATGAAAAACAATTAAATCAATATAAATTAATATTGTTGATCAGCTAAATGCGTAAACATATAAATACTATAACATTTATAATGTTGACGTAACCTTATGTACGCCTCCGTACTATTTTGTCGTAGCAACATTATCGATAATGCCTATACATTATAACTCTCGTGGCCCTTACTTGTTTGTATAGTTCTCAATGTAATTCTAAAAGTATTTTCTAGTTTCTTAAAAGGTATAATCATAAAAAATAATCATTTCGCACAAATTACTAACAAATAACTTCATTAAGTTCCTACAGCATGAAACATATTCAAATGTTCCATTTGACCTAAAGCATATGTTAAAAGAACAAATAAGGTGTAAATTAAATATCAGTAAACAAATAAACCATTCTTTACACGCACAAATCTTTAATATAGCCCTACAAAATGCAACTTATACAGTATTATATCCAGATCACAATGAAGTTATAAGTTATTTTGCATCTTGCTGATGGAAAGATGTAACCTTCACAGAGAGTACCACGTTATACATATGTGCAGGACATCCTTCTCGTCTCGATTATGCCACTGCTGGACCACAACAAACTGTTCGATCAGCGAGCGATATATTCGATCGGGAACAAAAACGCTCGCTCTAGTCATGACCAAATATAGGAATTCTTTCACTACAACGAATGCAAGCTCGCCTCTGCAGTGTGGTGGTGCGTGCCTGCCTCATATTCAAGAGTTTGAATCTCGGTTAGCGTGACTTACCCAGATAAGGAATTTCTGGGGTTTCTCTTACTCACAGAAGACGAAGGTCTATGAAGCTCTATGAAACCCGGCCCATCTGAACATCATTTCACCCATTTCCTTCATCACCCGATTTGACCTACCACGTTATAGATCGTTGAAATATACACACGCACACACACTCTCACACATACCCCCACACCAGATGGCCCACCCAAGCCGTCCTCTGTAGTATTATGTTTCCCGCATACGTTAGTGCAAGAATATCAAAGGGGAAGTGCACGTACCAGCGAACCTTAACTGAGTAGTGCTGCTATCTGTGAGCACTTTCCTACTGGTTTCGCTCTGATAAGGTCGCATGGCTGTCAATTTGTTGTTCGAGTCAAGTCTTTCAATCATGCAGGAAACAACTGCAATGTATTTCAACGAAGACTACACAGATATAATAATGGTCTATGGGGAGACGCACCGCAATGTAGCTGAATCCGAAAGCTGTATTCAACGTTTTCCAACGAGACGTCTATCTTCTGCGCATGCGTTTAGACTACAGAACCGAGAGATCTTTCCAGATACAACGTGTTGTGGAAAGACCAATCTGCAACGCACCTAATATTTCCCGGAACAATATGGGGTATTTTGGAGCAAATCCCACGCAGTGTAAGCATAGCTTAAATTAAAATGATGAGCACTTACAGTGTAGTACAAACAATAATGTTATCTTATTATTTCATTTTAGTTTGCATTATTAGTTGTACCTATGATGATAATAATAATGTTGATAATAATACGCCCATAATAATGGCTATTATTAAAATTATGAAAGTCATTAGCTCTCAACCATTAATACCTACAATACTTCACATCGTAATTAGGGCAAAGAAGCTGCAGCAGGCTTGGGGATATCGAGGGATACAAATTATTCTGAAGGAACGAAAATTGCATCTCTTTAAGCTGCTCCTACACAAATAACTATATGGAAACGATTTCCAAAATCGGGTATCGTTCTGCAAAAGTCTCTTAAATAAAGTAGACGTAAATCCGGATTTCATCGGGCAGATGAATGCTATTTCGGCAATGACTCCACTGTAAATAGATATAATCTACATTACTGGTTACGAACAAATCACATGCTAGCGCACTGGGGTTTAACGTATGGGGCAGCATGCTAGGGGGCCACATTATTGGACCAGTTTATTTGGCTCCCAGACTAACTGTGTTTGCAATTCCTAAAGAATGATCTCGCTTCAGTTAGCTAGTTTCAGCATGATGGTGCACCACCCCATTATTGCACAGGGGTTAGGGAATATTTCAACAATGTGTTCTCCGAAGGATGGATAGGCCATGGTGGTTACATTCGATGACCAACGAGATCGCTGAATTTAGCTCCCTTGGGTTTTTTCTTATAGCCAGGGTTTACGAAATGGAACCGGAAAATCCAGATGTGTTAAGAGAAAAAATACGTCATGCTTGCACTTCATGTTGAGAAGAGTCCACGCTAATACTGAGAGGCGCTAACAACAATGCATTCAACAATGCGGACATGTATTGAATATTTGTATTATGAATAAAGCAATAAATAAGATATGGCAGTCTGTAACATAGGTTTAAAAGAACATAAATTAATTATATTTATAATATTCATTATCCTATATTGCAATAAAGGATATAATAATATTTATTTAATATTGCTAGTTGCTAGGCACAAATTGTTGCATTATGTGAATTGATAAATTAGCTGTCAGATATCGATATGCCTTGAAACAGATTATTAATATGCTTTGGCGTATTGTTTTGCTCAGGGACAATCTTTCTTCTACTCAAGAACATTTCTCGAGCCCAGGAATCGAACCCGGCACCCCACCACAGTGAGAAAGTGTTCTAGCGAGAGCTATGGGACCAGTTATAGCAGTTGTTGGTTTTCAAGCTCTGGTCTGACGTTTAGTAAGGTTTCCTCTGTGTGGGTATCGCGTCCCCTTTACTGGCATGCTTAGGCAAACCTTTCGGCGGCCGCATTATCCAGGAGTAAACTAGCTTCAGTGAAGGACGGCTGGCGTGGCGTCATGGTTGCATTTATTTTTTCTTTTTTCCTCCGAAATAATTTTTTTAGTGTAGAAATTATAGATGGGGAAATTATAAGATTAGATTTAGAATGTTTCAATTGACTGGTAATCATTTCGTAAAATACATTTATGACAAAATGCTTTATTAGAATATGGTGATTGGGAGATATGGAGTCTTACTGCCATAGATTCTGGATTCCCATGTTACAGTTAAGACTTTCTTGTTATGTAATACCAAAAGCTGGGAGCGGTTCTAGCTAAGATTCGTTAGAGAAGATCAATTGGCATGAAGAGCGGAATGGGGAAGTTACGAAAGAACTTGAAACAGGTTTTATGTGTTTAATTTGACGTTTGTAATTTTCTTTACTTCAATTCATTCTTATTCCTTGTGTGTAGTATATAGTTCTCTATTAGTTTGCTCATACTTTTTTTCTTTCACTTTACTTTTTACCTTCTCTATCACGTACATAGTAGCTTGATAGTATTCCCCCAAAAAATTAGATACCATGATGCCACCGGTATACAGGTTTTGAGTGCCCTTTTAATAAACATATATAGCAACGTCCGTGTGTGTATGTATGTGAACGGCATAAATCTATAACGAAAGTACCGCTTAATACCAAGCATGATCATAAGTTCAGCATTCTTTCAAGAAAGATTTTCCGCAAAATCCTGCCACATCAAACTACTCTCTATATGGCGTATTTTTCGAAAATTATGCTTTTCTAAAAACAGTTCTATCGATTTTGTTTAAAACATCACAATATTTAAGCTATTTTAGGGCAAATGGAATGTATGTCTTCAACTTTCTGGGAATAAACTCTGAAGTCCTCTACATTCTGGATGACTTTTGCATATCTAGCAAACCGTAAGAGATAGATAAAATCGTACTACACAAAACATGTAGATCTCTTTCAAGCACATTTATGTCGCATACATTTTTACTTTCTCTACTCGTACTATGTACATAATGTATTGAGGAGGTACTACATTTCACGCAACAATTCCATACCGAGATTTCACCGGAAATACATGTTTTGGGTCCCCCTGAATCCAAAAAAAGCATTTTTACAAAAACGTCCGTGTGTGTGTCTGTGGACAGCATATCTCAAAAAAGGTTGAATGGTTCTTAAGTTTGGTTTCTTCCAAGGATGCGACACGAAGATTTTCAAGAAAATCCCCCCCACCCCCAACTACCCTTTACATGGAACATTTTTCGAAAATTATGATTTTCTCAAAAATGGCCTTAACGATTTTGATTAAAATATTATATATGAAAGACATTTACCTTACAAATAAAATGTATATCTTGAATTTTCTGGGAATAGCCTCTGAAGACTACTTTATTCTGGATTAATTTTACGGAATTTTGCATAACTGCTTAACACAAAATACACAAAAACTTACCAGCCCGCCTGGGTATTGTGGTGGCAGCGTGTCTACCTCTTGTTCAACAGGTCGTGAGTTGGAATCTCGCTTAGGGTGAGTTACATGGATAAGATTTTTTCGGGGGTTTCCCTTATCCTGAGAAGACCAATGTCAAGTAACTTTGAGCATTTGAGCATCATTTCACCAATTTCATTCATCGTCCGGTATGAGCAACCAGGTTAAAGCATGTTAGGCTTAAAAAAAGAAAACAAACTTAGCACACAAAAAATGTAGAGCAAATTAAAACACACAATTTATGTTATATACATTTTTTCGTGGAGTTATTCGTTTTTGAGACATTCCTTATTTTTGATTTCAGCTTTAAAAAAATGTATACTTCTCTCATACAGGAATTTGTCAACTCGTATCCATACAAACAAAGGAACTTCAGTCACATAGCAACCAGCTTTTGACTATCACTTTAACCTATAGTACTCCATTATCTCGCTTCTACTTACAAGGAAGCAAGTAATAAAATTGTTTCTGGTAATTTTTTCTCGATTAACATAAAGTAAATAGAAGCATTAGCTTTTTAACAATAATTTGTTCAGAGGTGTAGAGAAAGTTATGTGAATGTAACACAAGATTTGTTTTTAGTTAAACATTTCCTAGACATTTCTCGTCATCACATAGCGAGTACCCCTTAAAATCCCACGAGAATAAAGATAGACAGCACTTAACTTTATTGATGCATTTTGAAGTTGTGGCTTACAGCGTTTGCGAGCTGTATTATCGGCCGGGTTTGATGTAGGTATGACCTGAAATTCCTGAGTGGTTTGGTAACTTCCGCTAGATGTTTTCTTTCTCTGGGTCAGGGTTTCGGAACGTGTGAGGGTATTAGTGTGTCCTTGGCGAGTCTTGACGAAGTTTCAGCGTTTAAGAAAGTTAGGTAATTTTGTTGCCTTTTCTGACCGGCCTCTTTATTTCGTGAGCATTTAGCTGAAACGAGGCCAACATACTTTAAATTTTATCAAGGGGTTTAGGTTTTATTTTAATGAACATGTATAACTACAAGTTTGAAACTCCAAACTGATAATGCTAGTTTTGGAATAATTGTTTTTTCACACAAGCCGTGTGTAGGACAGTTGAGAAATTCAATGCTATGCCGGCATGTTGCCATGGTAGCTCAGTGGAAGAGCAACCGGCTAGAGACCGCGAGATCCGTGGTTCAATGGCTATGCCTTTGCATTTTTCAGTCTGACTCTACCTATTCAACCTAATAATGCTAGCTTTTGTAAATTTATAATACATGTAATACAATGCAAATAAGTTACAGTGTATATTTAATCAATTTTGTTTCTAATGGTAGCGAAGTTATGGCCAAATTTGTTTATGTTTTTGTCACTTCACTAAAAATACCCTTGTGTCAAAAAAATGAAAATTTTCATCAAATATTTTAAACATCTAATTTTTGAAACTGCCAGGTTTCTCTGCGTCTGTTTTGTTTAGGCTCCAATCATTTTTAAAGTTATGAATGTGCCTTTTTGTCATAAAAAATATCATTGTTGTTTTGAAAATTGAAAAATATGATTAAATACATCTGACAGTAATACCTAGGGTAATTCTTATTCATTGTATCTCTGTGAACATTTACAGCACATTTTATTTGTGTAACGGAAAACTACTCCGCAATGAGCATTTTACGAGAAGCAGAAAAACAATGAAAGGTTGGAATGCATTAAAAGTTGGTGTGTTGGACTCTCAACTTTCGTTTTCCTCTGCTCTGTTGCTGCCTTTTCTGTTCTTTTCTTCTTGCATCGCTGTTTAGCTTCTTCATAACGTCTTTTTTTACTTTGCATGATGCGAATTAGATCTCGTCGTTTTTTCTTGTCGAGTCCAGTTTCAACTCTAGTGCTTTGCCGTAGCTCCAGTAACTTTAAGGCATTTAAAACGGTGCCTGATGGCCAATTATACCTTTTTGTATCTAGGAATGTTTAAATTATTTTATGGAATTAAAATAAAAAGCAGATTTTTTGTGATCTTTTAATGAAATTTAGGTCATACATGCCCTTAAGAGAAGCACTGTCCTTAAGGTCCTTACATAAATGGGATTTTACTGTTCCGTATTTTGTCGTATTTGTTTAAAGTTTATAGTGGTTTTCAGCTCGGATTTCGATCCATTTACTTAAAGTCTATATTGTTTACGAAGGGGTTAAAGTTGATATCATTGAGATAAATTTGTTTTAGTATGTTATTAGCCTATGCCCCAGTCGCAGTTATTGTTTCTCCTGATCTAAAGTTGTTAAATTTAGATGTCATGCCGGCCGAATTTAGCCATCAGCGACGAGCCGTGTGTACTTTCCTGTGAGTGAGTGTACCAGAAATGTAGACATGTATTATTTTTTGTGAAACTATAGTGCTCTCATAATATACAGACAGTGTTTAAATCATTTTCTTGTAATAGAAATTGTTTATCGTAAAGTTTGCTGAAAACTCTCTAGAAAATACACTTGGTTTATGAGAAACGCATTTTTTTACAGTGTTTAACGCCCGCTTTTACTACCATGGCACCGCAGGCGATGACATTGATTGTACATTGAATGAAAATGGAGCACCTGTGGAGTGTGATGACGGGGGGAACCGGAGAAAACCCTCCCTGCGCCGCTTTGTCCACCACAAATCCCACATGTGGTCGCTTGGGATCGAACCCGAGCCGGCTAGGTGAGAGGAGAGCGGTCTAACTACTCGACCACGGCGCGGCCCGAAACGAGGTGATTTGTTATTAGGGTCGCCAAAAGGCATAGCAGTATACGAATAAACCTGAGCAAGGGCGGCATTTCTCCTTGTAATTATGTTTGTCGATTTCCCTCCATTTTTATTTTCTCTACTTAGTACATAAGAGGATGAGGTATTGATTGCACTTTACCCAAAAATTCGACATCGAGATTTCATCGGAGGGGTCCTCCCCTCTATAAAAAAAAAAAAATAGAAAAAGGTTCTTATGTGTGTGTGTGTATGTGTGTGTGTGTGAACACTATAACTCAAAAACGAAAAGCTGGTAAAACACCAAACTTTGTATTTACTTTTAGTACCTATCTTCCAAGGAAACAACACGAAGATTTTCAGGGAAATTCACCACCCTAAACTATCATTTACATGGAAAACATTTCAAAAATTTTGATTTTCTCAAAAATGAATAACGATTTTGATTAAAATACCCACATTAAAGATATTTGCCTGGCAAATACAATGTTTATCTTTAATTTTCTGGGAATAACCTAATGTGAATGAGTTTTACTGAATTTTGTAAACCTGAAGATATAGACAAAGACTGTGCATCTCGTTAAAACACACAGTTTGTGTTATGTAAATTTATTTTGTTACTGGTTTCAGTTTTAAAATACTTCCTGGCAATGCAAAGAAACGGGTTTCAACCAAATGGCAACCAGGTTATAAAATATTTGACTCTTGCTTTAGCCTAGTGTATTCCCATTTCACCCTTCTACTTACACGGAAGCAAGTAATACGACCATTTCTGCTTACGTTTATCTCGATTGGTAGGAACTATAGGTAGATAGATGAATACAAAGATGTAGAGAAATTCATCTGAATGAAACACTTCAGATTTTTGATCCACGTGTCTTTATAAATAGCAGTTAATACTTATTAACGCACTTGGAATCTTTCTGGCAGATATGCCAATATCCCATACTTTTTGTTCATCCTGTAGGATTTAGTGTAGTTTGGATTTACGTGTTGCCGCTAGTATGATATCAAACTCCATTTAAATAAAATTCATTCATATTACTTGAATGTTGCAATTTGAAAGAAAACGAATGCCAGTTTTAATTTCACCGTACTCCCACGTCCCAATATGCGCAAAGGTTTGGCAGAACATTCGGTGTAAAATGGAACATGTGTAGGTAAATTAGGCACGAAGGGTATTGGCTGTGTTTAATCAGATGGTTTTTCCATAACTGTAAGTAAGGGAAAGAAAATTCCCGTTTGGATGCTTTGAAACGCCTAACGCTCACTTGGTCGGACTGTTTGAATGGGCACCAGTATTTGAAGAGCTGTATTTTATCTGACTCGAAATTTTTGCCCCGGGCACTTCAGCATTAACTCCATGGAACATGTTTAAATACTGCTCAAAGGAATATTAAAGCTTAACACATAATTACCTATCAATTCAAGTATTTACTCAATAATTTGCGATAACATTCCTTTGGATTTTACTTTTTCTACCACGTACAATAGGTAAGCGAAGTATTATATTCCACCCTCAAATTCGATGTAAAGCATTTCACCGAAAATATTTGTTTTTGATCTCCCCTGAATCCAAAAGGAGCATTTTTAGAAAAAAGGCCCGATTATGTGTGTCTTTGTCTTCAGTTAAATACCATACATCTTTCAAGGTCGATATAGAAAAATTATCAATATCCCAAACTACGCTTTATATGGAAAAAGTGTAGACATGTTTCATCTTCTTAAAAATGGGAGAGACGATTTTGCTTAAAATGTCGTATGTTTATGACATTGTCATTATAAATAAAATATATATCTTTAATTTTCTTGGAATAGTCTCTGAAACCCTATACATTCTTTTACATGACACATAAACGGTAAGAGAGAGACAAAATGTTACAAGTTTATGGCTCACAACTTATATCAAATACATTTTTAAGGGGCAGTCAAACATGTTCAATGCACTCCTTCTTTTGGTTTCAGTTTTAAAATACCTCTACTGTTCTAAAATTGGAAGACATTCGGTTTTGTTTCTCCTGGTCAATACCGTCACATAGCAACAGCTTTTAATGTGTGTACTTATATTTATATATATATATATAAAATTCTATTTTATTTTATGTCCATATTGCGATGGATCTGTTCGGTTAAGGTATCTCGTTGACGGTTTGTGGTAGAGAAAGGTCTCATTCCCGTCTCATCATACTACCTTCGTTTCGCGCCAAGCAGATGGTGTCAGACTGCCGTCCAGGAGCCAGATAGTGTCATCTGCAGTCAAACGGCGAAGTGCGGTTAGCCTTTAAAGTTCTCATCCCCTTACACCATACTACTTAGCTCCGCGATAAGAAAACGGTATTAGGGTGCCAACCAGTCTACTGCTTGCATTATCTGTGGACAGATGACAACGCAATCGCAATTACTATTCAATTTTACCATTATTTTAGGCTGATGGTGGAACTTTGGATCATGATATTAAATATCCAATTCCGTATTTACCTTAGCGACTGAGGGAAGCCATCCAAAACCCTCAGACAGATGGGTCGGCCCCTGGGATTTGAACCCATTACCTCCCGAATGCAGGCCATAGACGTTTCCGCCTTAAGAGATTTGACTATAGCTTGAACCAGGTGTCCTAGATACCCAACTGCTCCTACCAGGGCCAGAAGATGGAATAGAGAAGTTCCATGAAATACCTAAGCGTCACTAACTTTTCGTGAACACGTGCGCAGAGCGTCGGATATAGCCGTTCTTTACCCTGTTCTGGCCTCCCAAATGCTAGTCCACTTAAAGTTACGTCTTTTTAAGGCTCTCATAATCCCTCTGATGCTCTACGCCTGCGAAATGTGGAGTATGGCAGCAGACTCCTGGCTTCTCTAGTTACAGCGGACAGAATAGATTGACCGTAGTCCTCTATTCTGTATGTCAACATTTTCCAGTGAGACTACTACATGAAGCTTCGGCCCTCCCATAAGTGGAGGATGTAATTAGGCGCCGGGCTCAGAAATTCTACGCCAGATTGGGCGAACATGAGATCGTTGGGAGAGCAGTTACCTACTGAACGCGAATACAGGCAGTATCGGCACCCCTTCAAGCCATGCAACGGCTTCAAACCAGCAAACAGCAAATTAATTGAATAAGGTACCCCCTCCCAACATTGGGAGTGGTCAAACAAAATTCTCCAACATAACAATTTAATCAAACCAAACACTAGCGGAGCAGAGGAAAAGGATGCTACTCCTAAAAATGTAACCGTTCGAGGAGCCTAACTAGTGCTACCTCCTTAACATCATCACCCGAAATCTCACAAATAGATCTAAACCTAAAGCATCCTCCTTCATTAAGCCCTTACCAAGATATGTACACAGAAACTAAACCTAGGCCCACCAGGAGTCTACAAGATCTCGGACGGACGGACGGAACCTCATGTATTGCCTAATTCGCATTGTACCACTAAGGAATTGAGTAATTTCACAAATTATGTAAATGTGTATGTGCCATTAATGTGAAGTAGAGAGAGGGATAAGAATTTGCAAGAATGTTTTGTACAAGAGTGAGTAGAAAAGTAATGCGAGAGAAAAAGAACTTCGAATTAATGAGTTACCTTTAAGTTGAGCATTATCATCATTGAAGGCATCCTCAAAGGTTCGGAAATTGATGTGTTTGGAATGTACACACCACTGGAGCTTGAACTAAAATCTGTGAATGCTCAGGAATTAGCTCTGCTTGAGAACCAGAAAAATTGTTGTTACTTCTTTAATTTTTTTGGTAGTGTTTAACGCCCGCTTTAACTACTTATGGCACCACAGGCGGTGACACTGATGATACATGAATAATGATGGAGCACCGGTGGAATGCGATAGCGGGGGAAATCGGAGTACCCGGAGAAGACCCGCCCCAGCGCCGCTTGGGATCGAACCCGGGCCGTCTAGGTGAGAGGCGAGTGATCTAACCACTCGGCCACGGCGCGGCCTTTTAAATTATCAACATTTTTTAACTATAACAGTTGATGTTTAAATTGAACCGTTGTTCAGCTCATAGATGTTAAAAGCCAATCCAGGTGATATAGTACATTCGACGAAATTAGATATTCGTCAACATTAGAATAGACTGGGTGAGGTAATTTAGCGAGTAATGAAACATCATTTCAGTGTGCTATTAATTGAGCCGGTACCACATTAGTATATTTATTGGTATGTTTGAGTAATAAATTCCCGACACTCTTGCGATGCTGATATATCCCCGACAAAACTATTTTAAACAACATTATTACATTCGTGGTAAAAGTATACTCCCTAAATCTTTAATTTTGCATCGTGTATTAGTTTAAAATGATGTAAACTAAACTTACCTTGTGCAGAAGTAGATGCTTTATTATTAGCTAATGCCATTTCAACTAGCTCTTTAGCCCGCGAGCTCTTTTTATCCTTTCAAATCAAACTGGAAATCCCTACACGCAGCTACGGAAGGCTATGTAGCCACCAAACCAATGGGCAAATGTTGGAAGAGCACAAATTGTTGAAAACTTAAAAGCACAAATGTTGTAAATGAACACTTAACACATTTGGCCCACTGACTCTCAAGTGCACAAAAATGATAAAACGCATTTATCACATTTGTGTATGCCAGTACAGTAATTAACACATCTGTCATGATAGAAGATGAAGGAAAATGCTTGGTTTTTCACATGAGTGCACAAGAAAGCAATGCATTAAATGGTTACAATTTTACACTTAACTCAGTTTATCCCAAAAATGTACTTAACACATGTGTGCGCTAAGCCATCGACTGTTAACGTTATAACTTTCATTGTTTGCATTGAACGAAGAGAGAGCACACGTGCACACGGTAGTGGCAAGAGCTGGCAACACTACGCAAAATGTCAGAGACGGAGATACACGCGGTGTTTTAGCTTGAACTCAGACGTCTCCAATACTACACTCGCGCTTACAGCCCCTGAATGAAAGCGTGGGTTATGACGTAACATTAGTCCATTCACCACTTCCCTGTGACACGCAGTTGTGAATTGTATAGATTTTCCGCGAATGGTGCCGCGAAGAATCGAAGACTTTAACGCCCGGGGACCGATACTCTCGGTTCTGGAGTCGACGCCCTCTTCCGCGCATCTGTAGTTACAACAGAAATAAAATGGACAGGTTTCTGCAAATGAAGGACAGGTTTCTGCAAATGAAGGACTATGTGAAGGAATATGCTGTAGGTATACTTAACATGACGTGAACTCATGCTAAAGGTGTCTTTCCTTTTCTACTACGCCCAACGGTGGGGAGGATATTGCTTTCCACTCGGGATATCACCGGAAATACGCATTTTGAGACTCCCTGAGCCGCCCCCCAAAAGAAAAAAAATTCTGATGTACTCCATTCACATGACTTTCTCTAGCTATTCCCTTATAAACTATTCTTAAAAGAGATTATTCTGCCACCTGCTTAATGCTATCGAGATAAACATTAACAAAAATGGTCTTATTACTCACTTCCTTATAAGTAGAAGGGAAATAAGGGAATACACTAGGCTAAAGCGATAGTCAAATCTTTTAAAAGCTGATTAATGTGTTTAACAATTTAAGTTCGTTCGTTTCGCATGGCCAGCAGTAAAGCAAGAAAGGTGAAACGAAAAGTGACTTTCCGTTTGAATAACGTTACGTAGTTTAAAATTTGAAACCAATAACAAGGAATATCACTAAAATGGTCAACTTAAAAAAAAACTATATGATAAATTATGTGTTTAAATATAGGAATAAATGTTTGTCTATCTCTTACGGTTTATCAGTTATGCAAAATTCATCCACAATAAAGATGTCTACACAGGCTGTTCTCAGAAATTGAAGATATACATTTTATGTGTGATGAAAATATGTTTAGTATACGGTATTTTAATCAAAATCATTGAGCCATTTTTGAGAAAAAAAATCAAAAAGTGTTCCATGTAAAGTTAGTTTGGGGTGGGGTTACCCGAAAATCTTCGTGAGACATCCATGGAAGATACTAAACATACCAAGTTGGGTGGATTCAATTTAGCCCATCTCTAGTGGATTGTCAATCGTAGTGAAATGGCTGCTCAAGATCATAATAAGAATTCACGGAAATGTGTACGCAAATTTAAGGACGAACAATTTTACTGTCCTGCTTCTAACGAAAATGTAAGGTGTCTTATTTGTTGCAAGAGTTTGAGGATGTTTGAGAACGTGATTCTTACAGCCAAGCAATTTTATCAAAATTAATCTTGATTATCATACACAATCATATTATTATTAAAACATTATTAACATTAATAATAATAGTAGCAGTCTACTACTATAATCAGCTGTGCGAGCATAATTTAATAAATCCATCGAACTTTAAACATACTTTAGCAGGTATTGTAAATGCAAGCTTAATGTTTTCTTAGGGATGTAGAGATGTGATAATGGATAAAAGTGTATAACTCATAATCGTACTGTAGGGATGAAACGTGCAGTACAACTTCAGGGACTGATGACATTTTCAAAATTGAAAACGCTAAAATCGCATCCAGGATCTCTCATACCAGATGCAAATCTATGTGCGCTGTTGAAAGCAGTCGCATATGACAGTGAAATAGAGTTGAATACTGTTGTGCTATAATTCCTCTACCGAATTCACCCTTCACTGTGACTGTGGCATGTATTTACAGTGCAGCACTGCGACTCTGCCCCCAATACAGTATTTCTGGTGACGTAGTCTTTGTAGATGCCAGGCTTGAACTGTTTACGCCGTGACGTCGTAGATAACAGACCACTCCAATCCTAGCGGCTGCAAATGAACCACGAAACCACGTTTTACTCACCGTCAGTTATTTATGGTGCCTTTGTACACGGTCTATGTGTTGACGATGGTTTGAGTGTAGTTAACTTAAAGCAAATTAATTGCTTGAGAATTCCTTAGCCTGGTCATTACCTACATGATGCGTTCCATAATGTGCCATATCTTATACATGTCAGTATACATAGATTCTTGTCATGGATCCAAGAATCTGCATACCTATCTGTGCCATTCTCTGCTTTTAGGTAAATTTTTCTCTCTACTTAGTAGTAGCACATGGGTAGGGAAGATATTGTACTCCACCCAAAATTGATATCAAGATTTTCCGGAAATAAAGATGATGTTATGATTGATTGAAGGTAATTTTATTAATTGTATTAATATTTATTCTCAGTATATATTTTATTATAAATAATATAATTTATTTTATTGAATGGGAATTAATTAGATTGCTTTTTAAAAAATAAGATTATAATAAGATTTTTATATTAGGATTATACGACTTAGAGTTCCCTGTATCCAAATATATTTTTAGGAAAAACCTCCGTGTGTGCGTGTCCGTATGTCTGTGAACACGATAACTGAAAAAAAAAAACGAAAAGTCGGTAAAATGTCAGATATGAAATTTAAGTTTAGTGTCTTCAGATTGGTCTTATTACCTGCTTCTTTGTAAGTAAAAAGCAATACACTAGAATACATGATAGTCAAATCTTTTAAAAGCTGGTCGGTATATGAAATAACTGAAATTCAGGTTTCTTTGTTTGTATGAGTAAACAAAACTAGAGACGGAAAGAAAGATACTTCCTAATTGAGTAAAGTTTAAGTAGCTTAAAACTGAAACCAATAATACGGAATATCTCGGTACTTAACGGTTAATTCTACAACAAAAACGTATATGACATAAATGGTGTGTTTTAACGAGATCTATAGTTTTTGTACAGTCCATCTCTTACGGTTTACCAGTTATACAAAAGTTATCCAGAATGAAGAAGACTTTAAAGGCTATTCCCATAAAATTGAAGATATAAATTTTGTTTGTCATAAAAATGCATTAAGCATATGGTATTTTAATCAAAGTAGTTAAAGCTATTTTTCAGAAAATCAACAATTTTGATAAATATTCCATGTAAGGGGTAGTTTAGTCTGGGGGGAATTTCCTGAAAATGTTCTTTTAGCATTTTTGGAAGATGCTGATCTAAAATAACAAGTTTGCTATTTAATCAACATGCGTGTATGTCACTGAACTCTAAACGGTTGGACCGATTTTGAGGAAATTTTTGTGCGTGTTCAAGTGGATTGAAGAACGGTTTAGATTCACAATTCGATCCGGTACATAATTTTTTTAATTAATTTATGTATTTTTCTTTGCTGTTAATTTTTAGATGGTTTATATTGGATCCGGCAGGCAGCGCTGCGAATGCGGTATCGAAATATTTGAAGATTAATTACTTTCTCTACACGTACTATGTAAATAGTGTGTAGAGAAAGTATTGTATTGCCACCAAAAATTCGTTACTAAGATTTCACCGGAAATGTATGTTTTGGGTCCCCCTGAATCCAAAAAAAAAAAAGCATTTTTGGAAAAAGATCCGTGTGTGTGTGTCTGTGGACAGCATAGCTCAAAAACGAAAAGACGGATGAATACAAAACTTGGTATTTAAGTTTCGTATCTTCCAAGGATGCGACACGAAGATTTTCAAGAAATCCCCCCCCCTCCAACTACATGGAAAATTTTTCGAAATTTTTGATTTTGTTAAAAATGGCTCCAACGATTTTGATTAACATATCGTATATTAAGATATTTACCTGAAAAATAAAATGTATATCTTGAATTTTCTGGGAATAACCTCTGAAGACTACTTTATTCTGGATCAATTTTACGGAATTTTGGATAACTGCTAAACTGTAAGCGATGGACAAAAACTTACCACACAAAAAATGTAGAGCACATTAAAACACACAATTTATTTTATGTACATTTTTTTCGTGAAGTTGATCGTTTTTTAGATATTCCTTGTTTTTGGTTTCAGCTTTGAAAAACTTCAGTCACATAGCAACCAGCTTTTGGCTTTCACTTTAACCTATGGTACTCCCTTATTTCACTTCTACTTACAATGAAGCAAGTAATAAGACCATTTCTGCTAATTTTTCTCGATTAGCATGAAGTAAATAGAAGCATAGGCTTTTCAACAATAATTTGTTACAGAAATATAGAGAAAGTCATGTGAATGGAACACGTCAGATTTTTTTTTAATTTCCGTTAGACTCGGTAGTTGGTGCTGCGATCGGATTGAAGGAAATGTCATGTCAATTTGTTGCTTTTTTGCACATTCGTAGCATTTTAAGCATTTTTTTAGATATATTTTAATCAAAATAATTACAATCTATTAAAATAATTACAATCTATATATTACATTTTATAATTCTCGAATTTAAAAGTTTTGAACAGGACAACGCCTATGTGTGAGTGTGTGTGAATGTATTGAATGTAATATGGTACCTTCTCTATCCACTATGTGCATTGTATGTACGTGCTAGAGTACATAAAATAATCTGCCGTGTTCCATTCACACGAGTTCATCTGTTCTGCAAAGAAATAATTCTTATTACAGATTGCTCTTTTGTCTATCGCTTTAATCTAGTTTTTTGCCCATTTTCTCATGCCAAGAAAAATGATGTGTTACTTTCACATGACTTTCTCTATATCTCTGCAATAAATTATTTTTAAAAAGCTTACTCTTCTATTTGCTTCCTGCTAATCGAGAACAAATTAGCAGAAATAGACTTATTACTTGTAAGTAGAAGGAAGTACCATAAGATAAAGTGATAGTCAAAAGCTGGTTGCTATGTGACTGAAGTTCCTTTGTTTGTATGGACAACAGTTGACAAATTCCTGTATAAAATGTATAAGTTTTTCATAGCAGAAACCAAAAATAAGGAATGTCACAAAAACGACGAACTCCACGAAAAAAATGTATATAATATAAATTGCGTGTTTTAACGTGCTCTACATTTTTTTTATAGTAAGCTTTTGTCCATCTCTTACGGTTTAGCAGTTCTTCAAAATTCAGTGAACTTCATCCAGAATAAACTACTCTTCAGAGCCTATTCCCAGAAAATTCAAGATATACATTTTATTTGTCAGTTAAATATCTTTAATATACGAAATTTTAATCAAAATCGTTAGAGCATTTTTTGAAAAAATCCAAATTTTCGAAAAAAGTTCCATGTAAAGGGTAGTTGGGGGTGGGCGGATTTTTCTCAAAATCTTCGTGTCGCATCCCTGGAAGATACTAAACTTAAATACCAAGTTTGGTATTTTAACTACTCTTCGTTTTTGAGTTATCGTGTTCACAGACACACGGATCTTTTTCTGAAAATACTTTTTTTTTGGATACAGGGGACCCTAAAACATATATTTCCGGTGAAATTTCGGTATCGAATTTTTTGGTGGAGTGCAATACCTTTTCTATACACTATGTACATAGTACATATAGAGAAAGTAAAAATATGCAGTAAAATCATTGTGCTAATGTTCATCTCCTTTACCGTGATGTAAATAGAAGGATACGGTTTAGTAAGAGTAGTTTGGTGCAAAATATTTAGAGGAAGAGATATGGATGTGACACATTAGTTTTTGTGTATTATACCGTGTTTAGAAATTTTAATTATTTTATAGGTTAATTATTGATACATTTTAGCCCCTGTTAATGACGTATGTTATATTCTTAAATACTCCAGTAACGTACTTGTATATTTGGGTCAGCCATGTATACAAATTCATTCATCGTACGTAGGAATACCTCAGAAGTTTGACAAACAGCGAGTGAAAGAGAGAGAGAGAGAGAGAGAGAGAGAGAGAGAGAGAGAGAGAGAGAGAGAGAGAGAGAGAGAGAGAGAGAGAAAATTCGTCAAATTAGTGTGGCAGTTGTGGTAGGTTCTCAATGAGGTTGTTATTCATCCTGAGCGAATGGGTAGGCCTATACGTGAAGTGTTTTTGTCAGTTCAAGTACTTAAGTGGTTGGCAAAACAGTGTGCTCTAAAACTATTGATGGTGTGTGAAAATTTTAATTCTAACATAAAAGTAGCTTAGAAATTGACTCGTGCGACGTGAACTTCATTCAGAATTCTAGTGGAATGGAATGTTTCCAAAACTTGGCATCTTAATTAGGGCTGAAGTCCCCTACCCGTTAAAATATTGTTTGTCAGATCATGCTTTCTCTAGTCATTAGTGTTTAAATTATTCTCATCAAGATTTCACTGGGAATACATGTTTAGAGGTCCGCAAATAAACAAAAACACGTTAAAATTAGCTGTGGTGTGTGTCTGTATGTGGGCAGAATAACTCAGAAAATTCCGTTAAATACAAACTTCAATATAAAGTTTAGTATTTTCCAAGGATGCGACATGCAGATTTTCAGGAAAATCTCTCCCCCCACCTAAAATTTTCCACTATTTAAAAATAGCTCTAACCATTTTGATTAAAATGTTTACATGGAAAATAAAATGTATGTCCTAAATTTTTTGAGAATAGCCCATGAAGTCCTCTTCATTCGGAATGACTTTTTCATAACTGGTGAGCGTAACAAATAGACATAAAATTATTATACAATACATGCAACTCTCAATAAAACACACGCTTTATGTCATATAGGTGCAGATTTTTGTGTAATGTTAGCCTTCAGGACTTAACGGGATACCCTGTTATTTGTTTCAATTTTAAAACACTTAAATTTTTTACAAAAGGAAAGGCCTCCCCTATTTTATCTCTCTTTTGTTTTACTTCTTGCCAAGGAATGAGAACCGAATTTTAATGACAATCACACATTTAAAACATAATTAGATATCTTGAATCTTCTGGGAATAGCCTCTGAAGACCTCTTCTTTCTGGAAGACTTTTTTATAGGAAGTAAATCGTAAACGATAGGCAAAAACATAGAGTTCGTTAAAACACACAATTTATGTCACATTTTTTTTTTTTTTTTTTGGTAGGCTTAACCGCTAGCGAGTTAATCCGTGTTATTGGTTTCAGTTTTAAGCTTCTTTAACTTTTCTTACATGGGAAGACATCTTTCTTTTCGTTTCTCTTTTGTTTACTCGTTGCAAGCAAACAGCCGGATTTCAATTGCTTCACATAACGACTGGCTTTTAAAATATCTGACCGTCGCTTTAGCCTAATGTATTCCCTTATATCCCTACTACTTACAATGAAGTAAGTAATGAGACCAACTCTGGTCATTTTTATTTCGCCTTGTATGACGTAAATGAAAAAATAATCATTGTAAGAAAACTTTGTAAATTAGCTAGAAAAAGCCACGTGAGAAATCTACTTCATAACGTTTAGTGCATCTTTTATAGTTAAGTAATGACACAAAAGATCAAAATTCATTCCGAATAAAGATAACGCCACAGGCTGTTCGTAGAAGAGTCACTCTGCATATTTTATTTCCCCTACAAATACCTTAAACATATGAATTTAATTAAAATATATTATATCCAATTTTGATAAAGCAAGGGATAATGTTTTCTGATACGGATTTTTACTTTCTCTAGCCCGTATGTACATACACAGCACATAGCAGAAGAGAAGGTGTTGTATTGCATCCAAAATTCGGTGTCGAGATTTCACTGGAAATATGTTCTGAGGTCTCCTGGGTCCGAGAAAAGAATTTTTAGAAAACGATCCGTGTGTCTGTGGACAGCATAGCTCAAAAACGAATAGTCCGTTAAATATCAAGCTTGGTATTTAAGAATAGTATCTTTCAAGGATGTGACACGAAGATTTTCAAGAATACTCCCTTTACATGTACAAATTTTCGAACATTTTGATCTTAACAAAAATAGTTCAAGCGATTTTTATTATAATATCGTATATTAAAGATATTTACATGAAAACAAAACGTATATCTTGAATTTCCTGGAAATAGTCTTTGAAGACCTCTTTATTCTGATGAGCCTTACAAAATTTTGTATAACGATTAAACTGTAAGAGATAAAAAAAAACTTAAAACACAAAAATGTAAATCTCGTTAAAATACACAATTTCTGTCATATACGTTTTTCTTGTAGAGATAACTATTTTCGAGATACTTCCTATTATTGGTTTCAATTTTAAACTACCGAATCTTTCTCAAACGGGACCGTGCAAAACAAACCGAACCTCAATTGTTTCACATAACGATGAGCTTTTAAAGGATTTGACTGTCGGTTTAGCCTAATGTATTCCCTTTTTCCCTTCTACTTACAAGGAAGTAAGCAGTAAGACAATTTCTGCTAATGTTTAACCCAATTAGCATGGCGTAGATAGAAGAATAATCTTTTCTAAGAATAGTTTGTATATCGTACAGCTAGAGAAAGTTGTGTGAATGGAGCTCATCAGATTTTTTTAAAAAAATCTTCGTGTCGCATTCTTGGAAGATGTTGAACTTAAATATCAAGGCTGATATTTAGCCATTTTTTCCTTTTTGCTTTCTCTACATTTACTATGTATATAGTTTAAGGAACAGGTGTTGCATTCCACCCAAAAGTTCGATACCGAGATTTCACCGGAAATACATGATTTAGGACCTCCTGAATCCAAAAAACAACACATTTTTGAAAAAAAAGTCCGTGTGTGTGTTTGTGAACAC
Organism: Hymenopus coronatus; assembly: GCA_030762935.1. Taxonomy (NCBI): domain Eukaryota; kingdom Metazoa; phylum Arthropoda; class Insecta; order Mantodea; family Hymenopodidae; genus Hymenopus; species Hymenopus coronatus. Next base: position 110,394,244 of record CM060895.1, read on the forward strand.
GATAACTCATAATGAAAAGTCGGTAAAATACCAAATTTGGTATTTACGTTTAGTTTTCTTCCAAGGATACGACACTAAGCCCTACTCCAAACTCCCTTCACATGGAAAACATTTTGAAAATGTTGATCTTTTCAAAAATGGCTCTAATAATTTTGATTAAAATACTGTATTTTAAAGATATTTATATGGCAAATAAAATGTATATCTTGAATTATCTGGGAATAGCCTCAAAAAATCCTCTTTATTCTGCATGAATTTTGCTTAATTTTGCGTAACTGGTAAACCGTAAGAGATAGGAGAAACTTACTACACAAAAATGAAGATCACTTCATATACGTTTTTTTTTTTTTTTCATGGAACTGACCATCTCTGAGATATTCCGTTATAGTTTTCATATTTAAAAAACAAACTTTTCTTACACGTAAAATTGTAAACTCCTGGCCCTGCATAGAAACGGATTTCAGTTATAAGGCAACAGCTTTTGTGAGATTTGAACATTAGTTTTATCCTAGTGTATTCCCTTATTTTCCTTCTACTTACAAGGAAGCAAGTAATTAAGTCAATTTCTGCTAATCTTTATCTCGATTATATAAAGTAAATAGAAGAACATGCATTTTAGCAATAATTTGTTACAGCGATGTGGAGAAAGTCATGTGAATGGAACACATCAGATTTTTTAGGTGTGCTGTTCAGTCCTCTCCCCCACGCACACACATATAGACTAAACATTCATGAGACTCCAGCTACTTGAATTCAGATAGCTTCAATTTAACGCACTATATGTATTGTGATATATACATGTGATATATATATATATATATATATATATATATATATATATATATATATATATATGTGTGTGTGTGTGTGTGTGTGTGTGTGTGTGTGTGTGTGAAGTGTTTTACAGAAGTTCGCAAATAAAAGAATCTCGCGCTTGGCTGAGCTTTCAAACTGTATTCTCTTTTGCGCATTTACTAACGTAATTTTGTAATCCGCATACTATATTAATATACTATAATTTCACATGGAGTAAATGGATTAATGGGATATTATTTAATAAACGGGGTCTGCATGTTCGCTTTGTATGGTAACAAATGAAAATTATGTGTCACTATGGTATCTCGCCGTTGACGTAATTAATTTGCTTTTACACTAACCACAATTTAAATTCTCTAATAACAATCACGTGATTTATCTCTGCGCCAGCAATGCTGATCGGTGTTGAATTTAGCTTTTATTGCACACCGCAACAAATAGGTAACGGCTTATAAAAATGAAAATATCTAACTACAAGGGCCACTGTTTATATTTTGAGCCTTGACAACACTGATTCTTGTAGGTGCCGAATCGTGTTTCCACTGGAAAGTTTGACATTGTTGATCTTAACTTACTTCATATATTTTCTCAATAGAGCGTTATTTGTGTTGTTTACAGTGGCTTTAAAGTTGTGTATTCCCGAAAAGATGGAATTAACTCGTGAAAATGTTCGTGCGATATTTATAATGGACTTCAACGTGGGTTATCAAGATAAGAGTGCATTGATCAATTTACTTCTATATTTCGCGATGAAGCTCCATCCTTACCACAGCTATAACGAGTTTAATCGTGACCGTCGTTCGTTCACTGACGAAATTTGCGAAGCTCGTCCAAAATCAGTTTTGCCAGAAAACTTTGATGCTGCGACAAAACTGATAGTACAAGATTGGTTTGCCATGTACTGTGAGATAGAGCATTAGTTTCACCAGCATATATAAAATATGACACGAGCATTTAGCCAGGAAAAAAAAAATATTTGCTCTCGTTGGATTCCACATAATTTGACACAATCTCAAATGTATGCTCATGTATACAAATGCTCAAAATATACAACGGTGGGGCTTCAAAAGATGTATATAATATTGTAATATGTGACGCATCATGGATCTACGCATAAGAGCCGGAACGTAAACAGCTGTGTGGGTGTTGCAAAATGAACCAAATCCAACAAAAGTTGTTCACACTCGAAGCACTTCGAAACAAATTTTTTCCCTTTTCTTTCAAAAAACACATCATGTGGCAACATTGCCTTTAGAGTACCGTAAAACCATCAATTTTAAATGATACACAACCATTTGTTTGCGGTGAAATAATAAAAACAAAGAAGTGCCTTTCATCAAGGCAATGCGAAAAGTGAAATGGACAATTATTTATGTACACTCTTTAACTGCTGTGGTTCTCAGCGATCCATTCGTTACTGGGCGTGAAAAACCTCTTTTATCAGGTTTGAGGTTCGTTTATGTGCCGTAAATCTAAGGGTAGACACCACACCACGGAGGGTGACAAAGCAATGTAGTCGCTCACACATCTCGTCTAACAACCGACATTTCAACACAAAAAATCCAATTGATGACACATCCATTGTACATCCAAATTTGGTACCCAATGATTTGCTTTTGCTCCTGAACATCAAGAATGAAATGCGCGGACAACGATTTTCGTCGGCAGAAGAAGTCGTTGATGCGTTCAAAAATCATGTTTTGGAGGTGTATCAAGCAAATTGAGAAATGCAATGGTTAGAACGCGGCAAAAGTGTATTGATCATAAAGGAGAATATTTCGAGGAACAAGAAAGAAATTTTCAATGAAACTTACTATTTTTTACTTTCTCTATACGTACAATGTACATAGTGTATAGAGAAGGTATTGTATTCCACCAAAAAGTTCAATACCGAGATTTCACTGGAAATACATGTTATGGGTGCCCCTGAATAAAAAAAAATACAAAAAGGTCTGTGTGTGTGCGTGTGTGTGTGTGTCTATGTGTGTGTGTGTCTATGTGTGTGTGTGTCTGTGGACAGCATAGCTTAAAAACGAAATGAACTTTAAATACAAAACTTGGTATTTAAGTTTGGCATCTTCCAAGGATGCGACACGGAGATTTTCAAGAAAATCCCCCACCCCAACTACCTTTTACATGGAACATTTTTGTAAAATTTTTATTTTCTTAATAATGTCTCTAACGATTTTGATTAAAATGTCAAATATTAAAGATATTTACCTGACAAATAAAATGTATATCTTGAATTTTCTGGGAGTAGCCTTTGAAGACTACTGTATTCTGGATGAATTTTACGGAATTTTGCATAACTGCAAAGATGGAAAGAAACTTAACACACAACAAATTTAGAGCATATTAAAACACACAATTTATGTCATATACATTTTTTTCGTGGATTTGATCGTTTTTTTGGATATTCCTTGTTTTTGGTTTCAGCTTTGAAAAACTTTTCTCATACGGAATTTGTTAACTCCTGTCCATACAAACAAAGGAACTCCAGTCACATAGCAACCAGCTTTTGACTATCACTTTAACCTATGGTATTCCCTTATTTGCCTTCTACTTGCAAGGAAGCAAGTAATAAGACTACTTCTGCTAATTTTTCTAAATTAGCAAGAAGTAAATAGAAGAATAAGCTTTTTAGCTATAATTTGTTGCAGAGATGTAGAGAAGGTCATGTGAATGGAACACTTCTGATTTTTATTATTGGACTGAAACTATAAATAGAGCCCCTCGTATAATCACTGATTTATCTCTGCACTAGCAGTGCTACTCAGTATTGAGTTTAGATTTATTGCACACTACAAACGGCTAATAAAGAAACAAGTATCACATATTTTAGAGCCTTGTGGGCTGTTAGTAATACTGATGTGCTTATTTTGGCACTAAATTTACTGTAAATCTTACAAGGATTACAACCTGTTTAGTCATAACATTCTTATGTTACCTAATATAATACTGGCAGTTTTACGTAACGCCATGGCTGGATTTATAAACAACCATGATGGTTTTCTTAGGAAATTTAAAAAAAAAATAAATGTCCATATACTTCAACATTAAATTCAAACCGACGCGATAAAGTTCCAAAACCTACTCTTATCTTAGGAGTCAGAAACATCATATCTGTCCCTCCATGGTCTCATCATAGCTGTCATTTGCTTTTGCTTTTTTTGAGTAAGACTTTCAATATGAGATTAATGCGTTTTTGCATGGCTGATTCTGGTATCCCCAAATTAGCAGCACGATAACTAATTGTTAATCTGATCGGAGATATTCAACTGATCTTTCCATATCAGCACAAGGTTCATGCCTAATGAATAGTTTTCCACTTCTCGTAAAAGTTTTGTTTTCCTATGCAAAATGGTACTCTTTGTTATTCTATCTTCTCAAACCAGACAACGAAATAGTTCATTACACTTTTCATTGATGTGACGCTAAATAAACCCACACGGCGCCCACCAAGCGTTCCTCTATCCTGTAATCTCTTTTGTCAACCAATTCTTATACAGTTTGTAATCTCACAATTATTAGCTTGGAAACGGCCACCTCTACAATAAAGTGCATAAATTATGTGTTATAACGAGATCTATATTTTGTGTGTAATAAGTTTTTGTTTATTTCTTACGATTTGCTAGCTATGCAAAAGTCAACAAAATTAATTTAGAATGAACAGGTCTTCAGAATCTATTCCTAGAAAATTCAGGATACACATTTTATTTGTGATGTAAATATCTATAGTACGTATACGGCATTTTAATCAAAATCGTTAAAACCATTTTTTGAGAAAAAACAACATTTTCATATATTTTTCCATGTGAAGGGTAGTTTGAAGTATGGCATTTTCTTGAAAATCTTAGTGTCGCATTCTTGGTTGGTATTTAATGGTATTTTAGTTTTTGAGCTATGCTGTCCATATACACACACATAGGGTCTTGTTTTCTAACTTTGTTTTTAATTAGGGGATCTCAAAACATATATTTCCATTACAATCTGGTACTGAGAAAACCCCTCCACGACAACCTACCCTTCACATGCAAAAATTTTTTAAAATTTTGTTTTTTGAAACATTGTCTCCATCGATTTTGATTAAAATGCCGTATATTACAGATATTTACATCACAAATAAAAAGCATTCCTTGAATTTTCTGGGATTAGCCTCTGAAGACTTATTTATTATGGGTGAGTTTTGCACAATGTTGCAACGGTTAAACCTTACTAGATAAAAACTTCGACGCAGAAATGAAGATCTCGTCAAAACACATCATTTATGCCATGAGTGTTTTTCCTGTAGAGTTGACCGTTTTCAAGATATTCCTTTTTATTGATTTCAGTTTTAAACTACTTACTTTTCTCAAATGGGACCATGCAATGCGAACTGAACCTCAATTGTTTCGCATAGCAACCAGCTTTTAAAATATTTGACTATCACTTTAACTTAATATATTACCTCATTTACCTTCTACATACACGGAAGCAAGTAATGGACTAATGCAGCTAATGTTTGTCACAATTAGCATGATGTAGATAAAAGAATAGCCCTTTCGAAAAATATTTTGTATATGGAACAGCTTGAGAAAATTATGTGAATGAAAGACATCAGATTTTTTTTAAGTAAAATATCTATGTCCGTGTGTGTTTGTGCTTACGTGAATACGAGTGTGCAACATAGCTCAGAAACGAAAAGTCGATAAATACCAAACTGGGTATTCAAGTTCAGCATCTTCCATGGATGCGATACGAAGATTTTGATTGAAACACCACATGTTTAAGATAGTTTTATGGAAATCAAATGTATATTTTGAATTTCTGGAAAAGCCTCTGAAGTTCTCTTTATTCTGGATGACTTTTGTATAACGTAACTTGTAAACCGTAATATACAAAAACCTACTTCACCAATAATATAGATGTTGTTAAAACACACATTGTATGTCATATACTAGGTTTGCAAAGTTAAGAATTTCCGAGACATTCCTTGTTATTGCTTTCACTTTTAAACTACTTAAACTATTCTCTAACGGGAATGTAGCGGGAAGTCTGCTTTCGTCTCCTCCGGTGTTCTCAGCTCCGTCGTTGATGAAGATTCCACTCCTAAAATCTCCTAACTAATTATATCTCAGGGGTTTTATGGGTGAGGCGAATATTAAATAACACTGCATTTTCCTTACTACTTGAATTTATTATACCTCAAGTTTAACGGGCGGCTAGCTTGTTTCCTTACAAGAGATTTTACAGCTAAACACCTTCCCATCACTTAACTTAATAATCAGGAGCCTAATCTAACCATCTGCACATCGCTCCCCCACCACTTAAGCACGTGGACTTGCGGACAACTCAAAGTAAGCGTAATTGTGAAAGTCACGAGTGTATTAGAAAGAGAGAGGAAAGAGAGACCACATGAGAGATTTGTCGTCTGTTATATACTGATACTGGGTACCGCCAACTTTCGCGCCATAAAATGTAACAGTATCTCTGATTGGTTCCTTGTTAGCATCACTTCACATGCTATGAAAATAAATTGTGCCAAGTTTTGACGTCATAGCGTCCACATGACGCGTTTGAGAAAACCCAACTTCCCTCTCACATTAACTTCTTGCTTGCTTTGTCTATTTCTCCAATTCCCTATACTACTTGGAGGACAAGTCACTATTCCTGTTTCATTTATTTCTATGTCTGTTCTTTTCTATCTTACCTTCTTTAGCATAAACCCTGTGCTCATCAGCAAGTGGTGGTTGGTGGACTGTTACCTGGGAGTAAGCTAGCTTGCTTTACCTTAATTACCTAAGTTGCAACAACTCGCGTTTATGTATATTTCTACCACTAAATATTCACAACTATTTTACATTGCTTTCTACACGCTAATAATATTATGTACAATTACCCTTTTTACATGTTTTGTGAACAACTGGTATGTACTCTTACAGGAAGTCGTATTTCATTTCATTTCCTCTCTCTTTTGTTTTACTCCTGGCCATGGAAAGAGCCGAAAGAACCGAACTGCAATTGTTTCATATGGCGACCAGCTTTAAAATATTTGACTCGCTTTAGCTTGGAGTAATCCCTTATTTCCCTTTTACTTACAGGAAGTAAGTAATTAGATCACTCCTGCTAATGTTTATCTCCATTAGCTTGATTTAGATAAATAATCATAATATTTATTAAAATTATTTCATTTGTAGAACAGAGAAAGTCATGTAATGGAACACATCATATTTTTTTTTGTTTTGGCTTTTATTATTGTTTATATTACTGATCTAAGAATGAATGCAGACGACCACGAGTGGAAGCTTGCGTAAACACAAACAGTTAAGTGGTATTACGTCTACACTCCCGGTGCAGTAGGCAATACTGGAATGCAGTAGTTGGGTCTCTTACAGTGGACGGGTTCGAATCGAGTCAAAATGCAAACACCTCGCCTGATCAAACTCTCACAAAGTAGAAACTTACTTTTCATTAATGATAAAGAAAACAGCACGTTTAACCTGTTGTGGGTCGTTTAGTTTATTCCTATTTACGTACGCTACGTTGATGTTTTGATAGTCAAACTATACTGCACTATATTCCAGCCTTCTCTGACCGCACTAAATCGTGCCATGTACACCAGCGACCTCCCCTAACAACTGCATTCTCTCGTCAGACAGTTAGCATGTATCTCTGTTTTAAGTGGTATTAGTTAGTTTGCGCAATTTATAAATATCCGTGTGGTCATTTAAGTATGAGAGTAGGCATTTCTAAAGGTGAGCGCGTGCTTCTGAACTCCGGGTCTCAATAATCTGATTATGACACGAGAATATGTTTAGTGCGTGAGCAAAAGAGAATTTTTATGACTGTTACAATGAGATTATAGAAATGTTACATGCAACGTTTTACATAATTTTAGTATTAATTTTAATGGAAATAAATTTACTAAATAAAAAATTCGAAGTGTTTCATTCTCATAACTTTCTCTAGATCTCTGTAACACATTATTGCTAATAAGCTTATCCTTCTAGCTATTTTACGCTAATCGAGATCAACATTAGCAGAAACGGCCTTTCTTATAAGCAGAAGGGAAATAAGGAAATACACTAGGCTAAACCGACAGACAAATGTTTTAAAATGTGGTTGCTATGGCATTGAAATCCGTTCCTTTGCGTGGCCAGGAGTAAACAAGTTAAGTATTTTAAAACTGAAACCAATAATGTAATACGAAATATCTCGAACACCGTCTACTACACGAAAAATATGTATAGGACATAAATTGTGTACTTTAATGAAATCTACATTTTTGTGTAGTACGTTTTTGTCTATCTCTTACGGTTTACCAGCTATGCAAAACTCAGAAAAAATCATCCAGAATAAAGAGGCTTTCAGAGGCTATTCCCAGAAAATTTAAGATTATTCATTTTATTCGACATGTAAATATCTTAAATATAAACACACACCCAGATGGATAATTTTTTAAAAAATATATGCTTTGATTCAGGGGTCACAAAACATGTATTTCCGGTGTAATCTCGGTATCGAATATTTGGGTGCAATACAATATCTTGGCTATACACTATGTACATAGTAGGTGTAGAGAAAGCAAAAATTATAGTGTATCAGAAATCACAGATGTATGACGTAATATGTTTGCTAAACACATATTGCTTTATTTGTTTCAACACTTATAGAGGAAAATGGATAAAACTATTGAAAATATGGAATGTATTCCGCTTGACACTTACCATATTACGAAGCAATTAACGTTTGCATAATTACCAGTTCTGAAAAGTATGTCTAATGTGATTTCATTAGTCATACTAACGCATTTTTCGTTTCTCCATCTGCAAAAGTTTTCATGTTCTTTTTCGTAAACATCTTTTAATTTTTCTGGAATTAATAAACTCTCAGCACTCTTGGCTTGGTTCATATTACCAAGGAAAGTGATTATACCAAGTATCGTAGACCCTGAATGATATATTTTGGTTTTAAAACAAATTTAATAAAGTGATTCTTGTGTTTGAATGTTGCTAGATTAGGTTTTCTTACATGCACACTGGAGAAAACTGTGTTATGACGGTGATGATTTCATGGCTGTCGTGTTGCAAACTTAATTACGCCATTCATTTTCAAGCGCTGGTGCCATAAATAGGATAATGGTGCACGATTTATGCCACCATAATAAACCGTTTTAATACTAGGTTTGCATAAACTACATTTTTCTTCATGTTAAAAGTCCCGCGCGGAGCAATTTTTATCTAATTCTTATGACATTTAGAAAAAAAGTTCTTTAGGACCTCTGTTTTATTATTTGGACCGGGTTTTGGTGATAATAAGTTGTGCATTTATTTGGCAGTAAACACACTTACACATTTATTTTTAATTAATGTTATACAAAAATGTCTGTGTCTTTTTCTTTCATTGTACATGAATGCACCAAAGTTTATTTGGAAGTAAATTAAGAAATGCTTATCAAATATTATACATGAAACATGAAAACTCTACGAAAAGCAGCTTCTTATATCAATTAATTTTTAATTCAAAGTTAATAATTTGAAAAATAATTAGAATATAACACTGAGAATATGTAGTGGCTGCTATCAGTAGGAGAAATAGATATACAAAGTTTCAAATCTCTGTGTTTAAAAAAGCTGTATTCCATTCACAAACTTTTTCTAGCTGTTCCAAATACAAATTAACCTTACAAAAGATTATTCTTTTACCGACATCATAAGATAAACATTAGCATAATTGACCTTATTATTTGATCCATTGTAGGTGGAAGGGAATACATTATGCTAAAGCGACAGCTAAGCAAACGAAGTTCGGTTCGCTTTGCATGGTCCCGTTTGGAAAAGTTATGGTAGTGTAAAATTGAAACCAATAACAAAGAATGTCTAAAAAACGGCCAACTTTACCAGAAAAACGTTTTTTTTTTTTTTTTTTAAAGTTTCGAGTGGAGGGGAAAAATCCACCTTAAGGACTAACCCGGGCTGGCTAGTCCGGAGTGTCGGGGTCTCCCTGAATACCGAAAAAAAAAAAAAAAAAAAAAAAAAAAAAAAAAAAAAACCCTCCACCGGAAGTAAAGGAAAGGAGTGTTGCGGTCCCGCATGTAGCACCCGCGTATTAGAGGTGACGGTTGACTGGTCCACATGGGGTCTAGTGAGTGAAGGGATTGTTACTAGGAGACCGGCTTGACCAAGGCCCAGCGGAGTGGAAGGTGAGGATTTGGTGTGGTGTGTGGGATGGAGTGCAAGGAGAGTGCCTCTCTCTCCCTGTGGTGACGGTATGCTGACTCCCAGCGGAAGTTCTGGGAGTTTACGCTGCTTCTGTTTGCACGTGTGCGTTGAATTTTGAAAGAGGTCTCCCCGGAACATGGGAACCACTCGATGTGAGCAGGCCTGGGTTCCTCTGCTGTGTGGAATCCTGTGGGCCGTGAGGGTGAGGCTCCCGGTGGTGGCTGTTGAGTGACCGTCTCGATCGGCGTGCTATTCCCCAGGTTTCCTGGGGTTGTTGTAAATGGTGATGCTGTGTTGCTGGTGGTTGATCTACTGGTGGTTGCACGTAAACGACATAAATTATGTGTTTTAACGAGATCTACATTTTTGTTTTTTAAGTTTTTGCTTATCGCTTACGGTTTAACTGTTATGCAAAATTCTATAAAACTCATCCAGAGCAAAGAGTTCTTTAGTGGCTGTTTCTACAAAATTCATAATATAAATTTAATTGCGATTTAATACATGCCATTTTAATCAAAATATTTATATCTATTTTTGAGGAAAACCAAATGTTCAAACATTTTTCAATGTAAAGGGTAATTTGTGGTAGGGAGATGCTTTTTTTTTGAATCTTCGTGTCACATCCTGGGAATATATTAAACATAAATACCAAACTTGGTTTTTAACGGTCTTTTCGTATTTGAGATATGCTGTCCACATACACACACACACACACACACACACATACATACGAGTACATACATACACGGAACATTTTCTAAAACTGCCTTTTTTCGAACTCAGGGGACTTCAAAACAATATTTCCGGTGAAATCTCAACATCAGATTTTTTAGTGGAATACATTATCTAGCTACTATGTACATTGCATGTACATTCATGTTAGAGAAAGTAATAGGAATAACGTTTTTTCACTTGACTGTCCCTTTAATGGTACTCCTGCCTTGCTGGTACATTGGGAAGAGTTTTCATATTGCAGCCACCGTTAGACTTGTGTGTCAGATGCCAGGTGAAGAGGATGATAAGAGTATCTGACGAGCGACCGAAATCGACGGTGGGGAAAGAGCTACCGTGGTGGGTTCCCAGCACAGATCAAGCAACACTTCACTTCAACGCGGAAGCGCTAAGAACATGAACATGACTGAACTCCACAAGTCGACTCCCGTGCAACCCTGCCGAAGCTGTATTTTCGAAGCGCATTCACCCCCACGGAGAGGCGCCACCGTAGTCTTACTGACACAAACCTGAAATACTCGATTGGAGTGAAATGGAGATGAAATGAAGGGACAGGAGGTTCGGGGGGCTGAAGAAACTTCCCCTGAATGCGCTAGTGACCCAGGAAAACTTCCGAGTAAACCCATGGGCCAGAGAAGTTTGGCCGCGGGAAGTGAACCCTGGATCTCCCGAATGCCCATCCGAGGCTAAATGCCTGAGACATCTGGCTCGGTTAGTGCCGTCGTCGTCGGCACATCATAAACATGTCTCACCAAATTGTCTATTGTTTTATTAACAGAATTACTTTTTCCTAATGCGTTAAATACTTACACAAAGGAAGCATAAACGCGTGTAACTGATTTGTTCAATTGTTTTGTGTCATAAAACGATATTCTACCTCTCTGATGTGTATCTTTATTTCGGTCTCAAACTGTCAAGTAAAAGTTGTGTTGGTTGGTTATTCCCTTAACAACGAAGTATATTCCACAACTCCCACGAATTTTGAAGTGTAATGGCATACTAATACAATTTTAATGAGTGGAATCTTCCAAAGCTACTACAAGTTAGTTACTCAAGTTTTCACGACTTGAAGTGCATAATAATTTATAATTCATATTCTTAACGTTAACTACAAACTCACGCAGTTCATTCAATAAAGTGTAAAGTTCCATTCCTCAGCCTGAATGTCGGAGAAAATTACGCAGCGTAAAAACCAACAGTGCTGCCAACCTTGGTAATATATACCAATATTCATTTCAGTAATACCAAACTCCGACAGATATTACATTAGTTGGATGTTTTGGCTGCTTTATTACGTTTTAAAGCCTTAAACTAAACGTGGGAATCTTTGGATTGAACGGAAATCGGAGCACCTCCCTGTGCGCGGGCTCACAGTTTTGATTAACAGCTGGGGAGGGAGGGGTTGGTGTTTTTTTCTTACCAAAATTATTCCTTATCTTACCCAGTGTCTGGAACTATGAGTGAAAGTGTGAATGTGTAACATGATCTAATTATAAAAAAGAAGAAAAAGAAGAGAAATCTACGAGGTATACCATTGCGATATTATGTTCCATAGGAAAATGGCCTCTGGAAAAAAATAATTCTATTCCTTCTTGTGAGAACTTAATGAATAAGTAAATAAATTAAAAACAGAATCTAAGGTTATACAAGAATTAAGGTAATGCTCTAATGTGTTTAATGCCGACAGCACAATCCTGGGACACCGATTTTTACTTTCTCTAGCACGTATGTACATACAATGCGAATAGTAGCTAGAGAAGGTGCTGTATTCTACTCAAAAAACTCTTGTCTAAATTTCACTTGAAATATATGTTTTGAGGTATTCTGGAGCCGAAAAAGGCATTTTTATAAAAAGCTCCTTGTGTGTGTGTCTGTCTGTCTGTTTGTCAGTCTGTCTGTGTCTGAGGCAGCATAGCTCAAAAACGAAAAATTTGTATTTATGTTTATTATCTTCCAAGTATGCGACAAAAGATTTTCCAAAAAATCTCCCAACCAGATGGAACATTGTTTTAAAAAATGTTTTTAACGATTTTGATTTAACTGCCGTATATTTAACATATTTACATCACAAATTAAATGTATATTTTGAATTTGCTGGGAAGAGCCTCTGAAGTTTGGATGAGTTCTGCAGAATTTTGCAAAACGGTTAAACCGTAAGCGATAGACAAAATGGACTATACAAAAAATGTAGATCTCGTTAAAACACATAATTTGTAGTATTGACCATTATGAGATATTCCTTTTTATTGGTTTCAAATTTAAACTAACCTTTTTTTTTTCCAATGGGACTATGTAAAGGGAACCGAACCTCAATTGTTTCATATAACGACTAGCTTTTGAAATAGTTTAATAGCGCTTTATCCTAATGTATTCACTTATTTCCCCGCTACTAACAAGGAAGCAAGTAATGACCTTACTTCTGCTGGTTTATCTCGATTAGCATGGTGTAGATAAAAGAATAATCTCTTGTAAGAATACTTTGTGTATGAAAAAGCTAGAGAAACTTATGTGAATGAAACATATTAATAATTTTTCATTTTTAATATTTTGTGCGTTACAAATAAAATATTGCCAACCACCATAATGTCACATTATCTTAAATGCTGACAATTTTCTGAATTTAGGAAAAGGACATTGCATTACATTTATTAGACATGGAGTGTCAATCTGAGTTGCAGTTTTATTTGATCTGGAAACTTTTAATTATATTTGGGTCGCCATACGCTTCTGCTGCAATGCCCCAAGGTCTTTTATTTAACATCAAAGTTTTCACCCTCTGTTCATATCAAAAGTTTTCATTTTTGTTTACATTTCTTCCTGTATCCATTTTCATTAACGATGGTGCTATCGTGTTTCAGCAGAGAATGAACTTCTTCATATATACATAGAATGCGTATGCCTTGCTGTACATTAACGGAGTGTCATGGACATTTTTCTTTATGATATTATCTTATTACATTACAGATTCATTAACATGTCTTTGCCCAATATCACTTATTACTTTCTCTATCCCGTATTCCACCCAAAAAGTCGATGTCTAGATTTCACAAGAAATACACGTTTTGAAACCACTTGAATAAAAACACATTTTTACTTTCTCCATACGCACTATGTACATAGTGTATAGAGAAAGTATTGCACTCCACCAAAAATTCGATGAGATTTCACCGGAAATATGTTTTAGGGTCCCCAATACCCAAAAAAATCATTTTCACAAAAAAGTCCGCGCGTGTGTGTGTGTGTGTGTGTGTGTGTGTGTGTGTGTCCGTGTGTCTGTGAACACGGTAATTCAAAAACGAAAAGTCGGTAAAATACCAAACTTGGTATTTAAGTTTAGTATCTTCCAGGGATGCGACACGAAGATTTTGAGAAAAATCCCCCACCCCCAACTACCCTTTACATGGAACTTTTTTCGAAAATTTTGATTTTCTCAAAAATGACTATAACGATTTTGATTAAAATTTCGGACATTAAACATGTTTACCTGACAAATGAAATGTATATCTTGAATTTTCTGGGAATAGCCTCTGAAGAGTAGTTTATTCTGGATGAATTTTACTAAATTTTGAATGACTGCTAAACCGTAAGAGATGGACAAAAACTTACTGCACAAAAAATGTAGAGCACATTAAAACACACAATTTATGTTATATACATTTTTTTCGTGGAGTTCGTCGTTTTTGTGACATTCCTTATTTTTGGTTTCTGCTATGAAAAACGAATACTTTTCTCATACTGGAACTTGTCAACTCCTATCCATATAAACAAAGGAACTTCATTGACATAGCTTTTGACTATCACTTTAACCTACGGTTGTCCCTTATTTCGCTTCTACTTACAAGGATGCGAGAAATAAGACATTTTCTGCTAATTTTTTTATCTGATTAGCATAAAGTAAATAGAATTATAAGCTTTTTAACAATTATTTGTTGCAGGGATATGGAGAAAGTCATGTTAATGGTACACATCAGCTTTTTAGAAACACGTGTGCGTGTGTGTGTGGGCCCCCCCCCCCCCGGGAGGGCAGCATAGCTCAAAAACGTAAAGTCGATTAAATACCAAACTCGGTAATTAAGTTACGTAAGTTCCAAGGATGCGATTCGAAAATATCTCCCCGTCCCCAATTACCCTTTTTTGAAAAGTTTGATTTTATCAAAAATGGCTCTGACGATTTTCATTAAAATGTCGTATGTTTAAGATATTTTTAATGCAAAGGATATCTATATCCTGAATTTTCTGGGAATAGCCTTTGAAGACACCTTCATTCTGGATGAGTTTTGTGTAACGTTTGTATAACTGGTAAACCGTAAGAGATTGACAAAAACTGTAGATCTCATTAAAACACACAGTGTATATCACATACATTTTTTGTAGAGTTAACCATTTTCGAGATATTCCGAAATATTAATATTGGTTTAAGTTTTAAGGTACTTTTCTCGAGGCATCTTTCTTCTCGTCTCTCTAGCAAGCAAAGAAAACTGAACTTTAAATTATGCAATAAAAAAAATCTGATGTGTTTCATTCACATGACTTTCTCTATATCTCTGTAACAAATTATTGTTAATAAGCTTATCTTTTATTTATTTCATAGTAATCGAGAAAAATTAGCAGAAATAGTCTTATTTCTTGCTTTATTGTAAGTAGAAGCGAAATAAGGGGGTACCATAGGTTAAAGTGAAATCCAAAAGCTGGTTGCTATGTCACTGATGTTTCTTTGTTTGTATGGACAGGAGTTGACAAATTCCTGTATGAGAAAAGTAAGTTTTTCAAAGCTGAAACCAAGAAAAAGGAATACCTCAAAAACGATCAACTCCACGAAAAAAAAGTTATATAACATAAATTGTGTGTATTAACTGCGCTACATTTTTTGTGTGTTAAGTTTTTGTCTATCTCCTACGGTTTAGTAGTTATGCAAAATTCATCCAGAATAAAGTAGTCTTCAGAGGCTATTCCCAGAAAATTCAAAATATACATTTTATTTGTCATGTAAATATCTTTAATATATGATATTTTAATCAAAATCGTTAGAGCCATTTTTTAGAAAATCAAAATTTTCGACAAAAGTTCCATGTAAAGGGTAGTTTGGGGTGTGGGGATTTTTCTCAAAATCTTCCTATCGCATCCCTGGAAGATACTAAACTTAAATACCAAGTTTGGTATTTTACCGACTTTTCGTTTTTGAGTTATCGTGTTCACAGACACACGGACACACACACACACGGGCCTTTTTCTGAAAATACTTTTTTTGGATACAGGGGCCCTTAAACATATATTTCCGGTGAAATATCGGTATCGATTTTTTGGTGGAGAAAGTACATAGTACGTATAGAGGAAGTAAAAATCTGATATGTTCCATTCACATGATTTCTCGAACTATTCCGCAAACAAACTGTTCTTACAAAAGATTATTCTTATAAGTTATGCTAATCAAGTTAAACGTTGCCAGAGTTGGTCTTATTACTTGTTTTTTGTAAATAGAAGCGAAATAAGGGAATCCAATAGGCTAAAGTGATAGTCAGATCTTTTAAAAGTCGGCCACTAAGACCAACAATTGAATCAGGTTATATTTGCTTGCTAAGAGTAAACAAAAGAGAAACGAAATAAAGTTATCTCCCATTTGAGGAAAGTTAAAGTACCTTAAAGCTGAAACCAATAACTCGGAATATCTCGAAAACGGTTTAAGTCAGCAAAAACAATATATAGGATATAAATTGCGTGTTTTAATGAGATCTAAATTTGTGTTGTAAGTTTTTGTCTATCTCTTACAGTTTACCAGTTATACAAAAGTTTTCTAGAATAAGAGATCTTCAGAGGCTATTCCCAGATAGTTCAAGATATGCATTTTGTGTATCATAAATATATTTTAAACATATGACATATTAATAAAAATATGATGTGTTCCATTCAGATGACTTTTTCTACTTCTCTGCAACAAATTGTTAAAAAGCTTGTGCTTCTATTGACTTCCTGCTAATCGAAAAAAAAAAATAGCAGAAATAGTCTTATTACTTGCTTCCTTGTAAGTAGAAGCGAAATAAAGCAAATCCATAGGCTAAAGTGATAGTCAAAAGCTGGTTGCTATGTGACTGAAGTTCCTTTGTTTGTCTGGACAGGGATTGACAAATTCCTATACAAGAAAAGATCAAGTTTTTCATAGCAGAAACCAAAAACAAGTAATGTCTCAAAAACGATGAACTACACGAAAAAAACTGTATATGACATAAATTGTGTGTTTTAACGTGCTCTACATATTTCGTGTAGTACATTTTTGTCCATCTCTTTCGGTTTAGCAGTTATTCAAAATTCCGTAAAATTCATACAGAATAAAGTACTCTTTAGAGGCTATTCCCAGAAAATTCAAGATATACATTTTATTTGTCATGTAAATATCTTTAATATACGACATTTCAATCAAAATCGTTATAGCATTTTTGAGAAAATCAAAATGTTCGAAAAAACTTTCATGTAAAGGGTAGTTGGGGGTGGGGGGATTTTTCTCAAAATCTTCGTGTCTCATCCCTGGAAGATACTAAACTTAAATACCAAGTGTAGTATTTTACCGACTTTTTGTTTTTGAGTTATCATGTTCACGGACACACGGACCTTTTTCCGAAAATGTTTTTTTTTAGATAAAGGGGACCCTAAAACATATATTTCTGGTGAAATCTCGGAATCGAATTTTTTGGTGGAGTGCAATACCTTCTCTATACACTATGTACATAGTGCGTATAGAAAAAGTAAAAATGTTACAACCATTTTTGAGAAAATCAAAGTTACGAAAAATGTTCCATATAAAGGGTAGTTGTAGTGAGGGATTTTCTTGAAAATCTTCGTGTCGCATCCCTGGAAGCTACTGAACTTAAATACCAATTTTGGCGTTTAACCGAATTTTAATTTTTGAGCTATGCTGCCCATAGACAGAAGATAGACAGACACATTCACTGACCTTTTTCTAAAAAGTTTCTTTTGATTCAGGGTGTCTCAAAACATCTTTTTGTGGTGTAATCTCGATATGGAATATTTGCTTGAATTGAAATACAATACCTTCTCTATATACTATGTGTATCTTATGTACCTTTAGCGCAGCGCATTTTTGTCAATGCTTAAGTAAACCAGTTATAGAGGCTTTTAAAAAACTCCTTTCGAAT
Source organism: Hymenopus coronatus (assembly GCA_030762935.1). Taxonomy (NCBI): domain Eukaryota; kingdom Metazoa; phylum Arthropoda; class Insecta; order Mantodea; family Hymenopodidae; genus Hymenopus; species Hymenopus coronatus. The sequence continues at coordinate 110,412,140 of CM060895.1, forward strand.
GAAGAGGACTTTAAGAATGTTATCATAAATTTCAGGATTCAATTAAGATTCTCCAAATACATTTGTACTCAAATTAATGTACTTTTAACATTGAACTTAAAAGAAAGTGATTCTTCCTTGATATATATTCCGTTGGTCTCCTTTAAAATAGTATTTTTTTCCTGTTAGGTAAAATTTATATTTTACATCAATGACAACTACGTTGTGTTTTCTTATGTTATTGTTGTAAATTATTTGTAAAATATTAATCTTTGTGTATTTGGCAATATCTACTTTTGATAAGGCTGAAATTTTCTTTCTGAAAAAACCTTATTTTCCATCTAAATAGGTTTAATATTATATTATTCTAATCAAAACCTCTAGGCTAATTTATAAAAAAAATATAAACATTAAAAAACGTGTTATCTAACGGAGAGCTGGAATGGGGGATTTTGGTGAAAATGTTCGTGTCACAACTTTAAAAAATACTGAACTAAAAATATCAAGAATGGTATATATGGACTTTTCATTTTTGCATTTGAGATCTGTTCGTAGATACACTAACAGACACACAGAAACACGAAGCTTTCCTAAAATGCTTTTTTGGGGGATTCAGAACTCTGAGTATTTTAAAACGTACATCTTCAGTTAAATCTCGGTATAGGATTTTAGGTGGTATATGATACTCCTTCTTTATGTACGTAGTAGAGAGAGTAAAAATAAAACATTTGCGACGAGTTTATTGTCCCACGTAATGGTCGCCAAGTATGAAGCTGGCATAACACACCAGTATATATGCCCAGCATACCGCGTTATTTAACACTCCGTTAAAGAGGCAAGCATGAAGTTGGTGTTGCTCTTGCGTTAACGGGTGCCTCTAGACTCTCCACTACCAAAAGAGTAGCTCTCCACGTACCTTGTTCAGAAGATCCACTACATCTTTTATATCACACGGGTAAATCCGCGAGAAAAGCGGATAGGTACCGTGGTGATTTGCCCCCGCCCGAGTACACTCGGGCAACTAGTTCCTGCTCCTGGCTCCTGGCTCACCGGTGGTCTGCCTCTAGCTCAGCTCAGTCTGCATGTAGATTTGACTCACTCAGGTGGAAGCAATGAGGGTAGCTTGGGAGTGATCTTACGAAATAGTTCACACACGCTCTTTTTTACCTATTCGTTTATTCCTGACTAGAAGACATGTCGACAAGCACTTTGCTTTACAATCTAACTGCAATTATTTCTAGGAGCTTTCCTTCTTTAACGACGTACATTAACTTCAGTTATTAAACTTATTACTTGTTCACTTATTACTCTCAAACCGTATTAACAATCTTATAACAAGTATGCGTTGAACTTAACGGTTACGCGTACATAACGACTGAGTGTATTTGAATGCTTGATGAGTATAACTGCGGATGCCTTGATGTACGTAACTGACTGCCTAAATATCCATAACTGAGTGAGTGTGACTGCCCTGAGATCCTACAACCTCCTACTTAAATAGTAGATTTTATGTCTTGGCTGCGTCTTTCTGATTGGTCAGAAAGACCGTGAACTTGGCGTTGATGTGGCCCATAATGCGTCATTTTCTAAACAGAATGCATCATTACACCCACGTGACCAACATCACACAATGGAAAAAGACTCATCTCACTACAACTTGGGTCTTCACCATCACTTATTTCACTACAATTTGGGTCTGCACCATGTTCGTGACTGACAAAAGAAAAATTTCTCACAAAGAGTCTTCCCCTTTCCAATAGCCAAGTTTGGGTAAACAACTCTGAGCTGTACTTGCTAGAAGCTATCTTTACACTTCTAAATATATAAAATAATTGATTATTAACACTTAAATACATTAACTGATTAACAGTTGATGGAAATAACAATAATCATAGTAGCGAGGCCAACTAACGGTCTCAAATTCAAACCGATAATAACGGATATATCGAAAATCACTGATACCAAAGTAAAAATTTAAAATGCATTGTGTATTATAAAATTATTTGCATTTTTTCTATCTATTTTGGTTCACCCATTACTTAAAGTTATAAAAAATGCCTTCCGAATGAAAGGGACTTCACAGGATATTGCAATAAATTCAAGATAAATATTTTAAATATTGGAAATTTTAATTACAGTCGTTAGATCCGTATATAAGAAAATGAAATATACAGAACATTTTTCATGTTTTTCATCGTTTCGTATCTTCAAGATACTGAAGTTAAATACTAATTTTGTATTTATCCAGATTTTCTTTACTGTTTTGGCGCCAAACACACACACACACACAACTAGGACGCCCATAAAATATTGGGGGTGTATAATTTACCTACAGCAGTGACCAGGAAGGAATTAACATTGACTACGAGAATGACCAATTGACGGAGGGGACCCAGCATCTCGACTTCTAGCACATCTTTTTGTGCTTACAACCCCGGGAGGAACGGATAAGGAGACGAATATGACTACAGGCTGGCACATAGTTACTTATTAGTTCCAAGCTTGATCATCTGGTCACGAGAGAGTCGCTCTAACGCAGGGCCGGTAAGATAAGCACCCGCAGCGTGAAATGCTCCACCCCTATAATCGCCCCTTCCTTCTTCATTCCACCTGGCAGAGAAGCGGAGAGGTTACGTGTGCAACAGTGGTGGTTGTTCTTGAAGAACAAAACCATAGTTGTTCTCCCAGTCCCGATTAAACATTCGGAGTCACTCATATTGCACACGTAAGCTACCACTGCACTGCAACGTTTTCCTTGGCTCTAAGTGATTTTTGAAAGAGAGTAGTGGGAACGAAAGGGAGGGTAAGTTCACACCTCTTGTGCTTTCTTTGCCAGGCCTGCTCTAGCACATGCATGATCAAAGATAACTCTTACGAGGTACTGAACGTCAGAACTCGCTCATCCCGACTCTAATTTAGGTGGCGAAATGTTGATGAGTCACTCATACTCTCATATATACGTACAGTGCTTGGTAGCGAATGTGCTGTTTTTAAGTAAATATAAACAGGATGTTAGCTTCAAAACGCTAGAAATATTATTTCCATAACATTTTCAGAGGCTTCATTTGAACTGCAAATGAAATTACTTGCTCAACAAATCTGTTTGAGAGGAAGAAGTTGAAAGTTAGTTGAATCATTGCCTAAAGATTAGTTTTTAAATTACTTTTTATTTGTATTACATTTAATGTCAATGTTTGGCTCTAAAACACAAAGCTTCTCTAAAATGAGCTGTATTAAAAACTTGGTTCATCTATTAAGGCTCTGTACATCATCCTTAACAGCGGACATTGCGCGAGTCGTCCAAAGTAAAAACCGAAGTAAACAAAAAAGACAAAACTAGGTGCAGATGAGGAAGCCGTTTCGTGTAAAAACATGCCATTATTTGGCAAAGAAGCATGCTCCAATGCTTCACACGGAGTGGAAGTGTTACTGCACCATCTCATCTGCTCCTTTAATTTGAACATATTTGTTCCAGTGGGATCGCGGAACACGGCTCTGAAGAAGGGGCTCGACAGGCTTCCCTCTGGCAGGGTCAAATACGTTCCAAATCACAAGCCTCTGTGCCATCTGCCCGTCACCGATAGAACGAAAGTCCCATAATCAACCTGAAAGATGAAAGGGAAATGAAATGAGAGGAAACGAGGGAAAGGAAAATCGAAGTGGAATTCATCATCCCAGCAGACACCTTGGCGACCAGAGGAAAGCCCCAAAAAACCCATAGTGAGAGTAGGCGGTTGACGATGATCGAATCCGGGACCTCTCGAATGCAGTGCACCTTAGCAATCCCTCTCGGTAGGCAACAAATATTAAAAGAAACCAAGTTGAGTTTGCCTTAATTTTATTAACATAAGTTTAAAATACACCAAGCATATAAGCGATTAACAGTGGGGACTAATAAACCTGATTTGCAGCAGTTGCATATATAATAGGGAAAATTATGTAATAGACAAATGCTTTCGACCGCACCAACAATTAATTAAATCAAAATACAATTACATAAATAACATGAAATTCAAATAACATATGGCAGAACTCACGATTGGTATGCAGTCAACAGGAACAATTAGCAATTTGTTAACACGGACAAAACCTGCCGGTGTCTGCGTGCATATATCCAATAGCCATGATTCCCAATTATTGCTAGAGACAAAAATATGCTACCGCAATAATTAGTTACACATACAGATGGGTTAAATGGTATATACATAAATGTATATATTAAATTAATGCTTTGTATGCAATCTGCGATTCTAACGTTATGTGTAGGGATAGCATCTTGGGGACCAATAGCGGGACAGAATCGAAGTTAGTTGTGATGTGTTGACAATACAGTGTGTACGTTGTGGTACTAATAGAAGGAAAATGGGGTACTAGATGCGTGGTATACTGTAGTTTTCACTAGCAGTGGAAGGCGATTGAGGTTGGGTGAATGGTAAATATAAATGCCAGTGATTTACGGAACTAACAATTTTAAGACTTACAGACATTTAACTATTGTTGCGCAACAAGTCATCAGCATCATTTTCCGTTTCATTTTCTCTCAAGATCCATAGATTAAATACACAACAACATACATTCGTAACTCTCAAATGTGAAACGTCTCCGATTGGCACGTAAACTGGTTTTATATTTGAAAAACTTCGTTCCACATCACAAAATGTGATTGGAGCAAAACGGAAACAGGATACATCATCGACTATTGGGTAAGATACTGCATCAGCAATTGTTTTCGCAGAAACACCTCGTAGCACATTTTGTATTTCACGCATTTTCGAGAGTCCGACAATTTTTCCAAACACTAGCTTCACTTTCTTTTTCACACGCTCTAAAATAGGTATCACGGGTATCTGATCAATTGCTTGCACAAGTTCATCGACAGCTTTCAGGGCTCGAGGAATTTAATGTTCGATGTTTCCAAATATGTGTTATTGTCGTAGATGTATCTGCAAAAATATTCTGTATGAATTGCAAATCTCCATGCAATCCATTTGCGGCAAGAGATTTTACAATCTTGATTGAAGGGCATGCACTATCATCAAATACATTAATTGTACGTAAAACAGTATATATGTACTTATATAATAATTTAAATTATTTAGTTTTTTCATTACAATGAAAATATAATATATATATAATTATAATGAAGTATATAATGATTCTATAAATTTATTTAGTGCATTTATGATTACTTAAGGCTTATGATCAAACCCCTGTTTCAGGGTCTATAATTTTAGCAGGTGTTTTACACTGTTCCGTCGAGCCACGTTTCTCATAGCGTTACTACAGGTTGTTTACATGCGGCGAGTGCAGTCGCCAATGCGGACGGTCTCTACTCCATAGGTATCCACTGGTATCCTCATGTGTCCCGCTATCGGTCCCCAAGATACTATCCCTACTGATAAAACGGATTTCGTATTTCACGCATTATTGAAAGTCCGACATTTTTTCCAAACACTGTCTTCACTTTCTTTTTCACGCGGTCTAAAATAGGTATCACGGGTATTTGATCAATTGCTTGTACAAGTTCATTGACAGCTTTCAGGGCTCGAGGCATTTCAATGTTTCAAATATGTGTTATTGTATAGATGTATATGCAAAGTTCTTCTGTATGAATTACAAATCTTCATGCAATCTATTTGAAGCAAGATATTTTACAAACTTGATTGAAGAGCATGGGCTATCATCAAAGGCATTAATTACCTGTAAAACTGTATTGTAATATACAGTATACTACTGCGTTGAGCCACGATTCCCAACACGTTACTAAATATTGTTTACATGTGGCGCGTGCAGTAGCCAATGCAGGTCGGTCTCTACTCGGTAGATATGCAGCTGGTATCCACATGTGTTCCGCTATCGGTCCCCAAGGTGCTATTCATAGTTTTATATATAATAGGTGTGCATATATATTTTATTTATATTAAAACTCAACATGGCAACTGCAATGCTTAAGAGTGTCTGTGCTACTTGATAATCCTCTGTGCTCAGAAAGGAACCCGAAAGTAAAAACAAAAACTACTTTAGAACACCAGGAGGAGAAAATGATATAGGAAAATAAGACAAACACGAAATATTACTTTTTGTTTAATAAAGTCAAACTGGTGCAAGACTGAGTTGTTTTAAAACATATCAAGCTCATGGTAGCAAATTTAAAATACGAGTTGCCGCTCGAGTGTGAAAGAGGACCGTCGTGTTTTGTGTCTTGTTCGTAGCTACCTGGAAGAAGTTCGACAGTGGAGAGGGTGCGGGAACTCATTGAACAGTTGCGGGATGAAATGCGTTTAGGGTTTGAAAAGTGCAACCTAAAAGCGCTGGAAAGTGCCGTGGAGAATGTATCAGTGCGAATGCGTGCTCTTGAAGAGAAAGAGGACTATCTAGAGAGCCAATCTCGTAGAAATAATATTGTGTTATATGGTGTGACAGAAGAAGCGGGAGAGAGCTGGGAGATGACGGAGGAAATAATGAAATGTGTCATCTCACAAATAGGACTCGAACTTCGCGAGTTTGATGTGGAGAGAGCCCTTCGTGTAGGTCGATGTGGCAATTTAAGGCGACCTATTGTATGTAAACTGGCCCACTATAAACTGAAGATGGCCATCCTTCGAGATGCGCATTATTTACGGGGAACGGGCATAAGTATTAGCGAGGACTTTAGCCAGCATGTACGAGAAGAAAGAGAGTCCTTAAAGGGACACGTGTTTGTGGCCAGGAAGCAGGGCTGTCATGCCGTATTGCGTTATGACAGGCTCATCATTAACGGGAGAGACTGGAACCGACAGGAGCTGGAGCGCATGGAACAGCCTAGAAGTAGTGCGGAAACCTAACCCCTGACAGGGCAGCAAGAGCAGGTAGCCAGTACATCAGCCCGGCAGGTAGCAGGTCCCTCATCAGAGTCACAAAGGGTGCATCTTGTTATGTCGTCAGGGAGGGGCAAAGGAGAGAGGAGGGTGAGACAGCCCTCGCAGGAGAAGACAGCAAAAACGCCCCTCCGTGCCCTTAGGCTGACAACAGCTCGACAAAGGTTCAGCCAAGTCGTAGGAAGACCAACAGCAAGGAAACAATAGGACCCAACCACTTCTCTGCGGATTGTCACATGGAACATCGAAGGTTTCAAAAAAAAAAAAAAGGTTGGGTAGTGAGAATTTCTTGTATTTGCTTAATGATTTTGATATTGTATGTTTAACAGAAACTTGGTTGAAAAACGCAGAAAATGTAACGCTTGCTAACTTCCATAGATTTAGTAGGGGAAGGGAAACACGGGAAAGGAGGAGAAGGTGGCCAGGGGGGCATCAGTTTCATTCATGTCTAAGGTGGAGGCCGAGATAGTTAAATTAAAATTCAGTTTGGAAGGGGTGATTGCTGTATCTTTGGCACAGGGGGGGAGTACATATAATAGTTATGGGCTTATACAACCAGCCAGCAATGTCCAAGTATGCAAACAGGAATTTTTTCAGTGACTTAACCGCAACGTTAGTGCAGTTACAGGAAAATTTTCCAGGCACTGAATTAATTCTCTTAGGAGATTTTAATGCAAGGTTAGGAGGGGAGAATATTTCTCTAACAGGGGGTCATCAATGGGGTGAGGAAGGTCAACGAAAGAGCAAGGATAGTTTTATTAATGGGGAGGGAAGACAATTACTTGCTTTTGTGTCTTTAGAAATAATGAATGGCAAGTACGGTGAGGATCGAGAGGGGGAACTCACTTTCATAAATGAAAATGGGGGTAGCGTAATAGATTTTATTTTAATAAGTCAGGGTTTAATTGGCAGAATTAGAAAATTTTGGGTGGGGGATCGCATCGAGTCGCATTACTGTCCGGTTGCCCTGGAACTGAATATAGAGGCGCAGGCACCTGAAGAGGGCAGGGCGACGAAGGGAGATTAATTAGTAAATATGGAAACCGGTAGAAACAGAAGTATTTGTTGACAAATTGGAGAAAAAAAATTAAGGAAAAGGAACGCAGACACAGCCGAGGAACTAACACATATAATAGCAACGGCTGCGGGGATAATGAAAGTCCAAATGCATGGTAAGATAAAGCGATTCAATGGTTGGTATGACCAGCAATGCAGAGCCGTAAAGAAACCAGCATAGGAGGCTCTGTCAACATTCAGAAGGAGAATTTTTACAAAAAAGCGAAGGGAGTATAAACAGCTCCTACGGGAAAAGAGAACTACGTGGCAAGACAAAATGACTCAGAAAATTAGTAATGTTTAAACACGGAGGGATAACGCTGAGATGTGGCAAGTAGTAAAGCATTTAAGAGGCAACTGTCAGGCGCCCAGTGAAATTTCTCCCAGAAAATGGGCAATGCATTTTATGGGAATAGTCGTAGAAGGTGAAGGGGAGGGGATTTTTATAAGGGAAGTGCAACTTTTGGGAAATCTTGAGACCCCAATACTGGACGAGGAAATATCAGCACGAGAAATAGCACAGGCGCTGAGGAGCCTGAAGGGAGGCAAAGCTCCAGGTCGGGTTGCCCTCGGAACTTTTTAAAGCCGCAGCCAATGTTAATGAGTTCGGTGGGAGTATGCTCCAGATATGTAACAAATTATTTAATGAGGGGAATTACCCTACCTGTTGGGGAAAGGGCATTGTTCATCCCATTTATAAAGGGAAGGGAGCTATTGGGAATCCGGGTAACTATAGGGGGGTTACTCTGTTGCCAATTATGGAGAAAATTTATTGTAGAGTGTTATATAACCGGATAAAGGACTGGGATTCTAAATTTAGCAAACTTTCAAAATTCCAAATGGGTTTCAGAGGAGGACACAGTACCATAGACGCCGCTTTTATAATAGACACTTTAAGGACGAAACAAATGTTAATTAAGCGGGGAAAGCTTCATTGTGCATTTGTGGACTTTAAGAAGACATTTGACTATATTGATCGAAATGCATTATGGTATAAACTAGGCAGAAAGGGGATATCAAGTAAAATGATTAGAGCATTGCAGGCAATCTATCAAAATGCGAATTCTGTGTAAAGTACGACAGAAACAGAGTGTGGGAGAACTGTCTAAGCTATAGGAGAGTGAGGCAGGGTTGTATTTTATCTCCCTTGCTATTTAATCTCTTTGTGGATGATATTACTGCTGCAATGATAGCAGAGAATATCCAAGCACCAGTAGTAGCGGATTTACAGATCCCAGCACTTTTATATGCGGACGATTTAGTATTGTGCTCTACGACAGTTAACGGATTGCAACGAGGACTGGACAAACTTAAGAATTATTGCGATGAATGGCTACTTACAGTTAATGTGAATAAGACTAAGGCAATGACTTTCAATAATGGTTCTGTTTATAGCAGGGAGGAGACTTGGACATATGCAGGACAGATACTGGACAATGTTAAATCTTTTGTATACTTAGGACTCACATTTATAATGAACAGAAAATGGTCAAAACACACTGACATCACGAAACTCAAGGCAAGGGTGAAAGCGGCGGAAGCTCTCCGAATACGCTACAGGATTCCGAATGTATCCATAACCTTAATGGAAACTGTATACGGAGCGACAGTTAGATCCACGATGACATATGGAGGAGAAATATGGGGGTGGGAACAAACGGGGAATCTGGATCAAGTGAGGACCCAATTTTTGAAAGGAATTCTGGGTGTAGGAAGGGGTACGGCAAACTGCGGAATAATGAGGGAATTCGGGGCACACAGTGAAACGATAGAGTGCAAAATCAGAGCAGTTAAATATTGGATGAGAATTGTTCACGGAAACCAATCTCTAATTAGGGCAGTCTGCTACCGTGAATAGTTGCGAATGGAAGGTAATTGGACGTGGGCATCAAAATCAAAGAAAGGGTTGGAAACCATTGGGGTGGGATACATTTGGATTGCGGGGCAGGCATCAAAACAGGTACGAAGAGAGGGACTCGCGTGGATTAAACTAGGAGCATGGAGGAGCACGAAAATTTCTGACGAGAATGGTACGAGAATCTGTCCCATTTGCGAGGAGGAAGAGTCGTGGACTCACATCTTGGCAAGATGTAGGGGTACAGAGGAATGGCGGGAAAAATATTTACCGCGATTCTTTACCACTGCGAATGTAGGGCTAGAAGCATGTTGGACGCTACAGACGGGCTAGGTAAATTTATACTTAAGGTAAGACAGCTGAGATCTGAGGAGGCTGCCAATAGAGAAGGGAGGGGGAGGAATAAGTTCAGCTAAACAAAAGTGACTACAATATTCCACATACATATATATTATGTCATACTTAGGTCACTGTTGTGTTATGGTTTTTATATTTTATATGTATATTATGTATATACATTTCTTTTAAGTGTAATTATCAATTATAAGAGGGTGCATTTATGAAAGTGTACTCTTTGCTGTAAATTTAAATTGCTATAATTGAATATCTTTGTATTTTTATTTTTTCGGGTTTACCCTTAATTCTTTATTGTTGTTTTAATACTGCTTTTGATTGTGGATTGCCTTTGTCTTTTTATTTTCGCGTTTACTCTTAATTATTTGTTGTTGTTGTTGTTTTAATATTGTTTTTAGCGTGTATTACAAAAGCACGTACGGTCTGTGGACTCGTGCGAATGTTGACATTCTATGTACATATGATATTGTTATGTCAATAAATACACTTATTCATTCATATTTAAAATACAACGATGTTTACTCGCTTATACTAATATTATTTATCAGGACTAGTGATGCCCAACGGCAGGGAAAATTGCATTTATCCTCTTTGAGTGGATTGAGATTGTGAAGTGGAACCAGTAAGGTAGCAGCCAGGGAGCGAGGCAGCCAACCAGGACAAGCCAACTTGCAGGGTCAAATTCGGGAAATAATTTCGGTACCTAAGTCAAAATTATTTATTGTACATATCCGTTTCAAGATTACAGGAGAATAGTGCACATACAACATATTCTGAACGTTATGTATTTAAAACGAAAGATACCATACCGTTGTTAAAGCTAAGTTCTTATACAGTACGATTTAGTAGATCTGTCAATTGTGATTATTATTTAGCTAATCAGATATAAAATATTCCTGCAATAAATGTCACGGTACCTAATTACAAGACACAGTTAAAAATACGCATTTCTCATTTATTTAAAACTATATATTAGCGGAATTTATTAATAAATAATGAAACCACATACGGATACCAGTTGTATACCTATTGATTAGAGACCGAGCTGCATTGACGACTGCACTCGCCGCATGTAAACAACCTGTAGGAACCCTATGAGGACCAAAGCTCGACGCAACAGTATACTATGCTGCATATTACAATACTGTTTTACAGGTAATTAATGCCTTTGGTGATAGTGTATGCTCTATAATCAATATTGTAAAATCTCTTGCCTCAAATGGATTGCATGAAGATTTGCAATTCACACAGAAGAATTTTTGCAGATACATCTACGACAGTTAAACATATTTGGAAGCATCGAACATTAAATTCCTCGAGCCCTGAAAGCTGTCGATGAATTTGTGCAGGCAATTGATCATATAACCATGATACCTATTTTAGAGCGTGTGAAAAAGAAAGTGAAGACAATGTTTGGAAAAATTGTCGGACTTTCAATAATGCGTGAAATACTAGATGTGCTACAAGGTGTTGCTACGGAAATAACTGCTGATGCAGTATCTTACCCAATAGTAAGATGATGTGTCCTGTTTCCGTTTTGCTCCAATCACAACTTGTGATGTGGAGCAAAGCTTTTCAAATATAAAGCCCGTTTACGTGCCAATCGGAGACGATTCACATTTGAGACGTTATGAGTATATGTTGTTTTGCAATGTAATCTATGTATTTTAAGAGAAAATGAAACAGATAATGATGGTGATGACTAGTTGCACAACAGCAATTGAGTGTATGTAATAATTAAAATTGTTAGCTAGTGGTATTTATGTTTACCACCAACCGAAGCTGAATCGCCTTCTCAATCTACCACGCAATCACTGTCCCATTTTCGTTCTGTTAGTACCTACTTACACATTGCATTGTCAACACATCACAACTACATACCATGCTGCGTTAACACTGATTCTGTCCCCAAGATGCTATCCCTACTTATCAGTAAGGTCGACTCCATGCGGAAATGCGAGATTCAATATATTTTAGAGCCAGCAATGGGCGTATCAGATCCTACGCAGATTAAGCGTAGCGTAATGCTCCTCAATCGGAGCAGTATCGTAATACGATTCTGTTTTGAAAATCTGGTAAGTTCTATTTAGTAAACCGTAATGTGTACATTAAATAGCATGAAAATGCAGTATTCATAATTATGCATGCAATAAAGAGTAAAACTCAAAATATAATAAGTAATATCAAATTGGAGAAATACATATAACAACGCTTATTACTTACAGAAAACACTTATAATCAATACCCAACACATAACAATTTCACATGAAGTATACCTAGCGTATTGCTTCCATTGATGTTGTTGATTAGGAAATGGAGTCAGGGCTATTATATTCTTTTGTATAATTTTGCAGCAAATATTATAAATTTATCAACTAACTGAAGAAGAACACCCATTGAGTATTCCTTCAGTATAACAGTTCCATGACATGTAATTATTTATAAACTCAATGAAGAATTTAAATTTTTAATTGGAAAGCAACAAATTAATAAAGGATATGCACATTTATTTTCATTTCTATTTCCTTTATTTCTTTATGTAATAATTTTAAATTAAGGCATTCATTTAGTAAAACAGGGAAGGTCAATAGGCTTCGGTGCTGGTTGCATGTGGTCGGAAATTCGTAAAGAGATTTTGTGACGTAGTACTCGACGATTAGGGGTAGCACAGCCGAGTTGCCTTTCAAATTGCTTGTAATTAGAAGTACGTTGTGTTACCTTGTTTATATTGATAGCGCGTTCAGAAGTGTCCTTTAAGTGATACCAACATACTGTGCAAGTTCCTATGATAAAACAAATTTAAATTTAAAACGAATTTGAAATAAATTCTTTAGATAGCAAGGGTTGTGCTGCAACGAACATATTAAAATCGCCAATATCTGAAGGTTTAAAGGAATCTCTAGTATACATTAAAATCTTTGTGCAGATATAGATACAATAAGAATGCTTGAGCGTGCAAATTTAGAAATGTTCAAGCACTTCGCATAAAAGCCAATTTACTACTGGCTATGAACAAAATTCGGAAATGATCTGCATAAAAATGTTGGATATGCAGCTATGTGTGATATGAAGAACGTATTTTTGGGCAGTGAGCATAAACCAACAAGAATAAACATTACTTCCGATCTGCAGTATGTGATGTTAACCTTCTTTTTATTGCGTTTCTGAGACTGATGACGTTGCAGAGAGAATATTATTCATTTAATTGCTTTTTATTTTATCCCATAGGGAAGGTTTGTTTTATTTTAGTGAAATTTATGCCTACAAAGAAAATAGTATTATGTTACACATTCCAAATGTGGAAATAATAAATGTCTAAACAACGGGGAAATAAATCCAAGTGGTGTATGACTTCTATGAGCATTAGTTAGAGACTTTCACCGGATTGTACCGGTGTGTTTCCCCTCCTGTGTGTAAACAAACATGAAGTACAAACAATTATAGTACAGTATCTCTCAACATTACGAGTTTGCAACTGGGACTGAAGCCTAGTCATTAGTTATATTGACAAAAAATATGATGTGTTCCATTCACATGACTTTCTCTACAGCTCTGCAACAAATTAATGTTAAAAAGCTTATGTTCCATTTATTTCATGCTAATGGAGAAAAAATTATCAGAAATAGTATTACTACTTGCTTCCTTGTAAGTAGAAGCGAAATAAGGAAGTACCATAGTTAAAGTGATAGTCAAAAGCTCGTTGCTGTGACTAAAGTTCCTTTGGTTTTATGAACAGGAGTTGACAAATTCCGTATGAGAAAAGTATGTTTTTCAAAGCTGAAACCAAAAACAAGGAATATCTAAAAAACGAACAACTCCATGAAAAAAATGTATATAACATAAATTGTATGTTTTAAAGTGCTCTATATTTTTTGTGTGGTAAGCTTTTGTCCATCTCTTACGGTTTATCAGTTATGCAAAATGCCGTAAAATTCATCCAAAATAAAGCAGTCTTCAGAGGCTATTCCCAGAAAATTCAAGGTATGCATTTTACTTGGCATGTAAATATTTTAAATGTAAAACATTTTAATCAAAATCGTTAGAGCCATTTTTGAGAAAATCAAAATGTTCGAAAAAAAGTTCCATTTAAACACACACACACGGATCTTTTTCCAAAAATGCTTTTTTACGATTCAGGGGGACCCAAAACATGTATTTCCGGAGAAATTTTGGTATCGAAATTTTGGGTGGAATACAATACGTTCTCTACATACTATGTACATAGTACGTATAGAGAAAGTAATAATGTGCTTGGTACGTAAACTGTTTCATTCTTATATGCAGATTATACAAAATAGGATCTATTACCAACTGTATTTGTAGATTATAACTATTTTTTGATTTTGTTTTATATCGTTGTAACTTTATTGATAGTTATTTGCATTGTTTACAATTTCAATTATGCTGGATCCAATTATGTTTTTCTAATTAATTTTACTATCTCACTTCCAACTGTAGATAACGCAATGCTACCAATGCAAACAGCTACTATAACTAATACGATGATTTAATAATATACTACAATTTAGGGGGTTTTGAAAATTGTTTAGTGGTTAATACTATGATTCAAAATATGGTCGATAATAGTGATAGACTATTTTAAAAAAAATTTAATCGGAGAGAGGCTTATGAAGACATACACCCTCATGTATAAAAATTAGTCCATAAGAACGGAGTTGTTTATGTTCTGCTGAACAAATCTTGCCCCACCCTCTACAGCACCTCTTTTTCCTGAGCATAAGTTCTAATTCATAATTTCACTGGATTGGCGGGGTACTTTACTTCGCCCAAAATATGTGCCAACAGAGAATGCCTACCTTCATGCTACACTATCATTTAATTTGGCTATACCCATTTGATAACAACATAGCTTTAACCTTCTCTATATGAAAACTCTTATCTATGTAAGAGTGGAACTGCTTTCCGCTTTAACGATACCTAATTCTTCACCGCTTCTACTAGAATGCTGAATTACCTTGCAATTGGTTAAGTCTTCTTGTATGCATCAAAGTGGCGAAACTATTTCATAGAGATGGTGTGCTACCCACCACTTCATTTCGCAACGATCATAACATGGTTCATTGATTGCGTTTATGTCCCTGAGGTGTTTTTCATTCCAGTCACATAGAGAACTCATACCGGATGGTAGAAGTCAAATCTTGGTTACTGAAAATGGAAACTTTACGGAGAGAAAACATTATTACAATCTAAGGGAATGAGCAAAGTACATTATTTTTGTTGACGACGCTGTCAATTTCCAGAATATTATCAGCGCCACCGGTGTGCTGGAATTTTGTCCAGCAGGAGTTCATTTACATACCAGTAAATCTAGTGATATGGGGCTGTCGCTTTTAAGACACTTAAAACCATCGGTCTGGGCCGGGTTTGAACCCAAACCTTGAAATCAGAAAAAAGTGTCTAACCAACTGAACTACCCAGACTGACTAATGGAATTAGTCATTTTTATTCACGCAAGTGTAAGTAGTGAAGCGACATTAGATACGCATAATTGATTCCTGAAACTTCAGAATCTGGTAGGGAAAGTTCATCCAATTTCAATAATGGTTCGAATATCATCCATGCTATTCACTGCAATATGTTATTACTGATTATTAAAAATATGTAACTTACTTTCCGCTCTAGTGTGTATCTACTGTATACTATGATATTCATCTATTATGGAAAGGTAGAGTCAGACTGAAAAATGCAATGCCGTAGCCGAGATCGGAACCACGGATCTTCTGATATCCGTCCAGTTGCCCTCTCCTGAGAGCCACCATTTCAACATACCGATATATCATTAAATTCCCTAACTGACTGGCGATTTACCCAGTTTACCATTATGTTGGTATAATATTTGCGTTTAGAATAGGTCATTCAAGGTCATGTTTGAATCATCCATAAGTTTGTTTAGTGTCGAACGCCTACCCTTTTGTATTTTAAAAATGTTTCCATCTACATTCTCTCTCGCTCGCGCTCTCTCTCTCTCTCTCTCTCTCTCTCTCAGTGTTTACTGGTTTATCTACTATCAGGAATTAAACGAGGTCAGGCTGTGAGCAATACTAGATATGCAACACGTATCAAAACGGGCTGTAGATACCACGCCTACTCCATGACGTCATAGTATACTCTCTGAGCACCGAATCTCAATCCAGCAATTTCATGACACGTGCTCCGCTTACAAGATAATTGGCAAGGTAGTCAAAAATCTAGAGCCTGAACTTGGGCAGGAAGCATGTAGGTCCTAACAGTCAACTTCCTCCTTTGTTTTGCGCGTCAACCGAACACTGCAAATCTTCCCTGATTTCCTTACTTTTCTTTCGCGTTGCTTTGCGACTAGCAAGGCTCTGAATAACCACAGTAAACTACGTTTATTAAAAACGTTATAAGAAATGAAATTAGAATGCCGATGAGTCCGCTGAAACTAGTTAGACTAACTTCCTTTACTGTGGACATTCACGATAGATGGTCATTCTTACATGCATGAGGTATGAGTATGCAAGAGGCGGGGTGCACCTCGGCAACTGGGACCAAGTATTTATCTATTGCGGAAGAGAAACAGGTCAGGACACGGAAGTGAGGGAGCCAAGCGCAGAGACGCACGGAAGTCCCTAACAGTGTCACTAGATGGCAGCCCTTGCGCGCCATAAAAACTACACAGGTGCCGGGAGGCCGTCTGAAGAAAGCCACTCGACGGACCTAGCCTCAGCCAGCGCAACCAGGGGAAGAGATTTTACGCGGAAGAAGCAACCGTGTCATCTACCTGTAAAGCCTCGCCGACCTGAAAGATGAGGAAGTGAAATGAAGGAATGAAGGGAAAGGAACCGTGGTAGATATACAGCAATCCAGCACCGCCTAAGCGGCCCCAGGAAAACCACGGAAAACCTCAGAGTGCACAGTCGACGGGGAGCGAACGCGAACCTCCCGAATGCCAGTTACAGACGAAACCGCCTAAGCCACCTGGCTCAGTATCTTATATGTATATTCCTCTCTCTTTCTTTACCCTCATGAAACGTCAGTGAGGGGAGAGAGCACGGTACAATAGATGTGGGTTTGCTTAGGAGCAATTCACTCTTGGAATTAAATAGTTTTCTGTATATGCCATTGGGAAGACGTAAAAATTACAGACCATACAAACAACTTTTTACACATCTTTTTAGACTGCTAGCGCAGATGCTGAAGTCCCCGGTGAGTTTCTGCAGCTGAGATTCCCTCTTTAAGGAGAAATTCAATCACAGCACGCTGACGGAACGAAACATCAGCTAATTATTAGCTAATAATGATCAGGTTTCGGAAGCTAACGATGTCATGATAATAGCCTATCAATTATTATAATGTTCATAGCCGGTTATTAGTTGTTTATTGTGTTTCATTCCGCATTCATTTCAGCGAGTATACACTACTGTTTTCCTGAGCACGCACAACGTGGGCTGATTTATTACTTTCTCCACTACGTACGTAGAAGGTAGAGAGAGTATTCTATTGCACTCAAAATTCTATATCGAGATTTCCCTGGAAAAACATATTTTAGACTCCCTGAATCCAAAAAAGAAAGGATTTCTGTAAACATGCTATATGTGTGTGTGTGTGTGTGTGTTTGTGAACAATAGCTCAAAAACAAAAACTCGATTAAATACCAAAGTTAATATGTAAATATAGCATCCTCCAACGATACGACGAGAAGATTTTCAACAAAATCACCCACCCCAAACTACTCTTTACTTGGAGAAAACGTTTTGAACATTTTTATTTTCGCTAAAATTACTAACGATTTTAGTTAATATGCGATATGCTTAATACAATTTCATGATAAATGTATTCATTGATATTATGGGAATAGCCTCTATAGTCCTCTTAATTCTGAATTTGCATAACTGATGGAGCGTAAGAGATAAACAAAATCTTAGTACAGAAATATAGATTTCATAAAAGTACACCTTTTTTATTTTTGTTTTTTTGTTTTTTTGTTTTGTTTTTTAAGAAGTTAATCATTTCCGAATTATTCCTTCTTATTGGTTTAAATTTTAATTTTTTTTCTCAAACTGGAAGTAAATGGCTTTTCTGTCTCCTGGACAAGCAAAGAGAGCAGAATTTCCATGACATCACTTCTTAGATATTCTCTTTTTTCGTTTAATATTCTTTAATGTGATGGATCATATAGGACGATGAATGAAATGGGAGTATGATGCTCAAATGAACCTGGGGTCAGAAGAGCCTAGAGTTACTCTGCATTTGTTTTCTCAGAATAAGGGAAAGCTCCGGTAAAATAAAATTTATTCGGGTAACTCCCTAACCGAAAATCAAACTCGGAACCTTTGTAAGAATAGCTTGTGCAGAATGGATAAAGAAAGTAATGTGAATGCGTCATATCAGACTTTTATTAGATAACTTTCACATTATATCTGGTAGTTCTATATCCTTTATGTGTAACAAAGAGGCTCTCACCCTCAGATCTTTGTCCATCAGCAGTGGCTGGAGAGGGAGGGAGAGAGAGAGGAGTGTGAGAGAAATCAGAAAGAGGAATTCTGAAACAAGATTTGAAAATAGAATGCAGTAGTTGGACAGCAACGTGAGTTATTAGAATATTTTCATCCATTAAATGGAATGAAAAAGGAAGGTAGTGTTTGAGGACTGTCGAGAGTAGAACCGAGTAGGAACACAAGTTATAGGGATTATGGTTAATGGGAGGAAAAGGTTTCTACTCGATTTGTTCTGCAGCTCATACGTGGCAGGGAATACGTTTTATTCCAAGCGCAGAATTCGCTTTAACTCTTCGTTTACTTTACTTGCCCTTACACTTGGCATTCAATGATGAGGGTGCATGATTACTGTCTGTACAGCGGTGTTATACCTAATGGATTGGGTTGGCTTATACCTCAAGTAACACTTAACCTGTGGGACGGGTTCACATACTACTTCTTCCGCGCGTGGCAAAATAGTCAGGTTGCAACAGTTTACTCAGATTCGGACGACGAGTTTTCAAAAAGTACACAGCGAACATACAAACATTATCGACAACAGTGCTTCCTTCTTCCATTCTGTCACACGCCTTTATCTCTCGCTTGCTTCAGACTAAGAAAATACTACCGCCTTCCATTTGCTAAATCCCTACCTGTTTGGAAGGGCGCCCCGTCCCACTACTTAAAACACCGTCGAACAGACAATACTAAGGAATGTGGTGCGGTTACGGTTTACATGCAACGTTTTTGGAGTTTTTAAGGATGTTTTCGGGTTCGTGATTAACTGAGAGTAGGATGGATCTTATGTTATCCGGATCTCAGGGCTGGTGTCAAACGCGATTGGTTGATTTCGTTTTCTGTTTTTAACCCTTTATTTTCCCGTCAGCTATTTTCTGTTTATCACGCCTCATCACACGCACACGCTGATATTACACATTGGAATTTTTTGCGCCATATAGCAATAATACTTCCCTATATACATAATTTTATTGACGACTAAATATTTTACCCCCTTGCGTTACTGACATCACTGCTACGCGCCTGACTCTAACGAGGAGTACAATGACGGACTTCCCGACAGAAGTGAACTGCCGGACTTTTCTTTTGTTTTTCATCATTTCAATCCCTGGCTTCAAACTTTACCACTTTACCACGTGATAGTTATATATTTTCCCATTGGTCGTTTCGTATCTTTTTCGTTAGAAAAGTCCGCCGCCTATACGCCTAAGACATTGAACTGTCCTGTCACTCACAATAAATAATAGTAAATTATCCGTCTTCCCCCACGGTAGCTGACCAGTGCTTTTGTCAGGCTTTTGGGTCGGAAATGGTGGAAAAAGCCATTCATTCCAAACTTGTCTTTTGTAGTGGTGTTATTTGTGCTCGTGTTTAATATTATTACGCCTAGCATTATTTTAATATTGCCCTCATTACGAAATTATACATTATGTGAAACGTACTGTCTCAAGTGCTTCGATTATGGTTTAGCGCTTGATAGCATTAGTGACATTGATGAGCATATGAATACCTACCCTTTTTTATTCTTTTTATTTTCCGCGTTTAAACCTTCAATATGTAGCGTTATTGAAGACTCCCGCGTTTGGAAACCATATGCGGTGTTGACGTTAGATGTTACATGCAGGGTTGCCTCTTACACCACATTTAAGACGCCTTCTGCAATGAGCGCAGATTGCAGTCGTTGACCAGACTCACTCCCCTACCTATGAGTAGACCCACTTACGGTGAATCTACTACCATTGAGTTTGCCTCGGTGTCGCTCAGTCGGCACGATAATTGACTCACCCGGGGTGGTAAAGTAAATGGGGGTAGGTCAGGAGTGGTCTTATAATAATTAAAAGTTGTATACATTGCTTGAGTTTATTCCTTCCTAGAAGAGACGAGACAAACACATGTACCTTATAATAATGTTCTCTTATACACTTGTTACGATTCCAATAACATGACTGACCACAGGTAATATATTGGTACTCGTCACTGGCGTTGTGTCTAACTTTACATGAAGTACTTAAGTTCCGCCCGACGACCAACAGCAGAACAGTTACAGACAACTTTCACGAACAGGTCAGAACAGATGAATTAGAACAGAGCTCCCGAGTTTTTTTTTCGAGTGGGGGGGGGGGGAAATCCACCTTAAGGACTGACTCGGGCAAGCCCGGAGTGTTGAGGTCTCCCATGTGGGCATACCGACTAAAAAACCCCTCCACCGGTATTGGAAGGAAGTAAGGAGAGGCGGTACCGCATGATTGCACCCGCGGATTCAAGGTGATAATTTAACTGACTGCAGGGTGTAGTCAGAGGGGTGAAATGAGGACCGGGAGACAGACTTGACAAAGGCCCAGACTGCCACCGCGGAGTATTCGGGGAGAGGAATGAAGGAATTCTATGGTGAAGGATGGAGTTAGTGCTGGTTGACTCTGTTGAGCCAGTCGTCATATCCTGGGACGTCTACGAGCCTTGGCCCTTGGCGTCTACTTTGGATGTTGAACCGTGAAGTTTGAGGTGCCGACTTCTCCAGTAGAGCTCTCACCCCCTCCCTGAAGATGAGTTAGATGTCGGTGACTGCTGTTGCTATTGTTTTATGAACATCTGGATGTGAAGCGATGCTGTCCTGCTCCTGAAGCCTATCCTCCAAGGCCTCACAAGACCTCCGCGTGGAGGTTCTGAATGGCCTCACTTAGGCCCTGGATTTCCTTCTGCAGGTTGTTTGGCGGTGTTTGTTTAGTCTGCGGAGATGGCTGTGTAGATGAAGGTGCCCGGGCTGGTTTAGGTGATGGGTGCCTGCTCTTTGGGTAGCTGGGGCACTGGGCTTGCCTGATGAAATGTCCCGTACCACCACAGGTGGCACAGAACTGGCGGCGACGGCGGCGGAGGTCGTGCCCAGTGCACTCCGAAGTGAATGCGTTGGTGCCACAGTAGTGGCACTTCGGCGGCGAAGAGCAGGCTTCTTGGCTGTGCCCGTGCACAGCAGCGACGGCAGGGCTGGTGTCTTTCCTGTCTGCTTGCCTCAACGCCCTAATAAGGGCAACCCTGACGCCAAGGCAGCCTCCAGGTCTGATCGGTCCTGTAGCTCCACCCTAACTAGTGGTGTCGGGCCCCGGTCACAGATAATTCTAGTGGCCCTTGAACATGAATGCCATCTAGATTGTGCAGCGGCAAGGAGGTGCCGGGTGGAGAGATCCCGAGGGACCCCCCCCCTAACCACGGCACTGTACCTGGGCGGCGTCGGCTTGGAGCTAAGCGGTGGCGGCGATGAAGTGTTGGCTGCCGGTAAAGCAGCGGCGGTTGGCGGCGGTGGTGATGGTGAGCGCGGCGAAGGTGCAGCGCTCACTGCCGGTAAAGCGGCAGGTGGCGTAGATGCCGGCGAGCACTTCCTACCGGCGGATGCCGGAGAAGCGAGGCTACTGTAGAAGCTGCTGGTCTGCGTTGCTGTTTCCTCTTCGGCATCTCGAAGCGAGGTACCGATTTTTTTTTTTTTTTTTTTTTTGGTGTTGCCCCGCCTCCGCCTCACCTTGTGCACGATCATCCGAAGGGGATCTACATCGTATCCCCTACCATGCACTAGCTACTCTATAGTGATGTGTGGGAAGATTAGTTGAAGGTGGTGTCCGGTACCGCCGAAGCAAACCGAATATTAGTGGGTGGTTACTAAAAAGACGACTACATACAAGGGAGTATGCAGACAGAGTGGGGAGTAGGTACTGGCCTTTGCTGGTGCCCAGACCAGGACCTATTGCTATTGGTGGTATTTCATGCATGTTAAAGGAGAGGTTTGGTTTCATGCTAAGAAACATAATTGAGGTGCGCCTTACCTTTTATTGTGACTTGAACCGGAGAGCCGTCTTGTCTGCTCCTCAGCTGGTTGCTGATGGTCCTGAAAAACATACTGGAAAAACATGTTGGGGATGAGTATGTACAAGAGGGGAAATAAATACACAGTATGGCATTCTTGGGCTCTTTATATACAAAAGTTACTGTCATGGCGACCTCTTTCTGATTGGACAGAAAGGGCGCACAATTGACGTCAATATTACCCAAGAATCAATTTCCTTATCCCAGGATGACTGTAAACCTCAACTGACAAGTCTAATGTAATGAAGAATTACCATCTTCCATACTTTTCAGTTCACCTAGCTCAGGCGTACGTGACTTGACAAAAGAGTCCTTTCTGACAAAAGAGCTTCTCATCCCCTTTGACTCTCTCGGCGTCAGCTTTCTTCTCCAGCTGAATTTTCAGTTAACTACATATATTTATACTCTTTTAATTTTACATTGCTAAATAATTAATAACTAATAATAATTGTAACAGGGGAGCTAATTAACGGTCTCAACTCTCTACTTTAAACACAGTACATAAAGAAGGTAATTGTATTCCAAACTTTTGATACCGAATTTCACCAGAAATAGAGGTTTTAAGTCACCCTGAATAAAACGTTTTAGAAAACGGTCTGAGTGTATCTTTAAACAGCATGGCTCAAAAACGGAAAGTCGGTTAAATAACAAACTTGATATTTAAGTTCAGTATCTTCCAAGTAGTGACACAAAGATTTTGAAGAAAACCCCCAGCCTAAACTAACCTTTACATGGAAAAAGTTTCAAGCATTTTTATTTTCTAAAAATGACAAAGATTTTGATTAAAACACCACATATTGAATATATTTACATAATATATTGTATAATTTGACTTTTCTTAACATTTCTGATATCCTTTTCATTCTAAATTAGTTTTGGCAAATCATAAAAGATAGAAAAGAATTATTGCATCTAAAAATATAGATCTTATCAAAATACACAATTTATGGCAAATACAATTTTGTTATAGGAATAACCATTTCAGATACATTGTTTTTTTTGAGTTTACAGTTTTAAATACTTATGCTCTTCTCAAATACGAAGCCGCCCTCCATGGTGTAGTTACCATGCTAGCCTCATATATCCAAGGTCGCGGGTTCAAACCCGACGGAAGACGTTTGATTTTTTCAGGTGTAAAAATCCTTAGCATGGCTTCCTTCGGAAGGGAAGTAAAGCCGTTGGTCCCATGTCGTAGATTTATGGCACGTAAAAGAACCTCAAGTCTGATAGAGAGGCCTCTGAGCAAAATTAGGTGGTCTTTCACGCCCAATATAGAAAGGGACGCTGAGAACCACAATAGTTAAAGAGCATCCATTAATAATACCCCATTTCCATTTCAAACGGGAAGTCGTTATTCAAAAATGTTCATCCTGGTAAAGGAAAAATAATGGAATTTCAACACTATTAAAAGATTTGACTACCGCTTCGTTTATTGTATTTTCTTATCCCTTTTGTGCAAGAAAATAATGTGTAATAAAATCTTTTCTAGTAATATTTATCTCTATTAGCATGAAGTAAATAGAAGAATAAGCTTTTATAAGAAAAGTTTGTTGCAGCGTAAGTTGAGAAAATTATGTGAATGTAGCATATAAGAACGTTTTTCTTTTATACTGTGTTTCATTATTGTTGTTTCCCTTGTATAGCAAACCTAGATTTGGACTTTGAAATATTGCTAAAGTAACGATTGAGCTATAGTAAGGTCTATAGTGTTGTACCTACGTAATGAGTACACGCCATTGTGCGTTCGCAACTGCGTTAAGAATCAATTAAATCCGTCCGCACATATGAATGAAATAGCTCATAAAACGCAAGAGATGAAAATATAAGAAACCGTACTTTGTTGAGGTTAGTTTATCCCGGATAGCGTGGATACTAAAAGTTTTTTCCTAAGAAGAAGTATAAGCGGGAGGAGAACTAAAAAACAAATCCCTGAAAAAAAACAAAAAAACAAAAAAAAAAAAAAAAAAAAAAAAAACTACCGCTAGGTCAGTAAACATTTTGAAATATTTATTTTCTCTAGCACGTTTGTACATACAGTGTACATAGCAGCTAGAAAGAGTATTATATTCCACCCAAAGTTCGATGTCAAGATTTCTAAATATATATTTTGAGATCTCGTGTATGTCTGTGGACAGCATTGCACAAAAACGAAAATACCGTTAAAACCAAATGTGGTATTTATCTTTAGTATCTTACAAGGACGCAACATAAATATTTTAAACAAAATTTCCCCTCCACAAACTACCCTTTACATGGAAAAGCTTTTGAAAATTTGTTTTTTCTGAGAAATGGGTGTAACGATCTTGATTAAAACACCATATATTAAAGATATTTACATCACAAATAAATTTATATTTTGAATTTTCTGGGAAAAGCCTCTGAGGACCTCTTTATGCAGGAAGAGTTTTACAGAATTTTGCATACGGTGAAATCGTAAGTGATAATCAAACACTTAACACACAACAAAATGAGATCTCATTAAAAGGCATAATTTATGGCATATACGTTTTTCTGCAGAATTTACTGTTTTGAGATCCTCCTTGTTATTAGTTTCAGTTTTAAACTACCTAACTTTTCTCAAACGGGACCATGCAAAGCGAACCGAACCTCAATTGTTTCACATAGTGACCAGCTTTAAAATATTTGACTCGCTTTAGCAAAATGTTATTCCTTATATCCCTTCTACTTTGATAGGGCCATTTCTGCTAATGGATAGGTAGAATCAGAATGAAAAATTCAATACCATAGCTGGGATTTGAACTACGGATCTCCTGGTCTCAAGCCGGTTGTTCTACCACTGAGCAACCATGACAACATGCCAGTACGGCACTAAATTTCTCAACTGACTCGCATGTTTCTCGATAAACCACAAGGTGATCTCAAATTATTTTGAGATGACAAAACCCAATGGCGGCTTACAATTGTAAGTACTTCAAGACCCAGGATTCATAGTATAGACAAATGCTGCCACGGTAGCTCAATGGTAGAGCAACCGGCTAGAGACCGGGAGATACATGATTCAAATCCCGGCTATGTCATTGAATTTTTCAGTCTGGCTCTACCTATCCAACTCCTGTCCTACACATGGTTTCTGTGAGAAAACAATTAATTATCACTTTTCTCCCTGTATTTGTCTAGATTATCATGAAGTAAATAGACGAATACGTTTTTAAACAATAATTTGTTACACAAGTGTAAAGAAAGTCATGTGCATGGAATACTTCCGATTTTTAATGCAGAAATACATTAGAGATTCTAGTGTCAAGGTGTTTGTATCCATTATGTTTAAGATAAAAGTTGGTATCTATTAAAAACAAAATTTTCCCTTAATCTGTGTTGTGGACGAAAGTGACTATTAACCATAGAGAATACACATGTTACTTTACATTTTATATATATATGTGTGTGTGTGTGTGTGTGTGTGTGTGTTAATTGAACATTTAACTAAGCAGCTAAAATTGTAGACCGCTATTGACTTCAGAAAGGATTGTGTCCAGCAGTTTTAAAATTTAATGTACTCACATTACACGTGAGATTATTTTGTTTCATATTTAGTCACTGAGTATATATGTACACCTGTAAAGAAATTACAAGTTTATTTTAATGTGATCCAGAAACTTATGTATACATATATATGTATATGTAAATAGCTCTTTTTTCTGTAATAGTTCGTTGTATACTAGATGCTCTTGGACAGGTTGCATTTGAGGCTGCGTTAAGACTATAACAATGAGTATTAATCTAGGTTGTGCATAATAAACCAAACACACAATCAGTTACAAGATCTGGAGGTATACATTAATATGTTCATTTAACTCTAAAGAGGTGGCGAGCGGATTTTCTGACAGTTTTATTTCCAAGTTTTGAATAACTGCCTTCTGTGTTTTCCTTACCTTTCCTCCCTAGATAATCTTCTATTTTCATCCCCTAAATAAATGTAAATGAATATCTAGAAACTAAAGCAAAGTAGTAACACCCTTTCTCAGGGTACTACGAACTTCCGCTATGCAGGGAAATTTATTTCTAAGTTAGCAACAGAGCAACACTTCATGTGTTTTTTTTTTTATTATTATTATTAAAAAACAGTTCCGGACCCTTGTCAGGGCTCCGGCGCTGTATTCCTTTTTTCTCCAGTTTCCTTTGTTAACCTATTTACCGTTTTCATTTTACTGACATACACATTGACAAACATATAAACACCCATGCCCAAGGAGGGACTCGACTCTACGATCCCCTGCGCCACGAAGCACCAAAGCGAAGCACTTCAGCGAGCGCGGTCATGGGCACCGGAAATGTTAGGTGAACTGAGCGCCGCTACAAGTGAAAAAATAGCCGAGGTCGTTACATCCCTATCCCTGAATTCAAAAGTGCCAGCACATGATGGTTCGATCATCTTCCGTGGATCTTTAACAAATGGCTTTAATTCCTCGAGATTATCTATTGTCATCAAGAACGGAGAAACAGGATAAAGGCACACTTCTACGACAGTTAATGGGGACATGCAACATTGTATAGTGCTGGAAATAAACAAACAGGCAACTGCTAGATGTAAAGGTTGCTTCATGTTCAAGCACATCATAATTGTATTGTGCTCTGTTTAATATACTAATAATTAATTTATTCACTGGCATATACATTTTGTGGCAATTGTACGGTTTTTATACTATTAAAATCTTTCCTGTGGTATATAAAATCGTAATTTATTTGGTTTCGATGCTTTTAAGACCTATTCTTACATAATACTGCTTTGTATCGCATTACTGCATAATTAACTATAAGGGAATGTAATCAACCTGAGCTCACTCAACATTTTTAAACAAAATATTTTCGTTTTTGTGCCTGAAAAATTGTAATGTCCTTTCAACTTGATGGAGATATAAATACTTCCTTCTATCATACAAGCTGATATAAACATAAACAAATGCATGACAGAAATAAATCTGCCAAAAGTATTCGACGATATAGACAGACAGATGCCTTTGCATATAGTTGTTTAAAGGAAAGTGTTGATTTTGGGAGAAGTTTTATCAGTTTTTATGTTTCGCAAAGATCACGTAAGTAAATATAAAAAAGGATGTATCATAAGGGATTTGTTCCACCTTCCAGCTTGTGTAGTACTCGGCAGAAACACGCTTAACCACTTCAGCTATTCCAGTCACAGGCTTATGTCTTTCTGATTAAATGTAACTTCAAGTAGTCGGATATTATAAGGATCTAGTTCATTTTGAGGGATTATATAAGAATCAAATTCAATATCTAAAAAATCTGAATATTCATAGCTTCAACATTGTAAGAAAAGCACTCCACACTAGGAGCGTTTTATTTCAGGTCTACTACTTAATCGAAACGCAATAACAACACATTTTCTACAGGTGTATTAAAATTGAATGGCAATATTTGGTAATTATGCAGAAAAAGGGCCACTCGAAAATCAAACGAACCTAAGTGCGATCGGTGGATCTTGTATTTGTGATGACGATTTCAAAAGTTTTATTTTGCGGTCGAGTTTTGAACTTTTAATATAGAAAAATTCACGCGCATGTTGGAACTGATATTTTGTGTATATAGCGGATATTTACGAAATAATTATATATAAAGTTTATGATATAAATAATAAATGGTTTTATAATGTTCATAAACATATTTCTTCGCCAACTACTACCACAATAGAAAATGACAAACGTCGTGCTAAATTTGAGAGCTGCAGGACCCAGTGATTTCACCTACAAAAAAAAAAAAAAAAAAAAAATCACAGAAATATACTCCTCCACCAACTACTACAATGACGAAATATCCCTATGGGTTCTCACGACGCGGCAATCCTGCCAAGGACATAATGACGATCTTCCACTAACAATGAGCCCAAGATTTTTCATTATAAATCCAGTTATTATAGAAGCTGTTCAGCATATACACACTATAAAACCATTTATTATTAATATAATACTCGTTTATGTATAATTATTTGGTAAATATCCGTCATATACGCAAAACACCAACCGTTCCAGCATGCATACGAATTTGTCTATAATTAATAAAACCAAACTTCGCTTCCAAAGAAAATCTTTGAAATCATCATTACAAATACAACATCAACCACTCACATTTAGTTTCATTCGATTTTTCGAAGGACTTAAGCTCTGCATAACTTTTTATCGTTCTTTTACAACGGTTACTGAAATATTGATTTCCATAAGGAATGGGCGAATAGATGCTCTGGCCTCTTGAACACAAGGGGAAGGGAGGCATATGGCAAATTTCATTATCATACCACCTATGCAGAAACCTGATTATTAGATGACCCATCACGCGTTCAAACAGAAGGTGAATATTTACTTTTATACACACGTGCTAGAGAAATTAAAACAGACAGCATAGCGTGGATATTTGTTATTGTTGCATTTTTATTTTCTCTACACGTACTATGTACATAGTTATAGGGAAGGTATTCTATTGCACCCAAAAATTCGATACCGAGATATCATCAGAAATACTGTTTTGAGATCCCCTGAATCAAAACAAAAATTTTAGAAAAATATCCGTGTGTGTGTCTGTGGGCAGCGTAGCTCAAAAACGAAAATACTGTTGAATACCACACTTTGTATTTAAGTTTGGTATCTTCCAACGCTGCGATACGAAGATTTTCAAGAAAATCTCCCCACCCCAACTGCTCTTCACATGGAATATTTTCCGAAAATTTTTATTTTCTCAAAAATGGCTCTAACGATTTTGATTAAAGTACCATATGTTTAAGATATTTTTATCACAAATGAAATGCATATCTTAGATTTTCTGGGAATAGCCTCTGAAGACCTCTGCAATCTGGATGACGTTTGTATAAATTGCAAACCGCACGAGATATACAAAACTTACTATATAAAAATGTAGATCTCATTAAAACATACAATTTATGTTATATACATTTTTTTGTAGAGTTGACCGTTTTCGAAATATTCCGGATTATTGCTTTCTATTTTAGCCTCTTAAATTTTTCTCAAACGGGAGTACATCTTTCTTCTCGTTTCTCGTTTGTTTACTCCTGGAAAGCAAAGAGATTTGAATTTCACTTGTTTCACATAGTGACTGGCTTTTAAAGGACAACACTATCGCTTTAGCCTGTGCATTTTATTATTTCCCTTCTACTTACAAGGTGCCAGTAACTCTTATGTTTATTTTGATTGGCATGCTGTAAATAACAGATTAATCTTTTGAGTAAAATGTTTGTTTACCGAACAGCTAGAAGACGTCATTTGAATGGAGCACATTAGATTTTTTCCCTTCTACTTACAAGGGACCAAGTAATAAGGACACTTTTTGTTAATGTTTATCTCGATGTAGACAGAAGAATAAGTTTTTTAACAATAATTTGTTGTAGATGTACAGAATAAGTCATGTGATTGTAACACACCAGATTTTTAGACTTAAGTTCTACACATAAAGTGTGTTTGAAATATTTAGCGATTAACCAGAGAAAGCGAACCTGACGCATTCGCGTCAAAGTGAAGCCAATGAGAGCTTACCTTTAATCCTTAGGAAAATCAGGAAACAAATGCATTGTGTATATACCCCGTTCGACAAATACAGATCCCGGTTAGTCAGATAAACCTTCGGAAGACACTTCGTAACTGTTGATCTAAAATGATGATGATATTTAAGTTTAATTTTGCGGTCTAAATTTGTAAAGTTGAACAACGTGCATAATAAAAATCTGATGCATTCCTTCTGTAACTTTCTCTAGCTGTTCCATATACAAATTATTCATGCAAAAGATTATTCTTTTATCTACTTCATGATAATCGAGATAGACATTAGCCGAATTTCTCTTATTATGCTTCCTTGTAAGTAGAAGGCCTTTCTCTAGCTGCTCTACAAAACTCCTACAAAGGATTATTCTTCTTTGTACACAATGCTAATCAAGATAAATGTTAGCAGAATGTTATTACTTAGTTCCTTATAAGTAGAAGGGAATAAGGGACTGTACTATGCTAAAGTGATTGTCAAATGTTTTAAAAGCTATCGTTATGCGATTGTCATTGCAAATCACTTCTTTGCTTGTCCAGGAGTAGAAAGAAAAACAGACACTTCCCGCCAAACCCTAGGATCACAGACATCCCATCCCTAGAGGCTGCGGTCCAATCCTTTACCTCCATCGTGGTGCGAACTGCTCATAACTTAACTGTTCACACTCCAGCACTTCTACACCCGGATGTCCTTCCCCTTGAACTCCATCTGCTAATACGCCGCTCCTGGGCTGCCCGCAGACTTTACCAGCGTCACCGCACGCCACATAACCGAGCACTCCTGAGGCGTTTACGCCGTGAGGTCCGGATCCCACTACGCGAGCACAGGGTGCGAGCGTGGGAGGAGACGATGACTCGCTTGAGGCTCGAGGATGGCGACGTGTGGAGAATTGCCAAAGCTCTCCGACACCGCGGAGGTCAAATCACCTCCCCAATCCAAGGCACCCAAGGCCTGGCTTATGAACCCCGAGCCAAAGCCGATGTGTTCGCTATCTCGAAAGGTCTATGAGGCCACGAGACGACCCCCAGGACGAAGACTTCTCGGACCGTGCTCGGCGGGAGGTGCGTCGTTACCTTCGACGTCCCCTCGACGAGGCGGACCGACTTCCTGTCAGCCGACCCAGTGAACTCCAGGGCGCTCTCCGGCGTCTCAACCCCAAAAAGGCAGCGGGTCCTGACGGTCTAACCCCCGCCATGCTCCAATGCCTTCCTATCAAAGCGGTGCTCTTTCTAACTAAGGTTTTCAACATGTGCCTCACCTTGTGCCACTTTCCACGCGAGTGGAGGGAGGCCTGGGTGATATGCATCTTGAAGCCGGGGAAAGACCCGATACACCCTTCCAACTACCGATCCATCAGTCTCCTATCAGTTCTCTCGAAGGTTTTCGAGAGGCTAATACTAGTCCGCTTGTCCCCTCTTTTGGGCGACATTCAAGCCATCCCAGATCACCAGTTTGGTTTTCGTCCTGGGCATTCTACACCCCAGCAACTACTGAGAGTGGTGGAGGTCGCTGCCCTGGGTTTCCAGGACAGAGCCTACACTGCGGCGGTGTCGCTGGACGTGGAGAAGGCCTTCTCTACGACCTGGCACGCGGGTGTGCTCCTCAAATTCATCCGACTGGAGATCCCGACACACATCATACACCTACTACACTGATACCTCAAACACAGATATTTTGTAGTTTCAGTTGCGGGACACAAATCAACACCCAGGCCAATAAGAGGCGGAGTCCCCGAAGGCTCTGTACTTTCCCCCACGCTCTTTAGCGTCTACATGGCAGACCTACCAACAGTGCAGCAAGTCAACATAGCCCAGTATGCTGATGACGTGCTGTTATTATGTACAAACAAACACCCACGCAGAGCCTTCAACCCCATTCAGAGACACCTCTGCCTCATCCAAGTGTGGTGCGAGCGTTGGCGATTGTCCATCAACCCGGAGAAAAGCCACGCTATTCTTTTCACCAAGCGCCGCTTTCCCGCAAACTTCCCCACATTCACGTACCTCAGACAAAGGATACAATGGACCAACACCATCACCTACCTACTTGGGGGTGAAGCTTGATAGGGGCGTCACTTTCAGGGAGCACATCAGGGGGCTGTGGTGCCGGGGCAATGGGGCTGCGGCCTCACTGTACCCGATGCTGAAGTCCTCGATGACGGTTCCCATTAAGTTGCGCCTTTTGAGGGCTCTCATAATCCCCTTGTTAATCTACGCCTGTGAGATCTGGGGCATGGCGGCAGACTCCAGTCTGCTGTTGCTTCAGCGGGTACAGAATAGGTGTCTTCGGGCTATCTATTCTGTGCCTCGAGGCTTTCCAACGAGACTCCTGCACGAAGCCTGTGGTCTGCCATACCTGGAGGAAGGGTTACCATTCCATCGGAGCGCCCTCGTTAGGTCTCTTGGGGATTACGATCCCACAAACCGCCGCTTCAGGCGATACCGGCTTCCCCGCATGGCTTGCGGGCATCCCCGGTAACGAAGGAGCACATCCAACAGCTGCTACGGCTCAAGCTCCTTATAATCCTTCAAGAGTTGCTTGGATTCAAAATTAAAATCTCAAAACAAAGATTTTGATAAACACACACCAGCGGTGCACAAGGGCCGTTGCACCATCATAAGCAACCGTCGAGGGGCAACACTTGCCTCCTCCCGTCACTCCACAACCCCAACACTCACCCGCCATCCTGCAAAACCCCACAATCCCATCAGAACGTGGTTAAGTTCTCTCCGAGAACAGGGACACGTCTATCACACCTCGGGCTGCCCTCAGCCTGCCAATTGCTCTGGTCTGGTCTGTGTGAGAAAAGTTTAAGTACTTCACAGTTGAAACCAATAACAAGGAATATCTCAAAACCGGTTACCTCCACAACAAAAACGTATAGGACATAAATTGTGTTGTGTC
Source organism: Hymenopus coronatus (assembly GCA_030762935.1). Lineage (NCBI taxonomy): Eukaryota > Metazoa > Arthropoda > Insecta > Mantodea > Hymenopodidae > Hymenopus > Hymenopus coronatus. Next base: position 110,444,995 of record CM060895.1, read on the forward strand.
ATGAGGTACATTTTTGTGTAGTAGGTTTTTTTTTCCTATCTTTTACGGTTTAGCAGTTAAGCAAAATTCAGCAAAATGTATCCAGAATAAAGGGGTCTTCAGAGGCTATTCCCGAAAAATTCGAGATATACAATTTATTTCGGACATAAATAGCTTTAATATACGGGATTTTAATCAAAATCTTTAGAGCAATTTTTAAAAAAATAAAAAATTTCGAAATTTTTTCCATGTAAAGGGTAGGTTATTTTTTTTTTAAAATCTTCGTGTCGCATCTTTGGAAGATACTAAATCTAAATACCAAGTTTGTTATTTAACTGTCTCTTTGTATTGGGGCTATGCTGTCCACATACACACACACACACACACACACACATACACACACACACGCGCGCGCGCGCGCGCGGACCTTTTTTTTTTTAAATGCTTTTTTTGGACTCAGGGGACCCCAAAACATATTTACGGTGAAAACTCGGTATCGAATTTTTGGGTGCATTACAATACATTGTACATATGGGGCTAGAGAAAGTAAAAATTGAGGTTGGTGCGCTTAGCATGACCCCGTTTGAGAAAAATTAAAGCAGTAATAACTAAGAAATATATAGAAAACGATCAATTCTACAAGAAAAACATACTTGACATGAATTATGTTTTTTAACGAGATCTACATTGCTTGTGTATTAAGTGTCTGTCTATTCCTTACGGTTTGATCCTTTGCAAAATTCTAAAAACTCGTCCGGAATAAAGGTGTTGGGAGGCTATTTCCATAAGATTCAAAATACACATCTTATTTGTGCTTTAAATATCTTTAATATTTGTTATTTTATTTAAAATCGTTATGGGCATTTTTGAGAAAAACTACATTTTCAAACATTTTTACACATAAAAGGTAGTCTGTGGTGTGTGATTTTCTTGAAAATGTTAGTGTCCTACCCTTGGAATTTAGCGGTCTTTTCGTTTTTGAGCTTTTCTGTCCACAGACACAGAGAAACAGACACACACACATATATACACACACAAGGAACTTTTTCTAAAAATCTTTATTTGGACTCAAGAGTATCTCAAAAATATACTTTCGGTAAAATATTGATATCGAATTTTTTGGACTACTTCTCTAGCTACTATTTGTATGTACATACGTGTTAAAGAAGATAAAAATCACGTTTACACACTGTTTTAGCTAGGATATTTCGGAATTTTAATATATTTGTTCACAATTTACAGTTGTGAAATAAATTAAAAAGCTGAATTCTTTGTGTTGTACATAAATATTTCTTTACCGATCACTCCTTGCTAACCAATATTCAACCAATAATTAATCATCTAGTCGGAGCAAAATGAATAAACAATAATAATAAAAGACTAAGTAACACAATACGAAACTGTCTTATATTCACATACATTTTTACTTTATCCACTGCGTTAGCATAACTCAAAAAATACCAAATTCGGTATTTAAAAAAAAATCTTATGTGTAACATTCACATGAATTTCTCTACACTTCGGTAACAAATTATTATTAAAAAAAACTTATTCTTCTATCTATTTATGATAATCGAGATACATTAGCAGAAACGGTCTTATTACCTTCTTCCTTATATGTAGAAGGTAAATAAAGGAACACACTAGGCTATAGCGATAGTCAAAACTTTTAAGAGCTCGTTGCTATAGGATTGAAATCCGTTTTTTTTTTCCACGACCAGAGATTAACAAATTCCCGTGTGAGAAAAATATTTTAAACTAAAACCAATAACAAGGAATATCTTGGAAACGATCAACCCCACGAAAAAAATATATGACATAAATTATGTGTTTTAACGTGATCTACATGTTATTGAAGTAAATGTTTGTCTATTTCTTACCGTTTACAAGTTGTGTAAAAGTCATTCAGAATAGAGGTCTTCAGGATCTATTCCTAGAAAATTCAAGATATAAATATTATTTGTCATGAAAGTATCTTTAATATACAGTATTTTAATTAAAATCATTAGAGCCATTTTTGAGAAAATCAAAATGTTCGAAACTTTTTCCATTTAAAGGGTAGTTGAGGGTGGAGGAAAATCTTCCGTGTCGCATCCTTGGAAGATACTGAACTTAAACACCAAATTTGGTATTTAACAGATTTTTTTGTTTTTGAGCTGTGCTGCCCAAGGACACACACACACACACACACACATACACACACGGATTTTTTTCTAAAAATGATTTTCTTATTCAGGGGTTTCAAAACTGTACTTCCGGTAAAATCTTGGTTTCGAATTTTTGGGTGCAATGCATTTATTTTCTCTATGTAATGTACATATTAGGCATAGAGAAAGTAAAAGTGACTCCCTTAAATCAGAACCTGCAGTTCGTAACTGGCCTAAGATTAACCGGTGATTTAATTTGCAAGTTTAAGCAAAAATATGATCATCTTGCTTCAAGTGAAAATTTGGTTTGCTGAACCGCTTAAATCCGTAAATTTTGAGTTGTGTTCTAGCTTTCAATTTTTAGCACACCTGAATGATTGGACTTGCAAAGATTGTTCTAGGAAAGGTCCACGGATTCCACCAAGTTTTGTAAATTTTCTTGTTTGTTTAGGTGCTATGTTAGGTTAAACATACGAACTCACGTTTATGTAGGCACTAGGTCTCTATTTCAAACAATTGAACTTAGTCCGCTCTCGTTGAAGTTTTCTTTACTGACCAGTCTCGTATTCGGACGCCCATAAGAAGTACGAAACACGAAGTGAACGAAGAAAGCTGTTATTACCTCAGCTTTAATCTCCCCCCAATTTATAGTCGCGTAATTTTGCTTCGCTAAGCTCTCAATTAATATGTACTGACATGGCCCGGGATAGCAGTCAGTGGCGTGCTGAGATTCTGGACAAGCGTGGGTCGTTTCGGCAGCTCAGATGGAAGAGTTTCTGTTTATATGTATGCACTCGCTTTCTAGTGGTTTGACCGCAACATGTGTCGTTATTTATCACAACATAATTAAATTAACACAGTTTCCATTGCAGACATTATTCCATTTATTTAACATTCCTAAGGCTCAAAATTAATTTTGGTTGGTGTAATAGGAGAGAATGACACCTGGGGAAGTTTCTGTATACCTTTTTCTGCAAAGTACAGAGTTGATAGAGAACGTGTTCTATTACCTCCCAAAGTTCAACACCTCGCCTTCAGTGGAAATACACGTTTTAGAGTCACCTGAATAAAAACAATTTAAAAATCTAATGTGTTCCATTCACTTGAATTTTTCTAAAATTCACATTTTCTTACGGATGATGATTATTCTTTTATCTTCATCGTGCTAATTGGTCTTATTACTTGCTTCTTTGTAAGTAGAAGGGAAATAAGAAAGAGAATGCATTAGGCTAAAGCGATAGTCAAATCTTTTAAAAGCCTATCGCTCTGTGAAACAAGTGAAATTCGATTGTCTTTGCTTACCAGGAGAAACAAAAGGGAAACGAAAAGAAAAGCGACTTTTCGTTTGATAAAAGTTAAAAATAGCTTAAAACTGAGACCAATAACAAGACATTTCTTGGAAACCTTTGACATAAATTCTGAGTTTTAACGAAATCTACAGTTTTTGACACGCACACACACACAAACACACACGTACGTTTTTTCTAAAAATGCTTTTGTTTTCGATTCAAAGTACCTTAAAACATGTATTATTATCGTATGTTTGGATGGAATACAAGACCTTCTTATTCACCATGTACATTTTACTTGTTAGAGAAAGTAAAAAGGTGTGTGCATACGCGCGCACCCACGCGAATGTGTGTCGCGAACAGTAAAGATAACCCAAAACCGAAGAACCGTGTAAATACCAAAATTGACATTTAAATTCAGAATCTTACAAGGGTCGAACAAGAACATGTCAAGATAATCTACCCCCTCAAACTAACCATTATATGGGATAGTGTTTTTCGAAAAAAATTATGTTTTGAAATATAGCTCCACTGATTCTGATTAAAACACAATGTGTTTCAGATACTTTCATGCCAAATGAAATTTATACCATTTAAACTTACTGGGTTTGCATTCTGATTGACTTTTGCATGACTGATAAACCGTAACAGATCTTACTACACAAAAAGTGTATATACCGTTAAAGAATGCAGTTGGATTCAAATGCGTGTTCTGTGGAGTTAGCTATTTTTTGTGACATTCCTGTTAGTTTCAATTTCTTATTGTGCAGGCTTTCCTCAAATGGGAACTTCTCGTTCGTTTTTCATTTTTTCTTCTGGCCTTCCAAGAAAAAGGAATTTAAAGCAATACATAGTGACGAGCTCTTAAAGGTTTTGAATATCACTTTATCCTAGTGCATTCACTAATTCCTCTAGTACCTACCAGTAAAATAAGGAACAAGCCCAGTTTCGCTAATGTTTATACTGATAGAATGATTTTGTCTGGGTGGCCCAATTGACTAGCAACCCAGTCAGGTCCTAAAAGCAACAGTCCCTTCAGTAGATTTACTAGCATATAAAACGTGGGTGTCGCTCATATACACTTGGCAATTGACAGTATCTTTAACAAAATAAATAAATAAAATACTAATTTAATTTTTTTTCGAGTAGAATGTTGCAGATAAAAGGATGAGTTTCTGTAAACATGCTGTGTTGCAGAATTGGTAGCGAAATTTATCAAATTTTTACTTTTTTTAGCTCGTATGCACAATGTACTTGGTATTTGAGTTCGGTACCTTCCAAGGATGCAACACGGAAGATATTCAGGAAACTTTCCTTATGTACCACTACCCTTTAATAGATATTTTTTTAACATTTTTATTTTTTAAAAAATGGCTCTAACGCCTTTGATTAAGATATCATACTTTAAGATATTTTCATGACGAATGAAATGCATATCTGAGTTTTACTGGAAAAGTCTCTGAAGACTTCATTTTGAATGACATTTGTATCACTGGTAAACCGTAAGCGGCAGACAAAAACTTACTTCACAAAAATTGTAAGCCTTGTTTCAACTCACAATTTGACATTCATTCATTCATTCATTCATTCATTCATTCATTCATTCATGTTTTAATTTATTTTGTAGCGTTAACCGTTTCTGAGATGTGCCTTGTTATTTTTCTCAAACGGAAAGTCATCTTTCATTTCGTATCTCTTTTGATTTACTCATGATCATGGAAAGAGAACCTAATTTCAATTGTATCTATGGCGACAGGTTTTAAAATACTTGACTGTTGCTATTGGAAGTACATAATGAAAATGGGGTACAACATAATAAGTATCATGGAGAATAATATCAATTGCTGCTTAGTGTATTGTCCTACTTTCCTTCTACTTATAAGGAACTAAGTAATAACAGAAATTCTGCTATTGTTTTTCTCGATCATGATGTTGTTAAAAGAATAATCTTTTAGAAGAATAGTTTGTTTGCAGAAGAGTTAAAGAAATTCATATGTATGGTACACATAAGATTTTTACTTTCTCTATACTACTATGTACATATTATGTAGAAAAGGTATTGTATTACACCCAAAAATTCCATACCGATATTGCACCAGAAATACATGTTTTGGGACCCCCTGACTACAACAATTTTTTTTTAGAGAAATTACTATGTGTGTGATTGTCTGTGTGCGTGCGTGCGTGCGCGCGCGCGTGTGTGTGTGTGTGTGTCTGTGGGCAGCATAGCTCAAAAACGAGTTCCTTAAATACCAAACTTGACATTTAAGTTCAGTATCTTCCAAGGATGCGAGACGAAGATTTTCAAGAAAACCCCTCCAACTATCCTTTAAATGGAAAACAAATTTGAACATTTTGGTTTTCTCAAAAATAGCTCCAACACCTTTGATTAAAAACTTTTATACTTAAGATATTTACATTGTAAATAAATTGTAGGTATATCTTGAATTTTCTGGGAGTAGCTTTTTGAAGACATTCTGGTTGAATTTTTTTTGAATATAGCATAACTGGTAAACCGTAAGAGATAGGCAAGAACCTACTACACAAAAAATGTATGTCTCCTTAAAACACTTAGTTTATGTCATATACATTTTCCCTGCAGTTGACTGTTCGAGATATTTTTGTTATTCGTTTCAGTTTTAAAATACTTAAACTTTTCTCATAAAGAACTTGTCAACTCCTGACCACGCAAAGACATTTCAATCCCATAGCAACCACATTTTAAAACATTTGACTGTCGGTTTAGCTTAGTATATTCCCTTATTTCCCTTCTACTTGTTCAGGAAATAAGTAATAAGACTATTTTTGTTAATCTTATCTCCACTAAATGTATTAGAAGAATAAACTTATTAACAATAATTTGTTACACAGATATAGGAGAAGTCATGGGAATAGAACACATAAGACTTTTTATCTATGTGCTTCTCTGGAAATAAGAGCGAATTAGGAGTATACAGACGGAGGAGCTGCAGAAGTGGAGCATAGCACCACAATTAGGTTCTTGAGGACGCAGTAAACATAGTGGCAAGTGATCTACTCTGGGAGCAAGAGATGAAGGGGGCACCCGAAGGGCGACCAGAAGCTGACGATGATGTGAGCTAGCAAGGACAGACTCCCTAAGGACTCCAATATGGCAATAATTCCTGCTCCGTTTTAATCACCTACAGCACTCGAGACAGCTCCCAAGAAGGGATGCCAGCAGTCTCAGCAAACGCCATTCTAGAACGTATACTCCATCGTTTTGCTCCAACACATCGACCTGGTCCTACAACCCTGACACACATGAGGTGAAACAAATGAGAAGGAACAATGGGGCCAGGAAATGATGTAGAGGAAATTCGTAGTACCAGCATTCGCTTATCGACAAGGAAAACCACGAAAAAAAAAAAAAAAAAAAAAAAAACTGACAGAAGAACTCACCCCTGGGCTCAAACCGGGTACCTGTCGAAGGCAAGCCTCACACGTTACAGTGGAACCATCTTGCTCATAATGAGACGCACAATCTAGCTCATGATAAGTGTGTTGCTCAGATGAATACCATATTGTACAATTTAATGTCTCACACCCCTCAGGGTTGTACAAAAGAGGAATAATAGCTTTAGTGTTTTTGTTTTGTTTCTCGGAGTGCTCTTCCGACTAGCAATAACGCACTACAATAGGAAGAATAGTGTGCAAGTCGCTCGGTGGCGTCAATCAACAGGACAATTACATGCAAACACGTACGGATATAACGAAGGCTTCTTAGATATTTAACTGATTAAAGTATGAATGAGCATTATAGGAGGCAAACACTGCGACTTTTCCAGATCTATTGTGCATACCAAGTCTTAGTTTCATCGATGTAGAAATCTGATGTACATAATGAACTGAATACTAATCTGGAACCATGCTGCGCAAAAACTCTTTCCGCCCAAATATTCGACACCGAGATTTCACCGGAAATATACGCTTTAGGGTCCCCTGTATCCGTACAAAAAAAGTTCCGTGTGTGTCTTTGTGAACACGATAACTCAAAAACGAAAAGTCAGTCAAATACCAAACATGGTATATAAGTTTAGTATCTTCAAAGAATGCTACACGAACAATTTGAGGAATATCCCCCCCCAAACTACCCTTTACATAGAAAATTTTTCGAACATGTTGATTTTCTCAAAAATGGCTCTTACGATTTTGATTAAAATGCCGTATATTAAAGGCTTTACACTAAAATAAAAATTATGTCTTGAATTTTCTGGAAATAGCTTCTGAAGACCTCTTTATTCTGGATGAATTGTGCTGGATTTTGTGTAACTAGTAAACCTAAAAGATAGACAAAAACCTACTACACAAAAAATGAAGTTCTTGTTAAAACACACAACTTATGTCATATATGTCTTTTTCATGGAATTGACCATTTCTGAAATATTCCTTGTTATTTGTTTCAGATTCAAAATACTTCAACTTTACTTATACGGAAAGTTACAAACTGCTGGCCATGCATAGAAACGGGTTTCAACCACATGGCAACAAGCTTTTTAAAGATTTGACTATCAATTTAGCCTAATGTATTCCTTTATTTTCCTTCTGCTTAGAAGGAAGCAAGTAATTAAGATAATTTCTGCTAATGTTTATTTCGGTTGTCATAAAGTAGATAGAAGATAGGATTTTTAACAATAATTTGCTACAGCGATGCAGAGAAAGTCATGTGAATGGAACACATCAGATTTTTAGATTTTATCTGACAAAAATGAAGGCTCTTTGTTGAGCAAATGCTGGGCACTCACACAACAGATGGGTGGCTACCTGATCTACCTGTTGACACTATCTCCATGTAGGATTCAGTCCCATTCCGCGAGGTGTCCTCTGTGTCCTGTAAAGAGACCTGTTGCCCATGAGAGCTTTTACCTGCTTAATTTTTAGCAGTTCTCGCGATCTATTTCTGTCCAATCTCTGTATGAGACCTTTTGGGTGCTGATTAAAGTAATTGTTTTCCGTACTGTATTGGGATATCCTAGGTAAATAACTAATATACCAGGGTTGAGCGAAAAGCAATGCCTCCACCTTCGTTAATTGGGGTTGGATGGGAATATTTTAATAAATCAAACACAGAAATAATTCTTAGAGTGTTATCTTTAATTACCAATATTCACTTTTCCACATAATCACCAGCCAATTGGATTCATTTCTGCCAACGATGAACAGATTTTCTGAAGCCGTCACGGAAGAATTCGACACTCTGTTTCCGCAACCACAGTCTCACAGTTCTCTCAACGTCTTTATCAGAAGCATAATGATGTCCTCGCAGATCGTCTTTCATTATCGGGGACAGACGGTGCTAAATCTGGACTGTATGAATGATGTCATACGGTGGTGAGATTCAGTCTCTGAAGTTCTGCTGTGGTGGTATGTGGTTTGGCATTGTCATGCTGCAAGGAAACGTTTCCCTTTTCCTTTGGGACCCTTGTTAGCCATCGTTTCAAAGTTCGCAGCGTTGTGATGTAATGCTCTGAATTTATTGTTGTTCCACATCAAGGAAATTAACATGAATAACACCATCTCCGTCCCAGAACATTATGGCCATTATTTTTCGTCTTGAATTTCCTTTTCTGAGGCGAGTCTTTGTGTCGATTTTCCATAGACTAACGTTTCTTCTCCAGGTCGTAATGGTGTACCCACATTTCGTCTCCTGTCACAATTGGATGCAGAAAGGCGCACCTTCATTCTCGTAGCACCAGAGGAGTTCCTGGCAAATTTCAAATCTGTGCGCTTTCATTTCAGGAGTGAGCATCCGGTGTACCCATCGTGCACAGATCTTCCAATAGCCGAGCAAAGCAATAATGTGACCCACACTTTTTGTGAAATGCCGGTTGTGCTTGCAATTTCTCTCTGAATGATGCGATGATCGTCCTGAATCAATCTGTCAACATTTTGCTTAGGAAACTCGGTGGTTGCTGTCACAGGACGTCCAACTCTTTGTTTGTCTCCAAGTCAGATGTTCCCACCTCAACATCTTTAAACTTACTCGCTCAACGACGCACAGTACTCACATCAACACAATCACCATAATCTGCTTTCATTCTCTGGTGAATTTCCTTTGGGGTGACATCTTCTGTTGTTAAGAATTCAATGATTGCACGTTGCTTAAATCGCATTGACCGATAGTCGGCGCAGAGTTCCATTTTACACTGTAACAACACAACCATTGGCTTCCCGCCAACTGGAGCCAGTACCTGCCGCATACCGATGCTACCTTCTGTTGAAGAGTTACGAAGGTGGAGGCATTGCTTTTCATTCAACCCTGGTACAAAAACCCCAGAGAGAATCTTTATAAACATTTTTAAACAACAAGTTTCCATAAATGCCTAGGGAGAACGTTTCCAGGAAACTGCAAACAAACACGCGGTGAGTTTCATATGTTATTAAAACAAATTCTTTTAACAAGCATATATTAAAATATTTCTTATTTTACCGTTATGCTTTTGTTTAGAGTAAATTACACTCGTTTGCAGTGGTAACATTATAAATTACAAGCTTTGAGATACAATTTAAGCGTAAATCTTGAGAAGAAAGAAAGCCTGTGTATAAATTATTATTATTCTCACAATAATAATAATTTATACTCACCGAAAAGTATTTAACCCTCGAATTTTACCCTTGGCAGTTTCACAGTAAAGCTTCACTATACTCCTAAAGACGATCTGTCCCTTGTCTCTCTGACCCATGATGGCACACCGAAGAGTGGAGTAAAAGGTAGTTTTAACATTTCCTTTGCAGGTCGCAGCTGAATTTCATGTACGTCACTGAAGATGGTGTGAGATCTTGTTTATCTCATACATGCGTGACGTCAGTGGCTATAACCACATCTGGTTCCAAACTTGTGGAAGGGGGTTAGTACTTATTTGATAAAAGGTTTTGCTTTTATCAAATATTTGAGTGACAAATACTAGAGGAGAATAAGTTTACCAGCGACATAATAATACTGTTTCGCGGATAAAATACAATTTTGTTATTTATACATATTGTTAATGCCCAAGTTTATCAGCAGTCTAATAACGTGTTGACGAGCCCAATAGTAAAGCTAATTAAAACGATGGAGAAATTCTGAGGAAATATAAGAGAAGAAAAGTGTATAAGGATCCTAAAGAGGGAAAACAGATTGGGGACAGCTTAGAAACTGAAGATTTGGTTTTAGTAGCTCTTATACCATACATACCACCTGGTACTTAAAACATGGGGGAGCTAACAGGTAAACGCACTAGATTCTAAACATTTGTTAAATTGTTATTCAAATGTAAACTATTCTTGTAATATTGTAATAACAAAGGATGAAAATAAATCATTCGTTAGTTACTATATATACTTATTGTTACTGCGCAAGATGTGATCGAGGCCGTAAACACCCCTCCCTGGCTAGCTAGGTTCAGCTATGGTTCCGATCGGCCGCTCTTAAAAACCCTTTATGTCACTTCCCTGCAATTTGAATAATAGAGTATTGAAGCTATATTTTTACAGTTTCCCGATTATTCGACAGCTAGAATTTTCGATCTGTCTACGGGAGGTATATAAGGGGCCGATGAGTGCCCGATCGTTCAGTCAAAATAAGTAAATACTTAAGATAGTTAAAATTATGATTGTGATTCAGGGATTCAATTGTAACTGTACTCGATGAGTTGTATAAGTACCGAGTGTATGGCGTTAGTGATTCAAGTGTAACGTATATAGTATTAAGTAGTGTATTTAGCAGTAACTGGTGTTTTAATTTTTACTTTCTCTAGCACGTATGTACAATGCACATAGTAGATAGGGAAGGTATTATATTTTTCCACCGAAATACATGTTTTGAAACCACCTGAGTAAAATATTCTTAATGTTACACTCATATGACTTTCTCTAGCTGTTCTAAAAATAATTCTTACAAAAGATTATTCTTCTTTCTACACAATGCTAATTGAGATAAACATTAGCAGAATGTTCTTATTACTTAGTTCTTTATAAATAGAAGGGAACGAAGGAATGCACTAGGCTAAAGTGATAGTCATATGTTTTAAAAGCCATCGTTATGCGATTGTCATTGCAAATCACTTCTTTCCCTGGCCAGGAGTAGAACAAAAGAAAAACGGACACTTCCTGTTTGAGAAAAGTATATGTACCTCACAATTGAAACCAATAACAAGGAATATCTCGGAAACGATTACCTCCGCAGCAAAAACGTAAAGGACATAAGTTATGTGTTTTGACGAGATCTACATGTCTTGTTCAGTAAGTTTTTGTTTTTTTCTTACGGTTTATCAGTTAAGCAAAATTCATCCAAAATAAAAAGGTCTTCAGGGATATTCCCAGAAAATTGAAGATAGACAATTTATTTGGGATGTAAATATTTAATATACGGGATTTTAATCCAAATCGTTAGAGTCATTCCAATCGTAAACCATAGGAGATAGGCAAACACTTACAACACAAAAATATAGATCTCATTAAAACACACAACATATGTCATATACATTTTTTTGGAAAGTGAACTGTTTCCGAGGTATTTTATGTTAGTGGTTTCAATTTTAAAGCACTTAAGCTTTTCTCAAGCTTGAATTCAACTTTCACTTCATCTCTTTGTTTTACTTCTGGGAATGCAAAAGAGAACCGAATTTCAATTGCTTCACATAGCGATCGCTTTTTAAAAGACTTGAAAATAGCTTTAGCCTAGTATATTCCCTTATTTCACGTATATGTACAAGGAACTAAGAAATAAAGCTATTTCTGCTAATGTTTATATATCGATCATCATAAAGCTGGATTTTGTAAGAATAGTAGAGAAAGTCATGTGAATGCAACTAATTCGATTATTTTACTCTCATCCATGAAGTTTACCCATAAATGGGCATGTTTTCTTGATTCAGTACATTTCTAGATAGGCCACTCACTTTAACTACTGTGGTTCTCAGCACTGGGCGTGAAAGAGACCTCTCTATCAGGCTTGAGGTTCTTTTACGTGCCGTAAATCTACGACACGGGACCAACGACCCTTCCGAAGGAAGCCATGCTAAGGATTTTTACGCCCGAAAAAATCCATCGTCCTCCGCTGAGTTTGAACCCGCCACTTTGGGTATATGAAGTCAGCATGGTAACCATTACACCACGGAGGGCGACAATATATTATTATATTATTACGGAAAATATTACATGTAAAGCGTAGTTTGAAAATCTTCGTGTGGCATCCATGGAGGATACCAACCTTAAATACCAAGTTTACTATTTAACGGTCTTTACCTGCTGTAGTACTCAGTCCTCAGACGAAAATCAATGCAGACTCACTTAAGCTTCATTATAATATGTGTAGTACGTGTAAAGTGGTGTTCAGTAGTTCGTTTATTGCGCTACGTAGGCCTTCATGCCCATTCCCATAAAATGGATGGCTAAACAAAAGTAGTTTCTTTAATCGAGAAGAGAAAGAGTGCTACCAAAGCCGGACAGATGTATCGGATAACGGCAATAACAGCATCCAGATGGTGAGTTGATTGTTATCAAGACGGAGAGCACAAATTGTATCATTACATTAGTATCAAACAGCTCCAACAAATCCAATGGGGAAACATCTGATGTGGCACATTCACATGACCTTCTCTACATCTTTGTAACCAACTATTGCTAAAAAGCTTATTCTTCTATCTGCTTCATGATAATTGAGATAAACATTAATAGAAACTGGCCTTATTACTTGGTTCCTGTAAGTAGAAGGATAAAAATTTAATGTGTTCCATTCACATGATGTCCTCTAGCTATTCGGTAAACAACCCTTTTATTCAAAACATTAATCTGTTATCTACATCATGCTAATCAAGATAAACATAAGCAAGAATTATTCTTATTACTAACTTCCTTGTAAGTAGAAGAGAAATAAGAACATTCACAGACTAAAGCGATATTCTCGTCCTTTAAAAGACGGTTTCTATGTGAAACAATTGAAATGTAAATCTCTTTGTTTGGTAGGAGTAAACAAACAAGAAACGAGGAAAAAAGATGTCTTCCCATTTTGAAAAAAGTTTAAGTGGCTTAAAATTAAAACTAAAAATCCGGAATATCTGGAATACGGTTAACTCTATAAAAAATGTATTTTAATGATATCTACATCTTTTGTGTAGTAACTTTTTGTATATCACTTACGGTTTGCTAGTTATACAAAAAAACATCCAGAATGAAGAGGTCTTCGGAGGCTATTCCCAGAAAGTTCAAGATATTCATTCCATTTGTCATAAAAATATTTTATATACGAGAAGGCATTTTAATTGAAATCGTTAGAGCCAGTTTTGAGAAAATCAAAATATTCGAAAAATGTTACATGTAAAGCGTAGTTTGAAAATCTTCGTGTCGCATCCTTGGGGAATACCAACCTTAAATGCCAAGTTTACTATTTAACGGTGTTTTTGTTTTTGAGCTATTCTGTAACCAAACACACGCACGCACGCACTCAGACATACACACACGTGCGCACACACTGACCTTCTTCTAAAATGTTTTTTTTATTTTTTTATTTAAGGGTCCCAAAACGTGTCTCTTATTGAATTTCTGGGTGCATTACAATACCTTCTCTATACACTGTGTACCCAGTGCGTGTAGAGAAAGTAAAAAACTCGCAATATCATCCATGGTGTATCATGACTAACGGCATAGACTGGCTCCGACACGCCAGTTCAGTTTTCCTGTCTGTGACATCACCCGTGTAGTCTTAGAGCAGAAAGCAATCCTGAATCGTAGCTGTTGTATCCAAAATGTATTTGTGGATACATAACAAAATCAAAAAAAACTTATAATAACTGTTCTTTTTCACAAGTCGTGTGCAAGTTAAATCTGAGAAATGCAGTTGGAATAATTTCGGGCGTTGCACTGAAAATTACAACTCTTGATTCATCTCATTATGAAAGGCATTGACAAGAAACTTTAAAAGTGTCGAAACAAAATTGCTGGCGCACCACGTGGCATGCCTGTATCACATTATTTTGATATGATCTAATTTTTTACCTACGACAATTAACAATGGGCTCTTTGGAATAAAATACCTGTCCAACTTAGAAAACCTGTATTATCGATTTCTGACCATGTAATATATTGTTTTTCTGAAATGTTCGTACATTTAACTCTCATGGTTAATCAAATTATTATTGTTATTACACATTCAATACGCGAATTAAAACACTTCAGATGATGTGAGATTGGTAATCATGTTATCAGTCATTCATATCTTAACAATTATATCTGTACAATTTTATCCTTTAATTTCTATAAACATTATAAAACGTGTTATTATTCCTAATAAAACTTATTATTCGTTTATAAGATAATCGTGTTCTTACAACCTAACAATCCTTTTCTACAAAATTTTACTAATTTGACACTAAGATCTATAAATATACATAAAGAAAAACATATTCTAATGAAAAATTTTATGTAACTGTTTTTAAAAAAAAGTTCAGGTTAAACTTCATAGGTGTAGCACAATAATAATAATAATAATAATAATAATAACAACAAAGTAAATAATAAAATTATAAATCAATTATACACAGCTTAGCTCAAAGATTCAAAGTTCTTTTAATTTAAAGTTCATTTAAACTCTCTGTGTTGAATTCATGATGTAAACTGCTTGGATACTGACAAAATTAAAGTTGTTTTCCAATAGACCAAGAGTGCGGGTAAACCATAAGACTTTCACAGATATTCCTAGGTCAGGCCTATTCATTGATGTCTATCAACCTAAAAATGCACCATTTCAATATATAAATAGTACATTGTCCCAAACAAAACATTAATTAAAATGTTTATGAGAACGTTTTCATCTCTGAACTTTAAAGATTGATTAAAAAAGGAAATTGCTAGTACAGATTAAGTTACGAATTATTTTTAATTATTGTTAATACAATGTCTCTGTGTTCGGGTTGATTATGAAGTGTCGTAAGTGAAAATGAGTAATTTATAGATTCGAACTGATCTTGATCAGCTGCATCAGTAGTATATAATAGTAAGTGATAAAGTCACTTCCTATAACCTATAGACTGTGATATAGAATACAGACTCACCAATGCTTATCGTGGTGTACAATCGTAAATAACTTTGTTAATGTCTTTCCTTTTGCGCTTAAAATGCTCAAAGAGGTTAACTTAGAATCATTATCGTTGAAGCACGTTTATATAACAATGCGTATACATTGTCAAAGGCAAATCACGAAAAGCATATTACTATGCAACATACCGAGAGTTCTTTTTTAGCTAGCGTTTTTCCAGTGCTAGACTGCTAGTGTTAATATGAAGTTTAAAGGAATGGAACTTGCTACATCCAAGCGATTAAGTGACAGTTCAAAGGAAGCGTCACCAAATATTTTCCAGCTTCTTTACCTATAAAGATGGACTCTGTTCCTGCCACAATGTGATTGGTCTCTTCAAAGCTATTGGCATCGAAAATAACCCCAATGAGTGGCACATTTTTATTGACAGCTCTCCTCAAAGCTGCTCAATAACGAAGGCAAATATTCCTCTCTTCCCCTGGCGCACTCAGTTGCACCTACAAGAGGATTATAACGTCAAGATTTTGTTGGACGTTTTGAAATACGATGAGTATGGCTGAGAGGCCATCGGAGACTTCAAAATGGTGGCATTCTAAATTGGATTGCAAAGTGAATTTACGAAGTTTCCCTGCTACCTTTGCCTTTGGGACAGCAGGGACACCGAGACACACTGCCTCAAACAGAACTGGTCACAGTGGAGCGAGTTTACTGTAGGAGTGAATAATGTCATGTCATGCCACCATTACATATCAAATTGGGCCTCATAAAACAAATTGTTTAAGCTATGGACAAGACATCAGAATCATTTACGTACCTTACCAGTTTATTCCCCCAAGTTATCCGAAGCAAAGATCACATCCAAGACAGTGGTGTCTTCGTCGGACCACAAATAAAGAAGATTATGGAAAGCAAGGAAATCCTAAACATGCTGTCTAAGAAGGAGAAAGCAGCTTGGAATAGTTTTGTTGCAGTGGTTCGGGGTTTCTTGGGCACTCATAAGGACAAAAACTATATGCAATTCGTTCAGACTGTAGTAAAGAATTTCTGCACAATAGGTTGCAGGATGTCGCTCAAAGTCCATATCTTGGATGCACACCTCGCTCAATTCAAGGAAAATATGTTAATGTATTCGGAGGAGCAAGGTGAGCGCTTCCATCAAGATATAATGGACTTTGAATACCGCTCCCAAGGACATTAAAATGAGAGCATGATAGGAGACTACATTTCAGCGCTAATTGATAAAAACAATCATGTGTATAAACGTAAATCTCAAAGAACCACCCATTTCTATGTGTGTTGAATGCAAATGTAAGTTGTTCTTCTGACAAGTTCTATATTAGCTGTTTTTTTAGATGTCATTGCCCTTGACAGAAAACCAAAGTTTGAGATGATTAATAGATAGCTTCTATGCTTTTTAGGCATATACAACCAGAAAATGCCATTCACAGACCAGACACAAAAATCATGTTATATAGTGTAACTTCTTATCTGAAAAAACACAAACACAATAAAATATATTTGCACTCATTATTTAAAGACCTATTATTTTAAGGCTAATGATCTGTTATCATTCATTTTGTATTATCTCTATACCACTAACCTTAGGACGAATTTCGAGAAAAGTCAAAGAGTTTCTCGAAGGTGTACAATTTTCACTTCTTGAAAAGTGTCCTCCTGAATATTGGTTTTGTAGAAAAGTGTGCCAAATTTGTCTGCTCTCAGATGCATCCAAACCATACAAGATATGCTCTCTGGTAAGGTATTGCTTCCATTTGTACGGTTCACCAGTAGTACTTTAGAATTGTGTATGAAGCTTGAAAAATAATAAAAGAAATATTGTCTCCATATTAAATGCCAGAATTTTTACTAGAATTTCTAACCATTTGCTGGCAGTCAAGGGGTATCATAATGGAGAATTTCTCCAGTAACTTCTTTACTCTTTCTTAGAATGAATCCCATTTATTTCCATATGCGTGTGACCTTTTATTAAAATTTGTGATTTATTTTCTCCAAATTCTTAAATTTGAATATCTGTATGTAGCAGCTTAAAATCTTTACATTCCGGCTCTGACCTGTGCAACGGACCAAATGGATAGTTCCTTTGTTTCCCTGCTTAAGTTTTCACATGCCCATTTGTATAATCCTGAAGTCATCTCGTTGCCCCTTCTTCCAGCTTTTGTTTCTCCCCACATAATGCAGTGGAGAAATTATCTGCACTGTTGCACATAGTGTAATTGTGTAATTAAATGTTCACGATTTCCGCATGCAAATTGTTCTTTATCTGTTTTCTTCAGCTGTACATTGTGAGTCGTCATTGGATATGTAATCTCAAAATAATTTGAGATCATCTTGTGGTTTACCGGGAAACATGTGAGCCAGTTGGGAAACTTAATTCCGTTCCGGAATGTTGCCATGGTAACGCAGTTTAAATCCTAACTAGGCCATTGGATTTTTCAGTCTGACTTTACCTATCTCCTGTCCTACACAGGGCTTGTATAAAAAAAACAAACAAAAAACAATTAAATGAACCTTATTTTGCTTCAAAAGACTCATGTAACGGATTATGCGTTTCCAAGGCATTGTTGATTTTTGGATTGGGGGGGGGGGGAGAATTGCTCGTGTGGCTTCGAATCCAACAGACGTCGATCGAGACATTCAGACATAAAGGAGTCAGGGAAGTGCGATCCAGCCGCGAGAATATCGCAATGGAACTTATCTGAAGCGCCAGCACCATCAAAATCTGAGGTCCCGGCTGAAAGACTTACTGAAGAGAGCGTCTGACTGTCTGAGTACTTCAAAACTGGATAGTCTGGTATCTACTGTGACGATACCACCTGTTTTCAGCCAGGAGAAGCAGCTGACACCTGGGTCTCCCAATGTATCTGGTGACCACCCAAAAGTGTTATTCTGGCGAAGCAAGTAGAGGTACGCGAATACTGGAGGACAAGAGATCCAGAGCATTCATTAAATTATATCCTACAACTCTTGATTACCCCTGTGGTCTTGGAGAAGAAGAACAGCGAGGTGCGCTGAATTCAGTCAGCAGAAAGGCATGTTGCCCCTTATCCAGGATTAACGATACCCCGATCGCACTTGCTAGTTCTCAGTGTTTCTCGATTTTGGACTTGAAATCGGGATACTGGAAAATGTCCCTGTATTCCAGAGGCAAGGAGAAGTTCTGTGTTCTTGACAGGTAACTTTCAGATATGCCCTTTGGGCTCTGTATATCATCCATTGCCTTATGGAATTTAGTAATGCAAGGTATGACATATGAGCCTACCTACTGTATGTGAATGACTTCATCGTTGCTGGCAGCAAATTCGAAGACCATCTCCAGAACTTGACCAAGATGGTGTCAGCAACCCCAGGGGGCCACCGAACCAAAAAGCTCGTAAAGTAAAAGATTGCCTTCCCCCAAAAGACATACGAGAGCTGTGAATTTATATGGGCCTATGCAACTGTTACTGCCGGCCAGGTTTCTCCAACATCGCGAAAACCTTCACTCGTATGACGGAAGGTAGCGACCTTGTATAAGGCTAGAATAAGCAGAGAGAGAGAGAGAGAGAGAGAGAGAGAGAGAGAGAGAGACAGAGAGACAGAGACAGAGGAAGTTCCAGGAGCTTATACCAACACTCTGCAGTGCGATTTTATGGCGGACGCCGATACCAGGTATTGGAGGCCCACTATCCCAGGTTGAGTAAGGCTTGGAGCTGGCAATAGCTTCTACAGGATGACGCTGTAGGCGGAAGTTCCTGGAAGTATTAAAGGCACTGGAATACTTCAACTAGTACCTGTACGGTCAGCTATTCCACTGAGGACTGATCACTTCGCCCTCAGCTGGCTCCTGAGTTTCAAGAACCTGGAGAGCTAGACAACCCATTGGAACCGAAGGCTCCAAGTGTACAGAACACAGTAAAGGAAGGAACAACTGTGAATGCCATGTACAGACATCCCTGTCCAAAGGAATGGGGCCCCTGCACCAAGGTGGAGAGGAAGCATGCTGCAGCTGTCTGTGTGATTTTGGTGGTGCCTGCAGATGTATTGGAAAGCGTAGGGTTGAAGAGGAAGCACCCGGCGGACGTCGAGATTGAGCTACTGCTGCGAGAAGTATAGACAAGTGTACTGCTTATAAGTCCTACTGGCCCAAATGGGATTCAATGAATGCTAAGGAAGATATACTGTTCAGAGTTTGAAAGATACATGATGGAAAGACCCAGAGAGAGAGAGAGATAGAGAGAGAGAGAGAGAGAGAGAGAAGGGAGCAGTTGATCTTCCCTCGGACTAAGGTTGCAGAAATACTGGAGGAACAGTGGGAGAGGACTTCGGGAGGACATCTTGATTGAAATGAACAAACCATGAGCTCCGACAACGAAACTACTGGCTGAGGCTACCAGTAGATGTTGGAAGGTGATATCTCTAATATCA
Source organism: Hymenopus coronatus (assembly GCA_030762935.1). Taxonomy (NCBI): domain Eukaryota; kingdom Metazoa; phylum Arthropoda; class Insecta; order Mantodea; family Hymenopodidae; genus Hymenopus; species Hymenopus coronatus. Next base: position 110,464,866 of record CM060895.1, read on the forward strand.
TACGTGTGTGGCAAGTCGTGGTCAAGACCAGAAGCCGGGATCATATGCACTAGTATAATGTGGGAATATCTTTTGAACGCAATGTCATTGACGTAGATGGACCATTCAGATAGGGGTAACATCATCTATTTGCAGCCATGGATACTTCATTAAAGGGGCCTAAGTGCATGCTATTCCTAACCAGGTGGCTAAGACAATCGCAAAATGTCTTGTAGAACTGTTCTACCGCTTTGGGTACCGTTGGAGTTACACAGTGATTGAATGGATATAACCTGATGAGGGAAACACTGGAGCAGCTTGAGTGCACAAGACGAGCACTCAAGTTGCACACCTGTCTTCCCACAGTCAGACAAGGTGTTTGATCAGTCTATCAAGACTCTAGAAGAACATTTGAGGATGCTGTTGTCCACTCGCCGGAGAGACTGAGATGTGAGACTGGCGCTTTTCTTTTTGGTCTATTGCTCTTCTATCCACGATACCATCAGGTTGACCGTCAATAGATTCAGGTAGCGGGGTGCCGTCTGTAGTAAAAGCGGGTATTAAACACTTAAAAAAAAGTAGCAGGGCTCAGGATGAAGACCCGTTACGAGCAGCAGACCAATAGTCGAGGTTTCCAATATCACCCTACCCGGTCCAAGGGATGCTGCCTCAAGCTTAAACAATTATGTTAAGGAACGCACCTCTTGGGTAGAGTGGATTAATGATGTCTTCTACTGCACCCAGAACCTGTCCCGAGAGAAGAGGTAGGTGGTACACTTAGATGGTCTAGCTCACTACGATGGTGCTAGTCGGGATGACCAGCCTGGGAAGGAAGCAGTGGGACTACGAGCCAAATGCATGCGTCTGCATCTTGCCACTGCGAATTATTTTAGCCCGACATCGGTGGCTTCATTTCCATTGCATCTGTATCCTACATTCTCACACCTGCGTTTAATCCAAGTTATTAATGACCCTTGCATTTGGAAAGCTTTGCCACGTTATCGAGAGGTATGTAATAGAACATAAGCAGATCTGCCCAGAAGGTCCAGTTTTCGAAGGCGACTTCGCAGAGTATACTTGCTTTAGAGAGAGAGAGAGAGAGAGAGAGAGAGGGAAGGAGAGAGAGCAGCAATCAATTGTCTACGGGCTTCGAAGCGACGAGATATAGAATTGCGCTACATTATAGACTATTTGTAATCAAAATATATTATAATAAAGATATTTAGTTACAGTATTAATTTGTGTTATATTCTGAAATACATATAGGTTATTGAAAGAACATAAGTATTTAGTATCAGTTTGTGGTTGATTTGGCACAGGGTAGTTAGTATTTCACCAGAAGCAACATCAGTGAAGTTTCTTTATGCTTCTTTTCTTCACAGCTTATAGCGCCACTGTTCTTGGCTTTTACTACTCAGGTGTCTCTTTGAGATAGTTAGTTGGGTTTTTAGTTCTTCGACTGTGAGTTGGGATACGCGTTATGTTTGCTATAATTATGTAATCGCTGCAGTTTATTAACTTCAAAGAGTTTCTGACTGTTAGTCTTTACCTCGCGTTTGGTTGTTGCATTTCGCGATTTTGTAGCTCAGCAATTTCTTAAGAATTGATATTGAAGGGTGTCACAAATGGTAATTCACCAGATCGTATTCTTGTAGTAATACTGCAAGTTACAATTTGAATTCTTTCTGCCTTTATTTAATGCACTTGTGCAAATTGTTGCAATATTTTTTCACATTAATTCTAATAACTTACGAATATATTCAAATTCCGACAATATTTAGAGCCCAATTTAACTATTGTAATATCTGAAGTTTATCTAAATTGTTGTATTGGGCTGTGTTCATTTCAGTGGTTGTATAGTATATCTAAATTGTTAATATTTGACCTTTAAGCTCTGTTCCACTCTCGTAAAAATTTGCCATTGCCCCTAATGCCCTTTTGTACTGTAGAGTGATATGTAATGTGCCAAGTTCGTTTGATAATCGGGATTGATTATCTCTGCTTGGTTCTGGAGGATTTACCGGAACATTTTGTCTCTGTGGATGTGTTTTTTTCCATCATTTTCCAGCATTACTGCTATTGTTTGCTAACAGCGGACATTCATTTTTTTGGGAAGTGGAACATCCATCTGCTATACGATGAGATGCGTAAGATTATTTAAGGACTCATGAATTTTTAGCACTCATGTTCTTGAACTCAAATCAATGCATTCAAAGTGTCTAAAAATCCCAGAAGTTACGTACTTGATGGTCTAGAAGAGCAGAATGTGGCTCAATATATTTGTGCATGTGGTTTGATTAACAGTAGTGTCGAATGTGTTCCAATTGAAGACCCATCCAAAGATTGAAGGTTCGAGTATAAGGACATGAAGGTGAGATAGAAATGAACGGTGTATCTTTTACTAGCTTCCAATAACTATCGTCCCTGATAAGGAGTTCAATAAGCAATTCTGGTGTATCATCCCCAAAATCGGCCAATGGCAATTTTTGCAATTGTGCAAGTGAAGTACAACTTGCAGAACTCGGGAATATATGGAACACGTTTGCGGCTTTCAAATGCAGTAACGCCTACTGAAACGTTAGTTTGAAGTCTTTACAATTTTAAGCTCACAAGATTTTTTTTTTATTATTCGTATCGGATTCCAATGCCTAAATGTTTATTTCTTGTTCAGTTCACAACAGTTACGGGAAGTTCCTCAAGAACTGAAACACTAATGAAGCTTTACTAGCTGCCCTCGATGAAAATGTTTGGAGAGGCAGTAGGTCCAACGCCTGGAACCCGTGTTGTTTATAAATGAAAGTAATTTGATAACTGGTTGTACACTCTGTTGACTATTTTGTAGTTGCAGGTTTAGAGGTACAAGTCGAATAATGGCGTGATCTTTTACAAGTTGTGTATGCTGTTTCTCCTGGCTTATTACAACTTTTTACTAAGTGACCACAGTTCAAGTAGAGACTACAACGGAATGGTTGTCTCAACCCTTCAATTCGATTTTAATCATTAGTTACCTTATTGCAGTCTTGAGCCAATCAGTTTCAATCTTGTTTGTCTTAAAAGTCACAAAATGATTGTAACTTTTCTCTTGATTTTATTTTACTGTATTTACTTTTGCTTTAAATTGAAATGCTGCTGTTGATAAAGAATCTGTATACTCGTATATAGAAGAACCGTGAATAATCTTCTGTAACTTCCTCGTTTAGGAATTCCATCGGTATAGTAATGCTGCCTTCTAGAAACTTTTCCTTCTTTGGTATGGGTTATTTACCTCTGACTGAGTCACTTGGAAAAATAAGAAGTATTTTCGGCGCCAGTACTCGTCCGTAATGTTCGTTTTCTCCAAGTGCTCGTAGGAACTGAAGTGGACGATTACATCCTACGTACGTTTGGTTCAATGTTTCAGGAATGTCAATGGTATACATACTTTCTAGAAGTCTAAATTTTTATGAATCATGTGATTTTTATCGCCATCATTCCTCTGAAGTATACTTTTGTTACTTCATACGTGTTTACAGTAGCAGCTATACTACTACGAGGTTATTGGATTCGCTGAGAAAGCTGTTTTTCAGATGCAGATGTTTGTCGATAATAGGACCTGTCTGATCTATGTAAGATCCAAACTGTAACCCAATGTCGAGACCATACTTTAATACTTCCTGTGAATGCTCTAGTTTAAATTGTCGGAAGCTTAATCGATGGACTTTTAAAAATGTGGCCGAATTGAACACTTAATAAATCGTCACATTCTTGCTTCGCGTATTTCACAGACCCTTTTTTTTATCTGAATATAGTCACTTTTCTTGTGTGGAAGATAATAGGCCGGTTTTTTTGAGGAGGATACTTCAGTAAAAAGAAACAAAGGAATATCCTCACAATTAAATAAAAAAACAGAAGTTTTTTTTTACGAGCGCTGTTTATACTTGAAGCCGAAACACCGGTGAACTCAGAAGTTAATTTCATCACTTCTTTTACAGGAAATATTCGAAATTTCTCTGAAAACTTTAAAAAAACCTTTAAAATATTGCTTTTTCACAACTAGTCAATGGTTAACCAATCTTATGTTTTACGTAACTCGACAAAGAGCAAATTCACGGCGACCGTCCTCCATGATTCTAAATAGCTACAAGCAGCAACTGTTGTAAACAATACTCCGGATAATATCTTACTCTTATAATTTGCATGTTGGGAATTGTAGGGCTATGATTGAAATTTCATGGACCCCCCCCCCCCCAAATCGATTGTTTTATTTTAATTTCATAAAATAATTTTATACATTCCTGATTTTAAAATAGTTATAATTGGCCACCAGGAACCATTTTTAAATGCCTTAATTGGAGCTACAGAAAAGCATTAGAGGTGAAACTGTACTGGACTGAGCAAGAAAAATTTCAGTTCGACGAGATTGAGTCGCATCTTGCAAAGCAAAAAACGAAATTGTGCAGAAGAAAAACAGCAATGCAAAAATAAAACGACAGAAAAGGCAGTAGTAGAGGAGCGGAAAAGGAAAACTGAGAGGCCAACCTACCAACCTGGTAGATTTTAATGTGAGCCATGCTTTGAAATCTTTCCTTGTTTTCTCGCTATTGATATTTTCAGCATTTTTCTTCCTGTAAAATGCTCCTTGCAGAGCAGCTTTTCTGTTACACAATTAAAATTTACTGTACATGTTCACAAAAATACAACGAATAGGTTTTACTGTCAGATGTATTTAAGCAAATGTTAACAATTTTCAAACATAAAATTATATTTTTATGATTAAAATGGCACGTTCATAACTTTAAACATTTTTGTAGATAAACAAAAAGGACACAGAGAAATTTAGGGAAATTTCAAAAAGTAGATGCTGAACCTAAGGAAATATGAGACCAAGATTTGATTTCTTTGCCGCAAGGGAGTTTTTATTTTCTCTACACGTACTATGTACATAGTATATAGAGAAGGTATTGTACTCCACCCAAAAATTCGATACCGAGATTTTACCGGAAATATATCTTTTAGGGTCCCCTGTATCTAAAAAAAGCATTTTCACAAAAAGGTCCGTGTGTCTGTGTGTGTGCGCGTGTGTATGTGTGTGTGTGTGTGTCCGTGTGTCTGTGAACACGATAACTCAAAAGTGAAAAGTCGGTAAAATAGCAAACTTGGCATTTAAGTTTAGTATCTTCCAGGGATACGACACGAAGATTTTGAGAAGAATCCCTCCACCCCAAATTACCCTTAACATGGAACTTTTTTCGAAAATTCTGATTTTCTCAAAAAGGGCTCTAACGATTTTGATTAAAATATCATATATTTAAGATATTTACCTGACAAAACGTATATGTTGAATTTTCTAGGAATAGCCTCTGAAGACTACTTTATTCTGGATGAATTTTACGGAATTTTGCATAACTTTTAAACCGTAAGAGATTGAGAAAAATTTATCACACAAAAAATGTAGAGCACTTTAAAACACATTTCATGTGATATGCATTTTTTGTAGAATTGTTCGTTTTTCAGATACTCCTTGTTTTTAGTTTCAGCTTTAAAAAAACTTTTCTCACACAGGACTTTGTCAAATCCTCTCCATACTAACAAAGGAACTTCAGTCACATAGTAACCAGCTTTTGACTATCACTTTAACCTATAGTACTCCCTTATTTCGCTTCTACTTACAAGGAAGCAAGTAATAAGATTATTTCTGCTAATTTTTCTCGATTAGCATGAAGTAAACAGAAGCATAAGCTTTTTAACAATAATTTGTTGCAGAGATGTAGAAAAAGTCATATGAATGGAACACATAAGCCTTTTTTTTGGTGACGTGACAGAAATAAACAAATGTGACCCTAATCTCCAAACTATTAGAGAAAAATCTGATGTGTTCCATTCACATGACTTTCTCTACGTCTCTGCAACAAATCATTGTTAAAAAGCTTATTCTTCTATTTACTTGATGCTAATCGAGAAAATATTGTCAAAAAGGGTGTTATTACCTGCTTACTCGTAAATAGAAGGGAAATAAGGGCATACACTAGCCCAAATCGACAATTAAATCTTTTAAAACATGTTGCTATGTGATTGAAGTACCTTAGTTTGTATGGGCAGGAATTCCCATATGAGAAAAGTATAAGTATTTTAAAGCTGAAACTACTAACAAGGAATATCGGAAAAACGATCAATTACAGGAAAAAAAAATGTATATAATATAAATTGCGTATTTTAGCGAGCTCTATATTTTAGGTCTGGTAAGCTTTTATCTCTATCTTACGTTTACCAATTATGCAAACTTCCGCAAATTTCATCCAGAATAAACATGTCTTAAGAGGCTATTCCCAGAAAATTGAAGATATGCATTTTATTTGTTATATCAATATCTTGTATATATATAATTTCATATATTGTGCACCTATTTTAATCAAAATCGTTAGAGCCATTTTCGAGAAAATAAAAATTTTCGAAATTCTTTCCATGTGAACGTAGTTTGGGGTGAGGGGTATTTTTCTCAAAATCTTCGTGTCGCATCCCTGGAAGATACTAAAATTAAATCCCAAGTTTGGTATTTTACCGACTTTCGTTTTTGAGTTATCGTGTTCACAGACACACGGACACACACACACGGACACACACACACACACACACACACACACACACACACAGGGACCTTTTTCTGAAAATACTTTTTTTTGGACACAGGGGGCCCTAAAACTTGTATTTACGGTGAAATCTCGGCATCGAAAATTTGGGTGGAATGCAATACCTTCTCTATACACTATGTTTATAGTACGTGTAGAGAAAGTAAAATGGATGATATTTGAACTCTAACCTATTTGCATTATATTACATCTGTGGTATACATTTTAAAAAGTTATTATTAGTTTGGAATTTCAAACTTTCAGCCGTATATATCCTTAAAAACGATACAAATTTAATTACCAACAAAGCATTCTTATTAATTATGATACATTAATTAAAACACTACATGTCCTAAACGGCATAAATCAGCGTTAAGAAACCTTTTAGGTGTTTGTGTAAAATATTACATCATTCAACAACAAATTCATTCTGAAAATAAGTTTATTAGTATAGGATTACTTCCTGGCGCATTACTGTGTTGTAGCACGGTACCAATGGCCACGTGGGTCCATTGAGGCGCGGATCAATCTGAGAGATAATACGGTTTAGTTTAATTATAAGGCTGTTATATTCGTTTGGTTTTGTTTCGAAACAGCCTGTATATTTCTTAATATTTGAGTTATTTTTGTTCATATTTTGCCTGTCTCTATTCATCACTAATTACTCCTCACAGACATTCATCGTGATTGACATGAAGAATAAAGTTATCTTATGAATAGCTTGTAGAATGATTTGTGGGAAGTTTTAGAATGGATAACCGTAGTACTCACTATTCGCCACGAGTTGAAACTCCCGCTGCGAGATGAACCCAGAGAAGCGAAGCGTTAAACAAAGAATATTGCAACGGGAGCAATGTCCACAGAAATAAATTGAAAAGCGTCGGGAAGGGGCGGTTCCATTAACGTGAACTGTTCCGTACGGCAGCACCTCGAATCTTCTCTGCAGTCAACACAAATATAAATAACTCGGAAAATAACACAGAAATAACTTTCTCACTCACTAAACTCATAGGTACATAATAAAGCACAGGTTTATTTTATGCATCAAAATGATAAATCATGTCGTGTTATAAATTGTAATAAAAATATGCGCATAAAAATCGCACCACTTTCTCTATCCATTATCGTTGTATGAGGACGGCACTCAGCATTTTAGAAAATGAAATAGGGATTCATTTTTAAAAAATCTGAAGTGTTCCATTCACATGACTTTCTCCACATCTCTATAACAAATGATTGTTAATAAGGTTATTCTATTTCATGCTAATCGAGATAAACGTTAGCAGTAACAGTCTCTGTATTTAGTTCCTTATAATTAGAAGGAAAATAAGTGAATACACTAGGCTAAATCGCTAGTCAAATGCTTTAAAAAGTGGTTGCTCTGGGATTGAAATCCGCTTCTTTGCGTGGCCAAGAGTTCACAAGTTCACTTTGGAATACCTCGAAAAGGGCAGTCCACGAAAAATATGTATGTAACATAAATTGTGTGTTTATCAAGAGATCTACAGTTTTGTATATTAAGTCTCTGTCTATCGCTTACGGTTTACCAGTTATGCAAAATTCAGAAAAGCTCAACCAGAGTAAAGAAGTCTTCAGAGGCTACCCCAGATAATTCAAGGTATACATTTTATTTATAATGTAAATACCTTAAACATAAGAGATTTTAATCAAAATTGTTAGAGCATTCTTAAGAAAACCAACATCTTTGACATTTTTTCCATATAAAGGGTGATTGGGGTTGGGGGGATTTTCTTATAAAACTTCGTGACACATCCTTGGAAGATACTAAACTCAAATATCAAGTTTGGTATTTAATGTGTTTTTCGTTTGTGAGTTATGGTACCCATAGACTCACATGGGCAGTTGTCTAAAAATACTTTTTTTTTTTTGGATTCAGGGGATCCCAAAACATGTATTTCTGGTGTAATTTCGGTATCGAATTTTTGGGTACAATGCAATACCTTCTCTATACACTATATACATAGTACGTGTAGAGAAAGTAAAAATGTGTGTTACTTTCACATAACTTTCTCTATATATTCTACAATAAATAATTCTTACATGAGTGTTAATCATTTTTCCAAGCGATGGTAGGACAGGAATTAGATAGGTAGTCAGACTGAAAAATTCAATACCTTGGCTGGGATTTGAGCAAAGGATCTCCCGGTTTCTAGTCGGTTGCTCTAACTGAGCTACCATGGCAATATGCCGATACGGCACTAAATTCCTCAGCTCAAAATATAGTATATTGAGATCATTTTGTGGTTTACCAGGAAACATGCGAATCAGTTGAGAAATTTAATTCCGTGTTTGCATGCTGCTATGGTAGTTCAGTGATTAGCGCAACTAACTAGAAACCGGCAGATCCGTGGTTCAAATTCCGGCTAGGGCTTTGAATTTTTCAGTCTGACTCTCCTATCCTATTCTTAAAAGTTTATTCTTCTATATACTTATCTAATGCTAATCAAGATAAACACGAGCAGAAATTGTCTTAATATTTGGTTCCTTTTAAGCAGAAGAGAAATAAGAAAAATACTAGGCTATTCAACTCTTACAATCTGTCGTTATGTTATTGAAATTTAGTTCTCTTTCCATAACCAGGACTAAAACAAAATAGATATGAAACGAATGACTATTTCCCGTTTAAGCATGGTATACTTACATATTTTAAAATAGAAATTATAACAAAGAATATCTTGGAAACGTGTATGTGTTATAAGTTGTATGCTTTAATGAGATGCACATTTTTTATGTATTAAGCTTTTGTCTATCCTATGGTTTACCATTAATGCAAAAGTCATTCACAATGAAGAGCACTTCAGAGACTATTTCCAAGAAAATCAAAATATATATTTTATTTGGAATGTAAATATCTATAATATATGTTAATACGTTATAGAGCTATAATATCTATAATAGATGTAATATTTTAATAAAATATACATTATTAGAAAATAAAAAATTCCGAGAATTCTTCCTTAAAAAGGGTAGTTTGTGTTGGAGAGATGATTTTCCTGAAAATCTTCATGTCGCATCCTTGGATATCAAATAACAAGTTTGGTATTTAACCGACTTTTTGCTTTTCGGTTATTTGTCCATACATTGATCACATTGTACTTGTAGCTACGTGGTTGAGAAACTAAAAATTAAATACTTTTATCTTTTTTAAAGATCCCCCGTCAATACAGTATATTTTTCCATTCGATGAAAGTAGTCCTTAAGCATTTTAATTGAGTTGATGATGCTCCTCTTCCTAAGGGATTTCAGATGCCCGATTTTTACTTTTTGAGCACGTACCTACTATGCACATAGTAGGCAGAGAAGGTATCGTATTACACCTAAAATTCAATGCCGAAATTTCACTGGAAATACATGTTTTGAGGTGCCATGAATACACAAAAAAAACTTTTTATAAACAAGTTGGTGCAAATGGACAACACAGCTAAAAAACGAACAGATCGTTAATACCAAATTTGGTATTTAAATTTATTACATTCTAAGGATGCGACATGAGGTTCAAGAATAGCTCGCACCTCAAATTGCCGTTTGAAAATGTTGTTTTTCTCTAAAATGTCTCTGATGATTTTGATTAAGATGTCGTATATTAAAGATATATTTATATATCTTTAATAATCTTTGCCTACTAAGCGAATCACTTTGACCTAGTAAATTACCTTATTTCCCTTCTACTTAGAAGGAACAAATACAATCATTTCTGCTAATGTTTATCTCAAATTCCACGATGGAGATAAAGGAATAATCTTTAGTAACAATAGTTTCTAGATAAAGTTATATGAATGGAACACATCAGATTTTTTAATAATATTACACTGTTTATCTGGTGATAAAATGGATCCCACGCATTTTATCTTTAATTTTGTAAACAAAAAGAAATCACAATATGCTAGGTTAGATATTTATAGTGAAAGGTTCCTGGTGTTGGCCTTTAGAACATCCAGGTACTCAGTTGTAACTTTAGGCGTTTGCAACAGCGCATCCTCTTGTAAAATTATGTTTCCTTTTATGCGAATTTTATCAAATATTTGCAGTTAGCAGATATGTATATAGCAATTCACAGTAACGTTAAGTCTATCTTCTAACATTGCCGGTCCCCGCTCGCCAAAAATTCAGTAATCATACAGTAATCAAAGTAAACAAATTAGGTAAATAAATAGTAGGGTATACAGTGCCGGAGTCCTGATCAGACTCCGGAACTGTATTTAAAAAAAACAAAAAAAAAAACAAAACAAAACATTATACTCAAAATGTGCCCGCTTTAGAAATGAAAAATACATCTTACCAGCACTGCAAATTCTTCGGACGTTGGTAGGCTTAGGGTATGTTAGAACGACTTATTGAGCCGATTCTCTTTTTCAGGATCATATCAATAAACCCAAGTTTTATGACCAGTTTTAGCCCCACTTGGGAATTTAATTTTTTATCCTTTTTGGGCACTGATCAATGGGCTGTTTTTGATCGGGAGTGAGTTTTTGAGGAATCCATCGATAGCAAAGTTGGATCGGATTTGACTCATACCAATTCCCAAAGTCGCAAGATTTCCTTCGATCTTCTTCAAGCATTGCTCATTCAGCGGCAGTATTTTCATAGTAACAGCAGTTCTTGGGCGAACTTCACGATATTCATCACTAAGAAAAAGTCTGATGTCTTCTATTCACATGGTTTTCTCTGCAACACATTATTGTTAACAAGTTTATTCTTCTATCTATTTCGTGCTAATCGAGAGTAAATTTAGAATGGGGAAAACAATAGGCTAAAATGATAGCCAAATCTTTTAAAAACTGGTTGCCATGTGATTGAAGTCCGTTTCTTTGCATGGTCAGAAGTTGAAAAATTCACGTATGAGTAAACTTTTTAAGTATTTTAAAATTGAAACCAGTAACGAGGAATATCTCGAAAATGGTAAACTCCACGTAAATATGTATGTATACGACGTATGTTGTTTCAATCAAAATTGTTAGAGCCAATTTTGAGAAAACCAAAATTTTCTACGTACCAAGTACTATGTAGGGAAACTATTCTGATGTGTTACAGTCACATGACTTTCTCTACATCTCTGTAACAAATTACTGTTGGAAAGCTTATTCTTCTGTCTGCTTTATGCTAATCGAGATAAACATTAACAAAAGTGTTTTTATTAGTTGCTTCCTTGTAAGTAGAAGGGAAATAAGGGAATGCACTAGGCTAAAGGAATAGTCAAATATTTTAAAAGCTGGTTATTATGGGGTTGAAAAACGTTTCTTTGCATGACTAGGCGTTGTGAAATTCCCGTATGAAAAAGTTTAAGAATTTTAAAACTGAAACCAATAACAAGGTGCAGCAGTACCCTCCGCTTTGAGTGCACAATCCAACCTCTCAAGGTAAGAAAATATTAGGTTTATAGGAATAATTAACTGGAAAACCACCTGTATCCCCATGTAGACAGTTTTATTAATGTAATAAACAATAGGGGTTAATATCCCCAACATAATGCCACATTGAAATCTCGGCTGTTTCCCTGTTTGTATCAATAAATATAAGTAAACATATCGACCTTTTCTCAACTGCTTCAACAATTATGAAGAATAATTGAAACAATGTCAAATTAAATACCCTAAAAATGGAAAGTGGAGTCATTATAGCCTATATGCACTGAGTATGTGTTTGGCCAGGCGCAAAATATAAGTTGCCCAGAGCTTTATCGAAAGCAAAATTCTTTAAGCCTTCCAGCTTGATACACAGTCGAGCTTTCAGTTTAACTTTTCTTAAAGCATGGAAAAGTGAAATTTGAAAACCATGTGAAATTTAAGACGTGCTTGGCCAAACAGCCTTAATTTAAATTTCGAAAATCTTGACACAGGAAAATTAGTTAAACCTTCCAGCTTAGCACAAAGTCCAGCGTTCACTTTAACTTCTGTTAAAGGATGGAAAAGTGAATGTTGAGAATTAAGGGCGTGATAGATCAGACATCCTTAATTTACAATGCCAAAATCTTGACTCAAGAAAATTGGTTAAACCTTCCAGCTTAACATCAAGTGCAATTTCAGTTTAACTTTTCTTAAATCTTGGAAAAGTGAAGAGTAAAAACCATGCAAAAGTTAAAAACGTGCTTCGCCAAAACTCTTAATTTAAACTACCAAAATTTTAACGTGGTTAAATTGGTTAAACGTTTTAGCTTAACATAAAGCCGAGCTTCCAGTTTAACTTCTCTGAAAGAATATAAAAATGAATGTTAAAAACCTTGCGAAAATTAAGGACATGCCTTGTCAGACACTTTTAATTTAAATTGCCAATATCTCACAGACAAATGCATTAAACCTTACAGTTTAATACATAATAAGCCTTCAATTTATCCTTGCAATGAATAAGTGAAACATACATTAGACTAAACAAATCACATGTGTTCTTTTTCTAAAATCTGCAGTCAACATTTCTCTCTCTCACTGGTGCAAGGTTCACTTTCTCTCCTTTCGAGTTACACAGAAAACTTGAACTATGTGGTTAACGAATGCCTTTCAAGCCGCCACCTTTTAGTGTTAGATATCAACTTAATATAAAGCGCCATTCAACTATAAGGCAGAAGACTCTGCCATTTAGTATAAAAACATATAGACTCAACAAAAATTACATACATTACTCCCACTCACATAATTAAACACAATTCTCCTGCATTCTTCAAGCTAAAAGCATGGAAAGGTCCCCGGTGGAGGACGATGGATTTTTTCCGGAGTAAAAATCCTTAGCGTGGCTTCCTTCGGAAGGGAAGTAAAGCCGTTGGTCCCGTGTCGTAGATTTACGGCACGTAAAAAAATCTCAAGCCTGATAGAGGCCTCTGAGCAAAATTAAGCGGTCTTTCACGCCCAATTTAGAATGGGACTCTGAGAACCACAGCAGTTAAAGAGCGTCCATAAATAACACGCCATTTACATTTTGTTATGGAAAGGTCTCCCGCCAACAAAGAAAATGTATCGCCTAATTAATCCGGGAGGAAACACACTTCTCAAAACCAATATTCAATTGCTTCATTCGCACCACTCATGCTCTACATTCTCTCCAGGACCAACTACCGACCGGCCACACGTTCATATCGTCATGCAACCCTGGCGGAAGAAATCCGGTACACGGCTCAAAGGAATATCTCGGAAATGGTCAGTACCAGGATAAAATGTTTATGTCATTTTTTTCAACAAAACCTACGTATTTTGTGTAGTAGGGTTTTGTCTATCTGATACGGTTTACCAGTTATGCAAAATTCAGCAAAATTCATCCAGAATGAAGAGATCTTCAGAGACTATAAGAACATGCAAAGTTCAAATATACATATTTTCAATATGCGGTATTTAAATTTGAGAAAATCAAAGTTTTCAAACTTTTTTCCATGTAAAGAGTAGTTTGAGATAGAGGGATTTTCCTCAAAGTCTTCATGTCGTATCCTTGGAGGATACTAAACTTAAATACCAAGTTTGATATTTTACCGCCGTTTCGTTTTTGAGTTATCGTGTTTTTAGACAGACGGATGCACTGACACACAAACAGACAAACACGGACATGAACACATGGACATTTTTCTGAAAATGCTTTTTTTTAGATTCAGAGGAGCCTTGTAATTTAGGTGAAATCTCGGTATCGAATTTTTGGGTGGAATGCAATAGCTTTTCCACGTATGTACTGTGTATTAATTATAAATTGTTGCCTTAAATGTGTCTTCCTCCTCAAATATATTTCTAAGCCAATCTTCACATTGATTATGCGTTAAAGAGATTTAAATTCGTAAAAATCATAGCCCGCAGATGCTTTCAAGTGAAATTCATTTTTGGGTGAACACAAGCATTTTAAATGTTGAGAAAATTGAACAAACTACACGACAATCAACTCCAAATCGTTAGAAAGCAGCTGTCAGATTTAGAAACAAGGGATTTTAAAAAAATCAGTATTGTCCTCCTTATAATAATAAACAGAATATTATCAGAGCCTTCTCACATTTATGGTTACAGAATCGCATCACAAAATCATCTAGGTGCAAATATTCGTATCAGGATTTGAAAGCAATGCTATGATCCATTATTTATTATTTGCAGTTTTTTTCGTTATTTTCTAAAGTTATGTTCACGAGGAAAACTTCACGATGTTTTTAAGATGACTATTATTCCCTATTTCAGATATTCGGTTGTTTACGTAACAGGTCACGCGGTTGACCCTTCTCTGCTTTCCGGCCTTTGCCCTGTGAGATTATGAGTGATGTGCTGTATGTAAACACAGCTCAGGGCCATTCAGAGCACATTTGACCCTGAAATTGATGGTGCATTTATGACAATACTATTAGTAAGCGGACAAAATGAATTACACTTATGTGTACTAAATGTAATTTTGTTTGGACTAAATATACAATTATTTGCGCTTATTCACCTTCCACCCTGTGCGGTGAAATCTTGATATAGAATTTTGGGTGGATTAGAATGCTTCCTCTAAGATGGAGAATGTACTAGTAATAACAATTAGAAACATTCTGACACGTTATACGTATTGGATTCTTTTTCCATTTTTTTTTTTTTCCCTCCTGTCTATAATATTATTTTCTCTACGAGAGGGCACAAACTGGAAGGAAATTTCCGCTAGGGGCGTAATGGTCGTCCCACTCCGTCCGGATGTACTTATAAACGGCCGAGATTAGTTTGATTTTGGTGGAGCAAGTAAACTCAATTCAGTGGATTAGGGCTAAGTTTGGTAAGTAAAGTCATATAAATGAATTTCTTGTTTCGCCTTAATTGGCCTTTCTGACTGTTGCTTGTATGCGGGTTTATGCTGTTTAATGCGGTCCTTCACCAGGTTTGCAGAGTCAATGATGAAGTATGATTTTTAATGGTTAAGTATAACTTTTCTAAGAGGAGCGAAGGTTTGGTATAAGTGTTGTATAATCCAGTTATTGAACAGGGGATATACTGTTTTGTCAGGATTATACTGTTTGAGGCCATGTCATTGGGGATAGGCTTGAAGTTTCAGATTTTATAATTGGTAATGTATTAATAGTTTATCAGTTGTCAAAGTGCACATAGATTAAATATGTTAATTTATATTCTGAAAAGATTCACTTTTTCTTACGTGAAATCTGTTCATCTAAGGTTCCGCGTAAGGGCTCCCCTGTTTGTAGAGTAGCCCGCAATACATAATTTCGTATGCATTCTAGCATCTGAGTTTCGTGGTTTTCTAGACCAAATAAATTGTCACTAAATTATTAAGCTGTGGCGCTCTTATATATGCTGTTATTTGTCATGAGTAATTAATTATGTAATGGTATAGTGTCTGTAGTTCTGTTAATGGGACTTATGTAAAATAAATGTCACCGAGAATTATTTGTAATCGAGGGGCATTCCTTACACCTTAATAGGGATTTGTCGTGAACCTCGGGTACTCAGTAATACAAAGGTCAAGAAGCGGCACCTCAAGCGTTTATTTGTGGGTATACAAATCATTGCTAAGAAATCTTATCTGTTTATCTACTTCATTTTAATCGAGATAAATCTATACAGAAATTAACATTTATAAGTATTGTTATAGAGACATAGGGAACATTGATAATCAAATATTAGGAACGGGGCGCTATATGCTGGTCTAAATATTCCATACCCTTTTCCATGCAACCGCAATGCCGACTTGACAATTTCAACTGAAAGTCGATTTGGAAAGAATGAAAAAGGATCGATTGTTCGTATCATTAATAACGGATAGCTTTTTCGTCTAGCAAATATCTCTAATATACGGTATTTTAATAACAATAATTAGGGGCATTTTGGAGAAATTCAATAATTTCGAAAAATGTTCCATGGAAAGTACCTGTGATTAAGGCGAAGATTTTCTTGAAAATGTTCGTTTATTGCTTTGGAAGTTAGTGAAGTTATATATCAAGTTTGATGTACTTGTGGTATACATACAGGCACACAGACCTTTTTCTAAAAATACTGTTTGGCTACATTATTTTCGCTGAAATATCGGTATACTATTTTTAGGTGGAATGCAATACCTTCTGTTCTTACTATGTACGTGTTAGAGAAAGTAACAGAAAAAGAAGAAAACAAAAACATTTCTTCTTGTTAAGGGAAACAGAATAGGAGATAAGTAATGATAAATTCACGTGTGATTATTCTGTTATGAAACGCTAATGCATAGAATCTTAAACAAAGCTATTGATATTATACATATCTGCTTCTACAGCATTCTTTGGAGGAATTACTGTTTAACCATACATTTACGTAACTTTCCATCTATCTTTCTCTCTCTCTCTCTCTTTCTCTCTCTCTCTCTCTCTCTCTTACACACACACATACACACACACTTACGTGAGTATGTATACACGAACTTGTGACTCCCAGACTACCGATGTGTTTACGAAACTCCTAAAGAGAACTCAGATTTAAATCCTATTTAATATGCTATATTTGTGAATATCACTCTCTTATTTAAAACCAGAGTGACTGTAATATTCACACTTTTTTATATTAAAAATGAATGGGTTCGCAAAGAATACTCTGTAATATACATTTGTGAATTATTTTACAGGATCTTTGAAATGTAGCTAACGAGATAGAAAGGCTCCGGCGCGAATTGAAATCACGTGATTCTTCTAGTCTAGTCATGGTCCGACGAAGTAAAAATGCAGTCGTTTAGTACATCTGTATTCTAAACAGAGAAATTAATTGATACAGTTAAATAATGAAATATTCAATGTTAGCCATGTTTAAGACCAGCATTACTACGTAACACTGATTCGCGCCGTAGCCTATCTCGTTAGCCATTCTTTGAAATAAGTGACGTCGCTTTTCTGTAGTTTTCTTTTATTTACCTTCTTCCTTTCCTTACCACTGACCTTTAGTAGATGGGACATGTATTCCACACTAAAAATTGTTAGCATAACTTTATCAAGATTACACGTTTCGATATTCTCTGAAATATAAAGAAAAACTTAGGAAAAGCTCAGCTTAAGTGCGTTTATGAAATGCAGTGAACATTGGAATGGAATTATGTTTTAGGCTCTTTCAAATATAAATCAGGGCCTAAGAAAACTTTAATCTCCTTTTTGTCAAAATGGTAAATAATTGCAAACAATTCTTCCCGTTCTTACTGCATACGGCACTGCAGACTCTGATCACTGATGATACATGAAGTATACGAGGGTCGACTGATAAGTCCCGGGCCTCACACAGATCCATATCCACTAGGCCAGTTAGACGGTAGCGTCGTATAATTTAACTCTAAACTAGCTTGTATCCAAGTTTCAGGTCAATATCTTGTTCAGTTTTCGAATGCAGCATTTTAAACAAGAGTTTTCACGAAGATGGAGGATTTGGAAAAACGAGCAATGATTAAATACTTCCATTTGAAAGACTTAACAGCTAAAAAAATCAAGGAGGAAATGGACAGTATATTGAAAGACTCTGCCCCTTCATATTCAGAATTATGAAGAGTTGCATAGTGATGTGCCATGCTCTGGACGAACGTAGAAGTGACAACTCCAGAGATCATTGAAAAAAAGTCATCGTTTAGTGCTGGAAGACCGCAGATTAAAGTTATTTGAATAGCAGAGGCTGTAAACATATCAAAAGAACACGCAGGTAATATTTTAAGTAATGTTGTGGGCTTTCACAAGGTCTGTGCAAGAAGGGTGCCGCGTTTGTTGAACCTGATCAGAAGTTGCAAAGAAAAAGTGTTTCTGTTAAGAACGTGGAGCTCGACCGTAAACATCCCAGTGAATTTTTGAGACGGCTTATTACCATGGATGAAACTTGGACACATCACTACACTTCAGTAAGTAAAACATCGTCAAAACAGTGGATTGCGCCAGGTGAACCAACCCCAAAAAAGGCAAAGTCAATTTTGTCAGGTAACACGGTTATGGCGAGTGTTTTCTGGGATGTACAGGGAATTATTTTTATTGATTACTTGGGACACGGTAAAAGTATCACTGGTTACTACTACGCAAGCTTACTTCAACGTTTGAGTGATGAGGTGAAAAGAAAAATACGTTATTTGGCAAAAACAAAAATCTTGTTTCATCTCGACAATGCTCCCACCCATCGTTCAGTCATTGCAATGGGAAAAATGTGCGAATTAAAGTTCGAATTGCTTGAACATCCATCCTATTCGCCAGATCTAGCACCCAGTGACTACCACCTGTTCCCAAACCTCAAAAAATTTCTTGGAAGACGAAGATTTCACAGCAACGAGGAGGTCAATGATACGGTAAACAGCTATTTTGAGGACCTTGATAAATCGCACTACAGAGATGGTATAAGTAAATTAGAACACCGATATGACAAATGTATTAGCCTTTCTGGAGATTATGTTGAGAAATAAAGAAAACAAATTAAATGATGTTTTCATTGAGAGGTACGGGACATATCAGCCCGACCCTAGTCTATATGAGAACTGGGAAAAGAAGTTTGGGAAGGGAAATCCCTAAATTGAGGGCAAAGCAGACACTAACATTACAGTCTGGGAAAATTAAGTGGTCGCGCACTCACACTATTACCATTGTTTGTCACTGGCTCTCGTCCATGTATACAGCGGCTGCTCTCTCAAATTACCGAAATTACTAAAATCTCTCGTCGGTGTAATAAAACACTGAAATACGCAGTGATAAAAATACTTAAAATAATTAATATAATCCCCTGCGTATGCGTCTATAAACAGGGTTACCAGACATCTGTTTAACCCAGAATTGTCCTCTTTTTTGGACCCTAAAAGTGGACCGAGTTATTATGAAAATGTGAAATGTCCTCTTTCTAGAGTTGTACAACTCCTTCTACTTGAAAATACGGAAATACAACTTTCTGATCTCTCACAATAGCAAAATCTAAATAATTTAAACTTTGTTCCAACAATGTGATATGTTTTCTATGTGGCCGCCGCGCCAAGCTCAAGTTACGATTCAGAGTAATTAAATAACTGGTGTGGCAATTATGGTGGAATACGACTGCGGGGTGGTCAATGCAAGTTACCTCATCTGGGCTTCTGGAGTGATTATTTATTTTCAACTGCTCCACTCTGTGTCAGTTGCTAATAAAGGTAAGATTTATTATCTTGCTGCCGTGTGTAAATTAATATTATTATTCCATTGGAAATTCACTTATATTTTCATAACATAAGACTATAGTTGTAAATGTTATAATTTATCTTAACGTCACTTAGGTAAATGCCGAGCAACCTACAACATTTTTGCAAATGTTTGTATGAATCTAGAAATGTCCTCTATTGTTTAATACTGCCCACCTGGTAACCCTAAACACTGTAGTTATAAAACAATACTTTTGGAGCGGTTTACGTCACAAGCAGAAACTGGCATGACTCAAGGAATATATTGCAGTAAGGGTGACATCATACCTCTCATTGCGAGATGTGTTAATTGGACGAGATAGGGGAGCCTGTTTCGCAGGTGAATGAATCGCGTGGCTATCAAGCTGCTGTCAAGTGCATAGCTGTCTCTTGTGAAGCTATCGCTCTACAGCTGGGGAGCTTAACTTTCCTTGTGCGTCAACAGACCTGACCTGACTACGAGTGAGCACAAGCTCCATATGGGTATTTTCGATGAATGCAGTTCGTGTACACTAGGTGATTTTGAGCAACTTGGTGAATCACCGAGCTCGGTGGCTCAGGCGTTTTATCTGGGACTGGCATTTCGGATTTGGTGGGATCGGTCGGCCTAACTCTCTGACCCTGGGTGTTCGGTTTTTTCCGGGACATTAGGCGAATGCTGGGGAGGATTCTTCATTGCCCCGAATTTCCTATCCCTTCATTTGATCCCAACTTCTGTTTCGAGTTGTGTTGACGAGGACTGCGGCATAGGAGTCATTTCGTGGGGATGACTACTCTCTGGAAATACAGCTCTCCGGCGGTAGGATGGCGTTAGTAGTGTCTGCGAACTTAAGTGGTCTATCTGGTAGCGGGCTCCTGGCGCCTCCGCGTCGAGATGAAGAACCTTGCTAGCAACCTTCCAAGTCGCTCTCTTCCTGTCCGCCCTCTTAAATTATACTCATCTCATCCTTATACAATAAACCCACAGCTGCAGAATGAAATACTCCTCCGTGGTGTACTCACGCGCGCGCTCCCACACACACATATACTCTCTCTCTCTCTCCTCAACTCCACACCTAAGCCACTTCTATCAGTCATCAGAGCCGCCTCTAAGATAAGATATATATTAGCTCAGGGTCTTTACAAAAGTAATATGTATTTATACCTCCCGAAATTTGATAATTATGAAGACTATACCTAGAAAAATGTCTCTGCCATGGAGAACGGCCCTGGTGGGATTTGAAGTGCAAACAATCCGCGTCATAACTCCTTGTAATTAACCATCTCGATTACCCGTGTCGGTTAAAAAATACCATAACTGCTATTATGCTCATATTATGCAACTATAATTGTAATGTTATGTATTATAATTGTAATTAACAGTATATGTTAATTGTGTGTGTATGTGGGGTTATTATGCTTATATGTATTTAAGATGGAGCAAGTTATGAGGTTTGCAATTGGGAGTTTGGCGATTTAAATCTCGCACGTTTCTGACTGAGGTTTCTGCAGGTTTTCCACATTCTTATATCTGGGAAATGCCTGGTTAAACTAAGGTCGAGAATGTTTCCCAAATACTATTCCTTAACATATATCACCAGTGTCTATTGCGTAGTGCTATATGTAGCAAGAACGGGAGCTAAACACTACAAAACAAAATATACGTTAGAGGAAGAATGGGGTTACTTTATTCTTTAAATAACGAACCAATTAAAACAAAACTGGGTCACTGATTACCAGATACCCAGGCAAACTATATGTGACTTTACACGCCCCTCTACTCTCTGTAGGATAAAGGGTAAATGATTAAAATTTTAAAAGTGTCAAAGTAATATACTATGGGTTTACGGACGCTGATTGTCTAACAGGGATCGACAAGGTTTAAGTTGTGCTAGGGGATGAAGAACATTCTAGAACAGTGATACTCAACCTCAAGCGTAAGAGACGAGAGCAAATTTACCTTCAAATATTGTTTGCGAGCTATGACGCTTTCGAATTTAGTGGTAGTCATAAACAAACATCGCTAATTTGAAATGAAATTTCTTCCGTGTTTGTATGCTTTGAGCGAAACGTGAGGAGCAAATCCTACTTTTCGACTACGACCTAAAAGCACGGAAGAAATTTCCTTCAAATGGACGCCCGCCGTGAAAGCCTTAGTACAAATTTCGATAATGCCTGATTACTTGCGATCGTCCGTCACTGAGTGAATGGGTGTAGGGGAAATGCTTCATGCACTGTGGCGGATGGATACAGACGCCAAACAAAGGAGATACGGTAAAGCGACCATATGCGTCATTAGCTTGTAACAGATAGGTTGATTTCGCTGCTCTAGAATACTCACGCAACAGATAAGTTGCCCAATACTTTAAAATATTGCGGACATTTTGTATACTATTCAGGGATATTCTAGAACAAACTGAAACATTGTAAAGCATATTGCTTATTGAGAATCATGTGACACCGCACCCTTAAACTTCTGCTATACTGCAGCTCAAAAGTTTTATTTACTTGTACATATTTGTATAAGTTATTAGCAGTGTTGCCAACCAAAACCATTGAATATCGCTACAGGTTGAGCAAAATTCCGCTACATTCCGCTACAAAAATACACACATTAAATTACCATAAAAATGGTTACAACCTTTTCTATGGCGTTCCAGATGACCAAGACGATGGATTAATGGTGATTATGATGATATTGTTGTTGTTGTTGTAGTAGGTAGCTGGGTCAAGTCTGTTAGGGACGTAATATAATAAAATAAATAATAAGTATCACTTCAAATAACTGAAGGGGGAACTGCGCAGGCTGTGTAAAGTAGTTTAAGAGTCATCACTGTCGGACGATTCTTGTCACTGTAGCACTTCTCGAAAAATTGTACTTGGATTTTCCAAATTTATTTACATGTTCGTCGGTTATTGAGTATGAGATACAATTGCCTTTGTTTTGAAGACCAATTTTACACTTAGGGGGTCACTCAAAGTTTGAGGCTTTAGTTTGTTCCTTTTTTTGGATTTGGTGTCAGCCATCATGGAAAACACGATTTCCACATCATGCTGATCAAGGTATAGATTAGGTTATCATAGCTTGCATAAACTTTTTGAAAAGCATCAGCTCTCTGTATACTGATTATTGAATATGTTTATAAAAATTGTCAGGCCGGGAGCTTGCATTAAACAAATATTAACTTGAGATATCAACTTATCTTTCACATAAGAGATTCCTTGAGCCTACTTCCCTCAGCATAGTTGTCTAACATAGACATTGACATTTACGATAAGTTGGCTGATTTTTTTTTTTTTTTAAATTGAGAAAAGTCGCTACATTTTCCCACTTTTTCTTTTTTCTCCGCAATGTCTCCCGAAGGCTCAAATTTCGCTACGCGTAGCGGAATTCCGCTTAGGTTGGCATCTCTGGTTATTAGGTATTGCATTTATATTTTATTTGAAGTGCTAAATAACACTCTGTAACAAACTGAATTACAAAGGTTTAAGTTCAGCAAAACAGAACGGAGGTTTATCCTTGTTGTGGAAATGTAGTTCTTTATTAAGGAAGTTATTCTGAAAAATGATGCGTATAATATAGTGTAAAACAAAGTTAACTTGTAACGGCGTTTGGGTTGCTATATACTAGTAATCGCAATGAGCGTTTACTATTATGACTAGGCTTCGGTCCCGGTTGCAAGGACGCTAGGTTGAGAGCTACTGTACTATACTCGTTTGTACTTAGAGATATGGATGGGGAGGGAACGGTACCGGCACTGTCCGCTGAAGTTGCTAGCTAATCTGATAGACCATGCTATTTCTCAGACATTTGTTATTTCCAATAGATAAATGTAACATAACAATCTTTCTATGTAAGCATATATTTCACCAAAATAAAACAAAGTTTACAATCAGGATAAAATAAATAATAAACAAACCAATAAATAAACAATTGCCTCTTCGCAGTGGAATTAATTTCAGAAACATAATTAAAACAATAATGGGTATTACAAGTTATAGTAACTGAAAATAAAAACAAAGGTTTCCCTTGTACACATTCACTTTAAAAGTTAAATAATGACGATGTATTGTGTTAGTGTATGACGTGAAAAGCGTTAAGATAGTTCTGTATTTAGAAAATCTTCTCTCAACGCGCACAAGCGACTGATGCAAATTGGAAGTATGGGACATCATCAAAGTTTATTCTTGTTGATGTATGCTCACGTCTCTTATATCACTCATAGTTACATATCCAGTATTTTATGCAGGAAATTTTGGAATTTTGCTCTCACTCTTGTAACAGAATCGGGTGGCGTTTCTTTCATTATCTGCAGTCAATAATTACTTGCTATGCGAAGTGCTTTGCACATTTATAAAATTGCAGACTAAAACATTGTTGTTGTTTTAAATAGATTTGCAAAGTTATTACTTTCTCTATATGTGCTATGTATATAGTGTATAGAGAATGGATTGCACTCCACCAAAAAATTCGATACCGAGATTTGACCGGAAATATATGTTTTAGGGTCCCCTGTATCCAAAAAAAGTATTTTCAGAAAAAGGCCCGCGTGTGTGTGTGTGTGTTTGTCAGTGTGTCCGTGTGTCTGTGAACACGATAACTCAAAAATGAAAAGTCGGTAAAATACCAAGCTTGGTATTTAAGTTTAGTATCTTCCAGGGATACGACACGAAGATTTTGAGAAAAATCCCCCACCCCAAACTACCCTTTACATGGAACTTTTTTCGAAAATTTTGATTTTATAAAAATGACTAACGATTTTGATTAAAATATCGCATATTAAGGATATTTACATGACAAAATGTATATTTTGAATTTTCTGGGAATAGTCTCTGAAGACTACTTTATTCTCGGGCAATTTTACGGAATTTTGCATAACTGCTAAACCGTAAGAGATGGACAAAAACTTACCGCACAACAAATGTAGAGCACCTTGAAACACACAATATATGTTATATACATTTTTTTCGTGGAGTTGGTTGTTTTTGAGATATTCCTTGTTTTTTTTTCAGCTATAAAGACTTTTACTTTTCTCATATAGGACTTTGTGAACTCGTGTCCATACAAACAAAGGAACTTCAGTCGCAGAGCAACCAGCTTTTGACTATCACTTTAACCTATGTACCTCCTTATTTCGCTTCTACTAACAAGGAAGCAAGTAATAAGATTATTTCTGCTAATTTTTGCTCCATTAGATGAAGTAAATAGAATAATTTGTTGCGGTGATATAGAGAAAGTCATGTGAATGGAATATATCAGATTTTTTTTAATGTGTACTAGAGATTCCTTTAGTTTTCGATGTTATTGAAGATATACTTCAGATATACTTCTGAAGACGTAATGCAACGTTCCCCTAATTACATCCGGTATTTAAAGCGATACGACTGTACCATCCCTGCCTGACGTGTGCCACGTCACAAAACGTCCATCCAAACTTAACTTAGTTTCTGATAATTGCAACCGACGCTGAAGCCTAATTATAATATTGGTCCTTTTCTTTTCAATCGTGTATTAATATAATTAGGTGGAATATTTGCTGGTAATTGTAGTTTAAAGGATTGGTGGTTGTAGAATGAGCTGTCGCTATTTCGGAGTATTGTAGAAACCTCCAGAATTTCGAGACCGCTATAAAGAATAGTGTTGCGAATCATTTATAATGTTCCGATCATTTATAACTCAGGATGTCTGTTCTATCGAATTTGTATTCTTCGAGTTTTGATAAGGAATCATTTCCATAGTTATTCTACCAGAAAGAATGCCTGATGGTAATGTATTCGTATAAATATATATAAATAAATTGATTATGTGGTGATTCCATATTCATCTACATATATCTAAAATTAAGCCGAAATAGCTAACAGTTATTAATGTGGATTATATTGCATCTTGTGGATTAACATGAGTATTAATGTTTCCTTTGTATATGAATAATTTTGATTTTAAAGAATTCATAATAATTATCCATTGTGTGCAGCGTGAGTGGCACGAGAAATTACGAGTCTCCTCCAGAGCAACACGGATAAATGGTCCAGCATTTTATAAAATAAATTATAATTTACGTATAAAATTAAGGATATAGATTGTCTTTTTTGTCCTTATGTCAGGGTTTGAACCTCTGCCAATTCATATCCGTTATACCGCAGATCGATCGATTATAGACCTTCTAAGCTAACAGCTACATGACACTGCGCGTGAATATAGCAACCGGCCGAGAAATGCTTGGGAAGTTTACATGTGGCGTATATTATGTGGATGAGAGACTGAGGGAGAGTAAGAGTAAGAGAGAGAGAGAGAGCTTGAAAAAGATGGAGATGGATTACAATAGTATTTGTATGTACAACATTTGTCTGCTAATAAGCTTAAATCTAACTATTCAAATAGATCCAGCTGGATTTTCTTATGACGATGAAATCTTTGTCAAAACCGTACACTAAGAATACCAAAGAAATAAATGCTACGGAAACAAGGGAAGCATTGCTTGCGCTATAATTAGCAATACATTAATTTCTACAGTTTCATTAAAATCACCGTTGTGGAAAATTAGCAATACAATTTTCAACCTGCGCGTTAGCGAACTGCTACACAGCTTGCACTTTTACAAAAAGATTTTCAGGAGCCCAATAGACGACACGGATTATTTGCTGATATTCTATATTTAGACACAATGTATGTATATATATATATATATATATATATATATATATATATATAATCTTATTTTGTAGAAGTAAGCTATTTTTTGCTTATTACCTCCCTAAGGTGAATGCTTGTTGGAGGTTAGGGGAGAAAATCAAGTAATGCTTTCTTTATAAAGATTGACAGCATTTTAATACTACAGGACATTATGTTGTTTCTAATGAAATGTTTGTTAAACAAGTTTAATTTCCATTTACAGAATTGTACGTGTTTTGGTAATTAGGAATAGCACTTATTGGAGGCAATTTTGAAACTCCAAAATGCGTGTGCTTTATAGTGAGAGTATGAATGCAGCGGGGAGTACTGAAACATGTGTGGGTGAGTGGAGAGCGCTGTGTTATAAGTGAAAATGTTGAATTAAGATATCTCTTCACTTGCAAAGAAGAACGAAATCACGAAAAAGACACACAAACTTCAGCATTAGAGAATTTGAAGACTAAGACAACTTATGTGAGATATTTTAATAAAGACATATATGGCGTAAAATAGACTTGTAAAAGTAGAGTCATGATATTTGTGGAGATTGCTGTGTTACAGGAGGACTCTGGAATACTTCCTGGAGACATCGCCATCTTGGTTCCTTAGGATATTGCTTAAAACGGATACTCCCAAAGAAGGGGATTCACAGTGATTGTAAGCATCGAATCCTTCCTGTTCATTGCCAACTAACAAATTTAGCTTCAGAGAACAGCAACATATCCACAGTAGTCAACGACATCTCTTGTAGAGATTATGTATTGCACCGTCATGGCGCTGCGGTAACTCCATGTTTGGTATAAACATTGGATGGTCCCTTGTTAGTAGGTGTGAGTGTGTGTATGTGTGTGTTTGTGTAATGTTGGAGGGGATTCCGCACTGCAGCCAGTGACTTATTGTACCTCATCAAACCCCTGGAGGATACGATGAGATAAGAGTAATTTCAATTGGCGCCCCAAACGAGACAGCGGGGAAGAGCCACCGTGGAGGGTCTTTAACACAGTCCCATCAGTTCTTCATCCCGAAGCGGGGAGCACTAGGAGACCGCGCCTCAGATCTGACCGAACTTCTTAATTCTACAGACAACTTCCATAGCCATTCCTCCACCTCCAAAGCGCAGTCACCACCACGGGAGGACGCCATTCCCGGGGCCCTCGCCGACAGTTACAACCCTAAAATTTTGTGTCTTCCCTGCGTGATGTGTATTAAATCCGCAAGGGGCGATGGTTTTAAGCTCCTTGACCTCTCACTCCCCAAAGAACAAAATATTGAAACATTAAGAGGACATTCTACCCCGTACTGTAGATATTCCTTGGTGCGTTAAAATTTGCAGAACTCAATGAGGTTATTTCAAGTTAAAACCTGTCAGTGGAATGCTGGCGAGATAGACCTTCGCTTTACACATCTTGCTATCGGCGGAGACTGTGAGCGGGTCACGCTCATTGGGAGGAGTGAAACGAAGGTCGCTCTCACTAAGTTCTCCACTGGTAGTTTTAATCAAATAGCCCGTTGAGTTCTGCAACTATTTTCACGCACCAAGGGATATCTGCACACGCCAAATACGGGACAGTTGGTCCGTGTGTGTGAGTTTGCTTAAACAGCATAACTTAAAAACGAAAAGTCAGATAAATACCAAATAAACTTGATATTTAAGTTCTGGATCTTCCAAAGATACATTTCGAAGCATTTTAAAAAAATCTGATGTGTAACATTCACATGACTTTCTCCATATCCCTGCAACAAATAATTCTTAAAAAGCTTATACTTCTATTTATCCTTTGTTTATATGGATAGGAGTTGACAAGTTCCTGTATGAGAAAAGTATAAGTTTTTCATAGCAGAAACCAAAAATAAGGAATGTCTCAAAGACGACGAACTCCACGAAAAAAATTTATATAACATAAATTGTGCGTTTTAATGTGCTCTACATTTTTTGTGTAGTAAGTTTTTGTCCATCTCTTACGGTTTAGCAGTTATTAAAAATTTAGTAAAATTCATCCAGAATAAACTACTCTTCAGAGGCTATTCCCAGAAAATTCAAGATATACATTTTATTTGTCAGGTAAATATCTTTAGTATACAAAATTTTAATCAAAATCGTTAGAGCCATTTTTGAGAAAATCAAAATGTTCGAAAAAAGTTTCATGTAAAGGGTAGTTGGGGGTGGGGCGATTATTCTCAAAATCTTCATGTCGCATCCCTGGAAGATACTAAACTTAAATACCAAGTATGGTATTTTACCGACTTTTCGTTTTTGAATTATCGTGTTCACAGACACACGGCCACACACACACACACACACACACACACACACACGGACCTTTTTGTGAAAATGCTTTTTTTGGATATTGGGGACCCTAAAACATATATTTCCGGTGAAATCTCGGTATCGAATTTATGGTGGAGTGCAATATTTTCTCTATTACACTGTGTACATAGTGCGTATGTAGAAAGTAAAAATAGTGGAACATTTTTAAATTGCTTTAAATGTTTCAAAAACGCTAGGAGCTTGGTTAAAATACAGTTATTCAAGATACGTAAATGACAGGTAAAATTTACATCCTGAGCTTTTGGAATAGCCTGTGAAGTCATCATTCCAACGGAATGTTTTCTAACTAGCTAGTAAGGAGACAGACAAACCCTACTACACTAAACATGTGCATCTCTTTAAGGCAGAAAATAATAATAATAATAATAATAATAATTGTTTTATTATTATTATTTTGCGGCAGCAATATTTCCGAGATATACATTAATATTGGTTTCAGTTATTCGATCTTTTGACATATGTGTATGTTCTGTCGCTATTCACTTGTTTCTCCCAGTATCATGGAAAAAGTATGGAATTTTAAGTCATAGTAATCCGTTTCGAAACACCTGACTATCAATTCCGTTTCTCTATCTCTTGAATTTAAAATGAAATATCTGCAACTGTTTATTCTATTTATTTCGGCCAAGATAAAGCAACTAGAAAACTAAACCTTTTTAAGATTATTTTGTAAAGACTATATAAAAACATCTGCTGTACTCCTTTCACACGATTTTCTCTACATCTCTGTTACAAATTATTGTTAAGAAGTTTATTCTTCTATTTAATGCAGAAACGGTCTTATTACTTAGTTTCTTTATAATTAGAAGGGCACTAAGGAAGTACAGTAGGATAAACTGACTATCAAATGTTTTAAAATGTGGTTGCTATGGGATTGAAATCCCTTTCTTTGCGTGACCAGGACTTGACAAGTTCACGTATGAGAAAAGTTGAAATATTTGAAATATTTGAAATCAATAACAAAAAACATGAAAATATAAAATTCCGAAAACTATTCCATCTAAACGATAGTTTGATTGGAAAGATTTTCTTGAAAAGCTTCGTGTCGCATCCTTGGAAAATACCAGACTTAAATACCCAGGTTGGTATTGAACGGTGTTTTCGTTTTTGAGCTATGCTGTCCATACACACACATACACATGGATCTTTTTCTAAAATGCTTTTTTTTGGATTCAAAGGTACCCAAAACATGTATTTTCGGTGAAATATCGGTATTGAATTTTTTAGTGCAATACAGTACCTTCTCTATGCACTATATACATAGTACGTGTAGAGAAAGTAATAAAGTATAGTATAGAGAACTGCTGTGGATGTAACATAGCAACCTTTCCTATATCTTTTGATACATTCTTGAAGATGAATACGTATTAATTTCTCTAAGCCATTCTCAGAGGTAGAGAAACTATCACATTTCACTCAAAAATTCGATTACATAATGCCAGAGAAAATACATGTTTTGAGGACCCTGAACAAATAGAACAGTTTTTAGATAAATGTCCCTGTGTATATCTGTGAATAGCATAACTTAAAAACGAAAAGTCAATTAAATACCAAACTTGGTGTTTCAGTTTATTATTTTTTAAGGATGCTAAACGAAGAGCATCAAGAAAATCCCTCGAAACAAACTATGGTTTAGATGGAATATTTTTCGGAATTTTAGATTTTCTCAAAAAGGTGATAACGATTTTAATGAAAATATAATATGTTTAAGATATTTTTATGAACAATGAATTGTATATCTATTTTTTGAGAATCACCTCTGAAGTACTCTTCATTCTAGACGATTTCTGCTTAACCTGTAAACAGAAAGACAAAATCTTAGTACACACAAGCATGTAGATCTCAATAAAGTACACAGCATATGTCAAATTTATATTTTGTGGAGTTAATATTTCGAGATATTCCTTGTTACTGATTTCAGTTTTAAAATACTTAAACTTATCTCAAATGCGATGTCGGTACTAGTTATACTTTCTCCTCGTCAAGGAAGCATTTTACTCTCTTGAACCTATTATATTCGCTTATTCATTTGCATCTGCAGGGAAATATGTATAAACGCATTTTAATTTAAACGCGTTTATCTGGATTAACGTGAAGTAACTATAAGCATTCGTTTTTTAAACAATACTTTGTTGAAGAATGTGGAGAGAAATTCATGTGAATACAACACTTTTTTTTAATTTGTCTACCCTCTTTTCAGCTTGTGATACACTCTTTCTGTGAGCTTGTTCAGTTCAGGCTTATTGACATTACAAAATGTACTTCAGCGTGAAAATGCAATACGACGGCGATGTTTACAGATGGAGTTCATCAAATATATAAAAACATGTTAAAGAACATCTGCAGCTATTCCGGACAATTACTAGGCCATTACAGCTACAACCTATCTGTCTATCTTGAAATATCCATTTTAGAGAAGATATAAACTCTCTACTCACGTTTTATTACGAAGCCCTTTTTGCTTCTGTAATAACAAGTATCCACTATGTATTTTATCTGGGTTCCAGAAACTTTATCAGGATTAGAGTAAACGAATAGGACACACATTTTTTGAAAGTACTAAATTTACAGTTGGTTTAAGAATAGGTTGCCCAGAAGTTCAGATTTCGCTGGAAATAGTATTTTGTGAGCATTTGGCTGGCTTTCTGCCTTTTTCATCATAACGTATCAATTTTGAAATTCTGTCCCTTCATTTCATCTCCATTTCATCCAACCGATTTCTTTCAGGGTTGTAAGTGTCGGCGAGGACTGCCTTCGTGGCGCCCTACCATGATGGTGACCGCACTTTGAAAATACAACTCTCGGCGGTGGGCAGTTGCCTGTAGTTCCAGGGAGTTCGGTCAGACCTGGGACGCGGGCTCCAGCGCTCCCCGTGTCGAGATGAACTGCTTGGACACTGTTTGGGATCCTCCACTGTGGCTTCCTCCCCGCCGCCCAGTTTCGACCGTCCGTTGTAATTACTCTCATCTTATTTTATCCTATTCTATTGTATCCTGACCTATTCTCTTGGATCTCTCTTTCTGACACACACACATACACACACACAAAACACATACACACATTCGAGATCAACAGTACATGATTCTTTTACAATAAGAATATGATCTATTTTAAATGAAGGTTTGGTTTATCTATAAAAACGTGCGTTGACCTTGCTTGTGATTACCTGCCACAACCTTCCCAAAAGAAGCTGACATTCAGATCGAAATCCGTTTCCTGCTCTAGTTCTAATTGAATTGAATCCGGCTCTATTTGAATTTAGATTCAAGGAAAACACTCAAATGTTATTAAGGGAAGAAAATTCCCCATTCAAGAACAATTTCAATAACAGGGGTAAGTACTGATGCTACTCCAGGACGATTAAATCTAGCAACCTACTGATCTAATCGTCCTGAGTATTTTGTGAACAATACTACCCATTTGTTTCAATGAACACTGACTTCGTCCATTAAGGTATTATGAAAATATAAATACTCTTAGGTTTATCTTAAACAATAGTTCGACACTTACGATGCTGAAGAAGGAAGAAACGATGATCTCAAATAAGATAAAAAAAAAAAGTGAAAACAAATTTGTTTTAATAAGTATATACCTATCAGTGCTTGATTCTTGTAGAAGCTGTAACAAATTGCACGTGAGTGACTTGCGCATCTGTGATTTCAAGAGGTGCGATGGTTTTGGATCGTGACCTTAAAACTATTATATACATTACTTGTTTTATAGTTCATCTTCCTCTCGCCTAGCGACATTGCTTTCATTGATGTCATTGAACAAAAGGAATTTAATTGGTTGTTTCCGTTCACCTTATTTAAGAAGAATTTCACAAACCAAAACCAAAATGACATAAGTTGCAGTTCGGAAATTATTTTGGTTTTCTTTTCCTTCTTTATTACCTTCTCTACCTCTTATCTATGATCAAGAAAACGTTTTCGAGACAAACATCGAAAACGATATATAATCGAAAATGTTTTGAGGCTTTTTGAATTCCTCCAAAAAATAAAGAAGTTTTAACAAGGGGTTGTGAGTGACACAGAGGGTAGAGAGAGAGCGAGAGAGAGAGAGAGAGAGAGAGAGAGAGAGAGAGAGACGAAACTGCCCAATTATGAACTCAAATGAAGTTACAACTATCTTTTAAGAATGCAAGACAAGGGTTTCAACGAATTTCTCTGACTCCAAAAAAATTCTTATAGGCGGGCATTTTTGTTATTTCTTAATTTAAAACATTTGTAATGTTACCGTCACATGATTTCTCTACCTATTCTTCACCAAACTATTCTCAAAAATATTCTTCTATCCACTTCATGCTAAACGAGAAAAACTTTTGCAGAAATGCTTTTATTACACATTTTCTTATAAGTACACTGGGAGGAGAATTCAGTACGCTTTAGGGGCAGTCAAATCTTTTAACAGCCTTTCGCAAAAGTGGTGATTTAATGTATAATGACTTCTCATGTGAGAATATTATGTATACAAATATTAAATTGAAATCAACAGCAAGACATATAACGGTGTTGGAAAACTCAACGACAAAACTGTATACCTACACATAAACTGTGTGTTTTAACAAGATCTTTCTTTAATAAGATGTCTCACTGTTCACCAGTTATGCAACAGTAATTCAAAATGATGAGAATTTCAGAGGCAATTCCTAGGAAATTCAAAATATACACATCACATCACATTTATAAAAAATCTGATGTGTTACACTCACAAGACTTTCTCTATATCTCTGTAAATTATTATTGTTAATAAGCTTATCTCTTATTTATTTCATGCTAATCGAGAAAAATTAGCAGAAATAACCTTATTTCTTGCTTTATAGTAAGTAGAAGCGAAATAAGGGAGTACCATAGGTTAAAGTGAAAGCCAAAAGCTGCTTGCTATGTGATTGATGTTCCTTTGTTTGTATTGACAGGAGTTGACAAATTCCTGTATGAGAAAAGTAAGTTTTTCAAAGCTGAAACCAATAAAAAGGAATATCTCAAAAACGATCAACTCCATGAAAAAATGTATATAACATAAATTGTGTGTTTTAACGTGCTCTACATTTTTTGTGCGTTAAGTTTTTGTCCATCTCTTACGGTTTAGTAGTTATGAAAAATTCATCCAGAATAAAGTAGTCTTCAGAAGCTATTCCCAGAAAATTCAAGATATACATTTCATTTGTCAGATAAATATCTTTAATATACGAAATTTTAATCAAAATCTTAGAGCCATTTTTGGGAAAATCAAAATTTTCGAAAAAAGTTCCATGTAAAGGATAGTTGGGGGTGGGGGAATTTTTCTCAGAATCTTCGTGTCGCATCCCTGGAAGATACTAAACTTAAATACCAAGTTTGGTATTTTAGCAACTTTTTGTTTTTGAGTTATCGTGTTCACAGACACACGGACACACACACACACACGGACCTTTTTGTGAAAATGCTTTTTTTGGTTCCAGGGGACCCTAAAACATATGTTTCCGGTGAAATCTCGGTATCGAATTTTTTGGTGGAGTGCAATACATTCTCTATTCACTATGTACATAGTGAGTATAGAGAAAGTAAAAATGGATGCTTAAAGAATGAACTATACTGTGGATAAATAGTAACAATGGTTGGCACCCAAAATATGGTTTTCGCCTACAATTGAAGATACACATAAAGTTAAAATGGATTTTCTTTCCAATTAACACAATTTAACGTGGAAAATTCAAATCATACTTTGAACGTTTTAAAATAATTGATTCAGATGAAGCATTATGTTATCCAATATATGCTATAAAGCGATTTAATTTAGAACAACATTTTAACTGCTGCCAAATGTCTTTCACACCACCAATAACCCAGATATTCAAGAAAATGTCCCTTTCATAAGTTTAATCAATATATTAGTACTATTTTTAAAACATTGTGGTGTAATTATTCTTTATATATTCAAGTATTTAACGCTTTATATATGAATTCTGAATATTTGATATAATGTTATAAACTAAAGCCCTATCATACTTTTGTAATTTAGGTCTAAAGCTTTTGGAGAAAAAGTAAATAAAAATCAGCACATGCCGATTTGCTGTTCATTATATTTGGAGAGTTATGATGTTAGCGACAATGGCTGGAGCGTTGTGCAGCTGTAAGATTCATATCACAAATGGATCGAGAAAGCGAAGAAGAGAACCGCACCTAGGCCAATGTGGCGTCTTTGTACTTCGAACAGACCTCTGGGAGGGAGCGATAGGAAGTCTTTGTGCGCAAGCATGAATTACGTTCCCAAAATTCCGCATTGACAGCATCCCACGTCAGTTCGACACCAGGAAGAAACTTCACAAAGAGCTCCATAACCGCCCAGCCGCAACTCGCCGTCGTCAGGTCCTTCAGCTCTGAAACACATTGTGGTTACAGAAAATGATGGGCAAGAAAGTCCTGAAGAGTATTTACCACGTCAACGGTGTGCAAAAAATTCGGCCAATGGGAAGCCCACAACTTGCAAACTGCCGGGAAATTGAGATACGCACGCGAAACGTTTCGCCAATAGCAAGGTAAATCTTAAGGCGCAAAATTAACTTTTGAACACCTAAAAATACGGGAGTTCAGGAGGCACAGATGACTTTTCTGCTCAGCATCAGACATGCACTAAGGTCGGGCAGATCCATAATGATCCCTGACAGCCACTGTCTCAGTTGATAAGTGTGTCTGCCTCTTTGCCAATATATTCATGCTACGTAAGCAATGACGTCATCCTTGTTGCAAGATGTAATAAACATTCCTCAATGCTTGTACTACGCTATTTTGCTTTACTACAGACTTTTTTCTACGTGTTGTAGTGTAATGTTGTGCTGTGTGAGAGTGCGCTAATGTTTTAGTTTGTTTGAAAATGTTTATTGTATTGCTGAAGTCGTGGGTGGGACGAAGTGGCAATAGTGGCAAGCTGTCAGGATCACTATGGATATCTGACTTTGGTATTCAGCGACGGTAAAGTCCGAAAACGCACACTAAAAATGACGGTATGTATTTTGTTTGTGTGTGTGTGTGTGTGTGTGTGTGTGTGTGTGCACGTGAACCCTGAAGACGAGGAAGATGCACTTCTTCGAAACGTTGGTGTCAAGCCAAGTTTTTACCTGGCTAGAAGCCCGAGAAGATTTTGAATTAAAAGAAAGATCAATTCAAAAACGAAAAGCCAATAAACACTAAAATTGGCATTTAATTTCAATATTTTACTAAGATCCGATACAAAGGTATTGAACAAAATCCTCAATGCAACATTTTTCGAACCTTTCACTTTTTTTTTTTTTTTTTTGATTCCGAGGAAAAAGGTCCGAGTAGGCACATGCAACCAGCGAGGATGGACTGCTGCAAATTTTGTATTTAATGGATTCTTTCTTTTTTAATAGTGTTTAGCGCCCGTTTTTACTATATAGCATCGCAGGCGATGACTCTGATGACGCATGGCATGAAGATGAAGTATTGATGGAATGCGATGGCAGGGGAAACCGGAGAACCCGGAGAAAACCCGCCCCTGTGCTGCTTTGCCCACCACAAATCCCATGTGCGGTCGCCTGGAATCGAACCAATTTGGTGACAGGTGAGAGGTCTAACCACTCGGCCACAGCGCGACCGAGTTATGATATTCATAGACATATAACTCATACGTTTTTGTAAACATGCCTTTTTTTGGCTTCAGGAGGCCTCAAAATTGTATTTCCTGCAAAATCTCGACATCGAGTTTTAGGGTGGATTGCAATACTTCCTCTGCCCGCCTCGGTAGTGTGGTGGTAGCCTGTCTGCCTCACATTCAACAGGTCGTGAGTTCGAATCTTAGGGTGAGTTACCCGGATAAGGTCTTTTTCGGGGTTTTCCCTTATCCTGAGAAGACGAATGTTGAGTAACTTTAAGCTCCATGGATCCCGAGATCATTTGAGCATCATTTCACCAATTTCATTCATCGTCCAATATGACCAACCACGTTAAAGTGCGTTAAGCTATAAAAAAAGAAGTAGAAATACTTTCTCTACCAACTGTATACATAGTACGTAACAAGCTTTTAAAATAAACAATAGTGGCTAGAGAAAGTCATAAACTTTTAATAGAAATGGTGCTTTTGTTTATTGATATAATTTAAGAATTCATTCAAGTAAGAACTTTTGAATCAAAATAACGAACACAAAACCATCCGTCGTCCTCCGCGGTCTATGGGCAGCATGCTCTGCTTCCCAAGTTCGTGGGTTCAAACCCGGAGGACTGCGATGGATTTTTTCCGATATTAACATACCTTCCTTTGGAAGTCTCATGTCGTAGATTTACGGCACACAAAAGAACCTCAAGTCTAATAAAGAAGCCTCTGAGCAAAATTAAACGGTCTTTCACGACCAATGTAGAATGGGACGGTAAGAACCGCAGCAGATAAAGAGCGCACATAAATAAAACTCAATTTAATATTAATTTAACAAAACTACCCTTACTTCAAATGGTGTTTATAGCATTATCGCCCTTAGCTACAGTTGTAGGTGTTATCACTTTTCTCCAAAATAAGTCCCATAATTAACATGCTTCCAAAATTGAATCACATTAGGTGAGACGTGTGTGAAAATTGCTGAAGAATTGCAAATTGTGTTTTCTATTTTGTAAAATAATTCAGACATTATTCTTAATATACTTTTCTTTGATCTAGCACCCTACAAAAAGTGAGACACGAATGTGTTGCTCTTAATCTTCAAAAAATATCCCTTATTCTTACAATAGACACATAATGCTCTATTGACTTAATAAATGTTATTGTGTTATTTCAAATGTTATTGTGTTTCTAATTGTGTTATATAAACGAATGTATGTGTACAATGTGATGTTTCAGAGTGATATTCCATCTGATCAATTTTAGATGGATTGAACTTTTGGCAAATCTTTAGACCCAATTTTCTCGGTTGCTTATTTCAAGATGTTCACACGATAACATTTTTTTAACACTCTGTCTAAACATTTAATCACCGTTTTAAAAATAACTGTGGAATATAAAGATATATTTAAATTTCTTTCACTTTGCTGTCTTTGTCATTGAAAAAAATTAAAATGTTTGGTTTGGTTTTAAAAATAATGGAAAGTCTTTAATATCATTAATTTTTTGCTCTCCTAGTGAGGAAGTAAAAGAAATACATATGAGCACAAGTAACTACTAAATTAAAGTGAATGTAACACTACATAACCAATGTGTTAATTTTTGCTTTCTCTACCACTCTACAAAATACGTAGAGAAGATGTTCTAGTCCACCCAAAAATTCATATCAATTCGGTTAAGTATCAAACTTGATATTTAAGTTCAGCATTTACCAAGGATGCAACACTAAGTTTTACACAAAATATTCCTTCATCCCAAACTACTCTTTACATGGAAAATATTTCGAAAATGTTGATTTTCTCAAAAATGGCTCAAACGATCATATACAACATGTATATCTTGAACTTTCTGGGTTATAGTTTCTGAAGTTCTGTTTATGCTGGATGAGTTTTGTATAACTAGTTAACTGTAAGAGATAGAGAAAATCATAATAAGAAACAATTTTGAACTCTTTAAAACACAAGCTTTGTCATATACTCTATTTTTAAAACATACCTTTTTATTAGCTTTAAAATTCCCAATACTCAGATTTTTCTCAAATGGGAAATCGTTGTTCACATTTTCTTGTCCTAATCATAGGAACACAAGGGAATTTAAATTTTGTCCTATAATTGCTGGCTTTTAAAATATCTGACTATTGCTTTAGCCTAATGTTGCTACTTAGAAGAAACTAAGTAGGTAATATAAACATTTCTGTAACGTTTGTCTCAATTAACACGAATTTGCAGAGTAGGTAGAAAATATTATCTGAAAATTTTGAAAATTTCTATGTGTGGAATATTTTCAAAATATTTTATGTTTCAATATACGAATTTAAGTTAAATAAACAATATGCTTCAAACCAATATTGGGAAACATGCGAGTCAGTTGAGAAATTTAATACTATGCCGGCATGTTGCCATGGTAGCTCAGTGGTAGAGCAACCGGTTAGAGACTGGAATATCTGTGCTTCAAATCCCGGCTAAGACATTGCATTTTTCAGTCTAACACTACCTATCTAACTCCTACAAACGGTTTCTGAGAAAACGATTAAAATTACCACAATTGTCCATAATAGTTGGCTACACTATGAATTCTGGGACTTAAAATACTTATCTACAACATTGTAAGTCGCCATTGGGGTATGTGATCTCAAAATAATTTGAGATCACCTTGTGGTTTACCGCGAGTCAGCTGAGAAATTCAATGCTATGTCGGCATGTTGCCATGGTAGATCAGTGAAAGAGCAACCGGCTAGAGACCGGGAGATCCGTGGTTCAAATCCCGACTATGGCATTGAATTTTTCAGTCTGACTTTACCAATCCAATATGCTTCAAAGTTATAAAAACAGAATTTGTTGAAGTCTTAGTATTCATTCATACTACCAGAATTGTATTATAATACTATATACGCTTGAATGTGAGATATAAAAATACTATTGAGAAAAATATTGAGGCTAAAAGGATGAAATTTGATCTTTTGAGTTTTATGCTTACATCAAATGAATTAAAGAAAATGGAATGAAAACATTAATAAAAATTTCATTTATTAGTTTATTTATTCCCCTTAATATATTATATTTCAAATCAAATTAACGATAAATGTTATTTAACTCTAATAATGTGCACACATTCTCCCAAGGTGTATTTATAACTTTGTAAATATAAATGATGGCCTTATTTTTGGACGATGACGAGCTTTGTTCGAGTCCCGATCACATACACACACCCACAGAGACGAGGGATATAATTACAATGCAGATTACAGGGAAAGCGTAGGCTAGGAGGCGCCGGACATCCTACGTCACAAGGGAATAGCGCGACAAAATTATCTACTTGTCTCTTAGTTGCAATTTCTCTTCCGGTGGTCTCAAGGATGAATCTGAGGACGAAGTGAACCCATCCCAATGTTCACCTAGACTTACTCGATTCGTTGACAAATCTAAATACGTAATATTGCTCTGTATTATTATTTTAGTATTCGGGTATTTCACTTTACTAGTTAATTCCTTATGCCAAAGCGCTCTAGAGCAACAGAACTGTTTTTACTTTCTCTATACGCACTATGTACATAGTGTATAGAGAAAGTATTGCACTCCACCCAAAAATTCGATACCGAGATTTCACCGGAAAAATATATTTTGGGGTCTCCTATATAAAAAAAAAAAATTTCACAAAAAGGTTTTGTGTGTGTGTGTATGTGTGTGTGTGTGTGTGTGTGTGTGTGTGTGTGTGTGTGTGTGTCTGTGGGTCTGTGAACACGATAACTCAAAAACGAAAACTCGGTAACATACCAAACTTGGTATTTAAGTTTAGTATCTTCCAGGGATGCGGCACGAAGATTTTGAGAAAAATCCCCCCACCCCCAACTACACTTTACATGGAACTTTTTTCGAAAATTTCGATTTTCTAAAAAATGGCTCTAACGATTTTGATTAAAGTATCATATATTAAAGACATTTACATGACAAATAAAATGTATATCTTGAATTTTCTGGGAATAACCTCTGAAGAGTAGTTTATTCTGGATGAATTTTACGGAATTTTGAATAACTGCTAAACCGTAAGAGATAGACAAAAACTTACTACACAAAACATGTAGAGAACGTTAAAACATACAATTTATGTTACATACTTTTTTTCGTGGAGTTCGTCGTTTTTGAGACGTTCCTTGTTTTCGGTTTCTGTTATGAAAAACATACTTTTCTCATTCAGGAATTTGTTAACTGCTGTCCATACAAACAAAGGAACTTCAGTGACATGGCAACCAGCTTTTGACTATTACTTTAACCTATGGTACTCCCTTATTTGGCTTCTACTTACAAGGAAGCAAGTAATAGGACTATAATTTTTTACTTTCTCCATACGCACTAAGTACATCATAGTGCATAGAGAAAGTTTTGCACTCCACCAAAAAATTCGATACCGAGATTTCACCGGGAATATATGTTTTAGGGTCCCCAATATCCAAAAAAAGCATTTTCACAAAAAGGTCCGTGTGTGTGTGTGTGTGTGTGTGTGTGTGTCCGTGTGCCTGTGAACACGATAACTCAAAAACGAAAAGTAGGTAAAATACCAAACTTGGTATTTAAGTTTAGTATCTTCCAGGGATGCGACACGAAGATTTTGAGAAAAATCCCCCCACCCTCAACTACCCTTTACATGGAACTTTTTTCGAACATTTTGATTTTCTCAAAAATGGCTCTAACGATTTTGATTAAAATTTTGTATACTAAAGATATTTACCTGACAAATAAAATGTATATCTTGAATTTTCTGGGAATAGCCTCTGAAGAGTAGTTTATTCTGGATGAATTTTACTAAATTTTGATTAACTGCTAAACCGTAAGAGATGGACAAAAACTTACTACACAAAAAATATAGAGCACATTAAAACACACAATTTATGTTATATACATTTTTTTCGTGGAGTTCGTCGTTTTTGTGACATTCCTTATATTTGGTTTCTGCTATGAAAAACGTATACTTTTCTCATACAGGAACTTGTCAACTCCTATCCATATAGACAAAGGAACTTCATTGATATATCAACCAGCTTTTGACTATCACTTTAACCTACAGTTGTCCCTTATTTCGCTTCTACTTACAAGGAAGCGATAAATTAGACTATTTCTACTATTTTTTTCTGATTAGCATAAAGTAAATAGAAGTATAAGCTTTTTAAGAATTATTTGTTGCAGGGATATGGAGAAAGTCATGTGAATGGTGCGCATCAGATTTTTTCTGATTAGCATGAAGTAAATAGAAGTATAAGCCTTTTAAGTATAATTTGTTGAAGAGATGTAGAGAAAGTTATGTGAATGGTACACATCAGATTTTTTTTTCCTAATGGTGCTCTTTGGAATTCTATTATAACTATTTTCTTCTTTATTTACAGTTGTTTTCTTAGCCAGTTGGCCTGCGATTTCATGGTCTTATATCTCTGTGTGTTGGACCCATCTTATTTATATTTTCCAGATTTGTTTTTCTAATTCTCAGTACTGTGTTCTAATTTCTTTATTAGGTAGCTGTGGATTTAATAGTTATGTAACGACTGTTTGCTATCTGTGTATATTGCGGCAGATTGGTTAATCTCTTCTATGTTTTGTATATTTTCAGTGGTTTTTAGGGTTTTTAAAATTGCAAATTGTTCTACTTGGTTGGTGCAGCATTGTTTGATTAATTCACATTGTAGTTGATATTTCAATTTATTGCTATGATACATTACTACTCACTTTTTAGTATTACTGCTATCTATATAGATTTATTAAGTTTATTTCTTTTGATGTTGGAATGTCTGCTGGATGAGACCATTTCTTATACTGGTATTCATTATCAGTTTCCTTCAGTTTAAGTGTTATGGATGTATGACCTGTTAAAATAAAGAATGCTCCCGTGGTTCTGAGTCTGTATTTGGCCTGAAATTGAACCATGGTTCAACCAGGAGAATTCGTATTTCAAATCTTGGCAATAGAATTGAATAGACTCTACTTTTACACTTCTGTCGTATATATACGGCTAGTATGGAAAAGACAATTAATCACAATAATTGAACTTAGTAATAAGTAATTTAATTATGACATTATAAATCGCCATTGGGGTGTGTCATCTAAAAACATCTGATGTGTTCTATCCACATAAATTTTTATATATACGAGACTGTCCCAGAAGTACCCGA
Source organism: Hymenopus coronatus (assembly GCA_030762935.1). Classification (NCBI taxonomy): domain Eukaryota; kingdom Metazoa; phylum Arthropoda; class Insecta; order Mantodea; family Hymenopodidae; genus Hymenopus; species Hymenopus coronatus. Next base: position 110,507,258 of record CM060895.1, read on the forward strand.
CCTAACAAAGAAAGCACAAAATTGTGTACAAAAACATCTTTATTTCTCTATATAGTCTCCTTTCAGCTCGATACACTTTTCCCAGCGATGTTAATAGCTTTGATACCCTGTTTATAGTGAGAACTATCGAGGTCTGCAAAATAGCCATCAACTGCAGACTCCACCTCTTCATTGTTGGCAAATCTTCTACCACCAAGCAATTTCTTCAAGTTTGGAAACAAAAAATAATCAGAGGGGGCTAAATCTGGTGAATAGGGTGTATGAGGAAGCAAATTGAACTTCAACTCATTGATTTTGGCCATTTCGATAATACACTTGTGAACTGGTGCATTGTCTTGATGAAACTTTCTTTTTCTTTTTCGCTAAATACGGTCTTTTTTGCTTGATTTCATCACTCAAACGCTGACAAGTTCGCAAAATGTACACCATTGATTACTCTTCTTTTTTTGAGGTACTCAATGAAAATTATTCCGCGTACGTCCCAGAAAACTGACGCCATGAACTTGCCTACAGATGGAACTGTCTTGGCCTTCTTTGGAGCAGATACTCCCCCTACCAATCCACAGTTTTGAATGCTCCTTCGTCTCAGGTGTGAAGTGATGGACCCAGGTTTTGTTCATTGTTATGAATCGACGCAAAAACTCAGCTTTATTGCAGCGAAATATTGCCAAACACTTGACTGAAATATCCTCACGAGCTGTTTTTGTTTTATCGTGAGCAAACGCGACACGCACCTTGCACACAACTTTCTCATATACAAATTTTCAGTCAGTGTGCGGTGTACAGAACTTTTTGAAATGCCTTTAATGTCTGCTAGCTCGCGCACTTACAATTTATGGACTGGTAACCACATTTAGTCGACCACTGCGATGTTCGTTTTGGCAGCTCGTATGGCCGCGTTTAAACTCTGCCACCTAATATTTCACTGTTGTAAACGAAGGAGCAGACTTCTCCAAAGTGCAATCTAGTTCAGCTTTAATATTAGTTAACTAAGACCTTTCATATGAAGGTATTGTATCACATAACGATCACCAATTTTACCCCTGTTTACAAATTCGCTAAGAGCATTCACTAATGCTGGCTGCCAAACAAGTGCTAAACAATGTAAAATCGTCAAACTTAAGCTTTCTAAGGTTGGTACTTTTTACCACTATTGTTATATATATATATATATATATATATATATATATATATATATATATATATCTGCATCATGCTAATCGAAATAAACATTAGCAGAATTGGTCTTATTACTTTCTTCTTTGTAAGTAAAAGGGAAATAGGCTAAAACGATTGTCAAATTTTTTAAATGCTGGTCCATAAGTGAAACATTTGAGCTTCGGTTCGCTTTGCATGGTCACTTTGAGAATAGTGAAGTAGGTAGTTTAAAATTGAAACCAATAACAAAGAATATCTAAAACAGCGTCAACTCTGTAAGAAGAGTTTTAGCGAGATCTACATTTTTATGTAGTATTTTTTTATCTATCTCTTATGGTTTAACTCTTAGGTTTTTGCAAAATTCTGCAAAACTCATCCAGAATAAAGAGATCTTCAGAAGTTATGCCCAGAAAGTTCAAAATATACATTTTATTTGTCATATTTTCAATATTTTAATAAAAATCGTTAGTAATTTTTGAAAAAAAAAAGTTTTCAAAACATTTTCCATGAAAAAGTAGTTTGTAGTGCGGGGATTTTCTTGAAAATCTTCGTATTGCAACCTTAGAAGATAATAAACACATATACCAAGTTTGGTATTTAACGGTCTTTTTGCATTTGTGCTATACTGTCCACAGATACAGACACACCGGTCTAAAATTTTTTTTTCGGACTCAGCAGACCCTAAATCACATATTTCCGATGAAATCTAGACATCAAATTTTTGGTTGGAATACAATTTCTTTTCCAGCTATGTATATATATATATATTACATACGTGCTAGAGAAAGAAATACTTTGAGATCTCCTTATGTTTTACCAGACAAAACAGGAGGCAGCTGGGGAATATAATGCCACGTCAACATGATGTAGCCCGGGCATTTTTCAGTCTGACTCTACCTTTCGAAAAACAGAAATTGTCATATACTTATTTCTTTGAAGCCAGAAGGTATATAAGGGAATATGCTAGAGTCAAGTCTTTTAAGCTGTGGTCGCTATGTGGCGGTATTGAAATTCAATTCTCTTTTCAACGCCAGAGCAAAAGAAAAGCGAATGAAGACTTCCTATTTTAGACAAATATAAATATTTAAACATTTAAACTAATGACAAGTAATATTTCGGAAATGGTTAACTCCACAGGAAATGTTTGACATAAATTAAGTGCGTTATGAAATATAGATTTTTTGCGCAATAACTTTTTGTGTATCTCCTAAAGTTTACCAGTTATTCAGAAGTCATCCAGAATGAAGAGAGCTTCTAAGGCTATTTCCAAAATAATGAAGATATATATTTAATTTTTCATGTAAATACCTTAAATGCCTATGTGGTATTTTAATAAAAATTAGAGGTCTGAATTTTCGCATAGCGATTATAACTCTACGGTTACAGTATAGTAACGGTAACACGATTAAATTATTTGTTTTAATGGCTATCAGGCTAATAGTACATTGCATATAACGGACATCTGTAACGATTAAATTATTTGTTTTAATGATTTAACATTCGCAGTTACATTGAAATAATGGTGTTTAGTAAACTTGATGTAGTAGATTTATAAGAAATCTACCCCCCCCCTCAAAGATTACATTTTGCAAACATATTTTGATTGTACGATTGAACTGAGTGTATTAGAGCCTAAATATATATATTTCACGTACTGCAGACATAGCAAAGCAAACTACATCATTTTTGCGAACATCAACCTGACTAATGAAGAAAATACTAGTTGATAATTTAAATATTTTCTAGAATGTTAAATGAAACGTGAATTTCACATTTTGAAAGGCGAATATACCATATTAAGCCCAAATACACATTATTGTCTGATATCATTACATTAGAAAGATGCACATAATTTCAGTTCATATAGGTGGATAGTGGATAGCCAGTAGGCTTTTTTCTCACAGATGAAATATTAGATCGCCAATGCCACTCAGGATTCTTTTGGAGTAACTGCGTAGCGGGATAACTCCTATGTAGTTCCTACCTAGTAAGCGTTATCAATACGCATATTGTGACTGAGGTCACCCAAACTCGTTAAGGAGATAACTTGTCTTCGTTACTCTTGAGAGCTTTAATTAGCCTCGTCGTAATAATGACAATCATTCTATTAATTATCTAGATGTATATAAGTAAAGAAAGTTAACATTTATTAAATTGTATACCTACTTAGGAACCAAGAAGTCAGTTGTTGACTTGAAAGCTACACAGAATCCTGACGCCAGACTGCAGAGAAGGGTGAGAAGTTGCTTCTTTTATGTAAGTCACGTACGAATTTCTTATCCAGTTTAAAACCCACGAGGGGACTTTTGCTTTATATTCGTAGTATCACGTGGTTATTATTACTATTCTGGGAGATTCGCAATGGGTTTTGGGTCACGATGGTGTCATTTTGGCGGACTTTCTAACCAATCAGGAGGAAGCCACCATGATACCGTTTTTAGTATAAAAGAAGTAGGGTTCGACACATCGTGGTCGTGTTTGTTCAGAGCTTGCCCGTGAGAGGTAACGTCGTTTGTCAAGAAACTGTCGACGAGATGCGGTAGGTCGTCGTTCTTTAAAAAAAACTCTGTTCACGAAGTAATGACGTGCAACTGTAAAACTCTGTCCGCAAGTAAGATTGTTATGAGAAGAAACTGTTAGTGAATTAAAGTAACGTCGCTCACCTATTTAATAGTCGGCTCGTGATTACTTGAGAGTGAATTGTGCCATGTACTCAACTTAGTAACAGTGTAATTGAGAGTATGTGTGAGTGAGTGGTAAGAGTACCAGTCAGCAGAACAACAGTGTACAGCAAGGTCTTGGAATCTCCTTATTGAATAAATAACAGTAAAAGTTCACAAGTGTTTTCTTCACAATTAAAAGATCACTCCTACAACTCCTCCCACTTGTCAAATCCACGCCAGAGAGAGTCAATGATCGTGCAAGACTGAATAACGCCGTGGCAACCCATCCAAGAAGAGCTTCAGTATCAGGTACGTGAGTGTAGTGGAGTTGATTTGAAGTGACACTTAGGTACGTCGCACATAAGTATCCACGTGGAGTCATAAAACTTAACAACGTAAAATTCTTATTACATATGACTGTCCGACGTGCGGTGTAAACTACAAACCACCACTATATAAAATTCCTGTTCCATATAACCACAACAACACGGGACATTAACCAATATAAAAAAACCCGTTATATTCTGTAACTGTTATTGGGTAACTAGTTACTTTCTATTCATTACTTCTGTAACCGTTAATGGGCAATTAATTACTCTGTAACGGTTACGTTTGTTACTGGGTAACTAGTTACTCCTTGTCTCCGTCACTTAGTAACCGTTGCACTGCGTAACCCTTATAACGTAACCGTTGCGTTATTTTCTGAAAATCTCAAAATCATTTGAGCCATTTTCCATAAAATAAAAAGCTTCGACTCAGTTTATGTAAAGAGTAGTTGGGGATGGTTGATTTTATTGAAAATATTCGTTTTGCATGTTTCCAATATTACAGATAAAAATATATGTAATATTCCATATTTTAATGAAAATCGTTAGAGCTATTTTTGAGAAAATAAAAATGTTGGAACATTTCTTCCAAGTTTAAAGTGGGGGGATTTCCATGAATAATTTAGGAGATACTACTCTTAAATACCAGAATTGTTATTTAAGAGTAGTACACACACGCACGCTGGCGCGCACACACACACACACACATGGACCTTTTTCTAAAAATGTTTTTTTTTTAATTCAGCGGTCTCAATAGATGTATTTGCGATGAAATCTCAGTATGGAATTTTTGGATGGAATACACTAAGTACCTCTTATACACTATGTGTATAGCACGTGTAGAGAAAGTAAAAAGTAGACAATTATTCTTTGCATGATATTATACATTCTTCTGCATATTTCATTTTAATCGATAACAATTATGGCAGAAATACCTACATTGTAGATACATTTCTTTATATGCATATATAAAGGGAATAGTGACCATCAAATATTTAAGAGCTCGATGTTGTATACTGGCTTTAAAATTACTTACTCTTTCTTGAAGAAATAGCAAGAAATAACTGAATGTTGAATGACATAACAAAATGATGAATAACGGATATCTCGGAAATGGTTTATTCCAGAAAAAGCTTATTTGGAATAAATTGTGTCTTTAAGAGAACTACCGCTTAACGATTATCACTTATACAAATTGTTGAAAGCTTTCTCCGAATGAAGACGACTTCTCAGAATGTTTTAATCAGTCAGGATTAAGGCATAATCCTGTAAATAGTGGATATCAATGTACGAATCCGGCAAATACACAAGATAGATATTTTGTTATCTAAGTATCGCTAATATATGGCATTTCAATATGAATTCCTACATACATTTTGAGAAAATCGAAAATTCAAAAACCATTTTATTTACATGTAGCTAGGGGATTTTCTTGATTTCAGTTAATAATTAAATATTTGAAATTTACATAGAAAATACGTATATATTAATTATAATAATTTAAAGTTGAGTAAAACATGGATTGTATTTAAAATACTTTTATTGTAATGAAGATTTATAAATTAACTAAAGTTATTATTATAAAATGATTTTATTTACCTTATTTGATTTATTCGTTTATTGAAACGGCATTACAGGATTTTCTGCATGTAGTATTTACCCCTACAAGCCTCAGCAAATTCCAGAGTTTGCCATTGCAATTTCTGATAATGCAGAAAATGCTTCGGCTGAGACATAAAATGTGATCCATGAGTCGATTACACCGTTGGCAGTTCCTGAGCAAGTAACGATGGTATTGCTACTTCGTTTGAAGAAATCAGCCCAACACCGAACATTAGGAAACCGAAGCCAACAGGTAGAAGGAAGCAATCGGCTGAAATATTGCCAACAGAAGACAAAACGGAACACATAAAAAGAAATAAGACCATTCCACCAAAACAAAAACGGGGCGTCAGAAGAGAAAAAGGAAAGTGCATTCGTCATCGTTCCTCCTCCACCATCTCAGTTCAAAATATTGTGATGCAGTGGTGACCATAATGATATTAAAGAACACAACGAGTTTTTTGCTCAATGTAAATGACACCTTTTCGATAAGAAAGGACTAAAAAGTGATTGAATTCAGTGGGTTAATGGACACACGAAATTTGCAGCAAGGACAATGTGTGTTGTCAAATTTCTGATGCGCTCCATTCACATGGCTTTCTCTACATCTCTGCAACAAATTATTCTTTCATGCTAGTCGAGAAAAAAATTAGTAGAAATTGTATTTTTACTTGCTTCCTTAGAATTAGAAGGGAAATAAGGGAATACACTAGGCTAAGATGGTAATCAAATATTTTAAAAGCTGTTTGCTATGTGATTGAAGAGACTTTGTTTGTATGGCTAGAAGTTCGCCAAGTCCCGTATGAGAAAAGTATACGTATTTTAAGGCTAAAACCATTAACAAGGAATATCTCAAAAAGGGTCAACTTCACCTAAAAAAGGTTTATAGCATAAATTGTGTGTTTTAGCGAGCTCTACAGTTTTTGTATAGTAAGTTTTTGTCTATCTCTTCCGATTTACTAGTTATGCAAAATTTCGCAAAATTCGCCTAGAATAAAGATGACTTCAGAATTTATTCCGAGAAAACTCAAGATTTACATTTTTTTAGCATGAAAATATCTTTAATATACGATATTTATCAAAATCGTTAGTGCCATCATTGAGAAATCTTTTCCATATTGGCGGTGGGGGGATTTTCTTGAAAATCTTCGTGTAGCACCCTTGGATGATAGTATGGTATTTAACGGTCTTTTCGTTTTTGAGTTATGCTGTCCAGACACACACACACACACACACACACACACACATATTTTTTTCTGAAAATGCTTTTATGGGATTCAGGGGGACCCAAAACATATATTGCCGGCAAAATCTCGGTATCGAATTTTTGGGTGCAATACAATACCTTCTGTATACACTATGTACAAAGTGCGTGTAGAGAAAGCAAAAATGCGCAACAAAACCATACTACTTTCTTCTTTGTATCATGTCTTTAAATTTACATTTTATAAAGTATCTTATATGGTTTAATACAAGTGCTCACTTTACTTTGTTTTTAATTGTAAACTTCAAGTTCTATATTCCCGTTAACTCCCGTCTTCCGCTAATGATGGGGTAAGAAGTCAGTTTCGGTGCAATTAGTTTAATTGTCCTTTATATCTTTTCACATTTTAGGTAACTGAGTACTATTTCTCCAGATAACAATTATATATGCAATAATATGTTGAGATATTTTGTATTTTTCCCTGTTCCTACTTTGATCAAAAACAGACATAACTTAAATATGACAGCTTCCCTTCACTTATCTTATTTGTTAACCACGAGACTACATAATATGATAACGCTTTACCTGAAAGAAAGGCACTTCCTATGGCTTGGTTTCTTCATAGCGGGTATGTTACAAATGGCTGTTTTTTACTGGTGCCGAATATGTTTAAGTACTTATTCATTTACACTGAATAAGGCAGATTAGCGCGGTGGTAGCGTTGCTGCTTGCCAAGCAGGAGACCTATGTTCGATTCCCAGTACCGGTGTGGGGATTTTTCCCCCGCTAGGAGACCTGGGTCGGGGTACACTCAGCCTCGTGAGGTTCCTAGGAGCTATTTGATGGAGAAGTAGAGGACCGCATTAACCGGCCGGAGGTTCAAGGCGTCGACCACGTCTCACCCTCCAATATTGTACCCTATCCATGACGTCTGTCATGGACCGAGATGGGGGACGCAGCGGCCGGGTGGTAGGCCAAGGTTCCTTGTGAACTGCCGTGCCATGGAGTTAAGACAGATGTGGCGGAATTAGTAGAGAAAGATTTCCAAATAGACGAGCGCCACCTATAGGTCAGTTATTCTGTTCTATCAAATGAGACCTAGATACAGCAAACGTATCTCTTTATATCCAAGCTGGTGAAAGAAATGCTGCATAAAAAATAGAAATCCTTCACTTGTGGGAAACAGATCCTGGAAAAAGAAGCCGTAGTGTAGTTCACACCATTGGCGTATCCTCTTGAAGTGTTTTGAGAACATTAAAAAGAAAAACGTTGTCATTCATTTTCTGTTTCTTGCTTTAATTATTCACAGACTTTTATCAATCACAATCGAAGACAGTCATGTAATGTGGGCTACTCAAGTTTTTATTTACCTTTATAAATAAGTGTAACTATTAATAATTTGCGTAATATTGTAAATGGTCTCTCAATTCCATATTCCGTATGATATTTCGGTTACGTTTAAATCATGTGTAATTTTCTGTATATTTGTTTGCCGGAAGTATTTATTTGTTCATTGCTATACTAGCAGAGGTTGAAAAATTAAAAGTTAACCTGTAGAATTTGATGTGTTGAAATAATATATAAAATAAAAATAAAAATTATCTCAAGATTGCAAAGCTTTATGAAAAAATTTGTTGTGTTCCATTCCATGACTTTCTCTAGCTGTTCCATAAACTTTTTTTACTTCATGCTAATCGAGATAAACATTAGCAGAAATGGTCTTATTACTGTCGTAATAATTAATATAGTAGACTCAGATGTTAAAGAGACCCTAGTTATTTTAGGGCATCTATAAATAAATAATAAAAATGCACAAAATATTCTTCATATGCTGAAAATGTATTAAGATGACGAAGATTTATTATTGAGGAAGAGGACATAGAAGGTCTTGTAGGCTTTTCTATGCATCACTTAAAATTAAATAATGAATCTGTGAAATAGGTTGGAACATTACATTCAGAGTAAACAGTAAATTTCGCCCTGGGTCAAAACTTATTTGTGGCAAGTTTGGCTATACTCCTGTAACGGGGTAAAAAGCTATAAGATACATACATACAATTGAGAACACCAATTACTACTTAACATATTTATTTGCCACAAACACTCTACGTAATACACCTTACATTTGAATCGCTAACGTCACACTCCTGGTACAGAATACAACTGATCCGCCGAGTCGACATCACTGATTCACCGAGTCAAAGTCACAACTGAATTGAAATTTGTAATGTCCAATTGTCAACTGCACACTTGTTCACTGTGTTCGCTATTCGGTTCTTGACTTGGCCAACGACCACCAGCTGGCGAGCGGGAACTCGTCGATCACTTATACGAGGGCTGATCAACAAAGACTGATTTTTTTTCACAGATGTTTATTACACCAATTCAATGTTTACATGATCTTTTTCAAAGTAGTCCCCTCCTACTTCAATGCACTTTTTATAGCGTCTCTGCCAGCCCTTGAACACGTGCTGCAGACAATTCTTTGTCAGGGGCTTAAGAATCGCCTCACTTTTCTTGAGCACTGCTTCAGAGTTCTCAAATCGAATATCGCTAAGATTTGCCTTTAGTGATGGGAATAAAAAAAGTCACAGGGTGCAAGGTCGGGGCTATAAGGTGGATGTGGTACACAGGTAATGTTGAATCGAGCCAGAAACTGCATGACTTGATTTGCGACGAGAGGCCGTGCATTGTCATGATGAAGTCGCCACCCAGTCCGAGAAACCCGTGGTCGTTTCTTTGCAATGTGCTTCCTCAGTTAGCCAATACTGAGGTGTAGTATGCTGCTGTAACAGTAGTGTGAGGGGAAACTGCATGCTGTCATTCCATTACAGTAAAAAATGTGATCACCATCACTTTCCCTGCAGATGGAACAACTTTTGCCTTTTTTGGTGTTGGAAAACCTGACGATTTCCACACTGTGCTGGCTTATTTTCCTTCAGGATCATAATGATGCAGCCATGACTCATCACTGGTGATAATCGATTTAAAAATGCATCCCCTCCATCAGCAAATAGGCGCAGCACCTCACGGCTTGTCTCCATTCGCACAGCCTTTTGTTCGGGAGTCAACAGACGTGGCACCCAACGAGCACAAACTCGGGTCATATGGAGATGGTCGTGCATAATTGTAAACACACTGCCATATGAAATTCTCAACACTTCACTGAGGTTATGAAATGTTACACGCCGATCCTCTCGGACAGTCACAGCAGCTGTGTTGATGTTGACTTCAGTCACAGCAGAAGCCGAAACACCAGGCCCACCTTGCTTAACACTGACAAGTCGGCCTTCTTTGAAGTCTTTAATCCACCTAAACACTGTTGCACGAAGTAGTGCATCTTCACTGTACGCTTGCTTCAGCTTTTCATAAGTTTTGGTGGCTGTATGGTTTAAACGAAAACAGAATTTGATTGCGCTGTACTGCTCCTCTCGTATCACCTCCACTGTCTGGCAGGTGAAATGCACGTAGGATCTACAAAATAGAGCATTACTACCAACCTACCGATACGAGAGAGCCGCCTACCGACATTATACATAAAAACCCGCTCTTTTCAAATATTTATGTTACAGATACGAAACTATCACGGAAGCTACAGGAAAAAATCAGTCTCAGTCTTTGTTGATCAGCCCTCTATATATTACGTCCCTAGGCAGGGCGCCGAAAATTTTGGTTGTCTTTTATTTATTTTTATGGTGTTTAACGCCCGCTTTTTCTAATTACGGTACCGCAGGCGATGACACTGATGATACATGGAATGAAGATGGAGCACCGGCGGAATGCAATGGCGGACGAAACCGGAGAACCCGAGAAAACCCACCTCTGGGCGTTTTTCCCACCACAAATATATGGTCACCTAGGATCGAATTGGTGAGAGGCAGGTGCACTCGGTCACGGCGCGGCATTTGGTTGTTGAAGTTTCAAGAATTGCTAAGACACATCTTGAGAGCTGGTTTATTCGATTGCAGGTAAATTAACAATGACATAATGGGCTTTGTTTGTGTTCGTTACTCGCTATTGTTAAAGAAGGCCAATCGGAACAATAGCTGCGCTGAGTCGGCCAGATAGTGGCTCATCGCATTCGACGGCAACTCGGTTTTTTTTTGCGCCGCTGTCATATTACATACTCTTTTGTGTTACATGTTGATTGCAGAGATTTTGTTAGATGTTAGTAATCACCAGGGAGAGGTATTTCCTGACCTGCTTCTTCAAGTTCAGTGTACGCGAGCTGTAGCCTATGAGACGGCAAGCAGTAAGAACGTAAACAAAGTGACTTCTTGTAGACTCAGTCGAATGACGTACATTCACGTATAAACTATATGTTAAGCTGCTGATGAACATCTAATTAAACATTATAGTAAAGATGCAGGGCAGACATTAAATTGCACATTGGGACAAAGCAATACAATCTTAAACTATATGTGACACATTGAATCCTTTATGCTATTCATAACATTTCTTTATCTATTGCAGTATGTGACCATATACATTTTTTAATGTTTCAAAAACAAATTTCCTTCGGTTAGGGGCGAAACACGATGTATACTCCGAAAATGTTCTCTGCACATCACAAGATGTGGGACAAAACTTAAACTTCAGATCACTTTTGAATAATTGGCTGTTCTATACATTTTGTAGGTTGGCATTTTCACTTGCTTTAATGACTTTGCTGATATCACACAATTTTGAGTATCCTGTGTTTTTCTCAAGCACATTCTCGAATTTATTCCTCACTAACAGAGTTGCTCTATTGATAGATTGAGAGATGTTTATCACAAATTCCTGCACATGACGAATGGCGTATGCCAGTTCTAGTACTACCAAAGCAGTAATAGCTATAGGTAAACATTTATAATTATTCAGAATGGTTCTTAAGTTTTAAAATACGATGGATTTCGTCCATGGAAATCCATAGTTTATTATCTGGCACGGTTTCCCGTACATCAGACAACACGTTCTCATATTGCATACGTCATATCTAACGAGTGTTCTTTCGGAAGCTACTTTATGTTCTATATATTTCTCCATAAATGCAACGAATGCGTGATTTTTCAGTTGGTGTAAACGCATGTCAGTGGACACCATAATTTTTCACAATTCTTTACAAAATATGTTTTTCCTGTCTGGTAGTGTGTTTGAACTGGAAGGTAAATCAGCATTTGCTTTAGTTTCCATTACCTGAAAATTTGATTTATGTTTTTACTTTCTCTACACGTACTATTACATAGTGTATAGAGAAGGTATTGCACTCCACCCAAAAATTCGATACCGAGGTTTCACCGGAATTATATGTTTTAGGGTCCCATGTAACCAAAAAAAAAAGCATTTTCAGAAAAAGGTCCGTGTGTGTCCGTATGTCTGTGTGTCTGTGAACACGATATCTAAAAAATGAAAAGTCGGTAAAATACCAAACTTAGTATTTAAGTTTAGTATCTTCCAGATTATGCGACACGAAGTTTTTGAGAAAAATCCCCCAACACCAAACTACCCTTTACATGGAAAATGTTTCGAAAATGTTGATTTTCTGAAAAATTGCTCTAACGATTTTGATTAAAATAGCGTATATTAAAGATATTTACCTGACAAATAAAATGTATATCTTGAATTTTCTGGGAATAGCCTCTGAAGACTACTTTATTCTGAGTGAATTTTACTGAATTTTGCATAACTCCTAAACCGCAACAGATGGACAAAAACTTACCACACAAAAATGTAGAGTACGTTAAAACACACAATTTATGTTACATACATTTTTTTTTCGTGGAGTTGATCGTTTTTTACATATTCCTTGTTATTGGTTTCAGCTTTGAAAAACGTATGCTTTTCCCTTATAGGAATTTATCAACTCCTGTCCATACAACCAAAGGAACTTCAGTCACATAGCAACCAGCTTTAAACTATCACTTTAACCTATGGTACTCCCTTATTTCTCTTCTTCTTACAAAGAAACAAGTAATAAGACTATTTCTGCCAATTTGTTCTCGATTAGCATGAAGTAAATACAGGCATAAGCTTTTTAACAATAATTTGTTACAGAGATGTAGAGAAAGTCATGTGAATGGAACACAAGATTTTTTGGTATTGCAGTGTTCATTTGGTACTTACTATGCACCTTTTTTTTTTTTTTTTTTTTTTTTTTTTTAAACAGTAACTGAGTCTGATCAGGACTCCGGTACTGTATCCCTATTTACATTTCCCCCCGTAGGTTTTACTGATTACTGGTTTAACTGTTTCTTTTACAAACATATACACATTGCACAAACATATAACATCCATGCCCAAGGCGGGACTCGAACCCACGATCCCCTGCCCACGAAGCACCAAAGCGAGACGCTTTAGCGAGCGTGGCTATGGGGACCGGCTGACCTTGGGACGGCTGTGACAGCGCGGCACAACCTTCTTCTCAGGTTCGTGCGCTAGCAACCTGCAGCGCTCTAGAGGGACTGGAAAAGGCAGGAAATGCCTCTCCCTGGTGATCACTGACTAGATAAAGAGAAAATTAAAATTCATTTCCGCATACAATAGTAAAACGTTGCCCAAAATGTCTGTGAAAGTATAGCTTACAATATACATACCTTACAATATATAGGAATACTAAAACAGAACATTCATGTCGTATATAAATCTGGACAGTATTTATGTGTAGAGACATGAAATATGAAGTGTAATATTCAAAACCGTACTAGGTATTGTTGTGGGAGCAAGTATTTTTACGTTTGTAGAGTCTAGAATTAAATACACATGACAAACATTTTCACATTTCTAGTTGTTTTGGTAAAATCTTCTTACTGTATGAAAATCTTCATAGTTATCCGGATGTTTGTAATATTTTAATATTACAAATTTTTACTTTTGATTTCCAGACGCGCTATTTGGCCATTTTCTGTTAATCAAATATAGAAAACACAAGCCACACTTTCTAGAAAACCCGTCTGATAAAACACTATTTCTAAGTCAAGTACAAAAGAGACAACAAACAATTTCCTCAATGTCACGAGCGAATTTGAATTATCTTTATTCTTTATGTTAGTAAATCGATGCTTTTAGTGGAATATAGAAGTCAGTATTAAGAAAGGATGTTTTTATAAATTTAAGGATTTCACAGTACTTACAATTTATAAATTCTATGTCATTTGTTGCATTTCATTTTATACTTTATTATTTAATATGTTTATTTTTTAAAACCAGTGGTGCTCTAAACCCTTAATGGGAAATAGATCACTGAATAATCTTTTATAAGAAAAATCTGATAAGCTACATTCATATAACTTTCTCTAGCTATTCCATACAAAAACTATTCTTTTAAAGATTTTTATTTTATCTATATCATGCTAATCGAGATAAACATTAGCAGAATTAGGGTCATTACTTGCTTATTTGTAAGTAAAAGAGAAATAAGTAAATGCATTGGGATAAAGCGATAGTCAAATAATTTAAAAGCTGGTTGCTATGTGATTGAAATTCCTGTTTGTATGACTAGGAGTGGAAAATTCCCATATTAGAAAAGTTATAAATATTTTAAAGCTGAAACAAATAACACGGAATATCTCAAAAAAAAAAAATAAGTGTATGACAAAATGTGTATGTTTTAACAACATAATGATTTATGTCATAAATGTTTTACTGGTGTAGATAGTCGTTTTCGAGATCTTCCTTGTTATTGGTTTCATTTTAAGGGCATGCATGACTGAAAGTTTGAAATTCCAAACTGCTTGAAGTTTATAGCACAGATGTATATAATTTAATTAAATTACGGTGTAAATTTAATCCATTTTGCTCTTATTGTTTGGAAGTTATGGTAAATTTGCTTATACTTTTGTCCCACCACTAAAAATGTCTCTTGCAAAAAAAAAAAAAGTTCTAGATTCACAATACATGTACTTTTTTTCTGTTCTCTTTGGTTTAGGCTGTAACATTTTTTTTAAAGTTATGAATGTGCTTTTCTTTTGTTATAAAATATACTTTTTATATTTGAAAATTGAAAACATGTGCATAAATGCATTTGACAGTGAAACCTAGGGCAATTCTTATTCGTTGTATCCTGTGATTATATAGAACACATTTTATTTGTGTAACAGAAAAACTGCTGCGTAAGGAGAAGAGAAATTCTGAAAATATCATAAAAAAAGAGGAAAGATGTGAATACATGGCTCAAAATTCACCACTCAAAATCGTTTTCCTCTATTCTGCTGTTGCCTTTTCTGTCCTTTTCTTCTTGTATTGCTGCTTTTCTTCTGCATGACATCGTTTTTTACTTTGCATGATGCGAATAAGATCTGGTCAAACTCAAGTTTTTCTTGTAGAGTCCAGTACAGTTTCGCGTTTAATGCTTTGCTGCAGCTACAATGACTTAAGACATTGACGAATACCTTTTTATATTCAGAAGTGTTTAAATTATTTTATGGAATTAAAGTTAAAAAGTCGTTTTCTTTTTGTGATTTTTCATGACATTTAAGTCATGCATACCCTTAAGCCACTAATTTTCTCGAACAGGACCATGGAAAGCGAACCGAGCCTCAATTGTTTCACCAGCATTTTAAAGATTTGACTATCACTTTAAGCTAGCGTATTCCCTTATTTCCATTCCACGTATAAGGAAGCAAGTAATAAGACAATTCTTCTAATGTTCATCCCAATTAGCATGAATTAAATTAAAGAATAACCTTATATAAAAATAGTTTGTATATAGGACAGCTAGAGAAAGTTATGCGAATGGAGTATATTAGATTTTTGTTTTTAGTTCCTGAATCAAGCAGCAAAATGGAATTTCAAAGTCATAACTTAGGGACCAGCTTTTAAAACATTTGACTATCGCATTAACGTAGTGTACTCCCATGTTCCCTAACATGATAGCCTCTGAGCAAAATTAAACGGTCCTTCACTTCCAAAACAATCCTTATTTCCCTTATTTCCTTTGTACCTACAAGGAAATAATAATGACTATTTCTATTCATGCTGTCTTGATTAGCATGGAATGCATAGAAGAATAAACTTTAGTAAGAACAATTGTTGCAGAATAGGTAGAGAAACTCATATGAATGGAGGCACATGGATTTTTTTAACTAATGATGCGTACGTGCTCAAAACCTTTATGAACATTAACATTAGGAAACGTGTACGGTTTTAGTTAACTAAGGACAATGTATTTTAAGCTATTGCTGATAAAGTCCATACGTATGGAAACTAGTAACTGAAACAGAAAATTAAACGGTACGTATTTCTGAGAAGTATATTTCGTGAATCAGCTGCCTTTATTCTGAGTTTATATTTTTACTTTCTCTACGCGTACTATATAGATAGTCTATAAAGAAGGCATTGTATTACACCCAAAAATTCGATACCGAGATTTCACCGCAAATGCTTATTTTAAGACCCCTGAATAAAGGAAAGCATTTTTAGAAAAATGATGCCCTATGTGTGTGTATGTGTCTGTGGCCAGCACAGCTAAAAAAAACAAAAGGTCCGTTTAAATACAAAACTTGGTATTTAATTTCAGTATCGACAAAGTTCAGTATCGATACAAACAAGCATCAGATGCGACACGAAGATTTTCATGAAAATTCTCTCACCCCTAATTACACTTTACATTGTAAAATTTTCAAAACTTTTGATTTTCTCAAAACTGGCTCTAATTATTTTGTTTAAAATAGCTATATTAAGAATATTAATATGGAAAATAAAATTATATTTCGAGTTTCTTGGGAGTATCTTCTGAGGCCCTCTTCATTATGAATGAATTTTGCATAACTGGTTAACCGTAAGAGATAGACAAAAACTTGCTAAACAAAAACTTTAGATCTCGTGAAAACAAACAACTTATGTCCTCTACAGTTTTATTGTGGAGGTAACCGTTTCCGAGATAATCCTTGTTATCGGTTTCAAATTTAAAATACTTCCACTTGGCTTGGACAGAAAGTCGCTGGTATTTCTTTTGCTCTACTTCTGACTAAGCAAAGAAGCGAATTTCATGACAATCGCATAGCGAGAGCTTTTAAAACATTTGACTATTGCTTTAGCATAGTGCAATATTTAGTTCCTTATACTCGTATAAGGAACTAAGCAATAACAACATTTTGTTAATGCTTATCTCGATTAGCATATGAGGAAATAAGAATAATTTATAAATATTTGTTTGTAGAACAGCTAGAGAAAGTGTCAGACATCAGATTGTTTACTAAAACTTTATATACTGTTTTAGCAGAAACTATCAAAACTAAAACTTTGAAATTTACTACATAGACTAATAATAACAATAATAATAATTAATAATAATAATAACAATAATAATTAATAATAATATTTCTTTAATTTGAATTAATGTAAATCCAATAATTTAATTACAGCTTTTAAAAAAACTATACTTTTAAAAAATGTGCTTAAAGAAAAATTGAATATTTTGTACCAATTGTATCTCCATATTATATGATAATGGTAGTTCAAAATAAGCAGACATTGTGTTTACATGATCATACAAAGTTTCACTTCGATTGACTTACTACTCTGAGAGAAAAAGCAGCATTCAGGAAACAAATTGTAATTTTAAGTAAAGACAGTTAAAAGTGGAAGCATTGTAGGCATTATCCAAACCCGACGGAAGAGGATGGATATTTTTCGGGCGTAAACCTTAGCATGGCTTCCTTCGGAAAGAAAGTAAAGCCGTTGGTCCCGTGTAAAAGAATTTCAAGCCCGATAAAAGAGGCATCTAAGCAAAATTAAGCAGCCTTACACGCCCAATAAAGAATGGGACGCTGTGAACCACAGCAGGTGAAGAGCGTCCATAAATAAAACTCCATATCCACTAGCAAGGACATCAATAATATTGCAATAATGTAAATTCAATGTTTAAAATAATTCTGATTAGTTAGAATTGCCCAGTTATTTTTCAGAAATGAAACTAAACATCTTTTGAGGCCTCAGACACCTATCTCCATTTAAAGTATAAAATACTTTGGTTTTAAAGTCATAACATAATATTTTTGGATTTTTATTTATATTTTCATATTTTGGTAACACAATTACATACTAAGGTAAAATATGAAGAAATAAAACATCTAATGTGCTGCATTCGTATGACTTTCTCTACATCTCTGTTACAAATTATGGTTAATAAGCCTATTCTTCAATTTAATGCTAAGACACTAGCAGAAACGGTCTTATTACTCAGTTCCTTTATAACTCGAAGGGAAATAACGGAATACACTAGGCTAAACCGACAATCAAATGTTTTAAAATGTGGTTGCTATGGGATTGAAATCCGTTTCTTTGTGGCCAGGAGTTGACAAGTTCCCGTATGAGAAAAGTTTAAACATTTTAAATTTTAAATCATTAACAAGGAATAGGTATCTCGAAAACGGCCAAATCCACGAAAAAAAATGTACATGATATAAATTGTGTATTTTATCGAGATCTACATTTTAGTGTTATAAGTTTTTGTATATATCCTACGGTTTACCAGTTTTGCAAAATTCAGTAAAAATTATCCAAAATAGAGATTTTCAGAGGCTATTCCCAGAAAATTAAGATATACATTTTATTTGTCATGTAAATATCCTAAGTATAAGAGATTTTAATCAAAATCGTTAGAACTATTTTTGAAAACTCAAAATGTTCGAGTTTTTTCCATGTAAAAGGTAGTTGGGGTGGGGGGATTTTCTTGAAAAGTTTAGTGTCGCATCCTTGGAAGATACCAAACTTAAATACCAAGTTTGGTATTTGACGGTCTTTTCGTTTTTGAGCTATACCGTCCACAGGCGCGCGCGCAGACAAACACACACACACACACACACACACACATATGGACCTTTTTCTCAAAATGTTTATATATATATATATATATATATATATATATATATATATTCAGGGGGACCTAAAACATGTATTTCCGGTGAAATCTCGGTATCGAATTTTTGGGCGCATTACAATACCTTCTCTATACACTATGTGCATAGAACGTGCAGAGAAAGTAAAATTTGTCACTCTCTATTAATGAATTAGGCTATTCTCCGCGGTTATTTTATCTAATGACCTGCTGAAACACCCGGTGTTGCCCGTGGTTTAGCAGTTCCA
The DNA here is from genome assembly GCA_030762935.1 of Hymenopus coronatus. Taxonomy (NCBI): domain Eukaryota; kingdom Metazoa; phylum Arthropoda; class Insecta; order Mantodea; family Hymenopodidae; genus Hymenopus; species Hymenopus coronatus. The sequence continues at coordinate 110,526,277 of CM060895.1, forward strand.
CTTGTTCGTAGCCTTGCGTTTCGTTAGAGGTATTTTGAAAGTATATTACTGCTCCAAACCGTCTCACCCGTAAATCCGTTGGTGTTTTATTTCTGGACTGATATAATATAGCTTTAGATATTTATTAGGATTATTTTTGATCATTTAAATTCACACACGATTTATATTCAAATACACCAAATGTACTTCATTTGATTTGACGGATTTATTGTGCTATGTGAATCACAACAGAACTGCCAACATATTTCACCAAAGTCGTTCGTATGTGCTATTTTAGGTCCAGGTTAGGTGTGTTTACACTAATTTTAATGCTGTCCAGATACCAATCTATCGAATTTCCCTCAATGTATTACGTTCGCAATTGCGGCAAAACGGCGCGACTTTCTTCCCCACAATCCATATTTTCGTAATTTTTGTATTTAGGTAAGTTCTTTAACAAGTAAAGTATTAATTCAAAGCGTAAAGGATAACATATGTATTCCAGACGCTCCATAGTGGATAATACGTTTATTTTTAAACGCCTTATTTGCCCTGGGACGTTTTGTGGAATACAATTAGTATACAATCCACTTAAAGTGGCTTAGTTAAAACTCTCAGAACAAGAGAAATGCTGCTGCATACGTCCTTAACTATAACCAAAGCAAATGCATTTCTAGTTTTACAAACAGTCTAGTTGGTAAAAGCTGAAATTATCTTGATAATGTTGCTTCAGAAGTCGACGTGTCATGCATGGCGTACGCTTTAAATGAGCAATGTAAGTTACCGACTGTCAAGCATAAAAATTGCTGCGGCCAAAGAAAACGTTTAAGAATTTGGCAGAATTGCTCAAATACTATACACCACTGTAATAAAAAAGCGTGAACTATTAAATAAATGAAAAACAAGGTGCAAAGCAATAAATACTTGCAGTTTTTCAGGTGCAAAACTATCTTTTCCTTACACCTTAAAAAGTAATGCATTACAAAACGTATTATAACACTGTAGTTTTTAGACGCTGTGCAGTGGAATTACAATCTGTGTCGCTTCTCAAATGCGCTATATAAAGCGTCTACCTTTTGCTTGCACCATTCTTTTAAAAAAAATCTTATGTGTTCCATTCACACGACTTTCTCTACAACTCTTCAAACAATTTATTCTTAAAAACCTGATGCTTTTATTTACTTCATGCTAATCGAGACAAAATTAGCAGAATAGTCTTATTACTTGCTTCCTGGTAAGTAGAAGCGAAATAAGGGAGTACCATAGGTTAAAATTATAGTTAAAAGCTGGTTGCTATGTGACTGATGTTCCGTTGTTTGTATGGACAGGAGTTGACAAATTCCTGTATGAGAAAAGTATGTTTTTTAAAGCTGAAATCAAAAACAAGGTATATCTAAAAACGATCAATTCCACGAAAACAATTTATAAACATAAATTGTGTGTTTTAATGTGCTATACATTTTTGTGTGGTAAGTTTTTGTCTATCTCTTACGGTTTAGCAGTTATGCAGAATTCCGTAAAATTCATCCAGAATAATGTAGTCTTCAGAGGCTATTCCCAGAAAGTTCAAGATATACATATTATTTGTCAGGTAAATATATTTAATATACGATATGTTAATCAAAATCGTTAGACCCATTTTTGAGAAAATCAAAATTTTCGAAAAAAGTTCCATATAAGGGGTAGTTGGGGGTGGGGGTATTTTCTTAAAAATCTTTGTGTCGCATCCTTACAAGATACCAAACTTAAGTACCAAGTTTGGCATTTCAGCTATGCTGTCCACAGACATACACACACATTCACACACACTCGGACCTTTTTCCAGACATGCTTTTTTTTGCATTCAAGAGGACCCAAAACATGTTTTTCCGGTGAAATCTCGGTATGGAGTTTTTGGGTGCAATAAAATACCTTCTCTATACACTATGTACATAGTGCATGTAGAGAAACTAATAAATGCATTAAAATGTATTCTTTTCGCGTGAAAAACGTCTTCTCCTTGCACCTTTAAAATGAATACATTATAAAAAATATAACATCGTGGCTTCTACATACACAAATGTTAATTATTTAATATTTTATTACAATATTTTATATCTAACTTTGAAAGGAATAAATGGATAATAAGATCACTTTCACTTTTGAAATGCATTATATTAGCTTTGTAATAAATGTAAACTGTTACGTCATGTGTATACAAAAGCGAGTAACCACCACAAATACCGCGTTTGTAATGATAATTTCTCATGAATGTAATTGAGAAACCTCCAGGTTTTTATATTACAGCTGCTTCCTGGTTGTTTTTGGGAATAAATAATAACGTCAATATAACTTTGTTTATTCTTAGTAAGTACGTTCATAGATATAGTAATAGAATTACAGAAGACAAATAAAAGGCAAGAAAAAATTATTATACACATTGTTATTCGAACTATCACCACTGTCGTTGAGAAAAGAAGCAGATGATCCTGTCAGCTTTGGTAGGAATAACACGAAATTAAATGATTAATCCTGTGAAATGGGACTAATTTCGACACCTAAGCTGGACAATATTTTCGGCTCGTAAAAAACTGTCTTGTGCAAAATTTAGTCGAAATCAGTGTAACGGTGTGGAAACTACAGCAAAGATGCATATATGCATACATATACCTATATGCATACAAACACTGACTTTCCTATCTTAAGGTTAAGGGTCTCAAAAGATGGATTTTCAGTCATAAATATTGATGACGAGTTTTTGAACTGCTGTACTCCTCTATCTTGGGCACACAAGAGACATAAAGAACGAGGAAGAGAAAGGAAACAAGTGATAATATTGGTTGTGTGTTCGGAACACTGGAGAGAAACAAACAGGTATCGGCATAACGACACACATACGTAGCACTCCCAATAATTAAAGTAAAATGTAACGTCGGCGCGCAATATGGCCGCGGGAGCAATAAAAACAACAATAGCACCTGCGCTAATTCCACGCTAAACTTTGATTACCTCTCGGCAGGCCATTATCGGCAGCGAATAAACGCTAATAGCCGTAAGCGCATAACCGTGTTGGATACGCAGCCTTTCAACAGCTCCCAAGGGTTTCCGGAAAGCCAAGATGTGTGTATGCTTTGTAAGATCCCCTTAGTTCTTAAAGAATGCTATCAGGTGGCCCAACTGCCCCACATTTGACGTATGTAGATATCCCTTCGAGCGTTTAAAAGTTCCAGTTAAAACCCGCCAGTAGAGAACTGGCGAGGGTGACCTTCGCTTTCCCCTATTGCTTATCAGCGGGGACGGTGAGCGGGTCACGGGTAAAATGAAGATCAGTCACGCTAGTAACTCCATTGCCGAGTCTTAACTTAAAATAGCCCCGTTGAGTTTTTTTTTTTTTTTTTTTTTTTTAACGTCCTTTAACCTGGTTGGTCATGTCGGGCGATGAATGAAATAAGTGAAATGATGCTCAAATGATCTCGGGGTCCATGGATCTTAAAGTTACTCGGCATTCGTCTTCTCAGGATAAGGGAAAACCTTATCTGTAACTCACCCTAAGCGAGATTCGAACTCACGAACTTTTGAATGTAAGGCAGACACGCTACCACCACACTACACAGGCGGGCTTGCAACTCTTTTAATGTACCACGTTTCAAATTGAATAGCATAACCAACAATACCATATAAATAAATTCACTCAACCTTTTAAAAATAAAAAGGTTATAAAATTACACACGCACATCACCACTTCGATAGCAGCAATAATGTATTCAACAGCCTCTAGCGTCAGCAATTCTAACCTGGTACGACATGGTCTAATGGAAAAGCAGTGTGTAGATAAAGTCTCGCATTACTGTTGAACAGCAGACAATATACAGACCAAATAATGCAGAATTCTTCCTCTCTATATGCAAAGTAAACCTATGTTTGGAGTTTTGCAAAGTCTTGCGTTGCGTAATGCTTTGCGTGACTTTGGAATGCTTCCGTTGAATAATAATAATAATAATAGTAATAATAATACTAATAATAATATAACCTCCATGGCAAGACAACTCACAAGGAACCTTGGCCTACCTCTCGGCCGCTACGTCCCCCATCTCGGTCCATGACAGACGTCATGAATGGGGTGCAGTATTGGAGGGTGAGACGCGGTCAGCGCCTCGAACGCCCCCGGGCGGTTAATGCGGTCCTCATGCCTGAGTGCACCCCGGACCAGGTTTCCCAGCGGGGGAAAAATCCCCATGGCGGTACCGGGAATCGAAGCCAGGTGTCCCGTTTGGCAGGCACTTGCACTACCACCGCGCTTAGGAGACGAACTCCGTTGAATAATAAGCGGGCAGTCTTACACTTTCGCTGCGTCTACCCTTACATTTAATAGCGTATGTAGCTTAAAGGAAGAATTCTACCATGTATTGCTAGCTTCTGAATAGCATATGAACGGGATGTGAAATATAGCTCTATCTGTTCCATCATGGTGCTCCTCCATTTAGCCACTTTAAATGTTGGCGCAAAACATAAATCTTGGAACAAAAGCTTTTATACCCTATTTATTTATAAAGACTGAACGAGTTTTTATGTTTGATAATATTATGTTATTCAGTTTAAAACTTGCAGTGCGCTCAGGATATTTTCGTATACAATTTAGTGCCCCGTTTGTGCTCCGGGATGTTAGCGTGAATTGAAACATAATGAGTCATTAGAAGTTGTTAACTTAGTGTTATCAATAATTTCGATAGTTTTAAATAACAACGCTAGCAATAGGTATATCTCTACTGTGCGCAATCACCATTTAGCCGCAGCCCATCTGCTGATTCTTCAACCCTGAAACAGATGGCAAAGAAGAGATGGGTACAATGGTCCTGGTCCCAATTCTGAGGATGTAACGAACCTTCCCAGGATTTGGGCGTGCCGTAACCGAGTAATTACGCTCCTCGCCTCTCACCCAGGAGACCGCATGTGGAGTTTGTGGTGGACAATGCGGCACAGGGTTCTCCGGTTTCCCCCGCCCACCATCGGATTCCACTGGTACTCCATCTTCATTCCATGTATCATCAGTGTCATCGCCTGCGAAGCCATTTGAAGTAAAAGCGGGCATTGAACCCTGGGTTCGACACAGGAAACCCCGAAAAAACTCATGGGTCAGGAAGGCCGGCCGCAAGAGATCTCCCGAATCGTGTGACACACGTTGCTGTAGTGTCAGTTCTGTCGCTATACTTCATCTTAAACTTTCAAACTAATTACTGATAAATGATAGAAGAAAAATCTGAAGTGTTCCATTCATATAACTTTCTCTACTTCTGTGTAACAAATTATTGTTAATAAGCTTATTCTTCTATTTCCTTTATGCTAATCGAGAAAAAATTAGCAGAAATAGTCTCATTACTTACTTCCTTGTAAGTAGAAGCGAAATATGGGAGTATCATAGGTTAAAGTGAAGTCAATAGCTGGTTACTAAGTGACTGAAGTTCCTTTGTTTGTATGGACATGAGTTGACAAATTCCTGTATGAGAAAAGTACAAGTTTTTTAAACCTGAAACCAAAAACAAGGAATATCTGAAAAACGATCAACTCCTCAAAAAAGTGTATATGACATAACTTGTGGGTTTTAATGTGCTCTACATTTTTTGTGTGGTAAGTTTTTGTCCGTTTCTTACGGTTTAGCAGTTATACAAAATTTCGTAAAATTCATCCAGAACGAAGTAGTCCTCAGAGGCTATTCCCAGAAAATAAAAGATATACATATTATTTGTCAGGTAAATATCTTTAATATACGATATTTTAATCAAAATCGTTAGTCATTTTTGAGAAAATCAAAAATTTTTAAAAAAGTTCCATGTAAAGGGTAGTTGGGAGTGGGGGATTTTCTTGAAAATCTTCGTGTCGCATCCTTGGAAGATACCAAACTTAAATACCAAGTTTGGTATTTAACGGTCTTTTCGTTTTTGAGCTATGCTGTCCAAAGACGCACACACACACACACACACGCACAAACAGACCTTTTCCAAAAATGCTTTTTTTGGATTCAGGGGGACCCAAAACATGTATTTCCGATGAAATCTCGGTATCGAATTTATGGGTGCATTACAATATCTTCTCTATACACTATGTACATAGTACGTGTAGAGAAAGTAAAAAGTGATGAGTTATCAGGGAGGGATCAACAGAGAAGGGAAGAGGAACCAAGGGTAAGTAGATTGAGAAATAGATGAGAACAAGGGACAGAAAATGTTGAAGCTGAGAATTAAGATGGTGAAAAGAAACTACGTTGAGAAGACGAGGAAGATAATGGAAATTATAGAAGGTATACAAATAGAAGAAAGCATCGGCACTTCTTGGTAGATTTGAGGCAGAGTAAGAAAAGAGAAGAAGAAGGAAAAGATAATGAAGAAGAAGGAAGGGATGAAGGAATGAACTTGAGGGCAGAGAAAAGACGATTTTTGGCTCCCAGATAATGCAGTAAATGATGATATGGTAAAATGTGATCATAACTTTTGAATATTTTAACTTTGAACAAAGGAAATGTTAATATTAATTATGTAAATGCAACACTTTAAATAAATGTATGAGAGTTTAGCTGTTAAAAACATTTTACATTTAATTCTTTTTTTTAAATATTAGTCTCCAACTTTTTGAAATTTAATATGTAAATATATTGCTACAATTGTAATATCATTTAATATTGAATTTTCATTTTATTTAAATTTTGTACGATAGGTGTTTGAAAATATTATTTATAAATTTGAAAGTATTAAATTAATGAATGAAATTTTAAAATTGTGGATGAATGAATAGTTACTGGATACTAATAGCTGTAGTTGTAGAATGTAATCGGAATTACTGAAAGTCATTAGTTTTGTTTATTTAGTATTTAGTTTAGTTAATTTACTTTCTGATGCTGTTTAATTGTATTGAACATGAATGGCTCTAACTATTTTGATTAAAATCCCGTATATTAAAGATAATTGCATCCCAAATAAAATGTCTTGAATTTTTTGAGATTAACCTCTGAAGACTTCATTCTGGATGAATTTTGCCGATTTTTTTTAACTGGTAAAGTAAAAGATAAATAAAAACTTACTGCATAGAAAATGTAGATCTCATCAAAACACACAATTTATGTCCTTAACTTTTTTGTTGCGGAGGTAACCGTTTCCGGGATATTCCTTGTTATTGATTTCAGTTGTGAAGTACTTAGTTTACCCAGGCAGGAAGTGTCCGTTTTTCTTTTGTTCTACTCCTGGTCAAGCAAAGAAGCGATTTGCAACGACAATTGCATAACGAAAGCTTTAAAACTTTTGACTATCGGTTTAGCTTAGTGTATTCCCTTAATTTCTTCCTATTTATAAGAAACTAAGTAATAACATTGTGCTAATGATTATGAGATTAGGAAGGTGCACAAAGAAGAATAATCTTATGTAAGAAGTTTGTAGAACAGCTAAAGTAATGTGAGTGTAACACATCAGATTTTTATACCTAGAAACGACGTCACAGATATTTCTGGAAAGTTATGGAAACCGAAGCTTTTAGACGCATGTGCCGGTTGATGTCTCACGTTCCAAGGCTTCCGGTTACTGGCACGTCGCTTCCGTGTTTACCACATTCCGGAACTACCACCGCATACCTTACAAAACCAACGTATCCATTGTAACAGTAATGCAATGTAATGTAATGCATGTATATGTATTGCATATTTGTGTATGTATGTATTTTCAAAGTACGTTAGGTACACAGGTAAATAGTAGGTATGTATGTTTGTTTATAGTTGTTATTCGTTCTGAAGTGGTATCGATACTGAACTTAAACACTATAACTATACTTTATTACAAGCATTTTTATACAAGTGTCCACTCAGAATCTAGTCCCTCTTAAGTATAGGAAGCAAGGAATTTCAGTATCCTACTGTAGCTTAGGTTATACAACGGAAGCATACTTCGTACTGCGGCCTACACAGATTGTAACCAACGCCCTCCAGGAGGACGTGATGAAATGAAAGAACCATAGGAGACCAGAGTCTCAGAGACGCGCGGAGGTCCTAACAGTTCCAAGCTCAAGGATCTGCCTCACTGCTTATGTTGCTTAGAGAGGGGAAGAGCGACCAGTCGGTCAAACAGCTCTTTAATGTCCATTGGGATTACATCTTTCAGCGAGCAAATATTCACACCATTTTCCGGCATCGACATATGCCATGAAACTTGAAGGATGAGAAGGAAATGAAATGAAAGGGAAATAATGGAAAGAAAAACTTGGATGAGAACCCGCTACAGTATTCCCCATTGAGCAGGGAAAATCACGAAAAACCCAAGGTAGACTGAACTGTCAACCGATATCGTATGAGAACACACATTACCACGTTGTCTCGATTTCTACTCGTTAAATCCTAAATCCCTCGTTGAGGGATAGAAGTGAGAACTCCAGCTTAACTGAAAGATATTTCAACATTTCGGTTTCCTTGTCTGTAAATTCACCGAGCGAGGTGGCGCCGCGGTGCGGGCTGATGGTGCAGATACATGCTCAATGGAAGAGTGGGCACCAGGTGACTAGCAGGTGGACGGGTCGCTTACACGCCCTCTCTGGCAGTCCAGCAGTGAGATTTGCATTAAGGATGGAGTTTTGCGCATTTCTGATGACCTGTCTTCCTACGGCCGGTGGCCATCTAATATTCATCCACCTCGTCTTATATTCCTGTAGGGTATTATCCACAATAAATTTGCATATATCGCAGTGGACGTGCCTCCCTCCGTTTATTAATTACGGAAATTAAACAACTTAAATAAATAAATAAATAAATAAATGGGATTTCAGGTTGGAAATATTGTAAGCTTTACATTTTAAAAACATTTAGAATATTAATTTTCAACTTTTTGAAATGTTATATGTATTTATATTGAGAAAATGATAATATCAATCAATGTTGAATTTTGAATACTATTTAAAGTTTGAGTATTAAGTAGCTGAAATCATTAGTTATACATTTGAAAGTTTCAAATACATAAATTGAGATTTATTTAATTACTTTTTTTAGCTTAACATCCTTTAACACCAGATTGGTCATATCAGATGATGAATGAAATCTGTGAAATGATACTCAAATGATCTCGGGGTCCATAATCTTAAATTACTCGACATTCGTCTTCTCAAGATAAAGGAAAACCCGGAAAGAGCCTTATCTGGATAACTCACCCTAAGCGAGTATGTGTACCTGCCTATATGAAGATATCAGATTTATGGATATGTATCTTTGTAGGTATCTACAGGTATCATATTTATGCATGCCTCCCTATATACAAGTATCAGATTTATGTATATGCACCTATATAGAGGTGTCAGATTTATGCATGTGTATCTATATACAGTGTCGGAGTTATATGTGTACCTATATAAAGATGTCAGATATGAATGTGTATCTATATACAGTGTTGGAGTTATGCATGTGTACCTATATAAAGGTGCATGTGTATCTATATACAGTGTCGGAGTTATATGTGTACCTATATAAAGGTGTCAGATTTATGTATATGCTCCGAGGTGTCAGATTTATGCATGTGTATCTATATACAGTGTCGGAGTTATATATGTGTACCTATATATAAAGGTGTCAGATTTATTTATATGCACCTATATAGAGGTGTCAGATTTATGAATGTGTATCTATATACAGTGTCGGAGTTATATGTGTACCTATATAAAGGTGTCAGATTTATGTATATGCTCCGAGGTGTCAGATTTATGCATGTGTATCTATATACAGTGTCGGAGTTATATATGTGTACCTATATAAAGGTGTCAGATTTATTTATATGCACCTATATAGAGGTGTCAGATTTATGAATGTGTATCTATATACAGTGTCGGAGTTATATATGTGTACCTATATAAAGGTGTCAGCTTTATTTATATGCACCTATATAGAGGTGTCAGATTTATGCATGTGTATCTATATACAGTGTCGGAGTTATATGTGTACCTATATAAAGGTGCCAGATTTATGTATATGCTCCGAGGTGTCACATTTATGAATGTGTATCTATATACAGTGTTGGAGTTATGCATGTGTACCTATATAAAGGTGTCAGCTTTATCTATATGCACCTATATAGAGGTGTCAGATTTATGCATGTGTATCTATATACAGTGTCGGAGTTATATATGTGTACCTATATAAAGGTGTCAGATGTATAAATGTGTACCCACATACAGGTGTCAGAGTTATGTATGTGTAACTATGTACATGTGTTATGTAGTTATGTATAGGTGTCAGATTTATGTATTTGTAGCTATGTATAGGTGTCAGATTTATGTATTTGTAGCTATGTATAGGTGTCAGATTTATGTATTTATAGCTATGTACAAGTGTCAGATTTATGTATTTGTAGCTATGTATAGGTGTCAGATTTATGTATTTGTAGCTATGTATAAGTGTCAGATTTATGTATTTGTAGCTATGTACAAGTGTCAGATTTATGTATTTGTAGCTATGTACAGGTGTCAGATTTATGTATTTGTAGCTATGTATAAGTGTCAGATTTATGTATTTGTAGCTATGTATATGTGTCAGATTTATGTATTTGTAGCTATGTGTCGGTGTCAGATTTATGTATTTGTAGCTATGTATATGTGTCAGATTTATGTATTTGTAGCTATGTGTAGGTGTCAGATTTATGTATTTGTAGCTATGTGTCGGTGTCAGATTTATGTATTTGTAGCTATGTATATGTGTCAGATTTATGTATTTGTAGCTATGTATAGGTGTCAGATTTATGTATTTGTAGCTATGTGTCGGTGTCAGATTTATGTATTTGTAGCTATGTATATGTGTCAGATTTATGTATTTGTAGCTATGTGTCGGTGTCAGATTTATGTATTTGTAGCTATGTGTAGGTGTCAGATTTATGTATTTGTAGCTATGTATATGTGTCAGATTTATGTATTTGTAGCTATGTGTCGGTGTCAGATTTATGTATTTGTAGCTATGTGTAGGTGTCAGATTTATGTATTTGTAGCTATGTATATGTGTCAGATTTATGTATTTGTAGCTATGTGTCGGTGTCAGATTTATGTATTTGTAGCTATGTGTAGGTGTCAGATTTATGTATTTGTAGCTATGTACAGGTGTCAGATTTATGTATAACTATGTACAGGTGTCAGCTTTATGTATTTGTAACTCCTCCGTTGTATACCGTTGTAGTTTTTAAACCTTTTACCTGTACATTTACGCTGTTTCTGTATTAGTCAGATATTCGAGGCATTTACTACACTGTGTGTCAGTAGGAGATATCTGTAAAGTGATTTAATATCAAAACTTCATCTGCAGAAAAATGCAGCAAAATTTTGAGACCTATCCACTTAAAATGAGAATCTTGTTTGCCGGCTAAATGATATTATACACGTAGCACTAAAGGATAGAATTCTGCACGTTTGAAAATTTCAGCTCGGGGAGAAGAAAACGACCCAGTTTACAGCAATTGCTTGCCCCGCGTTCATTCCAATAAAACCTTTTTAATGAAAACGAACGAACCAACTCAAACAAGTACAGAATTCGCTGAGCACTAGCAGCAGTTCCATTCCATTTCAGTAAATTAATTTTGTTACGCGATAGCTACTGCGTAATAGGTCAGGGACGACTTTTCTTGGCTCCATGCGAGAAGGAACAAATGTACCGATAATTCCATGAGAATTATTAAACAGGCATTTGTGTTCATCGGCAAGGAAGAAAGGCGAGTGCTGTCGAGACAGATGTGGAAATTAGAACATCACTCAAGACATGCTTCATTAAAAGGAAAATAAACGCTACAGCGTGCGGGGATAGAGTTTAAAATAATGTTAACCCATAAGTACCCGGGTATGGATATGTGACTATTTTCATCTTGCAGGGTTGTCAGGCTTTCTAAGGGAGATTTCAGGAATGGTTTTCGAGACACTTTGACACGGCCTGTTGACCTTTTACTTTATTGATTTCAGCAGAAAATGTGTGTAGAACTAAAACATATTTGGTACAGTAATATATTTTAAAACAATAATAGGTATAAGTAGTTACAATATATATATATATATATATATATATATATATATATATATATGAAACTATTGTGAATATTTAGCATTTTGTTTACGCTCATCCAGAAGCTTGACATCAATTCTTACATAATTAAAAAACTCTTTGCTATTCATTTTAAAATTTACTGTAATAAGCAATTCAGTTCTCCAGAATTCTTGTTCAGTACATCACTTATTGTTTCATTAATGAAAACACTCTTTCTGCATAAAGAGCAATGTGCGTAATGCTTACTCCCTTCACAGGTCCTGCCCAAAAATAAGTATCTTCTCAAACAGAAAGATAAATACACGTGTACTTATGGTTCTTCTTGGGTGGAGTTTTGTTCAGTTCATTGAGGCCATCGCCTTCCTTGACTTTACTTGCTTTATAGAACCACAAACAAACAAACAAACACATGTTCTTCTCTTCAATTCAAAGACGCAAGTGAACGAGACGCGTGCTACCATTGCTACCAACAGGTAATTAAAATACTGCTGTCAACATTGGGAAAAAGGAACTACCACTTCGATATATAGCACTTCCAAATTTCCTTCAAAAACCCAGAATTTATAGCAGTATGAAAATCGGGAGAAATAGTCCAAAATACGGAGCCGGGAGACTCAATAAAATAGGCTGAAATTCAGGAGAACCCGGGAAATAAGGAGCCCTGGCAACCTTATCATCTTGTCGATAATTTACGACCAGAGCGAAGCGACGGAAATGATTTGTCCTAAGAGAAGAAAATGCGTGTTGTATTTGATAAGACAATTCAGCGAAATAGATCATTAATAATTTTTAATATATGGGAAGGAAGATTTTATCAGGTTATGATTGTAGTACGTTAGTTCTTAAATGATAGATGACGCATTCGACAATATATACGAGTATTTACCGATTTTTTTTCCTTTCTTCACTGCCTCCTGAATTATGACCGCGCCTACACCAATGTACGAATGTTTATAGTGACAATAGAAATAGGTAACAATTATTTTATTTCAGCATTTTATAACTAATACATGAAATAGAAACTAATGTTATTTTATTTTACGTTAATGCACTCATCTCATACATAAGAAATACAAACAATGATTCATTTCACTCCTTTTTGGAACTAAATACATTATGAGCTGGGTAAAACTTTAAATAAACATTGTAACTGAATTAATTGAAAGTACAATTGTGGAACCGACATATATTAAAAGTGAAAGTTGGCTGATATGATTGTCACCTTGTTACCAATGACCAATACAGAGATTAAACAAACGAAAATCAGGTACGACAAGGTTTCAAAGAAATGGGTCAGCTGTGATAAGATGTTTCGACAATATCACTCCAGTCAGATGACCGCGATTGGTTGAAATTGCCAAACTCGGCCAATGCATTGGCGCTTTATTAGTTGAGCTAAATTGTCATATTAATGCAATATTTGGCAATTGCTTCCAAGAAGCTATTTTCTTCGTACTTTTAAGTGAGCATAATAGGAGCCGTTTAGTATGGTGTACATGACATTTCAACAATAACTCTTCCAGTTAGTTTACGACAAACAGTTCTAAGGTATCACAGATCATCCGCGTGACTGGTGTCAGTTTATTTCTAGTTCCGCTAATTATTTCCGGCATGCAAGTATGCATTAGGTATTTGTTTAAAGTGCGGGCCAAACCTCTTGACGTTTCGTGAGAGCCAATACGGTGCGACCGCGCTGTTGCCAAGCTTCACTTCGCTTCGTCAGAACGTTACGCATTTGTTATAAATGTAATCGCAATGTTCACTTAAAAATTACAAGAAAACAAGAATAGAAATGTAATGTACAAATAGAGAAAGAAAAACCATACCTTTCTATGCATCCTTTGTTATTCAAGTGGCACAGCTAACGGCGTATCCTCATCGTCCTCGATATTATTCCAGTTGTCGTCGTCGTCGTTCATCAAACTCACTGTCTTCAAAATCTCAGGTTAATGATAATGGGTTCTAAAATGTCTTGGCGTCCTACTTCTTTTTGGAAATCTTCCTTTTGTAGTTTTTCGTGGTACTTTGTCAAGTTCATCATTAACTAATTGTTCCACTCTCGCAATTTTGAAAGAATTGTTTTTTTTAGCGACTTCGCTTTTAATTTGAGTCCATATAAGCTCTATGGAGTTATACTTGCAGTGAAAAGGAGGGGGGGGGAGTCTTATAACCTGATGTCCATTTCATTAGTCAGTAGATTCAGTTCAAAAATTTTCTCACTACTTTTGAAAGGCTGCACCCTTTCTAAAAGCTCGGCTTTTGTTTCCAAAAGAGAAAACACAACGCCTTTTTCTTCTAACCACTTAACTATACCGCCTTTTTTGAGGAAGCATTAGGACTTTTGTTTACAGTAACAGAATGATAAGGCGCATTATCCATAATAATCACACTACTTTCCTCTAGATGATTTAAAAATCTGTTTAAGAACCACTCCCGAAATGAATCGGATGTCATCTCCTCGTGACAGCCACCCGTTTTTTTCGATCTAAACACCCATTTACTTTCAGAAAGAAAACCTGTATGAGCGGATCCTACGTGACAAACTATACTCCGTTCCTTACTGGAACTTTTAGACCTCCATTTCTAGAAGAGTCCTGCTAAATATACCTCACTGTAGGATCCTGGTTTACCCATGTTTCGTCCAAATAATATATAGGTCGTGTCACCTGATTGTCTGATATCATGCATTGTGCGCAGAAACTTCAGTCTCGCAGTAACCATGTCCCTTCGTTCCATTAGAAACTGTTGCCCATCAAGTGTTTTCCTATATTTAAATCATTAACGCTTCAGAAGCCTCCTAGTGGAAGTAACAGAACCTGCATACCCTATCATTTCCCTAAGCATCGTCGTTATTTTCTTTGCTGTCGGAAATTCTCCTTTATCATAAAATTCAAAGACACTACACCGTACATCTTTTTCGAAATCGTCCAGGTTTGTCACTCTCATAAGTACGCGTATGTGCTTTCTGAGCGATGTAAACAATGTCGGAGATCCCTCTGTCTTTTTTGCTTCCTACACTCACGCGATACAGTTGATACACTCACTGAGCGCGCCTCTGCCGTAAGTTCTTGACATTTGGTAAAGTTAAGATTTTTGCGGCTTTCTTCGTTTACATACTTCTTAAAGACATTATATACACTGAACACAACAGCCCTAACCTTACTGCTGTATTCACTGGTACTGGTAATTGCATTACTAAGCGACGTTTTCTTGAAAGAGTCAACTTTATGAACACAAAGTCTATCACTGTACGAACTGATTACATCGCAGCTTAATTCTCAACTGAGGCACTTACCTTCCAGTTCCAGCACGCACGCATTGCGTTATCAATGCTTTAACCTTGAGCTATCGCATCAGGTGCAATGCATTCCATCGTTTATACTTCCTCGACAATATGATGACAGTTGCTAAGTTCTCAGTTGGCTTATTGTTAGTGCATTCCAAGTTACGAGCTGCTGAATGTAAAAAGTATAGCATGTGCCCACCTAGCACTTGGTTCTTGGACACTGCATTGTGCAGAAATAAGTGTAATAACTATTGGTTAACCAAATGGAGTTTTCTTGAGGCTAAACAATACATTACGTTTAGAGCTGCGTCAGAGGGATTTTCAAAAATATTCATGATGAGATCGTACCTTCAGAGAAAAACTCGCCGAATAACTATTTTTAAATTTCTTTAGAACATGGAGAATTTCACATTATTAGGTGATAATTATGTCTATTGTATTACAATGTATAAAACTACTACGACAGCAATGAATTTATTACTATTAAAAGCGTAACCTTTAAGTAATAACCTCCATTTACACATCACGAAAGATATAAATTAGTGATTTAAAATACGAACCATAGGCTGTAAAGATATGATTCTTTTTCATACTTGTTCAGGAAAGTATCCCCTTTTATCCTAGCTACTTGTTACTTTTCTGAAATGTGAAATTGCCTGCGCGCATTGCGTGATATTGCAATTAGAGTTTTACCAGCGGCGAGGTGTACTGTCCGTATGAGGCAACGCTGTGTCGTTGCTATTGGCTACTGCTGTATTAGTGAGCACGCCTCAAACGTCAAGATGTTTGGCTCGCACTGTAATGTTAGAATATACGTTTTACTTTCTCTAGCATGTATGTACAATATACGTAATAGAAAGAGAAAGTATTGTATTCTAACCAGCAATCGATTTCGATATTTAACCGGAAATACATGTTTTGAGTCCCTCTGAGCCTTTAAAATCACTTTTAGCAAATATTCGGTGTATGTGTGTTGGTGAGCAGTATAGTGGGATTTTCACCAAACTATCCTTTACATGAATAATTTTAGAAAATGTTTTTCTAAAATATGACTCTAATGACTCTAAAATCAGATATATTAAAGATATCTGCATCACAGAAAAAAGTATTCCTTGAATTTTCTGGGAATATCCTCTGAATACCTCTTTATTCTGGATGAATTTTGCTGAATTTTGCATAACTAATAAACTGTAAGGAAGAGACAAAACTAGCTACACAGAGTGGACTGTTATTCCTTGAACCGATATTCCTTGTCATTGGTTTCAGTTTTAAACTTCGTAACTTTTCTCTAACAGGAAGTCACCTTTCGTTTTATCTCTCTTGTTTTACTGCTGGTCATGCCGAACGAACCGAACTTCAATTGTTTCATATAGCAACCAGCTTTTGACTATCGGTTTAGGCTATTGTATTCCTTTATTTCCCTTCTTCTTAAAAAGAATCAAGTAATAAGACCATTCTATTAATGTTTATTTCGATTAGCTTGGTGTAGATAAGGACGTTTTGTATGTGGAACCACTAGAGAAAATCATGTGAGTGGAACACGTCAGATTTTTTCATAATAAAATAATATAAAATAAAAACTTTAAGAAAATATATCGCTTTTCCCACTTGGTGCATTTTAAATATCAAGTAACTGAAGCTACAAATGACCAGGGGCATGTTTATAATAGGCACTCCCAGCTTAATTTTTTTTTTCTCGCAAACTTTTCCTCAGCACCTTTTCATACTCAAAATGCTCCACACGATGCAATTTCTTACTACATTGTTTATATTAAAATTCGAAGGCTTTCACGGCCGGTGTTAGAGACTGAGTCGCTCGTAAGAGACCACGGAGATGTACACGCCACTGATGATGCCTGCCGCAGACGCAGGCGAAACGTCTGGGGAACGAGGGGAGAAGCCCAGTGGACCACGGCCTACAAGCCCGGTTTTGTTTTCTATAAGTGATTGTTTATATTGTCTCTCAAAAGTACATTAAAGAAAGTGGTCATGTAATTTTGTGTACCAATACTCCAATTATGAAAAATGAATTATTAAATTTTGAAAATCAAGAGTTTTGGAGTGTCTTAAAATTGTAGAACTTTTTCTACAATACTATGAAATAATAGTTTATTCCACAGTAGCCGTGTATGAACAGGAGCTGGAAGGACACCGGAAAAAACACGAGTCAATTGGAGAATATAATGGTGTGTCTGTATGTTACCAAGTGGAAGGAAACAAGGAGATCCGTGATTCAAATCTCAGCTATGGAATTGAAGTTTGCGTTCTGAATCTACCTTTCAACTTTTTCTATAATAATTAGGACTAATATAAAAATAACATATCCCAAGTGCCCGCATATGGGATTTGTGGTGGACGAAGTGGAGTCTGGGTGATTTTTCTCCGGGTCCTTTGGTTTCCTCCGCCACTCATTCCCCCAACTGCACCATTATCATTTTTAATCATCAATTTCGCTTACATTTCATATCATCCACTTCCTCATGTTCCTGCCTGGCTGCGGGCCGACCCCTCGTAACAGATAATCCATATTGTGGTTTCGTGCCGTAGGCTCCCCGACAGCTTCTGATCTCTAGGGGAGGATAAGCCAATTACGAAACGAAACGTTTAAAAATAAAAAGGCATCTATTTGTAAACTCACTCACTTTAAAACTTGAGTTTTTATATGAAGAGTTTGCAACATGCATCACATGACTCATTTTTATTTGAACAAAGAATTTAGACAGTTAAAGTCATTGTTTCAATAATCATGCACACTAGAGTTTTAATACACTGCAAACATATCACTACTATTGTGTATAATGACTAGTATACATTAAATATCTTACATACTGTGGATTTTCCAAATTTAACATCACCTTCATTACTGGTAACCGTTAAATGTAACAGCTAATGCTCTGTAACTGCGACAGTTATAAACGTTATACGAAAATAACTGTTTGCCACATACCCAGTCTGCTTAGCGGTTTCTGTTAACACTCATGTACTACTCGGGAAATAGCAATAGCTCTGTCATATCCCACCTCGGTAGTGATGAGGTAGCGCGTCTACCTCACATTCGAGAGGTAGCGAGTTCGAATCTCTCTAAGGTTGGGTTACTAAGATTTTTTTCGGGGTTTTCCCTTATCCTGAGAAGAAGAATGTCGAATAACTGTATGTTCCATGGACCCCGAGATCATTTGAGCATCATTTCACAGACTTCATTCATCGTCCGTTACGACCAACCAGGTTAAAAGGGGGAAACAAATTTGATGCGTTCCATTCACAAACTTTCCCCACATCTCTGTAACAAATTATTGTTAATAAGCCTATTCTTCTACCTACTTCATGCTAATCGAGATAAACACTAGCAGAAACGGTCTTATTACTTATTTCCTTATAAGTAGGAGGTAAATAAGGGAATACACTAGGCTAAACCGACAGTCAGTGCGGTTAAAGTGCGGTTGCTATGGCATTAAAATCCGTTTATTCGCGTGGTCAATAATAAGAAATATCTCGAAAATAGAGAACTCAATGAAAAAATGTATATGACATAAATTGTGTGTTTTAGGGAGTCTGTAGTAAGTTTTTGTCTAGCTTTTACGATTTACTAAAAATTCAAAATTTAGAAAACATCATACAGAATAAAGAGGTCTTCAGAGGATATTCTCAGAAAATTCAAGATGTACATTTTATTTGTCATGTAAATATCTTAAATATGAGATATTTTAATCAAAATCGTTACAGCACTTTTTTGGAAAATCGAAATTTTCGAATTTTTTCCATCTAAAGGGCAGTTGGGGGTGGGGGTGGGCTGTTTCCTGAAAGTATTCGTGACCATTCCTTGGAAGATACTGAACTTAAATATCAAGTTTGATATTTAATGGATTTTACGTTTTTGAGCTATGCAGCTCAAAGACTACACACGGACCTTTTTCTAATTTTTTCCCAAGACATATATCCGCTGAAATCTCGATATCCAATTTTTGGGTGCATTACAATACCTTCACTATACACTAAATACATAATACGTTTCGGAAAAGCAAAAAGAAAGAAAGAAAGAAGGGAAAAAATCTGATGTGTTCGATTCACATGATTTTCTCTACATCTGTAAAATAAATTATTGTTAAAAAGCTTATTCCTCAATCTACTTAAAGTTAATCCAGAACAAATAACAGAAAGAGTCTTTATTACTTGCTACCTTGTGAGTACAAGGGAAATAAAGGAGTACAATAGGCTAAATCCATAGTTAAATCTTTTAAAAGCTGGTTGCTATGTGATTCAATTTCCTTTGTTTGTACGACCAGTAGTTGACAAATTCCCGCATGAGATAAGTAGAAGTTTTTTAAAGCTGAAACCAATAACACGGGATATCTAAAAAACGGTCAAAAAATCTGATGTGTTCCATTCACATGACTTTCTCTACATCTCTGCACCAAATTATTGTTAAAAAAGCTACTTGTATTTACTTCATCCTAATTAAGAAAAAATTATCAGAAATAGCTTGCTTTCTAGTAAGTGGAATCAAAATAAGGGACTGCCATAGGTTAAAGTGATAGTCAAAAACTGGTTACTATGTAACTGAAGTTCCCTTGTTTGTATGGGCATGAGTTGACAAATTCTTGTATGAGAAAAGTATAAGTTTTTTCAAAGCTGAAACTAAAAACAAGGAATGTCTTAAAAACGATCAACTCCACGAAGAAAATGTATATAACATAAATTGTGTGTTTTAATGTGCTCTACATTTTCTGTGTGGTAAGTTTTTGACCATCTCTTACAGTTTAGCAGTTATGCAAAATTCCGTAAAAATTCATTCAGAATAAAGTAGTCTTCAGAGGCTATTCCCAGAAAATTCAAGATATACATTTTGTCACTTAAATATCTTTATTATATGCCATTTTAATCAAAATCGTTAGAGCCATTTTTAAGAAAATCAAAATTTTCGAACAAAGTTCCTCGTAAAGGGTAGTTTGGGGTGGGGGGATTTTTCTCAAAATCTTCGTGTTGCATAACTGGAAGATACTAAACTTAAATACCAAGTTTGATATTTTAGCTACTTTTCGTTTTTGAGTTATCGTGTTCACAGACACACGGAAACATACACACGGACCTTTTTCTGAAAATGCTTTTTTTGGGTACAGGAGGTCCTAAAACATTTCCTGTGAAATCTCGGTATCGAATTTTTGGGTAGAATACAATACTTCTCTATCCCTATGTACATTGTACATATGGGGCTAGAGAAAGTAAAAATGTATACAACATTAATTGTGTGCTTTAAGAGCTCAACATTTTTTGTGTGGTAAGCTTTTGTCTATCTCTTACGGTTTACCACTTATGCAAAATTCGGCAAAATTCATCCAGAATGTACATGTATTCAGAGGCAATTCCCCGAAAATTCAAGATATACATTTTATTTTCATATATCTTAAATATAAGTCATTTTATCAAAATCGTTAGAGCCATTTTTGAGAAGATCGAAAGTTTCGAATTTTTTTCTATGTAAAGGGTAGTTGGGGATGGGTTGGTTTTCATGAAAATCCTTGTGCTGTATCCTGAACTTATATATCAAGTTTTATATTTAACGGTCTTTTCATTTTTGAGCTATGCTACCCACAGACGGGCACATACGGATTTTTTTCTAAATTTTTTTGTTTTTTGGATTCAGGGTGTCCCAAATCATGTATTTCCGGTGAAATCTTGGTATCAAATTTTTGAGTGCAGTACAATACCTTTTCTATTCAGCATGTACATAGTACGTGTAGAAAAAGCAAAAGGAAAGAAAGAAAAACAAGCAATGGTATAGTGAGATGCGATTACCGTGTTTACATGCAAAAACCCAACAGGGATAGTTGCTCCGTTGGCCGCAAGTAAACAGCGCTAGAGATATATGATCCCGGTAGGTACTAAACTAATTCTCATTGTCGTTTGTGGCCTGTTTTAGAGCTCGTTATCTTAAGGCACACACACTATTATTCGTCTTTAGAGCATTAAACAAGGTGTACTTGGACAGAAACTGCGACTGACAGTTGTGTTCTTTAGAACAAGCAGGTTATATAAAACAAAATACAAAGCGATTCCCTCCGTGGTCCTGTTGTCAGCGAGCTGACTTTATATCTCGAGGTCTCGGGTTCGATTCCCGGTAGGGGCGGGGAATTTTTACTTTAATCAGATTTATTCCCTATTCCCCACTGAGTCTGAATGTATGTATGTGAGAGTGAATGTGCGTGTGTTTTTGAGGAAAATAAAACGATTAAACTCAACATAAAGAACTTACCAACAAAGAATTGCTTCTAGTGCAGTGCAAAGCCCCCTGATATGACCATGGATGTGAAAAGGGCCTATATAATTTTTTTGGAACAAATGTGGTTTTTATTTTACGAGGTACATCCAGAAAGTAAGTTCCGTTTCAATTGATCTCCGCTGCAGCGTTGCGATCGCAGTTCCGCACATGCGCGGTAGACGCTCTGTATCAAGGAGAAGAAACGTGCGCCATTTTGAGATCGCTGTCAGCCACATACGCTTTGTTGTGCTTGTTTACAATGTCGGTGTTGATTGAAAATCCCGCCGCTTGTGAAATCAGATCTGTGATTCGTTTTCTGAATGCTAGGAAAGTGAGACCAATTGAAATTTATCGGCAAATTTGCGAAGTTTACGGACAAAATGCGATGAGTGACTCAATGGTGAGAAGATGGGTACGCCAGTTCAATGAAAGACGTAGTGAAGTGCACGATGAAGAACGAAGTGGGCGTACATCTTTGGTTACAGAAGAACTGGTTCACGCGATTGATGACAAGATCTAGGAGAACCGCAAGTTTACAATTAGTGCTCTCGCTATGGAATTTCCCCAAAGCTCACAATCACTAATTCATGAAATTGTTACCGAGAAACTGAAATTTCGTAAACGTTGCTCACGTTGGGTACCACAGATTCTTACTGAGCAACACAAAACAAAACGGATGGGTAGTGCACTTCAGTATTTAACCCGTTATGATGAAGACGGCGAAGAATTTCTGACACAGATAGCCACAGGAGATGAGACTTGGGTTTCTTACGACACCCCTGAAAATAAGCGGCAATCAATGGAATGGAGGCACACTTCATCCCCAGCAAAGGTTAAGCCGAAACAAATCTTGACACCTCGAAAAATGAGGTGCACAGTGTTCTGGGACTGGAAAGGCATCTTACTCATTGATTTCTTACCACGTGGTCAAACATCAAAGCAGGTGTTTATTGCGAGACACTTAGGAAATTGCGCCGCGCAATACAGAATAAGCGCCGAGGATTGCTGTCAAAAGGTGTTGTTTTTCTTCACGACAACGCACGATCACACACTGCAAATGTGACGAAAAACCTCCTACAGGGATTTGGCTGGGACGTGTTTGACCATCCTCCGTAAGCCCTGACCTCGCTCCTAGCGACTTTCATCTGTTCTTACATCTCAATTCTTTCCTTGGTGGTCAACACTTCAACAATGACGAAGAGCTGAAAGAAAATGTTTCCAACTTTTTGAAGACACAGGCGGCAAACTTCTATGAAGAAGGTATACAAAAAATCTGATCTGTACCATTCACATGACTTTCTCTATATTTCTGCAACAAATTATTGTTAAAAAGCTTAGGCTTCTGTTCACTTCATGCTATTAGAGAAAACGTCAGAAATAGTCTTATTACTTGCTTCCTTATAAGTCGAAGCGAAATAAGGGAGCACCATAGGTTAAAGTCATAGTCAAAAGCTAGTTGCAATGTGACTGAGTTTCCTTTCTTTGTATGGACAGGAGTTAACAAATTTCTAAGTTTTTCAAAGCTGAAACTAAAAACAAGGAATATCTTAAAAACGATCAAGTCCACGAAAAAATGTATATAACATAAATTGTGTACTTTAATGAACTCTACATTTTCTGTGTGGAAAGTTTTTTCCATCTCTTACGGTTTAGCAGTGATGCGAAATTCCGTAAAATTCATCCAAGTAGTCTTCAGAGACTATTCCCAGAAAATTCAAGATATACATTTTATTTGGCAAGTAAATATCTTAAATATACGAGATTTTAATCAAAATCGTTTGAGCCATTTTTAAGAAAATTAAAATTTTCGATTTGTTTTCCATGTAAAGGTTAGTTTGGGGTGATGGAATTTTCTTGAAAATCTTAGTCTTGCATCCTTGGAAGATACCAAACTTAAATATCAAGTTTGGTTTTTAACGATGTTTTTATTGTTGAGCTATGCTGCCCACAGACAAACACACACACACACACACAGATAGACAAACACACACAGACACATTTTTCTAAAACTACTCTTTTTTTTTTTTTTTTTTTTTGATTCAGGGAGTCTCAAAACATATATTTCTGGTGAAATCTCGGTATCGAATTCTTGGGTGCAATAGAGAAAGTAAAATGTTCGTTTTTGACACACGTTTTTTTTTCTAAAAATGCTTTTCGAGGGTTCAGGTCATATCAAAACACTAACTTCCGGTGAAATCTCGACATATATCATTTATGTATTTTGTACTTTCTATACGTTGATATTTTGCATAAAAGGGAAGTCCTAGTTACCATTAGGGTACGGCGAGGTTTGACGTTGACACTCGTCGAGCAATGCGTGATGTTAGTGATGCGCGAGATGTGAGTGGCGGACAAGGAAGATGATATCAGAGAGGATAGGATGTGATTCGGAGCTAGTGCTCGCTGGTGCCCCTCATTGGTTACGCCTTCTTGTGTTACCCTGCGTGTAGCTTAGGACCTCTCCACTACCTAGCGACACGAGCGAGTCTTATATACAAACTGAGGAAAACAATTTGTACCGCGAGAGTTCAAAATTTTCAGTTCTTGCAAATTTACATGTCACTGTATCTCTGATTTCTTAGTATAGTTATGGAAAACATTGGGTTTTGAACATTTTGAAAAGAATCCTTTTTGCAATTGTACTGTTCACTGTATTTTACGTGTAAAATTGAGGGTCTGAGAAAGACAGTGATGCTGTATGCCTGCTGCTGAAGTATATCTCTGAGTAATCTACTCATTCCTTCTTCCTCACTAGTTATAAATTACAACATTTCGTTATCTATATTTATGAAATGTGTAAATATCGACATCAGCTGGAAGTCATGGCCTGAGAAATTACAGCATTACTATCTATGAAGCCAATATGATACCCGAAAATACAGATGTTAGATTTCCAATGCATTTCTACGGGAGAATACGAATTAGTTTTTATTTGATTAATCTTTCAAGAAGGAAAGTTTATGCATTTGTGGTATAAAATGATATGCTGTTATTTGTGCGGAGATTACAATCGGTAGAAATGTGTGTTCATATTTCCAAAAACGAAGTTAAGATAACGAATTGAAGCAGGGCCATTAGAAGAGCGAACTCCAGTCCAACAGGAATTCTCTGATTAGCCAGAATATTAAAATTCATTTTTTGTGCTAATAATTTGGGTTTCTGTGAACTGTTTGTGTTTGTTACTTTGACAAATACGCAAGAGAACGCAAGATACAACCTTCATACATCTATAATTTTCTAAATGTTTGTATACCTTTCTACAGTATCTCTTGTTTAATGCGCAAATTTAGTTATCGAGAGGTATTTCACATAAAACTGCTTTGTGCGCCATTTGGCAAACTCCGTAAAGTAATTAGATAAACTCTACATAGCTATTTAGATTAAGTGAATACTGCCCTAGCAACTCATGGATAGTTACAGAGTGCACTCTGTTAGCTCTAGGTTAGTGTTTGTGTAAATAAACTGATTTTCGTGTAATTTTATTTTAGTAATTTCTACTGCCTTGATCAAAGCATGCGAGCGAAGCGAGCATGCGCTTGGTTAGCTTTAAATAAGTGTTTATGTGTGTGCAAGTAAATTTGATTTTCGGGTAATTTGTTTTTATTGATTTCTCTGTTAGCTCTAGATTAGTGTGTATGTAAACTAATTTTCATGTAATTTGAGTTTAGTAATTTCCATTGTATATATCAAGAATGCTCGCATGCGCTTCTCTAGCTATAAACTGATTTTCGTGAATTTGCTTTTTGTAACTTCCACTGCTATCCTAAAATATGCAAACGAAAGCAGCATTCTCTCTATTGCGTTAGGTTTAGTTTAGTGTGTAAATTAATTTATTATTATTATTGTAATTAGGCATTTTCATGTAAAACTGCTTTGTTTCATTATAGCATTGGGAAATATCTTTAACAGCCTTGTAACCTATAGTATTTTAACTCCATTAACCCATTTTGTATAACTAATACTGGCCCTTTAGGGTAAATGATACACAAAAAGATACTGAATAGTTCACCGGATTATATTGATTACATTTACAAAGTGACAGGCGTTATTATTATCCATTACCCAGCGTGAAGGTCACCATGCTGTAATACCATTTGTAATGAATTCATTCTAGAGGTGCTAGGAAATGACAGTTTTGCACGTGAAACAAACAAATGCACTTGAAGGCATTTATTTTAAAGCAGTGGTGCAAGTAAAAGAATAGTTGCTAATATAGGTGTTATTGGGAAGTAAAACAAACGTTATTACCAATATTGAGCGTCTAGAGCGTTTTAAAATCTAGTTAAATATTCTAGCATAAATTAATTTCGTCTTTATTCCAATGGGGATCCAGATCTCGTAGTATATTATTCGGCATTTAGGAGTGCTCATGTAGTTGTTTATAAGATTTTTGTTGTTTCCGTCTCCATTATTCCTTGGCTGCCAACGTTAATAAAAATAATACCGCGAAATGACAAGCCTCATATATTCTGACGTCTAAGGGCTTTGAGACTATTGTAAATTTTTAATCACAGAGGAGGAAATATGATTCTATAGCAATACTGTGGGTTAGAGTGTGCGCTTTAAGCAATAATGCTTTACTTCAAGAATTGCTTGTAGTTCTCTGGTGTTTATTTTAATTTAGAGATTTTTAAATGAGCTGATTATAGTAGCGTGTACGTGTGAACAGAGACATTTCGTGTAAGTTCTGGTAATTTCCACCATTTCGTTAGGTATAGGGTTGTGTGTGTAATTTGATTTATTTTTAGCATTTTAACATTTTAGCACTCTGTTAGCTCTAGGTTAGTATGTGTGTAAATAAATTGATTTTCTTGTATTACTATTTTATTAATTTCCACTGTTTTCTTCAAAGCATACGAGTGAAGAGAGCATGTGCTCGGTTAGCTCTAAGTTAGTGTTTGTGTGTGTGCAAATAAATTTGATTTTCGGGTAATTTGTTTTTATTAATTTCTGGGTTAGCTCTAGATTAGTATGTGTGTGTATGTATGTATAAACTAATTTTCATGAAATTTGAGTTCAGTAATTTCCACTTCATTTATCAAGCATGCTCACATGCGCTCGCGTATCTATTCTTAAGTGTGTGTGTGTGTGTGTGTGTGTGTAAATAAACTGATTTTCGTGAATTTGCTTTAGTAACTTCCACAGCTTACACTTAAGTATGCGAACGAAAGTAGCATCTGTCATTTGCGTTAGATTTAGATTAGTGTGTAAATTAGTTTTTTATTATTTTTGTAGTTAATTTTTAGGCATTTTCTGTGGTTTCGCCAAAGCATACGAGCAACATATGCTTAATAGAACAGAAGACTCGCGGATTTCGTGAAAAAATAGGTTGGCAGTATAGTTGTGCGTTCGTAAAAATTACAAAATGGAGTATGTTGTTTACATTCTGCAACGAGTTTTGTATATAAGAAAATATCTTAATTAGGGCGAGTGAGTGGGACACAGCAACTCAAAGTGATCACATTTATTACAAGACACGTTCCATGTGAATTTTTATTTGTCAGGTTAGTATTTTCAACATTTTTAATCTGAACGTCCTGCGGAACCTTTACCAAGTGTATAAATAACACATAGATACATAGATTTAAAGTAGATTTCTGCTGTTAACTACGTAAGTTAGAAATCTCTGCTGTTTGTAAACCATTTTGTTTCATAATAATTTTGAGTTCAAGAGCCCTGTAACCTAACTTCCCTCCATTCTAATGCTCCATTTTGTGTAAGTATCGCAGTGAGTTTGTAGGTTAAATAAATATTGACTAACAATTAATGGTACTTGTAAACGGTGACTTTATGTAAAACAGTTTTGTGGCAAATAACTTCAGCAGCTGTGTAAGCCCTTCTTATATGATTATCACAGTGGCACATTAGGTTAAGTAAATATAGTATGAATACCTTATGGGTACTCGCACAGAATAATTTAACAATATAAAGTTTACGTTTCATAACATCACTGGCAAGAAACATCAGCTCTGTAACCCAATTTTGTATAATTATCACATGGCCCTTTAGGTTAAGTAAATATAGTATTAATAGCTTATGGGTACTCACAGAGAATAATTTATCAATAAAAGTTTTACGTTTCATAACATCACTGGCAAGAAACATCAGCTCTGTAACCCTATTTGGTACAATTATCACAGTGGCCCTTTAGGTTAAGTAAATATAGTATTAATAACTTATGGGTACTCCCAGAGAATAATTTAACAATAAAAGCTTAACGTTTCATAACATCGCTGACAAGAAACATCAGCTCTGTAACCCCATTTTGTATAATTATCACAGTGGCCCTTTAGGTTAAGTAAATATTGTATTAATACCTTGTGGGTACTCCCAGAGAATAATTTAACAATACAAGTTTTATGTTTCATAACATCATTGGCAAGAAACATCAGCAGATCTGTAACCTGTAATCTCATGTTGTATAACTAATACTGCGGTTAAGTAAATATTCCACTAACTCCTAATGTAGTTATAGAGAGTTATTAATGAAAACTGACTTTTATTACCTAACTTAGAGATAACCTCACCAGCTTATAACATAACTTCCCTTTATTCCATTACCTAACTTTGTAGGATGTAGTAAATTGTAACGGAGGAGAACACCTCGCCCCCCTAATGCTCTACACCTGCGAAGTGTGGGGTATGGCAGCAGACTCCTGGCTTCTCTGGTTACAGCGGGTACAGAATAGAGGACTCCGGTCCATATATTCTGTATGTCGACGTTTCCCTTTGAGGCTAATATATGAAGCTTCCGACCTCCCATATGTGGAAGATGTCATTAGGCGCCGGGCTCAAAACTTTTACGCCAGATTGGGCGAACATGAGAACGCACTTGTCAGATCGCTGGGGGAGAACTTACCCACTGAACGCCGATACAGGCAGGTTCAGTTTCCCCGCATGGCTTGCGGGCACCCCCGGTAACAACGGCTTCAAACCAGCCAACAGCAAAATAGCTGAACTAAGTACTCCCCCCTCACATTGAGAGTGGTCTATTAATTTTTTCCAACGAAAACAAATTTTCACAAATTAAACACCAGCGGAGCAGAAAAGGATGCTGCTCCTGAAAAATGCAACAGTTCCAGGAGCCTATCTAGCGCTACCTCCTTAACATCATCACCCGAAACCTCAAATACCAAACCTTAACCTTCACCTCATTCACGTGGTTAAACCTTTACCAGGTAGGCACACAGCAGCAACACCTAGGCTCACCACGAGTCTACCAGATCTTGCACGCACGCACTCACGCACGCACGCATCTCGCTCCCTGCAACACCATTGTGGTTCAAAGTGGCTAACTTCCCCGGAAGGAGGGGATGAGGTGAAGGAGCAGTAGGTGGTCCTAGGTAAACAGACGCACAGAAGTCCCTAACACTTTTCGTCGAACATCCGCGCACTATTAGAGAGCAATCCCAAGAAGATGACACAGCGATCCTTGTAGGACTCAACATTGTATACTAGGGACGCACCTTTTCTTGGGCGCTCGTTCTCCGTTATCTTCAGTAGGTACGTTTCGCTCAATTTCGGAACCAGAGCAGAGCAAAAACATTGAAATATGAAGTACGCTATACACGCTAATATCCAGTGGCTTGTTTTACATATTTAAAAAGCTTTAGTAGCCCTCCTCAATAGTGTTAGAATCTCACTTAGAATGAATTATCCGGATAAGGTTTTTTTCGGGGTTTTCCCGTATCCTGAGAAGACGAATGTCGAGTAACTTTATGCTCCATGGACCCCGAGATCATTTGAGCATCATTTCACCATTTTAATTATTTCGTTGATCGGCCGGTATGATCAACCAGATTAAAGGAACGTTAAGCTTAACAAAAAAAAAAACAAACAAACAAACAAAAAAAACAAAAAAACAACGACATATAAACATATCTGATGTACTCCACGCACATAAGCTTCTCTAGCTATTCGGCAATACATTTTTCTTACAAAAGAATATTCTTCTATCTTCTATGATCTTATTAATGTGTCCTTGTAAGTAGAAGGGAAGTAAGCTAATAAACTAGGCTAAACTGATAGAAAAATATTTTAAAAACTGGTCGCTATGCGAAAAAATTGAGGTTCGGTTCGCTTTGCATGGTCCCGTTTGAAAAAATAATTTGTTTAAAATGAAACCAATAACAATAAGTGTCTCGAAAATGGTCAGGTCTTCAAAAAAACGTGTATATCTATGACATAAATTATGTGCTACAACGATATCTACATATTTTGTGTAGTATCTCTTAATGAGATACCATTATGAAAAATTCTGCAAAACTCATACAGAATAAAGAACTCTTCAGAGGCTATTCTTAGAAAATTCAGCATATATATTTTTTGTGGTGTGAATGTCTTTAATACGCAGTATTTTAATCAAAATCGTTAGAGCCATTTTTAAGAAAAACAAAATTTTATAAAAATGTTCCACGTAAACGGTAGTTGGGGGTGGGGTAATTTTCTTGTGTCGCATCCTTGGAAGATACTCAACTCAAAAGTATTTAACCGACTTTTCGTTTTTGAGCTATGGTGTCCACTGGCACATACACACAGGGGCAGACAGACACACACGGACCTTTTTGCAGACAAGCTGAAGGCCTAGGTTTTTGGAATGTAAGCGGTATCATCTACATTGATTACTTGCACAAGGAAGGACGATAAATGGAGAGTAATATGCATCGTTATTGCACCGGTTGAACGGATAAATCAAGAAAAAGCGCCATCTGGCAAAGAGAAAGATTTTCTTCCACCAAGACAATCAGACCTGCGCAGTTTCGATGGCGCAAATTGTGAAATTGAGGTTCGATTAGACCTTCAGTGACTTTTTTTATTTCCAAACTTTAAAAAACGGCTTGGCGTAAAACGGTTCACGTGTAACGAAGAGGTCACCTCCCAAACAGACCCTTTTTTGAGCATCTTCCGAAATCCTACTTTTTGGAATGCTTAAAAGAGTTGGAGGTTCGCTGGGATAAGTGTGTCGAGCTAAAGGTGATTATGTGAAAAAAAAAAAAAAAAAAAATCTAACGTGTTCCATTCACATGACTATCTCAACATCTATGCAACAAATTATTGTTAAAAAGCATATGCTTCTATTTACTTCATGCTAATCCAGAAAAAAAAATTAGCAGAAATAGTCTTATTACTTGTTTCCTTGTAAGTAGAAGCGAAATAAGGGGGTACCATAGGTTAAAGTGATAGTCAAAAACTGGCTGCTATGTGACTGAAGTTCCTTTGTTTGTATGGACAGGAGTTGACAAATTCCGTATGAGAAAAGTATGTTTTTCGAAGCTGAAACCAAAAACAAGGAATAACTCAAAAACGATCAACTCCACGAATAAATGTATATAACATAAATTATGTGTTTTAACGTGCTCCACATATTGGGTATGGCAATTTTTTGTCCATCTCTTACGGTTTAGCAGTTATGTAAAATTCCGTAAAATTCATCCAGATTAAGGTAGTCTCCAGAGTCTATTCCCAGAAAATTCCAGATATGCAATTATTTGTCAGGTAACATCTTTAATGTACAAAATTTTAATCAATATCATTAGATCCATTTTTAAGAAAAACAAAATTTTCGAAAAAAAATCCACGTAAAGGGTAGTTTGGGGTGGATCCATTTTTCTCAAAACCTTCGTGTGGCATCCCTGGAAGATACTAAACTTAAATACCAACTTTGGTATTTTACCGACTTTTCGTTTTTGAGTTATCGTGTTCACAGGCACATGGACATACACACACGCACCTTTTTCTGAAAATGCTTTTTTTGTACACAGGAGCCCTTAAAATATATATTTCCGGTGAAATCTTGGTATTGAATTTTTGGGTGAAGTGCAATACCTTCTCTATACACTATGTACAAACTACGTATAGCAAAGTAATAAAAAGAAATCTGCCAAAAATAAATTTTTAACTCAACGTCCTTTAACCTGGTTGGTGATATCAGACGATGAATGAAATTGGTGAAATGATGCTCAAATGATTTTGGGGTCTATAGAGCTTTCTCATACAGGAGCTTGTCGACTCCTGGCTGCGGAAAAAGTAAATAATAGTAATAATAATAATAATAATAATAATAATAATAATAATAATAATAATAATAATAATAAAAAAAAAACGGATTTCAATCCCATAACAGCCACATTTTAAAACATTTGACTGTCGGTTTAGCCTTGTGTATTCCCTTATTTTCCTCTACTTATAAAACAGCTAAATAATAAAGCGTTTTTGAGAATGTTTTAGCTTTAAATATATATAAAAATCTGATATGTACCATTCACATGACTTTCTTTATATCCCTGCAAAAAATGATTCAAAGCTTTTACTTCTATTTGCTTATGCTAATCAGAAAAAATGAGTAGAAATAGTCTTATTACTTGCTTTCTTGTAAGTAGAATCGAAATAAGGGTCTACCATAGGTTAAAATGATAGTCAAAGGCTGGTTGCTATGTCAATGAAGTTTCTTTGTTTACATGGATAGGAGTTGACAAGTTCCTGTATGAGAAAAGTATAAGTTTTTCATAGCAAAATCCAAAAATAAGGAATGTCTCAAAAACGACGAACTCACGAAAAAAATGTATATAACATAAATTGTGTATTTTAACATGCTCTACATTTTTGGTGTAGTAAGTTTTTGCCCATCTCTTACGGTTTAGCAGTTATTCAAAATTCAGTAAAATTCATCCAGAATAAACTACTCTTCAGAGGCTATTCCCAGAAAATTCAGGATATACATTTTATTTGTCAGGTAAATATCTTTAATATATGAAATTTTAATCAAAATCGTTAGAGCCATTTTTGAGAAAATCAACATTTTCGAAAAAAGTTCCATGTAAAGGGTAATTTGGAGTGGGAGGATTTTTCTCAAAATCTTCGTTTGGTAGTTTACCGACTTTTTGAGTTATCGTGTTCACATACACACCGACACACGGACACACACACACACGGACCTTTTTGTGAAAATGCTTTTTTTGGATATTGGGGACCCTAAAACATATATTTCCGGTGAAATCTCGGTATCGAATTTTTGGGTGGAGTGCAATGTCTTCTCTATACACTATGTATATAGTGCGTATAGAGAAAGTAAAACTTGCGCCACGCTATGACAAATGCCTGCAAAATTTCGGCAGTTATGTGGAAAAGTAGTTTGAGAGTTGTATAATTTTGCGCAATAAATAATTATTCTGTACCTGTACACAATTTAATGTTATTACCAATCGGAACTTACTTTCTGGACGTACCTGGTATATACATTTTATAAAATATAGTTCCTGTGTCTTGTCGGGACCCCAGCTCTGTATTCCGTTCTCTTTTTCTTCTTCTTCTTCCTTTTCACCCTTTTCCCAACCGTTCCATTGTTTTTTTATTTGATTACCGTTTGCTTTTTGCTTCTAATCCACACATACAGATTTACAAGCACACAATTTCCCAAGGCAGGACTTGAACCCACATTCCCCTGCTCCACGAAGCACCAAAGCGAGGCACTTTTGCGAGCGCGGTCATGTGGACCGGCCTATAAAATCCATCCATCCGCCGGCCTATATTACAGGTAAGGGAAGGTCTGTAAAACTGCACCTATTATTTACATTGCATTTAATAACACTCACTGTTATATGTGCTATTTTCCTTATTCCACACGGCTATTGAATGTTGATCTGATATTAGTAGGCACAGACATTCTTAAGGGGAAACCGAAGTGCTAGAAGTTATTTTCTAAAGAACTAGAGCTAGAGCTTTGAGTTTTTGCACAGGCATTACTAGCAACTGAAGAAGAAGTTTATATACAGTTTCAGCACAATATGTAACGTTATTCTGTATATATTAATTAATTAATTAATTAATTAATTAATTAGAGTGGCGCCGTGGCAGAATGGTTAGTTCGCTTGCAAACCATCTTAGCAAACCGCAGTAGGACTTGCAATGGTTTTCTCCGACTCCTCCGGCTTGTCCCGCTATTCATTCCACCAATTGCTCCCCCATCTTTCCTATCATCAATTTTGCCTACATTTCATATCACCACCGCACACGTTCACACCAAGCATTGGGTTGATCGGGCTCATCCCCCATTTTTGGATACTCGGAGCCATAGCCCGTCTGCTCAACAGGTGCCTGATTCTAGACTCGCAAATAAATCAATACACCTAATCCCCTCCTATTCTAATAGAGCAGGTCCCCATGGCCACGCTCGCTAAGGCGTCTCGCTTTGGTGCTTCGTGGGCAGGGGATCGTGGGTTCGAGTTCCGCCTTGGGCATGGGTGTTATATGTTTGTGCAATGTGTAAATGTTTGTGTAAAGGAACAGTAAAACCAGTAATCATACAGTAAACTTAGGGGGGGGATCTAAACGGGGATAAAGTAAAAAAATCTGATGTGTTACACTTACATGACTTTCTCTAGCTGTTCTACAAACTTCATACATAAGATTCTTCTTCTTTCTGCACCTTGCTAATTGTGGTACTCATTAGCACAATGTTCTTATTATTTAGTTCCGTATAAGTAGGAAGAAACTAAGGGAATACACTAGGCTAAACAAATAGTCAAATGTTTTAAAAGCTGTCGTTTTGCGATTTTCATTACAAATCGCTTCTTTTCTTGGCCAGGAGTAGAACAAAAGAAAAAAACGGGCACTCCCGTCTGAGAAAAGTATAAGTACTTCACAACTGAAACTAATAACAATGAATACCTCGAAAACGGTAAGCTCCACGAGAAAAATATATATGACATAACTTGTGTATTTTAGCAAGACCTAAATTTTTTGTATAGTAAGTGTTTGTTTATCTCTTACGGTTTACTAGCTAAGCAAATTGCCAAATTAAGCAAAATTCATCCAGAATAAAGAGGTCTTCAGAAGATATTCCCAGAAAATTCAAGATATACATTTTATTTGTTAGGTAAATATCTTTAATATATGATATTTTAATCAAAATTGTTAGAGCCATTTTTAAGAAAATTAAAATTTTAAAAAAAGCTCCATGTAAAGGGTAGTTTTGGGTGGGGGGATTTTTCTCAAAATCTTCGTGTCCCATCCCTGGAAGATACTAAACTTAAATACCAAGTTTGGTATTTTAGCTACTTTTCGTTTTTGAGTTATCGTGTTCACAGACACACGGACACACGGAACACGGACACACACACACGGACCTTTTTCTGAAAATGCTTTTGTTGGATACAGGGGGTCCTAAAACATGTATTTCCGATGAAATCTCGGTATCTAATTTTTGGGTGGAATGCAATACTTCTCTATCCCTATGTACCACTTCTATGTGCAACGAAATGTATATTATTTCTGTAAAAGTTTATCTCGATATAGCACGAATCATATAAAAATTAGTCACTTTAGCAATACTTTGTAGAAATTATGTATAAAAATGGTTGATGTATTGCATTCATATACCTTTCTCTATCCGTTTCTCAATAAGCTATTGCTCTTCTCCTTGTGCATAAAAAGGGATGAATCTTTAAGCGATAATAAAATCTTCTTAGGATGGCTAATTAATTACTTTGAAATCTTTCCATGTCCATGAGGGAGAGAAAAAGAAGAGAAAGACCAGCGATTTTTTTTTCTATCTTGAGAAAATTTAAACCAAGGGAAGTTACGACTGGAGGATGTTCGCTCGGTTGAATAACGCTGAAATTAAATATCAAATTTTGTTTTTTTGTTATTATGTTCACGGACACATACATAAGGATCTTTTTCTAAAGTGCTTATTTTGGGTTTATAGGATAGGTATTTAGGTGAAATCTCGATATGGAATTTTTGAATGGAGTATATAGAGGCTAAGGAAAGGCATGACACCAGGTTTGTTATACAAATGTTACTTTTCTCGTTTAATCTTACCAATAAAGACGTTGGTTCTATTTAAATTTGATATGGGAGGGTATTGGTTTACTTTAACGATATAAACAGATTACGGGTAGGAGTAATGCCATTCAGCAAAACTCGGCAAGTATACAGTATTAAGGAATTTATTGCATCCCTTCTAATAATGCGCTTCATAGAGATATCACAAGCAAATTGGTTCAATAGAATTCTGTTCTGTGGTCATGAGTTTTCGAAAAAAATGT
This sequence comes from Hymenopus coronatus, assembly GCA_030762935.1. Classification (NCBI taxonomy): domain Eukaryota; kingdom Metazoa; phylum Arthropoda; class Insecta; order Mantodea; family Hymenopodidae; genus Hymenopus; species Hymenopus coronatus. The sequence continues at coordinate 110,561,859 of CM060895.1, forward strand.
TTTTCCAAATTAGAAGGTTGTTTCCATGCCAATGTATGAAAGAAATACATTTATGGTAGAATAACTTAGTTTTGATTCTAGCTTCGGTAGTAATTATGTGAGTTTTGAAATAATTATTGGCCGAACACCGTTTTGAACACGTAATGTGGTTGGAGACATAGGCAATATTGCTAGATCAATTTGAGTGCCGGCTTCTTAACATGCACGAAACATTTAATCTGGTGAGGGAAAGTGTTTTTTTTTTCCAAACGAGGCTTATTCCAAACAAACACGACAAGCGAAAATGACTGCTCGCTGACCTACTTCTAGTTTTGAAAGTGAGGCACCACCCCCACTGCCAACTATCGACTGGATGCTACGTAAGACTTTGCTGCGTGAGCCTTTTGTGTTCTCGAGAAAACTTACAGTATCTCCGCAGAAAAAAAAATTCATAGAAAAAATAGCATCTACCAAATATTTTCCAAATGAGATGTAACTTGTTAAAATTAATGCAATGACTTACCTTCCAAACGGTACAAGCTTTGTTATTGTATAGTATGAACCGTGTAAAAAGTATTTAGCTGCGAAAAAGTACGCGGTGGTAATTACGTGCAATTAAGCAACGAAAGGGCTGAAGACTGAAATTATGTTTAAAACATTCTATATAAAACCTTGGTGAATATAAACTATGCTTTAATGAAATTGAGAGTAGGTGTATTTATGAAGCTATACTGGAAACGGAAATGAAGCCACTTGTTGATATCCAAGGTACGGCCATAGGAATAACAGGTTATTGAAAATATATGGGAGGTGAAATCGTTTTGCAATGCGATAAATCGTGGCTTTTATTACCAGTATTATTTTATTTTTCGTTTTGCTTTAATGTGGGTGTATTGCGATATCAAGCTTCAGGGGTATGGAGGGAAATTAAAACCACACAACATGTTGAAGTATCCACTTAACATCCTACAACAACTAATATATTCTGTATAAAAACTCAAAACCTATGCCTCTGAAGTATTATGTTTTTCAGACTGTAGATGAAAGTAGTTCACAAAAATACTACATCATATGGCTGTTTCAGTTGCAAAAACATTTCGACGAAAAACTTAAAGCAAACGATTAACTAAAAAAAAATAAAGAATTATATGTTGTATTTACATGACTATCTTTGCTCATTCTTTTACAGAATATTCTCATAAAAGCTTATGCTTCTATGTATCTATTACTAATATAGATAAACTTTAACTACTCATTTACATATTTTATTTTAGGTATAAGAAAAACACAATAACCAAAACGATAGTAAAATCTTTTCAAAACCAGTCGCTATGTAATGACATTGAAAAACTACTATCATGACATGAACATGATAAAGAAAGAAGAAAGAAAACAAACTGTGATTTAAAATTGAGAGAAGTATAAAGATTACCAATAACAAAGAATATATAGAAAGCTGTTAACGCTTATACTGTGGTCTAACTTTCCACTTTCATTACACTAGATAAGTTTCGATGTGACTGAATTTTCCCAGAAGTACCACTAGAATAGGATTAGCAAAGTTAACTTTCTAACACGCAACTGTCCCTGCTTTAACCATGTTAACTATTAAGCACTGAATACAATAATTGGTTAAATTGGTTGTATTATCAATTGCTCTTGAAATCCCTGGCTCTATAATATGATATATAAATTCCTCTAATATTCTGAAATGTTCTATTAATAACTATTTCATCCATTATCTATAATAAAACCAAGATAATCTATAAACAGGTACAAAATTGTTTCTGAACACATACATACACAGTCACATCTATATAAGTCGCCCTCCGTGATGTAGTGGTTACCTTATTACCTAAGATTGCAGAAACAAACCTGGCAGAGGATGGTGAATTTTTTTCGGACGCAAAAATCGTAAGCTTGGCTTCCTTCGAAAATGAACTAAGGCACGTAAAAGAATAGATTCCTGGGCAAAATTCCACATTTCGCGTCCGCAAGACGTGATTTCGTCCTACAGTGCCATCTGTAGGCGACGAGCTGATTCCTGGTCACCATGGCGCATAGCGGCGCACTTACGAACTAAAAATTCAAATCCGATTACGGAAACATCGTAACGAGGACCTATACTCCATTTAGGAAATAACATACAGGAAATAAATAAACTATATATACTGTCCTCTATATACTTGGTTTCCACAGATGCCCTCCGTGGTGTAATGGTTACCATGCTAACTTCATATACCCAAGGTCGCGGGTTCAAACCCGGCGGAGGATGATGGATTTTTTCGGGCGTAAAAATCCTCAGGATGGTTTCCTTTGGAAGGGAAGTAAAGCCGTTTGTCCCGTGACATAGATTTACGGCACGTAAAAGAACCTCAAGCCTGATAGAGAGGCCTCTGAGCAAAATTAAGCGGTATTTCACGCCCAATATAGAATGGGACGCTGAGAACCACAGCAGTTAAAGAGCGTCCATAAAATAATACGTCATTTTTATCTTTGTTTCACAAATGATATTTCGGTTTTCGAACGCATGTAACTTCGGCTTAATACACTTATAAACATGAAACTAATATTTTAACAAAAATTGTTATTTTTCCTCAATTCTTTGTTTCTTCTAAAAACCGATTACAATCAGAATCTGGTCACACATAACCGTCTTTCGGAACTACCTTATGGAACTTTATTCGAAAATTTTGATTTTCTCAGAAATGACCCTCACGATTTTGATTAAAATCTGTTATATTTAATATATTTACATGACAAATTAAATGTATATCTTAATTTTTCTGTGAATAGCCTCTGAAGATATGTTTATTCTGGCTGAATTGTGCTAAATTTTGCGTAACTGGTAAACCGTAAGAGAGAGGTAAAAACTTAACAGGCAAACATTGTAGATCACGTTAAAACACACAATTAATGGTATATACATTTTTTTCGTGGAGTTGAGCATTCTTGAGATATTCCTTGTTATTAGTTTCAACTTTAAAATACTTATACTTTCCTCATACGGGAATTTGTCAACTCCTGTCCATAAAAACAAAGGTACCTCAATCACATACCAACCAGCTTTTAAAAGATTTGACTATCGATTTAGCCTATGATACTTCCTTATTTCCCTTCTACTTACAAGGAAGCAAGTAATAAGACCTTCTCTGCTAATTTTTTCTCGATTAGTATGAAATTGAAGAATAAGATTTTTAACAATGATTTATTATGCGGATGTAGAGAAATTCATGTGAAAGGAACACATCAAATTTTCCTTCACGTACTGTGCACATACTGTATAAAGATGATATTCCATTCCACCCCAAAATTCGATACCAAATTTCACCAAAAATAGACTTTTTAGGGTACCCAGGATCCAAAAGAAAAAGTGTTTTCAGAAAAAGGTTCGTGCGTGTGTGTCTATGTGTCTGTGAAGACAATAACTCAAATACGAAAAGTTGGTAAAATATTAAACTTGGTATTTAAGTTTATTATCTTCCAGGGATACGATACGAAGATTTTGAGAAAACTCCCCCCATCCCAAACTACCATTTACATGGAAAAAATTTTGAAAATTTTGATTTTCTCAAAAATGGCTCTCACGATATTGATTAAAACAAGATTTATTAAGATATTTATATGACAAATAAATTGCATATCTTGAATTTTCTCGAAATATCTTCTAAAGATCTCTTTATTCTGAATAGAGCTTGCTCAATTTTGTGTAACTGGTAAACAAAAACTTACTGCAAACAAATATAGATCACGTTAAAACGCACAATTTTAGTCATATTCATTTTTTTCGTAGAATTGACAATTTCTGAGATATTCCTTGTTATTTGTTTCAGATTTAAAATACTTAAAACTTTTTTCACACGGAAAGTTGAACGGATTCCAACCACATGGTAAACAGCTTTTAAAATATTTGGCTATCGTTTTAGCCTAATGTATTCCCTTATTTTCCTTCTACTTATAAGGAAACAAGTGATTAAGACTGTTTCTGCAAATGTTTATCTCGATTATCATAATGGTAGAGCGACTGACTAAAGACCGGGAGATCCGTGGTTCAAATCCCGGCTATGGCATTGAATATTTCAGTCTGACTCTACCTATCCAACTGTCCTACACATGCCTTGTGTGAAAAAAAAATTAGCATTTCGAAACATGTTCCATGTAAAGTTGAGTTTGAGATATGGGGATTTTCTTGAAAAACTTCTATTGCATCCTTGGAAAATGTTGAACTTGATATTAAGTTTGGATTTAACCTACTTTTCGTTTTTGAGTTATGCTGGTCACAGACACACACAATCATACACACACGTATGAACTCGCACACATACGCATTTTTCAAAAAATGTTTTAAGATACCCTAAAACCTATATTTCCGGTGAAATTACGGAATTGAGCTTTTGGGTGGAATGCAATACAATCTCTACCTACCTATTGTGTACAAAGTAGAGAACGTACAAATGTTTGACGGATGTTTCCATTCACATTACTTTCTCTACATCTCTGCAACAAATTATTGTTAAAAAGTTTATACTTCTAATTGCTTCATGTTAATAGAGAAAAAAATTAGCAGGAATAATCTTATTACTTATTTCCTTGGAAGTAGAAGCGAAATAAGGGAGTAGCATAGGCTAAAGTGATAGTCAAAAGCTGGTTCCTATGTGACTGAAGTTCTTTTGTTTGTATGGACAAATTCCTGTATGAGAAAAGCGTAAGCTTTTAAAGATGAAACCAAAAATAAGGAATATCAAAAAAATGATCAACGCCACGAAAAAAATGTATATAACATAAATTGTGTGTTTTAAACTGCTGTACATTTTTTTTTTTTGTGGTAAGCTTTTTTCCATCTCTTACGGTTTAGCAGTTTGCAAAATTTCGTAAAATTCATCCAGAATAAAGTAGTCTTCAGAGGCTATTCCCAGAAAATTCAAGATATACATTTTATTTGTCAGGTAAATATCTTTGATATATGATATTTTAATCATAATCGTTAGAGCCATTTTTAAGAAAATCAAAATTTTCGAAAAAAAGTTCCATGTAAAGAGTAGTTTGGAGTGGGGGGATTTTTCTCAAAATCTTCGTGTCGTAACACTAGAACATATTAAACTTAAATACCAGTTTGGTATTTTGAGTTATCGTGTTCACAGACAGACGGACACACGGATTCACACACACACGCATTTTGTGAAAATGCTTTTTATGGATACAGGGGACCCTAAAACATATATTTCCGGTGAAATCTCGGTATCGAATTTTTGGGTGGAGTGCAATACCTTCTCTATATATTATGTATCTCTATACATAGTACGTATAGAGAAAGTAAAAAATTAATCCTCAGTTCATTGTCTAGGTATAATGCTATGATTTTATCGGACAGATTGCTTGGCTTTTAGAGAGCAGTATAATTTACAAGAAGTTATAAATTTTTTTCCAGAATGAAGAAAATATTGTAAAACACAAGCTGTGTGGAAAAAGCTGTGGGGTAAGTAAATACCCTGGTTATCTCAGATGTGGTAACTTAGAAACATATATCCCACTACAGATAACGTGGAACCACACCTACACGAACCCCCCCCCCCCCCCCCCCTCGCCGTCCCAACACCACAAGTCTCCGCTCATCAATTATGCTACATCACAGCTACGCCCGGTGTTTTGCTTACAGAAGTGCAAATGAGCAAGCCAAGACCGTTACAGTTAACAAGCATGAGCTGCGTTTTTAGACGTTACCAACATGAGTGCTGCATTAGCTTACACCAAGTATAGCGATTTAAATATTGCGTTAAACGGGTGCATGAATTGTTACTTTCTCTGCCACGCGCATAACAGTCAAACAATTGCTGAAGTCCACCCAAAACTTAATATCATTCTATTCATTGCTAATAGGTGCCTGAGGTTATCTGAATAAATACAAATCTGATGTGTTCAATTCACATAACTTTATCTAGCTATTCTGCAAGGAAGATAAAATTAATTAATTAACACTAATTACATAATAGTTGATTAAACTATGAATCCTGGGACGTAAAGTACTTACAACATTGCAAGGTGTCATAGGGCTATGTCATCTTAAAATAGTTTGAGATGTCTTTGTGGTTTATAGGGAAACATGCAAGTCGGTTGAGGAACTTAATATCATTTCGACATGTTGCCATGGTAACTTAGAAGTTAGAAATCGGGAGATCCGTGATTCATATTCTGGCTGTGGCATTGAATTTTTCAGTTCGACACTACTTATCTACACACACACACGCACGCGCGCGCACACACACACACACACATATACCCACTCGGCACCTTGGCCGAGTGGTTAGACCACTCATCTCTCACCTAGACGGCCGGGTTCGATCCCAAGAAACCGCAAGCGAGATTGGTCGTGGACAAAGCGGCACAGGGATGATTTTTTCCGAGTTCTCCGGTTTCCCTCGCCATCACATTCCACCGGTGCTTCATCTTCATTCCATGTATTATCGCCTGTGGTGCCATTTGTTGTAAAAGCGGGCGTTAAACACTACCAAAAAACACACATACACATACATACACACACACACGTTACATGAGTATGTAGACGAGTTTGGAGGTGAGTATTTCACAATAAGAGTAAGAAGTTTATTTTGAAATATATGTCATATATAGTTTAAAGGCTAACTTTTGAAACTTTACAAAACATACACTATTTTTTCTTCTAATAGAACTGTGGAAACATACATAAGTGAGTTATAAAAGGAAAGTCATTTATCGTCTATGTTCCATTAAAATATTCATTAATATTTGTATCAGAATGTGATACATTGAAATTATATAGCAAAAATTGTATCATACATATCATGTAATAACATAACAAGAATATAGCCCTTCTCCTCACTGTATATAGGTAACGGAGCGAATGAGTCGTTGCCTCCCGTCTATCCGAACCAAAGTCTTGGCATATATCTAACGTTTCAAGTGCAAGGAAGGCAATGAAGTGCGAGGTCTAATCATATTAGGCGCTCAATGAATAAACTGGGTGAAATAATGCTCAAATGAGCCAACAATACATAGAGCATAAAGTTATTTGACATTCAGGATAGGAAAAACTCCACCAGTTCTACCCCTTCGGGCAGCAATCCGATGGGTAGTAATTTTATGACTGCTTTGAAATCTTATGGACCGGATGAACTGGACTAATAATTCTAATGACAACAAAAAGACTAAGAACAACCTCTTGCTGGTTACTAGACCCGGATTTTTATGTAAATACATATCCTATTCCTTTATATGTGAACACACGCAAACAAAAGATATCTACAATAGAAACATGTACATTGCTATATTGAAGTTCTATTTTACATATGTCAGCGTATATTACATATTTTGCACAGTGTTACATAAAATAAATATTTAGCGGTTACTTTCCTTAATTATTTGTTATGTTTATATTTTCTTTCTTGTTGCGCCTGACCACACCTTTCTTTCTTTAAAATGACAAAAATGGTTGGCGTTAATGTGTCTGGAAAGTTCCACAATGTAATTGATAAAATCGCCACTACTCTACTTTACTCGCTATAGGCTGAATGGTGAACAATTGCAGCCTTCGGAGGGCAAGTTTCCAGGAAAAATGGTCTTGATCAAATTCAGTCCTGTGAAATCTTGCGATGTTCAAAGATCACGTTCTTCGTGCAAAAATTTTATCGTACTGATTCATACCAAGAATGTGGTGAAGTATTTTATTCTACACTCTGTTAGAAAATATACAAACATTGGTAAATATACAATATATTCTTAGTTTCGTCAGCTGAAAGGGGTTTTATTTAAGGTCGTTCTTTTTCTGCTGTGGTTTTCAGCGCCCCATTCTGTATTGGGCGTGAACCGCATAATTTTGCACAGAGGCCTCTTTATCAGACTTGACGTGCGTAAATCTACGACACGGACCAAACGTCTTTGCTACCCTTCCAGAGAAAAGCATGCTAAGGACCTTTTTGCACCCCTCAAAAAAAAATCCATTGCCCTCCGCCAGGTTAGAACCCGTGACCTTGAGAACCACAGACCAGTTTAATTTCTGGAATTATGTTTATAATTCACTTTCTCTACATAGTTCATGGTACATAGGCAGAGAATGTATTGCACTCCACCCAAAAATTCGATACCGAGATTTCTCGTTTAGGTCTCCTATATCAAAAAAAAAAAAAATTAGAAAAAGTTTCGTGTATATGTGTGTCCGTCTGACTGTGAATACGATAACTCAAAAACGAAAAGTAGGTAAAATACCAAACTTGGTATTTAAGTTCACTATCTTTCAAGAATGCGTCACGGAGATTTTGAGAAAAATCTCCCGTCCCACACTACCTTTTAAATGTAAAACATTTCAATAATTTTAATTTTTTCAAATTGGCTCAAAGTTTTTTTATTAAAATAAAATATATTAAAGATATTTAACGACAAATAAAATGTATAACTTGAATTTCTGGGAATAGCTTCTGAAGACCTTTTTATCATGGATGAATTTTGCCGAATTTTGCATAGCTGATAAACCACAAGAGATAGACAAAACCTAAATAAAAAAAAAAAGAACCAACAACACAAAAAACAACAACAAAGAAATGTAATCTCGTTAAAACTCACTATTTATGTCATATACATTTTTTCGCGGAGTTAATCATCTTCTAGATAGTCCTTGTTATTGCTTTCACTTTTAAAATACTTAAGCTTTCCTCACTCGGGAATTTATAAACTCCTGGCCATACAAAGAAACGGACATCAACCACATGGCTATCGCTTTAGCCTAGTGTATCCCCTTATTTCCCTTCTACTTACAAGAAAGCAAATAATAAGACCATATTTTCTGCTGATGTTTATCTCGATTAGTATGAAGTATATAGAAAAATAATCTTTTTAATAATAATTTGTTACAGATATGTAGAGAAAGTAATGCGAATGGAACACATCAGATTTTTATGTTGTTTTGCTGCTACGTGTTGACGAATATATGACGCATGGAGTAACCCACCTGGGTAGTATGGTGGTAACGTATCTGTCTCGCATTCAACAGATCGCGAGTTCGAATCTCGCTTATGGTCAGTTACCCTGATATGTTTTTTTTTCTCGAAGTTTTCGCTTATCCTGGGAATACGAATGTCAAGTAACCTTAAGCTCCATGGACCCCGAGATCATTTGAGCACATTTCATTCGTGGTTCGATAAGAGTAACCAGGTTAAAGGCCGTTAAACTAAAAAAACAAAGTGTGGATTAGTATAGAGGAATAAATGTGGTCGTACAAGCAATGACTGACGAGTGAAATAGATTAATTTTTATTTAAAGTCCCAACTTCTAATATAAAAAATCATGATATCACATTTCAAAGAATTTGTTTTATATTGATAACTACATATTTATTTGTTGTTTCATGCATCATGACACCTTTTACCATATTTTTCTACACCTTTCTGAGCTTGAGATTACATAAAAATCCAGGATCTACTGATTGCATAAAAACCACTAGCAGATATGTATGAATCATATACATCGCATGCCACAAATAGAACCCTAATGATTCACTGTCCTCCAAAAGCGAGGATATCTCTAGGTCATCCAAAGAAGCGTTGGGTTGAACATTCGAAATGTGAGATTACAACAGGCCATGAGGCCTAAATGCTTGAAGGGATGAAAAAGAAAACTCCGGTAAAAATCCTTATCCTCCAAGATTCGAACTCGAAATCTCTTGAATGTGAGACACATACATAACCCCCATACTATGGAGTTGAGCTTAAATGGAGTTGTTTGTTAGATTTTAATTTAATCAACAGTAGTTAATATGGTTTTCTAAAGAGATATAATTAGTATTAGTATACCAGTTGATCCAACTGCCCTGTATTTGGCGTGTGAAGATATTCCTTAGTACGTTCAAAGAGTTGCAGAACTCAACGGAGCTATTTCAAGATAAACCAATCAGTAGGGAAGTGGCGTGAATAAACTTCGTTTTATTCTTTTCAATGAGCGTGACCCGGTCACTGTCTCTGCTGATAAGTCCTGTTGAATTCTGTAACTATTTCAACCCACGAATCGATATGTATACATGTCAAATACAAGCAATTAGGCCACAATGCATTCCATAAAAATACTTGTTTGTTAACGGCGCTGGCAATTGACACCAATGCCTGAATTTTACCCCGAAGTAATTCTTTAGCACGCCAATAAGTGTCAAATACCAGAGTACAAAAAGTTCTTCATAAGGACTTAACGATTAATTTCATTCAAAATCCAAGTAGTGCAGACGTTTACTAGATACTGATAAAGTAAATGGCATGATGTTTTGCCAACAATGTTGGGTCTCATAAATATCAACGAAGACTGAGAGTAATGCTCATTTTTATCTCTCCGGATACATTTTTGAACTGCCACAAACCAACCCTATGAAACATACGAGAAGCCATGCTCAATCTTAAAGTATTAGTTTGGTGTGTGCAGTGTGTCCTTATTTCTCTAAGGCGCTAATGGGGCAATTGTTACAGTAATAATTCAGCGATATTTCCGAATCGGTGAAGAATTTTGTTTTAATACATTGTCAATAATCCTGTATCAGTCGAGACAGATGGCTTCAGCAGGATAGTAAGAGTAGCCACATGGCTAGACGCTCCATGGAGACCATATTGTCTCTAGATGCGGAGACAGTTAAAGAGCTACAAGATCTCTAGAAGCACCAGCGTGCGATATTTTGCTTTTACTACCACGTACAGTAAAAAGAGGAAGTATTGTATTCCACCCACAAATTCGATACCGCTATTACATCGAACATGCACGTCAGGACTCCCTGATTCCAAAATATTAACTTTTAGAAACATGTGTGTATGTGTGTGTGTGTGTGTGTGTGCGCGCGCGCGCGCGTCAGCGTAACTATTTCTGCCTCTGTCTGCGAACAGTATTACTAAAAATCTGATGTGTTCCATTCACATGACTTTCTCTATATCTCTGTAAATTATTATTGTTAATAAGCTTATCTTTTTTTTATTTTATGCTAATCGAGAAAAATTAGCAGAAATAATCTTATTTCTTGCTTTATTGTAAGTAGAAGCGAAATAACTGAGTACCATAGGTTAAAGTGAAAGCCAAAAGCTGGTTGCTATGTGACTGATGTTCCTTTGTTTGTATTGACAGGAGTTGACAAATTCCTGTATGAGAAAAGTATGTTTTTCAAAGCTGAAAACAAGAAAAAGGAATATCTCAAAAACGATCAACTCCACGAAAAAAATGTATATCACATAAATTGTATGTTTTAACGTGCTCTACATTTTTTATAGGTTAAGTTTTTGTTCATCTCTTACGGTTTAGTAGCTATGAAAAATCCATTCTGAATAAAATAGTCTTCAGAGGCTATTCCCAGAAAATTCAGAATATACATTTTATTTGTCAGGTAAATAACTTTAATATACGATATTTTAATCAAAATCGTTAGAGCCATTTTTTAGAAAATCAAAATTTTCGAAAAAAGTTCAATGTAAAGGGTAGTTTGCGGTGGGGAGATTTTTCTCAAAATCTTCGTGTCGCATCCCTGGAAAATACTAAACTTAAATACCACGTTTGGTATTTTACCGGCTTTTCGTTTTTGAGCTATCGTGTTCACAGACACACGGACACACACACACGGACCTTTTACTGAAAATACTTTTTTTTGGATACAGGGGACCCTAAAATATATATTTCCGGTGAAATCTCGGTATCGAATTTTTTGGTGGAGGGCAATACATTCTCTATACACTATGTACATAGTGAGTATAGAGAAAGTAAAATGGAAAAATCGGTTAAATAGGTATTTAAATTCAGTTTCTTCCAAAATCGACACGAAAACTTTTAACAAAATCCTTCCACTCCAAACCACCGTTTAGATGAAAGCTTCTAAATGTTCGACTTTCTCAAAAATGAGTCAAAGAATTTTGATAAAAGCTCTATATATTAAGTAACTGTTCATAACAAATGATTATCTTTAATTTTCTGGGAATAACCTGAAAAGCCCTCTTCAGTTTTATGACCTTTGTATTACTGGTGGTAAACTTAAAAAATAGATAAACCTTACTACATAATCATATAGATCCCGTTAATGCAGAAAAAATTTGTCCGAGACTTTCTTTAAAGAATTAACCATGTTCCAGATATTCTTTGGTATTAGTTAAAATTTCCCAATACTTCTACTTTTTCAAAAGGGAAATCGTTAATTATTTTCTTTTTTTCATCCTGGTCACGCATGGATAATGGAATTACAATGCCATCACATCTCTATCCACTCTTAAAAGATTTGACCATTGTTTAAGCACGGTGTAGTCCCCATTACTATTGTATCTATAAGAAAATACGTCGTAATGAGACAATTTTGGCAATGTTTATCACGAATAGCATGAAGCAGATGGAAGAATGAGCGTTTAGAAGAATATTTTGCTGAAGAATAGGTAAAGAAAGTCACGTGAAGGTACTCCATCAATTGTTTTCTTATGGGATATTTGAAGAATATATAAATAATAAAAAAATCTGCCTCCACCGAGCATTAAAGAACTCAAAAAGTTCTCCATGAAGTTGCTGAAATTCTTGTGGACATGTTGCATTGTATAATGAGAAGCGTAGATTGAAGTCGATTTCCCCCGCCATCGTATTCCATCGGTGCTCCATCTTCATTTCATGGATCATCAGTGCCATCGCCTGCGGTGCCATGGTAATAAAAGCGGGCGTTGAACCTATAAAAAAGCAAAAAACAAAAATGAGTGCATAAAATTACCGTGTTTCTCGGTTTAGTTAAATGAGGCAGCGTAAGGACTAATCCTTCTTCAGTCAAATCGTTGTTGAATAATTAGGTTTTGTGTGGAGAAAATGCATCCTTTATTTATTGCCTTGATAATAAAAAATTGCGATTGTATTCTAGGAGCTTGTTGGTTTAGATTTTCACTTTCTCTACATAGGTAGAAAATATATGTATTCTACCCGAAAATTCTATACCGAGATTTCACCAGAAATACACATTTTAGAATCCCTGTATCCAAAAAAGCTTGTTTAGAAAAAGGTCCGCGAGAATTTTCTGGGAAGACCTCTGGATGACTTTTATATAACTGGTAAAACTAAGAATATACACATTACTATACAAACATATAGATCTCATTAAAACACACAACTTATGTCATGTCACTTTTCGTGGAGTTATCAATTTCCGAGATATTCTTTGTTACTGTTTCAGTTTTAAAATACTTAAACTTTTCTCACACGGAAATTTGTCAACTCCTGGCAATATAAGGAAACGAATTACAATCACATAGCAACCACTATCGCTTTAGTCTAATCCATTCCCTGATTTCCCTCCTAATTTTAGGAAAATAAGTAATAAGACCACTCTAGATTAGCATGAAGTAGATGGAAGAAAAGTTTTTAATAGTAATTTTCTATAGAGATGTGGAGAAGGTCATGTTAATGTAACATATCAGATTTTGAAGATTCCAATAAGTGCTATTATTCGTTGCTTCGTTGATTTGTAAGTCTGGCTCCATGCTGTTCAGTAAGTATATCTCGTGTATGCTGTGTGCTTTTATGATTTTTGCTGTGGTTTTACATCTCCTATGTTAGTATTTTTAAGCGTTTTTCGGCTGAGGTGCCTTTTTTGTGTTGATACCTTGTTTTAGGCTGGTGATGCTATTTTATAGTTGAGTGATGATATTGAGTACAAATAATTTATTTTATGATCCCACCAGTTTGCCTATGTGGTCCATAAGAAATAATATAATACATTGTAAAACAATATATATTTATGTAATACATTTTTGTTCTTTGTTAAATATACCAACTATCTGGTCATTGTAAGTGATGTACTATTGAGGGAGCTCAATTATTCTTTTGTTCTTTGCAGCCTGAAACCAAATCATTTATAAATGCCAATTTTAAGCCAGCCACTCCAGATAACGCTAAGTACGGAAATCGGGTATTCATTCAGTTTTCTAAGGCCGCGCTGTGGCCGAGTGGTTAGAGCATTCGTCTCTCACCTAGACGGTTCTGGTTCGATCCCAAGCGACCCTATGTGAGATTTGTGGTGGACAAAGCAGCGCAGGGGCGGGTTTTCTCCAGTTTCCCCCGCTATCGCATTCCACCGGTGCTCCACCTTCATTCCATGTATCGTTGCGCTGCCAGAAGTAGTAAAAGCGGGCGTTAAACACTATAAAAAGTATACAGTTTCTGGAGTTTCAAAACCGATGTTTGAAAAAGGACAGTTACAGTACCTCGCTAATCGTATGATTTTTCAATCCTACAGCGCGAGGACGGTTGTTACTTGAAAAGAGAGAGAGAGAGAGAGAGAGAGAGAGAGAGAGAGACGTTGCATTCACTTGATTCTGTAGTGTTAGTGAGAATATAAATAATTGTTACAAAAGTTTACATTTATAACTACTTTAATCTCATTGAAACAAACCTTTGCAGAAATACATTAGTTACAGATTTAAAGAAGGTCAAGTATATAACAATTGGACGCTATGTGCTGTCTTTAAAATTCCATAGTCTTTCCATAGATTACAAGAAACAACTGAACATTGAGGGAGACAGTGGATATCTCGATAATGGGATAGGGTGGTACTAAAAAGATATTTAAAATACATTGTGTGTTTTAAATAGATCTATATTTTATGGAGTACGTTTTCGTCTATTGCTTATCATGTAACAGTTATACAAGATTGTACAAATTTCTTTCGCTGAAGCGTCTATTCCCAGAAAATTCAAGATACGTATTTCATTTATCAAGAAGGCATGTTTAATTTATAGTATCTGCTTTATTAAAAATCGGTAGAGTCATTTTGAGACAGCGTGATATTTTCAAAATCCTTTATATAAAGGATAGGTTGGAGGGGGGGGAGCTGTGTTTAAAATCCTCGTGTCGTGTCGTGTCCTTGGAAGTTTGGAATTTAACCGAATTTTACGTTTTTCATAGACGTACTCAAGGAAGTTTTCCTAAATATGATATTTTGGATTAATGTAGCCTTAAAGGTGTTTTTCGTATGAAATTTCCTTATCGAATTTTTGGATAGAATACAATTATTCCCCTACTTAGTATAGTTAGTAGCGAAAGTAAAGCAAATGTGTCAAACTTTTGGAGCAAGACTTGGCGAAACACACATCATGTAAGTAATCAACCAACCAGAAACAAATCACAAGTAACCTGTTTCATATACAGATGTGAATAATACTGACAAATGGTCAGAATATCTGCATACCACATTGAACAAACGTTCTAGAGAACAGCAATAAAAATAAATACATTACAGTACAATGGCATGGACAGTTAACATTTTCCATCTAATAACAACAACAGAATAGCTAAACAGTTACAGCGCCTCAATTTAAAACTCTGCTAAAATAAAATAAAAAATATGATGTGTTCCATTCACATGAGTTTCTCTACATCTCTGCAAAAAATATTGTTAAAAAGCTTATGCTTCTATTTACATAATGGTAATCGAGAAAAAATTAGCAGAAATAGTCTTATTACTTGCTTCCTTGTTTGTAGAGCGAAATAAGGGAGTACCATAGGTTAAAGTGATAGTCAAAAGCTGGTTGCTATGTGACTGAAGTTCCTTTGTTTGTATGGATAGGAGTTGAGAAATTCCTGTATTAGAAAAGTATAAGTTTTTCATAGCTGAAATCAAAAACAAGGAATATCTCAAAAACAGTCAACTCCACGAAAAAAATGTATGTAATATAAATTATGAGTTTTAAAGTACTCTACATTTGATGTGTGGTAAGTTTTTGTCCATTTCTTACAGTTTAGCAGTTATGCTAAATTCCGTAAAATTTACCCAGCATAAAGTAGTCTTCAGTGGCTATTCACAGAGAATTCAAAATATACATTTTGTCAGGTAAATATCTTTAATATACGATGTTTTAATCAAAATCGTTAAAGCCATATTTTAGAAAATCAAAATGTTCGAAAAAAGTTCCAGGGTAGTTTGGGGTGGGGGGATTTTTCTCAAAATCTTCGTGTCGCATCCTTGGAAGATACTAAACTTAAACACCAACTTTGGTATTTTACCAACTTTTCGTTTTTGAGTTATCGTATTCACAGACACTCACACACACGGACCTTTTTCTGAAAATACTTTTTTTGGATACAGGGCATCCTAAAACATATATTTCCAGTGAAATCTCGGTATCGAATTTTTGGGTGGAGTGCAATAGCTTCTCTATACACAATGTACATAGTACGTATAGAGAAAGTAAAAATCTTTGAATACCCTGAAACTAATCATAACAATCATGAGAATACACTCAAATGTAAAATGTATAGAAGTCCGAAACACATCAGCAGACACGATGCAAACATGTGTTACAAAGAACGGATGGCAAGGCAGATTACAACAAAGTAAACACTAAAACAGTGCAGCCATATAAGACAAGTTATAATAAAACTAAACTGAAAACCACCAACCTACATTACAGTAGCAAGAAAACGCTTTACTCAGTGACAAAATTTCCACCGTATATTTCGGCGGATAAGCCGACCTTCAGATAAATTCCATTCACATGACTTTCTCTACATCTCTGCAACAAATGATTCTACTTGCTTCGTCTAATCGAGAAAAAAATTAGCAGAAATAGTCTTATTACTTGCTACTTTGTAAGTAGAAGGGAAATAAGGGAGCACCATAGGTTAAAGTGATAGTCAAAAGCTGGTTTCTATGTGACTGAAGTTCCTTTGTTTGTATAGACAGAAGTTGACAAATTGTTGTGTGAAAAAAGTATGTTTTTCAAAGCTGAAACCAAAAACAAGGAATATCTTAAAAACGATCAACTCCACGAGAAAAAATTACGTAACATGAATTGTGTGCTTTAACGTGTTCTACATTTTTTATGTTTTAAGTTTTCATCCATCTCTTACGGTTTAGCAGTTATGCAAAATTCCGTAAAATTCATCCTGAATAAAGTAATCTTCAGAGGCTATTCCCAGAAAATTCAAGATATACATTTTCTTTGTCAGGTAAATATCTTTAGTATATGATATTTTAATCAAAAATCGTTAAAGCCATTTTTAAGAAAATCAAAATTTCGAAAATTTTTCCATGTAAAGGGTAGTTTGCGATGGGGGGATTTTTTTGAAAATCTTCGTGTCGCATCCTTGTTTTTGAGCTATGCTGCCCACAGACACACACACACACACACAGACAGTCAGGCAGACACACACATTTCTGAAAATGCTTTTTTTTTTATTCACGGGGTCTCAAAACATAGATTTCCGGTGAAATCTCAGGATCGAATTTTTGGGTGCAATACAATACATTCTCTATACACTATGTACATAGTACGTATAGAGAAATTAAAATGGAGTTTTATTTATGGACGCTCTCTAACTACTGTGGTTCTCAGCGTTTCGTTCTATCCTGTGTGTGAAAGACCAATTAATTTTGTTCAGAGGCCTCTTTTTCAGGCTTTAGGTTCTTTTACGCGCTAAGGAATTTTACGCCCGAAAAAATTCATCGTCCTTCATCCAGGTTTGAACCCACGACCTTGGGTATATGAAATCTAGCATAGTAATCGCTATACCATGGAGGGTGATGATCTTCGGATAGAATGAGGTATACATTTTCGTCTACCGTATGTCTGACCTACAAAACGATCCCCAAACTATCAACGGCCTCTACATTTAGTTTAAAATAGTGATCATCTGGATAATAACACATGCAATGATTCGGGTAATGCCCTAGAATATTTACAAAATGAAACAAGGAAATAATTAGATGATGGGTGGCAAAAAGTCGTATACGAAAGACTCAGGTATGCGGGCTTGATGCATTTGATGTTTTGGGTGGTTTCGTGATCAAATCATAAGAAAAAAGTGAATGTGTACACAGTGATCAAATCCTTAAAAAAGTGTGGGATTTCCAATGCTACGGATGACACTGAGAACGATTTGTTGTGGGATACTGATAACAAAGCGGAAATCGATTCACAAGGCGCAGAATTGGGCCCATATGCCGAGATTCTCATCAAGGAAAGTGAAGAGATCGACTTTCTTTAGATGACATTGCAGGGTTTTAAATGTAGTGATTTATTTTATAATGGTTTTAGTTTGTATAAATTTCAATCTATATTTTATATTTTCCGTATAAAACAACCCCGATTTTGGATCCCTTTTTAAGCCTTAACTATCGTCTTATCTGCCGAAATATGGCAATTCAAATAACTCAAATTCAAAATAGTATCTAAAATAAAGCACCTACACGAAAACCCACCAGAAATTACACATACACACAGGCTGTATTATTTATATTTGTGTCACATTTACGCCCTTCCAATATTAAAACAGTAAAAAAAGCTCATATGAACATGGTTCCGCACGTCATTAACTGTTTAGTTCCGGGCCAACATTTAAGGTTATAGAAATTGCTCGAAGTGGCTTTCTCTTGCTTCAATGCATGATTTATTTCTGTGCACCATGCAATCGGGCACTGTGCTAGAAATTCATGACTCTAAGAAAATAAACAGTTTTACACTTGGCGAACTTTAATTGCCGATTAATGAAATCTATATATGGATAAATGCACGTATTAACTCTTTTTTTTAGCACTTTTTCAACATTTTCCATAATTAAAATGCTCCATAGGATGAAAAATTTAAAAACAATTTGCTTCTAAGTTTTTATACTGTCTTTAAAAAGTACATTCAATAAAAAAAATACATATTTTTTCGAAATAATGTTCTGATTTTGGAAACATTAAGACTTCTGCAGAGTAGAATACGTAATAATTTTCTACAATAAAATTTAATATGATAGTGTTTTTTAGCTGATTTTCTGTAAAGTTGGATTTCTGTTCTGAATGTTTTTTAAAAATTCATGGTGTAACACAGTTTTGCCATAACATTGAATTTAAACAATAAAACATTGAAGAGTTTTGAAACATACAAAAAGTATGACTGGTATAAATTTCAACAAGGTATCTCACTTTGGATATGCCAATTTTCGTAGAACATTACCATATAAAATATATATTTGTTTCATACGCTATATGAAATTATGATTTAACAGTTTTACAAAATTATACCTACACTCATTGCAAGTGAAGAGGATTTCACAGGATATTCTCAGAAAATTCAATATATACTTTTTGTTTGTCATGTATATCTTTCAAACATCGTATTTTAGTAAAAATTGTTTAAAGCCGTTTTAAGAAATTAATAAAAAAAAAAAAAATAAAAAAAAAAACTTTCATTTGACGAGTAGCTTGACATAGGGTAATTTTCTTGAGCATCTTGTGTCACGTCTTTGGAAGATTCTAAACCTGAATAAGTAGAGCTCCAGTAACTCGAGTCCCGATATTTCAAAGCTGGTCTTAAGAAAATCTAAATTTTAAATAAAACTAGAGCAGAGTCCTGTTTTATATGTTGTCCAAATGCACGTTTTACGCACTTCCGAATGTGCTACATTTTGAACTTTCCTTCACTGTTCCATGTACAATACAGATAAAACTGTCTCACTTAGGACTTTCGTTCATGAAGCACAGAAATAACCTAATCCTCAGACTGCTAATACCTTTCAATTACAGACTGACGGGTACCGTTAGGTTGATGGTGTGAGCTTGCTCTTTCTTTGTTGACCCTTCACTAATTATGAATGTGTTCAATTAACTGTAGTGCATTCCAGCCTTGCAGAAAAAACTGATGTGTTACACTCACATAACTTTCTCTAGCTGCTCTACGAAACTCCTACAAAAGATTCTTCTTTGTAAACAATGCTAATCAAGATAAATGTTAGCAGAATGTTATTACTTAGTTCCTAATAAGTAGAAGGGAATAAGCGAATGCACTATGCTAAAGTGATTGTCAAATGTTTTAAAAGCTATCGTTATGCGATTGTCATTGCAAATCACTTCTTTGCTTGGCCAGGAGTAGAACAAAAGAAAAACAGGCACTTCCTGTGTGAGAAAAGTTTAAGTACTTCACAATTGAAACCAATAACAAGGGATATCTCGAAAATATATCTCCATAGAATATCTCCACAACAAAAACGTAAAGGACAAAAATCGTGTCTTTTGTCATGAAGTACATTTTTTGTGCAGTACTTTTTTTCTGGCTCTTACGGTTTAGCAGTTAAGCAAAATTCAGCAAAATTCATCCAAAATAAAGAGGTCTTCAGAGGCTATTCCCAAAAAAATTCGAGATATACATTTTATTGTAACTCCATGGCACGACGGCTCACGGGGAACCTTGGCCTACCGCCCGGCCGCTGCGTCCCCCATCTCGGTCCACTACAGACGTCATGGATGGGGTGCAGTATTGGAGGGTGAGACGTGGTCAGCGCCTCGAGCCCCTCCCGGCCGGTTAATGCGGTCCTCACGACCTGGAGCCGCTACTTCTCCATCAAGTAGCTCCTCAATTGGCCCCCCAGGGACCTCACGAGGCTGAGTGCACCCCGGTTCAGGCCTCCCAGCGGGGGAAAAATCCCTACACTGGTACTGGGGATCAAACCCAGGTCTCCCGCTCGGTAGGCAGCTGCGCTACCACCGCGCTAAGGAGACGACCATACATTTTATTTCGGACATAAATATCTTTAACATACGGGATTTTAATCAAAATCGTTAGCCATTTTTAAGAAAATCAATTTTTTCGAAATTTGTTCCATGTAAAGGGTAGTTTTTAGTAGGGGGATTTTTTTGAAAATCTTCGTGTCGCATCCTTGGAAGATACTAAACCTAAATAGCAAGTTTGGTATTTAACGGTCTTTTTGTTTTGGGGCTATGCTGTCCACAGACACACACACACACACACACACACACAGAGACAGACAGACACATACACACACATACACGGACTCAGGGGGCCCCAAAACATATATTTCCGGTGAAATCTCGGTATCGAGAGTACATATGGGACTAGAGAAAATAAAAATACTGTATTGGTACAGTAATCAATACTCGGCGGCAGTCATTAAAATACGCTTAAATAATACATTTTACAGCAGTAACAGAGAGACCGTTGTTGCCGATGGTACTCGTAGATACAGCACTGAAATGAGCTCACCTGAGTCACGTTAATTTTAAATTGTTTTACCTTCCTATTGTGTGAGTCCTCGACAGGAAAACTTCTTTAAAATGTAACTTATGCTTTTGCAACTTGTAAATGTTAGCTCATATTTATATACATAATAAGGTATGCACTATATTGTTGTTATTTATTTATTTTTAACCATTATTATGTTCATTATTCATGATTTACCCATTATTTAGTGATATTTCTGTATAATCCGAGTTTTTCTTCTAATTCAAGGTAGCCTCAGCCCCAGTTAGCTAGGGTTACCTGGGCTCTACTATACCAAGTTTGTACTCTACTGTACTGGTATTTGTTGGGCATTTCGTTTATACACCCGAAGCTTTCCTTTTATAAACATTATTTTTCTTTTATTATTCAGAGATCTCAAAACACGTGCTTCCAGCGAAATCTCTGCATCAAATATTTGGGTGGAATTCAATACCTTCTCTACCTACTAGGTGCGTGAAAGTAAAAGTAAGAATTGCGATTCTTTTGTTTTTGTTTCTTATTTTTTGATCAGAATTTTGAGACAGTCCAAAGGGCAAAGGTAGAAAACAGTTGCTCATACGCTGATTGGTTAGTATAATGGTTTTTTGTGTAGCCGCTGGTTCAGAAACGTGACGTTCTAATTTGACCAAAGAATACCAAGATCATTAGAAAATAAACTGCAACATATAAGGAAATTGCTGTTCCCGATTCTTGCATTGTATAAGAAAAAATATACTACTATATAGTATTACTACATAGTAAGGAGAGGAAATGTTGCATTCCACCAAAAAAGTCGATACCGAGAATTCATCGGAAATACGCATTTTGAGTCTCCCTAAAAAGCCATTTTTACTTTCTCTAGCCCCATATTTACAATGTACATAGTGATAGAAAAGGTATTGTAATGCACCCAAAAATTCTATACCGAGATTTCACCGGAAATATATGTTTTGGGGTCCCCTGAGTCCGAAAAAAGCATTTTTAAAAAAAGGTCCGTGTGTGTGTGTGTGTGTGTGTGTGTGTGTGTGTGTGTGTGTGTCTGTGGACAGCATAGCCCCAAAACGAAAAGACCGTTAAATACCAACTTGGTATTTAGGTTTAGTATCTTCCAAGGATGCGGCACGAAGATTTTAAAAAAAAATCCTCCCTATTAAAAACTACCCTTTATATGGAACAAATTTCGAACATTTTGATTTGCTTAAAAATGTCTCTAACGATTTTGATTAAAATCCCGTATATTAAAGCTATTTATGTCCGAAATAAAATGTAGGTATATCTCGAATTTTGGGGAATAGCCTCTTAAGACCTCTTTATTCTGGATGAATTTTGCTGAATTTTGCTTAGCTGCTAAACCGTAAGAGATAGAAAAAAAAAAAACTCACTGCACAAAAAATGTACATCACGACAAAACACACAATTTATGTCCTTTACGTTTTTGTTGTGGAGGTAACTGTTTCTGAGATATTCCTTTTTATTTGTTTCAATTGTGAAGTACTTAAACTTTTCTCAGACAGGAAGTGTCCGCTTTTCTTTTGTTCTACTCCTGGCCAAGCATAACGAACATTTGACAATCATTTTAACATAGCGCATTCCCTTATTCTCTTCTATTTATTAGGAACTAAGTGATAACATTCTGCTAATATTTTTCTCGATTAGCATTGTGTACAAAGAAGAATAATCTTTTGTAGGAGTTTTGCAGAGCAGCTAAAGAAAGTCGTGTGAGTGTAACGCATCAGATTTTTAGTAAAGTGTCCGTGTGTGAAACTATATGTACAGCATAACTCAAAGACGTAAAATTGGTTAAATACAAAACTTGGTATTTATTTAAGTTCAGTATTTACTAAAGATTTGACACGTAAATGTTCAACAAAATCCCTCAGCCAAACTACTCTTTACATGGAAGATTTCTCGAAGTCTTCATTGATTTTGCCAAGCACAATGAACTTCCAATTTTGTCAAGCACAAAAATAAATGATATTGTATACGTATACAATCGTAATGATACTCTGCATAATATATTTCAATAACGGCCTTTTTTTATTAAACTATAATGTAATTTGCTATTCTTTGCTAATATAAGTAAGCACATATTGAATATGTAAGTACAAAAGATGGTAGAAAGTATCTAATTTGAAACCAGAAACTGTAGTTGCAACAAGAACACTTTGAAAAGTTTAATTGTGACTTTTTTGGTGAACATATTTCTGCCCTACAGGGTATTAAAAAAATTAGTTCAAATTTGTCGTGTGGTGGTAGAAAACATCCATTTGAGTGTTTTAATATAATTAATTAACCTTGGAACAGAAATGCATTATTATCATTAATAATACCTCGAGTGCTTTTATCTCATAGATAATTCACGACCGAAGCGAAGCGACGGGGTAAGACAATTCAGCGAAATAGACTATTAATAATTTATAATATATAGGAAGGCAGATTTTATAAGGTTATGTTTGCAATACTTACTGTAGTTCTCAAATGGCAGATGAAGCATTCGACCATGTTTATTTACCAATTTTTTTCTTTCTTTCTTCACTGCATCCTGAATTATGAAATGGCCGACCGTGTGTACACCCAATGTACGGATATCGATAGCAACAATAGAAATAGGGAACAATTATTTTATTTCAGCCTTTAATAATTAGTATATGAAATGGAAACAAACGTAACTTTATTCAACAATTATTAAAGGTGAAGGATGGATCGCTGGATTATCACCTTGTTACCAATAACCAAGATGGAGATTAAACAAATGAACATCAGGTGCGGCAAGATTTCAAAGAAATGCACATCAGCTGTGATAAGATGTTTCGACAATATCGTTCCAGTCAAATGACTGCGATTGGTTGAAATTACCTAATCTCGGCCATTGAACTGGCGCTTTAATAGTTGAGCTAAATTGTCGGTGTAAAGAATTCAATACTGTTGGACACCTATGGTTAATGTAACGAAAAGCAAAGCTGGAAATGCCTTCCATTGACCTGGTTGCAGAGTTTTCTCAGTCCCAGGCGCTTTAATAGTTGAGCTAAATTGTCGGTGTAAAGAATTCAATACTGTTGGACACCTATTGTTAATGTAAGGAAAAGCAAAGATGAAAATGCCTCCCATTGACCTGGTTGCAGAGTTTTCTAAGTCCCAGGCGCTTTAATAGTTGAGCTAAATTGTCGGTGTAAAGAATTCAATACTGTTGGACACCTATGGTTAATGTAAGGAAGAGCAAAGTTGGAAATGTCTCCCGTTGACCTGGTTGCAGAGTTTTCTAAGTCCCACCATGGATTGCTGAACTCTTTAAGTAACATTTCTGGCTGCTCCCTGAATTACATGCTCCTTTGCCACGATTATCACAGCAAACTCTCCTTCTGTGTCGCATATATAAGACATTTCTCCAAAAAATTAATCCAACGATGTAAAATTTGGAGACCTTGAAAACCATGGAAAAAGTGCACCTCGACCAATCCAAGCACCTGGAAATTTTTGTTTAGGAAGTCGCTGACGACACGTTTAAAGCAGGTAGCGGTACTTTCGCTGTAATCAGGTTCTATAGCTTAAGCTGAGAGGAATTTCTTCCAAGAATTCTGTGAACAGTATTTCTCTGAGAAAATCGAGATACTGTTAACCTGCCAAACGAGGGGGAATAGATCAAGATCCAAGAAGATATTGCATACAACAAATTCCGCCCAAACATTTATGCAACATTTCTGTTCAAATTAATGCTCTATGTTGCACGCACAGATTCCTAGTGACATTTGCGCTTAAGTATAGTTTAGTGGTATTTCTGCAAAGGTGCAATTAAGAGTAATTTTTCCAGGAAACTTGCTTGGTCACTATCCCTAAAGTCCATCTTCTCTCAAAAAACTGGCAGTGAGGTAATTCACTATTTGTCTAATGAATTCTGACCATAAGCACATTATTCTCTTGGTATACTTGTTAGCTGAAGTTTTACAGAAAATTATGGAGAAGACAGAAATCACTAAGGGTAAGCAATTATTGGTTTTCAATGGTCATAGATATTGAAAGCATTATACAGAATGATTCAAAAATATTTTTACAAAGTTTGGAGACAGGTTCCTTACATCAAAATAAGAAAAAATGTTCATATAAACATATGCTCCAAAACCCTTCGTTCTCGATCTATTGAGATCCAAAATATGATTAATAAAAACATTTTAAAGTGACACATTATTCTATTTTTGACGTTTTCAGCTTGTTAGGAGGTGTTCGACATTAACACCACGTATAAAAATGATAAAAAGGTCCGCCTCTTGCGCCTTGACACACATGCACTCGTCAAATACTTCCAGTCGATGTCGTATGATTTCGCAGATTAGTTTCTTCATCCGGGATGTCTGCAAATAAACCAATTGTTTATAATGCCCCCAAAGGATAAAAATCTCAAAAGATTGACGTTGGGAGAACGTGCAGGCCTCTTCTATCTATTTGTCATGCTAGATACCAGAAAGTACATCTCGAACTTTGGGACTAAAATGTGTTAGAGCATCACAAGCTTCTTCTTATTGCAGAGGCATATTTTCTGCTCTTAAGTTTGGGGGAGTGTGCTGAATGAGGACCCTGTAGACAGCACTGTAAGGCGTGCTGGGGAAATGTATTACACATCTGATAAATGACAAATATTAACAAGTAGCTATGGCAACACAAGGTTTACTCTGCAGGGTAAAATGGGTCAAAGCCTTCTATGAAATTAGGTCGGACCCGGAAAGCTGTTGAAGGTGACTTTCATTAAAATTTTGATAACGCGAAAATGAAGCGTTTTAGAGCATATGTTTATATGAATTTATCTTCTTGTTTCGCTGTCAGGAATTCTTTCCCAAACGTTGTAAAAATATTTTGAATCATCCTGTACAAAAAAGGTAAACGTAATCCACTGGCGATGTATAAATGAGAAGACCAAAATCTGCAAGGGACGCATTTGAACAGAAAACAAATTTGTACTTGATTTGATGCCCGATTTTTCACTTTTGAGTTATGTTTTTCTCACACATACACACACAAATGGACATTTTTTCTAAAAACGTCTTTTTTATTCAGGGTATTTCCGGTGAATGGATTCATAAGGCATAAGGGCGCTCAACGGCTAATGGTTATAAGCGTCCGTTTAGGGTGAAATCTCGGTATAGATTTTTTAAGTGAAATGCAATATTTTCTCTACCTACTATATACATTGCGCGCGGTAGAGAAAGTAAGAGCAGTAAAGCTGGGAAGATTATGTTGCAGTCTTGATTTTTCTCAAAAATTCACTATTTCATAAGCTACCAGATGGGCCGAGGGTGGGAGGAGGGAGAAAACATACTCAGTTTTAGTCTGGCTATCTGAAACCTGAGGTAATTGAAAAGGGACGGGTTTTATTTATTTATTTATTACATTTCTAATTATTTATAATGAATTAAATATATTATTGACAAATATTTTAAATTCTGAGTAGCAACACTGTTTTCTAATAATGTGGTTTAGTGGTGGAGTGAAAGATTTATTGCAGAAGTCAAAGTACATTATTAATCTGAACCGTTTCCTTAAGTTAAAGAGTAAATGATTAACATTCTGTATTGGATGTGAACAGGCACATGTTGCACTGTTTTGACTCACTATTTTAAATCGTTCAAGATATGATTCAAAATTTCCATGTTTAGTAATGAATTTTATTGTATCATTGTAAATGTAGGCTCAACATGGTTTATCTAAACTATATTGACTTTCGGGAAAGAAGATCTGCTTTCTTGTCATATTGAGTTCCAACTGTTAAGCATACCTTTTCTTAAAGCGTTCTTTACCAACGATATTGGGCATTTCGTATATTCATCTTCTGTAACTAATTTAGAGGCTGATTTTGTAAGTTTATCAGCTCTTTCATTGTCTACGATTCCAGTATGACCACGTACCCTGCATAAACATAACTGTTTTTGTAATGGTATATTGTATTTCTGTTATCGACTGCAATAGGATTTACATTATATTTATCACGTATTGCTTCAAGCGCAGCTTAGGAATCGCTTTGGATTTTAGCATTCTGTAGATTAGCTACACTCCATTCAATTCCTTTCTTTATGGCTGAAATACCGTGCACATTGATGCAACTGTCACTGTGCGCAAAAGTCATTCAGCAGAACTGTTCCGCACCTGTTGCACGAGGGTTAAAGTGAAAGTACCATATGAATTTCTATTGTTGGAAATACCTTAACGGGTAAACTTGGCCTCATTTATCCATAACACATTGCGGGAAAGTCTGGAAGTTTCAGACGTTGCTTTGTGTAACACTAGCAAAAGCCACATCGAACACGAAACTCATCAACTTCAAGTTCCTGAACTTTCGTATGCGAAGATTCCCGTGAACAAATGAATGGTTCAAACAGTGCTCTTACCAAGCTGAAGACCTCGTGCCAGAGCTCGAGTGAGTTTTGAGGTCTGTCGTTAAACTGCTCTTCTAACTCTGTTGTATATATCCTTCTCCAAATTATATTTTACATTGACAACCCCGCTCTCTCTCATACGCCGATCAATCACAAGACATGTTCTCTTATTTGGTTAACGCCTGTTTGGGAGCGCCCTGTTGTCACATGTACTTTGGATATATACACTCGAACTTTGGCGCCCAGCTGCGATCGGTCAACCAGTTCAATGTATATCGTGAATGGCACATTACCATACAACGAAATACGATCTGTACTGCTATTTAAGGCTATTGTAAGGCATTCGTTTTTCACCGACACTTTAACTCTCCTTTTTATATTTTTAGTATTTCGAAGTACACATATCAATACGGAGATATAAAATGCAAAAGAATTTAATTTGGTGGATTTTCTCATTGTTTACTCTTGACAAAATTGCATTCAGATGGGTGGGATGTTTTAGAAAACAGAATGAACGAATGAAGCGTCTCTTTTAGCTATCGTTAACCTAGCGTGTCTTTGTTTCCCCCCACACTTTTTGCTATCTATTTTAATGTTGTTCTTACAGGTTCATTCATTTGTTTCCGAACACCAGATAGCTTCAACTATTTTCATTTCACACTTTTCATACAACTTAAATAATAATCTACATTATTACTTTGGTTTTTTTCTTAGTTTATCAAGGTTTTGTATCTTGTTAGCTTCTTCTTCCATAAGGAAAAACGTTTATGTGAAATGCAAAATAAATGATCTACATAACACCTCACAGTGTTCCACACACTAACATTTCCTTACAAACTAGTGTTAACCTTTATTTGCACAGTGTCTTTTGCCTCAGGCCTATGAGTGGAATAGATTGGATGACTTTTGTTTTCCATACACAATAAATGAAAAATGTTATCAGTTTCCAGCTTCCTTTAAAAGCATGTTTCTCAAATCTTATCAACATTTTCCCTTGCTTGGGCTCCGTTGTCAACCCAATAACAACGAGTTTCTTGTTGCTGGCTTTCCTACTGCTTGGATATAGAATTTTCCGAAAGAGTTTTATTAAAAACAATTAACGCTCATATTAAAATATAGACTACAAACAGGTATCAGCAATCTTATTTTCTTTAGCTAAGAAAATGACCTTGTTGTGTTCTATAAAAATTGAGACGCTTTTTGACTGCTTTGGTTCTCAGCTACCATTTTATATTGGGTATGAAGACCGATTAATTTTGCTCAAAGATCTTTTTATCAAGCTTGAGGTTCTTTTACGTGCCGTAAATCTACGATAAGAAATCACTCTTTAATTCTCTTCAAAGGATTTTTACGTCCGAAAAAATTCTTCGTCCTCCCATCAGTTTGAACCCGTGACCTTGGGAACCAAAGGCTAGCATCTTACCCCTAGACCTAGGTGGATTGTTGTAATCTACACCACCTATTATCTACATAATGCATAGAGAAGGTATTGCACTCCATCCAAAAATTCGGCAAGACTTCGTCGTAAATACATGTTTTGAGGACCCCTGAATAAATAAGAAAGTATTTTCAGAGAAAGGCCGGTGTACTTTAGCTGCAAACAGTATAGCTAAAAAGCGAAAATACCGTTAACATTTGGTATTTAAGTTTAACATCTTCTAAGGAAGATATTCAAGAAAATTCCCGCACCCCAAATTACACTTTACATGGAAAATTTGTTGAACATTTTGACTTTCTCAAAAATGGCTCTAGCTGTATTGATGAAAATACCGCATATTAAGAATATTTATATGACAAATAAAATGTTCATCTTGAATTTTCTGGCAATAGCCTCTGAAGACCTCTTCATTTTCAATTACTTATATATAACCGGTAAACCATAAGAGATGGACAAAAACTTTTCGTTTCGCGGTCGGCTTACCTTCCCCTTAGTTAGAACTGACACCCCTCTAGGACTTACAAGCGGATGCCTAGTAGTCAGAAGCCTGTCGGGCAACCAAGGCACCTGGAGAACCTGGAACGAGTGGTGAGCCAGGCATGAGAGTGAGGAAGTGGATGATGTGAAATGCAAGCGAAATGGTTGATAGAAAAGATGATGATGGAGCAAATGGTGGAATGAATGGCGGGAGAAATCGATGAACCCGATGAAAACCTTTCGTCCACCCAATACGGGCGCTTGGGATCGAATCCAGTCCGCCTAGGTGGGAGGTGAGCAGTCTAACCACTCGGCCATGGCGCTCAGACAAAAACTCGTTAACATACAAGTTATGTTATATAGTACTTTTTTTTCAGGGACTAACCGTTTCCAAGATATTTCTTCTTATTGGTTTCAATTTTAAAATACCTTTATTTTTTCTCAATAGAAGTCGTCCATGTTTCTGTTGTTTTACTCTTGGCCATGCAAGGAAATGAATTTCAATACCAATCGCATAGCAACAGTTTTTAAAATATCTGCCTTTAGTATAGTGTATTCCCATTTCTGGATTATCATGGAGTAGAAAGAAGAATGATCTTTTATAAGAACTTTGTTTATAGAACATCTAGAGAAAGTCATGTGATGGAGGAAACAAGATTTTTAAAATACATTTCCAAATAATGCGTTTACCTAAGTCCGTCTTGAAACTTGGCAACACTGATGGTAATATTTTAAGTCACACCACGCCTTGTGATAGTAGCCGTTCCTTCACAATAGGAAGATAGCTGTTAGCGAGTTCTAGGATGTGGTGGTTATACTTATACGAAGACCATCCTGAAAGTGACAGACGGTTATCATCACAAAACTTTATATACAACGTTACATTACCTTACTCTTGTCAACATATTTACTGTCACGTGGTACCAGCTTTTCAATACCGATGTTATACTTTTCTACCTCCGAAGAACTTATTCGTTTTTTGGAATGCAAAAAATGTTCGGCCAATCGAATTTTATAGGCAAGTAACGCATCCGTATGATGATAATGCAATGAACGAATTTTCAGTGAGGAAATAGCATATAATTTACGAGTAGTCAAGGAAGAACTAGTGCGTACGATAAGGGCCGGTGTGGAAGTTCATCAATCGTTATAGAGGATTTGAAAGCAAATGTTGAAAAAATCAGATGTGCTACATTCACATGCCTTTCTCTACATCTCTGCAACAAATGTTATTAAACAGCTTATGCTTCTATTTACTTCATGCAAATCGAGAAAAAAATTAGCAGAAATACTTATTACTTTCTTCCTTGTAAGTAGAAGCGAAACAAGGGAGTACCATAGATTAAAGTGATAGTCCAAAGCTGGTTGCTATGTGACTGAAGTTCTTTTGTTTTAATGGACAGGAGTTGACAAACTCCTATATGAGAAAAGTATAAGTTTTTCGAAGCTGAAACCAAAAACAAGGAATATCTTAAAAACGACCAATATCTCAAAAATGATCCATGAAAAAATGTATATAACATAAATTGTGTGTTTTAATGTGCTCTACATTTTTGTGTGATAAGTTTTTGTCCATCTCTTACGGTTTAGCAGTTATGCAAAATTCCGTAAATTTCATCCAGAGTAAAGTAGTCTTCAGAGGCTATTCTCAGAAAATTCAAGATATACATTTTATTTTTCAAGTAAATATCTTTAATATAGGATATCTTTAATATACGATATTTTAATCAAAATCGTTAGAGCCATCTTTGAGAAAATCAACATTTTCGAAAACAGTTCCATGTAAAGGGTAGATGGGGGTGAGGGAACTTTTCTCAAAATCTAGGTGTCGTATCCCTGGAAGATACTAAACTTAAATACCAAGTTTGGTGTTTTACCGACTTTTCGTTTTTGAGTTATCGTGTTCACAGACATAGACACACACTCGGACCTTTTTCTGTAAATCCTTTTTTTGGACACAGGGGACCCTAAAACATATATTTCCGGTGAATCGAATTTTTGTGTGGAGTGCAATACCTTCACTATACACTATGTACATAGTACGTACAGAGAAAGTAAAAAACGTGATTTTTAAACCTTCGAAGTTCTCTCGGGCTCCCAGCCAAATGTAAATATGGTGAGGCACCAATGTTTCGAGAGCATACATTGTTCCCGTCTTCAGGATTATTGAAAACTACAGCTACCAGGAAAACTACAGCTCTTATTATAGTGATTTTTAAAGGTTTTACATTTTTACTTTCTCTTGCCCCGTATGTACAATGTACATAGGGATAGAGAAGTATTGCATTCCACCCAAAAATTCGAAGTCGAGATTTCACCGGAAATACATATTTTAGGACCCCCTGAATCCAAAAAAGGCATTTCCAGAAAGAGGTCCGAGTGTGTGTGTGTGTGTGTGTGTGTCCGTGTGTCCGTGTGTCTGTGAACACGATAACTCAAAAACGAAAAGTAGCTAAAATACCAAACTTGGTATTTAAGTTCAGTATCTTCCAGAGATGCGACACGAAGATTTTGAGAAAAATCGCCCCACCCCAAACTACCCTTTACATCTAACTTTTTTCGAAAATTTTGATTTTCTTAAAAATGGCTCTAACGATTTTGATTAAAACATCGTATATTAAAGATATTTACCTGACAAATAAAATGTATATCTTGAATTTTCTGGGAATAGCTTCTAAAGATCTGTTTATTCTGGATGAATTTTGCTTAACTTGGCATAACTAGTAAATCGTAAGAGATAGTCAAAAACTTACTGTACAAAATATGTAGGCCTTGTTAAAATACACAGCTTACGTCATATACATTTTTTTCGTGGAGCTTACCGTTTTCTAGGTATTCATTGTTATTAGTTTCAGTTGTGAGGTAGTTATACTTTCTGAGACGGGAGTGTCCGTTTTTCTTTTGTTCTACTCCTGGCCAAGAAAGCGATTTGTATTGACAATTGCATAACGACAGCTTTTAAAACATTTGACTGTCGGTTTAGCCTAGTGTATTCCCTTATTTTCTTCCTACTTATAAGGAACTAAATAATAACATTGTAGTAATGAGTACCTCGATTAGCAAGGTGCAGGAAGAAGAATAATGTTATGTAAGAAGTTTGTAGAACAGCTAGAGAAAGTCATGTGTGTGTAACACATCAGATTTTTTCTTAACACATTTTAAGAGGATGTCTTATTAATATACACCGAATGAATACGCAAGTGGTATATAGACGTAGTGTTAAATTCATTCTGAGGTTAGAAGGATGGAATGAAATGCCTGTTGGGGGCGGTGTAGTTGTTTTCTTTATATTTACTACTCCTTCGTCCTTCTCAAAGTGACTCATGTGGCCGTCATCGGATCACTTTCCCTTGAAGCAGCCATAGAAGATTGAATCATTACTTGTCACACAGACTATTTGTGGTAAGAAACCTCAAAATGGGAGCACAAGGCAAGTCTGTGCTCTTTGATCTCCCAACTGTGGTAATAGGTATCTGCTGGCCTGAGTCGAATTTTGTGACGTAGTTATTCCATTCCAACGAACTTACCCTTCTGCATCTGAACTCTTGGCATTTAAATCCGATTTCTTTTGACCGGAATCTGTATTTTTTTCCGCAAGCAATAACAGCTATAAGCTGTCGCGACAAATGCAAAATGAATGCCCTTAAGTGATATTTAGTGGATCACTGCAAAGTTTGTGAAGTTTGCAGACAATATTCTGGACACGCCAAAGAATACTTGCGGAAGAAATGGGTTGTTGAACATGCCTTTATATGTTTGGCGGTTTTTCTTAACATTTTTACATTCTATACTTTTTACGTATAGTAAGTAGAGGAAGTATTGCTTTCCACCCAAAAATTCAGTACCGAGATTTCACAGGAAATACACATTTTGAGACTCCCTGAATTCAAAAGAATTGTTTTTAGAAACAAAATATTTGTGTGGCGTTGCGTGTCAGTGTGTGTGTGTGTGTGTGTGTGTGTGTGTGTGTGTGTGTTGTGTGTATATGTGTATGCGCGCGCATGCAGCTTAACACAAAATAGAAAAGTAAATAAAATATCAAATGTGTATTTCAGTTAACGTCTTCAAAGGTTACACACCCAATATTTTCAAGAATATCCATCACCAGAAATGATCCTTTATAAGGAAAAAAGTTCATTATTTACGATTTTACCAAAAAAATGTAACAATTTTGAATAACGTGTAATATCTTTCAGATATGTGCACGAGAAATGAAAATCATATTTTTAATTTCCTGCAGATATTGTACAATCCGCTTCATTATGTGTGACTTTTTAATAAACGTAACCGTAAGAGACGACAAAATCTTGCTACACAAAAAATGTAGATCTTAAGGCATAGTTTCTGTCTAATGTTTTTCGGATGTTAACCATTTCCGAGATATTCTTTGTTATTGGTTTGATTTTAAAACACTTTATACATTTTATAACTGTAAATAGCCTTCGTTTCGTTTTGATTCTTAATTTCTTTCACAGTTATTAAAGAGAACATAATTTCAAAGGCATTATATAGCGGCTAATTTTTACCTTCTTTACCTCGTACATTAGTAGATACAGAATCTATTGCATTTCACAGTTCGATACCAAAATGTTCCTGGAAACATAGATTTTATTGTCCACTGAATGCAAAAAGGAGTATTTTTAGAAAAACGATCGTTTGCGTCTCTGCGAATGTGTGTGTGTGTGTGTGTGTGTGTGTGTGTGTCGGTATCTCTGTGAAAGTATAACTCGAAAACCAACCTTGATATTTAAGTTCAGACGAAGATGCAACACGAAGATTTTCAAGAAAATCCCCCCATTGAAAACTAAAGTATATTTGAATTTTTTTCTCGAAAATGTTGAATTTCTAAACAATGGGTTTAATGATTTTGATTAAAACCCCGATATGTTAACGTACGTATTTTATTACAAACAAAATGTACATATTGACTCTTTTAGGAATGGCCTCTGAAGTCCTCTTCAATCTGGTAAACCGTAGGGGATAGATACAAATTCTACGTATATCTCATTTAAATATATAATTTATATACTATTCCTTGTGGAGTTTACCATTTACGAGATACTGCTTATTATTGGTTTCAATTTTAAAATACTTATAACATACTTATATTTCAAAATATTTGTCGATGGGAGGTCAATATTAATTTTTCTTGCTGCTGGTCAAGTAAAGAGATCAGAATTTCAAAGCCCAACCCTAAAAACACTTGACTAGCAAGGAATTACCCTTATTCCCTTGTCACCTAATAAAAATTTGTATAATAAAAGCATGCATAGAAATGTTTATTTGATGAATTTGATATACAAGGAAACGTTTTACCAGAATAGTTTGTTGCATGGCTAGAGTAAGTCAAATAAATGTAACGCATCAGTTTTTTAAACTCTAACTCATCGCATTATACTAATGTGCACTTCTTATACCTGTAAAATAATGTGTAAAAGCGCAATAAGAGTTTATTTTAATCAACAAGAGGTTTTTAGTGAATGTGGTGAATCGATTTTTCGTGGATATAAGTGAAGTGGAAAAAAAGCCTCTCCCCACCATAAAAAAAAAAAAAAAAAATTATAGCTCATCTCCGTGATGTGCGGTTAGCGTCTCTATCTTACATTCAAGAGGCAAAAAAGGATTGTTCCAGGAGTTATCCTTTATCCAGAAAATATAAATGTCAGATAATTTTAAGTTCAAAGGTCCAGGGCTCATTTGTGCATCATATCATCCACTTCATTCATTCGTCGTCCGACATGAGCTGTACGATTTAAGAACGTTAAGCTATATCAAATGTAAGATTTTGTAAGAACATTTTGTGGAAGAGTGAATAAAGAAATTAATCTATTCAAATGTCATTTTGTAATATGTATATATATTACGTTAAATACAATAAACCTGTTTTCTAATATTAGATTGGTCTCTTATCTCTCCCTTGATCAGCAAAGAAAATAAAGTGTGTGTAGTGGCTGAATAACAGAGACACCGTACTCTATTTACACATATAGAAAACTACTTTTCTGTAATATTTTAGAATATTTACATGAGTAAATATATCACAGCACACATTTTTATGTAAAAGTAACTTTTTTTTTTTTTTTCTAACACTACCAGGTAGGTAGTGCGAGTTTTACTTTGTCTATACAACTATGTACATAGTAGGTGAGAAAGTACTTATTGTATTCTACCTAATAATTTGATGTCAGGATTTCACCGGAAATGTATGGTTTGAGAGCCTCCTGAGTCCAAAAACGCCGGTTTAGAAAAAGGTCCGCGCGTATCTTTTTGTGTGTTTATGTATGTGTGCGTGTGAATGTCCAAGGATGTGACAGGATACTTTTGAAGAACACCCTCCACCACAGTACGTGCAAAACTTTTCGAAAAGTTTGATTTTCTTAACAATGGCTCTGCCGAATTTGATTAAAATACCGCATATTAAAGCTATTTACATGATAAATAAAATGTATTTCTTGAATTTTCTGGGCTTAGCCTGTGAAGACTTCTTCATTCTGAATGACTTTTGCATAACTGGCAAATTGTAAGATGCATACAAAAAGTTACTACACAAAAATGAAGATCTCGTTAAAACATACGATATATTACACACCTAAATTTTTTGTAGGGTTAATGATTTCCCAGATATTCCCTGTTATTGGTTTCAATTTTAAAATACTTAAGTTTTTCTCACCCAGGAGGCTCTCATTCGCTGCATATCTCCCTGTTTTGCTCTAGGCCATAGAAAGAGTACCAAATTTCAATGTCATCGCATAGCGTCAGCTTTTAAAATATCTGAGTATCGCCTTGATCTAATATATTTCCTTATTCCCCTTCTATTTACAAGAAAGCAAGTAACAAGAACATATTTCTGCTAAGGTTTGTCTTCATTATTATGAGGTAGATAAAATAATAATCTATTGTAAGAAGTGTGTCTTTGATTAAAATACCTTATAATAAAGATATTTACAGCAAATAACATTTTCATATTGAGTTTTCTGGGAATGTCTTCTGAAGAACTCTTTATTCTGGATGAATTTTGCTTAATTTTGTATAATTGGTAAATTGCGAGCGATAAACAAAACATTTCTACACAAAACAAGTAGATCGCATTAAAACAAACAATTTATGTCATAAGTTGTTTTCGTAGAGTTGACGATTTCTGAAATATTCCTTGTTATTGGTTTCAATTTTAAAATACTTAAAAAGTATTTCTCATACGGGAATTTGTAAACTCCTTGGCACGCAAGGTAACGGATTTCAAACACATGGCAACTAGCTTTTAAATAAATTACTATAGCTTTAGCCCAGTGTACTTCCTTATTTCCCTCCTACTTACAATGATTCAAGTCATAAAAGCATTTCTCCTAATGTTAATCTGATTACAATGAAGTAAATAGAAGAATAAACCTTTTAACAATAATTTATTACAGAGATATAGAGAAAGTGACGTGAATGGAACACCAGATTTTTTTTATTGCTCTCGACTTGCAACCGGTGTGCAATAGTTGGTTGGATATGTGGGGCTCCCTGTTCAGACGCGGTATACACACTAAAAATCCCTCCTTGTAATAATCGAGGAATGCTGTATGATTAGTGCTGTTGAGCTTTTGTGAGGCTCCGCATAGCACCCTTGTTAGTACTTGAAAGATAGGATGCTGCTGCCGACCTTTATATGGGAGCGAGGTAAATACCTAAACTACAGACATTAAATCTGACTGCAGTCAAAGGATTGAAGGTGAAACTAGGAAGGTGATGGTGTTACTGTGGGCCACTCTTTCTGTCTGTCTGTCTGTCTGTCTGTCTCTCTCTCTCTCTCTCTCTCTCTCTCATCGACTGTGCAGGTTCTCCTGCTTTATAGTACTTCTCCAGGTACTTCTGACATTTCAGACAGAATGTCCTACCAAAAATTCGATACCGAAATTTCACTGGAAATACATGTTTTGAGGCCCCCCGAATCCAAAAGAACATTTCCAGAAAAGGTCCTTGTCTGTATGTCTACGAACATATTAAAAAACGGAAGCCGGTTAAATACCAATCTGGTATTTAAGTTTAATACCTTACAAAGATGCAACGGAAAGTTTCTTGCCAAAATACCACACTCCAAACTGCACTTTACATGGACATTTTCAATTTTCCAAAAATGGGTAAAACATCTTAGATATGTATATGGCAAATAAAATGTATATCCTGAAATCTTCTCGGAATGTCCTATGAAGCCCTCTTTATTCGAAAGGAAGTTTGTGTAATTTTGTACAACTGGTAAACGTTATTGCATAAAGGAAAACACATGATGCAACAATAAAATGCAGATCCCTTTCTTGTCATTTCCCTATCTTACAGGTGTACTTCTTTGCTCATGGTGTGTAGCGGTGCTGTCAGATGGCGCACGGATGCCTGATTAATATACTTCATTATTTGTTCTAGGAAGCAATATTCTTTTTTAATATAAAGTTCTTATAACTTCAAAAACGTATGTCTGGATAATAGCTATCATGATAATTTAGGATAAATAATTCAAGTTTTAGATTTCATTTCCTACATTAGAAATGCTGTTCTCGGAAATAAGGAGACATTGTATGTCATCGTCGTATCTCGGAAATGATTGACTTAATTCAAAATATATATTTTATTTGTCATGAAAAAAACATTAAACATACCTATGATATTTTAATCAAAATCGTGAGATCCATCTTTGAGAAAATTAAAACGTTAAAACATTATGCATGTAAAGGGTAGTTTGGGGTGAAGGAACTTTCTTGAACATCTTAGTGTCGCATCGTTACCGAATTTAATACCAAGTTTGGTATTTAACCTACTGTTGGTTTTTGAGCTATACTGTTCACACACACACACACACACACACACACAAACACACACACTCAAACTCATATCACAGACACGGAGAGAGAGAGAGAGAGAGAGAGAGAGAGAGAGAGAGAGAGAGAGATTTTCTAAAGATTCTTTTCCGGAGTTCAGGAGTTTCAAAGCATAATCATATTTTCTGGTGTAATCCCAACATCGAAGTTTTGGATTTACAGTACTCGAGAAAGTAAAAACATAAGGTTTTACGGAGATTTAAAATTAATTTTAATGGTTTTAATCAATATTACATAAATTAGTCAATGACCGACTCCAGTGTCTGAAGTCGTTAAGATGCGGACTCATGAACGAGAGGTCCCTAGTTCAAATCTCTTTAAGATCGTCTTCCATGTCGGATTTTTTTCCTGGTTATCCTTCCTTACTACTCATAACCGTAAATGTCGGACGTTACCCTCAGCCTAATCCGCGAACTTTCTTTCCCGAAAATGTCTTTCCCAAATATAATTTCATTTTGTGCATCATCAGATGTCGCATGTGATTAAAAACGGGATTCAAATACTGCTGAAATAACATATTAACACAAAGAATAATGAAATAAAAGTCAAGTTCAGCAATAGTAGTTTAATCTAAACAGCAATGTGGAACGAACAATTGTGATTTTTCCTTCACTTCTTGTATTAATCACTTTTCCGGTTCTAACTTTACATTAACACATTAATTCGTATACTAACGCGTGATGTAGGACTTTCCCTTCATACCTCCCACATTTTAATTAATCTTTACTAACAAACAATGCAGATCACGGAATGAGTGTTACTAAAGAAAGAGAAACTAAAAAAAATTTTGCTTCATTGCCTACAAGTGTGCCGCTACGCTGCAACAATGATAGCACAAAATGGCGACTCCGTAGTAACACGCACAAACTGGTTTCTGATAGGCTGAGGCAAATCAATAATTACAGATGAAAGAATATGGAGGTGATGCACCTGATGAATAAAACATTAATGCATTGTGTCAGAAGTTTCTGGTGACTGGGAATCTTAAGAAATACCCCGGAAGTTCTGTCTACTGGTTACAGAAGAGAACAGTGAAGAAATGAGAACAAGGTTTCAGAGAAGGTCTGAAAAATTCAATTCGCCAACTCGCTAAGGATCCCAGCAGTTCAATGTGCCGAGAAATTTGTGCATCGAGTGGTTCATACCGCTCGTAAGCGGCTTCGTTTGAATCCCTACGCGGTTCAAATTGTTCAACCAGATGACAGTCTACTATGACAGACATTTGCTATTGAACCTTAATTTCTTAGAAACGTCTTGTTTTCAGATGTGGCAACGTGTCATGTAACAGTGTTTGTCAATAGGCACACCTGAGGTACGCCAATCCACATGTCCAGGTGAACATGCTCGGGATAGTCTAAAATGAAGCGTTGGTGTGATCTGGTAAAGAACAGGATTATGAGTCCTTTGTCTTCCACAAGAATTCAATAACTGGCCCAATATGTTGGAAATGTTCTTGTACCTCCAGGTAGCTGATCTGCAAACACATGTAATCTTTCAACAAGTTGGACCCCACTGGAACCAGAATGTTCGGCATTCCCTTACAGAAGCCTTCCCGGATCACTGAATGGGACAAGGTGGGCCACTTTGGTGGCCACCACGATCGCCAGATATTACTCCTCTGGACTACTTCTCCTTCTGGGGCTATGTAAAAGACCGGTGTTTGCAATACCAGAATAAGATCTTCAAGCTTTACGAACAATCCGTGACACGATTGCAACATTATCAGAGGACATACTATACAGAATGCGGTGGAAAATCGAATACAGATTTGATATTTTTAATGCTAACAATATAGAGATGGTTTAGTGTGTAACAATGATAATAATTTAATAAACCTTCTCAGTTTCTTTTTCTATTAGTATCATAATTTTGTCATTCCGTGTACTTTCTTAGAAATAATTAATTAAAACGTGGGAAGTATAAAGAAGACATTCTTCTGTGTACCAGAAAATAAAATAAATTCTATTTAATTATATGAATAATAAGAAAAAAGTAGCATATCACAACAAACGGGGTAATCCAACTACTTCACTTAGTTTTTAAACAATAGTAGTACTAATATGTATATTAGTACCGACATTCTGCATTGTTCTAATATGAAATCTTTATAAAATAAAGACACTAAGCCGCATGTATGTTACAATCTATTCTGATACTAATCATAAAATTCTAATACTTCCATTCACATGAATTCATCAACATATCTGTAACAAATTATTGTTGTAAAGCTTATTCTTTTATATACTTCATGCTAATCGAGATAAACATTAGCAGAAATAGTCTTATTACTTGCTTCCTTGCAGGTAGAAGGGCAAAAAGGGAGTATATTGGGCTAAAGCGACAGTCAAATCGTTTAAAACCTGGTAACCATGTGATTGAAATCCATTTCTTTGTGAGACCAGGAGTTGACAAATTCTCGTATGAGAGAAGTTTTAAGTATTTTAAAACTGAAACCAATAACACGAAATATCTCGGAAATGGTAAATCCCATGAAGAATGTATATGATATAAATTGTTTTAACGAGATCTAAATTTCTGTACAGTAAATTTTTTGCTTATCTATTACTGTTTACCAATTATGGAAAATTCAAAAAAATTTATCTGGAGTGAAGAGCTCTTCAAAGGGTATTCTCAGAAAATTCAAAGTATATATTTTATTTGTCAGTAAATATTTTTAATATATGGTGTTTGAATCAAAATCATTAGAGCTCTTATTGAGAAATTAAAAATATTCGAAAAATTTTTCATGTAAAGGGGGGATTTTCTTAAAGTCTTCGTTTCGCATCTTTAGAAGATACTAAACTCTAATACCAATTTTGATATTTTACCGTCTTTTCGTTTTTGAGCTATCGTGTTCAAGGACCCACCGAGACACGGACACATACACACGGACCTTTTTCTAAAAATGTTTTTGACACAAGGGACTCCAAAACATATATTTCTGGTGAAGTCTCTGTATTGAATTTTTGGGTGAAGTGCAATACCTTCTCTAACTATGTACCATGTACCTACTATGTAGAGAAAATAAAAAAGTACTTGACAGTAAACAAAAAAAAAAAAACAAAAAAAACTTGGCACCTGTTAATATAAGACTTTACCCTTTCAGGAGCAATAACTTTGCTTATCTATCCATCTGTTTCTAAGGCTCATATTCTTCTGAAAATTAGTTAGCAGGTATATTTCTGTTCAGGTCTTAACGTCCGTATAACACAGGGTTGTAAACTGATCTCCTGCTTGCGGTTCTAATGATATGGACACAATACTTTCCGTATTGTGTTGAGGTCATTAGAAACGCAAGAAGGGGAAGACCCAGTTTATAGCTTACGCATTACAATGACCTTCATTCAGAGAACTGTTAGCGAGCCGGAACATATGTGTATTCACGAAGTTATGGCTCATGTTATTTGATGCAATACGCCGTGTGGATCGGCTGTTCCTGAGTACAGTGTAGTATTAGTGTTCTTTTACATGTGTTGAGTTAATTTTGTGATAATGTTTCTTTTATTTTCGAAGTTAAAATGGATAGTGAAACTCGTGAAGTGATTGCTAATGCTTACGAACACACGAAGGAAGAGACAAAGTCTAACTGTTCTCAGTTTTTCAAAGAATTCTAAAAAAAAAGGTTGCTGCATCCATGAGCATCTTTCACAAGAGCGTTTGCAGAATGTTGTAAGAAAATCAAAAACACCAAGAGAATGAAGCATTTTTGGCTACTGTAGAATTGACGAAAGATGGGAGAAAATGGTCTAATGAAATAAAGAATTGAAGGAATTGTAATTGAAGAGAAGGGATGCAAAGGATAATGACTCTGACAGTGATTCCATAGAAGACGCAGATAACTCAGACACAAAAGAACTACAATATAATGGAAGATTGAACTACTCATTGGGAGGTGTTGTGGGAAACGGAAAACTATTGTCACTAAGGTATCTAATTTACACCAATTCCCAAATTAAAGACGTGTGAAATAAACATTCCAATGGCACTTGAGCAGGTGACTTCATCACAATGAGATATTGTTGCTACTGAAGGCAGATACCAAGCTTACGTTTAAATGTTTCAGTGTTCAAGAACGATTGTGCGAGCTTTGCAGCATAATGTAATGT
Organism: Hymenopus coronatus; assembly: GCA_030762935.1. Classification (NCBI taxonomy): domain Eukaryota; kingdom Metazoa; phylum Arthropoda; class Insecta; order Mantodea; family Hymenopodidae; genus Hymenopus; species Hymenopus coronatus. The sequence goes on from CM060895.1 coordinate 110,604,067, forward strand.
GGACGTTAAGGCTTGAACAGAATTACCTATATTCAATCAAGAAGACTCATTTTGTATAATTCATGTTGTATTGGCACTTTGAACCTTAAATAGGGACCATTATCCTATAAAGGGAACCTCAATCCCACTTAAGTGTGAAGTCTTTGTTTACCTAAATACGCAAAAGCTCTGTAAAGCACGTGAATGATTCATCTGCTATATCATAGGATATACATAATTCAATCAAATTCATGACAGAAAACAACTATCAGTCGATAGACGAATAATAGAGTCTTCATAAAGTAATGCTTCAAGACTATTATGGATAATATATTTGAAAACTGCTCCCCACTAAGTTGGATTTTAGATATAAAATGTTATGTGTTGCACTCGCACAGCTTTCTCTACTCACGTTTGTAAACCTACTCATAAAAACGCGTAATATTCTAGTTTCTTCGTGTTAATCGAGATAAAGGTTTGTAGAAACTAGCTTACTGAATATTTCCTTCTAGGTACATCGGAGTTATAGGAATAAAATTGCCCCATGAATACAATTACCCACTTAAGAAAACTATGGTTTTGAAAATTCAAACGAATAATAAAGCATATTTTGAAAATAGATAATTCCACAAAATTTTATTTTGCATAAATTGTGTGCTTTAACGAAATTCACGATTTTCTGCAGTAATACTCTATCTCTTGAGGTAACCAGTTACGCAAAAGCTTTCAGAATGAAGAAGACTTCAGAAGGTATTCCCAGAAAATTCTAGATACAAATTCAATTTGACAGAAATATTATACATTTGGTATTTTAATAAAAATAATTCCGGTATTTTGATAAAATCAAAATATCTGCAAAACTTTGCATGTACTGTGTGCTTTTTTGTTTTTGTGGGGTATTTATTTGAAAATCTTCATGTTGTGTTCTTGTAAGATGCATAATTTAAATAAAAAGTTTGGTACTTAACTTTTAATTTTTTGGTGTTCACACACACTCACACCATATAGACACACAAATGAACAAACCAGACACTTCTTTTAAAAATATTTTTGTAGGTACAGGTAGACAGATTTTCCCGGTGAAATCTCGGCATCGAATTTTTGAATTTTTTATACTTACTATACGTAATAGTGAAAGGGAGTATAAAGGATGTAATTGTTGTGTTATAATGGAAAGATTAAAAACAAGCTATACGAGGTACGTCCAGAAACTAAGTCCCGTTTCAATTTATCTCCGCTGCAGCGCTGCGATCGCAGTTCCGCACATGCGCGGTAGACGCTCTGTATCAAGGAGAAGAAACGTGCGCCATTTTGAGATCGCTGTCAGCCACATACGCTTTGTTGTGCTTGTTTACAATGTCGATGTTGATTGAAAATCCCGCCGCTTGTGAAATCAGATCTGTGATTCGTTTTCTGAATGCTAGGAAAGTGAAACCAATTGAAATTTATCGGCAAATTTACGAAGTTTACGGACAAAATGCGATGAGTGACTCAATGGTGAGAAGATGGGTACGCCAGTTCAATGAAAGACGTAGTGAAGTGCACGATGAAGAACGAAGTGGGCGTACATCTTTGGTTACAGAAGAACTGGTTCACGCGATTGATGACAAGATCTAGGAGAACCGCAAGTTTACAATTAGTGCTCTCGCTATGGAATTTCCCCAAAGCTCACAATCACTAATTCATGAAATTGTTACCGAGAAACTGAAATTTCGTAAACGTTGCTCACGTTGGGTACCACAGATTCTTACTGAGCAACACAAAACAAAACGGATGGGTAGTGCACTTCAGTATTTAACCCGTTATGATGAAGACGGCGAAGAATTTCTGACACAGATAGCCACAGGAGATGAGACTTGGGTTTCTTACGACACCCCTGAAAATAAGCGGCAATCAATGGAATGGAGGCACACTTCATCCCCAGCAAAGGTTAAGCCGAAACAAATCTTGACACCTCGAAAAATGAGGTGCACAGTGTTCTGGGACTGGAAAGGCATCTTACTCATTGATTTCTTACCACGTGGTCAAACATCAAAGCAGGTGTTTATTGCGAGACACTTAGGAAATTGCGCCGCGCAATACAGAATAAGCGCCGAGGATTGCTGTCAAAAGGTGTTGTTTTTCTTCACGACAACGCACGATCACACACTGCAAATGTGACGAAAAACCTCCTACAGGGATTTGGCTGGGACGTGTTTGACCATCCTCCGTAAGCCCTGACCTCGCTCCTAGCGACTTTCATCTGTTCTTACATCTCAATTCTTTCCTTGGTGGTCAACACTTCAACAATGACGAAGAGCTGAAAGAAAATGTTTCCAACTTTTTGAAGACACAGGCGGCAAACTTCTATGAAGAAGGTATACAAAAACTTGTGCCACGCTATGACAAATGCCTGCAAAATTTCGGCAGTTATGTGGAAAAGTAGTTTAAGACTTGTAGAATTTTGTGCAATAAATAATTATTTTGTATCACACAATTCTGTACACAATTTAATTTTATTACCAAACGGAACTTACTTTCCGGACGTATCTCGTATTAGTCTATATGCGTATTTGTGCGTCAAATGTTACTTACAGTTAGATAATACGATATGGTGCAATGCTTCCATCCGGCGCCTTTAGGTCTATATACCTACCTATTCTTGTTGTAGGTCAACTAAAAAGTTATTTCTAGTAATATTTCTCATGTAGAATAAGATTGTATTTCTAAATCTTTATAAAACATAAAAATATGGTGGCTCACACAACGATACCTAAACATCTGATGTGCTCCATTCACATAACTTTTCTAGATGTTCCAAAAATAAACTACTCTCTCAAAAAAATTATTCTTTTATCTACATCATGCTAATCGAGATAAGCATTACCAGAAATGGCGTTACTACTTGCTTTCTTGTAAGTACGAGGGAAATAAGGGAATACATTAGGCTACAGCGATAGTCAAATCTTTAAAAAAAAGCTGATCGCTTATGAATCGGTTCGATTCGCTTTGCATGGTCCCGTTTGGGAAAAGTTAGGTAATTTAAAACTGAAACAAAGGAATATCTCGAAACACTTCAACTCTACAACATATACGTATATAACATAAATTATGCGTTTTAACGAGATTTCCTTGTTTTTCTATCTCTTATGGTTTAACTGTTATGCAAAATTTCTACAAAATTCATTCAGAATAAGATCTTCAGAGGCCATTTCTATAAAATTCAAAATATAATTTCATTTTTGATGAAAATATCTTTAATATATGGTCTTTTAATGAAAATCGTTAGAGCCATTTTTGAGAAAAATAAAATTTTCAATAAATTGTCCATGTAAAGGGTAGTTTGAAGGGGGGTATTTTTTGAAAATCTTCGTGTCGCATCCTTGCAAGGTACTAAACATAAATATTACGATTGTTATTTGATGGTCTTTTCGTTTTTGAACTATGCTGTCATCACACACATGGGCCTTTTTTCTAAAAATGCTTTTCCGGGATCAGGGGACCTCAGAACTGATATTTCCGGTGAAATGTCGACATTGAATTTTTGGATGGAATGCAATGGGTGCCTTCTCTAATTATTTCGTAAATTGTATGTACATACGAGTTAGAGAAATAAAAAGCCAATAGCTAATATGTATCAAAGTATGCTCAATAGAGGTAAGAAAAAATATCTGCTTAGGTTGTCACTAGAAATTGACTGAGTATCTAGAATGAATTATAATAAATTAAATACCAAAATAAGGAGTTTGTTATACGCTTGAAAATTCGATCAGAACATGTAACGTGTTTCGTAACTTGTTACAAAACTATGTTACGCGCTTTTGCACGGAACTCGGCAACTCTTTTGTAAAAGCACCCATGAGGTGTTAGTTTTTCAAAACTCTTTACTTTTAATCTGCCTCAGGGATGGAGTGTTTAAAGCAGAATGTAGTGCAACATGAGGGTTGATGATCCACCCCAGCCACCAGGGGCGGGGGTTGTGAATTACGTCACGTGCCCTCCCACACATTCCCGGATCGATGCGCCCCCACGTGGGCGGACGGTGCTAGGCCCAGGTTTGGAAGGACCCTCTTTAATTTACGGCCCAGATTTGTGTGCCTAGAAGTCCGGCTCCCAATTCCCAGACAGTCTAAATTTTCTCTAAGGTCTCCATCTGTTATTCTTAGTTGGGCAGCTTCATCGGGTTCCTCCAAGCTGAAAACAAGTTGAAAACATGATTTATTCTACAACATTGTAAGCGTGCAGCGTTCACCTATGAATTACAAAAACACTATTAGGGAACTGTTTAATAGCTATCAGCATTTAAAGTTCGAAAAGTGAAACTTTAAAGGAAGAATTCAGAATACCTGCAAAAATGCATTAAAGCTTTTTCCTAACATGTTAAATATTCTAGAGTCACTTTCAGAATGTATACGTATGTTAAACAAATAACTGTCAGTTGCTACTTATAGTTTCTTAATTAGATTCTTAATTTTCTAACATGTATTATGTATATAGTAGATATTGCATTCCCCAAAAATTCGATGTCGAGATTCCACTGGAAATATATGGTTTGATGTCCCCTGAATCCAAAATAGCAGTTCTAGAAAAAGGTGCGTCTATGTGTGTTATTTATTTTGAAAGTGTAAAACGCCACTTATACCACTATGGCACCGCAGGCGATGACACTGATACATGGAATTAAGATAGAACACTGGTGGAATGCGATGGCGAGGGAAACCGAAGAACCAGGAGAAGATCTGCCCCTGCACCGCTTTTCCCAGGTCTAACCACTCGGCCATGGCGAGGATGTGTGTGTGTGTGTGTGTGTGTGTGTGTGTGTGTCTACAACATAGCTAAAAAACAAAATACTGTTAAATACCAAACTTGGTATTTGTGTTTAGTATCTCCCAAGGATGTGTCACGAAGATTTTCATGAAGATCCCCCACCCTAAGTTAAATTGAGGGGGTCAGTGCAACAGTGGTCTAACCCATCTTTTTAAAAAAATGAAGAATAACTCAGTTAAACACACCTGGTTTCTTTTAGAATGACGAAAATCTCATTTTAATCTAACTGATTGTTCACTGACACTTTTCCAGATTATTATACAACAATACTTTTGAGTACTGTTAACATAATGTTGAGATATACCTAACAATTTTAATTAGTGTGGTGCAAATCTTATTCTGGGTTAGACCATTGTTGCGCTGACCCGCTCAAGGGTCCCGTGTCGTAGATTTATGGCACATAAAAGAACCTCAAGCTTGATAGAGAAACCTCTGAGCAAAATTAATTGGTCTTTCACGCCCAATATAGAATGGGATACTGAGAACCACAGCAGTTATAGAGCGTCCATAAATAAAACGCCTTTTCATTTTTCCCACCCTAAGTTATCCTTTAGAAGGAAATATGTTTTAAAATGTTGTTTTTCTAAAAAAATGGATGTAGCGATTATGAATACAATACCGTATATTAAATCCTATATTTATATCACATATAAAATATATATCTTAAATTTTTTGGGAATAGCCTCTGAACACCTCTTCATTCTGGATGAATTTTGCATAACTGGTAATAGGAAAGAGATACAAAAAAGTTACGACATAAACAATTTAGTTCTCGTTAAAAGGCACAGTTTAAGTTATATACATTTTTTGTACAATTAATCATTTTCAAGACATTCCTTGTTACTGCTTTCAGTTTTAAACCATTTATATGTTTTCTCAAAAGTAACTTTATGTTTCGTTTCATCTCTCTTTTATTTTACTCCTGAAAAGAGAACCGAATTCCAATTGTTCACATAGCTATCATCTTGTAAAAAATTAACTATCGCTTTACCCCTTAGTCCCTATTTCTCTTCTGTTTACAAGGAAACAAGTAATAAGACAATTGTTGCTAATGTTTAACTCCATCAGCATTATGTAGATATTACAATAATCTTTTATAAGATAGTTTTTTTTTGTTTTTTTTTTTTGCAGTACAGCTAAAGGAAGTCCTGTGAATGGAGACATTGGGATTTTTACTCTATGTTGTACAGTAACAAACAATAAATAAAATACCTAGTTACAACTTAAAGGTATCAGTTTTACATTAAATGGTAACTATTTTCATAATTATGGGCTGCGTACGAATACAGACTTTATTCCCAACAGCAATGCGTGCAAAGCCTATGTCTAGGCTTGTGAACATATGATCGATAACCCCGAGGTAACATTTGCATCCGAGGCAGAAGGATTAATTGGAAAGACACTACTACTTTTTTAAAACCCCCAAAAAAAACTTATTCGGGTAACTCACCCTAAGTGAGACTCGAACTCGCGAGTTGTTGAATGCGAGACAGATACGCTACCCCACACTACCCAGTTTTCTTAGAAAAACGACGCTAAAAGTTGCCAAGACAACTTTATGGATAGGTCGCTAAAGTACCATTTTCGGACTCATTAACAGCCCAACTAACAACAATTTTAGAGAGTATCTACTAAAAATATTTTACTAATAGCGTAAGTTAATGGTACGTATGTGTATGTATATACACACGCAGTTTACAGACACTTTTCTGGGGTTCCCAAGGTTAGAATTTTTAATATTTTAAAATGTTTCTCCTTTTTTGCATACTGGACCACATATCTTCCTCAAATCTTCGATCCATATCGCTCTTCTAATTCCTTAAATCCACTTGTTATACGGTATTCCTTTTCTCCTCCTCCAGTATTCTTTTGGGTAATCTTTCATCTTACTTTCTTTTAGCATCCCCCATACCTTTCTAATTGTTACTTTAATGCAAGCTTATAAGTTAATGTATGCTTGCTTAAACAATCCATTGCCAATCTTTCCAGATTGCAACAATAGTTTTAACTCCCTAAAACTACTATATTTACAGAAGAAATGACCATGTCATTGTTATAACCTTATCTCATTGACTTTAAGCACATCTGGGAAGTAAATGTAAACAAAGAATTATAGGCTAGGCTGGTAACAAACTCGTCAACGTTGTTTTAAGCAGCTGTTTAATATCAAATAGCCATGGTTTGTTGTTCATCATCCTCATCTTCTCACAAAGCAATCGATTTAAATTGGATTTCTCTGATTCCAAATTAACTCAGTACTATCCCGTGAAGTCATCTGTCATAACCACACCGAGAAAACTTCAAATCTTTATTATTATTATTATTATTATTATTATTATTATTATTATTATTATGAATAATAATAATAATTCAGTAGTAGGTATTCCCTCGTCACTAATATTGCACGTTGAAGGGCGTCCCTAGGAGGGAGGGGTAAGTCTAGGAGATACCGAGCGGCCAAACAAGAAACGACGGCGCAGGGTCTTTATATTTTCCAGATTAAGACACCAGCCGAACGCCAGGGACGGAAAAACTCCACAGAGAGCATCCCTTTTCCCTACATTGCTGCACCGAAACACCATCACCAACATCTTCAACCCTGAGACAAGGCAAACGGGGTAAATGATGAGTTAATTGATTAATGGACGATAAGGAGTGGTAGGCAATTTGGTGGAAAAACCGTTGAAAACACACGGATCAGAGTGGAGGATCGCTGAAAATTAACTCACAACCTCCCGAAAGTGAGTCGACGCTTTACCGCGGCGCCACCTCGGTCGGTTAATATTACTATACACAATTTTCTGCCTTGGGATTAAAGCGAAAGTTTTCTAGGAATTCACCTACCCTCATAACGTTTTAAATACAATCCTTCCTAAAATTCATACGGGTATTTTAAATGGTGTTATTGATGTTAAACTTCCTAGGATACAGATAGGATACAATATATAAAAACATTTATCTTGCAATTTTTTGTTAAATCCGTTTCATTCACATTAGGTTTTATATAAAGAGAAAAGCATAAGAGAGAAAGAGAGAGAGAGAGCCGCATTAGGAAAATATATTTTTTTAATTGTATTGTAATATAGCCAGCCCCTTTAACATGTAAGATCATGTCTGAGGCTCTGCTTTTTACTTTCTCTACACGTAGGTACTATGTGCATAGTGTATAGAGAAGGTATTGCCTTCCACACAAAATTCGTTCCACACACGTTTTAGGATTCCCAGGATACAAAAAGGCATTAGTATTTAAATTTAGTATTTTTCAAGGATGGAACAGGAAGATTTTGAGAAAGATCTCTCCACTCCAAACTACTTTTACATGGAAAATATTTCGAAAATGAGTTTCTCAAAAATGGCTCTAACGATTTTGATTAAAATATTGTATATTAAAGATAATTACCTAAAACATAAAATATATATCTTGAATATTCGGAATAGCCTCTGGGTGGATTTTGCTGAATTTTGCATTACTGGTAAACCGTATGACATATACAAAAATACATATAATACGAGTATAATATATAATATAATACATAGACTTAATTTTTCGTTTGTGGTTAATACGAAATTATTTTATGGCAGAGCAATTTTTACTTTCTATAGCACGCATGTTCAGGTGTTGTAGTCCACCCAAGAATTCAATGTCGATATTTAACCGAAATACATGTTTTAGTGGCCCCTGAATAAAAAAGCATTTTTGAAAAAAAAATTATCTATGTGCGTATGTATGGGCATATGAGTCTGTCAAAAACGAAAAGTCGGGTACATACCAAACTTATTAATTAGGTCCAGTATCTGCCAAGGTTGCAATATGAAGATCTTCAAGAAAATTCCCCCCCTGCAAACATGAAATATTTTTAGCAAATGTTTATTTTCTCAAAAGTGGCTCTAATATTTTTTTTATTAAAATACTATATGTTTAAGATATTTTTACGGCAAACAACATCTATATCTTGAAATTTTCTGGGAATAGCCTTTGAAGACCTATTCATTCTGGATGACGTTTGGTAATTTGTAAGCCACATAATTATGGCATATACAATTATTTTGTAGAGTTAATCGTTTCCGAGATACTAATTTTTATTTGTTTTGTTACATGTTAACTTTCGTTTCATCTCGTTCAAGAGAACCGAATTTAAATTGTTTCACATAGTGATGAGCTTTCAGAAGATTTGACTATCGCCTTATTTCTCTTCTACTTATAAAATGCAAGTAATAAGACAATTCTGCTAATAATGAAGTTGATTAGTTTGATATAGATAAAAGAATAATCATTTGCAAGGGAGTTTGTTTGTTGAACAGTTAGAGAAAGGCATGAGATTGGAGCACACCAGATTGTTTTACAATACCTGACAGTATTGTATTCTTTAAATCATATTCAAAGTTAGCCCCTAAATCTGATATGAATATTGTTAAAACAGAAATTACCAACAAAAATATCAATAATCACCCAAGTAAGGCCCCACATAAAATATAAAATGATGGGAAACCAATTTATGACGTCATAGAACCGAGGCGTTAATGAAGTTTAGTAAAAAAATAATTATTGTTTTGATATATATATTCAGAAACTTAGAATACTACTATTTGAAGTAAATCTATTATCATGTTCAAATATAGCTAAAAACCGTATAAAAGAGAGAGGCAGTCTAAAGAAGCAGCAGAATTTACTCGTGTTATTTCTTAAAGAACTATCAATTGATCAAAACGTTTAATCGACTAAATATTTCATTTAATCGATAAATTAATCACGTTTTGGCCCAGTTAGAAAAACATATTGAAATACGCTATTATTGTTTAATTTTATTTGTTTGTCGATAGTAAAGTATATAGCTTCATATATGGTTTCTTTATATTTTATTTAGTCTCAAAAGACAGGATTTCCAGGAGGGAGACATAGCTATAACTACACATTCAACTATGTGACGTTCATTACAAAGTAAATAAACAAAATAAAATAAAAAAAAATTAAAAAATTAAGAAACAGATGCTTTAGAATTTTGCGGTGTGTTACTATAACAACTATTAGCCGATTAATCGATTAATTATGCTTGATCGTTTATGTCCTACAACCCTAATTTTGGACGCTATCGCCTAAACGCAGAACTTTTATCATAGTGCAAGTTTACATAGCTTTACTGAGCCAAGTGGCTGAGGCGTTTCGTCTGGGATTGGCATTCAGAGGTCATAGGATCAGTTCCCCGCGGTCGGTCTCTCTGCTCTATGGGTTTTTTTCGGGGTTTTCCCGGGTCACTAGGCGAATCTCCCGAATTTCCTTTTCCTCCGTTATCTCCATTTCATCTGCCTGTTATTTCTTTCAGGGCTGTAAGTGTCGGCGAGGGTTGTAATGGTGGTGCCCCCTCCTGGAGACGATTGCGTCTTGGAAACTCAGCTCTCAGCGACATGATGGCAATGGGGGTTGTTGGTGTACCTGAGGTGCGGGCTCCTAGCGCTCACAGCGTCGAGATGAACTGCTGGGGAACTGTTAGGGACTCTCCAAGGTCGCAATCTGGTTCCGGCTGCCCTCTATAATTGTTCTCATCTCACCCTCTCCTCCCGGGATCAGAGTAACCACTGGCTGAGGTGCGGAATACTCTCCGATACTTCACTACACTAACATAGCTTTAGATTATCGCACTGCTGTGATACCATTTTATAGCACTCCGTTGTGACCAATTTAGGTTTCAAGTCCAATGACATGACAACTCCGTTCTGTATTTTGCACATGTTTACTAATTCGACTTGGTTTGATTAGATTGAACTCTTCATTATGTCACTTTACGTTATAAATTTGTCATACAAGCCAAGATATTTCAGTTTATCGCAATTCATTGCAGAGTTAACGTTTACATTAGATTGGCAGCCTTCTACTCTCTTTGGTCTAAGACGTTATTCTTTATCTAGTATAACCTACATAAAGATTAAATGGCGGAAAATATAATTTAGAAGAAAATGAAATAAAAAACGAATTACATTACACAAGCCGTAAAAAGAATAATTGTAAGAACTACTCCATCCTAAATGAAAAATTAATTTAAAATAGATTTAATTAATTCATTGCCTGCATTAAAGCAAAACCTGTTCAAAATAATTCACTGGATATATGCGCTTGAGATATGCTTTTCAACGAGATAAACAATGGAAATTTTCATAATTGTGGACCAACTATTCAACGATTAAACTTTGTTTTAATTACAAAGAAAATTAAAATGCTAGTAAGTACCGTAGTTTACAACATCCTTAAAGAAAAAACCTGAAGGTTTACAGGCATTAACATCAGAAATTGTAACCTAGAATAAAATTGATGATTTCATTAATTTGGCACCAAACATGGTGACATCCGTACCATTATACTATACTACACAGGAGAGAGAGAGAGAGAGTGTGCGTGTGCGTGTGTGTGTTAGAGAGAGAGAGAGAGTGTGTGTGTTTAATATCATTGCTCTTTTTTTTTGTTAAAGAATTTCAAGAATTATCTCGTGATTTTTCTTGGTTTCATGAATCAATATAATTTTTGATACTTTACAAATTCGAGCACTGTCTAAAATATATGTGGTATATGCCACATGTGTTAAAATGGTTTTAATTTACTCGTAAATTTGTGGAAGGAAGGCCTTAGCATAATAAAACCCTACTGCCCTTTCCATCATAAGCTATTATTATCAATACTGTCTGATTATTTCTACACGAAACAATGCACTTAAGTTAAACGCTGGCATACATTAACCAATTTGTTTTCATAACAATATTGAAGCTGTATGGAACTAAGAGGAGTATCCAAAAAATAAAGAACGATATGGCATAACTAAATAATAACAAAAGACATCAACACAAATATTTATTTAGAAAGTTTACAATACCTTACTGTATTTCTCCACTGGTATCACGTGACACTAAATGTCTTGACAGCAATGGCAATAACGTTGAGAAATAGAGGAAGTTACCGTAACTTTGAGAATAAAGCTGCTTTTTTAGTCTATTATATTTTATACTGCTTTAACATCTAGGTAATATCGCGCCTGCACTTCTCTGTAATATAGCTCAGTGACCGTATGTAGTAGGCAGTAGGCTTTTAGGATTATCTCTACCTTCACATTTGTAGTTAGTATGACCGTACAGCCTGCAGTGTAACTGGTGTAACTGCCTCCTTCTAACATATTTAAATAAGAGATTTCAGTCAGTCCTTCGAGGCCACATCCTCTGCCTTCATAATGTACATTACGAAGTCATTGCCACATCCCACGTACCATGCTACTTGGCTTCGCGACAAGCAGATGGCGTAAGGTTGTCACTTCAATCCAGCTGTTTTGTTGACAGATGGCAGCACAAGTTATATTACCATCAGTTTTTAATTTTTCCTATTGCTTTAGACTGAAGGTGGAACTTTTGGTCTGGAAATGAATATACAATTCGGCATTTACTGAGAGAAACCACGAAAAGCTTCAGCCAAATTGGTCGGACCACTGCATATACTATTAAACCCAATATTCCAGAAATTATGAATTTCTCTTCTCTTATACATTGGTAGTAAATAAAAATCTGTCGACGAACATTCAAATAATAGATATAAATACAACAAAATTATGCAGTTCGTTCTAATAATAAATTATACGTTTCGGTTGTCCTATATGCTAGAGTTGGGTCAGCGATTCCTTTTCAGTAACCGATTCGTTCATGCAATGTGAATCGATTCATACGATTCGTTCACGATTCATTAATCATCACCATGTCATCTTGTGTTCATGTTGAGCTATCTCGTTTCTACACGGGGATGGTGGTTATATGGCAGCTCCTATAGCATAAAAACTGTAATTTATGTAAAATGCTGTACTCTTTTGCGAACATTTGATAACATGTTTTCCATTAAACGAAAAAAGAAAAACCACATAAGCGTTTGTTTAAATCTAAGATTAACAACTAGCTTCGATTGCATGGGGCCTGGTGGTATTTGTGTAATGCCAATAAGCAGAGTAATTATTATTCATCACTGCCGCGGTTGCACGCTAGTAAGTCGTATAATTTTTATAAATGCATCATTATAAGGTAACGCTAGTACCCAGAATAATTATTATTTTCTTCCGAGGTAATTTTAATATTAGAAGTAAGATGTTTCTATACCTGCATTTAGTGTAGGTTATTGTGTATAAATCGGTGCCGTTAAATCATAATTTAAACGTAGATATTAATTTATTTAATCCTGGAATTCTAAAAGTTCTGTTTTTCCCTCCGTTAACAACTTGGTATATCTACAACATACAGTCATACAATACAATGTATTAGATATTTAATAATGTTCAGTAAAATAATTACTGAACATTAATCCTTTGCTGTAGTTTCAATGGAAATGTTTAAGATTCGATTTACTACGCTTTTGATTATACGCTATTGTTTTTAAAAAATTAACATCATCGTTAACTCCGTATCGTCAGAACTCAACAATTTCTATTTAATGACAGTGGTTTTCTGTTTTCGCTAACCAGAGTCAGACAGATGATAGAACCTCAGAATCCATGGTAATTTTCAGTACTCACTCGGCACGGCAATCACGGAATGTCGGCCGCACTCGGCTTGGCAAAGTATCTCACTTGGCTAAACGCAGTAACCTTCTGCACAGTTCGTTCATGAATCGTCCTGTCTTTTAGCCTGCCTGCCCAGGTGCACGGTTCACAATTCCTTCATGAATCGTCGCCTTGTCTTTTAGCCTGCCCAGGTGCATGATTCACAATTCGTTCATGAATCGTCGCCTAGCCTGCCCAGGTGCACGATTCACAATTCGTTCATGAATCGTCGCCTTGTCTTTTAGCCTGCCCAGGTGCACGATTCACTATTCGTTCATGAATCGTCGCCTTGTCTTTTAACCTGCCTAGGTGCACGATTCACGAATCTTGCATGAATCGCCCTGCTATGCAAACAACCTTGTAATCCCGACTTTGTTATTACGATAGGGGCTAGGAGCTTTTTTTGGCATAAAAGAAAAACAATGTAAAACTGAACGTATTCTTTCCCCATTATTCTGGAGTTTTCTGAATTTTACAATAAAATTACTCTAAGAAATTCCACTTTAGTTGTGTTACATGAGATATATATTGCAAAGTATATAAATTTATTATGATTATTATTATTCAACACCTGATAATAAGATCATGTTAGAACACAGAGTATTGTATCGATTTCCTTTCGTCAAATTCCAGGAATCTCTTATAGATACTTATTTAGATTGTGTTCCTCTTTACTTTCTTAACCATATAATCGTACATATTAGATAGAGAATGTATTGCAACCCACCTAGAAATTGGAAATGGAGATTTCACCGGGAGCATCTTTTGAAGCCCCGTTAATTAAAATGAAAAATGTGTGTGCGTGCGCGCGCGGGCGTCTCTAAACAGCATAATTAACAAATGGAAAGTCAATTAAATAGCAAACTTGGTATTTAAATTCTCTTATTTTCCAAAGAGGCGATATGCATTTCAAGAAAATCACCTAGCAAATCACCAATTACAAAAACGTGTCGTGAAAGAGGCAGGTTATAAAATTGCGAGGCATGAGTTACCCCTTACATTGCATATCAGACTTCAATTTTATTTCATAGATTTTACCGATCAAACCACAAACAAATTTGTATATGCATTTCATGTTTGCATTCAACGTAGATCATGTTGGATTGTAAGGACATCTAATTTCAAAAGAATTATCAATGGCAATATTAATTGCACTACATGATGGTAGATTATCTCATATTGAGAAGCTGTCGGAGAAATTCACAAGTTGGTAAATGATCAGGAACGTGAAGCTTAACTTTTAAAGAAAATTCCTTCATATTCCTTGAATAATCAATTTAATGGTACCTCAGAAACCTGACAAAAACTTGTTTTCTGTTATTAATGTTCTCTATTCTGTATGTGTCACGGTGAACTATCGTTTTCCAGCTAAAAATGTTGATATTTCATCGGAAATTATGTTTTGAGATCCCCTGAATCCAAAAAGGCATTTTCAGAAAAATGACTATGTTTGTGTGCGTGCGTGTGTGTTTATGTAGCTGTGAATGAACAGAATAACTCAAAGACGAAAAGTCCGTTAGGTAAATGCCAAAGTTGATATTTAAGTTCTGCATCTACCTACGATGCAGAGTTAACAATTTCCTACATATTTTCTGTTATTTTTTCAGTCTTTCCATATTTATACTTTTCTCAAATGGAAAGTTGTTATTCGTTTTTTCTTTATGCTGGTCAAACAAATAGAACAAAAAAGATTACTGCTTTGGCAACACTACTCAAAAGTTATTTGTAATAATATGTTGGAGCATTTTTTTCTTTTTTTACGTAAAATTAGTTTCTGAAGTCATATATCTTGCTAACGCAGTGACGATTTACCTGTGCATATGTTACATTTAAGATTCTGTATATATATAAAGCAGTTGTAAATTATAAACTTACTTTAACCTGTACAATAACTCATCTAAAATAAAGACGCTCTTGGTGGCTTCGGCAATAATCGGTAGTATTCGTTTACTTAAACACATTTTCTTCTTTAGCCTCGTGGCCTCAGCGCTGTAGGCTTTTCACAGTAACATAAACGGTTAACATATCGTGTTCACTCGGCAGTTTCCGTCGAAGCTCGGTTTGGTACTCCGAAAGGTCGAAGCCAAAGAATAACAATGGCTGATCACGATTCTTCAAATCTGCGATTCATTTTGACACCTACTATGGTTGACACGATTCATGTAATTCTTTTCAACTCATACGATTCTTTTCAATTCATGCGATTCTTTTCGATTCACACAATTCTTTTTGAACAACGATTCATGTTAAGACTAGCACGATTCTTTCAATTCTTTTTGGACGAAGATTCATGCTAAGGTTGACACGATTCATACGATTCTTTTCTTGTACTCGTTCATATAAAGATTCGTTCATGAATCGCCCCATGTCTACCTACGATACGTTAATCAATAGTTAGTTACGCCCTTAGAATGTTTGAGTTACATCGTACATGGGGATGTTAGTAATATGGTAGATCCTCTAGAATAAAAGCAGTAATGTAGATGTTCTGCTCTTCTCCATCTCCTGCAAAAATATATGATAAAATTTCTTCCATTACTAGAAAAAAAAAATAAATAAATAAAAGTTTGTTAAAATCTTGGATTAACACCTTAACTTCGGCTGCATGGCGGTATTTGTGTAATGTTAATACGCAGAGGTAATTTTATTGTATTAGAATAGTATGTTTCCATACATACCATGTATATACAAACACACACACACATATATATATAAAACAGTTGTAAACTATCCCTAAACAATATAAAAATGTTCGTGGTAGCTTTGGCAATGATCGGCAGTGTTCGTTTTCTTCTGTATGTATATTGTACATTATATATAATTTATATATTTTATGTTATGTATTTATATATTTATACATTCTTACATTTAGCCTCATGGCCTCAGCACTATTTATTTTCTCACGATAAAATAAATGGTTATGAATCCCAGTATACATCATCGTGCGCAATCGGCAGTTTTCGTCGAAGCTCGGCTTGGTACTTCGAAATGTGAAAAAAAAACAAAAAAAAAAACAACCAAACAAACCTGATCACAATTCTTCAAATCTGCGATTCTTTTTGAACGACGATAAAAGCTATGGTTGACTCGATTCATGCTATTCTTTTCGATTCATGCGATTCTTTTTGAATGACGATCCATGTTAAGACTAGCACGATTCTAGCGATTCTTTTAGTACGACGATTCATGTCAAGATTGGCACGATTCATGCGATTCTCTTTGAACGACGATTTCTGTTAAGACTAGCACGATTCCAGCGATTCTTTTTGAACGACGATTCATATCAAGATTGGCATGATTCATGCGATACTTTACTTGTAGTCGTTCATATGAACGATTCATTCATGAACCGTCCCATGTCTACCAAGTTAATGTGATCGGGCTACCAATTATTCTTTACTTGTAGTCGTTCATATGAACGATTCATTCATGAACCGTCCCATGTCTACCAAGTTAATGTGATCGGGCTACCAATTATTTATTGACCGTGGAACATCCAAAGTTCTTCGCTGACACTTGTAAGATGCTAGCTAGGTTTACACAGCACAGGTATTAGATCAATTAGTAGGTCTACTTTGAAGAGCTCAATAGATCTTTTAAGGATGATTCAATGAGGGTTCCATATTTCACTTGTAAATTTATAACTTGAATTTTGATACTGTATATTGTTAATTACGTTATTTCTTATTGCTACATTCAACCATTTATATGTGTACTTGTTAAAATTGTTATTTGTTAAGCTTTGTCCATAAGGCAATCATACAATAAAGAAAGCTATGAATATAAAAACAAAAAGACACAAGGGATAATAAACTATTAATAGAAGAATATAAAATATATGAATATATTTAAATTTCTTAGAGGAACCACTTCCAAAATTATATCATTAAAATAAAACCCCTCTAAAACGGTACCCCACATAAAACAAATTGTGATACTACTAAACATACAGAAGTTTAAGGTACAAAACTCATACGTTTCAAAATGTAATTACTTCTGATGCAAAAAGAAGTTAGTTAACACATAAAATTATTGGCATACTAAAATTATTAATACATTAATACTTCTTTATTCCTCAAATAATACCTTTAAACTGCTTAATATTACTTTCATTCTATTCAGTGTAGGGTTTTGAACCCGGAACTTACCGAAGAGGCCACCACGTTACCATCTGAGCCATCCCGCTCGATAAATAAAGTTTTTATACATAACTTTCGTTATTATTTAGAAATGTCAAAACATTCTTTACTTTCTGGACGACCCTTGTACAAATCTTCAGTTGTCTTTGGTAGAAATACCTTTTCTACTTCTTTTCTCTAATGATTGCATAGCGTAAAAAATGAATGTTGAGTGTAATAACCTTGGGCGGGGGGGCAGTAAGAAATGTAAGTGCTGATAAAACAAATTGCTTTGGTTAGAGTGAAAAAAATCTGGTGTATTACACTCACATGACTTTCTCTAGCTACTCTGCAAACAAACTTCTTACAAAAGATAATTCTTCTTTCAACACCAGGCTACCCGAGATAAACATTAACAGAATTTTATTACTTAGTTCCTTATAAGTAGACTAGTACTAAGGGAATACACAAGAGTTAAGTGATAGTCAAATGTTTTAAAAGCTGTCGTTATGCGATTGTCATTGCAAATCACTTCTTTGCTTCACCAGGAGTAGAACAAAAGAGAAACGGACATTCCCGTCGGAGAAAAGTAAGTACTTCACAATTGAAACTAATGACAAGGAATACCTCGAAAACGGTAAGCTCCACGAAAAAAAAAAGTATATGACATAACTTGTGTATTTTAACAAGATCTACATTTTTTGTATAGTAAGCTTTTGCCCATTTTTTACTGTTTACTAGTTATGCTAAATTAAGCAAAATTCATCCAAAACAAACAGGTCTTTAGAAGCTATTCCCAAAAAATGCAAGATCTACATTTTATTTGTGATAGAAATGGCTTTAATATGTGGCATTTTAATCAAAATCGTTAGAGCCATTTTTAAGAAAAACAAAAATTTCGAAAAAGCTTCCATGTAAAGGGTAGTTAGGGGAGGGGGAATTTTCTTGAAAATCTTCGTGTCGCATCCTTGGAAGATACCAAACTTAAATACAAGGTTTGGTATTTAACCGTCTTTTCGTTTTTGAGCTATACTGTCCAGACACACACACACGGACCTGTTTCTGAAAATGCTTTTTTTGGACTCAGGGGGTCCTAAAACATGTATTTCCGGTGAAATCTCGACATCGAATTTTTGGGTGGAATACAATATTGTCTATCGCTATGCACATTGTACATACGGGGCTAGAGAAAGTAATAATGTTTTAAGGGAAAGCTACTCTACCGAAATCAATTTGGTTGAATAAATACCTTTTTAACAACACGTGAAAAACGAATAATTTGAAAGGCAGGTAAGAGCTGACCGAAGTTTAAATAGCAGGAGGCGATAAACCTTATTAAAGCAGCACTGACCCGGCTCGGCGCGCACGCTCGCCGGCTATGTAAACAGGAAGAGATCCAGTATGGAATTATGAGCACGTTACCATGGCAACATGAACGGAGGTTTTACAGCTGCGGCTGGTACGTTAAATACATTTTATGGTTTCTTTTGATGACTAGCACTGTTTATGTGCGGATGTTCTGCTATGTTTGGCGTGGTTTTCCATTTGTAAACAGAACGAGACTCTCTAACGCCAAAAATATTCATATCATTGCATTTGAGAAACTAAACTTCCGTGTTAATTCTTCTATGCAATTCTATCCTTATTACTGCATTAAGTGTTGTGCATAACTGACACGAGTGCCAATACTAGCGAACCTGTCTGCCTCACATTCAAGAGGTCGCGGTTTCGAATCTCGCTTAGGTTGTTTCCCGGGGACTTTTTTTCGGTTTTTTTCTTTATCCTGAAAAGACGAATGTCGAATAACTAATTGCTCAATGGGCCGCGAGATCATTTGAGCATCATTTTACCGATTTCATTCATCGTCCAATATGACCAATCAGGTTAAAGGGCGTTAAAATACACAAACAAAGAAAAGAAAAAACTAGCTATGATATACTTTCTGTAGCAATGGCAATATTCTCACTGAAATGACGCAATACTGATATTCCAAGTTGCCCTGGTAAGATGAAACTACCTTGTGATATTCTTCTTTCTGGGCAACAAAGATGAAACAAGTTTTCAACATTAATCAACATAAACTAATTAATATATGAATCTATGCTGTGCTGATAATAGGCTACCTCATAATCCATAATATCACCACACTTATTTCCCAGGAAGGGAATCCATTCAAGAGGCTGTACTGCTTATTGCTTCAGCACGCCAGATGAAATGCAGGGAGAGAAACTAACATGTCACATCTGAAAACGCTCTCAGCTTTTTCAACTATGGATGCCTAAAACTTATAGTACTAATATTACATAAATGTATACAACTCGTGGATAATGTTTTTATGGTTAAGAAAATTGCTACAAGAACGACTCGTACCCTAAAATTAATGTTACCCATTTGTTGTATAAACACTACCATTATAACGGTAGTGTGAAAATATCTAATATAAGCTTGAAAGTAACTTAGTTATACAGTAGAGTTACAGTAATTCGAGGTAATTGGAGCTCAGGCTACTTCAAATTACAAAAACTATGATTATACGAAAATATTACTAATCAATGCGTAAATCATGAATAAAATCTTAATGAGCACAACAATGATTATAAAAAAATAAAAACAATATGGTACATATTTGTGTTATATGTGCAAACATTTTCAAGTTGCATACACATAAGTTGTATTTTAAAGATGGGAAGGTGTGACACAGGCGGGCTAGCATGGTACAGAATGTGCAGGTACCATCCACAACTACGTCAGTCTGTTACTTTTATTTTTTTGACAGTGTTTAATGCCCGAATTTACTATGGTGATGCATAGAATGAAGATGAGCACCGGTGGAATGGAATGGCGGGAACACCAGAGTTCTCCACCACACATATCATATGCGGTCACCTGGGCGAGAGGCGAGTGGCCTAAACACTCGGCCACGGGGCGGCCAGTCCGTTACTGCTGTATAATGTGTGCACATTTTTACTTTCTCTATACGTACTATGTACATAGTGTATAGAGAAGGTATTGCACTCCATCAAAAAAATCGATAGAGAGATTTCACCGGAAATATATGTTTTAGGGTCCCCTGTATCCAAAAAAGGTATTTTCAGAAAAAGGTTCGTGTGTCTGTCTCGAAAACGAAAAGTCGGTAAAATAACCAAACTTCGTATTTAGGTTTAGTATCTCCCAGGGATGCGACACGAGGATTTTGAGAAAAATCCCCCTACCCCAAACTACACTTTACATTGAACATTTATCGAAAATGTTGATTTTCTAAAAAATGTCTCTAACGATTTTGATTAAAATATCGTATATTAAAGACATTTACCTGAAAAATAAAATGTATATTTTGAATTTTCTGGGAATAGCCTCTGAAGACTACTTTATTCTTGGCCAATTTTACGGAATTTTGCATAACTGCTAAACCGTAAGAGATGAACAAAAACTTACCACACAACAAATGTAGAGCACTTTAAAACACACAATTTATGTTATATACATTTTTTTCGTGGAGGTGATTGTTTTTGAGATATTCCTTGTTTTTGGTTTTAGCTATAAAAAACTTGTAGTTTTCTCATATAGGACTCTGTGAACTTGTGTCCATACAAACAAAGCAATTTCAGTCACATAGCAACCAGCCTTTGCCTATCACTTTAACTTATGATACTTCCTTATTTCGCTTCTACTTACAAGAAAGCAAGTAATAGGTCTATTTCTGCTAATTTTTTCTCGATTAGCAGGAAGTAAATAGAAGCATAAGCTTTTTAAAATAATTTGTTGCAGAGATGTAGAGAAAGTCATGTGAATGTAACGCATCAGATATTTTTTGTAGATTTAAGCGATTATTGGTTTCAATATTAAACATTTAAACTTTTCCCAAACGGGAAGGCATCTTTCTTCTCGTTTCTCGTTTATTTACTCCTGGCAATCAAAGAGATTAGAATTTTAAGTGTTTTACATGGCGACCGTCTTTTAAAGGACAAGAATATTGATTTAGCCTGTATACTTCCTTATTTCCCTTTTAATTACAAGGAGCTAGTTTATCTTGATTTGCATAATGTTTTGTATAAAAGGTTTATTTGCCGAACAGCTAGAAGACATTATGTGAATGGAACACGTTAGATTTTTACTTTCTCTATACGTACTATGTACATAGTGAATAGAGAAGGTATTGCACTCCACCCAAAAATTCGATACCGAGATTTCACCGGAAATATATGTTTTAGGGTCCCCTGTATACAAAAAAAAAACATTTTCAGAAAAACGTCCGTGTGTGTTTGTGAACACGATAACTTAAAAACGAAAAGTCGGCAAAATACCAAACTTGGTATTTAAGTTCGGTACCTTTCAAGGATGCGACACGAAGATTTTCAAGAAGATCTCCTCACCCCAACTAGCCATTGCATGGAAAAAATTTCGAAAATTTTAATTTTCTTAAAAATGGCTCTAATGATTGTGATTAAAATCTCTTATATTTAAAATATTGTAATGACAAATAAAATGTATATCTTCAATTTTCTGGGAATAGCCTCTGAAGAGCTGTTTATTCTCGATGAATTTTGCGGAATTTTGCATAACTCATAAACCGTAAGAGATAGGCAATAATTTACTTAAGAGAAAGTGTCGATCTCGTTAAAACACACAACTTATGTTAGTATATATATTTTTTCTTGGAGCTGATCGTTTCTGAGATATTTGTTGTTATTAGTTTCAGCTTTAAAAAACTTATACTTTTCTCATACAGGAATTTGTCAACTCCTCTCTTACAAACAAAGGAACTTCAGTCACTAGCAACCAGCTTTTAAAACATTTGACTATCGATTTAACCTATGGTAGTCCCATATTTCTCTTCTATTCACAAGGAAGCAAATAATAACACCTTTTCTGCTAATTTTGTTTTCTCGATTAGTATTAAGTAAATAGAAGAATAAGTTTTTAAACAATAATTAATTGTAGAGATGTAGAGAAAGTCATGTGAATGGAACACATCAGATTTTAACTTTCTCTATACGCATTATGTACATAGTGTATAGAGAAGGTATTGCACTCCACACAAAAATTCGATACCGAGATTTCACCGTAAATATATGTCCCCCTTATATAAAAAAAGCATTTTCGGAAAAAGGTCCGTGTGTGTGTGTCTGTCCGTGTGTCTATGTGTCTGTGAGCACGATAACTCAAAAACGAAAAGTAGGCAAAATGCCAAACTTGGTATTTAAGTTTAGTATCTTCCAGGGATGCGACACGAAGATTTTGAGAGAAATCCCCCCACCCCCTACTACTTACATTGAACTTTTTTAAAAAATTTTGATTTTCTCAAAAATGGCTCCAACAATTTTGATTAAATTTTCGTATATTAAAGATATTTACCTAACAAATAAAATGCATATCTTGAATTTTCTGGGAATATCCTCTGAAGAGTACTTTATTCTGGATGAATTTTACTCAATTTTGAATAGCTGCTAAACCGTAAGAGATGTACCAAAACTTACTACACAAAAAATATAGAGCACGTTAAACCACACAATTTATGTTTTATACATTTTTTTTTTGTGGAGTTCGTCGTTTTTGAGACATTCCTTATTTTTGGTTTCTGCTATGAAAAACTTATACTTTTCTCATACAAGAGTTAGTCAACTGCTGTCCATACAAACAAAGGAACTTCAGTGACATAGCAACCAGCTTTTGATTATCACTTTAATCTATGGTACTCCCTTATTTCGCTTCTACTTACAAGGAAGCAAGTAATGTGGCTATTTTCTGCTAATTTTTTACTGATTAGCATGAAGTAAATAGAAGTGTAAGTTTTTTAAGCATAATTTGTTGCAGAGATGTAGAGAAAGTCTTGTGAATGGTACACATTAGATTTTTACTTAAGCGTATGCTAATGACCACTGTCGTTAAGTAGGGATTGCTATATCAATACAGTATTTTTTCTGAAAGGACGGTATGCACTGTACAATTGATTGGCACGCGGTTCCAATTAGTGAAGGTTCGACAAAGAAAGAGCAAGCGCACTCCTCCAAAACTAACGGTTCCTGTCAACCTACAATACAAATGCATTATTAATCTGCTTCTGTGTATCATGAACGAAAACTTTAAGTGGGACAGTTTTATCTGTACTGTATATGGAAAATTGAAAGAAAATTCAAAAGGTAACCCTTTCGGAGATGCGTAAAACGTATATGCGGCCATGTATATAGACGGTTTTTACTGTAGATTTATGTGCAATTTTAGTATTTTAAGCACATCTCGAATTGCACGGAACCTCAAATTACGGGACTCTCCTATATCTACAGATGGACCATTTATGCAAAAATTAAAAATTGTGATATTTCACATTCTATTGAATTCTCTACAAATTCTTCTACAACCTACAAATCCTTACCCTATCTACTTTATATTATTCGAAATAGACATTTAATAAATGGATTTATTGTATTTTCTTTAGTGTACAAGGAGTTAAAGCAATACAGTAGGCTTAAACGATAGATAGTAAATCTTTTAAAAGCTGGTCGCGATTTGGTGACTTTGAAATGCCATTATCTTTGCATGACCCAGATAAAAAATCCCATTTACATGGCTTTGTCTATCCTATAATGGATATTAAATATTCTGTTGAACTTATTTTGTTATTTACTTCATTTTAGTCGAGATAAATTTTTGCAGAAATAACTAAATTACATATTTCATTATACATACAAAGTGAATAGTAGCCCGTCTGGGTAGTGTGGTGGCAGCGTGTATGCCTCACATTCAAGAGGTCGTGAGTTCGAATCTCGCTTAGGGTGAGTTACCCGCATAAGTTTTTTTTTCGGGAGTTTTCCCTTATCCTGAGAAGACGAATGTCGATTAACTTTAAGCTCTATGGACCCCGAGATCATTTGAGCATCATTTTACCAATCTCGTTCATCGTCCGATATGACCAATCAGGTTAAAGAACGTTAAACTTGAGAGAGAGAGAGAGAGAGAAAGAAAGAGAGAATAGCGATAGTCAAATGTTTAACAATTGGATTCTATACTGATCTCAAAATTTCATATCCATGCATGCAACCCATGAAACACCTAAACGTCGACAGCACAAAGTAGTGAACAATTTGAACAATTAATAATGGATAGCTCGGAAATGGCTTATGCCACACAAAAGTTTTTGGAATAAATTGTGTTTTGAAGAAATTCACATTTTTCACATTTGTACGTTTCATCTATCTATAATGCTTGCGAGTTATCAATATTATAAAACAGCCGTTCCAAAGGAAGAGATGTTTACAGGCTATTCACAACATTTTCGAGAAATAACTTTATTTGCCATACGTATATCTAATCAAAATCGTTAGAAATATTTTTGTTCCATTCATATGACTTTCTCTATAAACTATTGTTACAGAAGTTTATTCCTTTATCTACATCGCTATAACAAATAAACGCTACCAGAAATAGCTATAGTAGTTCGAAGTAGAAGAAAAATAAGGAACACCCTAGGCTAAAGCGATAGTCAAATGCTTTAAAAACTTTGAAATTCCGTTCGCTTTTTACGGCCAAGAGTAAAACAAAAGAAAGAAACAAAAGTAGAACTCCTGTTTGAGAAAAATAGCTTGTTAATTCCTTGAAATTGTGTGTTTTAACACAAGATTTAGATTTTTTTTAGTACGTTTTTGCCCATCTTTTGTAATACCTTTAGTTAATATAGGACATTTTAATCAAAATCGTTAGAGCCATTTTTGAGAAAACCGATTTTTCAAAAATCTCCATGTAAAGCGTAATTTGGGGGCGGAATGGTTTATAAACTTCATGCAGCATCCTTTAAAGCGAAATATTCCTTCGTCTATTAAAAGAGTTGCAGAACTCAACAGGTTTATTTCAGTTTAAAACCGGTCAGTGGGGAAGTCGAGGCAATCTTTGTTTTATCCCTCTTACTTAACAGCGAAGACGTAGATGGGCCGTGCCCATTGAGAGCGCTAACACGAAAGTCGCTCACGTCAGTATTCTAGTGAATGAACGTTTAGGTAGACGAAGGTTTATTAAATTTGATACCGAGAATGGCTTTTAACTTGAATAGCCTCGTTGAGTTCTGCAACTCTTTTAATGCATTCTTTTAAGTAATTTAGCTGCACGTGTCAAATATAGGGTAATTGGGCCACTTGGTACATATAGCATATCCAATTAAAACAGGTTAAATTCGGCATGGGCTACCTAACTTCTCCAACGTCACACAACAAGTGTCATATCAAAGAGAACATACTGCAGTTCAACTCCAAAGGGGAAAAAAGAAGAGGAACTCATCGAACGCTACTTTGCCTAATGACGTGCAATCTAAACTTGCGTGCATCGATGATGCAACTGGTGATGCAGTTTAAAGGCTCATACGTATCGATAATGGACTGCTCTTCCTAACCATTTCACCCGCTTTCTTTTTTCTCGTTTCAGCACATACATACGCGCGCGCGCGCACGCACACACACATATTTAGTTCATGTTTTCATTAAACTGCAGATCCACACAAAATTGTTTTAT
This sequence comes from Hymenopus coronatus, assembly GCA_030762935.1. NCBI lineage: Eukaryota > Metazoa > Arthropoda > Insecta > Mantodea > Hymenopodidae > Hymenopus > Hymenopus coronatus. The sequence goes on from CM060895.1 coordinate 110,630,027, forward strand.
ACGTTTGTTATTTTAAAACACGTAGAAATTGCCGACAAAAATGCACATCTCGTCAAAACAAAATGTGTGTTTAATATTTAAACTTTCTCTAGTGCGTATGTACAGAGTACACAATAGATGGAGAGGATATTATTTTCCACCCAAAAATTAAATCAGAGATTTATCTGGAAATACATGTTTTGGACTCCTTTAATGCACAAAAAGCCTCTTTAGAAAGATTTCCGTGTGTATGTGTGTGTGTGTGTGTGTGTGTGTGTGTGTGTGTGTGTGTGGGTAAAAGCTCAAAAACGAAAAGTATGTCTTTAATTCTCTGGGAGTAGCCTCTGAAGACCTTTTCATTCTGGTTGACTTTTTTGTAGCTTGTAAACCTTAAGAATTGTAAAAAATCTACCACACAAAAAAGTATATTACACTACAACACACAATTTATCTATAAATACTATACTATAGCTGCTACCGAGATATTCCTTGTTATTGGGTCCAGTTTTAAACTAATTGAACTTTTCTCTGGCGAGAACTCTACTTTTGTTTCACTTTTTTTTTTTACTCCCAAGAATGCAAAAGAGAACCGAATTTCAATTGTTTCGCAGAGCGATAGCTTTTAACAGATATGACTATCGCTTTAACCTAGTGTATACCCATATTTTCCTTTTACTTGCAAGGAAGCAAGTAATAAGAACATTTCTGCTAATGTTTATCTTGATTAGCATGACTTAAATAAAGGAATGATCTTTTGTAAAAATAGTTTGTTTGTGGAACAGCTAGATAGAGTAATGTGAATGGATTACGTCAATTTTTACAGCATTATACCATTCCGAAATATGTCTTGTCGGAGCATTTATACTTTTTACTTTTCCTCGCATGTATAGTAAGTAGGAGAAGTATTGTGCATTAGACACAAAAATGCCACAGTAAATATACGTGTAGAAACTCCCTGAATAAAAATAAAATAAATAAAAAAATATTCGTTAAATATTGATGTTTAAGTTCTACTTTCTGCGACACAAAGACGGCCAAGAAAAAGTGCCACATCAAGCTACCATTTACGTGAATAATTTTTCCAAAATTTTGATTTTCTGAAATAAGGAATGTGATTAAAATCCCATGTGTATAACATGTTTTCATAACAAATAAAATGTGCATCTAGATTTTTTGGGGAATATCTTCTCAAGTACCTACCTACCTTTCATTCTGAGTGACTGCACAACTGATAAACCGTAATCTTACTACACAAAAAATCTGATGCGCTCCATTCACACGACTTTCTCTAGCTGTTCCACAAACAAACTATTTTTACGAAAGATTATTCCTTTATTTACGTCATGCCTTATTTGCGTTACCATAAATGGTCTTATTACTTGTTTCCTTGTAACTAGAAGGGAAATAATATAATGCACAGGCTACAGTGATAGTCAAGTCCTTTAAAGCCCGTCGCTATGTGAAAAAATTTAAATTCTATCTCTTTGCATGCCAGGAGTAAACAAAGGAGAAACGAGAAGAAAGATGTCTTCCCGTTCAAGAAATATTAAATGGCTTAAGAGTTATACCAATAATTCGGAATATCTCGAAAATGGTTAACTCTACATACAACATTAAAAAAAAATGTAACATTTATTGTGTGTTTTAATGAGATGTACATTTTTTGTGTGTTTACGTGCCGTAAATCTACAACACGGGACCAACGGCCATACCTCCTTTCCGAAGGAAGCCATGCTAAGGATTTTTACGCCCTTATTACTAGTGACGAACATGCCAACTGGAAGTTCTCTGGTAGAGAAACATATGACTGTCCTATATACACCGACATGGCGTGATGGAACTGGAATGAATGAATAAAAGAAAGCATTTTTCGAAAAAGGTTCGAGCGCCGTGTGTCTTAAACAGCATTAAGTCAAACACGAAATACCAGATAAATACTGACAGCATAGCTCAAAGAGCGTTAAAAACCAAACTTCGTATTTAATTTTGGTATCTTCCAAGGATGCCACACGAAAATTTTCAAGAAAATCCCCCCAAAAACTACCCTGTATATGGAAAAAATTTCGAAAATTTTGATTTTCTTAAAAATGACTAACGATTTTGATTACATTCTCTTATATTTAACATATTTACTTGCTAAATAAATTGTATATCTTGAATTTTCTGCGAATAGCCTCTGGAGACTACTTTATTCTGGATGAATTTTACGAAATTTTGCATAACTGCTAAACCGTAAAAGATGGAGAAAAACTTACCACACAAAAAAAATGTAGAGCACTTTAAAACACACAATTTATATTATATACATTTTTCGTGGAGTTGGTCCTCTTTGAGATATTCCTTGTTTTCGGTTTCAGCTTTGAAAAACATACTTTTCTCATACAGGAATTTGTCAACTCCTGTCCATAGAAATAAAGGAACTTCAGTCACATAGCAACTAGATATTGACTATCACTTTAACTTTTGGTACTCCCTTATTTCCTTCTACCTACAAGGAAGCAAGTAATAAGACTATTTCTGTTAATTGTTTCTGGATTAACATGAAGTAAATAGAAGCTTAAGCTTTTTAACAATAATTTGTTGCAGAGATGTAGAGAAAGTCATGTGAATGGAACACAAAAATTTTACTACTTGCTTTCTTGTAAGTAGAAGAAAAATAAATAAGTGTCATAAGTAGCGATAATCAACTCTTTTAAAAACTGGTCGCTATGTGAAACAATTGAGGTTCGGTTCGCTTTGCATGGTCCCGTTTGAAAAATTTATAAGTAGTTTCAAATAAACAAATAACGAGGAACATCTCCTAAACGCCAAAATCAACAAGAAGAACGTATATGACATAACTTTTGCGCTTTAACGAGGTTTACATTTTTTGTGTGGTAAGTTTTTCTCTCTCTGCTACAGTTCAACGGTACTGCTTAATTCTGCATAACTCATTCGGAATAAAGAGATATTTGAAGACTATTCCCAGAAAGTTCAAAGTTTATTTTATGTAAATCTCTTATATATACAGCATTTTAATCAAAATTGTTACAGCCATTTTTGAACAAATAAAATTTTTCAAAATATTTTCCATATAAAGGGTAGTTTGTGGTGGGAGATTTCTTAAACATCTTCGAGTCCTATCCTTGGATGGCACCGCAGGCGATGACACTGGTGATACACGGAATGAAGATGGAGCACTGGCGGAATGTGAGGGCGGTGGAAACCGGAGAAAACCCGTCGTTTTGTCCACCACAAGCCTCACATGCGGTCACTTGGGACCGAACCCGTGCCGTCTAGGTGAGAGTCGAATGGTCTAACCACTCGGCCATGGCGTGGCCCTCCTTGGAAGATACTTAATATAAATACCAACTGTGGTATTTAACGTCACTTTCGTTTTTGAGCTAAGCTGTCCACAGACAGACATAAATACGGACCTTTTTCTAACAAAAATTTTTCGGACTCAGGAAACTTTAAAACATATATTTCCGGTGAAATCTCGACATCGAATTTTTGACTGGAATTGTCTGTACATACGGCATATTCAATTTTTTGTAGCCATTAATACTTGCAAACGATACAGAGTAAAGAAGGTCAAATGACTATTTAAATCTGTTAAAAAAGTAAAGCAGAAGCAATTACACCTAAAATGTATCGCGAGAATAGATTTCTATTGCACTTTTCGGCAGGAATTGAATTGCATGACGTCATACTGTTGTGGTTAGGCAGGTTATTAATGTAATCTGAAAATGGAAAGGCTTAAGGAAGGATGCTGGTAGCTGAAGAAGATTTCCAAGCGAGTGGTTTTAATAAAAATGGAGCTGCATTATATTGCAGGTTCTCATTTCACGCTAGGTCAGCTATCTCTCCACCAGCAACAACACGCGGAGGCGGCCGTGCTACAGAAACTGTCGTACTTACGTGTGCTGAGGGCGGGTGAAGATTCCAGGTAAGAGCGTCCAAATCTGCTGTCATCATCCGCACTTCCTTCACAGCGCTATCTGTGGATCTGCAAGAAATAGGGAAGTAAGAACACTTACCCTCAGCGAAACCGGTCGACGTGGAACTCGCAACATTCCAACATTTCTAGCAATTTAGGATTATTATACAGGACTTCGGCCGCTCTAAAAATCGAATGAAGCTAAGTCTGATTGACTTTGTATTTCTGATGACGATTTCAAAGGTTTTATTGGTTGGAAAAGCTTGTTTTTTTATTATTACAGACAAATTCGTGTGCATGCTTGAACGGTTTTTGCGTATATGACGGCTATTTACCAAATACTTATACATAAACGAGATTATATGAATAATAAATAGTTTATAATGTGCAGATTTAGGCAGAAATACTGGATTTATAAAGAAAAAACTTGATTTTGTTGCTAACGGATGACTGTAATCATTGCTATGCAAGAACGTCATATGTCGCTCTTGGCAGGATTACCTCGTCGTAAGAAACCATAGCAATAATTCACCGGTTAGTGTGACTATAGTACTTGGTGGAGGAGTATATGCATTTTTTAAATTTATTTATCTGTTTCTGTAGGTTAAGCCACTGGGTTCGGTGGTTTTCAAATTTAGCGCGAGGTTAGGTTCGAATCCGTTAAGATTAGTGTGTGTATATACATTTATGCTTCTAATTTTCTATTGTGGTAGTGCTTTGCAGAGAAATATGTTTCAGAATATTATGAAACCATACTCTGTACCTTTTTTTCCTGTTAACAAATAGAATAGAAATTTATTTTAATAGGAGTATAATACGTTTACAGCGATTGGATATAAATAAAATGACTATGGTGTAGTCCAGTATAAAAACCAATATAATTAATTCGAAGGCTAAATTGTTTCTGTAAAAGAACACACACAAAACAAACACCTGTCTTTACGGTCGAATGGCCAGCGTTCTGACTCCAGAGGTCCTGGCTTCGATTCCCGGCTGGGGCAGGGAATTTTTCTTTAACCAGAATCATTCCTTATCCCCTACGAGTCTGGAGGTATGAATGAATGTGTGTTTAATGTTATGAAACAGCGTTAAGAAACCTACAGTTCAGGGCGAGTTACTTCTCAAGACAAAGACCCCGATATGACCGTAGAATTTAGAGGGTGTTATACAAATGAAACTATTAAAAAAATGAAATTTTAATTTAACTAATTTCTGAAATGTTTAGTTTTAATGAAATTAGATTAAAGCGCAGGACAATTTATTAATAATGAATAGTCGCATCAAAATGTTTGTTTTGTTAGCTTATGCAACCTTATAGGTTACTTTTCTCTTTAAAAGGTTCTGAGATGTTTAATCTTTTTAAAGCTGGAACTCTGACGGGCCATTTTCCGGAGATCCAGTCATATATAATTTGATGTAATTACTATTCACGTGCATACATTTTACGTGGATAATGTTAATAATTTCTGCAGAATAGTCACACAGTAGGGTTTCAGTTTTAAAAGTTTAGCAGCTGTATGAACTCAGGTTTGTGAAGCACCCACTTGCTATAGTTATGCAACACGGCTGAGGTACTTCTTAGCTGAGCGTTCGAATGCAGCACCAATTTTGTCTAGCTTTACTCCGTAGAACTTGTCGTTTATGCTTCTTTGGTTTAGCGTTTAGTGTGCCCGTTGTCCTAAATTTTTTAATAAAACGTCTCACGGTGTCTCTAACCGAACTGGAGAGCCAGGAAATTGCTACTGAAATCGTCTACATTTGTCTACACGATTCCGTTTTCACGTATGTATTATCTTTAAAAATACGCGTTTCAAGTGTGAATTTAGTGGCTGGAATTTCCGTAGACTAACAAGAGAATAACATTCCTAAGAAAATCACACTTGATACACGATTGGCGAAACACTTCATAACACGAAGATAAAGCAACGACTGAAGCAGAGACAGCTCATAGCCGGTAAACATACCCTTCACAGGTCCTGCGCCGCTTCTGCCCAAAGTATGCTACTGATGGAGAATACGGCATGCCTGAATGATAATGCGACACAAATTTTGGAATTTTCAACTTGCCTCTATAAAGTATTTTACATGAACAAACCTTCTGATAATTAATTGGTAACACAAATCAGTACAACGCACTTAATGATCGAAATACTATAAAATAGCTGAAACACAATCAATGCACGGCACTTTCTACGCGTATTAATAAGGACAGGCTAAACGTTGGAGTCGAGGGCCTGCGTGTTGGATTGTTTTCTTTTTACGACATTATAAACTGACACAGGACAGTTTTCAATAAACGAGAAATCCTTCACTGCTGTCAGAAGGCCGTCTCTAACTCCTGACACTGTTGACCCACCGCAGTGAATGGAGAAAACCTGCTTTATTTAACACAAAATCAAACGAGTTGGTGACACCTAATATAAAGCTTTAGCATGGGGTATTATGAAAATAGCTACGTTAGAAATTGCTTGACACAAATATTTTTTTACTATACTAGTACCTATTCGTTAAGATTCCCTTGGTATTTATCATTTTGAATCACATAAACAAAGCTCATGGAATATTTATAGAGAATTTAATATAATTACTAACGTGAATATATTTAACATGTGAGTAATTAAATCCACTAGAACAGGTTTTGAAACAAAAACAACAACGAAACATATTCCATATAAACAGAAGTACGGGTGACTGGTGTTTTTCTTACGCATATTCGTGCCGCAATCTTGGAAAACGCTAAATATAAATGCCGATTTTGCCATTTAACTGACTTTTATTTTTGACATGCTGACAGACAGATACATACAACAGACCTTTTTTATAAAATACTTTTTGAGTTTAGGAGAAATCAAAAGGCATTTTCAGTAAAATCGCCATATCGGATGATTTTGGGTCGCGCCGTGGCGTAGTAGTTAGAGCACTCGCCTCTCACTTAGATGACTCGGTTTCGATCCCAAGCGATCGTATGTGAGATTTGTGGTGGATAAAGCGGCACAGAAGCGGGTTTTCTCCGGGTTTTCCGGTTTACCCCGCCATCACAATCCACCGCTGCTTCATCTTCATTCATGTATCATTAGTGTCACAAGTAGTTAAATCGGGCTTTTAACCTTATCAAAAATAAGATGTGTTGAAACACTTCTCTTACCTACTATAGGGAGATGAGTAAAAAGAATCCTGTGTATGGCTACGAAATTTGTGTGTGTGTGAACAATATAACTAAAAAGTATGTGTTACATTCACATTACCTTCTACCGTTTATTATCGTGTACAAACTATTCTTTCTTTCTTGTTACTTTCTCAATATAGTACATGGTACGCAGGTATAGAAGGTATTATACTTGACCCAAAAATTAGATACCGAAATTTCACCTGAAATACAGTTTTAGGGGTTCCTGTATCCAAAAAAGAAAAGATTTTTTTGAAAAATGCCTGTATGTGTCCGTATGTTTGTGAACACAATAACCCGAAAACGAAAAGTCAGTAAAGTACAAAAAAATTACGTATATTAAACATATTTAGATGATAGATAAAATTAATATTTTGATATTTTTTAAATCAGGATGGATTTAAGCATAAATTAGATAGACATGTAAATATGTTTAACGTATGGTACTTTAATACCAATCTTAGAGCCATTTTTGATAAAATAAAAAAAGGTTTACCTTTTTCCATATAAAAGATGTTTTGGGATTGGGGGTTTTTCTTGAAAAGTTTCGTGTCGCTTGCATATTTAAATACCAAGTTTGGTATGTAACCTAATATGCTTTTTTGAGTTATGCTGTTCAGTCACACACACACACAAACACACACACTGAGCTTTTTATTAAAATATTGGCATTTAAATTTAGTATCACCCAAAGATTTGACACGAAGATTTTCAAGAAATCCCTCCACCTCAATATACCCTTTAAATAGAAAGTTTCAATAATTTTGATTTTTTTTTCAAAAATGGCCCTAACTATTTTGATTAAAATACTGTATAATAAATATATTTACTTGACAAATAAAACTTATATTTGGAGTTTTCTTGAAATAGCCTATGAACACCTCTTCATTGTGGATGTATTTTATATAACTAGTAAACAGTAAACGATAGACAAAAAATTACTACACAAAAGTGAAGATACCGTTAAAACACACACTTTATGCCATATACATTTTCGTAACCATTTCAGATATATTCCTTATTATTGGTTTCAATTTTAATGTATTTAAACTTTCTCTAGCTGGAGCTAATCTTTCGTTTCATCTCTCTTTTGTTTTACTCCTGGCCATGCAAAGAGAAACCGAATTTCAATTGTTTCACACAGCGACCGGCTTTTTAAAAGAGTTCACTATCGCTTTAATTTAGTATATCCCCTTGTTGTCATTCTTCTTAGAAGTAAGTAAGTAATAAGACAATTTTCGGTTGTTTATCTCGATTAGCATGATGTTGATAATATAATACTCCTTTGTAAGATTAGTGTGCTTGCAGAACAGGTGGAGAAAGTCATGTGAATGGAATACATCAGATTTTTATCCATTGTGGCCATTCATGAAGAAGGAATGGCAATGCAACACATAGTGAGCAGCTCTTATGTCTAACGTGTTTGCCTAATGTATTGCCTTTCCTCTTGTACCTACAATAAATTGTATAGTAAAACTATTTCTGCAAATGTTTATCTAGATTAGCATGAAGTAGATAGAAGAATAATCTTTCGAAAGACTAGTTAGTAGCAGAATGGGCAGAAATAGCCATGTAAGATTGAACACATCAGATGTTTATTTATAGATAATATTAAACATTGTTTAAATGAATCATTTCCTTCCATGATGTTTCCCCGTTGCATATCTTCACACTCTGCTTATTGAGAGCGATATACTTAGTTGCAACGCACGTTTGTTTCCTATCATTATTGTGCCTGAAAATCGCAGTGACGTTAATGGAGATGTAATTAACAAATGCACCAATCAACTGTGATATTTGCCATCACATTGCTGGGAGTAATATAATTATTTAGGAATGCTTTCTAGTGCCCTATTGACCCAGTTCTAAAGCTGATGGTAATTCAATCAAAAATGCAAACGACACGTTCGTGTTTCTATGGGGAATAGACGTTTTCTGTTACAATATGCCACTTGGTATAAAAGCACAGTCGACATAAATAAACTCACAGGGTAGTCAGGGCTTCACAGTTTTCTGCTTTTTTTAGTTAATGCAAACGTTTTAATTTTTGGTGGGCGGAAATATTAAAGAAATTTACTTTCTCTACAGCTTAAGTACTGAAGGTAGGGATAGTTATTCCAAGACATTTAAACGTGAAATACTGTCCTTTAACAGGAATACGTATTTTTGAGGAATCCTGATGTGTTACTTACCAACATTTCCCAAGATACGCTTTTGTTTATTACTCGTACTTTCTTTATCACGTAAGTAAGAAAGGAAACTGTTGAATTCAATCCACAAATTCGATGCCGAGATTTCACCGGAAATACATGTGTTGATAACCCAAAAGTTTAGAAAATAGTCGGTACATGTGTTTGCGTTTGTTTCTGTATCTCGTCGTATATATTGTCTGTAAACAGCATAACTCAAAAAGGAAAAGTCGATTCAATATCAAACGTGATATGTAAGGTCAAGATCTTTTAAGGATGCGAAACAAAGCTTTTAGAAAATGTCAGCAAACTTTCTTTTCCATGGAAACATATTCGAAAATATTGATTTATTCAAAAATAACTGTAATGATTTTAATTAAAACACATTTTCGTAAAAATAAATGAACATACTTTGAACAGCCTCTTAAGTCTTCTTCACTCCAGATACTTGCGCAACTGATCATAATAGGAGATTAATAAAAACTTACTACACAAAAATGTACATCTTGTTAAAACACACAAGTTATATATTACTTTCTCTACATGTAAAATGTACATAGTGTATAGAGAAGGTATTGTTATGCACCCAAGATTTCGATACCAAGATTTCACCAGAAATATCTTTTTTTTTTTGACCCCCTGAATCCAAAGAAGTATTTTTAGAAAAATATCCGTGTGTGTCTGTCTGTCATGGTGTGTGTATGTGTACGTGTGTCTGTGGGCAGCATAACTCAAAAACGAAAAGTCTGTTAGATACCAAACTTGATATTTAAGTTAGTATCTTCCAAGGATACGACACGAAGAGTTTCAAGAACATCCCTGCAGCCCCAACTACATTTACATGGAAAAATTTTCGAAAACTTTGATTTCTTTAAAAATTGCTCTAATGATTTTTATTAAAATACCGTATATTTATGACCTCTGAAGACATCTTTATTCTGGACGCATTTTGCAGAATTTTGCATAACTGGTAAACCGTAAGAGATAGAAAAAACCTCACTTAAAAATGCAGAGCTCGTTAAACACACAATTATATATTAATATCTCAACTCCACGGTTGACCGTTTTTGAGATATTTTTTGTAATTGGTTTCAGTTTTATAATATTTATACTTTTCCAATACGGGGATTTGTCAACTGTCTATACAAATTGACCTCAATCACATAGCAACCAGCGTTTTAAATATTTCAGTATCGCTTTAGCCTGTGGTACTCCCTTATTTCCCTTCTACTTACAAGTAACAAGTAATAAGGCCATTTCTAATAAGTTTTTTCTCGATTAGCATACAGTAAATAGAAGATTATGTTTTTAACAATAATTTGTTGCAGAGATGTAGAGAATGGAGGACATCATAATCTTTTTTTATGTGGTATTAACCATTTCCGAGGCATTACTTGTTGTTGGTTTCAAAATTAAAATGCACTTTCTTTAAATGAGTGTTATTCATTTTTCGTGCTCCGAATCAAGCAAAACGAACGGAATCGTTGTGTCATCACGTAGCTAACACTATCACTTACTCTTGTAGCCACAAGAAAGTATGCGATGAAACCGCTTCCGCTAATAAAGCTGTATCCCTCCTGGGTAATGTGGTGGTAGCGTGTCTGCCTCACATTCAAAAGGTCTTAAGTTCGAATCTCGCTTAAGGTGTGTTACCCGGATAAGTTTTTTTTTTTTTTTTTTTTTTTTTTTTTTTTTTTTTTTTTTTTTTTTTTTTTTTTTTTTTTTTTTTTTCCTCGGAGTTTTCCCTTATCCTGAGAAGAAAAATGTCGAGTAGCTTTAAGCTCCATGGACCTCGAGATCATTTGAGCATCATTTCACCAATTTCATTCATCGTCCGATATGATCAACCAGTTAAGGGACGTTTAAGCTTTATTTAAAAAAAAAAACAAAAAACAAAAAAAAACAACCTGTTGTACGAATATTTTATTGTAAATAGATGCAGAAGGTTTTGAGAATGCAATAATCAGATTTTACTTTCTCTAGCATGTGTGTACAATGAGTACATAGGTAGGGAAGTTATTGTATTTCACTCACAAATTCGATGTCGAGATTTCACCGGAAATATGTTTTAGATCCCTGAGCCCCAAAAAATCATTTTTGCTTTCTATCTACTTACTATGTAAAACGCACATAGTAGGTAGAGAATGCATTGTCTTCCATCCAAAAATTCGATACCAAGATTACACCGGGAGTATATATAAAATTGTTCACTTGTTCCTTATTAATTTTGGAGATAGGCAACACTTCATACTCTGAAAGGAATAAGGTCGAAATTACCGTGCTTGTCGGCCATTTGGTAACCATGCAAATCTAGCCTACTCTTCATCGGAAAATAGACCTTAGCAGCTATAGCTACGTCCATTCCAAAAACATGCGCTTAATAGCTCCTGTTGCAGTACATGTTATAGCCCACCTGGGTGGTAGCGTGTCTGCCTCGCATTCAGAAGGTCGTGAGTTCGAATCTCGTTTAGGGTGAGTTACCCGGATAAGGGTTTTTCGGGGTTTTCCCTTGTCCTGAGAAGACGAATGTCGAGTAACTTTAAGCTCTAATGACCTCGAGGTCATATGAGCATCAATTCACCAATTTCACTCATCGTTCGATATGACCAACTATGTTAAAGGACGTTAAGAAGGTACATGTTATATCAGTCATACGTTCTACAATGTAAATTATAATGAATGAAGGCTAAATGAACGGCTTAAGCTACAAACAGGGGTTCACAACAGTTATAAAGAGATCAGAAGCGGAGAGGGAGACATGTGTGACACTGTACCTACAAGTTTTAACGCTGCAAGCGGGCGCAATCATTGTAGCTCAACTGGTTAATTTCATGTTCTCTCCTCACTTCCAGCGTGTCAGCGGTTCGATTCTCACAGTCTGCGTGCAATTTTTTTCTTCTTTATGCAAAGTTAGCTCACTCTAATAATTTTAGATGTAAACTAAAAAGTAAACGAAGAAAGCACAAACGACAGTTCATTTTAGGTTTTCTTCAGTCTTCGGTACTTAATTTTCTTTCTAATTATTTTGAAAAAGAACCATCATTGAGACTTTAAATAACAAAGGATATTTTCAAAACGTATAAAGTTAATAAAAACAGTTTCAAAATACTAGAACACCTAACATTTTATTGATTGTTGTTCGTAGTTATGGAATATTCTCTATACAATTTTGGCATCTGGAACCCTCGATGAGTTAGCGAATACTACCGGAAGACACTTTAGGTCTGGACATGCCCCATTAGATACAAATGCACGAAGTAAATACACACATACATATATATTGAGCGGAACACAATATATTCTTTACCTATTGTGTACATTGTACATACGTACTAGAAAAATCTGATGTGTTTCATTGATGTTCAATCGATTTTTCCTTTCTGTGTTATGCTGTTCACAGACAATATAGACAATATTTTGTAGAACAGGTTGAAAAAGTAATGGGAATGAACACATTTTTAGAAAACGTCCGTATGTGTATGTGTGTGTGTGTAAGTCAGCTTGCTCTTTTTCTTTTTTATGTTTAGATACGTGTAAATTTCACTATTAGATTTCTAGGTTATCAGCCAACTCATCAGCACAATAATTATTGGATTTAAATCACAGGCAAATGGTGGAAAAAGCTAAGACAAGAATAATGCTCTTTGGGAAGCTTGAAATATAAACCATCGCCAAATTTATTTCAGCAGCAGCAATTTAATATATTTGATTAAAATGCAAAAAGCAGATGAACATACTATTAGAGCAATAAAATGCAACTAATTATGATTTATGTTCTTATACAATATTTCTAATATAATCTCTAGGACATAGGACAACATAGGAAATGAAATGGAGTTTTATTTATAGACGCTCTTTAACTGCTGTGATTCTCAGCGCCTCATTCTATAAAATTAAGTGGTCTTTTACACACCACTTAATTTTGGTCAGAGGCCTCTTTATCAGGCTTGAGGTTCTTTTACGTCTTCTACGACACGGGACCAACGGCTTTACTTCCCCTTCGAAGGAAGCCATGCTAAGGATTTTTACGACCGAAAAAATCCATCGTTCTCCTCCTTGGTTGTATGAAGCTAGCAGGTAACTATTACACCACGGAGGGCGACTTAGTGTCATGGGATTTTATACTTTCTGTAGCTCGTATGTATACGTACATTGAATAGAGATGGTACTGCACTCCACTAAAAAGTATATTAAGATTTAATCGGAAGTAAATGTTTTGAGAAACCTCTGAACCCAAAAATCATGTTTTAAATCATGTTCTTGTGCTTGTCTGTGTGTGTGAGTGTGAGTGTGTTTGTGTATAAGCTCAAAAGCGATAAGTCCGTTAAATACCAATCTTTATATTTAAGTTCAGTATTTTGCAAGGATGCGACACAAAGATTTTCAGGGAAATCCCTCTACCCCAAACTACCCTTTGCATGGAACAATATTCGAAAATTTTGATTTTCTAACTAACGGCTCTAATTATTTTGATTAATATTCCATATGTTTAAGATATTTTCATAACAAACGAAATGTATATCTTGAATTTTCTGGAAATATCCCCTGAAGACCTCTTCATTCTGATTGACTTTTATATAACTTTGAATAATGGCAAAGTACAACAGAGACAAAAACTTTCTGCACAGAAAATGTAGATCTTATTGAAGTATACAATTTATGTCATGTAGGTACATGCTTTTGTTTTAACGGCTTTCGAGATATTCTGAGTTATTGGTTTCGATTTTAAGCTACTTAATTTTTTCTCAAGACACCTTTCTTTTCGTTTCTCTTTTGTTTACTGCTAACAAGCAAATAGATTCGTATTTAAATTGTTTCAAATAGAGATTGGCTTTTATGATTTGACTGTCGCTTTAGGCTGGTGTGTTCCCTTATTACCTCCACTTACAAAGAAACAAGCAAGAAACAAACTTACAAGAAACATGATGTAGGCAAAAGAAGAATATTCGTGTGTATGTCTGTGTGAAACAGCTGTCAGAGCTGTCAATAAAAATGAATGCTATTTTAGCCCAAATATTAGTTTTATAACTTAACTGTCCTCGAAAAGTAGGGCGTCTTCCAACGTAGATAACTGTCAGTCTATCTCCACCGATCAAACCTACCCAAAACAAATATTTAGTGCGCTAGATTCAATCAATCCAGACTTCAAAACATGGCAAAATATAGTAGTGCGTATATGAAGACGGCTTTCCGAATCGAAGTAGCAGAGGTCCTCCATCTTAAATTAAAAGCTTAGAGAAAGTCCCTTCTGCCTTTTCAATATATTTGGATAGTGGAACATGAAGAGACTGTATCCCATCCCCAAACAAACTGTTGCCATGACAACGTGACGTCACATTCTTGTAGATGTCTTTGTGTTTGCTACTGTAGGACAGACAACCCACCATCATTTCTGCTATAGTGAACCTCCTGCCCTTATCCCCCTACAAACAGACCCTGTAACCTTCAGGGAGCATTCACAATCAAAATTACGTCCAACGCATTATGACATTCGTAAAAATAGACTGACTACATTTTCCAAGCATGTCCTACCAGTACATTTTAACCAAATTATTTTGGTATCGCATTATTGAGCGGAACGCAATACCTTCTTTACCTATTATGTATATTGTACATGCCTCTTAGAAAAATCTGATATTTCCATTCACATCACTTTCTCTAGCTGTTCCACAAACTTTCCTTACAAGAGATTATTTTTTCATCTACGTCAAACGAGTCGAGATAAACATAAGTAAAATGATCTTATTACTTGATTCCTTGTAAAACAGAAGGGAAACAAGGAAGTACATTAGGCTAAAGCAATACTGAAATCTTTTAAAACTTATCGCTATGTGAAACCTTTGAAATTCGGTTCTCGTTTGTACTCCCGGGAGTAAAACAAAAGAGATGAAACGAAAGTTGACTTTTCTCGGAGAAAAGTTTAGGTACTTTAAAATTGAAACCAATAATGAGGAATATCTCGGAAACGGTTAACTCTACACACAAAAAATTGTATATGGCGTAAATTGTCTGTTTAAATGAGATCTACATTTTTTTGTGTAATAGGGTTTAAAAAATCATCCAGAATGAAGAAAATGTCTTTAGGGGCTATTCCCAGAAAATTCAAGTTATATATTTCGTTTGTCTTAAACATGAAAGCGTTAGAGCCGTTTTTGAAAAACTCAAAATGTTCGAACAATGTTGCAGGTAAAGGGTAGTTGAAGTGGGGGGATTTTCTTGAAACTCTTCGTGTCACATTCTCGAAAGATACTAAACTTATATACGAAGATCTAACCTACTTTTCGTTTTTGAGCTATGGTGCCCATAGACACACGGACTTTTTTCTAAAACTCTTTTTTTTTTTGATTTAAGGGTCTGAAAACATGTATTTCTGGCGAAATCTTCGTTTAGAACTCTATGTAATATCTTCTCTATCTACGATGTACATGAGTGCTAGAGAAAGCACAAAATAAAAAGGTGTGCTATTGATTAGTGTCCACAGCAAGTACTGGAAGGTGTAATAATAACAATAACACAATAACGATAATAATAATAGTAATAATAATAATAATAATAATAATAATAATAATAGTACGACGATGACGATTACTAATAATAACGTTCAGTAATTCCAACTGATAAAGAAATAATAGCTGAGTTTGATTTACATAAATTGGTTTCATATTAACTATAGAATTAATGAAGTTTTTGAGACAGTAGAAAACGAAAAACATTTGCCCTGTAAGGGACAGCTTGGGTTGGGGAAATTTTGTTGTAAATTATGTTGCATCGCTGATTATGTTGAGCTTAAATATCAAGTTTGCTACTAATCGAGTTTTGGTTTTTGAGTTGTGATCTTCATAGACACACACACGCACACACACACAAATACACACGCACACACACACACTATCACGAAAGCTGATATAAAATGTTGTTGGAGAGGGTCTCGGGGGATTCAAAATATATATTTCCATGAAAAACTCAATTTTTTGGTGGAATATTATGTACCTATATTTAATAGGTATGTGGTAGAGAGGGTAAAGAGAGTTATTTCATTTCAGGGAAACGAATTGTGGACGGTAGTTGTTCATTCTAGAGTTATGTTTCTTCCGCTGATGATCTTTTGAAGGCCGTCAAGTTAACTCGGCTGTTACAGAGCGAGATGATGTCCCGGTAACATGTGTGGCTCACATTCGGGAGCTCCCGGGTTTGATTCCCGGCGAACTTCTACTTCTGGATTTTTTCGGGGGTTACTCGGGCTCATCAGAAGAATGCTGGGGAGGCTTTCTCCTATCATCCCCGCACTTCCTGTCCTTCCATATCCCTTCATCAGTTACTTCTTTCACCCTTCGCCCAGTTTGGTCTGTTTCAGGGTTGGAAATGTCTCGAGGTGCTTTGGTGCAAGGAAACAAAGCTCTCTGTAGCACTTCCTCCATCCCTCGCCCCTCGGCTGTTTACTGGGTATATGAACCACTACGTGGGGGACCATTGGACCTTCTGGAAGGTCTACCTGTGCGACTACGGGTGTCTCAATTTGGAATTCTGGTAAATCTAAGGAATGTCATTTCTGTGCCGTCCCATAGCCCGGTGTATCCTTTTACCCCATCCCTCTCTCTCTCTCGGAGTGCTCCTTCGGAGGCACCTGGTTGGATCGGTGCCGAGTTCCGTCCGAAAACTCCCTATCCCTAACTCAGCTGTTTCACACATTCTCTTGTTATTGGTTCCTCCTTATGCTTATAAGCTTCATTCGCTTAGGTTACTTACTCGATATGTTAACGATTAACTTCCAACGTGCCTTAAAGTTTGATTCCTGCATCCTTATTCTTCACGTAATATCTAATCCTGGTTTAGTATGGTAACGACGACCGAGTCCGTCCTTCCGCCCGAGGACGCGGCGGCCTGGCCTGCTCTAACAATAGAGTAAACGACACAATAACCGGACAAACAAAAGCCTTGGTTTGTTTCCCTGCAGGACATTTGGAGGATTATTTATCTCTAATATTTGATTGGCAGTAATGACTTTCTAGAAAAATACAGCATTTGTAGTTGCATAATTTTTAAAAGTACATGATGTGTCGTCTTACACATATTAATTTTTGATTTAGTAGCTTCCACACAATTTATAAAGTATTGGTTAAATGTCTCAGCAGATACTGAAATAATATGTCTACTATTGCCACAATTTCTTGATTTATTAATTAGGCACAAGCAGTTTTACTTTCATTTCTTGAATTTTGTATCATACTAATATTTCTCATCATTTTATTTTCTTCTAGCTTTTGTTTATAGAATTTCCTATGTAGATAATATCTTTGCTTGGCCACTTCAGACCCTGATAAATTCTAAGCCTGATTCTGAGCTGTATGAATTCATCAGAAAACTGAATCTTGTTTCCAGAGTAAACATTTTTTGTTCACTGTACAATTTTTATATGAGCACAAATTAAAATTGTCATAGATTATGTTAAAAAAATGCATTAAAATATTTTCTCCGGTTTGGTGCATATTACAAAAATATATACCCCAGTCAATTTGTCCAACAATATTTATAAATTTATCATTATTACTAGAAAAAAAACTTCTATTTCTTAACTTTTGTTTATTGCTTTTTCATATCGCATTAAAATCACTTTTAAAGCAATGAAACAATTCAGCGGCCATACTACAGCCAAACGCAGCGACTGTAGCGTAAATATACGTCTCTGTACGCCGTCAGCAATATTGAAAAAACAATTTACCAGCAACTTAACTTAATGTAACATTTTTAAATTACTCAAATATATATGTCTTGACACACATGTGTAAAACAACGTGGTTCTTGAACCAAATAATAGGTCACATTTATTTACAGTGTTGTTAAAGAAATTGTGATTAAAATTATGCATAACATACGTTTGTTTTGCATTTAAATACACTTATTGCAGATGCCACAAGTAAATAAACCACCTTTATTTCAAAGTTGTCATTGCCCTAAGAATATGATGTCATTACGCTTAGATGACTTTCTTTACTCATTATAGCTTATTCTTATAAAGCTCTTAAAACTGTTCCTTCGAAATCTTTTATTTTTTTCTGTCTTTATGTTATTCGAAATATAACTTTCATCACCCATTCCATTGAAGACAAAATGGGGATAGAGGAATCGAGTCAGGTGTTTATAAACCGAGTCACTGTATGCTGGTGTTAAAATTGCATAGGTACTCTTCGCTTCCCACACTTTGATCCCGCCATAAACCGAACGCATATTTTACGTGGAATGTGTAAATATCCATCTGTGGCGATTTATCAGTTCGGTATAGAAAATTCCTTCTGTATTATTCTCAGGAACCAAAGATATAAATATCTTAAATGTATGCCTTGTTTTAAAGAAAACCGTTAAGTCAGTTTTGAAAAAAATAAAAACTTTTCAAACATTGGTCATGTTAAAGGTAGTTGGGGTAAGAGTTTCTTGAAAAATCTTTGTTTCGCCTCGAATAGAGATTAACAGGAAGCTTCAGCTACAGTGGAGTTTTACAGTACCTAGTTCCATTAAATTAAATTTAGTTTACGTATGGACGTTCTTTTAGTGCTGCAGTTTTACGCCCATAAAATCCATCGCCCTCCGCCGAGTTTGAACCCGCGATCTTGGACACAGTGCCTAGCGTGTTACCCCTAGACCGTGAAGGACGACAGTGCCTAGTTCAAGGGGTAAGCCGAGCATAACCGTGGTTTTACTTACACTATACTAAACTGCGGTTTGATCCTTAATTGCATGGCGTTGCACATATGCAACAAAGACGATTAATCAAAGGTATTATTAATAGTATGTTTGCAATAAAACTGCAGTGCTTTTAAACAATTAAGAGCAAAATGCAAGGTGTATATAAATGAATATCGGGGTTCTAACTCTTTATAATATTTATGACATTCAACTTACAGCTATGAATGATATGTCAAATGAAAAAGCAACTCAAACAGTTTTACCAAGAAGCTTATAAATGTTCAATGTGACTACCCTTTGTCACACGGCACACATCAAGTCTATAGCCGAGTTCTTCCCAAACGTTGATAAGTGTGTATTCAGTAATTGAAGCAACAGCTACTTCAATCCGGTTTCTTAATTCAGGGACGTCAGCTGGTAGCGGAGGCACGTACTCACGATCCTTGATGAAGCCCCAAAGGTAAAAATCGCATGGCGTTAGGTCAGGAGAACGTGGAGGCCATGCATAGCAAGCCCTGTCATTGGGGCCCTTGCGGCCTATCCAGCGCTCGGGTACAATGACGTTCAACCAATTGCGTACTTCGTTATGCCAGTGAGGTGGCGCACCGTCCTGCTGGAAAATGAAGTTCTCTGGCTCATTTTCTTCCAACTGAGGGAAGAGCCATTGCTCTAGTGTATCAAGGTAAGAAGTGTCAGTTACAGTAGGTTCACCAAAAACGAAAGGCCCATAAACTTTTCGCCGGGATACGACACAAAAAACATTCACTTTAGGGGAATCTCGTTGCATTTGTACCATCTCGTGAGGATTTTCTGAGCCTCAGATGCGCACATTATGAGTGTTAACATGTCGATTCATCACTGAAAACAACACGATTCACAAAATTGTAATGAAACAACATGTCGTTTGCGAATTTGGCACGTAATCCGTGGTCTGTCGGCTTTAGAGCCTGTAATAACTGTAAACGGTAAGGACGTAGCTGTAAGCGTTTTCTTACAGCTTTCCAAACAGTCGACACAGGAATCGGTATCTTCAAACTGATTATACCATCTACGAATGTTTTTATCACTAGGAGGATCACAACCGAACTTACTACGGAACGCACGTTGCACAGTAAAAACAGATTCGGTCTTTGCAAACTGCAAAACAAAAATGCTTTCTGTTTGCTAGTCGCCATCTTTGCGGCAGAAACATTGCACGCACATGCGCACTTGTGCTAACAAACAAAACTGCTTGAGTTGCTTTTTCATTTGACATATCATTTATAACTGTATGTTGAATGTAATAAATATTATAAAGAGTTAAAACCCCGATACTCATTTATGTACACCCTGTATATGCATCTGCAGTCAAATGTAACACCGCCAGCATCCATGCATGCAATCACACGTGTTATTTTACATGGGTCCTCCCCCTCCTTTATAGTAGGTAACTATCGCACTAACGATCACGGCTATTCAAGTCGCTTTAGCTATACCGGTGGACGAGATTAAAATGCAAATTAGAGGAAGAACGGCATATGTAGAAAGATAAATCATGCAGTGAAGGGTTAAAGTAAGGAATCGCGCCCTTTTGTTATTTGAAGAAGACGAAATTAGAGATGAAAAATCCCTAGATTAGAAATTATCTAAATGTTTAGAATACAAAATATTTTCACGTATGGAATGGCCGAGATTTTATGGGAGATTTCGAGTCAGCAAATTATTTATAATACAAATAAAAGTGTAATCAAATATGTAAATATAATTAATCAATCATAATACTAACGGTAAACAACACTTACTTTTGCACTTCATACCGTGATCGTCTACTTTGTCGTCCTCATTGTGAGTGCCTCTATTATTGCTATATAAGTCAATAACAAAGCGTTTCGTCAGAAGCAATGCTTCTGTGGTTATCATATGCAAATGAAAGCATGGTAATTGCAGCTGGACGTTTTCCCGGCATCTCAAAAATGTACAGCACGCAGAACTGTTTCACAGCATTGTTATCCTCTCTTCCCACCATCCCCTCCCCGTTTACTCCGCGGTCATTTGTACGATCACTTGCACTTTAGTACACGCCTATGCACTTCACTTTGTAGGACGATGGTGATTGAGAACTAAAGTTCAAAGTACGTTTTAATCTGGCACTTCAGTTATATTAACTTATGTTGTTGGTTAACCTACAAAGCATCACTGTAAACAATAAAAAAATCTGATGTGTTACACTCACATGACTTTCTCTAGCTGTTCTACAAACTCCTTACATAAGATTATTCTTCTTTCCGCACCTTGCTAATCGAGGTACTCATTAGCACAATATTTTTATTACTTGGTTCCTTATGAGTAGGAAGAAAATAAAGGAATACACTAGCCTAAACCAGTAGTCAAATGCTTCGTTATGCGATTATCATTACAAATCGCTTCTTTTCTTGGCCAGGAGTAGAACAAAGAAAAACGGACACTCCCGTTTGAGAGAAGTATAAGTACTTCACAACTGAAACTAATAACAATGAATGCCTCGAAAACAGTAAGCTCCACGAGAAAAATGTATTTGACGCAGCTTGTACATTTTAACAAGACCTACATTTTTTGTATAGTAAGTTTTTATCTATCTCTTACGGTTTACTAGTTATACCAAATTAAGCAAAATTCATCCAGAATAAATAGGTCTTTAGAAGCTATTCCCAGAAAATTCAAGATATACATTTTATTTGTCAGGTAAATATCCTTAATATACGATATTTTATTCAAAATCGTTAGAGCCATTTTTAAGAAAATACAAATTTTCTAAAAAAGTTCCATGTAAAGGGTAGTTTGGGGTGGGGGATTTTTCTCAAAATCTTCGTGTCGCATCCCTGGAAGTTACGAAACTTAAATACCAAGTTTGGTATTTTAGCTACTTTTCGTTTTTGAGTTATCCTGTTCACAGACAAACGGACACACCGGCACACGGACACATGGACACACGGACACACACACGGACCTTTTTCTGAAAATGCTTCTTTGGATACAGGGGGCCCTAAAACATGTATTTCCGGTGAAATCTCGGTATTGAATCTTTGGGTGGAATACAATATGTATCATTGTACATTGTACATACGGGGCTCGAGAAAGTAAAAAATCTGATGTGTTCCATTCACATGACTTTCTCTATATCTCTGCAATAAATTATTTTTCAAAAGCTTATGGTTCTCTTTACTTCATGCTAATCGAGAAAAAAATAATAGAAATAGTATTATTTCTTGCTTCCTTGTAATTAGAAGCGAAAAAGGGAAGTACCATAGGTTAAAGTGATACTCAATAGCTCGTTGCTATGTGACTGAAGTTCCTTTGTTTGTATGGACGGGAGTTGACAAAGTCCTGTGTGAGAAAAGTATATTTTTTTAAAGCTGAAACCAAAAACAAGGAATATCTAAAAAACTATCAACTCCACGAATGTATATATATATATAATCATAAAGTGTGTGTTTTAACGTGCTCTAAATTTTTTGTGTGGTAAGGTTTTGTCCATCTCTTGCGGTTTAGCAGTTATGCAAAATTCCGTAAAATTCATCCAGAATAAAGTAGTCTTCAGAGGCTATTCCTAGAAAATTCATGATATACATTTTATTTGTCAAGTAAATATCTTTCATATACGATATTTTAATCAAAATCGTTAGAGCCATTTTTAAGAAAATCAAAGTTTCGAAAAAAGTTCCATGTAAAAGGTAGTTGGGGTTGGGGGGATTTTTTCGAAAACCTTCGTGTCGCATCCTTGGAAGATACGAAACTTAACTACCAAGTTTGGTATTCAACGTTCTTTTCGTTTTTTGAGCTATGCTGTCCACAGACACAGACGGACAGTCAGACAGACAGACAGACACACACACACGGACCTTTTTGTAAAAATGCTTTTTTGTATTCAGGGGATCCTAAAAAATGTATTTCCAGTGAAATCTCGGTATCGAATTTTTGGTGGAATACAATACTTACTCTATACACTATGTACATAGTAGATGTAGAGAAAGTAATATGTGTTCCATTCACATGACTTTCTCTACCTCTGTAACAGATTATTGTTAAAAAGCTTATGGTTCTCTTTACTTCATGCTAATCGAGAAAAATTAGCAGAAATATCTTGTTACTTGCTTCCATGCAAGTAGAAGGAAAATAAGGGAACAGCATAGGCTAAAGTATTAGTCAAAACTGGTTGCTGTGAGTTTGAAGTTCCTTTATTTCTATGTAAAGGATTTGACAAATTCCCATATGGGTTTTTAAGTTGAGGGGAAATAAGAGAATTCACTAGGCTAAAGCGATAGTCAAATCTTAAAAGGCTGCCCTTATGTGAAACAATCGAAATTCGAATTTCTTTGCTCTTTAGGAGTAAACAAAAGAGAAACGAAAAGAAAGATGTCTGGAGAAAAGTTTAAGTAGCTTCAAACTGTAACCAATAACTCGGAATATCTCGAAAACGGTCACACAAAATCAATGTAGAGGACATAAATTGCATATTTCATTGAGATCTATCTGTGCAGACAATTTTTGTCTCTATTATAGTTTGCCAGTTATACAAAGTTGTATAAAAGTCAACCAGACTGAAGAGGTCTCCAGGCGATATTTCCAGAAAATTCAATTGTTGTTTTCGTTAGTCATGAAAATATTTTAAACATATGGAATTTTAAACAAAATCATTAGAGCCATTTTTGAGAAAATCAAAATTTTCGAACACTTTTCTAACTAAAGAGGAGCAAAGACAACACACGCACACACGGACCTTTTTCCAAAAATGTTTTTTTTCTGGATTCAGGAGGCTCCAAAACATGTAATTCCAGTGAAATCTCGGTATCGAATTTTTGGGTGGAATGCAATACCTTCTCTATACACTAAGACATAGTACGTGTAGAGAAAGTAACAGTAGAATTCACTCGTAGCGCATGCGCAAGTGTTACCAAATCTATCCTCCGTTTAGTTGTTCAACTAAAGGGTCGGAATTCGTTTAAACGAAAGCGTAAGCCTGACTTAAGTATAAAAAAATGGCTCCTTAGGAAGATGCTGCTCTTAAAAGTGAAGTTTGCTGTTTATCGGCCTTTTCAAATGTAAATGGCGTATTATTTGTGGACGCTCTTTAACTGCTGTGGTTCTCAGCGTCCCCTTCTAAACTGGGCGTGAAATACCGCTTAATTTTGCTCAGAGGCCTCTCTATCAGGCTTGAGGTTCTTTTACGTGCCGTAAATCTACGACACGGGACCAACGGCTTTACTTCCCTTCCGAAGGAAGCCATGCTAAGGATTTTTAAATCCCGAAAAAATCCATCGTCCTCCGCCGGGTTTGAACCCGCGACCTTGGGTATATGAAGTTAGCATGGTAACCATTACACCACGGAGGTGGACATCGGCCTTTTCGTTGTGCTATTTTCAGATACTCACAGACACGTGCATACTGATATTTACTAATAAGAATTCTTTTAATTCAGTATCTTCAAAACATTTATTTTCGGATAATTTCAACATTCACTTTTTCATGGAATTCATACATTTCTTGCCTACTGGATACTAGAAAGAACTAACGTAGAAACACAGTCTTAGTGTTTGGTATACATGTACTTACTTCTATTGTTATCTAGTAACGACGACATCTTGCTACAGAAATGTTGTCTAAACTATGAGTAATAGTTAGTTATTTGTGCTCTAGTAGTTAATGGACTCAGAATACTTGTGTTATTTTTCGCCTGGAATTACGTTTTATGTCTTGTATTCATTTTTTTAATGTTCCCGAAAATTTTGCATATTATTAGCTATGTCCTCAGGCAACATGAAAACAACTTTCCGTGTTGTAAAGTAATACCGGGTTTTTACAACTATCATTTTTCACGATTTTGAAAATCGTTCATTCTTCTAGCGGCACATTCACCCGTCCTCCCTTCCGCAGTGCTGCCCACAGCTGAGGTTATAGCGATTTTCACGCAGAATTCAAAATCGAAATATGATAGCTAGGCTAAGGAATTCTCAAGCAGTTGGCTTCATGATATCTATAGTCAAACCATCATCAGCATATGCAACGTGCACAACAGCGACCAATGTCAATGACACTCGGTCTCCTGATTAGTCTGCACATGCCAACAGAGTGAACAGTGATGGAGTGGTTTGTTATCTGTGACGTTACAGAGTAAAGATCCGTAACGTTTCACCTAATTTCCTTTTATCCTGGGTTTAATGATTGGAAATTCTTTAGTCTGATAATAACATAAACATTAATTAATAATTAATTGTTTATCAAAACATGTTTGTTCAGATTCTAGACGTTCTCGGGCTTCAAGCTAGGTGTAATGATGAAGAATGATGGGAGAGATGTTCGTCACCAGGAAAGCTTCAGATCCTAATTTACGTTTGTTCAGGCTAACATTGGAGATTTGAACCATATCTTTGCCGGGATTTGAACCATATCTTCGACTTACCGTGCGATTACTGAAGTGGTGCTTCAAATTGCCTCTAAGTTTATTTGTTGTTGCGGTAAGTTCATCTTTGTAACCAATGACTGACACGTACCTTTAATAACGATGCTGCCCTCTCGCTGCTACTCCTGCCTGTGGGTCGCTGGCTCTTGCCTCGGCTGCTGTCGTCGTGTAGAGAAAATTGGACTATTCAGGGGTGATATGAATGATTGTAAATAAAATAGAACAACTGTCTGCTGTCTCTATTCATATACTTCAAGATATTTAATGACTCTAATAGACGAAGATAAAATATCAACACTGATTTCAAAAACACAAATTCACAAAAAAGTATGCATATCACTTAAAATGGCGCGGTTTCAAAGCTCAAATCAGCATGGACTTAGCATACAAATATTAAATTGCAGAGGGGAATGAAAACAAAATTCCCTCCTCTTATATGCTTGAAGCTGAACTGAACTCGTAGCCAATGTCCTGTTCTGTTATTGGCTATACTTTCCCGCCAATAGTGTCGCCATGGCGTCATACACTGCTACATTCGTGCCTTATCGGTTACCATCACACAAGTTTTATGGAAACTACTAGAAAAACACCGTGTTAACTAAAGCTTAGGGAATGTCCCTGACCTTACAGTGTGTTTGTTGCACGCAACCCAACACAATGGCTATGCCATAAACTCTAATCCTTGCTTACTCTGTTTCTTATGCTTCACTAGAAATGTGCATTTTTGTAGCCAAGCAAACCTGTTCAAGAATTCATTAAAAAAAAAAAAAAAAAAAAAAACACTGCTAAAATGAAGCTTTCATTTTGTATATCCTTGGACGTCCATTATAGAGACCGTCTGCAAATCTGCTGGAAGATGACAATGAAGAATGTCGAAACCGTCCATCGTCCAATTATATACTAGCAAACCTTGTCTTGCTTTGTATCTTACAAATATTTAGAAAAAAGTCTGCATGTAGCTATAGATTACAATATTAGTAGTAATAATATTATTAATTAACGAATAACGTCTCATTATACCAACAAACTGAGCCACCATAGCAATATCCCAATACAATATTAAATTCCCCAACTGATTTGCGTGTTTGCCGCACGTTGAACCATAAGATAGATGTCTTCAAATGTATTTGACATGACATACCCAAATAGCGACTTACAGTCTGTATTTTAAGCCCTGGACTTCATAGCTACCTGAAGTTGACATAATGATTATATAATTTTTAAGCTTTAAGAATTTGGCGGTATTATAGCCTATTTAGAGGAATCTGAGACAGCAAAACAAATGAGCATTATTGGTTTTTAAGTATTTAATATTATTTTTGATATAATAATGAAATAATTTGAGGTGAAATTTATATTATTTTAAATAAGAGTAATGGTAACTTAAATGACTAATCGAAAAGGTATTAGAGTGGTAGAACAGTTCTGGTATACTTGCTTCTAATATACACTTAGCAATTTACAACGCTAAAAGTTAAATTCACATTGTTTTTGTAATTTGTGTCATAATTTAAACAATTTAAACCTTAATTAAAGCCTAAAGTCCGGAATAAACAGAATTTTCAGAATATCGAACAATTTTATTTGTTGCATGACTGAGATTTCAGCTGCATCTATCTCAAAAATGCGTTAAAACTTAATCACATATGTTATAAAGCCCTCCAAGGTTGGAAGACTGCATTATTGAAGTGCTGATCATGGATTGTTTTGTGGAATTTACAAAGCTGTGCCCGCATTTGCTCCCAAAAGGGAAATGAGATAAACTGTAGCATAATTCTTATATAAATAGACATTCATTAATGAAGTCACTTTTTCTAGTAATGTTTCTGCCATGAGCTGCCACTGAACTGAAGGTAAAATACGACCGCTTCGTTTGAATAACGTTACAGAGGAGTGCTCATTACATCGTGTTCTAACTGGGAAGTTAGGATGTATTCATAATAAATGATATGGCCGAGAATAGGGAACAAAAAGCCATGCGATAACCAGTGACGTGCAGAGTTGAATTTACTGTGTTAATATGTGGAACCAGATAACTTCGCTTCTTCAGACACAGCTGAATAGCTAGAAGAATAATAGAGAGCTTTCACTGTCATCATGTTGAAAGGTTGGCTTCGAGCTGCTGTGCGAGGGATCCGGGTTCGATCCTCGGCTGCAAGACGGGGATTTTGCTCTGGATCAGATTATTCCCCATCCTCCCCTGAAAGTATGAACGTGTGTTTGTGATCTAATGATAACAAATTGAAAATGAAAAGTAGCCTTACGAAAACAAATAAAACACGAGTTAACAACATTACCAATAGGCAATATGTCCCACAGGAAAATGCCGCCGAAAGGACCAATCAGTTAAAGTCAGGATGCCAATGGAATATATATAAAATAGTAGGAAATTATCTTGCATGAAGCAACGACATAATTAAAGTTAACTTGATGATTCGAACAGTTTTCGCCTTATGTAAACCACGCTATTTCCTCGGAAATGTTCGGAGTTATTCGTTTTTATTTACTTTCATTGAGTGCTGTCATTTATTTGAAGCTATTTATTAATCTACATACATTTTCTAAGGTTTAATTCCATTGATCTTTTGGATGACTTTAATGGTTTTGAAGATATTATAACAACTGTTTTAGCGAAGGTTGCGAGCTTAAAATCGATGTAATATCCACGTAACATAAATGATTTCTCAAGTAAAAATTCCCACCAAAACAATGAGTACATAGTCATGGTTTACTATAAATTTTATTCCCATTTCATTATGTCATTGTAAATGTAAATTGTTAAGTACCTTATTTTGGCTCTGGTTTGTTACTTTCTCTTTCTTGTTCATATATAGGACATAGGTAGAGAATATATTGCATTCCATACAAATATTCGATATAGAGATTTCACTGGGTATATAAGTTTTAGGGGTTCCTGTATATATAAAGCATGTTTAAAAAAGGTCCGTGTGTAAGTCCGTGAACACGATGACTCAAAATCAAAAATTCAGTTAAAAACTTGAATTTTAAATTCAATAACTTCCAAGGATGCGACACAAACATTTTCAAGAAAATCTCCCCATCCCAAACTACCCTTTACATGGAAAATATTTTGCAATTTTGATTTTCTCAAAAATGTCTACTGCTTTTGAATAATGTATATTAAAGATACTTACATGAAAAATAAAATTTAGATTTTCAATTTTCTGGGAATGGCCCCTGAACAGCTCTTCTTTGTGAATGAAATTTGCAAAACTGAAAAAACACAAAGACATAGACAAAAACTAACCACAAAATACGCATCTTGTTAAAATACACAATTTATGTCATACATTTTAGTGGATTAATATTTTCAGGATATTCCTGTTATTTTTTAAAAATTTAAAACGATTTTTAGGCGGAAATTTGGCATTCCTGTTTCTTTTGTTTTACTCTTGGCCAGGTAAAACGAATCGAAATTCAATCACATATAATAGCTTTTAAAAATTTTGACTTTCACTTAAGCCTAATATATTCTCTTTTTACTTTCTCTACACGTACTATGTACATAGTGTATAGAGAAGGTATAGTATTACACCCAAAAGTCGATACCAATATTTCACCAGAGATACATATTTTGAGACCTCCTGTATAAAAACCAATAAAAATGCCCGTGTGTATATGTCTGTCTGTGTGTATATATGTGAGTGTGTATGTGTGTGTGTTTTTTTTACTGCTCTGGCACCGCAGGTGATGACACTGATGATACATGAAGATAGAGCCCAGGTGGAATGAGATGGCGGGGGAAACCGGAGAACCCGGAGAAAATCCGCCCCTGCGCCGCTTTCTCCACCACAAATCTCGAAATCGAACCCGGGCCGTCTAGGTGAGAGGCGAATGGTCTGATCACTTGGCCACGGCGCGGCCTGTGTGTGTGTGTGTGTGTGTGTGTGTGTGTGTGTGTGTGTTTCTCTGATAGAATGGCTCAAAAGCGAAAATTCAATGTAATACCATACTTGGCATTTCTTGCAAGGATACGCCACAAAGATTTTCAAGAAAATTCTCTACCCCAACTACCCTTTATATGGAACAACATTCGAAAACTTTGATTTTCTCAAAAATGGCCTTACCATTTTGATTAAAATACTGTATATTAACGATATTTACATGAAAAATAAATGTATAACTTAAATATTTTGGAACAGCCTCGTAATACCTCTTCATTCTGGATCACTTTTACCTAACAGATAAACCGAAAGAGATAGACAAAAACTCCTTCACATAAAATGCAGATCTCGTTAAAGCACTCAATTTATGTCATATGCTTTTTTTTTTTTCTTTTTTTCGTGGAAATGGACATTTCCAAAATATTCCTTGTAATTGGTTTTAGTTTTAAAACACCTAACTTTTCTCATACGAGAATTTATAAACTCCTGGCCATGCAAAGACATGACCATATGACAACCGGATTTTAAAAGTATTGACTATCGCTTTAGCTTTTTTTTTTTTTTTTGTTCCGGAGTCTGGTCGGGACGATCCCCTGCGCTACGAAGCACCAAAGCGAGACCCCTTGGCGAGCGCGGCCATGGGAACCGGCTAGCTTAATATATTCTCTTATTGCCTTCTACTTACAAGGAAGCAAGTAATAAGATAGTTTCTGCTAATGTTTATCTCGATTAGCATGAAGTAGATGGAAGAATAACCTTTTTAATGATACTTCGTTACAGAGATATAGAGAAAGTTATGTGAATGGAACACATATAATATTTACTTTCGCTACCTAGTACATAGTTGTTGCACATCTTACAACAATTCGATACCAGGATTTCACCGGAAATAAACGTTTTATGTTCCCTTGTATAAAAAAAAAACATTTTTAGAAAAAGGAGGTCCGCTTGTGTGTCTGTAAACAGGATAAATGAAAAACGAAAAGTTGAAAAATCCACCCACCCCAAATTTAGAAGGAAAAATTGTCGAAACTTGTTGCATTTAAAGGGTAGTTGGGGGTGGAGAATTTTCTTGAAAATTTTTCGTGTCGCATCCTTGTAATATACTAAATTTAAATACCAAGTTTGGTATTTAACGGACTTTTTGTGGTTGACTATGATGTCCACGCACATACACACTGACTTAAAAAAAAATTCAGGGGGTCTGAAAATCTATATTTCGGTGAAATCTTGCTATCGAATTTTGAGTGGAATACAATACATTTTAAAACTTCTATGTGCGTTGTGCATATGCGCTAGAGAAAGTAAAAATCTGCTGTGTTACAGTCACATGACTTTCTCTAATCTGGGTAATGAATTATTGTCAAAACGCTTATTCTGCTGTCCAGTTCGTGCTAATTCAGATAAACATTTGCAGAAATGGTCTCATTAATTGCTTTCTTGTAAGTAGGAGTGAAATAAGGGTGTACGTACACTAGGCTAAAGCGATAGTGAAATTATTTAAAACTCTTTGCTATGCGATTGAAATCCGTTTCTTTGAGTGGTCAGGAGTTGACAAGTTCTCGTATGAGGGAAGTTTAAGTATTTTAAACTGTAACCAAGAATAAGGAATATCTCCGAAACGGTCAACTCCACGAAAAAGCATGTATCCAAAATAAATTATGTGTTTTAACGAGGATTACCGCGGATTACCAATATAAGCAGACTTTGAGATTAGTGAAAGTTTTGAGTATATATTTCTAATTTATGGAAACGCTAAACTTGATTTTGTGTTTTATTACAGGGTTTGGGTAATTTTATTGAAGAAAATAAAATGAGCGCGTCACGAATATAATAGAAGACAGCATATAGGAAAAGCTGTTCTTGACTCGCCTGAGTCAGAATACTCGCGCCTACTCAGCCATAAACCTCGGATTCCGGTTGGAGGGAGAGCGTGATACCACTGGACGAATGTCATAGCGCAAAGTTTGTTCTTCATACCAGGTCATGACAGTTGATTAAGCTGTGAGGATAGCATTCCCTCAATTCCTAACTGCATTGTATATTGTAGACAGACCCCTGCGGGTCGTGTGTAACTCGTTGCGCTTTTGACGGGCACCCGGTGACTTTTGACCAGTGTTACTCGCGCCAAACTAGCATCTCTTTTACTTCTCTCAGCCATTGCAGAGAGGCAAGGAAGGAAAGCAAGTTCCTCTTTGCGCAAGATTTGTTCACATATATTTCGCCTCACGACCTATATTTACCTTTGAGTGAGAGTACCAAAAAAATGTTGTATTACTTATTGTAACGATATTGTTCGTATTAATACACAGTGTTAAAACCATTTTCTTGTAATGGAAATTGTTTACTGAAATTTATGCTGAAAACTCACGCTAGTTTATGAAAATGATTATTAGCAAGCCCGAATACTTAAGTTCCGGCCAATTTTTCTACTGACCTGGTACTCTACAATTTCAGTTTGTTTTATTGCTTTAGGTATCTACGAATAATATACTTAAATTTTATAGAGCCTAAATTTATCTAATTTTACGATGCAAATATTTTTCGCGGTGGAGCTTAAAAGTATCTAATTCATTTATTTAAGTAAATATGTTGCGTATGTTTATATACAAATATTTTCAAAGCAAAAGGAGACCGTTCGATTAAGAAACATTAAATAATTATCTTATGAAATTTTGTGCAATATTTCGGCATAATTCTCACAATATAACTGTATTACAAGGTCCACCTTCAGTTTATATCATTTAATGCAATTCAAAATATTAAGAATCACTCTACCCAAGATAGAAACGTTGCAATTCATAGAGGAGGTAAGAACCAAAGTGGTACCTTTGTACAATTTATAAGAAAAAAGTTGGAAGCCTTTTAATGCACAGTTTAGATTTTAAAGTCGTATCAAAAATTGGGGGGGGGGGGGAAAGTGCAAAAATCTGATGTGTTCCATTCACATGACTTTCTCTACATCTTTGTTACAAATTATTCTATAAAAGTTGTTTTTCTATCTATGTACTTCATGCTAATTGAGATAAATGTCTGCAGAAATGGTCTTAGTGTTTAGCTCCTTATAAGTAGAAGGGAAATAAGGAAATACACTAGATACAAGCGATAGTCAATCTTTTAAACCAAGGTTGTTAGGTGATTGAAATTCGTTCTTTGAAAAATCCCCGGTTGCGATAAATGTAAGTATTTGAAAATAGAAACCAGTAACAAGGAATATTTCGGAAATAGAATTTGTATATGACATACACTGTGTGTTTTAACGAGCCCTACAGTTTTTGCGTGGTAAATTTGTCTATCTCTTATGTTTACCAGTTACCCAAAAGTCATTCAGAATGAAGGAGACATCAAAGGCTGTCGCCAGAAAATTCAATATTATTTAGTATATGATATTTTAATTAAATTGTTAGAGCCAATTTCAAGAAAGTCAAAATTTTCCAAAATGTTTACATGCAAGGGTAATCAGGGGTGGGGGATTTTCTAGAAAATCTTCGTGTCAGCATCCTTGAAGGATGGTATCTTAAATATCAAGTTTGGTATTTAACTGACTTCTCATTTTGAGCTATTCTGTTAATAACACACATATACATACATACGCTCACACACACACGCTCACGCGCATGGACCTTTTTCTAAAATTCCTTTTTTTGGATATATGGGGCCCTAAAATGTTTTTCAAGTGAAATCTCGGTATTGAAATGTTGGGTGGTATGCAATACCTTCTCTACCTATGTAGAAGAAGTAGCAGACAAAGGAAATCTAATGTGTTCCATTCACATAATTTTCACTACATCTCCGCTACAAATTATTGTTAAAAAGCTTTTCCTTCTATATACTTCATGCTGATCCAGATAAAAATTGTAGAAATGGTGTTCCATTAGTAGTAGTAGCGATGCGTAAAAACAGGTTGCTTTGTGATTCAAGTTCCTTTGTTTGTATGTACAATTATTGATCAACTCTACGAAGAAAATGTAACATAAATTCTGTATTTTAACGATATCTACATTTTCTATTAGGAAGCTTTTGTCTATCTCTCACGGTTTACCAGTTATGTAAACTTCCGCAAAATTCACCCAGAATACGTCTTCAGAGGTAGAAAATTCAAGATATACATATTATTTGCTATGTAAATATTTTAATACACAATATTTTAATCGAAATTGTTAGAGCCATTTTTAAAATTTTCGAAAAATATTCCAGTAAATGGTAGTTGGTGTTGGGGGATTTTCTTGAAACTTTTCGTGTTGCACCCTTGGAAGACACTGAACTGAAATACCAAGTTTGGCATTCGTCGAACTTTTCGTTTTTGAGCTATGCTTCCCACAGACACATACATACATACATACATACATACATACATACATACATACATACATACATACATACATACATACATACATACATACATACATACATACATACATACATACATACATACATACATACATACATACATACATACATACATACATACATACATACATACATACATACATACATACATACATACATACATACATACATACATACATACATACATACATACATACATACATACATACATACATACATACATACATACATACATACATACATACATACATACATACATACATACATACATACATACATACATACATACATACATACATACATACATACATACATACATACATACATACATACATACATACATACATACATACATACATACATACATACATACATACATACATACATACATACATACATACATACATACATACATACATACATACATACATACATACATACATACATACATACATACATACATACATACATACATACATACATACATACATACATACATACATACATACATACATACATACATACATACATACATACATACATACATACATACATACATACATACATACATACATACATACATACATACATACATACATACATACATACATACATACATACATACATACATACATACATACATACATACATACATACAGACAGACAGACAGACAGACAGACAGACAGACATACAGACATACATACATACATACTTACTTACTTACTTACTTACTCTGACAGACAGACATACTGACTGAGACACACACTCACACCGACATTTTTCTAAAAATACTTTTTTTTTTGGATTCACGGGGTCTCAAATCATATATTTTCAATGAAATCTCAGTATCGTTTTTTTGGGTGCAATACAGCAGGTACCTTATCTATACGCCAGGTACATAGTAAGTGTAGAGAATGTAAAAAAAGAAGAGGGAATAGAAAAAGTAAAATAATTGATTTGGAACGCTAAGGAAACTAGTGAAATTCGCACCTCTTACTTCACGTGAAGTGGAATGCAGTCTCCGCTTTCAAGCTCAACTAATGGAAGACATAAGAGGGTTTAGACAAGAGAATCTAAGCGCCTCATTGTTCAGTATCATACCAGGAGTGTACAATAAGTAAAACTTTTGCGCATGCAGTTTCAAACATTAAGTGTGTGTGTTTGCTAAAGCAAAACAAGTATACAAGGAACTTTTGTATACACGTTGAAATTAAATTGCGTTTTTTTCAGTGCAACACTAATACAAACTAAGCATACTGAGAACTTTTGTGACTGAGGTGCTTGAAAATTAATGGTAGATGTGTTGAAGTTACAGAAAATGTTTGTTTTAGATAAAATGGCATGCCCAGTGATTTATAGAAATACATATTCTAAAAATCCTAAATTGAGCAAATCAAACTCTATAAAATGCTAATGTATTTATAGATAAAAAAATTAAGTTAAACTTTTAGAATCTGAAAATTCGGGTCTTGGTTAGTTTGTTTATCTGATAGTGTTTAACATCCGCTTTTACTGGCACCACAGGCGATGGCACCGGAGAAAACCCGCCCTACGCCGCTTTATCCACCACAAATCCCATGTGCGGTCGCTTGGATCGAACGCTTGTACGAATAAATATAGTAATCGATCCTCTTTGTTTCCATTTCAAGGGAGGCTTTCTTTGTATCTAGGTTCGTCGATTGTCCTCACTTTTACTTTCACTACTTGGTGCATAGGAGGAGAGGGTATTGCATTCTGTCCAAAAATTCGATACCAAGATTTCATTGGAAATGCACACTTAGGGTCTCCTGCATAAAATAAATAAAAAACGAAAGAAATACCTTTTGTAAAATGTATACCGAAAAATCGGTAAAACATTAAATTTGGTATTTAAATTTAATATCTTCCAAGGCTGTGACACGAAGATTTTGAGAAAAATTCCCCCAACCCAAACTACCCTTTTTCGAAAATTTTGATTTTCTCAAAACTGGGGTTTACGACCTAGATTAAGATACAGATTACAGGTATTTATATGACAAATAAAATGTATATCTTGAATTTTCTTGAATAGCCTGTGAAAACCTCTTCATTCTGAATCACTTTTACGTAACTGGTTAACCGTTACAGATAGACAAAAACTTACCTCACAAGAAATGTACATCACAATTTATGTCATATACACTTTTTTCGTTGGTTGACCATTTTTGGGATATTCCTTTTTATTGGTTTAAATTTTAAAACAAACCTTTCTCAGGCAGTTTATCCACTCCTAGCCATGAAAATAAATGAATTTCAATCACATATCACTTTAACCTAGTGCATTCCCTTGTCTTCCTTCTACCTATAAGAAGTTTTTTAAAAATAATATGCTACAGAAATTTAGAGAAAGTCTCGTGAATGGAACAATAATTTTTTATCTACGTGTCTTTACAAACGACAATAACAGTCATTATTAATGCACTTAAATCTTTCTTGCAAGTAGTGCAGTACTTGACCGAAGTAATTAACATTTGTAGTCATCTAAGCTTGCAGAATGTCTCACAGCAGGAGGTGCTGGTTGTCTGTTGTAACTGCGCGCGGGCGAGTGCAAGTCCCAAATGCCAAGGACAGAGGAAACCTTGCATCTTATATTATAGGCTGGCAGTTACCTATGGAACCGAGCGAGATGGCTGAGGCATTGAATTGCCTGAGTATGTTTCTTTCGTTCCCCAAATTTCCTGTCCCTCCATGTCGTTTCATTGTCATTTCATTCATCCTTCATTCCGTTGGTTTATTTCAGGGTTGGAAGTGCCAGCGATGGTACTCTGTGCGGCGTGGAATGAAAAGAGGGATGCCCAAATTGCTATTTCCGTTCCCTGACTTCGTCTAGTTGGCGGATGAGGACTTCACCTCATTAGATATTTCCTGCCACTAGAGGGACAGTATCTAAATCTGCTCATCAGGATAACGTCACATTAAGTATGTACTTCTGTCACTAGAGGGGCATCATCCAACTCGCGTCATCAGGAAGGCATAAATATTATCTTCTGTCACCAAGGGATGACATCCATTACATTTCTTGTATGGGAAATCACGGATAAAAATGAACACCCAGTACTGTGGACGGTGTAGTTAAAAATTATATTAGAAACAGAAGAATTGATGAAGTGCATCGTGTTGGAAGAAATGCAAACTTAAAGAAAGAGCAGAGAGGTAAATTATAAAGACTGCCTGCTTGAGTTCCAAAAAAGAAGCTTTACATGCACAAGGGCAATAAGAAGAAAAGGCTGCAATGTGTGACAAAAGGCTCAGTATTCTGGAACATACTGAAGAGAGCAAATCCAACCATTTTCATAAGATGGACGTATTTTGTGGTGGAGAAGACGAAACACCAAACTGGAATCAGCTAATGTGGAGTGTACTGTGAAGCAAGTGGTCTTATGGTCTGAGGCACATGGCCGCTTCAGGTTTGGGGAAAATTTTGCTGTTTTTTATGGAATTATGGACGACACTGCAAAACCAAAGTATAGAAGAAATATACATCAGGGTAATCACCAAGATATACTCAAGTATGAAAGATAAAGAGAAGGTAACAACTTCCAGCTGAAGAGAGGAATCAGACTAGGAAACCCTATATCGCCCAGCTTGTTTATTAATCTGCTAGAAGACATCTTTCGGAAAAGGAGGATGAACTAAAGGGCCCAGAAAGATGGACAGAAACTCCGCGGCCTAAGTTCGAAGATGACATCATCCTGTTTGCAACTTCCTCGAGGAATACAAGAATTAGCCCAGCAGAGCAAGAAAGCTAGACTGGAACTAAACCTCCAAAAAACAAAACTAATGACTAATAGCATCGAAGAAATTATCCAAATAAGCAACACAGAACTAGAATACGGCACCAAATACACCTACCTAGGACAATAGTGAAATTCAACAACACTACCCGCAAAGAAGTCCAGCGACATCTCGGCAGCTTGGTCAAAATTCTGGAACCTAACATTTATCCTCACAAGCAAAGAATGCAGTATAAGAATGAAAAAATATATAATGGACAGCTGCATCCTTCTTCTCTTACTATATGGAGTTTAAGCCTGGACTCTAACAAACAGAGAGAGAAAAATATCGAGAACGTACCAAAGGAAGTTGGAGAGAAAGATTCAGGCGTCAGTCTCCGTGACGTATCCGCAACGAAGAACTGAAGAAGATATCAGGCATCAAAAACACAACATCAGACACTTAATCAAATGGAAGTGGGCAGACACGTCTAGAGGATGGACCACAACAGATGGGCACACAAGACAACAGCCTCGGATCCAAGAACCGTCCAAAGGAATGTAGGCCGGCAAAACAGATATTCAAACGATCTGTAACTTCACTTTGGACACAATTGGACAACAGCGTCCAAGAACCACAGAGTATGAAGACTACAGATAGAGACAGAGCATTAAAGGAATGAGGATCTTTCCCGAATTGATGTGCGGGATTGCCAGAACAGCCATCTTGCCTGCCAAAAGGTCCTTGCCCTACAGGGATTCCTTGGGCTAATTGTAATTCTAATGTATATCTGGAAATTTTAAAAAGAAACTTGAAAGTCAGTGCCGAAAAACTAGATTTGAATACTAACTACTATTTCCAACCGGACAGTTATAAAAAAAACAACAACAACAAAAAACAAGCAAAAAACAAACAAGAAAACATAGAGCAGACACTGTACGTGATTGGATTCTGTATTATAGTCTCCCACATCCTGCAAACACCACTCAGTCCTCAGATATTAACCTATTGAACATTTGTGTAACGAGTTGAAAATGAGAATTAGAAAGGAAACACTCCTAAAGGAAATGATTGTTCAAGAATGAGGGAATATTAGAGAATTAATAACAAGAAAGCTTGCTACTTATTGCAGAACAGACTGAAGACTTCAGAAGGAAAGGGATACATATATGCTTGTGAGGCATTTTCAAATAGATCGCACTCTGCGCATTCCAAACTTTCCCTCTGCTGTATTTGTTATACCAGCTTTTATTTTATAATAAAAAAAAATACATATTCACTTCTTTACATTACCAACCAATAAAAACTTAACTTTGTTTCGCATCCCAATTTTTATCCACCCAAAATATGTGTGGATTTCACGCTCCGTTCCTGATTTTATTAAACTTCTAAATCAGGTATAATTTTTAATTATTCGTTTTTCTATAAGCCTATCATGAATAGATCTATTGGGAGTATCATGTTATATATTCATGGTATTTGTGTACCCCTGCAACAGGGAAAGGATGTAGATTCTTCTTTTTTTCCTACCTCCGTCCCAAGAAACCTCTCTTTTCTTTCGCCACTACTAGAGCACAGCTTAAGTTTGCAATTGAATGATAAAGACTGCCAGGATGATAAGGCCTGTATTTGCTTTGATCTCATTAATTAATTATTAATTACGAATATTTTACAACGCTTTATGCTATTTGACTTTTTTTTTTTTTTTCAATCCTATATTATCAACTCCATCTTAGTTAGTCTCATAATAAGGAAACAAAATAGAGATTTAAATAATTTTTCCTAACCTCAATGTTAGGCACGAAAGCTGAACAGTGTTGCTAAAGAAAAAGAAAAAAAAAAAAAAGAATTGCAATTCTCACCTCCGTCTCACTTCATCCCCGTCTTTATGGGAACAGATATAATAAGGTACTCTCTGATGTGTTCATGATTTATTCTAACACAATCCATTTGTTACTTAAAATAAAATAATAATAATAATAATAATAATAATAATAGCTAGACAGTCCAAAGACAGAGACTTGCTGATGCATGCAACTGTTCAGTTTATTAAGAAACCACACCTTTTAGGTACAATTAATTCTGGCGAAATTGGAAAATTCATTAAAAATGAATCACGTGAAGTCAACAACAAAATTTGCATGTATCGACAGTACTCTGTATGTTTCAACACATTCCAAATTGATTTTTACGGCGATTCACAAAATCAGCTGCAATATTTTGATTACTACAATTGATCTGTGAGATTTTCCACGTCCTCCCAGTTTAGGATGGAGGCGAGAGTGAGTAAATATACATTAAATCTAAAAAACAACAACATAATAACAGAATTGTCGCGTAACTGTGACTACTCTTTCAAAAGACCCATGTACACCTAACATTCATAATGAGTGCAGAAAAATATTTTTCAAACCATTTGTTTATTTCTCTTCTTCTGATTATTGGGAGCTTAAATGGGCGTACTATATAAAACTGACTCTACTAGAAGTACATTTAGTGCATAAAACTATAAAACATAAGCTGTTGTGTCAATACTTATGTTATCTATTACCACAGTATAATTAAAACATTTTTTTTTCGAAAAATAATGGTTATTATGGGTATGTATAGTTTACAAACGGTCGTCTCCTTAGCGCGGTGGTAGCGCAGCTGCTTACTAGGCGGGAGAAATGGGTTCGATTCCCAGTACCGGTATGGGGATTTTTCCCCCGCTGGGAGACCTGGCCCGGGGTGCACTCAGCCTCGTGAGGTCCCTGGGGGGCCAACTGAGGAGCTACTTTATGGAAAAGTAGCGGTTCCAGGTCATGAGGACCACATTAACCGGCCGGGGGTGGCTCGAGGCGCTGACCACATCTCACTCTCCAATACTGAACCCCATCCATGACGTCTAGTGAGCTGTGATGGGGGACGCAGTGGCCGGGCGGTAGGCCAAGCTTTCTTGTCCTGTCGTGCCATGGAGTTATTATTTTATAGTTTACAAACAGAAATACATCTGGCGTCGTTTGGTTACATTTTGTTACTATTCATAAATATTAAAATTTTAAGCAAACGTTATTGTATGTATATCGTGATGTTGAAATACTTCTGTCCATGAGTGTACCACCTAGGTCACAAAAATAGGTTTGTTCTGACATCACCAATCTCTAATGTGACGTTTATTGTTGCACATAATATGGGATGATAACACGCAGCACACAGCATGTCTGATATCATTATGTACGGGCTTCAGGACGAGCGGAATCCAAACACAGCGAAGATGGTGGTAATATCTAACCTGGATCCCCACAACACGAAAGCCTTAAAGCGATCCGGAACTGTTCGC
The DNA here is from genome assembly GCA_030762935.1 of Hymenopus coronatus. NCBI lineage: Eukaryota > Metazoa > Arthropoda > Insecta > Mantodea > Hymenopodidae > Hymenopus > Hymenopus coronatus. The sequence continues at coordinate 110,670,686 of CM060895.1, forward strand.
TTCTCGCCTCCCTCAGTTTCCGGGGGCCCACATGCGGTTGACGTCCCCCAACTATGAAAAGTAGCCCTGCGGTATCGCCCCCATGTTGAGACCACCCACACAAGTACAGAGATGTGACTTTGGTAAGTCAGATTTACAATACAAAAACTCAAAATCCAAGTTAATTCTCGCTTGCAGCGTTCGTCGCGACCTGAACACTTTCTCCACAAATATATTCAATTTTAAAATTATACACAGGCACATCAGATTTTAATGCCCCTTTCATCGTGACATACAGTATGCTACAATATATATTTTAAAATTATTTAATTTTGGGACTCCAGAAAAATTTTTATACTTATGCCATAACAATTTAATTGAATGTTTTTGGATTTATTGAACCTGTGCAGAGGGGACTCGGCTCCGATCCAGGAAGTATATTGTGATTAGGCGCCTATATCTTACCACTCGAATTATTGTTGCCGGTGGCTTCCTTTAAATGTTCGATCCATTGTCACACCTGTGTGAGTGAACACGTGTAAGATCGACGGGCGTGCTACGCCAAAGCGATGCAATGTCACACCTGTGTATAACTTTGTGACACCTACATGTAATTTACGGGTACAATAATGACCTCTACTTCTGGAAATTTGCTACAGCGTAATCGAGAGATACATAACTCCAAGAGAGTGTACGAGCGTCGAAACGGCGAAAAATAAAACTTTGCTAACTATGTGATCGAGTGGTCAGCATTCTGACTTCTCACTCAGAGGTCCCGGGTTCGAGGCATTTTTATTTAATTAGAATTATTTTTATCCCCCACAGATTCAGGAAGTATGGATGTGAGAGTGGATGTTTGTGTGCTCAATTAAATTAATACAGTTCAGCGAGAAAACATCCGCAGTTGCTTCTAAAGCAAAATCTCCGATATGAGCTTAGAAGTTAAAGGGACGTACACAAGTGAAATATTGAAAAAAATCCTACATCATTACAATAAAAACAATTATTGTAATCTGAAAAAAGAAGCGACTGTGACATTTTTAAATATTAGGTAGTCTCATAAGTAATGTCAATTTTTGATTTTGGTGTTTTGAAAATTTATTGGATTCTTTGGTTGGCAATGCTATTTACAGGATGCCATGGCTAGTGTTGCGGACATTGCGAGCATGCATCAGTCTTCAGCTGTTAACAAACAATCACAAAATGGAGATAACAAAGTTTGAACTTAGAGTCCTTCTAAAGCACTGCTGGAAACAAGATTATAAAGCTGCTACCGCAGCTCGAAGAATATGTGAAGTGGAAGGAGAAGGTGTTGTTAGTGAGCAAGTAGCACAACGATAGTTCCAACGTTTAACAATGGCGATGAAAACACTAAAGATTTACCTCGTTCTGAAAGACCTAAAGTATGGACCTAAACGCCAAGTTTGGAGAAAATCCTCCAAAAAGTAACCCAGGCTTTCAGAAGAACTTGGTGCATCAAAAGATACCATACTTCGCCACATTAAGACACTTGGAAAATCATACAGAAGCTGTAGATCTGTACCTCATGAACTGACACCTCAACAGGTTCAACGTAGAGTGGATATCTGTCATCAGCCTATCCGTAATCTCATGGATGATAGATTTGTCAGGAGAATTATAATTTGTGATAGAAAATGGGTATATTACCGAGATCCTGATGTCTCAAAACAGTGGCTTCATCCCCGCCAACCCACCAAAGTCATCGTTAAAAAATATCCGTTGTGTCCCAAAGCAATGTTGTGTGTCTGGTGGAATTTTGAACGTGTAATTTACTCGGAGTTTGTTACAAACGGGCGGGCGATTGATGAGGATCTTTATTCTCAACAACTGGAACGAGTTCATGACATTTTGAGACCGAGATACCTAGCATTAGCTAACCGAAATATAGTTCTTTTGCAACAGGACAATACAAGACTCCATACTGAACGAACAACTATGGAAAAAATTCATGAATTGGGAGGAATTGAACTGCTACCACATCCGGCATACAGCCCTGATCTCGCACCATAAGATTATCGTCTTTTTCGTTCCAGGGCCCATTTTCTACGCGGAAGAATTGTTGACAGCATTGAAGCAGTGCAAGTGGGTCTCACCGAATTCTTCACATCAAAAACCAGAGACTGGTACCATCGTGGGATAATAAACCTCGCTGAAAGATGGCTCAAGACCATAGAATCTAATCGTCTGTACTTTGAAGATTAGTTAATTGCTTGTCAGATCACATTTAAAATGATTGTTTTTCATAAAAACGGCATTACTTATGAGACAGTATCTATAGTATTGTACTTATGCCATCGAAGAGGACTACCGGGCGGGAGGGATGAAGAGAGCGGAGCCACCAGGCGGCCGGAACAGGAGTTAGGTACGGCAATGACAGGGTGCCTATAGTATATGGGTTTGTGTTACCAACTTGAAAGAGCTCCTAGGCCGCACTTGAATATCACACCAATATTTGTGAAATTCTCCAAATAGAAAAGAGGTGCCATGATGGAACGATATGCATAGTTTAAATGAAAAAAAGATTTAATTTCTTAAAATAAAATGTTGAAAATATTCAAATTTAAACATAGGAAACTGTTACAATTGAATTTGGAAAAGAACACTCAACAATATGGTTCAACTTGAAATTATGTCTGACAAATAAAAAAAAAAGAAGACAAAAAAATTATATCGTCGTCGTTCTGGTAGAAGTCATTAAGTCCAAATTTGATTGTTATGAGATTATTACACTATCTTACCAAGAAATGTGTTCTCTATACACTAGGAAGTCACAAAGCGAAATCTCTCTTCCTTTTTAAGTTATGTCTATTTTATATTTACATCAAGTCACGTCTCTTAGGCAGGCAGAAATCACTTAATGGACTTAGTTACCTCTGCTTGTCATAAGTAGTAGCTGTATTACAAACCCATTGTCAAGCAGAATCCGCTGAGAAAAGGGATACTGTTAAGGTCGTTGTCATGGGTATCAGTCAGGCTTAAAGCCAATGTCAACAACTTGTACTCTCAGCAAGTTTTTATTTCAATCTAGGAAAAATGTTGCTTCTCACAACGGAAGTGAAGCTTATATGCTACAAAATGTTGTGCAGGAAATGTAGACCATTTTTCAAACCCGAGGCCAAGTAATGTTACATAGTACTAAACATAATACAAATGAGGAAGAGGTTTTTTGTACATTGGCAGGTTACAAATTGTAAACAAATCCAGTAGTACTTTGAATAATTATTTCTTAAATGACTTGAGTAATTGGGTGAACTTATTGTTCTCTGAATTTGCCGGACAGCCCGGCAAGTGCTTCAGGTATGTATGACACAAGTAATGTAGGAAGCGACTATTTTGCTTTAAAGATTGTTGAGATTATCAATACGGAGACCACAAAATCTGAATCTGACTGTCATAATTTTCATGTTAAGTCTGATGTTATCAATACTTAAATTTTAGTGTTTTAAACTTGAATCTGAGAGTGATAATTTTCATCTAAGTATGCCATTATAATATTTAAGCTTTATTTTTATTATTATACTCGTATTGTCTTATTGTTACACCAAAAATAACTAAATATATTTATTTGTTTTAATAGAATAATGACAATGATGGTTTTAGTGATGCAAGGCTAACTGACAGTGATGCTGACCCTACTTGACTACAAACTTCTGGAACAGATACTTTTTAAGATCAGCATTTGCATCTACAGCAGATGATACATCTGACCATAAAGCTTATGAGAAGATAAATTCATCAGGTACTTTCCCATCTAGTGATATACGAGGAAAGCATCCACCAGGAAACAAACTTTCTTCCAGCGAAATAGAGAAAATAAAGCTGCATTTTGAGGCATTTCCTGCTATGGGATCTCATTATATCAGGAAATCTTCACAAAACAAGCATTTGGACAGCATGCTGTCTATATCTAATAAGCACTCCTTTATGAACAAGAGTGTAAAGAAATTAATCAGAAAGAAGCTTACAAACGTATTTTTTGCCAAGATTATAACTACTCCGATTTAAGCCTAAAAGAGGCCAGTGTTCATTTTGCACCAGGTATGATGCTGTTCAAGGTGAGAAAAAGAAATAACTGGATCCCAAGTATCTAAATCATAAGCAAAGGGAACAAGAAGCCAACCAAAGCAAAACAAATGACAAACGAGGGCTTTCAGGAAGAAACGATTGTGACTGCAACTTTCGACTTACAAAGTGTGCTGCAAATCCCAAGTAGTGAAGTTGCCTTCACATCAATATAATAATTTGATTGAAATACCGTATATTAAAGATATTTACATCACAAATAAAATGCACATCTTGAGTTTTCCTTCCGGCAATAGCTTCTGAAAACCTGTTCGTTCCGGGTGCATTTTTCTGACCGCAAGAAATAGAAAAACGCTTACCAGATAAGAACTGTAGATCTCGTTAAAACGCGCAATTTATGTTGTATGAATTCTTGTAGTGGAGTTAGCCGTTTCCAAGATATTCCTTGTTATTGGTTTCAATTTTAAAATACTTACTTTTCTCAGACAGAGAGTGTCCGTTTTTCTTTTGTTCTACCCCTGCCCAAGCAAAGAAGACAATTGCATAACAATAGCTTTTAAAACATTTGACTATCGCTCTAACATAGCGAATTCCTTTAGTACCTTTCTACTTAAAAGGAACTAAGTATGCATTCGGCTAACCCTTATCCTGATTAGCATGGTGTAGAAAGAGGAATAATCTTTTGTAAGAACTTTGTTTGTAGAACAGTTAGAGAAAGTCATGTGAGTATAACCTATCAGATTTTTATCTATCTGTTAGATTCACCAGTTTTGCAAGTCATCCAGAATCAAGAGGACTTCAGAGGCTGTTCCCAGAAAATTCTAGATATATACGTATATGCTATTTGTCATATAAATATCTTTAATATACGTATTTTAATAAAAAATCGTTAGAGTAATTGTTTAGAAAAACAAAATTTTCGAGAAAAAGAATTCCATTTAAAGGCAGTTTGGGGTATCGCATCCTTGGGAGATATTAAATTATGGTACTGAACACGTTTCTTTTTTGAGAGCACGCAGCGTTTCGCTGTATTATTATTATTATTATTATTATTATTATTATTATTATTATTATTATTATTATTACTATTATTATTATTAAGGTCATTCAATAAGTCCTTAGAAAATCCAAGAATCACACTCTCGTAGTATCGAAAAAAGTTTGTGTTTAATTACCGTCGTCTCTTACTAAATGATAGTTCAATTTTAACTATATCGATATCCTGATTTCGTTGCAATTGGCAATTGAATCGACAATCTTGTGCTTCTATAGAAAGAAGGAAAAAAACCGAGTTTCATGCGGCAATTAAACACTTTTATTTAAAAGGCTTAACATCGAAAGAGATAAAAGCCGAGTTGGATGAAGTTCATGGCGCATCTGTTCCTGTGTTTGCAACAATTTACAATTAGATAAATGAATTTAAACGTGGCCGTTCATCCACAAATGATAAACATCGCTCCGGACAATCAATAGAAGTGAATTTTTGGGTGAAATGCAATACCTACCTTCTCTAGCTTCTCTAGTACGAAATATTCAAAGTAATAAAACTACCACAAGGTCTTTTCAGGATTCTGAAGAAAATTATATCACATAACCTATTTCTTATTACCATACTTTTACACCTTTGTTATTAGCAGAGCTAGGAAGTTTGTACCGTTCGCCGTTCCGTATATAGGTTGCGACGGACCGTCTCGCCTAATCAAAGCAAGTCATTGATAAGAACGTGGAATGGTAAACAAACCTATTGTCAAGTTCACAGTACTGTTTCCAGAAAACAAAAATGACTTGGAGACATCCGTAAAAGCACACCTATTTAGATAATTAATTATGTACAACATATACATTGTTACTTATATAAGTAACTTATATCTGATTTTCTTCTTTACATATTTTCATTATGAAAACATCCAAGCAATTATAACAAGGAGCGTAATATTTACTAATCGAATATAAAATAATATCCAAATAATAAAATGAATTTCCTATCTTCAGACTCTTACTAGGTAAAAACGAAAGCAGGAATTAAACTAAATCTTTAATCATCTGCAGCCGTATTACTGAAAACTATATGTACTTCTGAAGCCTTTCAAATAAAAAAAGTCATTCTATGTTCCAACAAGCAAGATTTGTAGGGCGAAAAGGTTCATTTTACTTCGCATGATGTGATCGGGGCATATTTGAAATATTTTATCAGTTCAGTATCAGTATCACCAAGCAAATAGTACTTTTTGGGATCTAAAAGTGCAGCTTGTATGCGATACATCACAATAAACCCTGCATTCTTTTCAATTAAACTTTTCAGTTTCATCTTTTTTTCAGGTAGGATGCTTGTGGATTGGTAGATCCGTCTTGGCAGTTCTTCTACATGCCACACAAATTCAGTTCAGCACTATACCTCTGGAATGTAACAGTGTGATAGTTGTGGGTAACTTTTGAACTAATTTGCAATTAATAACATGTTTCTGTGAAAGCTGTTCTGTTGTTAGACGTTTGACAGTTTGTATACTAGAACTGTCATTGATTTCTAAAAAGTATATGAATAAGTACACTGGTAGAAAACTTACCATGGTTGTAAAACAAATTGATTTTGCTCACATTTGAGCAGAATAAAGATGTTATTCGAACGCCTTTCTTGCTACCCACGTGGCTCTGTGTTATGCAGTGAAAGCTTTCTTTGAAGTAATGGGTTGCACTCTACACTGACGTTTGCTCGAGCAAGTAATACCGCATGGTATTGCCAAACCTGGTCGTTCTTACTCTGTATGGGGAAATTGGTACGACTTCCTAGCTCTGGTTATTAGTATTCACAGTGGCGTATGGTGCCAATCTATCCTATGAAAGCATTAATGAAAAGAAAAGGTTGCTTCATAGAGGCACACCTGTTATTTGTAGTGAATAGGGATGTTTCTTTCTTTCTTTGCAAAACCAGCATTGGCACTGTTGTAAATTAATTTAGGCCTTCCACTAAACTCTTTAATAGTTTGCTATACTTGAAGTAACTAGATTAGAAGGTCTAGCCCAACTAATTGCATTTCTAAGAAATACCCTTATTCCTTTAGGTGCAGGAAAGCTATGTTCAAGGGACGAAGTAGTTGCCGGAATTGTCATTATAAGTTCGCAAAGTTTCAGTACTTCTGAACAAGCCGTTTCAAGATTATCCTCCGCTCAGCCATCTAAATGGCGAGCAGTGTACATGTTATGGCATCGTTCATCCAGGCGCCGTATCACCTCTGCAGTGATAATCAAAGTGGGACATAATCATTCCCAATCACTCTATAAGATCCCCCGTGAACGTCGAGAGTGATCACTGTGATTGCAAAAGAACCGATTATCTCATTACTAGTTTGCGGTTTCAAAATTGAATGAATAAGTGTGTTTATTGATATACTAATATGCATACATTGCTCTAATCAATCGCACGGGTCCACAAAGTATGTGCTTTTGCAATACACAAAATAGTAAGCAACATTGAAACAAACAAAACAAAAAATGAAAAGAGTGAACGCAAAATAAAAGGACAAATACAGCAACTTAAATTTGCAACACAGAATAAAGTGCATTCCGATGTATTAATGTACCCTATTATACTAAATAAATACATTTAACAGAAATATTAACACATACTAATAACAGCACAACAAAACTATGGCAAAAATTTTTATCTGTAACTCCCCCCCCCCTCCTCTCAGCTGTCTCGCCTTAAGTAGAAATTTGCCTATCCCGTCCGCGTCTTCCGTCCTGCCAGTAGCCTCAAACATGCTCCTAATTCTCTATTCGCGGTGGTAAAGGATCGCGGTGAATACTTTTCCCTCCATTCCTCCGTGCTTGCCAAGATATGGGTCCACTACTCTTCCTCCTCGCAAATGGGATAGATTCTCATACCTTTCTAGTCAGTAATTTGTATCATCCGCCATGCTCCTAGTCTAATCCATGCGAGCCTCTCTCTAATGAGTTTGGTACCTGATTTATTGTATTGGCCCATACCCCACTTCGATTTTAGCCTAGACCGTTCTTCCAATGAAACCTTCTCCGTGCATTGCGCAATTATTTGCTGTCTGTCAATATCACAGAGACGTTTTTCATTCTTCTTCAAATATTCCATCTGTTTCCCTGCCCCACCAACCAAATGTGCCCCATCCCAATGGTTTCCAGAACTTTCTTTAATTTTGATGGTCACGTCGAATTACTTTCCATTCTCAATTGTTCACGGTAGCAGACTACCCTAATTAGAGATTGATTTCCGTGAACGATTCTCATCCAATATTTAACTGCTCTGATTTTGCACTCTATCGTTTCACTCTACCCCCCAAATTCCCTCATTATTCCGCAATTGGCCGAACCGCTCCCTACTCCCAGAACTCCTTTCAAAAATTAGGTTCTCACTTGGTCTAGAATCCCTGTTTGTTTCCTCCCCTATATTTCTCCTCCATATGTCATCGTGGATCTAACTGTCACTCCGTAAACAGTTTCCATTAAGGTTATGGATATATTCGGAATTCTGCAACGTATCCGGAGAGTTTCCGATGCTTTCACCCTTGTCTTGTGTTTCGTGACGTCGATGTGCTTTGTCATGTTCCGTTCATTGTAAATGTGAGTCCAAAGCACACAAAATATTTAAGTGATTCAACATTGTCCAGTGTAATTTATTCTAGTAAGTGCTATTCCTAATTACCAAAACAGTGCAATTCTGCATTTAGAAATGAAACTTTTCTAACAAGAATTCCATTAGAAACATTTGCAAGCCACGTAATACTAAAGTGCAATCTTAATATATAAAAGTGTGTGTTTTTACTTTCACTCTTCTTGGTATTTAAGTTTGGTATCTTTCAAGGATGCGACAAGAAGATTTTGAAGAAAATCCCCCCATCCTCAACTGCCCTTTACATGGAACTTTTTTCGAAGAATGTTATTTTTTAAAAAATGGCTCTAACGATTTTGATTAAAATATCGTATATTAAAGATATTTCCCTCACAAATAAATTTTTTATTTCGAATTTGCTGTGAACAGCCTCTAAAGACCACTTTATTCTGGATGAATTTTACGGAATTTTGCATAGCTGTAAACCGTAAGATATGGACTAAAACTTACCACATAGAAAATGTAGAGCATATTAAAACACACAATTTATGTTATATAACTTTTTTGTGGAGTTGGTCGTTTTTAAGATATTCATTGTTTTTGTTTCAGCTTTGAAAAACTTATACTTTTCTCATACAGGAATTTGTCAACTCCTGTCCATACAAACAAAGGAAGTTCTGGCACATAGCAACCAGCTTTTGACTATCACTTTAACCTATGGAACTCCCTTATTTCGCTTCTACTTACAAGAAAGCAGTTAATAAGAATATTTCTGCTAATTTTTTCTCGATTAACATGAAGTAAATAGAAGCCTGGGCTTTTTAACAATAATTTGTTTAGAGATGTAGAGAAAATCATGTGAATGGAACACATCAGATTTTTTTTGTTATATTATCACATCGTAGCATCAATTTCGACCAAACTTGACCCAGATACCTTTAGACACTAGGCGAGAAAATTAACACAAGCTTAAGTTTCGAAATTCCGTCCTATTTCACAAGATTAATTATTTAATTCCATGCTATGCCTACAAAAGCTGACAAGAGCATCTGTTTCCTTCTCAAAGATAATGATGATAGTTTGAATAACAATTTCTCTATTCATTTTTGTCTTTCTTTTGCTTTGTCATCTGTACGTTTTATTAGTATTTCTATGTACGTGTTTACTTAGAATAAACAAGGCCATATAGACGTTACTTAAACCATTATTATTTCTTCCCAACTAAGATGTTCTCTATAAATAAGCACGAGGCAGCCGTAATATAGCAACCTGGAGCTCAGCCAATGGCATTCATGAGAAATTATCGTTATAAAAGTTGTATTTGTGGTTGATAAAGTGCTTTCGCATACACATTGGTTACACAGCTAATATATCGCATTTCAGAAATGAAAGTGATCTTATTATACACTGATCCTTTTCAAAATTAAGAACATTAATAATAGAATATTAATACTCATAGTGTGTAAAAGCCACGATGTTATAATATGTTTTGTAATGTACCTATTAATTTTAAAGGTTAAAGAGAGGATATTTTTTCATGTAAAAGGAATAGATGTTAATGCAATATTTTAAAGAAATGGTGCAAGGATAGGATAGCTACTTTATACATCGCATTTAAGAAGTGTTATCCACTGTAAAGTGTTTAGAAGTCGCAGTGTTGTAATAGTTTTGTAATTCTTCAAAGTTTCCTTTGGCCACAGCAATTTTATGCTGAAATTTCTTATTAAAAGCATACTCTACAACACATTGACTTCTGAAGCAAGATAGTTTCAGATTTTATCAATATATATATATATATATATATATCACTTTGTTAATAGTCAAGGCCGTATGCAGCAGCATCTTTCTTGCTCTGAGAATTTTAGTTAAGTCACTGTTTAAGTGGATCAGTAGTAATTTTGCTACCATTCCACAAAATATCCCAGGGCAAATAAGGCATTTAAAACAAACCATATTATCCACTGCGGAGTGTCTGGAAGCCATGATGTTATCCTTCAGGCTTTAAATCAACACGCCACACCTGTCGTGTTAAGACACTTGCTTAAATACAAAAAATTATGAAAATATGCCTAGTGGGGAAGAAAATCTTGCACTTTCGCTATGGTGCAATTGCGAACGTAATATAATGAGGAATACTCGCTAGATTGGCCCCTGGATTGTACGAAAATCAGTGTAAACACACATTAACCTAGACCTAAACTAACGCACGCGAAGGACTTCGACGGGACATGTTAGCAGCTCTGCAGTTGTGCTTCACATAGTACGGTAAAGCCGCAAAAGCAAAATTAATTATTTTCGGTGTATTTGAATATAAATCGTGTGTTACATTGAACCTTAATGACCAAAAATAGTCTTGAGGAATTTCTAAATCTCTGTAGTACCAGTATAGAAATAACGCAGTAATAGATTTAGGGCTGTGAGTAGTAACATAATTTTAAATGACTCTAAAGCTATTGAACAAGTGAAACCGTCAAGTCACGAATTATTTCAGTTAGTTATTTAATAGGAAAATCTTTTATCTCATAATCTCGAATAAGCAGTAACCTGAATTATCTACAGGGAGCGAATGAGAAAGGAAGGAAGGAAGGACAGAAGAACGGAAGGCAGGAAGGAACGAGGGAACAAACTTGCTTCCATAAAACGAGATAATACTAACAAAATGTCTAAATATCCACCATCAACAAACACTCTTTGCCATCTGTAGGGGCTTGAGAAACTATTTGCAGTGTACAAACTGCGTAGCAGTTCACGCACACTCTTGAAGATTATATCTTTAAGTTTTCTTCAACGGTAATATTAACATACATAGAAATTTAACATATTACTATATTCGCCTGAGGGATTATTTAGAGCAATATGAGGATAGTACTGAAATGGCATTTGATTTGCGGAAGTCTGAGATATTACCCATTGGATTACAGCCTCCAGATACCTCAACTTTAGGCATTGCTGTTCTGCAGTGTACGCAGATTTTGGAGATCTGCTTCAGTGACAATGAGTCAGACATGAGGGAATACAATTGGACATGTCGCATTATTTCTTACGTGGTATCATGTATAATCAGAAAACACGGATGTTAAATTCGGTACAGCGTATATGGTTCTGTAACTTTTTTGCTTTGAGCAGAATTTGGTTCCTTGCTCATGTTCCGGATAAGCAACGATATGGACTTGGGATTTGGGAAAATGTACACGAATACCTTGCAGTTGGAGCCATTCACCGACCGACAATTTACATCTGAATATACCGAGGCTGAGTCTCTCATTACACAATTCCCTTATATGGTTGTTATTGGTACAGTTAAATGGTTGCAGACGTTGGACAATCCCGCTGATTGTATACTGCCCAAACTACTACTTTTATACACTGAGAGATGGAAACTGATCCAGCAACAATGGACAGCGCCATTTCAAACATGACTCCTACAAATATAATGAACATTTCCAAATTTTCCTTTTAAGGTTACATACATAATAAATTATAAAAAGTATTACCTTTTTAAACAAATCTAGAAAAAAAAAAAAACTTCGTAAGCGGTGCCGGACAGTTGGAGACATAATATATGAAGATGAACGTTCCTCTCGCCCAGCGTAAACTTAGAAGCGCTATCGTCATGTAACCAGAATTTTATTGAAGTTTCCCTTCTCCCCTCCTTCCGGGACATAAAGAAAAAGAGAAAGGGTAAAAAAAACTTACAATGAATTCAGAAAGTGGTGTCTCAGCGGAGGGGAAAGGAAGAGAGTACACCTGAGTTTACAAACAATGCAAACATGTTTACTTTTAGGATATCTCCTGCCACGTAGTATAAGTCGGATTTAAAAAAAAAAAAAAGAACTTTTGGAGGGTGGGGGATGGGAGGAGTTTCACAGTTTCATAGATTAGTCACCAGGTGAATGCTGGAAAGGTTCGGTACATCCTCCGAATTTTCTGTCCATCATTTCTTGTTCCTATCACTTCTGATTTCTGTTTCAAGGTTGCAAGATAGTGTGAGGGGGATGACGGATTGATTTTTTAGGGAGATTGTTTAATAAAAAGAAAGAAAAAGAAGTATATTCTCCCAGTTTAATGACATATAAGCCGAAATTCAATTTAAACAATCTTTTAAAGCATTGGTGTGCTGCATACTGTGGAGGTTTATTCCTGTCGTGTTACGGGACCAAACTTCGGATGCTTCCGGGCTTGAAACCTTTTGGAGGGGGGCCGGAGGGTCGGGGTTTGTGAGTTGGACCAGAGTGGCGTCATAGGCATTCAATCTGGAACCCATTCGGACCTCTCCCCTCATCCTGAACTCAGTAAGGGGCCCACATGCCCTATGTGCGGTGTTGGCTCCAGTGTCTGGCGACGGCATCCATAGTCAATCTAATTCCGTCAACTTAGAAAAATCTAAATGTGCGCCAGTTGCTTAATGCTGCATATGAAATGTTTTCCATATCACTAATTTGGAAATCTCCATGATCCTATAAGGGTTTTAATGGTTGGCGTTCACTTAAGAAATATTCACCTCTAGCATCTTATTTGGGTCATCAGTCTAGGTAGCTCAGTTGGTCTTCGCGGGCTCAAACCCGGACCAGACCGATGGTTTTTAAGTGTGCTTAAGGGACACTGTGAGGAAAATTATAACAACTGGTCAAACAAATCGAAAATTGTTTTTATTAGAAAATAGTTGTTTGAACCTTTGGGCTTGAAATCATTGATTACATCCTCTTAACTTTACTAAAACAATATAACAATTTTGGGCACCTATAGACCATCAACATTTAGCTGCCTCCCTCCTTGTAGCTCTACAGTCATTTAAAGATCGTACAATACACCTGATTCCTAGCATACCGATTTATGAAATAGAGTGGTATTCAAAACTGCATTTTCACGCTTTCAAAATGTTCCACGCCCCTATTTTTGTTTAATGTAACGTCACTTTATGTAGTAGGCTTACTCTTGCATATGTAGGACTGACACCCTCTAGGACTTACAGAGTTTTTGTTTAAATACGATTAAAATATCCCAGAAACTTGCAGATCTACCTATTGTAATATTACAAAGAACGAAGTTATCCTAACAGGATATTAACTGTTTTAATATATATATCTTTATGGAAAAATGATTAATTTTAGAGACTGTTTCTCACTTGTTTAAAAATATTAACAAATCAGCAATCAAAGTTATTGTCAACTCTGCTTAAAGTTGTGTGATTCAAATCTGCAATTCAGAGAATACCAGACAATTTACAAATGTTGAGGTGCGTGAAACAATTTGATTATGCAATATATATACAACGAATTAAAATTTATAAAATGATTTACATTTCGCAAAATTGTTATCAAATTTGAATTAAATAAACATAACAGCAATGCATAAATAAAAGTTTCATTAGTAAAAGTTTCAAAAGAAGCATTACAGAAATATATAAATTTGTAATTTCAACCCAGCGAGCCTTAAAAACGATCCCCATGTTTGTAAATTTACTGACATGTACGAGAACTCTTTCGGAACAAAATTATGGCACACCGACGGCCAGATATGATCCTTGTAATTGACAGCGTCATTAACAAATATATTTTACTTTCTTTACACATACAGAGGAAGTATTATATTCCACACAAAATTTCGATGCTGAGACATGTTTTGAGACCCCCTGTGTCTCTGGACAGCATAGCTCAAAAATGAAAAGTCCCTTAAATCTTGACACCTAAGATCATTATCCAGGATGTGATACGAAGATTTTCAAGAAAAGCCCCACCCCCAACTACTCTTTATATGGAAAAAAATGTCCAACATTTTGATTTTCTCAAAAGTAGCTCTGATCACATTAATATTGAAGATATTTGCATGGAAAATAAAATGTATATCTTCAATTTTCTAGGAATAGCCTCTGAAGACCTATTTATTCTGAATGACTTTTACATAACTGGAAAGCCGTAAGACATAGACAAATAATTACTACACAAAAAACACACAAATTTATGCCATATGCAGTTTTTTCGTTGAGTTCACTTTTTCTGAGATATTCCCTGTTATTGCTTTCAGTTTTAAAATGTATAAAACTTTTCTCGTACGGGAAATTGACAATTCCTGGCCATGCATAGCAGCGAATTTCAATCTCATGCCAACCAGCTTTAAAAATATCACTTTAGCCTAGTGTGTTCCCTTATAAGGAAGAAAGTAATAAGACCATTTCTGCTAATGTTTACCCCAATTGGCACGAAGTAGATAGAAGTATAAGTTTTTTAAGAAGAATTTGTTACAGGGATGTAGAGAAAGTCATGTGAATGGAACACACAAGATTTTTCTTGCTACTTTCTTTACATGTACTATATACATAGCTATAGAGAAGGTATTGTACTGCGCCCAAAAATTCAATACCGAGATTCACCGGAAATACATACTTTGAGAAACTCTGAATAAAAAAAAAACATTTTTAGAAAAAATGTGTGTGTTTTTGTGTGTATGTGTGTGTGTCTGTGGACAAAATAGCTCAAAAACAAAGAGTTCGTTATATACAAAACTTTTATTTAAATTTAGAGTCTCCCAAGGACGTGCCACGAAGATTTTCAAAAAAATTAGCGTTTACTTGAAAAAAAGTTTACAAATTTTTGATTTTTTAAAAAGTGGCCCTAAGATTTTGATTAAAATATCGTATATTATAGATATTTACAGAACAAATAAAATGTATATCTTTAATTTTCTGAGAATAGCGTCTGAAGACCTTTTAATTCTGGACGATATTTTTTTAACTGGTAAACCGTAAGAGGTGACAAAAACTTATTATACAAGAATGTATATCTCGTTAAAACACACAATTTATGTCAAATACGGTTATATACAGTTTTTTTTCCGTTTCCGAGATATTCTTTGTTATTTGTTTCAGTTTTAAACTACTTAACTTTTCTCAGACGGCTAGTTATCTTTCGTTTCAGCTCTCTTTTATTTTTACTCGTGACCTT
This sequence comes from Hymenopus coronatus, assembly GCA_030762935.1. Lineage (NCBI taxonomy): Eukaryota > Metazoa > Arthropoda > Insecta > Mantodea > Hymenopodidae > Hymenopus > Hymenopus coronatus. The sequence continues at coordinate 110,686,229 of CM060895.1, forward strand.
TGCAAACAGACCTGAATTGCCATCTCTTATTCTCCTTATACAGTGTGTCCCGTTTAATCGTTACCACTAAGAAATATAAATATTTCCTCACTGAGTCAAGTTATGAATGTGTTTTTCAGCTTGTCTTGTGTAGAAGCTCTCCAAGTTTTGTGACAATGAAAATGATGACGCTACTGCGCAGGCGCGTGGTATGACAATACACAGAGTTAAAATGGCGGAACTCACGGTACCAGCAGAAAGTAAAATGTTGTTATTGGTTGGCCGAATTGAAGTTCCCAACTTCCCAAGAAGGTTTAGGCAGGGATATGGTGCAAATGTTCCAGATATTATACCATAGTCAGCTGTTGGAAACAGGATCTGTGCTGAGGAATGAGGGAAGTGGAACTACAATTTAAGATGTAAGACAAGCATTTTAGCGTAGCCCAAGGAAGTCAATTCGAGGGTCAGTTTAGAGCATACAAAATCCAACTTATGCAAAAATTGTAGCGGAATGATAAAGATCCTAACGGGCTGAGTTTGCTACAGCACTGGTATCATGCGTTGATGATGAGAGTAAATTCCTCAACCACATCGCATTTTCAGGCGAAGAGACCTTGCAGCATTACAACACTTGTGTTTTTTCTTTGCTGAAAGCACAGTAACAGGGACAAAATACCTAAGCATGCTGGAGAACTATGCAGTCACAGAAATACCGAACTCCAGCACAGGGCCTGGCTGACTTCCGAAGGCGGATAATGGACGCTTGTGCTTCCGTCACACCAGTAATGCTGCGGAACAGCAGACAGAGGTCCGGCTTGATACTCTTCACGGCACCAAAGGCGCAATGTGTCGATTTATTGAAACTTGGTGAGTTTGTCTAACTTACAATCTAACTCCGGCTATTCTGTGTCTATTAGTTCAGGAGATATTCGGGTTTCTTTGTGGTAATTCAAAGGGACACACTGTATATAAGGAACTAACTAATAAGGCTATTTCTTCTATTGTTTTCGAGTATCTTGATTAGTAGAAGTTTGTTGCAGAGAAATTCATGTGAGTGTAACATAATATTTTTTTAAACATTTATGTGCGCCACCCTGTGAATCACCGGAGGTGGTTTCTCATGGTATTTTAAAAGCTAGGAGCACGGACCGCGGTGCTCGAACTGGCTCCTTTAAGAAGGTTTGGAGAGACATGTTGGAAGAGGCAGGGGCAGCGGGAAGATGCTGTAGGGCAATTTTGTTAATTGTAAGGACTAGGCGCAGGTACAGAGATGCGGGGGTGGGAGAAGCTGGGGTACATCACATACAGCCCACTCTCTCAGTTGCCTTCGTGGTGCGGGATCGTGCACATCGAACCGGAGCGGCCATATCCCAGGTGAGCTCACGCGTCTCTCACTTGTTATTGCATGCTAGATCTGCACCTCTCTACTCTTTCAGCATTGTGTGTACCTGTATCGATGTGTTGAATACATAAGTTACTGCGCGAATTGCGCGCGGATCGTAAAAACGCTACGTATATTCATAAATTACTTAAAAAAACTGTCATACGCAACATTCATTCTACATTTTATAAAAGTTCCTTTTATTTTTATAGCTATTCTATAATTATTTACGCAAGCTTTATTTTCTTCTGTATTCTTATTAAATCGTAATAAATATTACCCGTAAAGTTTCAATGACATAAATCCGTTTACTTAAAGTTGTTTAAAAATGTGATCGAGGTCGATAATCATATACTATCTACCCTAAATATCATTTTTTATTTATGTGAGCGAGCAAAAAGCAGAAGAATCACTTAATCTTTCAAAGTGTACTACTTAAAACGTAAAAAAATTGAAAAAAGCAAAAGAAGCTATTAAAAGCTAATATTATTAACAATTTAACATAAAATTAAGGCTATGTATCATCAAAAACATTTTTTGTGTGCATTTTATTATACCTACATCTTATATTTTCATTCTGAGTAATAGTTTTAATATCCATTTTAAAGTCATAAGGTAAAGCATCACGTTTAACTTTAAACTACATTTCTCTTAATATCTTTTATCAGAATTTTAACCTTTGAAAACGCTCCTTGAACCGTTATTTGTCACTTATTAGCACAACATTTTCAGAAGAGCTACAGAAATTACGGATTTAAAATTGTTATACACTAGTTAGCAAATATTAAACGGCATGGTTGAAAGTAATTATTTTCTCTAACTTACTGAGAAAAGTTGGCCAATTCAATATGTAAGCACATTTTATGTTATACCAATTAAATTTAAGAACACAACACTTTATTTACGTTTTTACGCTAAGCTCAAATTAAAATATTGGGAGTAATACGATAATATGGGATCCAAGTGGATTTTATACTGCCATATCAACAAGTGATTGATTATGAACATCTTACCCATGATTTGATTAAAATATTATGTACACAATATATTTTACGGTCTGACTAAATACTAGAAAGTAAAGGCACCATTAAAACTGCAAAGTTTTAGATTTTTGCAATTTCAGAAATACAATACCTTAAACATATTTACGAAATTTGCATTTGATTGTAGAACACTTTTGGCTGTCTTTTATCGTTTCTAGCTATAAAAATTTCAGGAGGGTTTCGAACGTATTTGACAGAAAATTCAAGGCATAAAATAATAATAATAACAATAATAATGTTAATCATTACAATGTAAGCAATTGTTTGAAATGCAATAATTTTCTTTTGCACCTTGCCTTAAGTAATTTTGTTTTTGAGTCGCTGCTTACACTGTACACATACACAACTGTGCGTATAGATAAATTACGATTAATATCGCTTATATTATAGAAAGAGGAAAAAATGATTATCATAAGAATAGGGTAGAAATAATGTTTATTGTATAAATGCATAGTAAATTTCTTGACAATTTCAAAATTACAAAGTTAAATTCAGTTTCGTAGGTGATCAGTTAATCTCTCGTATTGTATTCCGTGGTTCGAACTACGAATACATTAGATGGATAATGTATTTTTCTGTTTTATCCGTCCTATAAAACTAAACGCTATGAATTCCTCAGTTCATTTAAGTGCTTATTTGTATTTCATAATCATAATCATCTCGTTCGTCTTTTGTTTGTAGGCCTGAGCTATTATAATGAACGTTAAACCACACATGCAATCACTATAAAAAGAACGTACAAATAACCTTCTTTAATTCCTTGTTTGTTTTCCCCGATTTTTTTTGACCCGACACTATTATAGTGTAATATCTGCCTCACAAGACCAGAACTCGAATCTCGGTTAGGGTGAGTTACACGAATAAAGTTTTTGTTCTCGGAGTTTTCCCTTATCCTGGGAAGACGAATGTCAATTAACTTTAAGCTGCATAGACCCCCGAGCTCATTTGAGCATCATTTTACGGATTCCAATTATCGTATGATCTGACCTGCACGGTTAGAGTGCGTTAAAAAGTTACAAAGATATATTCTGTTTCAGTTTATAATTTTATATCTTACACAGAATGTTTTAAAAAATCCTATTACCTTCTTGAAAATGTGAACAAAGTATACCAAGCAATAAAAGTATGTAAACATAGAACAGGAATTCTAATCAATAAGTGAAACGCGTGTATAAAGCACTATGAATATAAAATATTTAAAATAATAGTAATGTTAAATCATGAATATAATTATATACGCAGAGAAATATATTGAGTTAAACATTTAAAAATTAATTTCGGAGTCCCATAACAACGAAACTTGATACTGGACAGTACCCATTACAGTACTATTAATAATTTCAATCTGAAACATATCTGTGAATACTTCGGCTAGGAAGCTTCCCGGGAAGAAATATTTATATGTTTTCTGGAATAGCTTCTAAATTGAGTCTGAAAAACCAGGGGGGGTTGTTTAAGAACAAAGTAGTAAACAGATATTTTAAATATTTCTGTTACAATAGTTATTGATGCAGCGAATAACGAAAGTGACGTATTTCCTTTCGAGCGAGATGCCTATGATTAGAACCCGGATTTTTACCAATATAAAACTGAGAAATATATACTAAGATATGTAATGCAATATGTAATGTCAAATACTCTAAAATATAAATGTGTAACAAACCATTTAAAGTTACCTCATTAGCAGCCCAGACTGTAAATGAAAGTGTATTTGTTTCACTCATCGCTCCTTCCATGAACCACTAAATTGACTGCTTTTATTACTAAGTACTACTCCACACTTGATATTTTAAAAGCTTTTCTAAAATTTCAGTTTAACAATATTCATAATATTTTCTGAGCACTTCAAATGTTCGTTAAACTCGTAGGAACAAAACAACACAAAAATTCTGACGTGTTCCATCTACATGTCTTTTTCTATCTATTCTGTAAGAAAAACGTCTTAAGAAGATTAATCTTCTATCTACTTCATGCCAATCGATGTAAACAGTCGATGAACAGTCTTATTGCTTAGTTTCTTAAAAGTAGAAGGGAACTGGAGGAATGCACTTAGCTAAAGCTAACCTGTCGTTATTTGATTGTCATTGAAATTCCGTTCTGTTGGCGTGCCCAGCAGTAAAACAAAACAATGACTTTTATTCGAGAAAAGTGTATGTATTTTAAATTGAAACCGATGATGGAATATCTTTAAAACGGTTAGATCCACAATAAATATGTATAGGACATAACTACATTTTTTGTTAGTAAATTGCACGCTTCCTACGGTTTACTAGTATTACAAAACTCACCCAGAAAGAAGAAGACTTCAAAGGCTATTTCCATAAAATTAAAGATATAAATTTTACTTGCCATGTAAATATATTTAACTTACGGCATTTTAATAAAACTCGTTAGTGCCATTTCTCAGAAAATTGAAAATTTCACATAATTTTCCATGTAAAGGGTAGTTTGAGATATTTTCTTAAAATCTTCAAATCACATACTTGGAATATACTGCACTTAAATGCCAAGTTTGGTATTCTGAGTTATGCTGTCCACACATACAAACACACTTGGACTTTTTTCTAAACTGCTTTTTTGGATTCAGGGGACTTTAAGCGTATATTTTCAGTGAAATACCGACATAAAATTTTTTGTTAAAATGCAGCACTTACTAACGTACTCATATAGCACGTGTGAGAAGGAGAAAACCAGACTCCATAAGTATAATTGAGAAAATTAAGAATGAGCACGTAACACAGATGTATTGTTTATTTCCAAGCACAGTGAACACTTATCTACCTTATTTTGTGTAAATAGGATTATTCTGTCCAACAAAATTTTCTTGTACGAAGAAAATGATATTCCGACATAGTTCCGGGACTGAACTTGAACAAGTATACCCTCCAAAAACTGCAACTCTTCATCGTTCACGATCTGCTTTCGAGAGGAAAATTGAGTACCCGAGGTTTCTATCAATTATATTCTGTAATTTTCGAGACAACTTCAAATGTTTATTCTAAACTTTTAAAGAAAGAAGAATACAGGTAGGCATAGAAAGAAAATATTAATATAATAAATACTTAGGGGATATTGGGAGTGAAGTTTCAATTCTTTATTTTCTCCACACGTAATGTACATAGTGTATAGAGAAGGTATTGCATTCCACCTAAAAATTTCATAGAAATATTTCACCGGAAATACACGTTTTAAGGTCCCTATATCCAAAAAAGGCATTTTTAGAAGAAGGTCCATGTGTTTCCGCATGTCTGTGAACACAATAACTCAAGAACGAAAAGTTAAGTTTACTATCTTCCAAGGTGCGACACGAAGATTTTCAGAAATACCTCCCCCCTCCCACCTCAAACTATCCTTTACATGAAAAAAATTTAGAAACTTTTGATTTTCTAAAAAATGGCTCTAACGATTTTGATTAAAATACATATATTAAAGATTTTTATGTTGCAAATAAAATGCATATCTTGAATTTTCTGGGAATAGCCTCTAAAGACCTCCTTATTCTGAATGAATTTTGCTGAATTTTGCATAACTGATAAACCATAAGAGATATACAAAAACTTACTACACAAAAAAACGTAGATCATGTTAAAACATTCAATTTATGTCGTATAAGTTTTTTTTTTTCATGCAATTGACCGTCTTGAGATATTCCTTGTTTTTTGTGTCAGATTTAAAATACTTAAATTATCCTCACACGGAAAGTTGTAAACTCCTGACATTGCATAGAAACGGATTTGAACCACATGGCAACCAGTTTTTAAAAGCTTTGACTATCACTTTAGCCTTATTTCCCTTCTACTTACAAGAAAGCACGTAATTAAGATAATTTCTGCTAATGTTTATCTCAACTATCATAAAGTAGGTAGAAAAATATCCTTTTTTACATTATTTGTTACAGCGATGTAGAGAAAGTCCTGTGAATGGAACACATCCGACTCTTATATCACTGAATAGATATTTATTAACGTTTTATTGTGACTGCATTCTTTTTATGCTAATATGAGTACCAAATTTCGTTAAAATTGGATAAATACATTTCAAAATATAAACTAATTCATATGTTATTTATGTAAATATTTTGCATAATCAAAATATCCCACCCAGTCGAAAATTTGAGAAAGTTGGTTGACATTTCTGAATTAGAGTTTTCAGTTACATACAATAGCTTTAAAGAGGGTTATTTCAATATATTTTATCACTGATTTAATATAGTTTTTAAAAGGATAGAAGTTTGAATCTAAATTTAATTATTTTTCATACAAATAACGTGTCAAAATGCAGTTTGAGAAAAAAAGCTATTTAATGAAATAATATACTGGGAAACAGAGTATTATACGATTTTAAGTGGCTGTAGAACCCAATGCAAAAAGGGGCAACTGAATGTTGATCCTCAATGGATACCCAAGGTTCCAACAACTGGTTGACATAAAAGCAAGTAATAGCAACAATTCGGTTATGCCCAAAAATGAGAATTCGAGATTTTACCGGAAATACATCGTCTGAAGCAGCCAAAATAAAGAAAATCAATTTAAAAAGAATCTCGTATATGTGTGTGGTAGAGTGTATGCGTGTGCTCGCGTGTGTGCGTGCGTGCGTGTGTCTATGTGTGCGTGAACAGCATATCCCAATAAATCGGATTAGGTCTTCACATGACTTTCTTTATTTTTACAGCAAATGACTTTTCTTACAAAAGAATATTATTTTATCAACCTCATGTTAATCAAGATTAACAAGAGAAATATCCTTATTACTTGCTTCCTTGTAAGTAGAAGAATAATAAGAGAATACGATAGACTAAAGTGACAGTTAAGTTTTTTAAAAGCTTGCTATGTGAAATAATTAAAATTCGGTTCTATTCGCATAACTAGAATTAAAACAAACTATGAAACACATCAGTACTTTCCATTTGAGAAAAAGCACGATTATTGAAACCAATAATAAGGACTATTTTGCAATTGGTTAACTCTAAAAACAGTTTAAAAATATGAGTATATCATTAATTGTATGTTTTAAGCAAGATTTACATTTTTCTGCAACACTTTTTTTCTATCTCTTACAGTTTACCTGTTGTACAAATATCATCCAGAATCAAGAGCTCTTCTGAGGCTAACCCCAGAAAACTTAACATATATATTTATTTCATTTGAAATGAAAATATGTTAAGCATATGTATTTTAATCAAAATCGTTAAACCCTTTTTTGAGAAATCAAATTGTCGAAAAATCCCTTATGTAAAGGTAGTTTGGGTTTGGGGATTTTCTTGAAAGCTTCGTGAGACATCCTTGAAAGATACTGAACTTAAATATCAAGTTTGGTTTTTAATCGACTTTTCATTTTTGAGCTATGATTTTCACCAACATACACAGGGACATATACATGGGCCTTCTACTAAATATGCTTTTTTGGATTCAAGTAGTCTTATTATTTTGAAAGTATAGCTTTCGGCTTCCTCCATTGCGGAGGCTGCCACAAGGATAAAGCATACCAAACAAATGAACAGAATATAAATAGCATGAATATTGTGTAACATAAAGATTTAAATATAAAGTAAACAATGAATAATCGTCCAAAATTGAATTAATAAAATAGTAAGTGTATATATATATCGAACCCAGGCCATCTAGGTGAGAGGCGAGTGGTCTAACCACTCGGCCACGGCGCGGTCATGTTGTATATAAAATGATTATTTAAGCCGAACCGCCTACAAAATTAAACAAAAAATGAGGGAATAGTGCCTCTAGCACATATATCCGGTGAAATCTCGGTATTGAGTTTTGAATGGAATGCAATAGGACCTTTCTACCTATTATTTACTTAGTTGGTGTAGAGAAAATAAAAACGAGATGTCCGTTTAACACCAAGGAGATCAGCGACCCGTCGACTAAGCATCCCTCAGCGTTCAAGGACCCTTTACTTTGACCATGCAACTGCGCCATCTGTCCTGTATCGGCATTCGCCACGAATCTAGAAACACGAGAAAGAAACAGAATGAAGAGGAAATTGTGAAAGGAAGACAAATACCGACTCCGGAAAAACAGCTAAAATTCCATGGGTCCAGGACCTCCACAATGCGCGTAGCACACATTACCGCGGCGCTACGACACTATGTAAATAATTGTTAGGAACTTTACAGAAACCCTCTTACCCTCACTTTTCAAAACATTTCCATAATACTGTAAAATTCACTTACACACCTCGTATTGTTTACATTATCACCATTTCTGTCAGTTCTTAAAGCTCTAGAAACATTTTTGTTCATTTCTGAAAATATTTGCATTTAAATTGCTTCACTTCTCAAAGCTTCTTTACGTACGCCTTCCCTTAAATAAACTTCTGGCAAGAGTAACGAGCTGTGACTGAGATTGCAAAGAAATGGAGAACGAAATCTTATTTCTAGAGCTAAATTATTAATGTTTACAAAATGTCACATCATTGCGCGCGCGGAAATGTCAAAGGTTTCTTTCTTGCAGTTTCGATCGATCAATCTTTGTGGTGAAGAATTCTTCCGTATATTTGTAATGCGGTGAATTTTTTTCTAAATCTACAAATCAACCTGTCACAGATATGCAAAAGAAAACTTTACAAAAGTAGCCGACATTGAGATTATTTTTGCGTTATTTCAATTCATCCGTCCACTGTTAGAATAGTATAAAATAGTAGAAAATAATAGAAAAGTAGTATACAACCCAAGCGTTTTACATTGATATTTTAATAAAATACCATGTTTTGGGAACCCTCAAATTAAAATCAAAACGTACTAAAATAAAGAACAAATAATTTGTAGATATAATACTCAGTATTTCATTTATGCAACACTGTTCTGATTAAAATGTAATGCCATATCTGAACTAACAGCGTAACAAAATGTATCCATAAAGTTTTTTTTTTACTTTCTCTACACGCACTATGTACATATTGTATAGAGAAGGTATTGTAATGCACCCAAAAATTTGATACCGAGATTTCACCGGAAATAAATGCTTTGGATTCCCTTGAATCAAAAAAAAAAAAAAAAAAAAGCTTTTTTCTGGAGAAAGGTCCCTGTGCGTGCGTGTGTGTGTGTACGTGTGTGTGTCTATAGACAGCATAGCCTAAAAACGAATAGAACGTTAAATACCAAACTTGGTAGTATTTAAGTTTGGTATCTTGCAAGCATGCGACACGAAGGTTTTCAAGAAAGTCCCCCCACCATCCTTTTCATGAAACTTTTTTCGAAAATTTCCATTTTTTCAAAAAATGACTCTAACGATTTTGATTAAAATGTCGTATATGAAAGAGGTTTACCTAACAAATAATATGTATACCTTGAATTTTCTGGGAATAACCTGTGGATGGATTATTCTGGATGAATTTTACGAAAGTTTGCATAACTGCTAAACCGTAAATCTTGCCACACAAAACAGTTGAAGCACATTAAATGGAGTTCACAAATCTCTGAAAAAAGTATAATTATTTTAAAGCTGAAATCATTAACAAGAAATATCTCAAAAACGGTCAGCTCCACAAAAAAAAAAAAATGTTTATAACTTAAATTAAGTGTGTTGACGTGTTCTACAATTTTGTATAGTAAGTTTTTGTCTATCTCTTATGGTTTACCAGTTATGCAAAATTCCGCAAAATTCATCTAAAATAAAGATGCTTTCAGAAGCTATTCCCTAAAAACTCAAAATATAAATTTTGTTTATCATGTAAATATATTTAATATCGATATTTTAATCAAAAGTCACAGCCATTTTTGAGAAAATCATAATTTTCGAAAATTTTCCCATGTAAAATGTAGCTGGGGGTGGTGGGATTTTCTTGAAAATCTTCGTGTCGCATCCTTGGTAGATGCCAAACTTAAATACCAGGTTTGGTATTTAACGGTCTTTTCGTTTTTTAGCTATGCTGTCCACAGACACTCACACTGACACACACAGATATATGCACACACACACAAATGGAAATTTTTCTAAAAATACGTTGTTTTTTTTTGGATTCAGGGAGACCCAAAACATGTATTTTCAGTATAATCTTGGTATGGAATTTTTGGGTGCAGCTCCACAAAAAAAAAAAAAATGTTTATAACTTAAATTAAGTGTGTTGACGTGTTCTACAATTTTGTATAGTAAGTTTTTGTCTATCTCTTATGGTTTACCAGTTATGCAAAATTCCGCAAAATTCATCTAAAATAAAGATGCTTTCAGAAGCTATTCCCTAAAAACTCAAAATATAAATTTTGTTTATCATGTAAATATATTTAATATCGATATTTTAATCAAAAGTCACAGCCATTTTTGAGAAAATCATAATTTTCGAAAATTTTCCCATGTAAAATGTAGCTGGGGGTGGTGGGATTTTCTTGAAAATCTTCGTGTCGCATCCTTGGTAGATGCCAAACTTAAATACCAGGTTTGGTATTTAACGGTCTTTTCGTTTTTTAGCTATGCTGTCCACAGACACTCACACTGACACACACAGATATATGCACACACACACAAATGGAAATTTTTCTAAAAATACGTTGTTTTTTTTTGGATTCAGGGAGACCCAAAACATGTATTTTCAGTATAATCTTGGTATGGAATTTTTGGGTGCAATGCAATACATTCTCTATACACTATGCACATACTACGTGTAGAGAAAGTAAAAAAAGTATACTGAATACAATCACTAACGTGCTTGATCATCTCCGGAACATGTTTTAAGTTGTGCAGCTGACAAAGCTATGACAACCGAGATCTTATGAGGACCACGCCAAAATAGGTTACACAATTTCTTTTTTTTAAGAAAATCTGATGTGCTCCATTTACATGACTTTCTGTACATCTCTGTAACAAATTATTGTTAATAAGCTCATTCTTCTATTTACATCATAATAACGCGATAAACATTAGCAGAAACGGTCGTATTACTTTGTTCCCTATCAGTAGAAGGGAAATAAAGGAATACACTTGGCGAAACCGACATTCAAATATATTAAAATGTGGTTGCTATGGGGTTGAAATTCATTTCTTTGCGTGGCCAGGAATTGACAAGTTCCCGTATGAGAAAGTTAAAAAGTATTTTGAGATTTAAACCAATAACAACAAACATTTGGAAAACGGTCAATTACATGAAAAAAACAACATTTTATATAACCTGTGTGTTTTAAGAGATGTAAACGTTTTGTATCGTAAGTTTTTTTTTATCTCTTATGGTTTACGAGTTATGCAAAATTCCGAAACATGTATTCTGAATAAAGAGGTCTTCAGAGTCTATTCATAGAAAATTCAAGATATACATTTTATTTGTCATGTAAATATCTTAAATATAAGAGATTTTAATCAAAATTGTTATAGCCATTATTAAGAAAACCAAAATTTTCGAAATGTTGTCCATGTAGAGAGTAGTTAAGGGGATTTTTGAGAAAATCTTCGTGTCGCATCCTTTAAAGCTATTAAACTCCAATATCAAGTTTGGTATTTAACGGACTTTTCGTTTTTGAGCTATGCTGCCCACAGACACACAGACAGAGAGACGGACAGACACACTAACAATTTTTTTTTTTTTTTTTTTTTTGTACTCATAGGGTCCAAAACATGTATTTCCTTGAAATCTCGGTATCAAATTATTGGGTGCAATTGGGGACAATCCAATACCTTCTCTATGCACTATGTAGATAGTACGTGTAGAGAAAGTAATAATAGAACATTCAAAACATATAAAGGGCATGTTTTCATAGATGGTAGAGTAAGTTTAAGATGTCTTCAGTTGTAAAGCTTATTTGCATTAAAATTAGCTGCTTAGAAATAATATGTAAGTGAATGCCCTTAAGCACGTGCGCATGTGAATGAATCCCTTACGAAACTCTTCCAGTCCTGGAAATGTGCCTTAAAGGCTGCAATAAGATCACCCAGTTACGACGGTGAACATTCAAGTTAGAGTATTCTGATGGGCAGTTGTTTCGGTGCTAGTAACCATGGCAACGGGACAGCAGTGTGGGGCGGAAAGAGACGAAGCTTTGATGCAGAAGAGAAACGCTTCTCTGTAGCAATTTGCAGGCCAGCTGTGATTTCACACCTCAAGTTTTATTACCTCGCCTACAAAACTTTTAGTCGTGATACATTTAATGTTTTATTTTGTACCCGCATTGCAAAAATACACGAAATACAGTATGTGCTCTCTTTGAACACAGAGAAAAAATATATTATTACCATTCATATCCTTTCTCTGTCTATCACAATTCATTCGAATTACCTCTTAAATTATAACTGTTACTTTTGTCTACTAACTGCCTATGGTAATTAGAGGAAGTGTTGCCAAAACATGCTTCCAAGATTTTATCGAAAATACCCGCTTTGAGATTATTTGCTTAAAAAAATTTTACCCCTACATACAGGGAGAAAAACTATGGCAGCACACACAAAAAATTCCATACTTATACTTCACTGCAAATACATATTTTAAGGCCCATGAATCCAAAAACAGTAAAAACAGTGCATGTGACCAGAATAAGTCTAAAACGAAAACTCAGATAAATACCAAGATTGGTATTTAAGTTAACTGGCTACCTTTCAAAATTACCACACGACGATTTTCAAGGAAATCTCCCACCACATAACAGCCTTTATATGGAATATTTTCCGATTTATTTTTATTTTCAAAGAATATCTAACGATTTTGTTTAAAATACCATACATTAAGGCTAGAGAATAAAATACATATCCTGAATTTCCTAGAATAGCCTATTAAGACCTCTTCATTTATGAAGGTATTTTGTATAAACTTTTATATATTAGTAACGTTAAGCAACAGACGAAAACGTATTACATAATATACATATCTGTTTAAAACATACAATTGATTTCAAATAACTTTCCGTGGCATCAACTATTTCTGAGATATCCCATTTCTGGTTCGGTTGTTCAATATTCCGTTACTATTTTAAGTCCTGTTGATTTTTAGTTGGTTTTTGTGATTAATGGCAAGAGCAACTATGATTTAAGACTAGCATATAGTGTCAACTTCTTAAAACATTCCACTTTCGCTGATCCCTTTGTAACCTAACGAATTGTGTAATGTAGCTATTTCTGCAAAACTTTATTTGGATTAAAATGAAGTAGATGTAAAAATAAACTTTTGTAAGAATAATTTGTATACCTGCTTAATAAACGAACGAGGGTAGAGAAGTTATATGAATGTTGCACATTCAACTTTTAATAAAAGGCAACTGTGTGGGTGTATGTGTGTGTGAATAGTATAGCTTAGAAACAAAAGTTGGTTATTTATCTATTTTATTTAATTTAACGTTTTAACCTGGTACGTCATATCCGACCATTCAACACCTATCCAAGGCCCCAAACAAAGCTATGCTTTATACGGACACATTTTCAGACTTTTATTTTTCTAAAAAGAGCACTGACCATTTTGAGAAAGTACCATATATTTACGATATTCGTACATCAATGTACTATATATATAGTTTCTCAGAAAACTTTTGAAAGACTCGTCAACCATAATAAGAGATAAGCAAAATCTTATTTCACACAAAGTTTAGATCTCATTAGAACACATTTATTGCCAAATGAATACAAATGAAAACCATTTACTAGACATATCATGTTTAGATTTTGTTTTCATATACTTTTCTCAACTGGTAAGCACCTATTAATTTCTTTTTCTCGCGGCCATACAAGAGCCGGAATTCCAAAACCATAACATAGCAATGCTCTGTATAATGTCCCCAGGTAAAAACATGCTTGGATTCAAATCAGAGAATCAAGGAAGCCACACAATGAATTCCTTTCGATCAATACACCTATGTGGAAATTTAATAGCTCTAGAAATTATCTGTTTACTAACCCAGTGAACTAAAGTACGGGCCATCCTGTAAAAAGCACTTCCTTTGTATGACTCCAGAGGAACATCATAAATTAAATGATATAACTCATTTCTGATCTCTGCATTCATACTGGAGGAACAAAACGGGGACCACTAAGGTGATCGTGAACGAGATGCTTTAGTAGAACTTATGATTATGGTTGTCCTGTCGTACTTATTGGGCGTTTTCATAGGGCAGTTATGAGAGTTATGGATATTCAAGATACCGTTGCGAGTAAAACCAGTGTCGTCAATAAAGTACCGGCTCAGAAATGCATGATTATAGTACACTGTGTAATATTGTGGACGCTACTTCTACCCATTTAATTGTCACCCTCCGTGGTGTAATGGTTACCATGTAACTTCATATGCCCAAGGTCGCGGGTTCAAACCCGGCGGAGGACGATGCATTTTTTCGGGTATAAAATCCTTAGAGTCCTTTGGAAGGGAAGTAAAGCCGTTGGTACCGTGTCGTATATTTACGGCACGTAAAAGAACCTCAAGCCTGATAGAGAGGCCTCTGAGCAAAATTAAGCGGTATTTCACGCCCAGTATAGAATAGTATAGAATGGAACGCTAAGACCGTCCATAAATAACACTCCATTTACATTTAATCATTGAAGGTGATACGGGTAAAGAAGATTTTCACGCAAAATTCTTCAAATGATGTGTGGCAACACCTTCCCTTAATATTAATACGCCTTGTACTATCAGATGGATTTGTGCCCACCTGACGAAGAACTCTTACCGATCCCGGTGGCCGCGCTCGCTAAAGTGTCTCTCTTTGGCGCTTCGTGGTGCACAGGATCGTGGGTTCGAGTCCCACCTAGGGCATGGGTGTTTCTGTGTTTGTAAATGTGTCTATGTTTGTGTATGTATATGTAAAAGGAAAACGTTAAGAATAATAAGGTCTACTAAGGAAATATAAGAGACTGGATAAAATGGACAAGCCTCCGGAACTGTATTTTTATTTTTTTTTATATTTAAAAAAAAAAAAGAACTTGTCCTTCACGGTCGGTGCGTCGTACCTCTTTTAGTTTCCCAACATCCAAAGCATTCCTCTCAAATGAGCCACTATCACTCTCTCTCTCTCTCTCTCTCTCTCAAATTTTGGTGCATTTGTGAGATCTTCCTGAACAAGGCCTATCAGTATAGATGGTCACGATTTAGCAACTAAGAAAACAGAAAACATAGCACAAAAACAAACAAAAAAATGTGGCAACTAGGTAGGATTATACTGTAATGGTTTGCCACATTTACGTGATATATCAATGCCAAAATGATTTGATGATCTCCTGCTTTATTTCTTTGTACTTATGAGCCAATAAAGGTCATTAGTAGGGTTTATTAAATATTTATATAAAAAGGGAAAATTATAAGTATTTTAACTAAGTTAACCGATATTTTATAATTAACAACTAAGAAGATTATGTTTCGTTATGGTCTTTGTGTCTTTTCAAAAGAGATTAACTTAGTGGCCTGGAAGTGGGAAATCCCTTCACCAGCTTCACCTTCATTTTGTAGTATATGCTCTCTTTGCAGTATTGAAAATGTCCATTTTTATGTCTTATGCCATTGACCCATCCTTTTTGGCAAATACCAGTGGAATATTCATTCATTAATAGGAATGGCAAACATTATAATTATATTGAGTAAATTGAAGAGGACTAAGAAATACGAAATCCTGTGTTCACCGTATACTAATCTGAAAAAAAGCTGCCGGAGCAAAATAAATGTAATTACTTTAAGGATATTCGATTTTAAATAGCTATGTCGAATAAGGTAGTATAGGTCTTCTTTAACGCATAGGTCCATAATATGTATGTTTGGATTTTGGGCTCTCAAAATATATCGACTATGTCAGAAATGTTAGAAACTTGAAAGTTTATTTGTCAATAATTCTCAGTTTAGACCCACCAAAAATCTGATGTGATCCGTTTACATAACTTTCTCTAGCTGTTCAATATACAAACTGTTCTTACAAAAGATTATTTTTTATCTACATGATGCTAATCGAGACAAACGGAATTGGTCTTACTACGGCTTCCTCGTAAGTAGAAGGAAAATAAGGGAATACATAAGGCTAAAGCGATAGTCAAATCGCTAGTCGCTAATTGAAATAATTGAGGTTTGGTTCGCTTGCATGATACCGTTTGAGAAAAGTTAGGTATTGTAAAACTGAAAGGAATATCTCAAAAATGTTTAGTGCTGCAAGAAGGAGTTATGTGGCATAAATTATTTGTTTTCGCGAGATCTCTTACGGTTTAACGTTATACAAAATTCTGCAAAACTCTTCCAGAATAAAAAGATCTTCAGAGGCTATTCCCAGAAAGTTAAAAATGTGCTTTTTGTTTGTGATGTAAATATTTTTAATATATGACATTTTAATCAAAATTGTTACACCCATTTTTGAGGAAGACAAAAATTTCAAAAACATATTCCAAATAAAGGGCAGTTAATGGTGGAGGCATTTTCTTAAAAATCATCATGTCAGATCCTTGGAAGACACTTAAAACAAATACAAAGTTTGGCATTTAACGAATTTTTCGTTTTTGAGCTATGCTGTCCACTGACACAACCGAATCTTTTTCTAAATATGTTTTTATTAAGGGGACCTCAAAACATACAATACCTTCTCTAGCTACTAAGTAAAGCACAAAAATGAGTCAACTCGAGATTCCATGAGTGGATCGAAGAGCCTCGTGTATCTTCGTAAAGCTGTGTTCACAATGCACACGAAAGAAATGTACAATAGTCTGTAACTAACAGTGCAATGATTACCTTATGTACGCTGAAAACAGATCAAGCAACGTTACCTTGGCCGAAAGATTAAGAAGACCCAGCTTCCACACATAAGTTCCTAGGTTCAAATCTCGCATTGCTTGTCATTTTTGTTTATGTTTGTTAATTGATGACTAGATATGTAGAACATAATATTGCATTAATATAACTTTGGCACCTGAGGTTATGGGCCTACCTATGCACACAAAAACATAATTATACTAACACCCGAGGTGCACAACTAAACAAATATGTAAATAGATTATTATTTTCTATAAATAAAGCACAAAAAAGAAACAAAATATCGGGTATATCAACCTTCAATCTGTATAACTGTCCTCAATCTTAGGGGCATAGACAAAATTAAATGCCTGCAGCAATGTGGACGAGAGGCTACAATATCCTAGGCTTCTTGAATTTGTGCTCAGAAGCCAACTTTTGTCCTTCGCCCAACTACGGATAAACTGGAGCGCAACTCCCTTTTTACCTCAGCCCACACATTCTCAATAGGGTTCAAATTTGGAGAACAGGAAGGCTAGTCTACTACTCTGAATTCCTTCCTCTCTGAAAATCAAGTTCAAACCTTTCGAGTTGTTTGAACAGGATAATTATCCTGTGCAAATTCAACAATCTCATCAGGATATCTCATCCTCTCAGAGGGGCTCAAAAGTATTGCAATGTACTGCACACCGTTTTTGTATCGTCAAACTGCTACAGAACACCTTGACTTCCTTTAATATCCAGCCCTCACGATACAGATAACCGACCATGATGAAATTGTGAAGTAACGTATTTTGCATCGTTTCAAGACCGTTTTGGTCCGATTGACAATCACCTTTCTCTTACGTGTGGAAGAAAATGTCACCTCGTCACGTTATTCCAGTTGTGGTTGGCATTTTCCTGTAGGATCGGTTCGTGAAGGGTGTGTTGAAGAATAAAAAAAAAAATGTCATAACCCCCCCTCCCCCAATATCAAATTTGCTCAGTAGTGAATTCCTAAAATGTTTCAAAATATTGGTTTTCTTAACCATACTCTCAGTATTTTTTCCATACTATACAGATTCCAATTATTTTTTTTGATTGAGAGAAAACTGTTCGTGTACGATGCGTTTGCGCATTATATGCTTTCGTTTCCAGCCTATTGCTGTTTGGTAGACTACAGCTTAAAGAAGCATCATAATAACCATATTATTAATGCACCGAATGTCGTATATGAAATAAGCATGTCTAAAATACATAGCCACCATGTGTTGATTCGACATCATTAAAGGAAGGGAGAAAAAATGTTCCTTTCAATTGAGAAGCGAGAAGTGAACCTGAGGTGAGGTAATCTATGTACGTTTTGCCACAGCGTTACTGTGAACACACATGGAAGGTGCATGTGTAGTAATGTACAATTATGAATATTGATCATAAGGATCAGGAATATTAAGATTTGGAACATGTGACAAATTGGTGCAACAACTACTGTATCGCGGATGGTGTGCGCTGTGCCGTGTAGAACTTAGACGAATTTGGCGTTCCAGTCATGTTTTTTTTTCTTTTTTTTCCGGTGTACATGTATGAGCATAATTGCTAGAGAAAGTAATTCAAATTTACGCAAGTGTTTTTAGAAGTTTAAAATGCCGTCGTGGTCGTACTGATTGATCCGAATGAGGGCAATTTTAAAGGGTCACATTGGGTTAAAACGTGATTCTATCAAAATTTAGTTAAAAGCTGCCTTTATTCTTGTTTTGAGTTCCTTATATTCAAAACTGTATACCGCTTGTTTATACCGCTCATGGGATTGTTGACCTCAGATATAGAATTCAAGATATATCATAAGCTATCTTAAAAGTTATTATTATTCATATAATAAAGCAATATTTTCATCATTTAAGCAATCTGGATAAACGTTTGAACGCTTATCTACAGTGTAGGTTACTCACGAAGTCCATAAACTACTTCCTGCTGACACATTTTCATTGAGATAAACTAGTTATCAGTAATGTTCATTTTGAGTATTGGAATAAACAAACTATTTTCAGGACGGACCCCAGGCAACAACCCCAATGAGATTTAATTAGATCTAAACTCAGAGAGGTTTCTAGTTATATTACGTGTCATAAAACACTATGAAGATATCTGCATAATAATATAATAGGACTTGCACAGGATCATTTACGCAGGAAATGTGGAAGGGAAAATGAAGTCTCCCAGCATATATTATGTACGTGCGAAGATTTTGCCATGCATAAATGTGTAGTTTTAGACTATGCTTCCTTGGAACATGAATATATAACATATACAAGTTGTCCCAAAATTAGACTCACAAACTTTGCGAGCTGACATTATTTGAAACACTTTTTGTTAAGACGCGTTTTTTGCTGTGGTACTTCGTTTAAGAGCTAGACGAGATAATATCTCACACTCAGTTGGTTAAGTATTTAAGGCACAATAAACAACGCAAATAGTAATGTATTTATCTTAGTAAGGCACATAATCGTAGTCCAAGGAATAAATCAGAACACAAACAAAACACTATTTATAGTTAACCACAGCTTTACCATTCAAAGTAAATGTTGGAACACACGTCCATTACGATGAACACATATTATTGGGGTGCCATTTTCTGCCGTACACTCGCAAAGGCACCACCAGCCATTTATTTGAATTCACCAGCTGGCAACATTTCATGCCACAAGGTCCTCTTTAGATTCAATAGGCGTTTCATACACACAACATTCATGTGTCCCCTCAAAGTGAAGTCAAGTGGACTACGGATCGGGGAACATGCCGGCCAGGCAATGGGTCCACCTCTACCTGTCCAGTGACTTCCGTATGTAGCAGAGAGATGACGACGTACTTCAGCTCCAAGGAACTGTTGCCTCATCATGTTGAAACCACTTGTCCTGTCTGATATGAAGGGGAACTGTTTTCGTTAGACCAGGCAAAACCTGTTGCAGGAATAGTAAGGATCGGCAAAATGCTTGGTCCTATTAAGAAATTAGTCGCAATATCAGTCCACACATTAACAACAAATTTTATTTGATGTGACCTCTGAAATAAAGTATGGGGATTTT
This sequence comes from Hymenopus coronatus, assembly GCA_030762935.1. Classification (NCBI taxonomy): domain Eukaryota; kingdom Metazoa; phylum Arthropoda; class Insecta; order Mantodea; family Hymenopodidae; genus Hymenopus; species Hymenopus coronatus. Next base: position 110,706,316 of record CM060895.1, read on the forward strand.
CGAAGGCCCAAACGTGTGAATTCCAACAGTTGAATATCAGCTCACAGGTGAAACAGTATGTCATTTTCAATTCCATTGACAAAATTGCTCTCACAGAGCGCAGTCTTCGGGACTCATTGCTTAATCTTTTTGAGGTGAAAAGGTTGCAACAAAATTTCCTGCAGAATTCTCCCCACAGTGATACGACTTAGATGCTATGGTCGAGCGAGTACTAGCTGCAGGATTGTTCTCAACGCGCTGCAGTACACCCTAGTTGTTCTCAGGAGTTCGTACAGAACATTGACGTCCTTGACCTTCTATCTATCCAATGGGCCTCTTTGACGTAGTCTCCGTTCAATGCTAGCATGAGGAACTCTTCGGTTTCGGAGTGTTCTGTTTTGGTTACTGATCGAATAAGTCACCCATAAGTTGTTGACTGAGAAATAATTAGTTGCCCTTAAGCAGCGTTAAATACAATTTGCTTTCAGACATATGTTATCGTTACATTTGCTCATGTTCACTGCAAGCGAGTAGGCCTCAAAACCTGTCATGTTTATCACTGAAAGTATGTGCTTAGCAAGTTAAATATGCAACTGACGTGTGCTAGTGTAAACTTAAAGAATATTACGACCAGTCCATAAAATTAGTATTAATGTCCAGTATTTTGCCGTACTGTCGAAGCCCATAAGCAACTCTGTCATTACTGATTTTCCGATGGCGAATCGAAGTATAATCTCTATTCGCTGCTGTAATTTTCTTATTTGACACTTCATCGGACATTAGAGAAAACTGGAAAATCCCCTCGTGTTTACTTTGTATATTTTCATGTATATTGTAAATTTATTTATTCCTAAACACTGCATTGCTGTAAGCTTTATATAAACAAAATTTCTCATCCCACCAACTGAATTGCATATACCTCCTCGGGAGCGAGTTTCATGTACTGTGCATACATTCGTGTGTTTCAAAAGCCGTGGGCTGTTGCACATCCTTATTAAACGTCACTCTTATTAAACATCACACCGCTTTCTGTTGCTGCTCCATATCACTGCCAGGAGTAAATATACAGAGAACACAAAACAGAGGTGCGGAAGCTCACCAGGCGGACTGCAATCGTAGAGATATACTGGAGAGCTGGAAAGAGAGCTAAACGGTCTTCTTCGGAATGAAATCGAGCCTTTCGTAGTTCACACCAGATTAGGAATTATAATATAGTGATGTATCTTAATAAATTTGAGATCAAATCTCGGGAATACACTATGTTGGTATGGCTGTAATAATACTTAAAGGTCTGAGGACAAACATTTCGGTTTTCGAAGATTCTGCCCCTTTTAAATTACTTCACTTGTATCATTTTAATATAGATTATTAATTTAATATATCAAATATGAGTCATGTGTACTTAGCAGTTTGTATATCTATTTAATACTTGAATAGGTTCCCACATTCAATGCCTAATGTGTGAGACAAGTGGATTAAAGCTGTATGAAAGGAAAGCTGGAAAAAATGAGAAGAGAGAGAAGAGAGTGTTTAATAGAGACCAATATGTAGATTCACAAAGAATCTCAGCAATAAAGATCATAAAGCTATAATATTGTACTCTTGTAATCCCACAAATATTGAACCTATGCGAATTACAATTCATTATATTTACTAATGTGTTGAACAAAATAAATGAAAATAAAATCTTCACGTCATCAAGGGGCACATTACTAATAAAAGCTAAAGGAGAATGGAACAGTTCACAAACATTTTAAAACAAATTCCAATTTCTCTTGTTTTGTCCGGATTCTTATATAACACACATAAGAAAACTTGCACTCGTCAACTGAAAGCCAGTAACATTATTCTGTATTCATTGGAACATCCAGGGCATAAATACGATGAACTTTATTTCAAATTCACTGTATAAACTATATACAATGGTCAACTATATGTTCATCAACAATTCAAATCAAACAAAAGAGGAGGCTATTTCAATTGAGCTAATTCCCCCTAAAACGTGTTACCGTACACGTCTTCTAGCAGCTCCATCAAGCAATCACTCCTCCCAAACCAGCTACAAGAGGCACCAAACGTGGCAGTTCGCCACCAACGGTTCTTATCATCACAGCATCACTTCTCTCTGCTAAATTATCCAAAGGCAAAACAATACAGCAATCATGCGTTATTCTTCATCATTTACTTATGTCCATTCATCAATATACAAAAGAATAAAAGTAGCAAAAATAATGAAACACAAAGTGTTTATTATATAGACAAAATATGAAACAAATTAGTCAAATTTGACTTTTATTGCAAAAGAATCTAAATAAAAGATATGACCCAAACCATTATTAAACAAACACTTTAAAGCTAAACTATCTTGGATATACTTAAAGGTTTGGAGCAGGTTCAGTTTTTAGTTTAGAATAATATTTAATAATAAATATCAAATGAAATGCAAATTAAATGACGTTTATACATTTTAATCATTGTGAGCCCCTTAAGTTAGGAGAAAAAAATAGAAATTACAAACTGTTTGGTCATTGTTTAATACTAATTGCAATGGGTACCGGTTCGCGAAAGTAAAAGCCCATCATCAAGAATAGTAAAAGTATTGTCCCACTCCAAACTATGATACTTTGGAATGGTATTCGGACGTTTATAGTGATAAACTAATGGGTGTCTTCTGGCCAATCACCATTTGTTGACTTTACAAAAGTAGACAAAATAAATAGTGGTCTGCCTAACGCATGTTGCACGACTATAATGCAAGTGTAAAAATTGAAGTTTTATTTTCCATGTAGGAATTTCTGAAAAACGGCGCTTGAAGACTAGTGTAGCGACTATATCAGAAAATTAATGTCAGTTTTACATGTGCTGTTATTTAATATTTTTGGTAACCCTAAAAATTAAATTATAAAGTATCAAGACGAAATTTGTGTGGGAATAGCGGCGTACATTTGGTAATGTCAATGGTGAACTCTAATAAGTTGTTTGGCCTTCGTTGATTTTTTACCTTCATAGCACCAGTACTGAAAACATGATCAATTTACACAGTCAACATTCCATAATACGAGGTACGTCCAGAAAGTAAGTTCCGTTTCAATTTATCTCCGCTGCAGCGCTGCGATCGCAGTTCCGCACATGCGCGGTAGACGCTCTGTATCAAGGAGAAGAAACGTGCGTCATTTTGAGATCGCTGTCAGCCACATACGCTTTGTTGTGCTTGTTTACAATGTCGGTGTTTATTGAAAATCCCGCCGCTTGTGAAATCATATCTGTGATTCGTTTTCTGAATGCTAGGAAAGTGAAACCAATTGAAATTTATCGGCAAATTTGCGAAGTTTACGGACAAAATGCAATGAGTGATTCAATGGTAAGAAGATAGGTCCGACAGTTCAATGAAGGACGTAGTGAAGTGTACGATGAAGAACGAAGTGGGCATCCATTTTTGGTTACAGAAGAACTGGCTCACGCGATTGATGACAGATCCAGGAAAATCGCAAGTTTACAATTAGTGCTCTCGCTATGGAATTTCCCCAAAGCTCACGATCACTAATTCATGAAATTGCTACCGAAAAACTGAAATTTCGTAAACGTTGCTCACGTTGGGTACAAAAGATTCTTACTGAGCAACACAAAACAAAACGGATGGGTAGTGCACTTCAGTTTTTAACCTGTTATGATGAAGACGGCGAAGAATTTCTGACACAGATAGTCCAAGGAGATGAGACTTGGGTTTCTTACGACACCCCTGAAAGTAAGCGGCAATCAATGGAATGGAGGCACACTTCATCCCCAGCAAAGGTTAAGCCGAAACAAATCCTGACACCTCAAAAAATGATGTGCACAGTGTTCTGGGACTGGAAAGGCATCTTACTCATTGATTTCTTACCACGTGGTCAAACAATCAAAGCAGATGTTTATTGCGAGACACTTAGGAAATTGCGCCGCGCAATACAGAATAAGCGCCGAGGATTGCTGTCAAAAGGTGTTGTTTTTCTTCACGACAACGCACGACCACACACTGCAAATGTGACGAAAACCCTCCTACAGGGATTTGGCTGGGACGTGTTTGACCATCCTCCGTACAGCCCTGACCTCGCTCCTAGCGACTTTCATCTGTTCTTACATCTCAATTCTTTCCTTGGCGGTCAACACTTCAACAATGACGAAGAGCTGAAAGAAAATGTTTCCAACTTTATGAAGACACAGGCGGCAAACTTCTATGAAGAAGGTATACAAAAACCTGTGCCACGCTATGACAAATGCCTGCAAAATTTCGGCAGTTATGTGAAAAAGTAGTTTAAGAGTTGTAGAATTTTGTGCAATAAATAATTATTCTGTATCTGTACACAATTTAATTTTATTACCAAACGGGACTTACTTTCTGGACGTACCTCGTATAGAGAAAACTGTCACAATGGTATAAATTTTGTAATCATATTTATTTAAAATTATACTTATTATTATTATTGTTATTATTTTGCTGTATTTCTGAAGTAAATTGTACAATTATTACCAAGTTAATATCAATTCCTTGTGCAGAGGAAGTAGAATAGGCATTGATTACATCACTGACTAAATTATTTAGACTAGAAACCGTGGAATGTATTAGGACAATCCAATTCCGAGTCATTCAAGTATTCCGCCATTGCATTAATCGATATACGGCCTCTGTTGGCTATACATCAAATACTATTCAATACCAATACCGGAAACTCTGACGATTTAACATTGGATTCTGGAGTACACATATCAGCTGATTTAACTCAATGGAAATTATGCTAATGCGCATGTCATGATTTCTATTAAAAGCAGAATAAATATATAAATTTATGTGTATCCCTTTCAATGTAGGCCACAAACAAGGTGGAGGTTTAATATTTCAAGCCAGAATTGCCTTCGCCTTTATAGGTAATACAATTAAATTATGTATATTATCTTCGGGGTGCAGGGGATCGTGGGTTCGAGTCCCGCCTTGGACATGTGTGTTTGTAAATGAGTATATGTACCTATCTTTGTAAGTAAAAAGCGAACGGTTAACATATAATATATGCAGGAAAAACGGAAAAAAGAGGAAAAAGAATAAAGAATACAGCGCTAGAGGCCGACAAGACTCTGGAATTGTATTTAAAAAAAAGTGAAATAGACACGCTAGCCCCACTCTATCCAGGCGAGCTCAAAGGCAATTATTTTGTGTCGAAAATATGAATATCGTGAGCTGTTAAAGCGTATTTCAGAGAAAAGTCGATTTTCCCAGAGGCAGATCGACTGATGTTCGCTAATCTTTAGTAGTAGCGGTAATAATAATAATAATAATAATAATAATAATAACGCATGTAATTATTGTAATTTAATAACAATATATCATTATTATTTTTACTTTCTGTACACGTACTATGTGCATTGTGTACAGAGAAGGTATCGTATCCCATCCAAAAAATTCAATACCCAGATGTAACGGATATACATGTTTTGAGATCCCCTGAATCCAAAAAAGAGCAATTTTAGAAAAATGTGAGTGTGTATGTGTGTTTATCTATATCTGTGGAAAATATAACTCAAAAAGGAAAAGTCCGCTAAATACCAAATTTGGTATTTAAGTTTATTAGGTGTTTCTCAAGGATGTGACACCCCTCCTTCTGTTTATATAGTAAAAGTTTATAAAATGTTGATTTCTTAAACAAAAAGTCCTAAAGATTTTGATGAAAGTATTGTATATTAAAAATATTAACATCACTAATAAAATGTATACTACTGAGAATAGCCTCTGAAGAGCTATTCATTCTGTACGATTTTTGTATAACTGTGTACCGTAAGAGATGGACAAGAACTTGCTACATAAACATGTAGATCTCGTTAAAAAACATAATTTATGTCATAGGTATGCGTTTTTTTTATAAAAATTATCGTTTCTGGGGTATTCCCTGTTATTAGTTTCCGCTTTAAAATACTTTCTCATATGGGCATGTCTCAACTCCTGTCCATGCAAACAAAGGAATTTCAGGTTTTGAAAGATTTGACGAACGCTTTAACCTATGGTACTACCATATTTCCATTCTACATACAAGGAAGCAAGTAATAAGACAATTTATCTAATATTATCTCGATTAGCATGAAGTACACAGAAGAAAAAGTAATGTGAATGGAACACATCCGATTTTTATTACTATTAAAACATTTGAGGACTAACAGTTTATATTCACCCCTTTAACCTTTCGGGTTTATAAATTTAAATATTTTGACACATAGAAAACCCAAGGTATTGAAGTTTTCAGCACAGATCCTGTAAGAGATGTTCAACTTAATTGAACCACGACTTTTAAAGACCTCGTATAGGTCGGCTCTTCGATACTTTCTTAACCATTGAGCACAGCTGTAAATGAAATGAAATGATAACATTAATCAACGCATATAGCCTGCAACTATTGTAATCTGCGTATGTGTTATTGCTCCAGGAATTGTTGAGATTGGTGTATTTTCTCGACCTGTCTTAATATTTATAACTTTAACGAAACGTAACAGTGAGATCTTATACATTAAATCAATATTTACTTATCTTTATCTGAGGAAATTAAAAGAAAGATTGACATTTCTTTGCTAGCTATAGTTTTGGCAGTAATATACCACACACGCACGCACACACATACACACACACACTTTCCCGTCCTTTAATATTTTCACTGTCTAAAACTAGAAAAAGCAAATCTGAATACCTATTTTAATACTTTCTCTACACAGCTGACACAAATACTAGTGTTGCGCTAGGATCGCTGGTGTTCCTTGTCTCCAATTTTTGGCCGAGTTTTCGGTATTGGTACCAAATGTTTTGATATATGTAGGATACGAGGTGTGATAAAAAATAACGGGATCTTTTTTTTTTTTAAATAATCTTTACTTTTGTATCTAAATCAACTCCTTCAGATATAATACACTTGTGCCAGCACTTTTTCAATCTTGGAAGCAACTCTGGAAGTCACTTTTCCGTAAGGTGTTCAGCTGCTTCAGCGATTCTGTTTTTAGCTCACCAATAGTGGCTGAACGACGTCCTTTCATGTTGTCTTCAGCCTCGGGTATAAAAAGAAGTCGCAGAGGGCCATGGCCAGCGAATAAGGTGGCTAAGGTAACATAGTGTTTCTAGTTTTTGCCAAAAAAAAAAAAAGAATCAAGAACAAGTGTTGAGATGTGAGCAGAAGCACTATCCAAGAATGGTTTTGCGAAAATTGTGATCGTTTACTTTGGATTACTTCATGCAAACGTCGCATAACTTCTAGGTAGTATTCCTTATTGACTGTATAACCATCTGGCAGATGGTTGCATCTTCCACATTGTCGTTAGTTTGAGTTAGGACGTCCAGGGGATCATCGTCTTCAGAGTCTTGTTGGCCATCTTGAAGCAACGATACCACTCGAAATCCATTGTCTTACTCATAGAAGATTTGGCAAAAGCCATAGTCAACATTTCGGACACTTTACTCCATTTTTCAAGCAAAATTTACTGCAAATTCGCTGAGCCTTCGAAAACACGTATACAGTTTTTAACTGACAACAATAAACTAAGTATTTAAAACAGCTGAAAATGCAAACATACATCAGGAACATATGCACCTACAAGATAAAAAAAGATTTGAAAATCGGTTGCATAAAGCCCGTGAAATTAAAACATTTCATTTATTTTTTGAACACACCTCGTACATAGCAAGAAGTTCAGCAACAATGGAGAATTATGAAAAAGTATTTTACTAAATGGAATCGTCATTTTCTAGAAGGAGTGGCTCGTGTTAAAAACCCTAATTTTAGTGCTAGCTGTCTAAATAGCATTGAAGAATATGTACAGTGAGCTGCCTTAAAGATGATGACTCAATAACAAAACATTCGAGCATCACTGTGCATACCTTTACATCAAAGTGTGCGGAGAATGCGGCAGGTTTAGGTATTCGATTTATGTGGATTTCTCTGCCACGTGTACAGTGATGGACGTGCGAAAATTGGTTTTCGGATTACCGCGATATTTTTACCCATGCCTGTTACACAAAGCTCACTGGGGATTGGTGTTATGTGTTTTGCGATTAGAGACGTGAGCTCTTTTTTGTGTTGCACGCAGTTTTTTGTAACATCAGCTGCACTTGTTCATTTTTATGCGGTGCTGGAACATGTTGCAGACAGTTCTTTGAGCAAACAAACCATATAGCTCGCGGTTATCGAAGTTTATACTGTGTTGGAACAACAACGTATAACGTATGCTTATATTACGTGCTAGAAACATTGTCATATTATCATGATACGAAGGACGAACTGTATCTGTGGTCTAGCCTCTAAATGTAGAGTTCCTGGGTTGCGTTAACGATATAGTGGGGAATTTGTGCTTTTAATTGGGATTATACCTCTCCCCCCCCCTTAACCTACAAGTGTGAATGGGAATATCTAAGTGCGTATGATTCACTCTTTAAAAGCAACTAAGTCCAATAGTTCAACTCCTATAAACAAGTTCATTTGATACTAAGTCGGTTCGGTACTTTTTTAGGTCTACAAACAGTAATATAATATCCACAAGGACCACCAACATAAATGGGACACTAAATTATAATTTTTAAAAGTAATCAATTGAACTAGCACATTTATCACAGTCAATTGCGTGTTAGGAGCTTTTAAGTTTCAATTACAGCCATCTATCAGTGTACTATTGTTGATACATTCTTTTCATTTATATACTACCTGTAACTGAAATGGATAGCATTGGCCGTGTATAGTTGCCATTATAATTTATTTCTTTGGGTTTTATACATTAGAAAACACACACACACACATAAACATGTTCACTCTCTAATTCATTCTTCCAGACTCTCAGAAGGATAGGGATTATTCTTGGCTAGAGGAAATGTCCCATCCCCAGCCCAGAATTGAACCCGGAGACTCGTGCATTAGTGGTGGGCACTATCGAATTATTTGATAGTCACCTAAATACTGGTTATTCAATTGTTACCCAAGTATTCGGTTTCCATTCGATTTAAAATGTTACTGCACTATTGGTTGCTTGGAAGTCCATAGTCCCCAAGCATATATCAAGCTTTTACTGATGAACCAATCACTTAAGGTACCAACCTCATTCCAAAGAGTATATTTTCTTTTATTTAGAATTTTGGCAAATAGTCATAAAGATTACCAGGTGGTCAAACTGCCCAGTATTTCACCTTTGCAGATATACTTTCGGGCGTTAAAAGAGTTGTAGAATTCAACGGGGCTGGCTCAAGTTAGCCGGCCAGTGAAGAGCTGACGAGCGCAACCTTTCTTATTGCCCCTTTCAAAGAGCTGACCGTCTCCGCCGAAAAGCAAGGTATAATGAAGGTCACTCAGTACCACACTGGTTTTAACTTAGCCCCATCGAGTTCTGCAACTCTTAACTCACGAAGGGATATCTGTATATGTCACACTCGGATAAGTTAAACCACTTCGTGTACTAAAATATTCTTCATACCAAAGCAAAACATTTAAATATGCAGTTGGTCTACTAGGCAATGCGCCAGTTTTCTGTTCTGTGCTAGTTACTCAGTGATGTGAGTTGGAGAGTGTTGTGTATCTAAAAAATCTCTTGTGTTCAATTCATATGACTTTCTCTACTTCTCTGCAACAAATTGTTAATAAGCCTATTATTCTATTTACTTCATGCTAATCGAGAAAAAACTTAGCATAAATAATCTTATTACTTGCTTCCTTGTAAGTATAAGCGAAATAGAAGAGTACCATAGGTTAAAGTGATAGTCAAAAGCTATGTGACTGAAATTCCTTTGTTTGTATGGACAGGAGTTGACAACTAACAACAACTGCATTCTGACTGCGAGTTTCCGCGCATTACACCGCAATCTTGCTATTAACGAGGCTCGTGAGTCTTGCGAGTAAACGAGAATCTCGTAACTCTCTTCCTGCCAGCCATACGTTCAGCTGCAACTACTGGCTGCGAGAAGCACGATCAGCGGCAGCGAGAAACGAGCGAGATTGAAAGCTGTTTTGATCGGCTCTAACCGCAATCTTGCTATTAACGAGACTCGTGAGTCTTGCGAGTAAACGAGAATATCGTAATCTCGTTAGTCAACTCTCTTGCTGCCAGTCATATGCTCAGCTCCTGGACTGGCTGCGAGAGACACGGTTAATGGCAGCGAAAAACGAGCGAGACTGAAAGCTGTTTTGACCGGCTCTAATCTCCTGTGCTCAACCAGCCGGGTGTTGACACTCCGTTGTGTAGTGCCTATGTATACCGCACCTCAAGAGCAAGGAATCTGGTGTACGCCGGCCGACGCGAGCGGGTCTTTGGCCGAGTGCAGCATAGGCTGTATCTTTCTAGTTGACCCGAACAAAGTGATTTCGCTATAACTATGTCTATGTGCCAACAATTACTTTCATGAGAATTGCAATTGTTTGACGCTGCACTTGTGGTTGTGTCTAGTCATTCACGGCAAGCTGGCACCTCTATCCCCTCCCCTCTTAGCCATTGGTGAGCAGAAGGGAAGGAAAACAGCTTCCCCCTATGCGCTAGATTTCATCAAGTTTCAGAACACAGCTTAATAATGTTGCTGGTTTATCTATATTGTAGATCCCCACTTATTTATTAAAATCGAGGAGCACATGCCAACATTGAGCTTAGAATGTTAGCTTTGCCTTACATTCAATTTAACCCAAAATATAATTTAGGGAAATTTAGGACTAGATACCCAAATGCAGAATAAGAAGTAAATACCTAATCAAGGTCCCAATATTGTGAAGGAATTAATCTTTGGCTCATTCATTTTAACTTCAAATCAAATGAATACGAAATAATTATAGATATAACCTTAATAACATAACCTGAAAGCATTGAAACATAACCGCACATAATTCTGAAACAGGTAGATAACCTTAAAAAGGGAAATGCGTTTCTTTATGTATCTTTATTTAAAAAATACAGAGTTGCATTTCAGCTAGTCTAAAACCTTTCATAATCCGATATTGACACATTAATTATTGCTTTAATTACTAAAGAATAGCTTCAGCAATTATGTGGTTTAATACTGCAAAATAAAGTACACAAAGCTTTTTTAAGTATTAATCAAGGACTAGAACGACAATGACCTCGTACTTTTTAATTTGAATGAAGACTGGCTGCTTTAGTAACCTATCTCTGCTACTATTTCACGTATTTTCCGAAAATAAATAGGTTTTAAATCCGAATGAAAAACCGAATGATTCGATAGCCATTTCTCCGTATTACAATACATTCGATTGTCATTTGAAAATGTTCAAAACATTCGATAATGTCCAGCATTACCTTACACAACAGGCAGGTGCTCTAGCAACTGAGGTACGGGACCTCTTTTTTGGTATAATCTTGTCAAAGGCGATAGCATTTAATTAAAGTATTATAGAAGTTGATTGCACTGTTTTACTGTAATGGTTAAAAAGGAAGTGCTGGCGAACAGCAGGGCTCTTATTTAAAAATTAGTGACGAGTGTCATAACCTTATAATCATTAAGTTGGTGATTTGATCGGCTTATTTTACACCTAGTCACTATATTTAATTTAACATGTCATGCCAATAGCAATTGTATTTACTTATTTCTTCGTCTTTGTAATTGGCTGGATATGCTATCCCAAGGTGTCGTTACTTATAATAATTTAACTGTAGGTTAAAAGGCAGCTCGTTTGGGGTAGGTAAAGTGAACATTTCGCTGTATTCGCAGAACCGCCCTTGAACAGAGAACACAGAACATAGGAGGCGAGATGCAGTAACCTCATCAGTCGAGAACGGATAGTGAGTGTAGGGATACCAAGCGTCCCTGACGTCACCATTCCCTGGAGCACTGTAAATTTGTAATTTATCAAACGTTACTCCGTCTGCGCTCTCTACTTATAATAACATTAGAAGAAAATAAGGTAGAACTGTTAAGCTGTGTGTGTACGTTCCGGAGGCGTATTCCACACTGCAGCCGTGGACATATTCTGCATCAGATCCCTGGAGGAAGGATGAGATGATTGTGATTTCAGAGGGCGGCCGACATCCGGTGAGAGCGGTCATAGAGGGTCCCTAATAGTTCAAACCCAGTTTTCATCTCGACGCGGGGAGCGCCAGGAGCTCAGTCCCGGATAGACCACCTTAGTCCGCAAACAACCACTGATGAGAGCCGAGAGCTGTATTTCCACAGCGCAGCCCCTCCATGAAATGGCGCCTCTATTGCAGTTCACTTACAATCCTGAAAGATACCGGTTAGGATGAAAGAAGATGAAATAAAGGAACGGAGGTTTGGTGAAATGCAGAATCCTCTCCAGCATTCGCCTAGTGACCAGGGAAAGCCCCCGAAAAGCCCTCGGGTCAGAGAGGTCGGCAGCAAGGAACCGATACCATGACCTCCCGAATGCCAGTCCTAGACGAAACGCTTGAGTCACATATTTTTGCTGTACTTTACACAGTGACGTCGCAGGTTACAAATCACCCCACCCCTCGTAAAGTCTGCTGACGCATGCAGACAGCACTCACCATATCAGTGACTCTTCACTGCTGTTATTTACATTCTTCGTATTCAGAATAATTCAAGTAATAAGATATTTCGGAAATACAAGTCAAAAAAAAAAAAAAATAGAACAAAAACATGTGCGTGTGCCTGTGGGCAACATAATTCAAAAACGAAAAGACAATTAAATACCAAACTTGGCATTTAAGTTCAGCATCGTCCAAGGATGCGACACGAAGACGTTCAAGATAATCCCCACCCCAACTACCGTTTACATGGAACATTTTTCGAAAATCTTGAGTTTCTGTAAAACGGCTCTAACGATTTTTATTCAAATGTCATATATTTAAGATATTTTCATGAGAAACGAAATGTATATATTGAATTATTGGGTAATAGCCTCTGAAGACCTCTTCATTCTAATGACTTTTGTATAACTTTTGTATAAAGTGTAAACCGTAAGAGAGACAATAGCTTACTACACATAAAATGTAGATCTCATTATGTTATATACGGTTTTTGTAGAGGTAACTGCTTTCGAGATATTCCGAGTTATTGGTTTCAGTTTTAAGATGGTAATGTGACAAAGACAATGGAAGAAAGTTTTACCCTTAAGCAAGTCAGCCTAAAGAGACTTTTTGTGCACTCCCTATATATTTGGTAGTTTAACGTCTTTTAACCTAGTTTGGTCATATCGAACGATGAATGAAATTGCTGAAATGATGCTCAAATGATCCCGGGGTCCATGGAGCTTAAAGTTACTCGACATTCGTCTTCTCAGAATAAGGGAAAACCCCGAAAAGAAACCTTATCCGGGTAATTCACCCTAAGCGAGATTCGAACTCATGACCTTTTGAATGTGAGGCAGACAGGCTACCACCACCCTACCCAGGCGGGCTCCCTATTTCTGTTCTTAGGGTCAAGTACTACAGCTTTTGTAAGTTCTATTATCTGCCTCACAAGATCGGGGGGACGTAGGCAGAAATCCTCGATACAACAAAAATTCTACCATGGCTATAATTTTTATTCTAAAGCAATGAAATTTTACACATCTTGATATCTTCTATGATTGTGATATTTTGTAAGTAATTTTGTCAACAAATAAAGAAATTACACTACATTGGAATTTTCAAAACATCAACAAAACTATGCATCTTTTTCTAGTATCCCTTTGGGGAAGTTGCTTGAAGACAGATGTACATAAATTATTAAAATTATGCTATTGAAGTTTTTTCTCTATCTCCCTTCAATGATTTTTAAAGTATTTTTCAAGGAATGTGAGTTGTTTTATTTCAAATCATGTATTTCATAGCACAATACCTACAGAATCTAAATAAGAAGAAAACTAGCTGCGCCAAAATACTCAGTGTGGACTGAAATATATGTGTACAAAATTTCATTGCAATATCTCAAATAGTTTCCAAGAAAAAGGTACATAAGTGTGAATAACTATAAACCTGAGAAAACTAGAAAAGAAAATGTTGTTTGTTTTATTTATGGAGTGATCTATATACTTTAGATTCTTCCTAAAATCCACCAGAGCTGTAGTCAGCTTCCTCTTCTTGGTCAGAAATTAAAGAAACATACCTTCTAAGCTGGATCAAAGCTGATAATCAAGCAAGCAGAAAAAGGGGGTGTGACATGACATGTCCTAAGTTTTTAATTTATTTGGACCAAAAAGAAATTGAATTGGGTTATGAAACTTTGGGATCATAAAGCTGAATGTATTAACAATTAATTAGTGTAATTAAAAAAATGAAAAATGCGCCACTTTTAGCCTACGTCCGCCCTTAAGCAAGTCAGCGTAAAGAGACTTTTTGTGCAGTCCCTATTTCCGATCTATGGGTCAAGTATTTCATCTTTTGTAAGTTCTAATATCTGCCTCACAAGATCAGGTCGTTCTCCTAGTTGCGAGGTTGCACTAAAGATTTGATATCTTAGGCGTTCCAATGTCTCACATTCTAGCAGAATATGTTTTGCCATATCATTGTCTCTTAGGCACAAACGACAAGTGAGTTCTCTTTGATACAATCCAATTGTATTCAGATGTTTGCAGAACATACCATGTCCAGTTATTATAACTCTTCTTAATGAAGGCTTACTCAGCTTGGTGATTAAACTACTTAATTTCCTTCAAGGCTTTTCAACTAAGTGTTTGTAAACCTTCTTAGATGGGGTGGTATCCTACCTCTTTTGGATTTTTTAATCCATTTTTACAGCAGTTTTAGGTTTAGATGAGCTAATTCCACAGACAGATTCGGTTCCTTTAAAGGGGATAGATACATTTTTTTGCAAGGCTATCAGCTTTTTCATTTCCTGCAATGCCAGTGTGACCAGGAAGAGACCTTACACAGACATTGATGACACTCCCAAATTAATTAAGAATTACATTAATGAGAGTTGAGGGCTTTGAATGCAGTTTGATGTCAGAGTTTATCAGGATGTGCTTATTTGCAATTCCTTGTTTCCAACACCAATATGCACAATCAAGTATAGCAAGAATCTCTGCCTGGTGGCAAATCTGCTACGGCGTTCGTTGGTTGTCTCACCATAGATTCCTGCTCGAGACTGTCCATTCACACCGGAGCCGTCTATATAAAATACAAGACTGTTTTCGTGCTTATGTTTTAAGTGTTCCTCAAAGTTACATATATCAGAGATGTTTACTTTGAAGGGGTTGAAGTAAGATATTGTTAAGTTTTAAGGTAGGTATACTTAAAACGTTTAACAAACGGGAGACATCTTTCTTAACATTTCTCTTTAATTTACTCCTAGCAAGCAAAGAGAACTGAATTTTAATTGTTTCATTTAGCGTCTGACTTTTAAAAGATCTGATTACCGCTTTAGTATTCTCTTATTTCCCTTCAATTAATAAGACCAATTCTGGATGTGTTTATCTTGAATAGCATGACGTAGATAAAAGAATACTCTTTTGTAAGGAAAGTTTTTATATGAAATGACTAAAGAAAGTCGTGAGAATGGAATACATGGGATTTTTTCAGTTGCCTCTCGCCATTTTTGTTATCCCATTTATACCCGCTATTAACTGCAATGGTAATATCGGCGGACTTTTACCTTTGGAAAATTTTCGCTATGGTGTTAATTCGTGCACAGGTCTCATTGGATTTTACCTCTTTGAGGTTTTGTACGTACACGCGTTCATGCTCTCATTCATATTTCCATGCTCTGGTGAAGCATAGAGAATAATCTAGGCTAGAGAAAAACTCTCACCCCGAACCCTGGACCCTTCGCTCAGCAGGTAGGAATTACAGGGCCTCTTTTGCTGGTGCTTGGAAAGAGCATGGCAATTTAAGACCAGCATCTAGAGTACGCTTCTTAAATATTTACTATCGTTGTTCACTATATCCTTTGTAGCTAATCCGAAATGGGTCATGTAGCTATTTCTGCAAAGGTTTATCTCGATTAGAATTAACTATACAGAAACATGACATTTCATAGGAATAGCTTGTATGAGCCAGAAAGCAGTATACCGCAGAGGGTAGTAAACTATGTAACACTTTTTTTTCAAATGTAATTGAGCAAATGTTGTTCGGCTGTTCCATTTCGTAGTCATCCAAACGGAACAGAATTTCAAACTTTTTATATAGCAACCAGCTCTTAAAAGGTCTTAACATCGCTTTAGCCTAGTGTATGCTCTTATTCATCTTGTACCTAAAAGGAAATGTACTTATAAAACCATTCCAGCTAATGCTAATCTAAATTATCGCAAAATATATGCGTAAAAGCCTGATACGTTCCATTCCCATGCCTTTGTCTACATCTCTGTTGCAAATTCTTCTTAAGAAGCTTATTCTTTTATCGACTTCCGGGTACTTAAGATAAAATTTAACAGAAATGGTCTTATTACTTACTTCATTATAAATAAAAGGGAAATTAGGGAACGCATTAGGCTAAAGCGACAGTCAAATCTTTTAAAAGCTCGTTGCTATGTGACAGAAATTCGTTCTCTTTGCACAGACAGGAGTTGACAAATTCCTGTATGAAAAAAGTGTAAGTATTTTAAAACTGAAACCAATAACAACGAATATTACGGAATCAGTTAACTCTACGAAAAATGTAAATGACATTGTATGTTTAAGTGAGACAGTTACATCTCTTACGGTTTACCATTTATGCAAAATTCATCCAGACTGAAGAGGTCTTCAATGGCTATTCCCAGAAAGTTCAAGATATACATTTTATTTCTCATGCAAAAATCTTTAATATATGATATATTAGTTAAAATCGTTGCAACTATTTCTGAGAAATTAAAAATTTCCGAAATTTTTTCCATGTAAAGGGTAGTTTGAAATTAGAGGATTTTTATGAAAATCTTCGTGTCGCATCCTTGGTAGATACAAAACTTAAATGCAAGTTCGTTTTTAATGGAATTTTCGTTTTTGGAGTATGCTCTCCATAGGCACAAACATACACGCACACACTGGCCTTTTTCTAATTTTTTGTTTGGATTTAAGGGGACTCAAAATATATCTTTCCGGTGAAATCTCGATATGGAATTTACAATATTTTCTCTATACCTATACACATAGCACGTGAGGAGAATAGTTTGTTTCAGAATAGGTTATCGAACGGCAAATGAATGAAATTGTGCTCAATTGAGTAACATAGACCTTATAATTATCCGAAATGGAACTGTGGACGCTTTTAACTAATGGGGTTCCCAGCACCTCATTCTAAATTGGGCGTGAAAGCCGCTTAATTTTGCTCAGATGTTTGTATTTTCAGGATAGCAGAAAAGTCCGGAAAAAGCCATATCCGGATAACTCCCATAACGAAGATTCAACTCGGGACTCTTGAGTGTTCAGGAATACATTTTACTTCCACACCACGGAGGCAAACTGCATTTCAGCTGGCTCAATTGCTATCCCTTCATGCGTCACAGAGTGCAGATCTCAACGGGGCTATTTCAAGTTCAAATCAGCCGGTGAGAATCACAGTAGTTAAAGCGAAAAATCAATATTTAAAAAGATGTTTGCTGTGATGACTTTGATATATGGTTCTCTTTGGATAAATATGAAAGTAGCACTATAGTCTGAATAGAAATTCATGATGTGCAAAATTATTTAATGGAACGCTTGTGCTACTGGCCTCAAATTGACTGTTTCGATATTCGACTTTCTTTTTTTAAACATAAAATATACTTTATTTCGCACATCACATTATTTTATGTGTAGATTCATACTGGATTAGATCGTTTTTTTTTCACTCACGATATTAAAATGTCCTAAATGGAACCGAAACCACACAGTTATTACCTAATATATACCCCAAATGCAAAGTCTTTCTTAAGAGCTCTAAATGAAAGGAAATACGAGTAATATATTCATTCCAAAATAGACATTTCTGCCCTAATATTCTACCAAAATGCACAGTTATTTCCCACATTACGGCATACAAATGGCGGAATTACAATAACATTACCGACTTACGAGGGATGATCAGAAACTAAGGTTACAAGGCCCATATTCTTAGCGTTACGCCTTTCACAGCGACTTAGTGAGCGGCAATTCAAAACATGCGGTAGGCAACTGTGCAGAGTTTCAGCTAACTGCCACCTATAACGCTACTGCAAGATAAACACAAATGGCGACTCGTTTGGAAAACTAATCTCGCGAAGAAATCCACTCAGTTATTCGATTTCTGCGGGCGAAACATGTAACCGAAGCTGTCATTCACCGGCAGCTGATAGAGGTTTCGAGAGATTGTAATGTTCCGCTAGCATTTCGCCGAATGGCGTGGAAAGTTTGTGGCCGGTAGAGAAAAACGTCACCCAACGAAGATCGCATTTGGAAGCGAAGTAAAGCCGTTGGTTCCGTGTCGAGATTTAAGGTACTAAAAGAACCTCAAGTCTGGTAAAGAAGCCTCTGAGCAAAATTAATCTGTCTTTCACGCTTAATATAGACTGGGACACTGAGTAGTTAAAGAGCGTCCATAAATAAAATTCCACTTCCATTTCAACGAAACAAGGGGAAGCGCATGGGGGCAAGTCTGCTTTTGCAACAGTTCTCCACGGAAGAGAACAGTTTTCTTCACCGCATTGTCGTCAGTGGAGTGCAACCATTCCTCTTTTTTCAAAGACAAGAGCATCTAAGGTGGTGCCATCTACCGGGATGGTGATGACCACAGTGTTTTGGGATAGCGCGGGTCCCATACTCGTGGAGTTTTTGGAAAGAGGGCACACAGTGACCGCTGACCGACACTGCGAGACCATGACAGGATTGCGCAAAGCAATCAGGCGAAACAAGGGCTAGGACTCCTTACTGAGGGTGTCATCTTCTTCATGATAGCGCGCAACCTCACACAGCCCACCCTCCCTACAGCCCGGATCTGACTCCAAGCGAATTTCACTTTTTTCCTCACTTGAAGGAACACCTAGGATACCAACGATTCACTTCATTTGAGAAGGAGCAACACTTCACGACAACGTGGCTGATCACGCAAGGACAGGAGTTTTTATCAGGAGGGAATATTCAAACTCATTCCACGAAGCAACAAGTGCTTCAACGGATATGGAGACTATGTGGAAAAAAATAATATAATGTATGTACCATAGATGGCTGCATTGGTTTTACAAAATACGATATACTTGTTTCACTACAGCCTTTGTAACTTTAGTTTCTACTCATGCCTTGAACATAAAAAAGAAGGCGATATGGGAAATAGCGGTTACTTTACATGTAAACAAAACATGGCCAAATGTCGAAATTATGGATCAAATCGTAGCCATTAACACAAGCGTTAGCCGATATACACATAGAATAATATCGGACATCGTGAATTTAACTGTATTGTTCATACGCGCTCTTTTACTTCTTATGAGAGAGAGAGAGAGAGAGAGAGAGAGAGAGAGAGAGAGAGAGAGAGAGGAAATCTGTGAAAAAGAATATCTCTAAAGTGTATAAAACCTAAAACACAGTTATTTGACGTAAATTGTGTGCTTTAAGAGATGTACATTTTTGGATAGTAAAAGTTTCTCCATTTCTTAGGGTTTACCAGTTATATAAATCATTCAATGATATTTGTAGTATACTCAAAACAATGAAACATTTTCCACATAAAACATGGTTTAGGATGGAAAATCTTCTTGCAGTGACAAAAACGACTTTTCAGTTTTGGACTATGTTATACACAACATAGCATACACCCATACACACTCAGACCTTTTTCTAGAAATAAATTTTTGGGAAATTCAGGGAGCCTCGAAACGCGTATTTCCAGTGAATTCTCTGTATCGAATTAGTGGGCATAATGCAATGCTTCTTCTACTTATTGCAGGTAAATAGTACAGAATGTAGGCGGAATGAAGCAAACCGGCAAAACTTTTCAACAATCCTTTACTTCCTCAAATATTTGTTGTGTGTCTTTTTACTTTATCTAGCCCCGTATGTACAATGTACATAGGGATAGAGAAGTATTACATTCCACCCAAAAATTCGATGTCGAGATTTCACCGGAAATACATGTTTTAGGACCCCCTGATTCCAAAAAAAAGCATTTCCAGAAAAAGGTCCTTGTGTGTGTGTGTGTGTGTGTGTGTGTGTGTCCGTGTGTCCATGTGTCTGTGAACACGATAACTTAAAAACTAAAAATAGCTAAAATACCAAACTTGGTATTTAAGCTCGGTATCTTCCAGGGATGCGACACGAAGATTTTGAGAAAAATACCCCCACCCCAATTTACCCTTTACGTCGTACTGTTTTCCAAAATTTTGATTTTCTTAAAAATAGCTCTAACGATTTTGATTAAAATATCGTATATTAAAGATATTTATTTAGCAAATAAAATGCATATCTTGAATTATCTGGGAATAGCTTCTAAAGACCTGTTTATTCTGGATGAATTTTTCTTAATTTGGCATTACTAATAAATCGTAAGAGATAGACAAAAACTTACTATACAAAAAATGTACGCCTTTTTAAAATACATAATTACGTCATATACATTGTTTTCTTGGAGCTTACCGTTTTAGAGGCATTCATTGTTATTAGTTTCAGTTGTGAAGTACTTATACTTTTTCCAGACGGGAGTGTCCGTTGTTCTTTTGTTCTACTCCTGGCCAAGAAAAGAAGCGATTTGTAATAACAATCGCATAACGACAGCTTTTAAAACATTTGACTATCGATTTAGCCTAGTGTATTCCCTTATTTTCTTCCTACTTATAAGGAACTAAGTAATAAGAACATTGTGCTAATGGGTACCTCGATAAGCAAGGTGCAGAAAGAAGAATAATCTTATGTAAGAAGTTTGTAGAACAGCAAGAGAAAGTCATGTGAGTGAAACACATCAGATTTATTTATTTTCATAGCTTCCTTTATTGTAAGATTACCTCAAGGACAAGCTTAGCAAACACTAATGATAACAAGAAGACATACACACTTAAGAATATATCAATATACAGTATCAAAATTCAAGTTATAAATTTACAAGTGAAGCAGTGGAAAAACATGAGATGCTCATTAAATAAGAACCTCATTGATGATGAAGATGATAAGCATGGTTTCTTAGAACAGATGTACCAATTATGTTCTGTAAATGTCATAATCTACCAATTATCTGTTAAGAGCTTTCGTTTCGCATTTGTCGCAGCACCTTGTATTTGCAAAAATATGCCTTTGCTAAAGAACAGATTCCGGTCAAAAGAAATTCGATTTAAATGCCAAGAGTTCAGATGCAGAGGGGAATGGAATAAACTGCGACACAAAACGTGACACAGACCAGCAGATACCTACTAGCACAGTTGGGAGATCAAAGAGCACAAACTTGCTGGGGAGGCCTTGTGCGCCCGTTTTGAGGTTTCTTACCACAAATGTCCATGTGACAATTTTCAATGGCTGCGGAAGGGAAGTAGACAATGTTCACGACCATAGGAATTAATCCTTGAATGGCGCGGGAATATCACTAAAAATACAGCGGCACAAGGTATTTCTATTCCTTTCAAAGAAGAGTGAACTTTCATATTTCTATATTTCTGTATATATTACCTTCTTTATACGTACTATATACGTCCCGAATAGAGGAGGTATTGTATTCCACCCAAAAATTCTATACCGCAATTTCGCCGGAAATGCATCTTTTAGGGTCCTATAAATAAAAACAGGTAAACAAAACATTTTTAGGAAAAAGGTCAATATGTGTGTGTGGATGTGTATGTGTGTGTGTGTGTGTGTGTGTGTGTGTGCGCGCGCGCGCGTGCGTGGGTCTGTGGACATAGCTCAAAAACGTAAAGTTGCTTAAATACCAAACTTGGTATTTAAGTTCAGTATCATTCAAGAATGCGACACGGAGTTTTTAAGAACCTCCCCCCTCCCCTGAACTACCCTTTACATGGAAAATTTTTCGAAAATCTCAATTTTGACAAAAATGACAAACGAGTTTGATTAAAATGCAATATTTTTAGTATATTTTCCATGACAAATGAAATGCGTATCTTCTTTTTTTTTGGGAATAGCCTCTGAGAATAACTTCATTTGGATAACTTTAAGCTAGTAAACCGTAAGAGATATACAAAATATGTAGATCTCGTTAAAACACATAATTTATGTAACGTACATTTTTTGTGGAGTTAACAGTTTTCAAAATATTCTGAATTGTTTGTTCCAGTTTTACTTTGCTTTTCTCGAACGGAAGTCATATTTCTTTTCGTTTCTCTTTTTTTACTCCTAGCAACTAAAGAGAATCGAATTTCAGCTATTTCACACAACGATCGGCTTTTAAATGATCTGACTATCACTTTATCCTAATATATTCCCTCATGTCATTCAAATTACAAAGAAGCAAGTAATAAGACCAATTCTGGTAATGTTTATCTCGATTGGCGTGATATAGGTAAAAGAAATCCATTTGTAAGAAAAATTGCTTGTAGAACAGCTAGGGAAAGTCATATGAATGGAACACATTATTTACTGTGATTGCAGTTGTGTTATGTTAATATGAATACCAAATTTCATTTAAATTGGATTAGTAATTTGTAAGATATAAAGTATTTCATACATTTTATAATATAAATAAATATATTTCACAATCGAAACGTTCCATGCGCCTCAAAATTTGACAACATTGATTAAAATTTTCTTAATTCTGGCTTTGAACCCCTCATAACCCCTGATTTTAAATGGTGATATCACAATAACTTTGATTACCGAATTATTGGACTTTTTAATACTTAATATTTATTAATAGGTTAATCTATAAAAATTAATCATTGTTTTATACAACAGAGTTTTTGAAAAATTACTACTGATGGTAGCATAATTTTGTCGTTTGTAATATTACAATTCATTCTCTTACATATTCCGTGACATTTTGGTTGTATTTAAAAAATCTTATGTGTTCCATTCACATGACTTTCTCTACATCTCTGCAACAACTTTTTCTTAAAAAGCTTATGCTTGTATTTACTTCACTAAGTGAGAAAATATTAGCAGAAATAGACTTATTACTTGCTTCCTTGTAAGTAGAAGCGAAATAAGGGAGTGCCATAGGTTAAAGTGATAGTCAAAAGCTGGTTGCTATGTGACTGAAGTTCCTTTGTTTGTATGGACAGGAGTTGACAAATTCCTGTATGAAAAAAGTATGTTTTTCAAGGCTGAAACCAAAAACAAGGAATATATAAAAAACGATCAACTCCACGAAAAAATGTATATGACATAAATTGTGTGTTTTAATGTACTCTACAGTTTTTGTTTGGTGAGTTTTTCTCTATCTCTTACGGTTTACCAGTTATACAAAATTCCGTAAAATTCATCCAGAATAAAGTAGTTTTCAGAGGCTATTCCCAGAAATTTCAAGTTATACACATTATTTGTCAGGTATATATCTTTAATATACAACATTTTAATCAAAATCGTTACAACTATTTTTTGAAAATCAAAATTTTCAAAAATTTTTCCATGTGAAGGGTAGTTGCGGGTCGGGGGATTTTCTTGAAAATCTTCGTATCGCATCCTTGGAAGATACTGAACTTAAATAATAAGTTTGGTATTTATGCTGCCCAAAGACACACATACACACAGACTTACACACACGGACATTTTTCTAAAAATACATTTTTTGTATTCAGGGTGTCTCAAAACATGTATTTCCGATGAAATCTCGGTATCAAAGTTTTGGGTGCAATGCGATACCTTTTCTATAAACTATGTACATAGTACGTATAGAGAAAGTAACAAAAAGTGAGAAGTATGGAATATTTTGAAAGTGTAAAAATATTCTTTTAAGAAAAATGTTGTTTTATGAAATAGTATGCTAGACAATAGGTGTATTGTACAATTTTTAGATGACTGTACAGGCCAAAGCAAAGGCACTAACAGATAAATGTTGATTCTCTGTGGATGCCCAGTAGGTTCGAAGAACTCTTTGCTAAAAAAACAGTTTTTGAATTTTTGACTGTCGGTTATAGTGAAAATTTCACTCCCAGTGTTCCTAAATGCTAGGTATCATAACTCATTTTCCCATTCATTCGTTGTCTATCAAGAAGATATCTGTTGAGGAAATGTTTGAAACTTTAAAAATAATTTTCCCATCGACTGATTTGAAGCAAATTTTAACCGTGTATACTACTTAACGTTTGGTTGTAACCAATGTTTGAAATGTATGGCTTATAACAATATGAAACATTTAAACTTAATATTTGCCTGTTGTAAAATGTAATTAGAATTCGGCAGAATCTACTTTAAAATATACGTTATCCTCAAAATGAACGCAGATATGTATTAGTGTGGGGTACTGATCTTCCGTAAAGATATCTCACTTTAGTCGAAAATGCATTATTTGGGGCAGACATAAGAATTGTTAAGCAATTGGCTTAAAGTACTTACGCCTAAACACAAAAACCGTAGTGTACTGTTTATTGTTAGAGTATATAAAGTGAGAATTATTAACAATAATGTTGAGACCTTCTGTACCTACCTTTCTTCCCTGGTAAATCCGTTAAATCCGAAAGTATCGTTTACAATGTTTCTACTTACTTGTGAAAATAAGTTCTTGTTATTACTTTCATACACGCACCTATTGTATTGTCGTCCTACTTAAAATGTTAACAATGTCGGCTTCAAAGGCTACGATAATATTGCAGGCATTCAGTGACATAGAAAGCAACGTTGTCACGTTTTCTTCAAATAATCACGCATTACACGCTTTGCCATTTACATCTTAAAGTACCAAGTGAATAATAACATTCGTAATGTTCTTATTAAGTGCAACGAGAGTACTACACAGTGCTGATAATATCTAACCACATTGTCTACTTACATTAAGCTGGTCTTCGCCTTCCTTGCTATCACTGACATTTGCACTCACATACAGGTGTTTCAAAAATACGGGGCATAATTTCAGGTATGTATTTCCCACATGAAGACAATCAAAATAGTTCATTATAACATGTGTCCGGAAATGCTTCATTTCCGAGTTATGGCCTTTACAACATTGAAACTCCCACCTGTAGACAATCAAAATAGTTCATGTCCGGAAATGCTTCATTTCCGAGTTATGGCCTTCACAACATTGGAATTCACTGGAACGTTTTTCTTTCCGCAGGTCTTTGCCGTCAAAGGAGACATTAGGAGGGCGCTCTGATAGTTCATTCTGAGGAAGGTTACATTCAGTGTTCTTTAGGCGTTAAGACTGTGCGACATGTATTCAAATCAAAAGCTGGCAGAGATACACTTCATGTACGGTAAGGCGGACGTCAATGCTGCGCTGGCTCATCGTTTGTACCAGGAGAGTTACCCACAGCGACAATGTCCAGATAGGAAGACATTTATACGTCTCCATTCCCGTCTGTGCGAGTATGGAACATTCACCTCTCCTGGTTTGGGAAGGGGACGACCAAGATCTACAACTCCAGAAGTGCAGGAGGAGATTCTGGAGGCTGTGGACAGGACTCCTTCTATCAGCACACGACAGTTAGCGTTGCAAGTCAATGTTCCTCATACGACTGTCTGGAGACTGTTGAACGAGTATCAATTGTATCCTTATCATTTGCAACGTGTACAGGCCCTGTCACCAGCAGATTTCCCTGCACGAGTTCGGTTCTTGCAGCAGTGTGGTGTAAATCCGAACTTTTCTGCCGTCGTATTATTTACAGATGAAGCACAGTTCACAAGAGATGGCATAACAAATTTCCACAATCAGCATGTATGGTCGCATAAAAACCCACGTGCAACTGTTGTATCTCATCACCAGGTGCGGTTCTCCCTCAACATGTGGGCCGGTATCATTGGTGATCGATTAGTTGGACCCCATGTACTTGTAAACAGACATACGGGGCAGGCGTACACAAGCTTCCTGGAAAACACCATACCTGACGTTTTCGAAGACACTCCATTGATCAATCATCAACACATTCACTTCTTGCATGATGGCGCTCCTGCACACTTCAGTCTTACGGCTCGCCGGTACTTGGATCGAAGGTTTCCTGATCGACGGATAGGTAGAGGTGGCCCAATTGCTGGGCCTCCACGCTCACCTGATCTGAACCCTCTCGATTTCTACTTGCGGGGCCATTTAAAATCATTGGTTTATTCGTCTCCGGTGCCGGATTTGGAACCTCTTCGGAATCGAATTGTGGCAAGTTGTGAGGACATACGCAATACTCCTGGAGTTTGGGATCGTGTTCGCAGATCAATGAGACATCGATGTGAGGTCTGTATTTAAGCAGGAGGTGGACATTTTGAACATCTTCTGTAATGACAACAACCTGCGGAAAGAAAAACGTTCCAGTGAATTTCAATGTTGTGAAGGCCATAACTCGGAAATGAAGCATTTCCGGACACATGTTATAATGAACTAATTTGATTGTCTACATGTGGGAAATACATACCTGAAATTATGCCCCGTATTTTTGAAACACCTGTATATCACAAATGAAACATTGTTCTGTGAAACTTCCTATAGTTGAAATGTTTGCTCTTGTTGCATGGTGTGCTGAACACATCTTTCCCACACACATTCTCTCAACACTTTGCACACACCTTCACTTATAGAAGGAGTTACACTCCGCTTTCTTCCGCCATGTTTAAGGCGCGCCCATATCAGCTTAATCGGATTGAGACAACAGTGATGTTAACTGAGGACTTCGTGGCCATGATGTTTTGTCATTTCGTCTATTTCACACATTTTCTGTATATTGGCTTCTCAATTTTTCTCCAAAATCACGGCTTTTATAGGAACTGGACTGGATAAATCTAAACTATGTTCTTCCATGAATCTGATCATTTCGTCTTTTCTGCTGGACAAGGTGGGAATTTCGATCTTTAACCGGGAATGATAACAAGCATGATCTAACACAATAAAACTCTTAGGAGGAATATTTTTCAAAAGAGTGTTCTTGAACCAAGCTTCATATATTTCAGCATTCATGATGTGAATCAACCAAGGATTCCCGAATATTTTAGAAGGCAAATATAAGCAACCCTTAATCCAACCCCGGGTACCTGGCTAAAACACTATATGATACCCTTTCTACCTGAAATAGTTTGGTCTACTCAAGTACGATATCTCCATACCACAAACCTTGCTAATTCCATAGACACGCGCCTTTTATTTAACGTCTGAAACGGAACCTTAATTTCAATAACACTGTCTAAACGAATCCTTTTTGAAAGGAATATTAGCTGGATTATTGATTCTATTACTATTATTTCTAGCATCAAAGCTAGGTACGTCTCAAGGCTTTATACATATTTAAGAACACGCAGTAAACAGCGCTTGCACCTGTGAAGTTACTAGAAAACTACACGAATGAGACGTTGCAAGGCTGCATTCACTCCACGCGGACTTAACGTCTTTCTGTCATTTGTAATTTTTACACATTCGCTGGCTGAAGTGACGCGCTCATTAGTGCACTGCAAAACGTCGGCGACTTCCCAGAATAATTATTGCGTTATCTGAGAGGTTTCTATTAACAAAGATAAAGCGCATGTTAACCTTTTCAGTAGCACTGTAATAACAATGATATAGCGGTGGTGGTAAAGTGTTCCTCCCTCCCCACCTATTCCAATGGGAGCTGCCTAAAGTAGGAAGAACGGAAGCAATTGAAGGCGTGAGCTGCGTGGACCGAAATATGGTAATATTTCTAATTGGCTTGACAAGCTATAAATCATTAGAAAGTAGAGTGTCAACAGTAAGGTATATTTAGTCATTGTTTACTCAAATATTCAATATATTCGTACCAAATATAGTAGGAACACCCCCCCCCACACGCACACACATATAGGCTACAAGCTACCATTGTGGAAAAATAATACTTGATAATAGCAACCAATAATTTAATGCTACTTACAAAGAAATATGTACAATAGCAACAAATAAGCCTGAATTAGAGTGACATAATAACATGACATATTTCTGGTAAATAGTAGAAGTAATTTTATCCAAAAGACGCTTTGGTAATAATCTGTCATCCAAACGGATGTCATGTGCTAATGTAGCCAAATTAGTAAGTGTCTTCCAGAAGCCGGTCTAGAACTTCAAGAATCAGAGGAGTGTATTTTATAAATTTAAAGTAATGGACACACGTTTTAATCTCAATCAATCGGGTCTCAGAAAGTTTCGAAGAGATAATGGGGCATATTAAACTTCCAGCTGGGGGGATAGAAAACAAATAGCATAAACCTTAACGTTTCCAAAAAAAAAGTCCATGGTTCAGCTTGGCAAAGTTTACTTCAGCTCTGATTAATGAGAGGTTTCCACAGTGAGAAACATTATTTCCACTTCCTGAATATTCTTGATTGCAATCTATTAATATTTCCCTGCGTGCTCGGCTGATTGTGTAACCATGTGAGTAGTATTCTACAAGTGACACTTTAATGGTTACTAAAGCGGACAGCTTCATAGGTTAGTGACCTGTCTGTTTTCGTACTAAGCTTCTTACATTTAACTAAGCTCTTGCAAGCTTTACGTAGGTTTATTTCTGGGTCTTTCTACTCGAGTATTTTATGTGTATTCGCTACAGCGGAGCAGCACGCTTCCATCCCTGGATGACTGAAATGTAAGCATAACGGTTACGTTTTCGTAACAGTAGAGTTTTCGCATCCTGATCATGAATCTGCTTTAAATTTTATTCTGGCGTCACTAATTTCCAGGGTTAGCATCTTTAGGTCCAAATTTCATATGAAAAAGGAAGGAAAAAGGTGCTAAAATAAGGTAAAAAAGGGATAAAAAGGTTCTGTTTTACTCAACTACGAGAGCCGTTTTTTTAAACTTCCGATTGACTATAAATAAAACACAAGCTCATAGAAAAAGTTATTTTATTACTAACATTTTGTACACTTGTGGTTACTTTTCAACATTATCACCGAAAAGATTCAGACATTTATCGTACCTGTACACAAGCTTTGCAATACCCGCTTAAAAACATGTTGCCGCCAATGTTTCAAATGAGTATTGACATTGTTCAGAATATCTTCATTGGTTTGAAAGAGCTGCGCTCCTAAACACGTCTTCAGTTCAGGGAAAAGGTGAAAGTCGCTGGGTGCCAGGTCAGGACTGTACGGCGGATGATCGTAAATGCCCCATTGAAATTGTTCAAGGAGCCGATGGATTGTGCCAGCAGTGTGTGGACGAGCGTTGTCATGGATCAACACGTTCCTGAAGTCAGCATTCCTCTTCGTTTATTTTTAATAACTCTCCGCAAACGTCGTAAAGTTCTTCAAAACAACGTCAATCCTCATTTGAAACATTGGCGGCAACATTTTTTGAAGCGGGTATTGCAAAGCTTGTGCACAGGTACGATAAATGTCTGAATATTTTCGGTGATAATGTTGAAAAGTAACCACAAGTGTACAAAATGTTAGTAATAAAATAACTTTTTCTATGAGCTTGTGTTTTATTTATAGTCAATCGGAAGTAGAAAAAAACGGCCCTCGTAGTTGAGTAAATCAGAACCTTTTTATCCCTTTTTTACCTTATTTTAGCACCTTTTTCCTTCCTTTTTCATATGAAATTTGGACCTAAAGATGCTAACCCTGGAAATTAGTGACGCCAGAATAAGATTTAAAGCAGATTCATGATCAGGATGCGAAAACTCTACTGTTACGAAACCGTTATGCTTACATTTCAGTCATCCAGGGATGGAAGCGTGCTGTTCCGCTGTAGCGAATACACATAAAATACTCGAGTAGAAAGACCCAGAATTTATCAAGCGTTTAGTATCAGTTATCTTTAAGATGCGGTTTTACCGCGGCAATATTGATTTCCCACCTTTATCTTATCGGTACGTTTTTAATAGCACGCGAAGCAGCAACTGCAATCTGTTTGGCTACACACAGTAGCAACAGGTGCTCCATTTCTCAACACTTCCTTACATGTCCGTTACATCTTTCTTTCCTTCTGCTTTTTAATCTTTCCCAGCGCTAGTTTCAGCTCGTTTCTTTTGTTTACTATCTAATCTTGGCAATGTTTGTTTGTTCTCGTTTCCAAGGACAGAAAAAACGAGAGAATAAAAGGAACTTGCGCTTAAACATCGGGAAACACAGATAAAAAGTTTACCTCTGGTAGCATTCTGAAGTATTTTACTTCTTACGGCGTTGCTTACCTTAGGCAGTGGAAGTATTGCATTCGACCTCCAAATCGAGACTTCATTGCAACTGCATGTTTCAGGCTAAGCTGTATAAAAGAGCATTTTATAGAAAAGTGCAATTTTTGTGTGTCTGTGTGCTTGAAAGAGTACAGCATAACTAAAATACAGGCTGCTCGTTCCTTCTAGACGAATGACCTTTAGCGAAGATACAGTGAGCTAGCCTGCCCTTGATAAACAGGTCAGCAAATAGTTTGTTACAATAGCAAACAGATCTGCTTCCTTATGATTGCGTTTCGAAAATGCACAGCGTACAGCTGACTGAAAAGTGTTGTGTATTACGGGGTTATGCCATTGCCAGTATTTTAAAGAGAGACGCTTAGGTATTAATGAAAATAACAGCAACTCAGAAGAATACGAATGAGAAATGTCGGGAATGTAAGAAATACAAAACAATTAGGTGTAAAGTGTAGTGTAGCAGTAACCGAAGTTGAAGGTGGAATACATGTGACTGACATCACTGGAAGTGTGATATTTGTGTGGTATTTGTAGTGATTGTACTACTGCAGCGCAAAAACATGAGAATAACGTACGAAACATCTGACTGCCGTTCCTGTTTTTGTGTACCGATGTTCCAGTGAGGTGAGTAAGCGACTCGCATCTAACCTTTCATTTAAAAATGTTATTCGTCAAGAATTGGCGCGCAACCTGTATGCTGCGTGGACCTCAGGGCAACAGGCGCTAAAAATCTTAAAATGAATAGATAGTACATCAACAAGACAAAAACAGGACTATCAGTAATGATGAGCATTGAAGCAAGTCAAGCATTTATTCATGTACCATGCGGCGAATCACTCCAGCTCCTAAAGTCTGTTTTTACTTTCTCTATACGCACTATGTACATAATGTATGTAGAGAGAAGGTATTGTAATGCGCCCAAAAATTCGATTCCGAGATTTCACCGGAAATACATGTTTTGAGTCTCCCTGAATACAAAAAAAAAAACATTTTTAGAAACATGTCCGTGTGTGTGTGTCTGTGTGTGTGTGTGTGTCTGTGGGCAGCATAGCTCAAAAACGAAAAGACCGTTAAATACCAAACTTGGTATTTAAGTTTGGTATCTTCCAAGGATGCGACACGAAGATTTTCAAGAACCTTCGCCCCAAACTACGCTTAACATGGAACTTTTTTTCGAACATTTTGATTTTCTAGAAAATGGTTCTAACAATTTTGATTAAAACATTGTATATTAAAGATATTTACCTGACAAATAAGATGTTTATCTTGAATTTTCTGGGAGTAGCCTCTGAAGTCTACTTTATTATGGATGCATTTTACGGAATTTTGCATTACTGGTAAACCGTAAGAGATGGACAAAAACTTAACACTCAAAAAATGTAGAGCACATTAAAACATACAATTTAAGTTATATAATTTTTTTTCGTGGAGTTAATAGTTTTTTTTAGGTATTCCTTGTTTTTGGTTTCACTCTGAAAAACTTATACTTTTCTCATACAGGAATTGGTCAACTCCTGTCCACACAAACAAAGCAACTTCAGCCACATAGCAACCAGCTTTTGACTATTACTTTAACATATGCTACTCCCTTATTTCGCTTCTACTTACAAGGAAGCAAATAATAAGACTATTTCTGCTAATTTTTTCTCGATTAGCATGAAGTAAATAGAAGCATAAGCTTTTTAATAATAATTTGTTGCAGAGAGGCAGAGAAAGTCATGTGAATGGAACACATCAGATTTTTGCCTTGCCTTACCCCAAATGTCAACAGTATGGCGTGCTTTTACTGTTCACCAACGGAGGGAAGGTACCTGAAACGAATTTGTTATCGTAACTGTTTTAAACAGTGAGACAAGCACAATGAATGGCTGTGACATAGAACACTAGACACAGCTCGGCTTAGCATATCTGCGCCTCTATTGACTGCTGGACTTATAACTGTTACCACCATAAAAACTATCCCTAGGTAAACAACAATGTATTCAAAATCTTCTGGGGCTTCTAGCCAGGTAAAAACTTGGCTTGGCTTTCGAAGAAGTGCATCTTCCTCGTCTTCAGGGTGAACTGATGGTTTGAGCTTGCGGAGACTGGTGTTTATAAGAGCTGGGATGAAGCTAACATCTGATTGGTTCGCGTGATATTATGGCCTGGTATTTATGGCCTGAAGACGAGGAAGATGCACTTCTTCGAAACGTTGAAGCCAAGTTTTTACCTGGCTAGAAGCCCGAGAAGATTTTGAATTAACACGTCGCCAGGAAAACTTCAGTTCTTATTTTAAGAATGTATTCTCTGCATTCAGAGTATTTCAGTAAAGTTACTTTCCCTTCAAGTAATGACGCATCTGTACATTATTATTATTATTATTATTCTAAGATATCGGGACGGGGGCCGTTACATCTCTTGCTTATATTGGATTGTTTACAACAGCAGCACGTGTCTTCACTGACAAAGCTTCAATTCATCAACGGTCGTTGCTATTCACAGACGATGAAAAGTGCATATTTGTTATTACGTGAGGCAATAATGACAAGAAGAAAAAGAGGAATAAGCCCTCTCTCGACAAGTGTAATGGTTTGAGTGATGTGATGAGTTTGAGAAAACTACTTCTAGTAAGAAACGACACCACATTCAACTGCTAAGATTAAGGCACCACTTAGTACAGCACTGTCGCAAGTTAACGACATCAATAATTGGAAAGGAGCAATTACTCACGTGTTCGAACTGAAAACAAAACGTGGGAGATGACAACATGGGACATATTGAAAACGGCGTCGTTAATCCTATCGAAAACTCGTCTGAAACTGTCGTCGCGGAATCAGATCCCGGTATGGATGGGATTGCTCCATTTCCGGATATTCCTAATACATTTGATACATACTTAATTTATATGAGTCATGCATGTTTATTTTTATTTTTTATTAGTTTAATTTTTATTTATTTAGTATTCTTTTCAATATTTTTTCATTCAAGTTATGTATCTGTCCACTCCACGTGCCTCATTAGACGACCCGAGATCGATTCCAAGCGACTGCCTGTGAAATTTGTGGTAGACAAAGCAACGCAGGGACGGGTTTTCTCCGGGTTCTCCGGTTCCCTCGATCATCGCATTCCACCGGTGCGCCATCTTCCTAGTATACCTAGTGTCATCGCCTGCGGTGCCACAAGTAGTAAAAGTGGGCGTAAACACTACAAAAAAAAAAAAAAAAACTCCACGTGCTGTATAAGCCAACATTATTGCATGAATAACATCTGCTAAACAATGACAAGGGAACGCGGATGAATACATTTACGTGTGTTTACATTCTGGGTAAGGTTATAAAAACAAAGTTTAGTTACCTATATTTTTATGAGTCGCGATCAGTATTGATGTATTAGTGTTATACATGTTTACTCTGGTTTTTTCGGTCGAGCTAGTATCCCAAAGGTGGGAGTGATAGGTAAAGGGAATTATTTTTATAGATAACATTATGAATTCAAGTTTGAGTATTTATTTAAAAACATTGTAAGAAGAATAGCAACAATTATAATACACCTGTGCATCTACGAAGGTGCTAGCTACAGTGACTTTCAAATGGGATGAGGTTTGTTCCTGAGCGCCACCAAGCCGGCAGCCAATCCGAGTGCTGCTGTACTGACATATTGCATTCCTGCTTAACAGTCTTAGCGCAATTAATTCAAATGTTGCAAAAAATAACTCAGGAGGAAGATATGGAGTAATGTTCCTAGCAGAACCGTAAAAACCACAGAGTTTTAGCTCAAATAGTTTTCATAATACACACGAATAAACATTATTTCGCTAGAAAGATTTGCATGCTCAGTGTGCGAGTGAGAGGGAAATATGAAAAGAGTGGGGATAGCGACCTGGCAACGCAGAGCGCGATAACGCATCTCATTCGCTGCAGCGTAGAACTCTTCCCATTTGAAAAACAAAATGTATCCTACACGTTAACTTACAAGTAAAGCTAGAGATTTCGCGTATCACATTGTTTACGTAAATAAAATCTAGCGTGATCTTGAGAAACTGTAAACTAAGTAAAAATTCGTGGAAAAACTGGTGTAAGACTGTTGAAGAACTGCCTTGTATTTCATTTCCTTAAAATATACTACTCCGGTTCTGCCGAAGCATTAAAACTAAGTGCGTTAGTTTGGCGCGTTTGGTGGTGTCTTCTTTCTTGAGCAAATCGCTACGATTTTAGTTTTCCTTAAGGTGCTAACACCAAATCAACTTTCACATTCTTAAGAGGGTGTCTCACACAACTGTTAACTTTCTGTCTTTTAGCTCAAGGACTTTCTTTTGTATCTTTCTCATCCCTCTGAGTAACTTTTGTGCAAAAGATCTTGCGAACGATTTTTCTTTGCTCCTACAGTTCCAGATTTTAGTATTCATCTTCTATGACTAAACTTATTCTAACATAATCTGATGATAGAATTTATTCATATATTATTGCTATTTATTTACATTAGACTCTTTTTTATTATTTGCAGGCTCTTCTGACAATCACAATTCTGCCTCAACTACCTAAAACACACTTTGACATTACAGAATCTATATAAATATCAAGTAGCCACATCCTATATACTATATTTAAATTTACTAAATTTACTATTTTCTTAAAGGAGTGTTAACTATAAACATAATTTCTATAAATGTGCACTCTTCAAATCAATGGACTTTTTATGCAGACTCGACTAGTTTTTATGCAACTTCTCTCTGGAATGTGTTTTACATTTTAGATGTTTATGTAAATTGGAGAACACTGTTGCTACTTGTGCTATACATTATAACTTTGGCATCAGTTGTGATAGGTCTATCAATTTAGTACCATCTACTGAATGAAATATTTGCACTGCTATTTAAGACTATTGTAAAAATGTTATCTTTCATCTGTATTGTGTATGCTCCTTATATTTTTAGTACATCGAAATGACGCTCTTATAGCATATAATATTGAAATATAAATAATATAAAATTACAAATATTTTAATTTTTAGGGCATCATCGTTGTTTACTCTGCACAAAATCACATTCAGATGGGTGAAATATTTTATAACAGCAAAGAATAAACGATGCACCGGACTATTTTGCGCTATTCCATTCGCTTTAATAAAACGTGTTCTTGCTTCCTTAATCCTTTCCGCTTTCTATTTAATAGTATACTTATAAACGCTTTCATTTGTTTCTTTCTACCTTACATATTACTGTTTTTGAATAGCTGTAGCTTTAGCTATTTCATTAATGCCCTTACCACAGGTCGCGCAACAGTTCTCGACGAATTTTTCAAATGAGAGGTTAGATGCGAGTCTTTACTGTAAGATTGGTAGAAGAAGCAGGAACGGCAGTCAGATGCTAGTTTCTCTCATGTTTCTGCGCAGCAACAGTACAGTCACTACAAAGCAAATATTACGCTTCCAGTGATGTCAGTTATTACCTGTCTGAAGAATGAATGCAGCAATTTGGTATCTTACAGTGGACAGGTTCGAATCAAATCAAAATGCAAACACAGCTTTGCGTAGTCATACGCTCACAGTGTAGAAAATTAACATTCATTAGTAATAAGAAAACAACATGTTTAACCTGGTGTGGATCGTTTAGTTCATTCCTGTTCACGTACGCTGTGCTGATGTTATGATGGTCAGACGGTATTGCCACAGAATAGAGAGTATACAGAAAGGAAACTCGAGGGCGGCTCCTTTGATGTGCATGCAGCCAAGCACTGTGCTAGACGCCATGTTGGGACCTAGTAAACACAAAGCGAAAGCTAAAGCAAATTATAACGTTTAAAACAATAAACCACGAACATATGTAATAAAAATCTGCTACAAATTATTTATGCGGCAGCTTATTCTTCTGTTTCTTATTAATACAGATACATTTTAATTCCGCATTTCGTTATAGCTATAAGTGATAGATAAATGTTTTCGATGCTAGCCTATGTGATGCTGTGATATCCAATTATATTTCCATGAACTTGACAAATACGATGTGTTCCATTCATATGACTTTCTCTACATCGCTGTGACAAATTCTTGTTAAAATGCATGTTCTTCTATCCGATGATAATCGAGATAAACATTAGCAGAAATTGCCTTAATTACTTGCTTCCTTGTAAGTTGAAGTAAAATAAGGGAATACACTAGGCTAAAGCGGTAGTCAAATCTTTAAAGAACTAGTTGTCATGTGGATAAAATAAGTTTCTATGCAGGGCCATGAATTTACAACTTTCCGTGTAGGAAAAGTTGAAGTATTTTAAATCCGAAACAAATAAAAAAAGAATATCCCAGAAACGGTCAGGTCAATGAAAAAAAAACTATTTGACATAAATTGTGTGTGCTAATTTGATCAACATTATTTTGTGTAGTAGGTTTTTGTCTATCTCTTACGGTTTACCAGTTAGAAAAAATTTGGCAAAATCCATTCAAAATAAAGAGGTCTTCAGAGGCTATTCCCAGAAAATTCTAGATAAACATTTTATTCTCCATATAAATACCCCCTTATTTCGCTTATACTTACAAGGAAGCAAGTAATATGACTATTTCTGCTATTTTTTTTTTTCTGCGTTATCATGAAGTAAATAGAAGCATAAGATTTTGACAATAATTTGCTGCAGATATGTAGAGAAAGTCATGTGAATGGAACACACAAATCTGCTCTTCTGGAGAACACAGTTCATTTCTTAGCACTGGAAAGAAATATTTGAAACTTAACCCATACGTTTGCCAAGTCACTCACTTTGTTGTGTTTTTCTCTCATTCAATTAGACATTAGTCTATAATAATTTATACCTAACATGTTCTGATTCAGAAAGATAACCCCTAGTAGGCTATAAATATAACGATGTTCACTTGCCGTTGTTCATCTTTTGAAAACCTTAAAAAGCTTATGTCCTTATTTATATTTGAATTATTTTTGCATTTAGGTGCTGGGCACTATCGGCTGCCTTTTCTCTTACTACTGCTCATTATAAGAGCAGTAAAGCTTTAACAGTCAACAAATATTGTAACTTGTTCGGGTATATAATATAACTGTTAGGTAGAACATAAGCTCAGCAGCTAAATCACACAATTAATAACCTTAAACTGTGTATTATGAGGTGCGTAACTTCAACATTACCGCTGTTTACTCCGTCCCAATATGGCAGAAATCGCGCATGCGCACTGAGTTTTGGCGTACGGATTTCAGTCGAGTTTCCTTCCTGTATACTCTCTATTCTGCGGTATTGCACTATGTTCCTGTCTTCACTGACCGCTCTAAACCGTGCCTTGCTACACCAGCGACCTCCCCTAACAACTGCATTCTTTTTTCAGACAGATAGTATATATATACACGCGCAACCTCGGTTACTGCTTACACTACACTTTACACCAAATTATCCTGTGTTTCTTCTATTCCTAATATTTCTCCCTCATCATCTTCTTCTTCTTCTTCTACTGCTGAATTGCTGTAACTTTTGTTAACTAAGCATATTTCGTTAAAACTGGCAATGGCATAAACTCATAACGCAAAACATTGTAGTCAAATGTACACTGTATACTCTCAAAACGTAATCATAAGCAAGTAGAGCCGTTTTTATTATAACAAACTATTTGCTGACCTGATTATCAAGGGTAGGCTAGCTCACTGTATCTTCGCTAAGGGACATTCGTCTAGCAGGAATGAGCAGGCTATAACACTCACATTACTTGAATAATCTAACGCGTTCATTATTATTTTGCGTTTCTTTTTAGTGTACCAACATTTCATCTCTTCCAAGCTTCTCCTTCTATAACTACAAATATTTATGTAAAATACAAAATAAATAGCCTACATTAACCCTTCCTATTGTTCCACATACTATAAACACTTCCTTACAAACTTATGTTAAGTTTTACCGAAGCACGTTATCTGCTTGCTGCATGGCAACTGTGAGCTGGTTGGATAAATGACTATTGTTATAGGCAATGAGTATCTATGCAGAATATATTACAAGGTAGTTGTAAGAGCTTTCTCCAGCCCTGGCCAACATTTTCTATTGTTTTATCTCCGTTGTAAACTCAATAACAAAAAAGTGTCCCGTTGCCTGACTTTTTTACTGCATAGGTAAACTTTGATTTAAAAATCATAACGCTCATATTGTTAAAGATAGAGAATTCAAACTATAATATTTTTCAAATTGGAAGAGTTGTACGCTGCAGCGATTG
Organism: Hymenopus coronatus; assembly: GCA_030762935.1. Lineage (NCBI taxonomy): Eukaryota > Metazoa > Arthropoda > Insecta > Mantodea > Hymenopodidae > Hymenopus > Hymenopus coronatus. The sequence goes on from CM060895.1 coordinate 110,744,493, forward strand.
AGATGTGTTATCGTGCTGTGCGTTACCAGGTCGCCACCCCCACTCTTTTCATATTTTCCTCTCACTCGCACACTGAGCATGCAAATCTGCCTGGCGACATAATGTTTATTTACATGTATTATGAAAACTGTTTGAGCGAAACAGTTACTGTGGTTTTTACGGTTCTGCTATGAACAGTACTCCCTACCTCCTTCGTGAATTATTTTTTGCAAAATGTTAATATCTTGTCTTAGCGCAAGTAGTATTTATGAAAAATGAAATAACTTGGCGCGTTACTCCCCAGTTAAGCGGGAATGCACTATGCCAACACAGCAGCACTCCGATTGGCTGCCTAGTGGCGCTCAAAAACAAACCTCATCCCATTTGAAAGTCACTGTAGTCATGCATCAGTATTCTAGCTTGTATCAGGCGTGCTATTAACACTATCTCTTTGGTTCAGATCCCAAAACATCAAGCATTTCCAACATTAAAGTTATAAATAACCGTCAAAACAACGAAAAGCCTAAAATTCTACACTTCTTTGTTCTTCTTTCTCGGATTACGCTTCTCTTTTGTTTTACTTAAACCCAGAGAACCTAACAAACAAATGACTTGGATCAGTAGCCTGTCGAGAAGTAACCAAACTCTGGATCAGCCCTATACCTGATATAGTGGCGAAAAATGATGTGAAATGGAGTGACGAAAGGGATTTTTTTGCTGGTAGTGTTTCACGCCCACTAAACTGCAATGGCACCGCAGGCGATGACACTGATGATACATGAACATGTAGCCCCGGTGGAATGTGATGGCGGGGGAAACCGGTCGCTTGGGATCGAACCCGGGCCGTCTAGGTGAGAGCCGAATGGTCTGACCACTCGACCACGGCGCGGCCGATGCAAGGGATGATAGGAAAATTCGCGGTTAATCAACCCAGTATTCGCCTTGCGACTGAAGAAATCGCGAAAAAGTGTTCCATCAGATTGGTCAGCTGGGAACTTCCGAAAACAGACATTACCGCCTGAGCTATTTCTTCCAGTTCTATTCTAAACAAAGGAACACAATAGGCAAAATTTGTAGCCCGCAATCGGGAGGTCTTCGTTTTTTTTTTTTTTTGTTTTCTTTTGTTTTGCTTTTTAGTTTCCTCAGACTCCAAGGTAAATACCAGAATGGATATTTACCGACTCTCCACTCCTTTGGGTATCCTTGTTGAGGAGTAAAGTAGTATTATGTATAAGGCAGGAGGCCTAGAAGGCTTGTTATATTCTTGAGTATGGATGTACCATCTGAGAACAAATGTGGATAAGCAAACGGAATTGAGTTTTTATTTATGGACGCTCTTTAGCTGCTATAGTCCTCAGAGTTCTATTTTATATTGTGCGTGAAATAACTCTTAATTTTACTCAGAGATCTATTTATCAGGCTTGAGGTTCTCTACCACCGGCATTACTTCCCTTCCGAAGGAAGCTATGCTAAGGATTTTGACGCCTGAAAAAAACCATTGCCCTCCACCGGGTAGGAGGGTTTTACGTTTAGACCATGGAGGACGACTGGAATACACCCTTGCACCGTCCGTTGGCGCAAAGCAAAAGTGGTGTGGACACGCGGAAAAGAAGATAAGGCTATTGTCCATATACAGATAAAAGGAATGTCACAAACCCAGCAGTCACAATATGACCAAATATCTAAAGCAACGTTAGATAAATAGAATTAAAAGAATCTTGTGTTCCACGCACATGACTTGCTCTACATTAATGTAACAAGTTATTGTTAAAAATCATATTATTCTATCTACTTTATGGTATCGAGATAAATATTAACAGAAAGTGCTTCTTTGTAAGTAGAAGGAAAATAAGAGAATACACACGGCTAAAGCGAGTCACCTCTTTTAAAAGTCAGTTGCCATGTGGGTGAAATCCGTTGCTATGCAGGGCCAGGAGTTTACAACTTTCCGTGTGAAAAAGTTATAAGTATTTTAAATCTGAAACAAATAACAGGGAAAATCTCAACATGGGCAAGTCAACGAAAAAATCTTATATAACATAAATTGTGCGTTTTAACGTGATCTACATGCTTTGTGTAATAATTTTTTATTCTCTCTTACGGTTTATCAGTTACGCAAAATTTATTCAGAAAAAGAGGTCTTAGAGATTATTCCCCAGAAATTCAATATATACATTTTATTTACCATATAAATATCTTTAATATACAGAATTTTAATCAAAATCGTTAGTAATTTTTGAGAAAGTCTATATTTTCAATTTATTTCCATGTAAAGGGTAGTTTGGGGAGAGGGGGTTTTCATAAAATTTTCGTATAGCATCCTTGAGACATGCTGATCTTAAATTATTAAGTTTGGTATTTAACGACAGACAAACGGATATGCACATGTACATTTTTCAATAATTTCACTACCTATGTACTGAGTACGACGTAGAGAGAGTAAAAAGGATAGAAGTTTTCACACATACGTTTAAACAATTCTTAAACTGAATTACATTAACTCAATTTATTGCTGCAGAAATAATACATAAAATGCAAATGTTTATAACTAGTTCAGAACAGAAATGTTTAATTCTTTAAAAACGCTGAGGTGATACAAGGTTTTGACCAATGGAGTATAGAATATGGCAACCGTAAACATTGTGGAGGTGAATGTTCGGAAGCAAAAGTAAGCGTCCCCATTAAGGAGCCTGTCGGAGAGCAGTATTCGGCAAGAACAGCACTATGCACTCAGCGGTGCGCGGCAGGAACTCTGTGCGACAACAATGTGTGTACAATTGTATGGCTTAACCTATTTCTGTTTTGTTTCCTTCAAGGCAGCTCAGATCGATGCAGGTTGGCAGGGCTTTTGGAACTGAGGTTGGCGAAACTTTACTCAAATGTCAAAGTAGTAAATAAAGATTACTCACATGGAAAAAGCACGTTTGAGACCTTAAACTTGGTTGCTATGGCAACTGGACTGGACGTTTAACACATGTCATGTGTAAATTTTCGACAAAAGCAGAAGAGAAAGGGAAAAGTCTGCTACATGGCGTGAAGTGAACCTTGAATTCCAACGCTAGAAGTTTAAGTGCGCTTAACTGCTAAGTTATTAGCGCCCTCAAATAGCGCCCCCATTTGTCTTGGAAACATAAAATTAACTACAAATAAAATCATTGCTAAAGTTAGATATAAAATTCGGTGTAAAAAAATCTATCCATGAAAAAAATCGAAGAAATAAACTAAAAAATAGAACCTAAAATGGAACGAAAAATGATGTGAGCAGAAAGGTGTAAATCCGCTCAAATTTCCTTTCCCACGAATGGTTTTCTCTATGAGATATTAAAATGCAGATTAACTTCATTGCTTAATGATGTAAAAATTTCCAAATTTTGGAATAGTTATTACAACACCTAAATGCTTCTATAGTCTGTCAAATTCTTTTTATAGAACAAAACTATCATTGTAAAAATAAAACTTATTTATTATAAATATATTCCAAGATAATAACTACCTCAATAACATCCTAAGCGTTATGCTCTCTAAAGGTATTTGAATAAATCATAAACATTACTATTCCATTTTGTAAATATTCCCATAGGTGTATAGAAAAATCAATATCAAAATTGCTAAAAATAATTAATAAACTTTTATTGAAGTAAAAAAAAAATCATTTGAAACTAATTTAGTTACGTATATAAATAGAACTGTTGGAACATCTTGAAAGGCAATCAAATCTTCTGGCTGAATACAAGATAATTGGCAAAAAATAATAATTAATAACATTTTATGGAGTAAAATATTTCATTTGAAACTAATCTATATAAATATAACTTTTGGAAGATAATCAAATATCCTGGCTCAATACAAGGTAATTGGTAAACATAATAATTAATAACAGTTTATGGAATAAAACTATTTCATTTGAAGCTAATCTAGTGTCGTATATAAATAGAACTGTTGGAACACTTTGTGAGACAATCAAATCTGCTGGCTAAATACAAGGTAATTGGTAAAAAATAATAATTAACAACATGTTATTAGAGTAAAAAGTATTTCGTTTAAGCTAATTTAGTTACATGTATAAATAAATCTATGGGAACACCTTGTAAGACAATCAAGTCTGCTGGCTGAACATGGTTCACCATACCACAATTATCTGTAGTGCACCTAACTGTTGCTCTTGCACCATAAAATCTGGAAATAAAACAAATATAAGTTACAGCGACAAGAAATATTGAGGTGAATGCATTTGTGTAACAAGAAAACATTGAACTTCTGTGACAGACAGTCTGATGACCGCATGAGTAGCAAAACTAACACGGGATTAGCATTTAATTAATAATAGGTATCAGCAGCATATGCTCTCTGCTAAGTGTACGTCTTGTTTACACAAGGTATAAACGATGATAGGATATGAAACACCACCGCAATGTCAAGAGCATGCTGTTCGTTTTATTTTCTGATTACATCCAAAAATGAACGTTTAACATCAACAAGGTATGCATTAACTTTGCAGTCTCTTTTGCAACAAGTGTCTGTTATTGCGGTTACGTTGCAGAGATCGTCCGGACTTCTGTTTCACAATACATTTCGGATAAGTTGTCTCCGTGGTCGAGTGATCACTGAGTTGATTTCTTACCTGGAGGTACCGGGTACGATTCCCGGCCGGTGAGTGGGAACTTTTCTTTAATCAGTATAATTACATACCCTATATAGAGACTGATATTGAAAATGCGTATGAAAAATCTGATGTGTTCCATTCACATGACTTTCTCTATATCTCTGTAAATTGTTATTGTTAATAAGCTTATCTTTTATTTATTTCATGCTAATCGAGAAAAATTAACAGAAATAGTCTTATTTCTTGCTTTATTGTAAGTAGAAGCGAAATAAGGGAGTACTATAGGTTAAAGTGAAAGCCAGAATATGGTTGCTATGTGACTGATGTTCCTTTGTGTGTATGGACAGGAGTTGATAAATTCCTGTATGAGAAAAATATGTTTTTCAAAGCTGAAACCAAGAAAAAGAAATATCTAAAAAACGATCAACTCCACGAAAAAAATGTACATAACATAAATTGTGTGTTTTAGCGTGCTGTACATTTTTGTGGGTTAAATTTTTGTCCATCTCTTACGGTTTAGTAGTTATGAAAAATTCATCCAGAATAAAGTAGTCTTCAGAGGCTATTCTCAGAAAATTCAAAATAAACATTTTATTTGTCAGGTAAATGCCTTTAATATACGATATTTAAATCAAAATCGCTAGAGCCATTTTTTAGAAAATCTAAATTTTCGAAAAAAGTTCCATGTAAAGGGTAGTTTGGGGTGGGGAGATTTTTCTCAAAATCTTCGTGTCGCATCCCTGGAAGATACTAAACTTAAATACCAAGTTTGGTATTTTACCGACTTTTCGTTTTTGAGCTATCGTGTTCACAGACACACGGACACACTGACACACGGACACACGGACTTTTTTCTGAAAATACTTTTTTTGGATACAAGGGACCCTAAAACATATATTTCCAGTGAAATCTCGGTATCGAATTTTTTGGTGGAGTGCAATACTTTCTCTGTGCACTATGTACATCGTGAGTATAGAGAAAGTAAAAAAACTTTAAAACTCAAAAAATAAAACACCAACATTTCAGTCAAAGATCTCAGATATGACCATAGTAGTTAAAGAGGTATACAGAAACGAACATAAATAATCTGATGTGCCCATTCATATGCTTTTCTGTACATTCTGCAAACGATTATTGTTGAAAAGCTCATTCTTCTATCTACTTCATGCTAATCGAAATAAACATTAGCAGGAATTGCTTCCTTGTAGGAGGGCAATAAGTGGGTTCGCTAGGCTAAAGCGATAATCATATATTTTAAAAGCTGTTTCCATGTGGTTGAAATTCATTTGTTTGCATGACCAGGATTTGTCAAAATTACCATATGAGAAGAGTTTTAATTATTTTAAAACAGATACTAAAAACAAGAAATATCTCGGAAATGGTAATTCCACGAAAAAATAAATGTATATAATATAAATTGTGTGTTTTAACGAGATCTACGGTTTTTGTGCAGTACGTTTTAGGATATCTGTTAAGGTTTACAAGCTATTCAAAATTTACATCTCATTTGTAAATATGTTTAATATACAGAATTTTAACGAACTCGTTAGTGCCATTTCTGAGAAAATCAAAATGTTCGAACAGTTTTCTTCATAAAGGGGTAATTTGGAAGATATAAACTTAAATACCAGGTTTCGTATTTTACCGACTTTTCGTTTTTGACTTATCTTGTTCATAGACTCAGACGCACACACGGCCCTCTTTCTAAAATGAGTTCTTTTGTACAGGGGACCTTAAAACATGTATTTCCGGTGAAATCTCGGCATCATTCTCTACGCATGTACCATGTACTATTTAGAGAAAGTAAAACTTTTGGATAGAAGGAAATAATACTTCACACCGTTGTCGCTGTTTGTTGTTACAAACATCTCTCTCTGTACTGACTTTTCTGAACATGAAATAGTATATTCGATCTTATTGACGTTAAGCATCTGATTTTGAAACCTGTTTTCGATTTCTTCTCTTTATTTCTGCTGATCCATTAATTTGGTTTGTATACATTCATGATACATAACCAGAACTGTTAGGATCTCTTGTGGGTGTTTCGCCAGTATATATGACTAAAAACCCGCGCATTCTTTATAGGATTTCATAGTTTATTAAAATGTGTATATCGTGTTATTGCTACTATCCAAACAGTTCTCATAATTAAAGGCTACCTATTACTCGGAAATACGAAAAAGTTGAAATCAGGAGCATAGTTTCTATATGTGTTGGGACATACAACCACATAGCAGTTTGGTCTGCTTCTTGTGTAATGTTACTGCATAAATTCGAGCTTACACTTTCTATCAGACAATGACAAACCGATTCTTACAGTGCCATGCGCGTCACATGCATTGTTTAAGCGATTGTCCGCCAGAGTGCAGCAATTAGAATTATAAGATCTGTCACAAAGGCTACAACACACTAAAGATACCAAGTGGAAGGTTATAAATGAAAGGCTTAAATCTTTTCAGTAAAACCATACAAGCACCATGGGTTATAACTATATGTTCTTCTATGTAATACATTTCTTATTAAAACGGAATGACAAAACTATCAGAATGAATCAGAGCCGAAACTAGGATTCCTTTAGGGGGGACTAAAATATTTTGAAATACACCTTACCGGCGAGTAAAAATCAGCTAGTAAGAGAGCATTTTAATTTATAAGTTTTGAAGTATGCTTGGTAATTATTTGTTATTTCACACAAGCAAAAAGGAAGAATCAGACTAAAAAATGCCTTAGGCTGAGAATTTTTCAGTGTGTTCCTATAAATGATTCACGAGTTATTATTTGTATATAACATTTAATTTAAATATTGTACTAAATAAGCATACGTTTAAACGCAATATTTAAGTATTTTTACTTTCTTCAATAAGTAAAGAAGGTATTGATTCTACCAAAAAATTTACTCAAATTTCATTAGAAATATACGTTTCAGAGTCTCATGTATCCGAAAAATTTTTTTTTTAGAAAAAAGCCCGTGTATATATGTGTGTGGTGTGTGATCGTGTGTCTGTGAATGCAATAACTCAAAAAGGATAATTCAATAAACTGCCAAGTTTGGTATTTAAGTTTAGTATCTTCCAGGGATGTGGCACTAAGATTTTGAGGAAAATACCTCCATCCTAAACTACCCTTTACACGAAAACGTTTTGGAAAACTTTGATTTTCTGAAAAATGGCACTAACGATTTTGATTAAAACACAGTATATTAAAAATATTTTCACGACAAACAAAATGTATAGCATTAATTTTCTGGGAATAGTCTCTGAAGACATCTTCATTCTGGATGAATTTTGTATAACTGGTAAAACGTAAGAGATAAAAACTTACCACACAAATTTGTAATAGATCTTGTTAAAATACACATGCACATTTTTTTCGTGAAGCCAACTATTTCCGAGATATTCCTTTTTGGTTTCAGTTTTAAAATACTTAAACTATTCTCGTGCGGGAATTTGTTAAATCCTGGACATGCAGAGAGACAATTTCAATCACATAGGAACTAGCTTTTAAAAGATTTACTATCGCTTTAGCCTGGTGTATTGCCTTATTTCCTTTCGACTACAAGGAAGCAAATAATAATACCAATTTGCTAAAGTTTATCTCGATTAGCATGAAACCGAGAAAGGAATAAGCTTTTTAACAATAATTTTAGAGTTGTAGAGAAAGTCATATGAATGGAACACATAAGATTTTTACTTTCTCTATACTCACTATGTACATAGTGTATAGAGAATGTATTGTACTCCACCAAAAAATTCGATACCGAGATTTCACCGGAAATATATGTTTTATGGTCCCCTGTATCCAGAATAAGTATTTTCAGAAAAAGGTCCGTGTGTGTCCGTGTGTCCGTGTGTCTGTGAACACGATAACTCAAAAACGAAAAGTCGGTAAAATACCAAACTTGGTATTTAAGTTTAATATCTTCCAGGGATGCGACACGAAGATTTTAAGAAAAATCCCCCCACTCCAAACTACCCTTTACGTGGAACTTTTTTCGAAAATTATGATTTTCTAAAAAATGGCTCAAACGATTTTGATTTAAATACCGTATATTAAAGTTATTTACCTGACAAATAAAATGTATATTTTGAATTTTCTGAAAATAGCCTCTGAAGACTACTTTATTCTGGATGAATTTTTCATAACTACTAAACCGTAAGGGATGGACAAAAACTTAGCCCACAAAAATGTAGAGCACGCTAAAACACAATTTATGTTACATACATTTTTTTCCTGGAGTTGATCGTTTTTGAGATATTCCTTTCTCTTGGTTTCAGCTTTGAAAAATTTATACTTTTTCTCATACAGGAATTTGTCAACTCCTGTGCATACAAACAAAGGAACATCAGTCACATAGCAACCAGCTTTTGGCTTTCACTTTAATCTATGGTACTCCCTTATTTCGCTTCTACTTGCAATAAAGCAAGAAATAAGACTATTTCTCTAATTTTTCTCGATTAACATGAAATAAATAAAAGATAAGCTTATTAACAAGAATAATTTACAGAGATATAGAGAAAGCCATGTGAATGGAACACATCAGATTTTTATTACTCAGTTCTACTGATATGCTATTGTACCTCACTATAATGAAAGTTTGAACCCTATTCAGGGGTTATTATTGTAAATGTAAAGCATACTCGATTAAATTATTTCTTTTTTAATTCGTGGAACGTGTTTTAAGATACGATAAATCTACTTATTGACTATGTGCGAATGCCAAATAATAGGGTGAATTTTGAATTTTCCACTACAAAAGAATGTGTATGGGTTTTCTATAATTATCGCTAATATTCTATAATTCTATATAAACGTTTAGACACAACACAGTAGAAACATTATACACCGCAGTGGCGTAACTAGAGGAGGTTTGGGGGTCCGAAGACCCCCTTACTAAAAGAAATGTCTCAGAATTAGTAACATCTCTTTTAGTTCCAGTGCTGCACTTAAATTATGAATATAAAAGTATAATTATTATAACTCAGGATTAATTCATATCCATAATTTGATATTATAGAAGCTATTTGAGTAATGGATTGCTATAACACATAATCAACTCCTTAATGTTTTTCTGGCTACGCTACGGTACTCAATGACATACAGTAGGCTATGTAGAAACCCATATAATTCCTCTCATTTGAAGGAGAGAATTAGAGTTATAATCACATCTTACTACACAAAAATGTGACAGGCGTTTTGCAAGAATGCTGTCTGAAGCACACTCATTGTCGTGCAGAGGGAAAAATGGAGCTGTCATTATGTACTTTTCGAGGCACGATTTATTATAATTTCAAAAAGAAAATAATTATACACAGATAACTTTAACGTGGATACCTTTACGTCAAGGTATATATGGTAACGAAAAAGCAGATGAAGCAGCAAAGGAAGCAACAAGACAACCACCGACTTCTCCTTTATCCCTGCCCCACATAAAAATGGTATGCTGTATATTAAAAATCTGATGTGTTACACCCACATGTCTTTCTCTAGCTGTTCTACAAACTTCATACATAAGATTCTTCTTCTTTCTGCATCTTGCTAATCGTGGTACTCATTAGCACAATGTTCTTATTATTTAGTTCCGTATAAGTAGGAAGAAAATAAGGGAATACACTAGGCTAAACCAATAGTCAAATGTTTTAAAAGCTGTCGTTATGCGATTGTCATTACAAATTGATTCTTTTCTTGGCCAGGAGTAGAAAAAAAGAAGAACGGACATTCCCGTCTAGGAAGAGTAGTACTTCACAACTGAAATAAATAACAGTGAATACCTCGAAGCTCCACGAGAAAAATGTATATGATATAACTTGTGTATTTTAACAAGACCTAACTTTTTTGTATAGTAAGTTTTTGTCTATCTCTTACGGTTTACTAGTTATGCCATATTAAGCAAAATTCATCCAGAATAAACAGGTCTTTAGAAGTTATTCCCAGAAAATTCAAGTTATACATTTTATTTGTAAATATATTTAATATGTGATATTTTAATCAAAATCGTTAGAGCCATTTTTAAAAAAAATACAATTTTCGAAAAAAGTTCCATAAAAAGGGTAGTTTGGGATGGGGGGGATTTTTCTCAAAATCTTCGTGTCGCATCCCTGGAAGATACTAAACTTAAACACCAAGTTTGGTATTTTATCTACTTTTCCTTTTTGAGTTCACAGACACACGGACACACGGACCTTCTTCTGAAAACGCTTTTTTTTTGGCTACAGGGGGTCCTAAAACATGTATTTCCGGCGAAATCTCGATATCGAATTTTTGGGTGGAATACAATACTTCTCTATCCCTATGTACATTGTACATATGGAGCTAGAGAAAGTAAAAATCTGATGTGTTCCATTCACATGACTTTCTCTACATCTCTGCAACAAATTATTGTTAAAAAGGTTATGCTTCTATTTACTTCATTTTAAACGAGAAAAAAAAAAAAAAAAAGCAGAAATAGTCTTATTACTTGCTACCTTATAAGTAGAAGGGAAATAAGGGAGTATTATAAGCCAAACTGATATTCAAAAGCTGGTTGTTAGGTGACTGAAGTTCCTTTGTTTGTATGTACAGGAGTTGACAAATTCCTGTATGAGAAAAGTGTTTCTCATAGCTGAAACCAAAAACAAGGAATATGTCAAAAACGATCAACTCCACGAAAAAAATGTATATGACATAAATTGTGTGTTTTAATGTGCTTTGCATTTTTTGTGTGTTAAGATTTTGCCCATCTCTTACGGTTTAGCAGTTATGCAAAATTCCGTAAAATTCATCCTGAATAAAGTAGTCTTCAGAGGCTATTCCCAGAAAATGTAAGATATACATTTTATTTGTCAGGGAAATATCTTTAATATTTGACATTTTAATCAAAATCGTTAGAGCCATTTTTGAAAATCAAAATTTTCGAAAAAAAGTTCAGGAGAATCTTCGTGTCGCATCCTTTGAAGATAACTAACTTAAATACCAAGTTTAGTATTTAAAGTCTTTTCGTTTTTGAGCTATCCTGTCCACAGACACACAGACACACACATGGACTTTTTGTAAAAATGCTTATTTTTTTTGGATTCAGGGGGACCCAAAACATGTATTTCCGGTGAAATCTCGGTATCGAATTTTTGGGTGGAATGCAATACCTTCTCTACACACTATGTACATAGTACGTGTAGAAAAAGTAAAATAAAGTCTCAGCTGTCATCAACTGTTACTCACAAGACTAAGAACTGGTCACACTAAATTAAAACATGATTATCTATTTACCAGACAGGATCCTCCGTTTTGTGAACATAGGTAACAAAAGACTGACAGTGAAGCACATTACTACAGAATGTGGTTACTACTACAACTACAGGATCAAAAATAAAATTCTCACTGATCTACAGGCAGCAGTAGATGAACCGACCAATTTACTATCACTGTTTGTACTCTTAAATTATTTTAAATTAACTAGTTTTAGTAAACCTTTGTGAAATCTGTAAATATGTTTGAAATAGTGTAATAATGTTAATTTTGTCACTACAAGACCTGTGCTGCCAGGCGACATTAAATAAAGAATACAATTAAAAAAAATCTGATGTGTACCATTCACATGACTTTCTCCATATCCCTGCAACAAATAATTCTTAAAAAGCTTATACTTTTATTTACTTTATGCTAATCCGAAAAAAATAGCAGAAATAGTCTAATTACTCGCTTCCTTGTAAGTAGAAGCGACATAAGGGACAACTGTAGTTAAAGTGATAGTCAAAAGCTGGTTGCTATGTCAATGAAGTTCCTTTGTCTATATGGATAGCAGTTGACAAGTTCCTGTATGAGAAAAGTATACGTTTTTCATAGCAGAAACCAAAAATAAGGAATGTCACAAAAAAGACGAACTCCACGAAAAATTTTGTGTTTTAATGTGCTCTACATTTTTTGTGCAGTAAGTTTTTGTCCATCTCTTACGGTTTAGCAGTTATTCAAAATTTAGTAAAATTCATCCATAATAAACTACTCTTCAGAGGCTATTCCCAGAAAATTCAAGATATACATTTTATTTGTCAGGTAAATATGTTTAATAAACGAAATTTTAATCAAAATCGTTGGAGCCATTTTTGAGAAAATCAAAATTTTCGAAAAAAGTTCCATGTAAAGGGTAGTTGGGGGTGGGGGGATTTTTCTCAAAATCTTCGTGTCACATCCCTGGAAGATACTAAACTTAAATACCAAGTTTGGTATTTTACCGACTTTTCGTTTTTGAGTTATCGTGTTCACAGACACACGGACACACGGACACACACACATACACACGGACCTTTTTTTGAAAATGCTTTTTTTTTGATATTGGGGACCCTAAAACATATATTTCCGATGAAATCTCGGTATCGAATTTTTTGGTGGAGTGCAATACTTTCTCTATACACTATGTACATAGTGCGTATGGAGAAAGTAAAAAGGAAATCACGGCAGAGCAGAGTAACCATCTTTGGTGGACGGTTTTCAAGACTCTGCACCGTCCAGATTCATACTGGAAATGACTTCAAGGGTTCCAAATAGGTCGATTTCATATTATTAATTTGAAATCATTGATTAAATCCTTTTCTTCTTTAAAACAAAATACAAAATTTGAGCACCAAAAATTCTCTTCAACCTAAATCAATATATTTAATTGAATCTTAGTCAATTACGAGGCTTTTGTCTAACTCCTTGGATGAGGTGAATTCTGTTTTTTATTTATTAATTTGAATTTAGATTTTAAGTGTAAAGACTTAAATGTTATTAAGAGACGAGAAGACCCTATAAGTTTTATAGATGTATAAATTATTTGAGTTAGTATAATTCCTGGAAGCGACATCACGCAGGTTGTCCTAGCACATCGGTAACACCAGAAACAATATTGCAATTGCGCGCAAGTTTTTAACGAACATTCTCAAACCCGATTTGTTGACATTTAGAGTTCCTTTAACATTGGCAGTGAATGCTGCCTTACATGAGCATCTTAAAGTCATCAAGGGGTGGATTGGCCACTGCTTTGTTAACAGAGGATCAGAAAGAAGTTCTCGTGGAATGTCGCCATTTCATACTGGAACAATTCAACAATAGGGGAAGCACGGACGTCTACAATATAACAAAAAATAAATAAATAAATAATTAAATAAATAAAAAATAAATAAAATGACGGAGCGGGATACCCAGGCGGTAACATCTGCGGCCCCATTTGGAAGGTCCTGAGTTCAAATCTCATGTGCTGATCAATTTGACTCGGTTTTTCTGGTGGTTTCCTCAGTCGGATTGGATATTTAATTACCTTGACCTAAAAGAAAGTTCCACCTTCAGTCTAAAACAATAGCCAAGCTACAAACGGATGGTGATTGTGATTGCGCTACCATCTATCCACAGATTGTGTAAGCAGTAGACTGGACCACACCCCTAACTCCATCTGCCTGTCGTGGAGCTACATAGCCCGTTCCAGTTCAGGCTACCGCTGACGGTGGTTTCGCTAATGTTGCTGCTGTCTAACGAATATTGGTTACTAAGGGGCCGCGGGGAGTTGCGTGGATCGAGCGCATGGCACAGTCCGTCACAGTCCATGCTATAAACAGCGCGCAATTATGTTGACTTTCCATTTATCTCATTAACACTACACAATAGTTTTCGGAAGTATTATAGCTCACCTACTGTAATGTCATCGTATGGGGCATCGTATACTTCGTTTAACACCTCACTGTGCTCAAGCACTCTTTCAATGCACACTGATTATCCATAGCGCCTGTCCAGTGTATGACGTAATAGGCAGTGCCAGCGTTCGCTGCCGGTAACATGTGGTGGGACGGGTAGTAAATGGTAAGAATGATGTGTATGGTGCTGAAATAAAGTGGCAATTGGTAGTGTGGTGTTTATCAGGAGGACGGCCCTCCAGCGTAGGAAGGTGACCTCCTTCTTCCCAAAACCCGGTCATTCAGGATTCCCAAAAAGCAATTACTGCAGAATGGAATGTGAATACATGTCTGTCATCAGTCATTGCAGCATGGAAAAACAAGCATCCAAGATCGATGACGGCTCACCTGATGCTTCACCATGACAATCTTTCTGGACACACAGTAGTCAGAGCACTCGATTTCTTGGCTGATCAGAATGTCAAGATTCCTTCCTAACCCCACCTTCCCATTATTCTCCAGCTTTGGAACCATGTGACTTTTATCCTTTTGCCCAAAACAAAAGAAAAGCTCCGTGGTCACCATTTTTTATCACAGAAGAGGCCCTTTGGGATTATGTAGAAGCCGTGAAGGAAAGCCCCAATCAATCTAGGCTTTACGTACAAAATGTGTTGCAATTTTTTATTTTCTAAAATGGTAAATATTGTGATGAAAATAATATATGGTTCAGTACTTTGCGTGAGAATTTAAATGTATATTTGAGTTTTCTGTGAATACCAGTTAATTTCTGTTCGTTAAGAATTAAGTTTTTACAATCCGTATGTGCATATCTCTATGTGTGTCCGTGAGTGTGTGTGTGGTGAACACGGTAACTCAAAAACGATAAATCGGTGAACTATCAAACTTTGTATTTCCAGGGATGCGATACGAGGATTTTGAGGAAAATCCCGCCGCTCCAAACTACCCTTTAAATGGGAAAAAAAAAAAATCGAAAATATTGATTTTCTCAAAAATGGATCTAACGATCTTGATTAAAACACGTATATACAAAAGATGTTTACATTCAAATAAAAAGTATGTCTGGAATTTTCTGGGAATAGCCTCTGAAGATTTCTTCATTCTGAATGACTATGCATAACTGGTAAAGAGATAGACAAAGACTTAGTGTACAAAAAATGTATTTCTCGTTAAAGCACACCATTGATGAGATATATTTTTGGAGTTGACTATTTACGAGATATGCCTTGTTATTGGTTTCAATTGTAATATACTTAAACTTTTCTTATACGGGAATTTTCAAACTCGTGCAAAGAAATGAATTTCAAACACATAGTAAGAAACTTATAACTATCGCTTTAGCCTAGTGTATTCACTATTTCCCTTCTACTTACAAGGAAGCAAATAATAAAACAATTTTTGCTAATGTTATCTCGATTAGCATGAAGTAGTTTAAAGAGTAATTTGTTACAGAGATGCAGCAAAGCCATGTGAATGTACATCAGATTTTTAATAAACGGATTCCTAGTATGTCTACGTATATAAAATTGATTACCGGAAACACCTGCTTCTAGTTTTCATGTGAGGTATAGAGGTTACCGAAGTTTTGAGTAGCTATGTAGATAACGATAAAATAAAATTGCAATTTTAAGTTACGCCTCGCCGCTGCGACTGCAGGAGCCTCATGCACATCAAAGCAATTAACAGCTGGCTGTTCACTGTGCGTGACAAATTTCATTACAATCCCAGATCCATGAATATTAATTATTGGCAAACGAAACGGAAAGATTTGACAACAAAATTATTAAATAACGTCATCAACATTGCAACAGAATGGGCCGCGCTACAGAAAGGATCTTTAAATGTGGCTATAAATTTGAACAGCGTATGAAAATGCAACTTTAGTGAATTCCGCGCTCAGAGCATAAACGTTTAGAATAACCAGACAGTAAGCCAATTTAACTCTGTATTGGGCATAACTATATACTAGTAAAATCCACCGAAGCCTTTAATATGTGAGTTACTCTTTACCTTGAAAACACCAGAAAATAAAATACTTAAAGTGGGATAGCCATAAAAATTATAGAACTATTAGTTACAAAATATTGTTCTTATTTCATGTTAATCGAGACAAGAATTAGCAGAAATAATACACTAAAGCGATAATCAAATCTTTTAAAAGCTGTTGCTATGTGAAATAATTGAAATTAGATTATTTTTGTATGCCAGGATTAAAACAAAATGAATATGAAACAAAAGATGACTTCCGGTTTGAGAAAAATTTAAGTAGTTTAAATCTGAAACCAATAAGAAGAGATATTTCATAACAGATTATTTTATAAAAAAGTGTATGTAACATAAATTATGTGTTTTAACAGGATCTACATAATTGTGTGGCAAACTTTTTCTATTTCTTATGCAGTTTTGCAAACACTGTCTAAAATGAAGAGGTATTCAAAGGCTGTTGCCAGAAATTTCAAAATTTCATATGTCATAAAACTAGCTTAAACACATGATATTTTAATCAAACTCGTTGGTCATTTCAGATAAGATTAGAAATTTCGAAAAAAAATATAATATAAAGGGTAGATTAAGATGGAATTTTCTTGACAATTTTATTGTCCTATCCTTGATAGATGCTGGACTTAGATATCAAGTTTGGTATTTAACCGACTTTTCGTATTCACACACAGATCCATTTTTAAAAGTACTTTTTTGCATACCATTAAAAGTGCATTTCCAATGGAATCTCCGTATCATATTTTTTGGGTGGAGTGCAATATCTTCTCTACTTTACAATATATACTAAATAGAGAAAATAAAAACCTGATGTGTTACATTCACATGACTTTCCGCAACTCTATCTGTTTCTATACAAATTGTTCTTATGAAAGCTTGTTCCTCTCTCTCCTTAACCTTCTTAGAGATTAGCACATTACACATTTCGTTATAGATACAAAGAAAATAGGCAGAGTCAAATCTTTAATAACTAGACGCCATATGCTGTCCATAAAATTCCATGCAATCCTGAATTACAGGTCCTGACAACAAGTATTAGATAATTAAATCAATTAACAACGGATATCTTGGACAGACCTAACAACAAAAGTGTTATTTGGAATAAATTACATGCTTTAAACACATATACATTTTTGTAATAAGTTTATAATCAATCACTTATAATGCATAATCGGTTTTACAACAATATATAAAGATCCTTCCAAACAAAGTGGACTTCACAAGCTATTCTCAGAAAATTTAAGGCGTACATTACGTTTGTCAGAAAATGTATATCCTTTAAAACTTGATATTTTAAGCAAAATCTTTAAATCCGTTCCTTAGAAAATAAAAAAAAATATCTCTTATAAATGGCAGCTGGGGTTCGGGAATGTGCTCGTCCTGTCGCATCCTTGGAAGACGCTAAACGTAAATACTAAGTTGATACTTAACCGACTTTTTGTTTTTGAGTTAAGCTGTCCTCCCACTCCGATGAACGTTTTATATAAATGTTTTTTTCAATCAGGGATACTCAAAACATGTATTTAGAGAAATATTTATATCTAATTTTGGGTGGAATACAATACCTTCGCTGCCTATTATGTACGAACATAGTAATTATATTTTTATTTTACGTCGCTTTTAACAACTTGGTAATATTACGCACGTACTTGGTCGGACATACAGAGTGGTTGGCAGAGAAAGTAAACATGTGAAATCATTTGTCTATCGCTTTAGCCAAACCTTTATTTTCCTTCTAGCTACAAGGAAGTAAACATTTCCATTACGTTTATCACGAATAGCACAAGTAGATAGAAGGAAAATCTTTTGTAAGAATAGATATTTTGTTGTAGAAACGGTAGAGAAAGTCATGTGAATGGAACACATCATATTGTAAATCTATCGGGGCAACATAGTAGGCGTATGGCGGAGAAATTATCTGGAAAGCATTGTGTTCAAAGTGAAGAACATTAATATGAAATCGACGTTAATCATAAAACATAGACCAAAACAAGAGCACGAGTAAATGCCTCAAATAAACATTCAAACAAATCAATCGTTGTTGCATAGTGCCTCTAAGGTCCATTAATTTCTCATGAATAATATTTTGGTTTACATTGCGGGAATCATATTACGCATTGTTGGCAAATGCCTTTTTCCAGCGTTGATAGCCAACGGTTCCCGCCTAGAGCTTTCACAGAACTTTTATATCGAACGCCAAGCTTGGTATGCAACTTCTCCGACATTCAAGTCATACACCGTTGCGGAAGTACTAGGCAGATTCAATTCTAGTCTCAGCGGTTTGACAGATCGCATACAAACAGGTATAACGTATACAAACTACACAAAAGTCGCTCGCTGGACGGCGTACCGTGAGGTTGTTTGTGTAGAGCGAACGGAACCAGTCTTCACTGCGGTGAGTTGTTTGTTTGTTTGTTACGGCGTCTCTGCCGGTTGTGAAAGCGGGCAGACGTTCTACTTAATTGGGCACCTTCATTCTTCTTCCGAGAAGGTGGTAAAGCATTAAAATGGCCGTGTATAAACGGGTAAATACTATTAAAATTCAGTTTGACAACGCAGCAACGAGACCGTCTGCACTAGAAATACATCAATGGTTGGTAAATTTTCTGGCTTTAAAACCGGATCAAGTGGACACGCTTCAGCTCAATAGTCGTGAACGTGCTATTTATGTCAAGTTAGTTTCCACGTTGTTATATGATAAACTTATATCACGTTACACCGAAGAACAAAACTTTACATATGAATCTGGGGAAATCTCCAAAGTGAAAATGACGCCATGTGACCAGCAAATTGTTAATGTGCGGGTTTTCAACCTCCCACCGGAGGTGCCCAGCGCAGTTTTGTCACAAGAATTGTCTAAATACGGTAAGGTATTTGATATATGACGTGAGAAATGGCACTCTCATTATCTGCTTCCGGCTAACAATGGCGTGTGTACCGTGAAAATGGGTATTAAGTGCAATATACCGGCTACCTTGATTATTGATACTTATATGATATCTATTGCCTATACCGGACAGCAGCAAGCCTGTCATTTGTGCCGTGAGACGACGCATTTAAAAGCGGATTGTCCCTTTAGAGCTACTCGGTTGTCTCTGCAACCTAGAAATCGTCCGGCAACCTTCAGCGAGGCAGTGGGTGATCCGGCTACCATACTGGCCGATGAACAGCAGGGTGTTATGCACACGCCCGGGTCATCAATGGAGACCCAAGTGGAGGTAATGACTGTACAACGACAGTTGGATGAGGGAGAGGAGTTACCTATAGAGGGGGACAGCATGGTGATGCCGGAGACGCCGGAGATTGTTGATGATATCCAGCATGTACAGGGCACCGTACAACAGGATACTGACCGCAGGGCAAATGATAGTGACTTACCTGAAGCGTCTGAAGACGCGAGCCGCAACTTGGGTGCGCCGTCCAGAGTTTCTGTATCTGCTCGTGACCCTCGCCTCCAGTTCCAACCGCTAGACCGCCATATTGATGCCTGTTTGTTATCGTCTTCGCCAGCTGGTGGCGCGGGTGTGCAAGGATTTCTTCACGATCTTCCTGACGGTCGCGTAGTGAAGGCCAGTGATTCCGGTAAAAGGCCGGCTGAAGATGGCAATGACGCGGATGAGGACCTACGGCGTTACTACAAGCATACTAAGGACGATCCTCACGAAGGTGCGGACAATTAATGGTTGTACTACCCGGATTGAACTGACTCGTGCCCTAATTCCTGTTTGGTATCACGACATTGGTCCTGAGATTGTGAGTACCTTTCTTTGCCCTGCATGCCAGTTGGACTTCAAATTTGGGCGTCACTTAATGTGAATGGGTTGCGTCAACCAGTTAAACAACAGCTGCTTCGGGATTTTTTAAGTAGTAATGATGTTGATGTTTGCTTTCTTCAAGAGGCGAATGTTTATAATATGGACTTTTTATATGGATATGACTATGAGACTAATTTAGGCCCGGGTGGTACTGAGACGGCTATTGTATACCGCCAGGGATTGCCCCTACACGGCTTTGCCTATCATCCTTCAGGAAGGATCCTCTCCGCGGAGTATGATGGTGTTATCTTCGTGAATATCTATGCCCCGGCGGAAAGCAACAAGAGGATTTTCTTTCGACAGGAGCTTTTAACTCATATTCCTCGGAGTTCCCCATTCTTATTGGTTGGGGATTTTAACTGTGCGCTAGCAGCCAAGGACCAAAGAGGGGCCTTTAATGGTTGTATAGCATTGCAGCAGTTGCTGGACCAGTTTCAATTGGTGGATAGCTGGGAATTCAAGCACGGTAATGATGTGATGTACACCTTCGTACGGGGCCAGTCGGCCTCTCGACTGGACCGGATGTATGTTCTACCGGAGATGGCATCCCGGATACATCGTACAGAGATAGTGCCAGCAGCTTTTAGTGATCACAATGCACTGCTACATGCCGTTGTAGGTCGTGCGGAGATACGTCGTAGTGGTCCAGGGTTGTGGAATCTTAATTGCTCCTTACTTACAGATGCCGAGGTCCTGATAAAATTCCAAGAATGTTGGTCCAAACTGCAGAAGTCTTTTCAGCGCTCTCCCAATAAGGCAGCATGGTGGATCTATAAGGCGAAGCCAGCGATACGCTCCTTTTTTAAAGCAGCAGCGTGTCGTAGAGCGTTAGCTCGGAAAGAAACTTTGGATTTTTACCTTGCAGTGCTACAAGATTTACACCTGCGCCAACAACATGGGGAGGACGTACACTGTCAGCTCCGGGAAGTCAAGGCTCATATCCAGCACCGTAAAACGCAAGAGCTCCAGGGAACCTTAGCCAGAATACGTACAGCAGAAATGGTTTATGGTGAAAAAATGAGTTTCTTCTTCCTGGCAAAGGAGCGTAGGCAAGGTCGCAGAGCGTCTGTTACCAAATTGATAGATGATGGTCAAGAGGTTACGACCACGACAGGGATTCTTCGTGTGTTGCATTCTTATTACACCCAGCGCTTTGCCAGACCGATGGATAATGTGGATTCAATCCAGTCGTATATGTCCAAATATGTGCCAGTTGTGCAGGGAGGTTTACAACGGTCGCCTACTCCCATGCTGAAGCAGACGGAGTTACTCACTGCGATTCAGACAGCCAAACTTCATACAGCGCCCGGATCAAATGGGCTGCCGTATGAGTTCTATAAACATTGTTGGCGGTATATTAAGAAAGAACTTCTTCTAGTGTTTCAAGAAATCTGGAGGGATGAAAACCCGCCGCCTACATTTGGAGATGGGGTGGCTCTACAACTCCCAAAGCCCGCCACGCCCAGCCGGCCCGCAGATTATCGGCCCATCACCTTACTCAATTGTGACTACAAGCTGTTTGCAAAAATAATCGCCCGTAGGCTGCAAGTATGGCTAGTGCCCTTGCTTAGTGAGCAGCAGGCTGTGGTACGCGGAGGTGCGGCTATGCAACATACCGTGGCAGCTTTGCGAGTCTGTATTCTTCATTGTCGCCAAGAAACCCGCTCTGCTGCCCTGGTAAACCTGGACCTTGAGAAAGCATTTGATAATGTGGTTCACGAGGGTCTTTGGGCACGTTTGGAGTCATTGCAAGTGCCGGACAAGTTGTATCACCTCCTTCGGGCACTATATGACACTGCGTTATCAAGGATTCAATGCAATGGGTTTCTGACTGCCGCCATACCGGTCAATAGATCCGTCCGCCAAGGTTGTCCCCTATCAATGTTGTTATTTGCTGTGTACATCGATCCTTTGCTCCTACAGCTGCAATCTACAATAACGGGTCTGGAGGTCTATGGAAAGAAACTAGCCGTTAGGGCATATGCCGATTATCTTACGGTGATGGTTACCGACGAGCAGGATGTCTCGTATCTACGAAGCTGTTTGCAGAAATACGCCCAATGTGCGGGGATGACGTTTAATTTGAGGAAATCTGAAAGTCTTCCCATTGTGCCGCATCCTCCGGATACCACGGTGTTAGGAATACCCACTGTGCAACGCACAAAAATTCTTGGGATATACTTTAGTGGAGACGATGAAGACCTGCAGGACTATAATTGGACGTCATGCATTAATACTTTACGTGGTGTACTATACGGTCAAAAGTCGAGGATGCTGAACTTGATACAACGTGTGTGGTGCCTTTGCGTTGAGTCGTATATGGTACTTAGCACACGTGCTGCCTCCAACAAAACGGCACAGCCAAAGAATTGAGCAAATAATCGGATACGTCATATGGACAGGAAAATTATATCGCATTTCCCGTACTTAGTTACGTCTTCCAAAAGGCCAGGGTGGCTGGGGGTTGTTGGATGTGGCGATGCAATGTAAAGCACTTTCCTTAAAAACGATTCTGCAAGCACTGGATGGACAGGGTGATAGTGTAGAGGTGCAAGTACAACGGCATTATCAGTTGTTTTGGGAGCGGAGAGAAATCCATAAGATTCCTAAAATGTTACGTGATCTCCTACGTGACTTGAGCACACTACCTCCAGCAGAAGTGGCTAATGGCCGTTTTCGGACGGCTAAGGAAGTCTATACCTTTTTTCAACGGAGGGAACCTACTACTCCACATCTACAAGTGAAGTATCCACAATTACCCTGGAGGCAAATTTGGCGCGGCTTTGCTATACCAGAAATCAACACAGAATGGGTCTCGGTGGCATATGAGATTGTCAATGAAATCCTACCAACTGCAGCTAAATTACATAGACATCATCTGGCAATTCTTCCCGCGCCGGATTCGCTCGCACATCGACTCTTGGAATGCTCAGGTAAAGGACTGATATGGACATGGCTCTTGAGCCGATGTCGAGGTTGGACTGGTGACACCTGGCAGCCTTCAGCAACGGATATTTTGCACTTGAATTTTCCCTGGACGCGTCCTGCATTGTGGAGAGCTCTTATTTGGACAGTAATGGGTACCTATGCTTGGCTTAGTACCTTGGACACGCCAGCTGACGGTGTGGTTCCAGCTTTACGAAGTTTTTTGTATGCAGAGAGGTGGCGGATGATTCGAGACAACAGTATCAACGCCTTTAAACCCTGGATATACCAGATATGAGCACCTGATTGATTCTATATCGATCCGGAATGATCTTGGATGCAATATCATGCATTATTACTCTTTATACTGGCCTGTTGTGATGTAGAGCTCCTGCTTCTCCTGAAATAAATAAAGTTCCTAATTCCCAAAGGGGGCACCATGCCATTACAAACTAAATAAAAAAGAATAAATACAAAAAGAAATTTTAAAAAAATGCCAATTCTTCTCCTCCACAAGTGAAAATAATTTCAAAATTCCATTTATTCCTTGAATAACATAAAAAAAGCTAAATTGCACCTCTAGTTTCGGCATGTACTGTAAGTAGTTGGATAGAGGCAAAAAAAAAAAAAAATCTACTTGCCACGCAATCCGCAAAGTCAGCTAACACCACATAGTTTGTGACGAATCGGTAGGTAGAAACAGCAGATAATGAGTGCATTAACCTTTGCCGATTCTTAGATAAACAGTACTGAATTATATTCTGTTCAATTTAAAATGCAGAAAATTAATAAAAACAACAATGTGTACTTTTACATTGACATAGCATTGCATTTTTCAGCCTGGCTCCATCTATCCAACGTAATATATTGTTTATCTACTGTAACGCATGTTTTACTCCAATTGAAAATTACATATAAGTTTAACAAATATATAATAAAGCCATATTCAAGGACATTTCTAGTGTTACGCTTTCTTTTCTTCCTTCTTACTTTTTTTCTTTCCTATTCTTTAAATTTTTACCTGACGGCGTATCTTAAGCCTAGTTCATTCCTTGTCAGCAGCATTTTTGCAGGATTTGTTTAAAGTATTCTTTGTCTCTCTAAATGCGTTATTATATTGAAGATACGGCTTTTATATTTACATCTGTATATTTAAGACCATTTTTTTTTTAATTTTCTGCGCAACAGATTAAATATAAAGAAGAGTTCTCTGTTTTAAATTATCGTCTGACAGCTATGTAAACACAATTTAAATACAGATGAAGTTCTTAAAAAGCATAATTAATAAAATGGAAAATTTTAGAACAGGCCAGAACACATGCTGTATTATAATGTCTTCTTTCTAGTATTAAAATGATAGTTCTCTCTATGTTAATTCAACTGTTATTATTGTTTTAAGTGAATAATACTTTTTATGTTAATTGAATTGTAAGGAATACTACATTTAAAAACCTCATGTATTCCATGAACATGATTTTCTCTACATATTCTGCAACAAACTATTCTTACAAACGCTTGTTGTTCTCTCTACTTTATACCAATCAAAATGACATAATACTCAATCCTTCTAAATATAAAGAAAATAAGGGAACACACTAGGCTAAAGCGATAATAAAATGTTTTAGTCGCCATGTGGTATGATTGAAACTCCCTTCTGGATGAAACAAAGTGAATACAGCCTTCAGAATTAAGAAAAGTCTTTAAGCAATGTCAATTTTAAAACCAAAGCAAGGAATATCGCGGAAATAAAGAGTTCTGCAGAAGTTGCATATGACATAAATTGTTTGCTTTGATGATTTATACATTTATTCGTATAATAAAGATATTTACAGGATACGTAAAATGTATATCTTGAATTTTCTGAGAATAGCCTCTGAAGACATCTTTATTTTCGATAAATGTTGCGGAATTTTGCATTACTGGTAAACTGTAAGAGACAGACAAAAAGTTACTTGATAGAAAATGTAGAGCTCGTTAAAACACACAATTTATATTGTATACACTTTTTTGTGTTGACAGTTTTTGTGATATTCCTTGTTTTGGTTTTAGTATTAAGTTACTTATACTTTTCTTACGGGAATTTATCAATGTATGTCCATACAAACAAAGAAACATCAATAACATAGCAACCAGCTTTCAAAAGATGTAACCATCACTTTAGCCTAGTGTATTCCATTATTTCCCTTTCACTTACAAGAAAGTAAGTAATAAGACCATTTCGGCTAATTTTTTCTCGTATAGCATAAATTAAATAGAATTATTAACAATCATTTGAAGCAGAGATGTAGAGAAAGTCATGTGAATGGAACACGTCAGATTTTTTAAATGGAACCTTCCTTATTATGTTGTTTTATCACTCCTCATAAAAACTACACAACTTCGTATAAAACACACTTTGCAATTGCTTTTACACCAACATAAATAACAACGAAAATTGTGAATGGATGTGTACGAAGAACGAATGAGATATTGTACAATCTCAACTTAAAGATCCACCCTGTATACAGGATGTCTCAAAACACTTTGAATGAACATAGAGACAAATTTAAAGGCTCAAACTATACAGAAGACAAATATAATTAAAGAATTATATTTGCAAATTTCAAATAGAAGACTGTTATTGTTCTGACAAAGCTGATAACGCGAACCAATGGATTCGCCAACGTCACGAAACAGTTAATTTGGAATATCGCGATGTTGTCCTTCCAATGTCAATGCATCTTGTTGACGTTGTGAAAGATTCCATCTGCTTAAAATTATTATTTATTTCTGATGCGAGCAATGGTCCGGTGTTTGGAGGCGGTTTATCGAACTCCCGTCTTTGCGTAGCGTTTTCGATCTTCCAATACCATTTAAGGACAACTTTTCTCTCTTCAAAGTTAAGTTGATCTCCTGCCATTCTGTTCATTAGTTACATCTGAAAAAAATAAAGCCAGCAAGTTATGGGCAGCCTAAGTGTTATTACATTTTTGAGACACACGTTATGGACAATAAAAGTATTAGTACATTTTTTGAGATACGCGTTATGGGCAATCAACGTGTTAATCATTTGTGGAGGCACATGTTATGGGCAGCCAAAGTATTAGTGCATTTTTTGGGAAGACGTTTTAGGCAATCAGCTTTTAGTACGTTTTGAGACACACGTTATAGATAATCAAAGTGTTACTACATTTTTTAGACACGCGTTGTAGGCAATCAAAGAGTTAGTATATTTTGGTGACACACGCTATGGTCATTCAAAGTGTTAGTACATTTTTGAGACACACGCTATGGGCAATCAAAGTGTTAGTACATTTTTGAGACACACGCTATGGGCAATCAAAATGTTAGTACATTTTTGAGACACACGCTATGGGCAATCAAAATGTTAGTACATTTTTGCGACACACGCTATGGGCAATCAAAGTGTTAGTACATTTTTGAGACACACGCTATGGGCAATCAAAATGTTAGTACATTTTTGAGACACACGCTATGGGCAATCAAAGTGTTAGTACATTTTTGAGACACACGCTATGGGCAATCAAAATGTTAGTACATTTTTGAGACACACGCTATGGGCAATCAAAATGTTAGTACATTTTTGAGACACACGCTATGGGCAATCAAAGTGTTAGTACATTTTTGAGACACACGCTATGGGCAATCAAAATGTTAGTACATTTTTGAGACACACGCTATGGGCAATCAAAGTGTTAGTACATTTTTGAGACACACGCTATGGGCAATCAAAATGTTAGTACATTTTTGAGACACACGCTATGGGCAATCAAAATGTTAGTACATTTTTGAGACACACGCTATGGGCAATCAAAGTGTTAGTACATTTTTGAGACACACGCTATGGGCAATCAAAGAGTTAGTACAGTTTTGAGACACACGCTATGGTCAATCAAAGTGTTAGTACATTTTTGAGACACACGCTATGGGCAATCAAAGTGTTAGTACATTTTTGAGACACACGCTATGGGCAATCAAAATGTTAGTACATTTTTGAGACACACGCTATGGGCAATCAAAATGTTAGTACATTTTTAAGACACACGCTATGGGCAATCAAAGTGTTAGTACATTTTTGAGACACACGCTATGGGCAATCAAAATGTTAGTACATTTTTAAGACACACGCTATGGGCAATCAAAATGTTAGTACATTTTGAGACACACGCTATGGGCAATCAAAATGTTAGTATATTTTTGAGACACACGCTATGGGCAATCAAAATGTTAGTACATTTTTGAGACACACGCTATGGGCAATCAAAGTGTTAGCACCGTTTGAGACACACGCTATGGTCATTCAAAGTGTTAGTACATTTTTGAGACACACGCTATGGGCAATCAAAGAGTTAGCACCGTTTGAGACACACGCTATGGTCATTCAAAGTGTTAGTACATTTTTGAGACACACGCTATGGGCAATCAAAGTGTTAGCACCGTTTGAGACACACGCTATGGTCATTCAAAGTGTTAGTACATTTTTGAGACACACGCTATGGGCAATCAAAGTGTTAGCACCGTTTGAGACACACGTTATGGGCAATCAAAGTGTTAGCACCGTTTGAGACACACGTTATGGGCAATCAAAGTGTTAGCACCGTTTGAGACACACGTTATGGGCAATCAAAGAGTTAGTTCATTTTTGAGACACCAGCTATGGACAATCAAAGAGGTAGTACATTTTTGAGACACACGCTATGGACAATCAAAGTGTTAGTACATTTTTGAGACACACGCTATGTACAATCAAAGTGTTAGTACATTTTTGAGACACACGCTATGGACAATCAAAGTGTTAGTACATTTTTGAGACACACACTATGTACAATCAAAGTGTTAGTACATTTTTGAGACACACGCTATGGACAATCAAAGTGTTAGTACATTTTTGAGACACACGCTATGTACAATCAAAGTGTTAGTACATTTTTGAGACACACGCTATGGACAATCAAAGTGTTAGTACATTTTTGAGACACACGCTATGGACAATCAAAGTGTTAGTACATTTTTGAGACACACGCTATGGACAATCAAAATGTTAGCACCGTTTGAGACACACGCCATGGGTAATCAAAGAGTTAATACTTTTTGAGACACACACTAAAGGCAATCAAAGTGCTAATACTTTTTGAGACACGCGTTGTAGGCAATCAAAGAGTTAGTATATTTTAGAGACACACGCTATGGACAGTCATAATGTTAGTACAGTTTTTGAGATACAGCTATGGTTAGTCAAAGCGTTGGCACATTTTTTTGAGACACATGTTATGGATAATAAAAGCCTTAGTATACTTTTTGAGACACCTGTAGTTACTAAACTATCTACCAAAAATACTAAGGGCGAAATGAAACAAAGCAAGCGGCAAACACAATATGCGTGTATGCAAACTGTTCCCGAGCTAACATTGATTTTCAATGATCGAGTTCGCTTCACCACAAATCAATATTTCATACGCCTAAACTTTACTGGAATAACACAATATACAACTGTAAAACTTCCGCTATATCCCGTCCAGTGATTCTCCTGACAAGTCATTCATACATCCGCAGGTGGGAATGTATAAATTGTGAAGAACAGTAATAACGGATCGATTCCAAAAATCAGATACTATACGTGCGGTCTTGTCTCTGTGGGTCGCGTTAAGTATAGTGGTCGGGAAACTTGAAGGACACTTGGAAAGACAGAGTAGCAAGTGAACATGAATGAAATATGTATTAAGGGTTACTTGAATTCTATAAAAGCTATCATAATGAACATTTTACTACTTATTAAATAACTTTATCTAATTCAGAAACCATAGTCAAACCATAACTTAGGATACTATTGTTGATATTTCAATAAACGAGAAAATTTGAAAATAATTTACATATTTTTGTACACTTTTCTAAAAGCTATTATAAATAGATCTGTGATATTTTTTTGCATAAGCATCATGTATTGCTCCAAATAGCCGGTGAAAGCTTTTATGTTACCCGTGTATGAAATTCCTTAAACATTAAAAATAGCTAACAAATTAAAAATAGGTGTACATAATTATATATGCTTTAAATTGATATTTTTGAGCTACGTCAAAAATGCTTTTAAAGTGAATACAAAGTCTGGAGTGTTCCACTTTAATTGTTATGAAGAAAAATGCATCTAAAGAAGAAAATATATGAAAAATTTCGCAATTTTTTTGTTTATTGAAATATCAACAAGTTAGAAATCATTAACCTAATTTATGATTTATGTATGGCTTCTGAATTAGAAGAAGTTATTTAATAAGCTTTAAAATGTTTATTATGCCAGTTGTATAGTTTTCAAGAAACCTTAACCCTTAATTACATGATTTATTTTGCCACTTACGCCGTTCTTCCTCTATTTCGCAAACGGGTATTTATATGCCATTCACCGGGACGACATTTGAAGCGATTTGAATAGCCGTGATCGTTAATGCGCTACGTAATGGGCTGGCTATTCATTCAAAGCTGGACGTCGCGAGTTCGTGCCCCAGGGATTGCCTATAGTAAAGGACGGGGATGTCCTAAATAACCGGGGAAAGCTTTATGTTACCTGTGTATGAAATTCCTAAAACATAATAAATATCTAAAAAATTAAAATAGGTGTACAGAATTAAAGATTTTAATTGCTAATTTTGATCTATGCCAAAAATGTTTTTAAAGTGACTACAAAGTCTGAAGTGTCTTACTTTAATTGTTTATGAGAAAAATGCATGTAAAGAAGAAAATATATGAAAAATTTCGCAATTTTGCTGTGGATGAAATATCAACAAGTTGGCAATTATTAAAGTAATTTATAACAAGTATGGTTTCTGAATTAGAAGAAGTTGTTTTATAACTGTTAAAATGTTCATTAAGATAGCTTGTATAGTTGTCAAGAAACCTTAATATATATTTTATCGAGGTTCATTGGAAATTGCTACTTTTTCTCTACCAAGTGTCCTGAATTGCGAATATTCTTACTCTCTGTAGCACATATGTACAATGAACAGAATAGGCGAAAAGACCCTGTACTCCTTGATTTATTTTAGCACAAGTATTTATAGGCTTGCGTTCTGTGAGACTCTTTTCTTCAAGCTGAGGCACTAACCGTGTTTTTAACATATATAAATAATTCGCGCAATCCCTTTAAAAGAGAAGGTCCAAGCAGATGTGACGTCATCGCTGCCCGTACCATCACTTCAGGCGGGTTCGTTTCTAACTCGATTTTGTAATGAGGATTCTCTATGGTCCAAAAGATAATATTTCTAGCACGTGAGCTACGATAAATCGCACATCCATCTGCAAACATAACCTTAGCACGTACGGACGGTATGCTAAAACGCACTCATTTCTGTTTCTATCCAATAACTTGATTACGTAGTCAGCGAAAAGGTTGATCTTAAGGACACAAACCTCTGAAAGTTTGAAATCCAGTGTTTCCTAAGAACTTTCATTTATTTTTTACCACATATATCTATTTTGAGACAAATGCATTCAAGTAGGTTTTGGAAAAAAATAGTATTTTAACTACTCTACCAAAAATTCTTCTCGAGCTTAGTTTTTAAACTTTGTAATAAAACTTCATATTTACATTCCTGGAATATAACTTTAAAAATTATAGCACGAGTTTCAAGTTAATTAAATATTACTGGAGGAAACGGTATGATAAACTATTCGTTCATACTGGAACGAGTGGTCGGCCCGTAGCCAGGCATGAGCCTGAGGAAGAGCATGATATGAAGTTCAAACGAAATGCACAATAGGAAAGATGATGATGGAACAGTTGGTGGAATAAATGGCAGGGGAAACCGAGAATCCGGATTTAATTTTACTTAACTGGAGAATTAATTTAATAATTACTCTATCCACACGTACTATGTACATTAATATAGATAATGTATTGTATTCCATCCAAAATTTTGCTACAGAAATTTCACGGAAATACACGTTTTGCGACTCCTGAATTCAATATAAAGCATTATTAGAAAAAGATCAGTATGTGTGTCTGTGTGTGTGTCCGTGCATAGCTTACCTAAAAACGAAAAGTCCATTAAGTACTAAAAAGTTTAGTATCTTCCAAGGATGCGACATGAAGATTTTCAAGGAACCCCACCCACCCCAAACTACTCTTTACATGGAAACATTTTCGGAAGTTTTGATTTTCTCTAAACTGGCTCTAACGATGTTGATTAGTATCGTATATTATAGATATTTACATAATAAATAAAATGTATATCGTGAATTTTCTGGGAATAGCCTCTGAAGAACCCTTCTTTCTTGATGAGTTTTTTTATAACTTTTGTAAAACTGGTAAACCGTAAGAGATAGACAAGAATTTATTGCACAAAACTGCAGAGCTCGTTAAAACACACAACTTAAGTAATATACATTTGTTCGTAGATATTCCTTTTCATTGGTTTCAGTTTTAAAATACTTAACTCTTCTCATACGGGAATTTGTCAACTCCAGGTTATGCAAAGAAACTAATTTTAATTAAAAAAGCAATCAACTTTTAATATATTTGACTATCGCATTAGCCTGTGTACTGTCTTGTTTCCCTTCTACTTACAAAAAAAGAAAGTAACAAGACCGTTTCTGCTAATGTTTATTTACATTAGCATGAAGTACAAAGAAGAATAAGCTTTTTAACAATAGTTTGTTACAGAGCTGTAGAGATAGTCATGTGAGAAACAAACCAGATTTGTTTATTTATGATGATATTTGGGTTCTCTGGTAAAAATTCAAAGTGAATGGTTGAAGTGTGCACCGCAAGGAGCATTTTGAACAATTATATTCGTTGGAAAATGCATTTAGAGAAACACGCCTTTTAATATTTGAAATGCAATTTGCTTTCATTTAAAAAGTCACGCTACAAGTGTTTAAATTGCCAATGGCTGAAAATAACTTCAGCATATACTTACAAATATCACTAATGTGCTAAAATAGAAAAAATCAACATTTTGAAGCATTTTGGTCAATTTACACAAGTTGGTCCCTTTAAGGTTCTTTTCTCATGTGATCTCGTATTGTGCACTTGGTATACCGAAATTCAAAGTACCTACGTTTTTCTGTGGACTTCATAGAAGAAACTCCGGCACAAGTTTCTTCTTGTTTCTCCTTCCTTCCACTGCGCGCCCTGTCTTTAACACTGCCAAAAGCAAAAGTTCGGCTTTCCCAATCCAGAAGTGTTGCTTTTCGCGGAGAAGCTTATTACATTTTTCCGGAATGCTTCCATAATCAGTCTCACTGTCTATGTTGTCGTTCGTGCACCCACACACTTGTCATAAAAAAAGACCACTTAATTTTGCTCAGAGGCCCCTTTATTAGGCTTGAGGTTCTTCTACTTCCCTTCCGAGAAAGCCATGCTAAGGATGTTTACACCCGAAAAAAATCCATTGTTCTCCACCCGGTTTAGGAAGTTAACATGCTAACCACTACACCTCGGAGGGCAACACTTGTCTCTCTTTGTTCTCCTTAATATTGTAACTATGACCGCTCACGTCTACCATGACTACAAATTAAAACTCGTTTGCGAAAACATGTAAACATGAATTCCAACAATTAATAAGAAGTAACATAGCTACCAACCTGCATAATAACATTTGATACTAAACACAGAGTTACTGGCATGTAAGGTGTTGTATTCCACCCAAAAATTGGATACTGAGATTTAACTGGAAATACGTGTTTTGAGATCCCCTGAAATATATTTTTTAAGAAAGACCCTGTCTGTGTGTGAGTGTGTTTGTTGCCAGCACAACTTAAAAACGAAGAATCTGGTATTTAATTATCTCTCAAAAAGGTGTCACGAAGATGTTAAAGAAAATCCCCCACTCCAAAGTACACTTTGCATAGTAATAGTTTAGAAAAATTTTGATTTTCTCAAAAACATCACTCACGATTTTGATTAAAATACTCCATGTATAAATATTTACACGATAAATGAAATTTATATTTAGAGTTTCCTGGGAATGAACTCTGAAGTCCTCTTCATTTTGAAGAATGTTGTATAATGGTAAACAGTAAGATGCAGACAAAAGCTTAGTACACAAAAATGTAGATCCCGACTCATCAAAACACATACTTTATGTCCTTTACATTTTGTTGTGGAGCTAACCGTTTCCGAGATATTCTTTGTTATGGGTTTTAATTTTAGAATACTTATGTATATTTTTCTCAAAAAGGAAGTCGTCCTTGTTAGTTTTTTTTACTTCTTACTATTCATAGGAACGCAAATTTCAATGATAATCGCATAGTGACAGCTTTTAGCATTTAACTACCACTGTGTATTCCTTTATTGCCTTCCTACTTACAAGGAAGCAAGCAACAAGATCATTTTGCTAATGTTTAACTTGGTAGCAAGAAGAAGGAAGACGAATACTCTTTTGTAAGAAGTGTAAATGCAGATTAGGTAGAGAAAGTCATGTGAATGTACCACATCAGATTTTTGTTTTTGCGGTTGTGAATATTTTTAATCAGCATATGTTACATAAGTTTTTTAATTAGGATGTTACAGTTTTTCTAAATTATCTTCCGAGTTAGAATTTTACAAAAATATAATTTTCTCTGGTTGTTCCAAACTACTCTTACAAAAGATAATTATTTTATCTAAATTATACTAATTGAGATAACCTTAACAGAATTGGTTTTATAACTTGCTTCATTATAAGTATACGGGAATAAGAGGATACATTACGCTAAAGCGATAGTCAAATCTGATAAAAATTGGTCGCTATGTAAATCAATTGAAATTTGGCTCGCTTTGCGCGTTTTAGAAAGGTTAGGTAGTTTTAAACTGAAACCAATAACAAGGAATATCTCAAAAAGGTTAATTCTACAAGAAAAATGTATAAGATATATGCTATGTGCTTTAAAGAGGTCTCCATTTTTGTGTACTAAGTTTTTGTCTATCTCTTAGGGTTTAACCGTTATGCAAAACTCTGCAAAAATCGTTCAGAATAAAGAGATCTTCAGAGACTATTCCTAGAAAACTCAAAATATGCAATATATTTGTGATATAAATATTTTTAATATTAGATTTTTTAATCAAAACCATTAGATCCATTTTTGAGAAAAACAAACGTTTCAAAAAGATTTCCTTGTAAATAGTAGTTTGTGGGTGGAGGGGGGAGGAGAGTTTTTTGCAAATTTTCGTGTCGCATCCTTGGAAGATACTATACGTAAATAAAAGTATGTTTATGTTTTTTCTTGTGTTTGTTTTGTTTTGAGCTATGCTGTGCACTGACATACACGGACCTTTTTCTAAAATGCTTTTTTCGGACTCAGGGGACTTCAAAATATATATTTACGATAAAATCTTGACATGGAATTTTTGGGTGGAATACAATACCTGTTCTAGCTACTATGTACGTTGTATGTACATACGTGCCAGAGTAAATAAAAAGTTTTATAGAGACTACAAAATGAGTAGCGTTTTTCTGGAGTTTTAGCACACGCTTTCTAATTCAGAAGTTAATATCTCACAATCTTCTAGTATTTTGTCAAGAATATTTAAGCATTTGGAACGACTGTTTTTGGTATAAAACAAAATTGATATCTGTTAAATTTTAAAATAATTATATCATTTTTTCACAACTGATATGAACCTAAAACTCTAACGTTTAAACAATTAATTTGTTGCAATGCAAAATGTAAGGTTTAATGCTTATTGTTAATTAGTTATCAATATGCAAACTACAAGATATTTACAGGTTAAAAAACATAAATAAGCCTGGATAGAATGACACTGTGAGATTTCATTTATAAAATATTTATTTCAATAAATACATAACAGGTAGCATACAAACTCTGTGTTTATTTTAAAGACCAACATTCTGCTGCTGTGTTAAATCAGAAATACAAGAAGTTTTTTTTTGTTGTTTTTTTGTTTTGTTTTGCCGGAATAACGGTATACATTAAGGGGATATAATTTGTTTTTAATATTTAAAATTTCATTTACCTGGCATAATTAATCTTTCTCTAGAATTTTTAAAAATATTTTATACTTCAGAATGCGAGTTTTGCAAAAAACAATCATATTTTAAACCTTATCCATTGATTGGGTTCTTAAATAAAATTCTCCCCTCCTATTCTGATTTATTTGTGTCTAAAATGTAAGCCTTCTGAATAATTAGTTTTTGTCTCTCTTGAAAATTTGAGTTTTTTCACAAAGCGAGTTTTGGAAAAACAGTCGTCAGATGTAAAAGTACCTCCTCTCATGACGGCAAGCTTTATAACAACAAATTCCATATTTTTCGTATCCCATAAGCATGCATCTTTCTCAGGGGACTATGTAGTTTAAAGCAATTCTTAAAAGTGTCTTTCTATTGAAATAGACGACGATGCTCAAACAGACAACAACGTCAAGCTAACACATTTTTATGCCTTGAAAGCGTGTGCGGGCTTCCGGCGTTAAGGTGAAACACAGTCAAATGATAATAAATCGCTTATCCAGTGTCTAAGCTCAGAAACCCTATGGAGCACAACCTTTACATCTGCTGAAAGAAGCAAAGTATTCTTTTGGCCATTCCGTTGTTCTTGCTTATTATAAAAACCTGATTAAATTCACATTACTTTGTACAAGCTTGGACGTCCATTACTGACACTTACTCCACTACTTGATGTTGGTGGAGCAAGTGTCAGTAATGGGCGTCCAAGCTGTACAACATGATAGCTTCTTGTATATAACAGCTTTAATTTGTATAATCACATTACTTTTTCTACATATTCTGTAAAAGCTATTCTTCCAAAAGTTTATTGTTAATGGAGATAATCGTCATAATTGTCGTAAAACTTAAAGGCATATGAGCGTTGATCAATGCTCGCGCGGAGCGTTGCTGCCAAATTAGTGTGAGAATCCCGGTGGTAACGGTGTGCATGAGAGCGCGTTTTCCTCCCCAGCTAAGGTGCCGTCTATGTTTCCCCCAGTTAAACAATACATTAAGCAATTTTTAACATTAAAATCTTATCTTGATGTATTAACCCACAACAGACGTTACACCAAAATACGTAGTTTGTGTATTACACTGCACTGTATGTTTATGTTTGAGATAAGCGTTGTGAGGAAGAATTTGGTTTTATTTTTCGACCTATCTACGTTATAATGAATGTTGAGAGACGATAACCTGTAACGTTAAAAAAATGCATAGCTCGCATTCTAAGAAGACACATGATTTTTTTTACGGTCATGATTAGAAAGCAAAATTCAGTCTGGTTATATAATTGACTTGCATCATTTGCATATACAGGGTTATTCAAAAAGAGAGAACAGATTTCAAACATTTATTGCTTCCAAACTACAAAAGATAGAAACGTGATTCCAACGTTTATGGAGAAAGAAAAATGTACACTTTTATAATATGCATTCAATATGACCACAGTGTGTTACACGGCATATGTTAAAACAGTGGCTCATTTCTTGCCACACACGAGCAGTTGGTCTCCAGTTATCGAATTCACAGCTTCAACAATTCGATGTCGTAAATCTTCAAGAGTGTCAGGCATAGGAGGGATAAAAACAGTCTTTTACGTAACCTCATAGATAAAAATCACACGGAGTGAGATCTTGAGACCTGGGAGGCCATCGGCGATAAAGTTGTTCCGCTCCTCCTTTCGCAATCCAACGTCCTGCAAATGTGTTATTCAAGTAACGTCGGACGTGGTAAGAGAAATGAGGCGGGGCACCATTTTGCATGAAACTTTTTCATTGGAAAACATTAATCGTTGAGTAAAATTGTCTTCTTCCACATCTGCTAACATACCAATGTACAATTCGTACCTTTTGTTGTGGTCGTCAGGATTCAATGCTTGCAATAACTGCAGTTTGTATGGCTTCAGGTGCAGACGATGTTTTAGAACTCACCATACCGTTGATTGCTTGCTCGTGATGTGGATTTCTTTGGCATCCTTTCGTATGTTGTACGAATATGCTCGACATTCGCGTCCGATGTGCGAAGACTTCCCGTGCTTTTCCTTTTGCACATGCAATCATCTTCTATGAATTTCGATACCAATCGTAAATTTGCTTTGACGCGACGATAGTTTATTAAATTGATGGCGAAAAGCTCGTTGAACTGCAACAATGGACTGTAGTTTTGCTAATTGCAGCACACAAAATGATTTCTCTTGTGGTGTGGCCGCCATTTCGCTACAGACATACAACAAACAACAGCGCCAATACGGTCGTGATTGGAACTTCTATCCCCAGCGCTATTTCAATTGTAAACTTTTCTCTCTCCATAAATGTTGGAATCATGCTCCTATCTTTTATAGTTTGGAAGCAATAAAAGTTTGAAATCGATCCTTTCTTTTTGAATAACCCTGTATTTATCCGAGCGTAATTAATGAAGATAAGGTTTACAATCCAGACAGGTAAGATGGGGCTGCGCTGGTAGGAGGGGTATCGTGTATGATTCGCTGGAGACATCAGTACGTCCCGCCTCCATTTGTCTCTAAGTTTTGCGAACACTATAGGACAATTCGTTTTATTTCATATTCTTTGTAGGTACAAGAATATTTTAAGGGTTAGTCGCTATGTGATGTTTTAGGTCTATGACCTGGATTATAAAAGCGAATGAGAAAAGAATAGAGTACTGGTAATGTGAACCAATAATAAGAAATATCCTAGAAATGGTTAGCTCCACGAAAAAACCGAAAAAAGAATATTTGAAATAAATTGCATGCTCTAACTTAAATATCTTTTTTGATCAGGTTTTGTCTATGTCTAACAGTTTTCCTGTAATGTAAAAGTCATCCAGAATATAGAGGCTTTCAGAGGTATTTCTCAGAAAATGGGAGATGAACAGTTAATTTGTCATTAAAATATCTCTAAACATATGATCTTTCATCGACTTTGTTAGAACAACCAGTACTTACGAGAGAAAAAAAAATCCATGTAAAGGGTAGTTTTGGCAGAGGGATTTTCTTGATTGTCTTCATATTGTATTTTCTGGAGATGGTGCCAACTTTGGATATAACCAATTTTGCGCAATTTAGTCATGTTGCTCATAGACACACAGGCTGATTCAAACACACTCATACACACAAACACACAAGGAACATTTTCTAAAAAAATCTTATGTGTTCCTTGCACATGACTTTCTCTACCTATTCCTACAAAAGATTGTTTTACGTATATCATTCTAATCGAGATAAACATTAGCAAAATGGTCTTATTACTTCCTTCCTTGTAAGTAGGGGAGAAAAAAGGGAACACATTAGGGTAAAGCGATAGTCAAATATTTTAAAAGCTGGCTGCTATTTGAAACGATTGAAACGAAATTTTCTTTCCATGGTCAAGAGAGAGATGTGAAACGAAAGATGACAATTTGGGAGCCTGGGAACAAGATATTCATACTACATTTTAAACGTTCCCGTAATGCGTGAATAACACCAAAACAAGTTACGCAACATTTCCTTAAAAATAGTTCCCTTCCGGTGACACACTTCTGGCACTGCGTGTAAAAAGACTTTAGCCATTTTCAGGCATCTTTCGTAATGCCCTTTGTCACAAATACAGTAATTGGTTCAGCGTTCGAAAATCTTGACTGAAACGTTTATGCCATTCAAATACCAGGGTTCTCTTCATCGCTGCTTTACGAGTACCTAAAGCTTCCTCCATCATTCTCATGCCTCTGAGGGAGATTTATTTAACAAAAGCCAAAACTTGATATTCGAACGTGTCGACATGCATAAAGGAACATGCATACACAACAAAAACTAGTTGCCAAGCAAAGACAACAATCATTATTAGCTCAAAAATTAAAATGAGGTGACGTCATGGACATTACCAACAGCTAAAAATAAAATATCGTTTACTTTCGTATACATTAAAGAGCAAATAAACGATTCCGGGGTCTTTTTAAATGTAGGGTTACGTTTTGTCATGTAAAATATATTTAATAAGTGGTATTTTAATCGAAATTGTTAAGAGTAATTTTAGAGAAAGTCAAACCTTTGAAATATTTTCTATGTAAAAGGTGATTTGGGATGGGAGATTTTTTGGAAAACCTTGGTGTTGCATCCTTGGAAGTTGTGAAACTTAAATATCAAGTTTGGTATTTAACGGATTTGTTGTTTTTGAATTATGCTGTTCACTGGCACACAAACACACATACAGACCTTGTTCTAAAATTCTTTTTGGATTAAGGGAATATTAAAACGTGTATTTCCAGTGACAGCTTGGTTAATTTTTGATTGAATTGAATTCGTGTACTATGTACGAAGAAGAGAAAGTAAAAACACTTTTTGTTTTGCTTTTTTGTTTCAGAGACCTCGAAACGTGTTTACAGTGAATTATCGATATTGAATTTTTGGGTGTAATGCAATACTCTCGCTACTTATTATAGGTAAGTAGTAAAAACTTTAAAAAAATAAAAGTATTAAAATATTCCTTGGAAATTACTTTCCAACAATGCATTTTAAAATTCATAGCTATTTTAAAATCTAATAGATGTAAAAGCTGAAAAATATTTTTGACTGGATTTTTCCTCAGTGATAATAATAGTGGGTTGCAGTGAACTTAAGGTAATTTTTTTTAATGTTTCTTACATTATTATATTTTTATGAACGTTTTTTTGTATTTTTAGTGCTGCTGTTAAATTTCCTGGTTTGAAACAAAACGGTGTTTAAATTTGTCGAAAGTTTTACTCACCTTAAATGGGGTATGCGCTTTATTCAATCTTTTGCGTCACTTTTTCAAATGTTATCACCCAACTTCTGGTTCATCAGTGCGTCGGCCACACATGGCATTGTAGGACGAAATCACGACTTGCGGGATTTTGCCCAGGACCCTTCTTCTTTCAAGGTACATGTTCCGTCAGGTTTGAACCTGCAATCTTGGGTTGTAGAGGCTAGCATGTTACCACTACATCACGGAGGCAACTTCTCTCATGACACCTGAAAACATATTCTAAGTGAATATCGGTATCCGACGTCGAATTTTAGTTGAAATATAACACACATGTTTCTTCACTTATTTGGCACAGATAAATGGTAAAAGTATGTTTTTATTATTATTGTTTCATTAGTGTATCCCCCTTTAACATCTAAGGTCATATCGGGGGCTTTGCATTATAGAAACAACTCGCCTGTGGGTTCTTTATGTAGGGTTTAAATAGGTTGTTTTTTTTTTTTGTTTTTTTTCCCTCACACACACACACACACACACACACACACACACACACACACATACACATTCATTTTCACATGCATACTTCCAGGCTCTGTGGGGGATAAGGAATAATTCTGGTTGAAGAAAAACTTCCTTCACCAGCCGGGAATCGAATCCTGGATCCTCGGGTGAAAAGGCAGCTCACTGACCACGCGACCACGGAGGCAGTTAAGTAAAAGGTGTTGTTTAACTTTGGAATCAGGGTTTACAGCGTTAAAATGTTGCGGCAAATACGGACTTTCGGCATTAAAAGGAATATAAAACGACATATACTAATAGCTACGAAACGTTAGGAAACATTCTTTAAACTCCTAGAGGATTATTTTGGATGATTAAGTACAGGAAATTCTGCGTAACGCTTAAGTAGCTCTATGCATTGTTTCCGCTGCCATCCTGGCAGTTTATTGATGGTATCTAACTATTTGTGAGTCTTATCTTTGTTCTGGGTTTTTCTGTGCATTATATCGTTCAAGCTGTAATTGTACACCAGCATTTAAGCTTGCTCACATAAAACCAGCAACCCTTAAGCTCTGAAATGCCTTCTGTTAGCTATCCTGATAGAGGCAAGAAAACAGCAAGCTTTGTTACGACTAAGGAGATTGCTTTCTATTGTTAAGGTAAAATAAAACTGCCTCAGACATGATCCTGACATTTAGAACATCTTTACATTGTAAAAATCGCTCGGCCGGTTTTAAATCTCTTTCTATTCGTTTAAATGTTAACACAAAGCGGGAGCTAGATTATTCCTGTCTGGCATCTTCTCTTCATACAAAATACGTGCCTAAGAGAAGAGTAAAACAGAAATTCCCGTCTGATATCGCATTTCTTGTACCTGCATTCCACTGTTTTTCTGTCTTTTGTTCTCGGGTATTAGAAAGGAGAAGATTATTCTGGAATGCTTTGTTTAAAGCAAGTTCCGCTCAAATCATAAAGCCTGAAGTCGTTTTAGTCTCACATGTTTATAGACAATCGTGGCGTCTATATCCCATGCTTTTTAATTTATACATTAACTCTTGTCTTAAGTAAATATACGAGGGCAATCCGGAAAGTGACAGACGAATTGGTGTAACTAAATGATAAGGAAAGATATCAACACAAAACTTTATTTACAAAGTTTCAGCGCCTTATACTATTTCTGAACGTAATCTCTATTCTGTCAAGAAATTTAATGTCACGTGTACCACTTTTTCTACCACCAAAGAACTTATTATTTTTTTTTTGAATGTACAAAATGTGCGGTCAATCGAATTTCTAAGGTAAGAAACGCAAGTGTGTGGTGATAATGCAATAAACAAATCTTCAGTGAGGAAATGGCACATAATTTACGAGTAACCAAGGAAGAAACAGTAACAATAATTCCATGGCACGACAGCTCACGGGGAACCTTGGCCTTCCGCCTGGCCGCTGCGTCACTACAGACGTCATGGATGGGGTGCAGTATTGGAGGGTGAGACGTGGTCAGCCCCTCCGGTTAATGCGGTCCTCATGACCTGGAGCCGCTACTTCTCCATCAAGTAGCTTCTCAATTGGCCCCCCAGGGACGTTACGAGGCTGAGTGCACCCCGGTCCAGGTCTCCCAGCGGGTGAAAAATCCCCACGCCGGTACTGGGGATCGAACCCAGGTCTCCCGCTTGGTAAGCAGCTGCGCTGCCACTGCGCTAAGGAGACGACCAGGAAGAAACAGAGTATTAACGATAAAAACTGGATCAATCGGTATGGAGGAGCTGAAAGCAAATGTTGAAAAAAGAATTAAGAAAAATGGCGTTTCACTTTGGACACCGTACATGACTTTTTTGATGGAAAAGATTTTCCAACTGACGAAGACCTCAAAGTGATTGTGACATCTTGGCTCATATCTTTAGCGGTGGAAGTGTACAACATCTTCATTGAAAACCGTGACAATAAATACTTTGATAGCAATGACGATTTCGTTGAAAAATAGAACAATAGAGTAAATAAAGTTTTGTATTGATAACTTTCGTTATTGTTTGGTTATGCCAAATCGTTTGTCACTTTCTAAATGGTCCTCGCATTATGCAACATACTTGTCAAAGCCTAGAAATGGTCGCTTTCTCAAATTTTGAAAAATGAGCACTTCATGGCGGAAGACTACCAGAGCATTGGCGAAAACAGCGTTATAAAGCTGTATTATAAAGTTATAACATGCAATGTTTTGATGTTATAAAATATCTCACCTATCATAAACCTAGATTTCAATCTAAAAGTCGATGCATTTACAGATTTAAAACATTTAATATGTTTTATTCATATATATGACTTTCCCTATCTATTATGTAACAAACTATTCTTAATTAGTTTATTCTTCTGTTCACTTCATGCTAACAGCGGTAAAATTCCGCAGAAATCGACTTATTACTTAGTTGTGTATAGGTATAAAGGGAATTGGAGAATATTCTGAGCTAAAGCGATAGCCAAGTCTTTTAAAAGTTGGTTATGTGATTGATATTCGTTGCTCTTTGCATGGCAGAGAGTAAAATAAAAGATAAAGTTCCATTTGAGGAAGGTTTAAGTACTTTAAAATTGAAACCAGTAATAAGGAGTATCTCGGAAATGGTTAACTTCACAAAAACATATATATATCATTGTGTTTTAACGCGATCTACATTTTTTGTGTAATAAGTTTTTATCTATTAGTTGCGGTTCATCAGCTATGCGGTTCATCAATTGAAAAGGAGTTAGAGGTATTCCCAGGAAATTTAATTTTATTTGTCTTGTAAGTATATTTAATATGGGTATTTTTATCATAATCGTTAGAGCCATTGTTGAGAAAATCAAAATTGTCTGCAAATTTTCTATGTAAAGAGTAGTTTGGATTGGGCGAGTTTTCTTGAAAATTTTTGTATTGCATCCTTGGAAGATACTAAACTCAAATATCAAGTAGCCTTTTTCTGAAAATTATTTTAATTGGTTTAGAGGACCTGAAAACATGTATTTCCGGTGAAGTGTATGTCTAGTTTTGGGTGGAATATAAAATCATCTCTACCTACTATGTACATTGTATGCATGTGTTAGAGAAAGTAAACATGTTTTCGGAAACTTCCACGGCTTTGGTC
The DNA here is from genome assembly GCA_030762935.1 of Hymenopus coronatus. Lineage (NCBI taxonomy): Eukaryota > Metazoa > Arthropoda > Insecta > Mantodea > Hymenopodidae > Hymenopus > Hymenopus coronatus. The sequence goes on from CM060895.1 coordinate 110,787,677, forward strand.
CAGTGTTTCCGGTGTATATATATATTTATGAGCGTTGCATAATGGTGCGAACACGCACAAAATTCAAAGTGTTTAAAATAGAACAAGGACGATGCTCAAGTGTTTGGATTTATTTATATGTTATACGCTGGCATATTCAAAAACTCTCCATAAAAAGAAGCAAATATGGTTTTACGCAAATATCGTCCATTGTAAAACAAATTCTCGGAATTGGTGTTATACTAAAGTTTTGACTTATTACCAATAATGGTAATCCATAATAATTAAACTAGTTACATTACATTTAATTCACAATTTTGTCCCTTTTTCCCATTTTTTCTGCGTTTCTTGCTTCCCTGTTCTGTTCACCCTTCTTTTTATTTATAGATACACATATATCTCCATATGCACATTTACAAGCACCCACACTCATGGCGGGACTTTAAGCCGCGATCCCCTGCGCCACGAAGCACTAAAGCTAGGCACTTAGGCGAGCGCAGCCATGGGGACCGGCGCTTCGAGAGTATGTTCAAAGGATAAGAAGAGATTTCACACGCTCATCGGCAAGCAGAGTACTAACTGCTTCCCATGTTTCTTTAACCAAGATTGACTCTAGACCCGGAGGTCCAGGGTGGTGACACGCGAGAGACTCGTGTCAGAAAAATTAATTCCTGGGGGATCGGTGACCTAACAGACGTATTCGTTTTAGTTACATAGCTTGTAATTTGCTATGGGACTTTTTTATCGGGGAAAGATTTTTGTCACTTGCACTAGTAATGAAAATTGAAATGTATACATTAAAAAAGAAAATACGCCTTTTACAGGTTGCGTATATGTTTTTCTTAAAACCATAACAACAATTCTGAATAAACATTTTTGTGAAATCAGAACGAAAATCTGTGTTAAGACTACTTCGTATTGGGCATAAACAATTGAATATCATACATAGTGTGCCTTAAAGAGAAGGTTACTGCTATAAACACTGAGTTGGAAAAATGTTTTCTCATTGTGGTAAATGAATATGTTTATTTACTGTTTACTAGGTAAATAGTAAAATAATATTCGCTATCCTAATTATATATATATATATATATATATATGAGAGAGAGGGGGGGGGTCTATGGACAGCATAATCCAAAAACGAAAAGTCCGTTAAATACCAAACTTGGTATTTAAATGCCACATATTCCAAACATACGAAACGAAATTTTCAGGAAAACCCTCACCCCAAACCAATATTTTTCGAAATTTTCGATTTTTTAGAAAATGGTTCTGTCGATTTTGATTAGATTGCCGTATATTGAAGATATTTACATGACAAATAAAATGTATATCCTGAATTTTTTGGGAATAGCCCCTGCAAACCTCTTCATTCTGGGTGAATTTTGCATAAGTGGTAAACAGTAAGGGATAGACAAAAACTTACTGCACAAAAGTGTAGATCTCATTAAAATACACAATTTATGTCGTATACATTTTTTTCGCAGATTTTACACTTTCCGAGACATATCTTCTTATTGGCTTCAGTTTTAAAATACTTGTCAACTCCTGACTATGCAAAAAAAAAAAAAAAAAAAAAAAAAAAAAAAAAAAAACCGATTACAATCCCATAGCTATCGGCTTTTAAAAGGTTCGACTATCGCTTTAGCCTAGTGTATTTCCTGATTTCTCTTCCGCTAATATTCATTTCAATTAGTTTGTCGTAGATAGAAAAATAAGCTTTTTAAGAGTATTTTGTTACAGAGATGCAGAGAGAGTGACCTTATTGGAACACATCAGATATTTTTTGCTATATTTTAAGTCACTATTTAAGTAAAATACTATGAGTTTGAATGCAAAACATCAATAACTTACTGTATTGCAAAATAATAGTGTGGTATCACTACATGTTCAGTTAAAATTGCGTTTGGTTATTATGAGATGCTTCAGTTTTTAACTGAGATTCTCCAGCAGTTCACAAATTAAACCAAAAACATCCTCACTGTGGGTGCATTCGTGCCCGAAAGGCAATACTAAATTCAACAGTATCATATACTTGACAACATTATCGCATACTTGAGAAAAAGGGATGAATTCGTCGAGAAAATGTTTGCATATTTTACTCATCTTAAATTAACCCTCACATGAGGGTAACCTTTTCAGGTGCTGCATATGCTTTTATATATACAATCTAATCTAAGATATAGTTTCTTTCCTATCTGTTTGCTATTTTTAAGCTATTCTGAACTCGGTTTCAATCAATTACTGAATTAGGTATCGTCCTGTGCAGATCACTAATTTCAGTTACTAATGGAGAGGATCATTTATCGATATATTCAATACAAGTTAAATCTATTGAACATTCATTTTTCTTAAAACTTTAAACACGTGGACTTATTAATCCACTCTCCCCAAGATTTTTTAGATTGAACTGCAAGAGGCAAAAAAGCACATTCATTTCGCTCAATCAATTTTTATTTTAGCTCTCTACTTAATGATGAACCTTTTACCATAGAAATGTGTTGATATTCAAATAAAATAACAAAAGTATTAAATAAATCTGCCTGACTATGTCAAATAGAGCCATATTTCACAGAAAGGACCATAAAAAAAAAAAAAAAAAAAAAAAAACAAAGGAAGTAATAACTACGGGATACTTTTCCTGAGATTCAAGTTTGATTTCAAGGTAAGTAGGTATCCGCGCGCGCGGATGTTTTCCTAAAATTCTTTCTAATGTAGGGGATCTCAAAAATATATATTTCCGGTGAAACCTGAGAGACTTTGGGGGGAATACAATATGTTCTCTACCAATTATGTACAGGATGTTAGGGGTGTGAGTGGCCAGGTTTCTCGTGATGGGAGATCCAAATATAACGAAAAATAAAGACTAATAACAATGTTATCTATCTTGAAAAGTAATGTAGATAATTGGACATTATTAAATAAAGTATCTGCACAGTCTGGCAACAAGGTTGGATTTAAGAGCCGAATGTTTTGTTTAGGTCAGGCCAATGTTTCGTTTTAGTTTGTGCTTGAAATCTGTTCGCTACGAGCCTGTGTGCTACTGCCGCTAACGAGGAGTGGAGGGTTTCTTTCAAATCGTATACACGAGACCAAAGCTAAAAGCTGCGTAAGAGGCTACGCATAAGGATTAGTCTGATAATAAAAGATAAAGCAAATTTAAATGTGAACTATCAAATTCATATTTGCTAAAGAGGGATTTATTAACGGTCAATAACTACAACATCAATATTCATCTGCAGTAATGTTCAAAATGTGCTCCATTAAACCCATCTAGGTATTGCATCTTCTTAGCCAATTTTGCCCCTACATGTATGTGAAGATCATCAATGGTAGCAACTTCGTCATGGTACATCTCTTCAAATGTCCCCAGAAATAATAATAATAATCTAAAACATATGAAGCATATCTAGATACTCTTAATTTTTAGAGACTGCCATAGTTCTGAATGCATCTAACGCATCTGAAGCACTGCCACCTGTTGAGCAAGGTGTCGAGATACAACATTACTGTCAATATTCCTGTTCCTCCGCTCCCGCAATGGCCACGACTTCTTTCCGGTAGACGTGCTGGAATCCAATTCCTTAATATCATTTCGTGGTTAAACTACTCTTTTAGCAACAAATGGTAAAAAGACGAATAACTAATCTAACTCATCTTTTGTACCTCGCTATTCTAATTGCAGAAGTAAACGATAAAGAAGTGGTGACACATTCGCAATCAAGCATTTGACCAATGTTATTTATGCAACCATGCACTATAGAGAAAAATGGTACAGGAACTTACGTTTCAGCTCAACGTCAGGAAGGTTTCTTTAAAGTCTGCGCACTCATACCCCTAACACATTTACACATACGTGCTAGAGAAGCTAATAAACATATCGGAAGAGTAGTTTTTATACTATTAATAAATGATAGAGAAGTAGAGAAAGTAATATGGATGTAAAATGTCAGACTTTTACAATAGTATCACGATTTCGTGCATTGGAATTTTTGTGAGTTATTGTTTGAACCAATGCAGAGCTTAAAATGTTTTTGGACTTTCGAGTTTCTTATACAAAGAGTCACATTGTTGTACAACACAGATTGAGATTCTAAAAACTCAAAAGCATTTTATTTTCATTAGGAAACTGTGTCAGCATTGTTTGTGCAGCGGGACGTGAGAATGATACTCCTAACTTAATGGATGAAAATAGGTTGCCATAGAAACTAATATTGCCTGCTGTAAAAAGGTTGTGGGAGGAGGGCTTTAGGAGCAGCTCAAGAAACAAGATAGGATGTGAGAGTGTTATTAAATTTTGGAGAAGAAGATGAAAGAAAAGAAGGAAGTAAAATGAGATTAAGGGTTGGCAATACATTATAGTACAAGAGGAAATGAGTCTTGGCGACACAAAAGGAAAACATATTGGCCTCAAGAAAAGGTTCCTAACTCGATCACCCAGCGACAGAGAGCACTGCTGTCGCGTGCTGCTTTATTACTGGCTCTTCCTCACTTCTCTTTTTATTTTCATGTCTTTTTCTACCCCTCGTTTCCCTTTGTTGCAATCATTCTCATTATTTTTATACCCCAGTTGGGCTTTAGATTCCTTTGTTCATGGTTCACACAAGTCCCCCTTCTTTTGTTTATTCAGGTTTTGTTCTTCGGTTAATGGCTTATTGCGAGTTTTAATCACATTAAAAAAAACTCTGATGTGTCCCATTCACATAACTTTCTCTAGCGGTTCCATATAAAATTCTTACAATTCTTACAAAAGATTATTCTTTTAACTACGTCATGCTAATCGAGATAAACATTAGCAGAAGTGGTCTTATTAGTTATTTTCTTATAAGTAGAACGGTAATACGTGAAAACACTAGGGTAAAGCGATAGTCCCATCTTTTAAATGCTATTGCTATGTGAAATAACTATATTATTGCTCTCTTTTGCCTTCCCGCTAAGTAGTTAAACATTGAAATACATAATTTCGAAAACTGTTAACTAACAAAAAAAGTACATAACATAAATTGTTTAGCTTAATGAGTAGCACACTTTTTGTGCAGTAAGTTTTTTGTGTATCTCTTACGGTTTATCAGTTATTTAAAATTCAACAAAATTCATCCTGAATAAAGAGGTCTTCAGAGGCTAGAAAATTCATGATATGCATTTCGTTTGTCATAAACGTATATTAAACATATGTTATTTTAATCAAAATTGTTCGAGCCATTTTTGAGAAAATCAAAACTTTCAGAAAATGTTCCTTGTAAAGGTTAGTTGGGAAATTTTCTTGAACATTTTCGTGTCACATCATTGTAAGATACTGAACTTATTACTAAGTTTGGTATTTAACGGACTTTTCATTTTGGACTTATGCAGCCCACTGACATACACACACATATACACAAATAAATAACATTTTTCTAAAAATGTTTTTGGATTCAGGGGGTCTCAAAACATATATTTCTGCTGAAATCTCGATATCCAATTTCGGGTGGAATATAATACCTTCTCTATGTGATATGTAATTTGTACACACGTGGTAGAGAAAGTAAAATTATTGTGTGCAATTCACACAAACACTCCGTATATAAAATGTTACGGCAGAACCCTCTTAACGAGTTAAAAGGGGAGAGAAATAAAACATGACGTTTTCAATACCAAGACTATATCATGATCGCCGGTGTGCCAAAATTCCGTCCTGCTGGAGTTATTTCACATGCCAGTAGGTAAATCTATTATCATGCTGTTGACGTTTAAAAACCACCATCGGGGCCGAGTTGTACCCGCGACCTTGGACCAGAAGGCGAGCGCCTAACCAGCTGCCGGTCCCCATGGCCACGCTCGCTAAAGCGTCTCGCTTTGGTGCTTGGTGGGCAGGGGATCGTGGGTTCGAGTCCTGCCTTGGGCATGGATGTTATATGTTTGTGCAATGTGTATATGTTTGTAAAAGAAACAGTAAAACCAGTAATCAGTAAAACCTACGGGGGGAAATGTAAATAGGGATACAGTACCGGAGTCCTGATCAGACTCCGTTACTGTTTTAAAATAAAAAAAACAGCTGAGAAAAAAAGCTGACGGAGTATTTTAGAATAACACATTGGTTTTACTTTCATTATCATGTCCATAGTAATCTTTATTTGAAGATAAATCTATATTCTCTAAATCCCTTTGGTTTGCGCTATCTATATCATCTCAATCACTGTGTTTTCTCTGTTCTTCCTCTCTCTTTCTTTTTTTTTTTTCTTATTCACTTTCGTTTTGTCTTGCCCAAATATTTTCCTATTTCTTTGATTCTTCTCTTTCCCTTGACATTCAACAGTTTCATGGCTACTATCTCTCCTGGCGCACTACCCCATTTGTGTTCCCAAATGTATTTCCTGCAATTTCTTATCTCTTTACATTCAGTCAAACATTGAACAATTCTGTCTTTCTCACCCAGACGTTCTAGTTCATTGCTCCTCAAGCCTTTCAAAAGTAATGCCCTGTCCTCATCCAAGCTAATCCTTCCCTTTCTTGTTTATTATAAGCTGGTCAAGGCGAGTGAGAGCGGAAAGTCGTTGAACTACAGCGATGACGTAATGTAAACGTCATAAAATGCTGTACAGTGTGCTATACTCTTCAGCGCGATGCATTGTATACACACTGTTAGTGATGGAACGTAAAAAAATCTGATGTGTTCCATTCACATGACTTTCTCTACATCTCTGTAACAAATTATTGTTAAAAAGCTTATGCTTCTATTTACTTCATATTAACCGAGAAAAAATTAACAGAAATAGTCTTATTACTTGCTTCCTTGTAAGTAGAAGCGAAATAAGGGAGTACCATAGGTTAAAGTGATAGTCATAAGCTGGTTGCTATGTGATTGAAGTTCCTCTGTTTCCTGTATGAGAAAAGTACAAGATTTGCAAAGCTGAAACCCAAAACAAGGAATATCTAAAAAACAATCAACTCCACGAAAAAAGGTATGTTACATAAATTGTATGTTTTAGCGATCTCTACGTTTTTTGTGTGGTAAGTTTTTGTCCATCTCTTATTGTTTAGCAGTTATGCGAAATTTCGTAAAATTGATCCAGAATAAAGCGGTCTTCAGTGGCTATTCCAAGAAAATTCAAGATATACATTATATTTGCCAGGTAAATATCTTTAATATACGATATTTTAATCAAAACCGTTAGAGCCATTTTTAAGAAAATCAAAATTTTCGAAAATTGTTCCATGTAAAGGGTAGTAGGGGGATTTTCTTGAAAATCTTCGTGTCGCATCATTGGAAAATACCAAACTTAAATACCAAGTTTAGTATTCATCGGTCATTTCGTTTTTGAGCTATGCTGTCCACAGACACAAAGACACACACACACACACGGACCTCTTTTGAAAATGCTTTTTTTATTCAGGGGGACTCAAAACATGTATTTCCGGTGAAATCTCGGTATCGAATTTTCGGGTGGAATACAAGACTTTCTCTATACACTATGTACATAGTACGTGAAGAGAAAGTAAAAATAGGTGGAAGTGATATTTATAGTGTTGTTTTATGACGAAGAGGAGAAAGAAGGTCGCGAAATACCTATTACAAATACCACTGAACGTGACTGTTGCTAGAAATGGCTTTAATAAGACAGCCATCGATATTTAAAATTACGAAGGAATATCAGCTTGAAGAAAGTGCGGTGAGCAAAACTAAATCACCTCGCAAGATTGCATAACATAAACAAGCATTTATTAGAAGGAACTTTGAAGAGTATTATGCTGTTAAAAAATATGTTTTTACATTCATGTGACTTTTAATGTAGGATAGTTTGAATTGGGGAAGTTTTCTTGAGCATTTTCATGTAGCATCGGAAGATGCTGAACATAAAGATCAAGCTTGGTGTTTAACAAACTTTCCGATTTTTAGTTATATTGTTCATAGATACTTAGGCACACATGCACAAACTTTCCGATTTTTAGCTATACTGTTCATAGATACTTAGGCACACATGCACAAACCTTCCGATTTTTAGTTATACTGTTCATAGATACTTAGGCACACATGCACAAACTTTCCGATTTTTAGTTATACTGTTCATAGATACTTAGGCACACATGCACAAACCTTCCGATTTTTAGTTATACTGTTCATAGATACTTAGGCACACATGCACAAACTTTCCGATTTTTAGTTATGCTGTTCATAGATACTTAGGCACACATGCACAAACCTTCCGATTTTTAGTTATACTGTTCATAGATACTTAGGCACACATGCACAAACCTTCCGATTTTTAGTTATACTGTTCATAGATACTTAGGCACACATGCGCACCTTTTTTGAAAATGTTCTTCTATTCATTCAGCATTCCCCAAAGGATTTATTCCCGTGAACTTTCGGTATTACCTCTAGTATGTATGCGGTTGAAAAAAGTAAAAAAAAATCCCTAATCTGTGAAAATTATTAACATTTTGGAAGAAAAAATTATCTCACAGAAGTAGAAAATAGTGAAAAATATTAGATTTCGATTTAAAAGGTGTAAAAGTAAAATGAGTTTCCGAGCGAATGTTCTGACGTTTTTGGCTGAAAGAACACTATCTCTTAGAACCCTGAGAAAAAGTAAACGCGGAGAAAATTAAATAAATCAGTGGTGTGCATAATGCAACCTGGATTCACATTTTCCAAGTGTTAGAATGATTATATTCCAGGAGTTAAACATAGGACAAAAGACAGTGCTGAATAGCTTATTATCGTCCACGCTGTTTGGGAGATGGGCGTTATTCCAGGCTTTTGCCTCATTTATGAATCCAAGTGTAGCACATTTGACTACCAGAGAGAGAGAGAGAGAGAGAGAGAGAGAGAGAGAGAGACAGACAGACAGAGACAGAGAAAGAAAGAAAGAAAGAGCGAGACCTTTTCAAATTTAATATTGCATTTTAAATTATATAATCTTATATATAAAGTTACGGATACACACAGACACGCGCACACACACCAAAAATGGGTAAAGTGGATGCAATTAGATCCCGTTCGAGCTGGTGTATGTAAGCAGTGTTTTTTTTTTTTTTTTTATATTGATAGATCAGCAGTTCAATGTTCTACAGTAGAGTGTTAATATACAAAACAATGACAATAACACTTAGAGGAGGCTTACAGGCCACCCATATCTACAGCATTTTGTAAACGAACATCAGATTTTTTTTTTTTTTTTAAACAGTAACGGAGTCTGATCAGGACTCCGGTACTGTATCCCTATTTACATTTCCCCCCGTAGGTTTTACTGATTATTGGTTTACTGTTTCTTTTACAAACATATACACATTGCACAAACATATAACATCCATGCCCAAGGCGGGACTCGAACCCACGATCCCCTGCCCACGAAGCACCAAAGCGAGACGCTTCAGCGAGCGTGGCCATGGGGACCGGCAGATTTAAGACACAGCACACAAGAGCTAAAAGGGCATATCAATCACTAGAGTTAGAATCACAGGGGTCACCAAGACGAACTCTTGCGGAGTTTCTCTTCAGGCCTGTTTGCAGGCGCGTACGAACGCAATATTAAACACTGGCTTTGTTTTTTTCCTCATTTTTCACCTTTTTTCTATAATTTCCTTTTTTTCTATTCAATTACCGTTTGATTATTTTTCTTTTAAGACACACACATACACATTTACAAACACACAAACATCCATACCCGGGACTCGAACCCCTGCGCCACGAAGCACCAAAGTGAGGCACTTTAGCGAGCGCAGCCATGGGGACCGGCATACATCCTTCTAATTGTTCGCATTTTTACTTTCTCTACACGTACTATGTACATAGTGTATAGAGAAGGTATTGTATTGCACCCAAAAATTCGATACCGAGATTTCTCCGGAAATATATGTTTTGAGACCCCTGAATCCAAAAAAGCATCTATCTGTCTGTCTGTGTGTATGTGTGTGTGTGTGTCTGTGGGCAGCATAGCCCAAAAACCAAAAGACCGTTAGTATTTAAGCTTGGTATCTTCCAAGGATGCGACATGAAGATTTTCAAGAAAATCCCCCACGCCAAACTACCCTTCACATGGAAAAAAATTCGAAAATTTGTATTTTTTTAAAAATGGCTCTAACGATTTTGATTAAAATATCTTATATTTAAGTTATTTACTTGACAAATAAAATATATATCTTGAATTTTCAGGGAATAGCTTCTAAAGACCTGTTTATTCTGGATGAATTTTGCTTAATTTGGTATAACTAGTAAACCGTAAGAGATAGACAAAAACTTACTATACAAAAAATTTAGGTCTTATTAACATACACAAGTTATGTCATGTACATTTTTCTCGTGGAGCTTACCGTTTTCGAGGTATTCATTGTTATTAGTTTCAGTTGTGAAGTACTTATATTTTTCTCAGACGGGAGCGTCCATTTTTCTTTTGTTCTACTCCTGGCCAAGAAAAGAAGCGATTTGTAATGGCAATCGTATAACGACAGCTTTTAAAACATTTGAATATTGTGTTAGCCTAATGTACTCCTTATTTTCTTCCTACTTATACGGAACTAAATAATAAGAACATTGTGCTAAGAGTACCACGATTAGCAAGGTGCAGAAAGAAGAAGAATCTTATGTATGAAGTTTGTAGAACAGTTAGAGGAAGTCATGTGAGTGTAACATCAGATTTTTACTTTCTCTATAGGCACTATGTACATAGTGTATAGAGAATGTATTGCACTCCACCAAAAAATTCCATACCGAGATTTCACCGGAAATATATGTTTTAGGGTCCCCTTTATCTAAAAAAAAGCATTTTCGAAAAAAGGTCCGCGTGTGTGTGTGTGTGTGTGTGTGTGTGTGTGTGTGTGTGTGTCCGTGTGTCTGTGAACACGATAACTCAAAAACGAAAAGTCGGTAAAATACCAAACTTGGTATTTAAGTTTAGTATCTTCCAGGGATGCGACACGAACATTTTGAGAAAAAAAACCCCACCCCCAACTACCCTTTACATGGAACTTTTTTCGAAAATTTTGATTTTCTCAAAAACGGCTCCAACGATTTTGATTAAAATTTCGGATATTAAACATATTTATCTTACAAATAAAATGTATATCTTGAATTTTCTGAGAATAGCCTCTGAAGAGTAGTTTATTCTGGATGAATTTTACTGAATTTTGAATAACTACTAAACCCTAAGAGATTGACGAAAACTTACTACACAAAAATGTAGAGCACATTAAAACACACAATTTATGTTATATACATTTTTTTCGTGGAGCTCGTCGTTTTTGAGACATTCCTTATTTTTGGTTGGTTTCTGCTATGAAAAATATATACTTTTCTCATACAGGAATTTGTCAACTCCTATCCATAAAACAAAGGAACTTCATTGATATAGCAACCAGCTTTTGACTATCTCTTTAACCTATGGTAGTCCCTTATTTCGCTTCTACTTACAAGGAAGCAAGTAATAAGACTATTTCTGCTATTTTTTTCTGATTAGCATAAAGTAAATAGAGCCATTTTTTAGAAAATCAAAATTTTCGAAAAAAGTTCCATGTAAAGGGTAGTTTGGGGTGGGGGGATTTTTCTCAAAATTTTCGTATCGCATCCCTTGAAGATACTAAACTTAAATACAAAGTTTGGTATTTTACCGACTTTTCGTTTTTGAGTTATCGCGTTCACAGACACACGGACACCGGGACACACTGACACACGGACACGCGGACACACACACACACACACGGATCTTTTTGTGAAAATGCTTTTTTTAGATAAAGGGCATCCTAAAACATATATTTCCGGTGAAATCTCGGTATCGAATTTTTTGGTGGAGTGCAATATTTTCTCTATTCACTATGTACAGTATAGAGAAAGTAAAAAGGAACATCAGTCACAAAGCAACCAGTTTTTGGCTTTCACTTTAACCTATGGTACTCTCTTATTTCGCTTCTACTTACAATAAAGCATGAAATAAAACTATTTATGCTAATTTTTCTCGATTAGCATGAAATGAATAAAAGATATGCTTACTAACAATAATAATTTACAGAGATATAGAGAAAGTCATGTGAATGGAACGCATCAGATTTTTGTTTATGTTTTACAAAAAAGGTTCTAAATGTATTGATTAAAATACCCTAACTTAAAGATATTTACATCACAAATGTAATGTATACCTTGAATTTCCTGGGAATAGTCTCTGAAGACCTCTTCATAACCGGGAACCGCTAAGAGGTAGAAAATCGTTATTGCACAAAAAGTTTACTTCCAATTAAAGCACACGAATAATGTGAAATATATTCACGAGATGTTCCTGTCATTGGTTTCTATTTCAACATACTTATACTTTAGTCAAATGGGATGTCGCTTTTTGTTTAGCTTGCTCCTGGGCAAGCAAAGAGCAAAAGCTATCACTTAAAGCCCAGCTTTCAAAAGATTTGACTATTGCTTAAGGCTAGTATATTCCATATTACTTTGTATCTAGAAGAAAATAATGCAATAAAAGCATTCATGCAAATGCTTATCTTGATTAATGAGAAGAAATTAGAAAAATGTTGACGAATGGTGGGGAAAATCTTGTGAATTTAACACATCAGATTTTTTACTCATTTATTTAAGTTGGTAAATTGAAATCATTATGTTAATTTTTTCGATTCTAAGGTAGACTTTTACCTAATGCTCCGATTATGAAAAATAAAATTGAACCTTTGAAAAGTCAATAATGGTGGAGAGTGCCAAAATAAGGGTTTAAATTGATTAGGTGTTAATATAAGAATTGGGAACATCTTTTTATAAAGTAAATAAGCGAAATCATGAATTTCGATGTAAATATTTTTAAACTGCATTGAGTGAAGAACTTTTATTAAGACAATATATTTACATAATACAAATTAAAAACCATAACATAAAAGCTAGACAAAGCAAACCATCAACATTTCTATAACAGTTGCTACAAATTTTAACAAAATTCTGTGGATTTTCCAAATTTCAGAGATGCATTGCCTTAAAGTAATAAAATGGTAAAATAACACGACTTAAAATTTACAGGTGTGTTTATAAAAAACAAAGAACATAACATTTTAAAAGAAGCAAGTCCCCTAATTTATATTTTATTTCTGATATGCATTGCTATATGTGCATATCTTGCTAATGTGATGCTTCTGAATGAACTGTTTTAAAACGGGCGATTCTTTAAAGAGCGCTAAGTATTAGATACATAATCATTGGTTTACATGTTTTAAGACTTCTAAAAATGTAAATGTATGCCGATGTTGGTAATAAAGCTTGACATCTACGCTCATACGAAAAGCTTTGCAGGGAGAGGTACAGATAATCCTGTGGAAAGATATAAATCTCCACTTTGCTGACATGTAATCACAAAATGTAGTTGTTCTTGTTGGGGCTTTACAGCCATCAGGTCATCAGCAAAACATTCAGCTTCTCCCAAACCAAGAGAAGACGATTCATAAGTGTATTTCAACAATTTTCTTATTGCACTACATCACAAATGGTTTTACTTACTCAAATACACTCTTAGGGTAAGTAGAGGAAGTAAGTATTATATTATATCCAAAAAGTCGATGCTGAAATTTCACTGAAAATACATATTTTGCAGCCCTCTGAACAAAAAAGAAAACATTTTTAGCAAAAGGTCCTACGTGTATTTTAGAGATGATAATCTTTGAATCATTTGTGGCTCTTGCAAGAGAACCATGAACTACGTACAAAAATGGCGCACCTGTTACTATTGTTAACTTGTAAGAGCAATGATGTATTTTGCGTTTTCTTTTCTTCTTTCATTCTGTGTGGACTAATAATCTAACGCAAGAAAAACTCACCCGAAATGTGTATCGAATCTGGGAAATACTGTCTAAATCACATAAGGGTATTCTTGGCTGCGAGAGTCACCGCGCATTTCACCCCTTCCTTTCTCGTTTGCTGTTTACCACACACAAGTTGTCTTCAATGACAGTGGTGGACGTAGTTACACATTCTGTCAAGAAAGTACCGGGAATTGATAATTTAAAAATCCTGTTTAAAAGCGGATTCGTAATTATTGCTGTCGCTAAGTTGGTACAAATTTCCTCTATACCCACGCGGAGTTTGATCGTCATCTTTCATCTAGTTTGTTTACAGTACCCATTTTGTTAGTTAATCTCAAAGGTGATTTGCGATTTTATGATGGATACAAATATTGAGCAAAGAATCTGTCTCAAATTTTGCATTGCAAATGGTATTTCATGTGCCGAATTGCTGTAAATTTTATCAAAAACACGTGCATATGAGTGGTACAGTGCATTCAAAAGTGGTCGAGATGTGGTGGAAGATTTGTCTTACTCTGGTCGGCCATCAACGGTTTCAACTGAACTGAACATCGCAAAGTGAAGAAACTGGTGTCTGAAAATCGTCATTTAGATCTGAGAGAGATTGCCGCTGAACTTTCTGTGTCTCACGAATCGATTCGTACCATTTAAAAGGATTGTTTGGGCATGACACGCGTTGCAGCTCGGTTAGTTCCGAAAGACTTGAATTTTCTACAAAAACTCAATCGCATTAGGATTGCTGAAGACATGCTAGAACGAGCCAGTTCAGCCCCACATTCATGAAACGCATTGTAACTGGTGATGAGACGTGGATGTACGAGTTTGACGCTCAAAACAGTCAACAAGCTTCCGAATGGCGCCTTCTAACTGAACCGAAACCTAAGAGGGCACGTCAAACTCGATCAAAACTGAAGGTCATGTTGACAGTTTTTTTCGATTATCGCGGTGTCGTGCAGTCAAGAGTTTTTGCCAGAAGTTCAGATGGTAAATAATGACTATTATCTGAGCGTTATGCGGCGTTTGGGAGAACAGATACGGCAAAAAAGGCCAGATTTATGGAACGACAACTCATGGATTCTGCACCTTGATAACGCACCAGCTCACAAGGCTATTATTGTGAACGAATTTCTGGCCAAAAACTCAACAAGTTTTATCAAACAACCACCGCATTCATCTTATCTGGCTCCTGCTGATTTCTTTCTCTTTTCAAAACTCAAGTTACCACTTCGAGGCTCCCGTTTTCAGTCGATAGAAGACATAAAGGAAAATTCGCGGCGATAATTGACATCCATTCCTAAAAGTGCCTACAAAATTTTTTTTGATGATTGGGTTATTCGTTGGCATAAATGTATAATTTCAGAAGGGGCCTACTTTGAAGGCGATAAAATAAAATTGGATGAATAATTCATTTTTTGTGTTTTATTGGCAAATTCCCGGAACTTTCTTGACACAGTAGTACGATGCATTCTGCAATAGTTAGTCGGACATTATGGGAAGAATAAGCTATGTTTCATTTACTATACAGGATAATTAAAAATACTGTTACAGTTCGAAGATGAATTCCTCACATTGAAACAAGAAAATAAGTTCATTTAAATACATGCTCAAAACATTTTGTTTTTGCTTTATTAATTTATTAATGAAAGTTTGCGTTCAACGGCTTTCCAGGTCCAATCCAAGGTTAAAAGTAGAATTTGTGTAATAATTAAAAGGGGTAAAAGATATATTATCATTGTACTACCGGTATTTCCTAATAGTGTTATAAGAGATGTCAACAACTTCATTTATCCGTGCTCTTGTACCTTGTGTTGCCATAACTGCTTGTTTACATTTTTCTTTTGTCAGTTGTATACATGTTGTGAGTTAACTGCAGGTGGACCTATTATTCTATCTTTAATGTTTCAATTATGTGCAAGTTAAAGGGAAAGAGTTCCAGTCAACCTGCCAGGATATTCATTTAGTGAGCAAGGACGCCTGTATCAGTTGTTTCCAGACCAAAGACAACCTTTGCTGCTGTTCATCGTCGCGTTAATGGGACGGATCTGTAACTCTACGGACCGCTGATCAAGGAAGATTAAGAGTTGTTTGTATGCCTGATCAGGAAGACGCATTTTCCTGTTGTCGAAGAAAATCCAGGTATCAGCGCCATATAGTGCATCTCAAAGTATAGAGTGAAGAATACTTCACGTGCAGCCCATATTCCATATCAACTCCAATGTGCGGAAGGCCTTTCACCTGACGATAGCCCACCACGGGAGAACTATTACCGATGATTTCATGCACAAACTGCAATCCGTTTTTTTGTTTTCTTTGTTTTATTGTTTCATTTAACATATAAGGTCATATCGGAGGCTTTGCACTTGAAACAATTTGTTATTTGTAGGATTAAATAGTTTTATTTTCCTAAAAAACACACACACACACACACACACACACACACACACATTCACTCTCACATACATACTTCCGGACTCTGTGGGGGATAAGGAATAATTCTATCTGAAGAAAAATTCCCCCCCCCCAGCCGGGAATCGAACCCGGGACCTCGGGGTGAGAAGTCAGCTCGCTGACCACTCGACTACATGATTTTGTTTTGTTTTACAAACTAGATAAATTTTGGGAGAGATAGAATAGCAAATTTCCACAACGAACACGTTAATCCTCGTTGCATATTTCAGGCCAGACATTAGCATCAGTTTAGGATTAATGTAGCCGGTCCCCATGGCCGCGCTCGCTAAGGTGCCTCGCTTTGGTGCTTCGTGGCGCAGGGGATCTTGGGTTCGAGTCCCGCCTTGGACATGGGTGTTTGTATGTTTGTAAAATGTGTATATGTATTAGCAGAAAAAATCTGATGTGTAACATTCACATGACTTTCTCTATATCCCTGCAACAAAAGCTTATACTTAAAAAGCTTATACTTCTATTTACTTTATGCTAATCAGAAAAAATTAGCAGAAATAGTATTATTATTTTCTTCCTTGTAAGTAGAAGCGAAATAAGGAACTGCCGTAAGTTAAAGTGATAGGCAAAAGCTGGTTGCTATGTAAATGAAGTTCCTTTGTTTATATGGATAGGAACTGACAAGTTCCTGTATAAGAAAAGTATACGTTTTTCACGGTAGAAACCTAAAATAGGGAATATCTCAAAAACGACGAACTCAACGAAAAAAATGTATATGACATAAATTATGTGTTTTAATGTGCTCTACATTTTTTGTGCAGTAAGGTTTTGTCCATCTCTTACAGTTTAGCAGTTATTCAAAATTCAGTAAAATTCATCCAGAATAAACTACTCTTCAGAGGCTATGCCCAGAAAATTCAAGATATAAATTTTATTTATAAGGTAAATAGGTTTAATATTCGAAATTTTAATCAAAATCGTTAGAGCCATTTTTGAGAAAATCAAAATTTTCGAAAAAAGTTCCATGTAAAGGGTAGTTGGGGGTGGGGGGATTTTTCTCAAAATCTTTGTGTCGCATCCCTGGAGTATACTAAACTGAAATACTAAGTTTGGTGTTTTACCGACTTTTCGTTTTTGAGTTATCGTGTTCACAGACACACAGACACACGGACATACGGACACACACACACACGCGCACACACGGACCTTTTTGTGAAAATGCTTTTTTTGGATATTGCGGACCCTAAAACATATATTTCCGGTGAAATCTCGGTATCGAATTTTTGGGTGGAGTGCAATACCTTCTCTATACACTATGTACATAGTGCGTATAGAGAAAGTAAAAAACAAACGGTAATCAAACAGTAAACAAAGTAAATATTTGGAAGATGAAAAAAGAGAAGAAAAAAATGTATGAACTGATATTGTGCCATCATGCCTTACAGGTACTGCCTACATGGATTTTATTCAGCGCACTCTCCCAGGCTTACTAAAAATTAACTACACTGCAGAAATATGTGGCTTATGCATAATGGGGCTCCAACACATTTTAGTCTCATGGTTCGAGATGCAATGGCTGATATCCTAGATTGATAAGTAGAGGAGACCCAGTCCTATGGCCTGCACATTCCCCCAAACTCAGTTCTTTGGATTTTTATCTTTTGGGGCACTTTAAACAATTGGTTTATGCAGCACACATCTAATGGAAATCCGCGAAAGCATATAACACCGACAGGTAATACTTGACAGCGCACGATAGTCCATGTTTCGGCGAGAGCATGTGCGTCTAGGCGCAAGAGGAGGCCATTTCAAGCATTTGCTATGACCTGTGTTTGTGTTGAACATGTAACACATTGGTAATGTAAAAAATAGACTACACTTTAAAATGGTTTGATTAATAAACAATTTTAAACTCAATATATCGAAAAGAAAGGTTTTGGCACACATGTAATATGTTCTTGTTTCGATGTAAGGAACCAGTATCTTTGTAAAGATATTTTTGAATTAGGCTATATATGAGCATATATAGTTTATAGCTATATATAAAATTGACTATGAGATAAAACACAACTTGAAGATAATAATAACCTTCTAACATATATATGGACCTTATCTAAAACAAACAAACGCGCATATGAAAATAAAATAGTATACATACTATACAATTGCTCTTTCAACATAGCGAGTGACCCTTTAATAGCTCTAAAGCAATGAGGGCTACTGTTTTAATTAATGAAAATAACAGGAAAAGTATGCAATAATACGTCTGCTCCAATTTATAAGTTAATGTCAATTGAGGCAAAATGAATATTTATTAAGTATAAAAACTGTAAGTACTGATTATGGTTTGTTCATTTTTTCTCCAAGTTTATAAGCGTTACTTAATTTGTTTCTACAATTTGAGAACACGTATGAGATATATTAAATCCCAAACCGTTATTGTACAAATAATTTTGAATAAAGCGCGTGACTTTGATTTATAATTTAGTGCATTTCTATTTTGAAAACTAAGAATAGCATTGTGCCACTGCTCCCACGAAGGGTAACTACGCTACTTCACTGTACCCCTATCCGTCCTCGAGTGACCGGTGGTTTCTAGAACGATGCAACATCCCTAGATGGTGCACACCTTTCGAAAAAGGCCACATTTCGGGCGAGCAGAATATAAAAAAAAAAATTCTGAAGTGTTCCATTCACATGACTTTTCTACATCTCTGTAACATTAATATTAGAAAGCCAATTCTTCTATCTGCTTCATGATAATCGTGATAAACATTAGCATAAATTCTCCTTATTACTTGGTTTCTTGTAAGTAGAAGGGAAAAAATGTAATGTGTTCCATTCACAGGATGTCCTCTAGCTGTTCGGTGAACAAACCTTTTATTCAAAACATTTAATCTACATCATGCTAATCAAGATAAATATAAGCAGAATTATTCTTATTACTAGCTTCTAGTAAGTAGAAAAGAAATAAGAAAATACACAGGCTAAAGCGATAGTCTCGTCCTATAAAAATCGGTCGTTATGGAAACAATTGAAATTCCAATCTCTTTACGTGCCAGGAATAAACAAACGAAAAACGAGAAGTCAGATGCCTTCCCGAATGGAAACAGCTTAAATGGCTAAAATTGAAACCTATAATCCGAAATATCTCGAAAACGGTTAACTTTAAAAAAAAAAAGTTATATGCCATAAATTGTGTGTTTTAATAACATTACAGTTTTTGTATATATTTTAACAGTTATATAAAAGTCATTCAGAACGAAGGGATTTTCAGAGGCTGTTTACAGCAAATTCAAGAAAAATATTTCATTTGTCATAAAAATATCTTATACATGTAGAATTTTAATTAAAATCGTTAGAGCTATTTTTGAAAAAATCAACAATTTCGAAAAATGTTCCATATAAAGTGTAGTTGGGGTGGGAGGATTTTCTTGAAAATCTTTGTGTCGCATCCTTGGAAGATATTCAACTTGAATACAAAGTTTGGCATTTAACCCACTTTTCGTTTTTGAGCTATGCTCCCACAGACACAGATAGACAAACACATGGACATTTTTCAAAAAATGCTCTTTTGGAATCAGGGGTTTCCAAAACATGTATTTCCGGTGAAAGTTGGGTATCAATTTTGGATGCATTATAATACCTTCCCTATACACTGTGTACATAGTACGTGTAGAGAAAGTAGAAATTGGTTGGGAAATGCCCAGCACCCATCATAAGCCTAGAATTTGTACCGTCTAACTTTGTTTGGTCCCATGACCAAATTCCTGAGTGGCTGTCAATTTTATTCAGATGCAGAAGTGAAACTGGTTGTGCGACATGGTGGTACACAGCAGGTAAATATAGTTCTATGAATAGGGTATAGTGAAACTGCTGCCATGTTGGCAGAAATTAAATTAAGCGGTAAATGGATTTAGACCACTTTAATAAATTAGCAGCTTTGATTCGTCAACACGTCTTCTTAATTGGAATATATAATTCAATTATAGCATTAACAGTGAAATCCCTCTAATAAAAATTTAATAACCAATTAGGAAATGCTTTATTAAACCGAAATTTTAAATACACTCTTCCACACTATGTAGAAAAGTAGCTAAAGGATGTAATTTCATCACTCTGTAGTTTATTGTGTCTTAACTATTAAACTTCTTTTAAAACCGATTGCAGTGCACTATTTAGTATTCACCCTAGCATCTTTGAGCTATTTCCAGGGCACATTAAAACACATCTTGAATATTCTGGGATTAGCCTTTGAAGTCTTCTTCACTCTGAACCACTGCCATAAAATTATAAAAACTAAAAGATAAAGAATACCTACTAAACAAAAATTCAAATCTCGTAGACAAATATATTTTTTAGCGTTAACCATTTCCGAAACATTCTTTTTATAGCTTTTTTTTTTCAACTGCAAATCCTTATTCTTATTTTTTTTTGTTTCTTCCTATTTGGTGTTCATGCAAAGATAGATTGAGATTTTCAAGGTTTTTACGTGGTTACCAGCTTTAAAAAGAAGTAGCTATCGGTTTAATTTACTCTATTATTCTTAGGGCCGGATACACAGTTTAAGTTTAAGCCGGGATTTTATTAAGTTACGGATACCACTTAAGCCAGGCTTGTGCTTTAGTTTAAGCCTTGTAAGTTTCACAGCAGGGCAACCACGTTCTGGTTTACTGAGCTGGACAGCTCCACGAAAGGGTTAAGTTGTTAACGCTTGCGCAGGCGTACTGAGCGAATTCCTATTGCTTGTTTATGGCGATGCTGTTCCTAAAATAGTGTTTTGTTGTACTGCGATATATAGTTAAAATGACCGAAAAATCATAGCCAAAACGCACTGCGATATTTATTTCTCAGGATGTCGGCATGCTCCTAAAAATTATGAAACAGCACAACCATTTAATAGAGTAGGTAAAAGTAACAGAAAAACTTACTATGAAATAAGAAAAACAAGCATGAGAGAGAACGCAAAGAGTCGATTTGAAAGAATAAAACAATTTTAATAGAGTGTATGTTGTAGATTTTGAGATGCCAGAAAAATTGTGCAGTTACCATGCTTTCACTTGCGTATAACCTCGACGTCTAGAGAAGTATTGCTTCCGACGAAAGGCTTTGCTACTGAATTTTAAGTAATACATTATAAATGCGACGGTAATGAGTAAGACAAAGTATACGATATAGCATAAATAAAGTATAAATATAAAAATAATTTTGTTTACCAATCAGTTCTAAGTTTATTCGCATCAGAATCCAGGAGCCAGGAGCAGGAACTAGTCGCCCGAGTGTACTCGGGCGGGGGCAAATCACCACGGTACCTATCCGCTTTTCTCGCGGATTTACCCGTGTGATATAAAAGATGTAGTCTTGTGCAAGCGTTTATGTCTGTGTCGAAGTAATGTGGGCAGGGTGTTTCCCTCTGTGCAGCCGGCGCGGGCTGGCTTACCTACCTGAGTAGTACACTCGGGCGGCTAGTTCCTGCTCCTGGCTCCTGGATTCTGATGCGAATAAACTTAGAACTGATTGGTAAACTTCTGGTACCACCCGGTCGCTCAGGCGCTTTGTCTGGACCTGGCATTTGGGAGGTCGTGGGTTCGATTCTCGCGACAGACCCCTCTTACCCAAGGTTTTTTTTTTAAGGTTTTTCGGGGCATCAGGCAAATGCTGGGAAACTTTATTCATTCTTCCGAACGTCCTGTTCCTCCATTTCACACCCATTTTATTCCAACCGGTCTCTTTCAAGGTTGTAAGGTCGGAGAGACTGCGATAGTGGCGCCCACCGTGGTGGTGAATGCGTTTTGTAAATACAGCTCTCGGCGGCAGGGTGGCGTTGGAACCCCTATAAACTTGGGGTGTTTAGTCAGACCTAGGGCGCAGGCTCCCAGCGTATGTGAGGGACCCACCTGGGGGACCCTTTTCCCACGGTCGGTTTTGGCCGTCTGTTGAATACTCTCCTATCATCCTATCCTCCCGGGTCTGACGCACAATAAGCTCATGGCGGTTGCAGTGTGGAACTCCATGTTCCGACTTTTGACTAATCGAAATCTCTCTAGAATACTCGATTTCAAAAGTGAAATTGGTTCGTATGCTAAACATTCTGGATATTCTTCTGGTGGCATGTGGGTTAAAATATTTTACATCTAATCGTTACGTTACTAATATCATGTTCTTCAAATGACATGGCGACCCCATAGCTTAAACCGAAGTTCAGTTCGATTTAAGCCAAGCCACATTTGGGGCTATTCTTTGGTCATTTCAAAACTTCACTCAAAGGCGAAGCTAGGTCTTATATCTACATACAACGAAACCTATGAATGAATAATGAAGGTTTATTTGCAATAATAAGTGGATAGAATAAGTCTTTCTATGAACAATTTGTAGAATGAATGAACAAAGAAAGTCATATGAATACAACACAAGACTTTTACAGATTACAAGTGAAGATTTTTGTTGAAGCTTAGTCACGCATGGACGAAATTAAAAAACAACCCTGAATTTTAACTGTTTAAAATTATTTACTTTTTTAATGGCTTGTTTGCCCTAGTTTTCTGTTTTGTGACTTTATTTAGGTTTGTATTACTATAATAATAATAATAATAATAATAATAATAATAATAATAATAATAATAATTTGCCTAGTTTGGCCTAGATTTCCGTTTTGTGATTTTATTTAGGTTTGTATTACTTTAATAATAATAGTAATAATAATCATAATAATTATTATGACTATGATTACTATTATTATTTATTTATTTATTTATTTTCTGTTAGATCCCGTTTTACTTTCTCTACACGCACCATGTGTATAGTGTACAGAGAATGTATTGTACTCCATCCAAATACCGATATTTCACCGTAAACACACATTTTAGAGTCTCCTGTATAAAAAAACAGTTTTAGAAATATGTCTGTGGGTGGTATGTGTGTTTGTGTGTCAGTGAAGTCGATAACTCAAAAGCGAAAAGTCAGGGAAATACAAAACTTGGTATTTAAGTTTAGTATCTTCCAAGAATACGACTCGAAGACTGTGTGGAAAATTCCACCCTTTAAATAGAAAAAATGTCGAAAATTTTGATTTTGTCAAAAGTATCTCTAAAGATTTAGTTTCAAAATCCGTATATTAAAGATATTTATTTATATGACAGATAAAATGTATAGCTTGATTATCTTGGAGTAGACTCTGAAGACCTATTGATTCTGGATGCCTTTTGCAAAACTGGTAAACCGTAAGAGATAGACGAAAACTTACACAAAGACTGTAGATCTTGTTTTAAAACACAACATTTATGACACATGCATTTGTTCGTAGAAGACCATTTTACACAGTATGCTAAAGTTATCTTATCGTTCGTTGCAATGACTTCATGCTTTTTCATCTGCAGACATTCCTTTGTCAGGAGCAAATTGTTGACCTCTGCTTGTTTCTGTTTCTGGTAATTCTCAGCATCAGCAAAGGTTTCTGTCAAGCAAGGTTCATTTCGTCTTCAATTGTAACTATTCTTTGCATTGATTCCTTAGCCATAATTTTCTGATCAAACAGGGTCTTAACAACCATCAAACAACTCTAAGAGCTATTGTTATCGGCATCAGATACATAGAGCACCCAAAATGGTGGGCGGCGGGGCTACAACAGGGATTGTCAAAGATTGGCTTAAACGATATTTGGCAAAAGGGTAACGAAAATAGTTATAACGTTGTGAATAAAGTAAATAGACGACTATGCGATATAAATAGACAGGAAATAGAATCTGAATGTAGAAAAATATCGTCATTGAAGCTACAAAGCGAAATAAAAATTGGGTGGAGTAAAGAAACATATATTTTGAAATTGGGTATGAAACAAAATTCGGGAATAGCGTGGCTTAGGTTGGGAGGGTGGAAAACCCGTAAGGCAGTTGATGAAGCTGGTAGGCGGATTTGCCCATTATGCGGGTATCAGGAAGACTGGACGTATATTTTGGCAGATGGCGTACAGATGGAGGATGTTAGGAAAATTATTGCCGGAAGTATTTTTAGCTTCAAACAGACGAAATACAGCATTCTGGCCAAGCTGGGCGCATACTTAATGGAAGTACATGCACTAAGAGATAAACTATTTATGTAAATATTGTATAGACTTATTTGGTGTTTGAGTAAATTATACGTATGAATACGTGTAGTTGTGAGTGCAAGTGTGTGAGTGTGTGTGATATGAGAGCGTTCTTTCTTTTATTGACGCCTGCGGTGCCAGAGCAGTAAAAGCGGGTGTTAAACACTACAAAACAATTTTTTTATTGTTCTGTGATTCTGCTGTCGTAGCGCGCGAGCGTGTGTATGTGTGTATTTCCAATGTTTTTAAGATATAAATATATATGCAGGTAATATTTTAAATCCAAGTTGTTTTAGACATCATGTACGGTCACCCACCGATCCATGCAACCGTGTGATGCAAATATTTTGTTATTGTAAAGTTAATAATAAAATGCTACTACTATGGCGTACTTTGGATCAGACGCCTCTACCCCTTTTTATGTTAACAAATAAACGCCATCAGTAAAACTGATAACATAGTCATAGGCAACTATGTTACCAACCAGGTAATTTTTTAACATTTAAGTGCATTTATAATAGCTAAAAAACAAGTAAATTATCTCTTTAAAAACATTGCTGCAAGGTAATACACCCATTAAAAGATCTGCGTTGATCTTTGGCCGCCAGCGTACAATTAAAACCACCGAACGCAAAGGGTGCACGTAAAGGATATGGGTCAGGAGGTCTTAGGGAAAACGTTTCGCTTCGTTGTTTCCATTAGTTATTATCAGCAGGGGTATAGATAGATATTCTCGAACGTAACGTCATCATATACTGCCCAAATAGTCCTACAGAAAGGATGACGCTGAAAACGGTGTAATTGTAAACTTGTCACCAAACAGCCATACCAATGTTCTCAAGGCTAAGATTGATTCGTAATCCAAGTCATACGAAAATCCCATATTACAAATCTTCCTCTCTTGGAAAAACAAATGTTTATGTCATTATATATCAAAACGTCCCTTGAGAAATGTTGTTTGACCACCTCTCGCAGGCCGTTAGCGTGAAGTGATGCTCATACTTGTGCACATAAAGGTATTCAAAGAGAAAGATGTGTAAAAAGGACGAATGGTCTTTTATTTATGGACGCTCTTTAAGGATACCCATCTGTGAAAATTGACCAAAAAGTGCAAAAAGACGAGAAAAAAAAAATTCTTTTGTCTAATTAAATAATGTAATGCCTGTAGTTCAATTTCCTGTTGTTTTTATTACCATGCGGCGCTTTAAACCGTATCACGTGACGATTTAAATGGTTGACTCTAAGTGGGTGTGGTGCTTTAACCTTTTCACTATGGCAAAAAAATTGCTAAAATACGAAATTTGGTTTTGACCAATAGCATTTGACCTTAAATGTGTCTATTTCAAGTTGAAAAATTTTCAAGTTTTTATTTTTCAGCGTTTTCAAAACTTCAAATTGTTCCACACGATACACTTTTCAAAACAGAAGCTTGAAATTGTTCATGCTTGGATAAAAATAGTATAAAACAAAATTGATGAGATAATTTTTTTTCTAATATCACCAGTGCTCTTGTAATTAAATAATAAACTTCATATTTCGATAGCAAAAATAAAAAATTAATAAAATGACAATTAAATACTTTTTTTTCTCCTAAATCAATAGTCAGATAAAATTTCATCTCATCAATTTACTAATACTGTATTTATCAGTATAACTGCAAAGTATTATATTTCTGTAACTGAAATTGCATCGTGTGGAATGATTTAATTAAATGACAATAAAATACTATAAATATGTTAATATCACAGGAACTATTTTGAACAAAATTCTGAAAATTAGCATGTAAACTATTCTTAACACTGCAATTGCTGTGTTAGTTTCACATCAATCCAAGCAAAATTGTAGATTTTAGGTTTTCACAGATGGGCATCCTTAACTGCTATAGTTCTCAGCTTCCCATTCTATATTGGGCGTGAAAGACCGCTTAATTTTGCTCAGATGCCCCTCTGCCAGGCTTGAGGTTCTTTCATGTGCCGTAAATCTATGACACGAAACCCACAGCTTTACTTCTCTTCCGAAGGAAGTCATGCTAAGGGTTTTTACGCCCGAAAATATCCATCGTCGTCCAGGTTTGAACCCGCGACCTTGGGTATATGAAGTTAGCATAGTAACCATTACACCACGGAGGGCGACAAAAGATGCGTATCCGCAACGACCCGATGAGAATAATCAAGAAGTACTTCAGAATGGAACCAACCTCATTATCATTTTCTGGTTGCCGATCATCCTTAGTAGATTTAGGTGAACGTTAGGCATTTCTGTCATCTGCTGCCGGCCGCTTCCAGAATCTGAATTTTTAATTTTGGTACGAGCCGGAAGGTTACATAGCAATTGCGACACGTCATGGGGTTGTTGTGTTGCCGAGATACCTTCTACTGTGCACGCAACTTTTCTTGGGCCCTTAGGTAGGTTTTGCACAATTTCTGAAGCCGAGCAGAGCAACAACATTGAGACATGAAGTATGCTATACCCTATGGCTGCAATGCTAAGGTTTCATTCTATCTGTATTCCAAGTTCACGCACATGCACATGCGCTGTGTTTCGTTTAATAATTTAGTTTGCGGTAAATTAAATATTCTATTCACGAGAATGGCTGACGGCTTTCTTTGGTTGATAGCACTGCAGAAAGACTGGCAGGTGAGTCCTCTCTTCTTCGCCTCTCACCTAGACGGCTCGGGTTCAATCCTAAGTGACCGCACGTGAGATTTGTGGTGGACAAAGCGGCGCTGGGGCGGGTTTCTCCGGGTTCTCCGATTTCCCCTGCCATCGCATTCCACCGGTGTTCCATCTTCGTTCATGTATCATCAGTGTCACCGCCTGCGGTGCCATAAGTGGTTAAAGCGGGCGTTAAACACTACCATACCTCTTCCTCTCCCGACCTCGCTTCCCCGTAACACTAGCGCCCAATAAAAGGTGCGCGCAGAATACCCCCACCGCCTGTGGTGCCCTCGCAGCCGAGCATCTCGGCTAGACAAGGAAAAACAACCCTTTTACTTAAACTCGCCGACACTTCATCACTTAAAACCTTCGTTGCTGCGTCATGATTAGAACTCGGTTTTGAGTTCCGAAGCGTTTACTGCACATGTTTAATTAAAAAAAGAAATAAAAACAACAACAACGTAAAACACACACAAATGAATCATAAATGTATAACAAGAACTAAAACAAATCAGTCCCTACCGACCTTGTTTCCTTGTTTGTAGATGGGTCTTCCTTTCCTTGCGAATTATACCAAATCAAAACAAACACAAATTAAAGAAAAAATTAATAAAAAATTACAGAAAATTCTGTGAAGAAAAAGAGGATTTCACACGCTTTTGAAGAGCGCTCAAAATAAGGCATGTTTTATTTAAAGGGCCAATATCACATATTAAAGTAAAAAAAAAAAAAATATTTTATGTTGGGATTCTGTGACGTAATAACTGTGAATGCAATACACCATGTTATACGTAACAACAATGTAACTAATTTTGGTCTCACTGTAGTTCATATAGGGAACAATGTACAATATTATCATTAGCCCCAACAATCTGGCTGACAAGCTGTTTCAAAGAATCCATTTCTATTATCGTTACTCATAAAGAAAAAGCGCACACAGTTACGAACACGCAGAGCAGTCAAAGAGTATAAGGAAAGGGTAGTGGGGAGTGGTTTGTAGCGTAAACATGCACACGTTGAGGTATAACCTGTTCCTAAAGTAGCCCATTGCATTTATTGAAATCATATTCATCAGTTTAATTCATAAAGTAAAACAATAAAACAATTATTATTTAATAATATGATTAGTAATTGAAAACAATTAGTGTTGAAATAAAAATATAAGTTAACAAGATACATCTTTACTGTATCGAAAGCAAATGCCACTCAAAATGTGTTTGAAATAACCTCAAGTTTGTTGAGTGTCGAACGCCTACCCTTTCTTATTTTAGACATTTCTCAATCTGCCTCTCTTTCAGTGATCACTGGTTTATCAAGTAGCAGGAACTGAACGAGGCCAGGCAGTGAGAAATGCTAGGTAGTGTAACACTTTTCGAAACGGGCTGTAAAGACCACGACTCCTCAATCACGTCGTAGTTATACTCTGCGTACACCGAACCTCAATCCGGTAATTACGTGACCCAGGACCGAGCTCTAGTCATGGCAGATTAAGCGGTTACTGAAGGCATTTCGGTGATTTTGCGTTTCTCAGAAAGAGGAATCTTCACGTTCGAACTTCGTAACAACCATCAGAAATGGCGCTCTGTACATTTGAAAGTTGACTTGTGGTGTTTACAGACGACGGTTCTACCGCAGATTTTCCTGTCATAATGGACGATGATTCCTGAGAGAAAACGTGGTAACTCCCACCATTTGACTAAAAGTTGCCGGCCGATTCCTTAAAATTATAGGGAGTCTCGTTGCACGAAGAGGACAAGCAATTTTCAAGTATATATTATTAATACACAAATGACAAGTTTGTGGTTGGTCCATAGAACTGATGGCTGCCAAATACGTATCGACAGTCAAAGTAGACGATATTTTACGTTTCAACCCCATCTTTATTTGCATATATCATACACTGCACTACACTTACTGAAGTTCCTGTGATAATACTGCGAAGGCAGTTCAGAGAGCTTCTAAACACTCGAACATTAACGGTTGCTGATCACCAGGTGTAACTTACACGTTTATGATTTCGCCGATGGTGGCGTATGTAAAAGTTTCCTCATCTTTATAAAGAGTTCATTAAAAAATTCGCAAACTTTCAGATGAAGTCGCCCAATATTTTTATTGAAATATACAATTTATTTTACTATTTTATATACGAGTACATAAACACACACACACACTTGGCATATTTTCAAAATATTCTTATATCCGCTATCTCTGTAAGTATAGCACAATATGGCATAATATTGGAATACTAACTAGTGTGAGCTGCGCTGACACAGATTCAGGAAAAAGTATAAAATACGAGGCGTTTGCGTCGGTAATTATATTGAAATATTACCTGAAGTATTTATTTTATTAATTACTTCCCTCAGTTGAGGACTGCCTTATAGACATATACACTTATAACCATACAATCTTATTATCAGAACGATAAAAGTTGCACACACCTACACATGTTTCTCTATTTAGAAAATTAAATTTGGAATTATGAAAATCGGTTAAATTGGTTAATTCGATTACAGTTTCTCGCGCCCGCACAAGCGCTCAAAGTATTTTCACTTTTTCTACTATTCCACCCCAGAATTCGATACCGAGATTTCAGTAGAAATATACGTTTTGACCATCTGAATTAAAAAAAAAGAATGTTCGTCTGTGTGTGCGTGTATACATGCGTGCCTATCAGTGTGTCTGTGAACAGCATTACCCCAAAACGAAAAGTCATTTAAATACCGCACTTGTTATTTATGTTCATACTTTCCAATGATGCGACGCGAAGATTTTAATACAAATTCGACACTTCAAACTACCGTTTACATGGAAACATTTTCAAAAGATGATTTTTATCAAAAATGGATCTAATGATTTTCGATAAAAATCGGCATTTGAGGCCAATGTGACAATCCATTATTAGCATTTTTGTTAACCTGTTTCTAAAGTTGTGTTCATGAGGAAAATTTCAAGATGTTTTTACGATCGCTATTATTCCCTCTCGCCTGCGTTCGGTTGTAACAGGTCACACAGTTGACCCTCCTCTCCCTCTGCCCTTTTCCTTGGTATATATATAAACACAGCAGACACACAGCTCAGGGCCATTCAACACACAAACCCTGAAAGTTTTTCTTTATTTACGACATTGCTATTAATAAGCGGACAAAATAAGATACACGTATGTATTGTATGTTTTGCTCTCTACTAAATATCAAACGATTTGCACTTATTCACTCCCACCCTATATATTGATCTTTCTCGGAATAACCTCTGAAATCCTCTTCATTTTGGATGACAGTGCAACATAAGAGATAGACAAAGTCTTACTACACACAACATTTAAATCTCGTTAAAACAATCAATTTTGTCAAATACTTTTTTGTGGAGTTAACTATTCTTTAGGTATTTCTTGTTATTTGTTTCAGTTTTCAAACACTTATATCTTTTCATGTCTACTTCAATTTGCTGTTCCCGTAGTCCCCGCAAGAAATATGCAATGAAACTGTTTCTATAAAAAGAGCGGTTGACAAACATCACCCTTGTCTTGCTCACTTACCCGCTCTTTTTATACCAGATGGTCCAACTGTCCCGCGCACATATATTCCTTCGTATGTTAAGAGTTGCAGAACTCAATGACACTATTTCAAGTTAAGTCATCTAGTAGGCCACTGGTGAGCACCCTTCTCATTGAGCGCGACCCGCTCATCGTCTCCTGTGATAAAATGGAGGGGTAACACGAATGTCGCTCAGCCAGTTCCGCGCTTATCGGTTTTAACATTAAATAGAGCCGTTGAATTCTGCAACCCTTTAAACGCTCGAAAAGATATCTGTACTCGTCCTGCTATATAGAGCAGAAGTATGGACCCTCACAAATAAACACACCAAAGATTGGGGCACAGGAGATGAAATTGCTGCTTCCAATGGCGGGATACACTCTACTGCATCATCAAAAGAATGAAGATATAAGGAAAGAATTAAGAATTACAAATGTAGTAGAAAAGATAGAAAACAAAACATATGAATGGTATATGTACCTTTGTAGAATGGACTCATACCAATTATTAAATTACCGTCAAACCGGTAGAAGTGTAGGGAAATCCAAAAAGCTCTAACTCAGTGTACCTGGAACACACTTTAATTTTACGATGATGATGATGATGGTTTCCGGAAACGATTTTCTCCATTAATGTGAAGTAAATAGAATATGTTTTCGAGAGAATAGTTTGCTGAAGAATGGATAGAGAAAATCATGTAAATGTACATACATTTTTACTTTCTCTAGCATCTACGTACAATGTGAATAGTAGACAGAGAAGGTATTGTATTCCATCCAAAAGCTAAATATATGTTTTGAGGATCCTGAATTAAAAAAAAATATTTTTCGAAGAAGGGTCGTGTGTGTGCGCGTGTGTGCGTGTGTGTGTGCGTGTGTGTGCGTGTGTGTGTCTGTGTGCGCACGTGTGTGTGCGTGTGTGCTCACGTGTGTGTGCGTGTGTGTGTCTGTGTGCGCACGTGTGTGTGCGTGTGTGTGCGCGCGCGCCTGTGTGTGTGCACGTCTGTGGACAGCATAAATCTAAAACGAAAAGTCGGTTAAATACCAAACTTGGTACATATATACTAAGTTAAGTACCTTCTAAGGATATGATACAAAAATTTGCAGGAAAATTCCCCCACCCAAACTACCTTTCATTTTTCGAAACTTTCGATTTTCTAAAAAATGGCTGTATTGATTTTGATTAAAATGCCGTATATTTTATATGTTTAAATGGCAAACAAAATGTATATCCTGAACTTCTTGGAAATAGTCCCTGAACTCTTCTTAATTCTGAATGACTTTCGCAAAATCGGTAAACTGAAAGAGGTAGTAAAAAATTGACTATACAAAAATTGTAGATCTTATTAAACACAAAATTTATTCATATACACATGGCTTGTGTGGAAAACAATTAACACTAAATGACCTAATGGTTAAACAATGAAACCCGGAACTTAAATTACTTATGATGACATTGCAAGTCGGCACTGGGAGTATGTTCTCGTATTTCAAAACAGTTTGAAATCACTTTGTAGTTTACTGGAAAAAATTCGAGTCCGTTAAGGGATTGAATTCTATGTCGGCAGGTTGCTATTGCAGCTCAGTGGGTAGAGCAACCGGCTAGAGGCCGGGAGATCCGTGGTTCAAATCCTGGATATGACATTGAGCTTTTCAGTCTCACTCTACCTGCCCAACTTATGTCCTACACACGACTTGTGTAGGGGGGGAAAAAAACACTAATTAGCACCATTACGGGATACTCCCTATTATTGGTTTCAACTTTAAAGTAGATATCTAAAGTCTTCATTTGTGTCATAAATCTTTTATTTTACTCCTGCCAATGAAAGAAACCGGAATATCAATGACGATCGCATAGAGACGCTTTTAAAAGATTTGACTGTCGGTTTAGCCTAATGTATTCCCTTATTTCCTTACTTAATATAAAGAACTAAGTAATAATACAATTTCTGCTGTCCTGTTTAGATTCATAAGCACGAAATAGAGAGGAGAATAAGCTTTCATGAGAATAATACTTGTAGAAAAGCTAGAGACATTCACGTGAAATGAACATATCAAATGTTCCTAGTTTTTGTCCGTCTATTATTGTCTTTTCAGCCTTTCAGAACGTTGCCAAGGTGATATTACTTCCCGATCTGTTGCCCGCGGGTTCCAATGTGTTCGACAGACGTTAAGGGAAGTCGCCGATTTTGAAGCAGATTCTGTGAACGTCAGCCGTTGCAGTGGCTAGGGAAATCTTCCACGTGTGGCCCCGGGATATTAGAAGGGCCCATACAGGACCCTCGGGGCGCGTGCTGCAATGGAACATAATAACTTCGTTTTATTTCCGGATAATATTTTTCCTCTCCATTCCTGGTGCTCTGAGCATCGCTATATTGGCTTTTCTAGTGCTATCTGACGCTCATATAGAAGCGATTGTAAACACATCACTGGGCGGAACTCGTGTGTACAATACATTGTTTTATGTGATACATGCTCTCGACTACAGTTAATCATTAACTAGTTTTGGCAGAGGCGTATGGTGCTACCAGGATCTGTGTTAGCTTTGTATTTTTTTTAATTTTTCTAGCACGTATGTGTACATAGTAGATAGAAAATGTATTGTACTCCACCCAAATAAGGATCCACAAATAAAAAAATCTGATGTGTTACACTCACATGACTTTCTCTAGCTGTTCTACAAACTTCATACATAAGATTCTTCTTCTTTCTGCACTTTGCTAATCGTGGTACTCATTAGCACAATGTTATTATTTAGTTCCGTATAAGTAGGAAGTAAATAAGGGAATACACTAGGCTAAACCAATAGTCAAATGTTTTAAAAGATGTCGTTATGCGATTGTCATCACAGATCGCTTCTTTTCTTGGCCAGGAGTAGAACAAAACAAAAGCGGACATTCCCGTCTAGGAAAAGTATAAGTACTTCACAACTGAAACTAATAACAATGAATACCTCGAAAACGGTAAGCTTCACGAGAAAAATGTATATGACATAACTTGTGTATTTTAACAATACCTACATTTTTTTGTATAGTAAGTTTTTGTCTATCTCTTACGGTTTTCTAGTTATGCAAAATTAAGCAAAATTCATCCAGAATAAACAGGTCTTCAGAAGCTCTTCCCAGGAAATTCAAGATATAAATTTTATTTGTTAGGTAAATATCTTTAATATACGATATTTTAATCAAAATCGTTAGATCCATTTTTAAGAAAATCAATTTTTCAAAAAAAGTTCCATGTAAAGGGTAGTTTGGGGTCGGGGGATTTTTCTCAAAAAAATCCCTGGAAGATATTAAACTTAAACACCAAATTTGGTATTTTAGCTACTTTTCGTTTTTGAGTTATCGTGTTCACAGACACACGGACACACGAACACACACACACGGACCTTTTTCTGAAAATGCTTTTTTTGGATACAGGGGGTCCTAAAACATGTATTTCCGGTGAAATCTCGGTATAGAATGTTTGGGTGGAATACAATACTTCTCTATCCCTATGTACATTGTACATATGGGGCTTGAGAAAGTAAAAACAATTCTAGAAAAGGTGTGTGTGCGTGCGTGTGTGTGGACAGCTCAAAAACAAAACGGCCATTATGCACAAAACAATGCGACAAGAAGGTTTTCAGAAAAATTCCCCACCCAAAATTACCCTTTACATGGAGTATTTTCGAAATGTTCGAGTTCCTAAAAATTACTCTAAAACGAATAAAATTCCACATAAAATATGTTTACCTGGCAAATACAAAGTAAATCTTGAATTTCCTGGAAATGGCGTCTGAAGTTATCTTCAGAGTTAACTTTGCATAACTGGTAAACCATAGGAGATAGAAGAAAAAACAAAAAAAAACAAAAACTTAGTACATAAAAGAATGTAGATCTCATTAAAACACATAATTATATCTGTCGAGTTTTTTTTGAGCTAACCATTTACGAGATGTCACCTTTATTTGGTTTAATTTTTAAAAGACATCAATTTGTCTCTTAAAGCTCTTATACATCTCATCTCTCTTTTGTTCAACTGTTGGCTTTGGAATGAGTACCAAATTTCATTGTAAGGCCATAGCTTTTTAAGTCTCTTAAAAACCTCTTAAGCCTTGTTTACTGCCTTTTCACATACAGGGATCTAAGTAATAAAACGATTTCTGTTAATGTCATCTTGATGAGCATGACATAGATAAAAGAGTAATCGTTTCTGGGAATGGTCAGTTTGCAGAACAGATAAAAAAAATCTGATGTGTTCTATTCACATGACCTTCTCTATATCTCTCTAAATTATTATTGCTTATAAGCTTATCTTTTATTTATTTCATACTAATCGAGAAAAATTAGCAGAAATAGTCTTATTTCTTGCTTTATTGTAAGTAGAAGCGAAATAAGGGAGTACCATAGGTTAAAGTGAAAGCCAAAAGCTGGTTGCTATGTGACTGAAGTTTCTTTGTTTGTATGGACAGGAGTTGACAGATTCCTGTATGAGAAAGGTATGTTTTTCAAAGCTGAAACCAAGAAAAAGGAATATCTCAAAAACGATCAACACCACGAAAAAAATGTATATAACATAAATTGTGTGTTTTAACGTGCTCTACATTTTTTGTGGGTTAAGTTTTAGTCCATCTCTTACGGTTTAGTAGTAATGAAAAATTCATCCAGAATAAAGTAATCTTCAGAGGCTATTCCCAGAAAATTCAAAATATACATTTTATTTGTCAGGTAAATAACTTTAATATACGCTATTTTAATTGAAATCGTTAGAGCCATTTTTTATAAAATCAAAATTTTTGAAAAAAGTTCCATGTAAAGGGTAGTTTGGGGTGAGGGGATTTTTCTCAAAATCTTCATGTCGCATCCCTGGAGGATACTAAACTTAAATACCAAGTTTGGTATTTTACCGAATTTTCGTTTATGAGTTATCGTGTTCACAGACACACGGACACACACGGACCTTTTTCTGGAAATGCTTTTTTTTTTTTTTTGGATACAGGGGGTCTTAAAATAAGTATTTCCGGTGAAACTCGGTATCGAATTTTTGGGTGGAATACAATACTTCTCTATCCCTATGTACATTGTACATATGGGGCTAGAGAAAGTAAAAATATGAACGCAACACATCAACATTTTCTTACTTGGCAAATTATATTTATATAATCGCTGGATTTACTTAAAAGTATGTATGACAATGTAAATATTTTCACTGAAATTTAATATATGTAGTTAATAAATTAAATAATAATAACAATAATATAACAATTGCAGTTGCCCATTAAATATACCTTTACATTTAAAGGAAACCAATAAAAATTAACAACCTCCATCTATATATGAAATGAATAACTTCCGATTTTGTGTTCATTAGGCAAATTAGGAATACCTGTCTTCAGTAATAAAACTCAGCAGACTGGTTATATAAGCGGGAGACCTGGGTTCGATCCCCAGTACCGGCGTGGGGATTTTTCCCCTCCTGGGAGACCCAGCCCGGTGTGCACTCAGCCTCGTAAGGTCCCTGGGGGGCCAATTGAGGAGCTACTTGATGGAGAAGTAGCGGCTCCAGGTAATGAGAACCGTATTAACCGGCCGGGGGGGGGCTCGAGGCGCTGACCACGTTTCACCCTCCAATTCTGCACGTCATCCATGACGTCTGTAATGGACCGTGATGGGGGACGCAGCGGCCGGGTGGTAGGCCAAAGTTCCCCGTGAGCTGTCGTGTCATGGAGTTATTGTTAGACTGGTTATACTCAACACTTTTCGAGAACTGCTTCGAATGTCCTGGAGATTCGTTGGCTATTCTTTGCATGGCAAGAACGAAGACCTTGCCGGGAAGCATATTGAGAAATTCAATGCTATGCCGGCATGTTGCCTTGGTAGCTCAGTGGTAGAGACCGGGAGACCCGTGCTTCAAATCTCGGCTATGGCATTGAATTTTTCAGTCTGACTCTACCTATCCTACTTTCCCCTTCATTCCTCGGCCCGCAAGTATACACCATATATATATTTTATCGGTTAGTCATGCTACTTTCGCCGAGAAGATAGTCTACATTACACTGCGAACAGAATCAACTTTTATCGCAAGGAACCCATGTTATTTCCTACAAAAGGCTAGAAAGCAAACAGCCAATAATTAGGAGTATATACATTTAATACAAATTATTTCTTCACAAAATTATCAGGCTCCGCAGGTACCCTTGCTGTCCCTCATCTCTTTGGAATAAATGGTTGAGAATTCGTCTCTGCAGCACGCAGATAAAGGGAAGAGACTTTGTGTGAACAAAATAAATCACGTACTACGTACTGGTGTATAGAGAAGGCATTGTATTCCTCCCAAAAGTTCGATATCGAGCTTTGAAGGAAAATAGACGTTTTAGGATCCCCTGTATAAAAAAAAACATTTTTAGAAAAAAGGAGCCGTGGTTATACGTGTGTCAGGCTGTCTCTATCTATTTGTCTGTGAACACGATAGCTCGAAAACGAAAAGTCGGTAAAATACCTAACCTGGTATATACCTAACTTGGTATACAAGTTTAGTATCTTCCAAGGACGCGACACGAAGATTTTGAGAACTCCCCCCAACTGTTTTTACATGGAAAGTTTTTCGAAAAATTTTGATTTTGATTAAAATACCGTATATCAAATATATTTACACGACAAATATAAAGTGTATCTTAAATTTTCTGGAAATCACCTCTAAAGACCTCTTTATTCTGCATTAATTTTGTTGGATTTTGCATAATTAGTAAACCGTAAGAGATAGACAAAAACTTGCTGCACAGAATATGTAGATCTCATTGAAACAAACAATTTATGTCATATACTTTTTTTTTTTTGTGAAGTTGACCATTTTTTAGATATTTCTTGTTCTTGGTTTAAGCTTTAAAATACTTCTCACATACGGAATTTTTCAACTCCTGGCAATGCAAAGAAACAGATTTATTCCACATGACAACCAGCTTTTAAAAAATGTGACTATCCTTTTAACCTAGTACGAATTCCATTATTTGCCTTCTATTTACAAGAAAGCACTTCTGCTAATGTTATCTCGATTAGTATGAGATAGATAGAAGGATACGCTTTTACAATAATTTGTTACAGATATGTAGAGAAAGTTACGTGAATGGAACACATAATATTTTTTATGGTTATTACAAAATGTGAGAAGTTTATTGGGGAATTTCTGGATACCTAAATAACTATTATATACGCAAAATAAGACTCAAGTGAAGGAATTAATATTACATATGCTGAAACCGAAGTATTGGATGAGCCAAAGAGAGCTTTTATATACATGACACATGCAATATATTCAAGAAAAGCTCTGTAAATGATATTTAACAAAACAAATAAATGTAATATAAAATGCATAATATATTCTTATAATCGCCGGAATTCAACGCTATGAATCGTACCAACGCTCCTATAGGAAGCATTGACCGTAAAAATACGAGAGCGGAAGTAGATGGCAGTGCTTGTTCTGAGCGATTGTTTCTAAACAACAAGCTTGTGACTGAAAAGATGGATTGAAAATCCCGAGGAATTTTCAATCCGAGCCAGAAATGATAAATCGAAGCTGCTATTAATATTGTGGCAGGGGTGGTGGTCCAACTGACGTAAGCAAATATAAATAAACTGCACGAAGAATTTAACTTTTAATTGGAAAGAAAAATTAATAAAGGATCCACATTCATTTTTTTCTATTATAAGTACACTTGATTTCCAACAAAAAAATCTAATAATTTAGAATAAATAATTCAAGCTTTAATTTTTATATGTATAGTTGTACTAATAATTTCCTTTATCGTAATAATATTAACCAATTTTTTATGAAAAAAATTATTGAAGACTGTGCAAAAAATTCTTTGGAACATGGATTCTTAGTGCATTAAAAGAGTTGCCGAACTGAACAGAGCTATTTCAATTCAAAACCGGTCTCTGTATCGAACTGGCGTGGGCGACCTTCATCGATTGAAATAGCATTGTTGAGATTTTTTCATGTGTTTTCATATATTGCATATCAGGCGTAACGTACTTGGCTATCAGGGGGATAGAATGCCTTAGTACACAAACACAGAAACACAAAACACTAAATATTCCTACTCATAACGGGATTTGAACCCGCAACACTTTCGTGCAGAACCTCAAACTCGCCAACGACAACGGCTACCGGAGCCGGCACTCGAGCTATACAAGAATATCTGCGCACGTTAAGTACGGTGCAGTTGGGTCACCTGGTATGCAGCAAATATTTTGTTTTATGACCAAGAAGTTTATTTAAACCCCTTTTAACGTTGGTGTAATTTGTCACTGTTATCTGGATTTAGTGTATGAGCAAATAAAACATTGCTTTTCGGCATGTTAAGCTCAATGTGCAAACAAAACGGAACTTCAAAGTCATCACATAGCATCCAGCTCCTTTAGTGTATTCGTTTATTCCCCTTGAACCTATAATAAAATATAAATAATCAATATAAATGGTTTTATTACATTTGTTTATCAGCGCTGCCGGTTTGTGGAACTTCAGCCCACAGGACTTCTTTTACATTCCAATAAATCTAAAAGCATAGAACTGCCACTTTTAAGCACACTATAAACTATCCGTCTGGGCCGGGTTTGAACCCGCACCCTTTGGATCGAAGGTCAGACCCTAACCAACAGAGACATCCAAACCGACTAATCTTGTTTAGAATGAAGTAGCAGAAGAATAAGCTTAAGTAAATATACTTTGTTGTAGAAAAGACAGAGAAAGTCATGTGAATAACACATATTTTTGTTTTTATATTGATTTCTAGAAAGCTTTATACCTCTGAATTCCGTCAGTAAAGAGAGGCAGTTATATAGGTGGGCATATATATTTTGTGTGATATTTATTTGAGTTTGAAAGCTTTTCATTCGTAAAACGAAATTAAGGAATGTAAAGAATCAGATGTGTTACAGTTCATGTGAGTTTCTCTACCCTCAATCGTACATTACTAGCTATTCAAAGTATTCTTACGACATCTCCTTACTTTCTCTACTCGTATTATGTAAGCACATAGTAGATAGAGAGTATGTTGTATTCCATCAAAAAGTTTAATGTCTAGATTTCACGTCTTGAAGTTCCCTGAGTCCAAAAAAAAAAAAAAAGCATTTTTGGAAAAAGTTCCGCATGTAAAAAATGGAAATGGAGCTTTATTTATGGACGCTCTTTAACTATTATGGTTCTCAACGTCCCATTCTATATTGGGTGTAAAAGACCGCTTAATTTTGCTCAGAGGCTTCTTTGAGGGTTTTTTTACGTGCTGTTAATCTACGACTAGGGATCAACGGCTTTACTTCCCTTCCGAAGAACGCCATGCTAAGGCTTTTACGCCCGAAAAATCCACCGTCCCCCGCCGAGTTTGAAATCCGCGACCTAGGGTCCACGTTTGTCTGTCTGTATGTGTGCTAATATGGACAGCATAACTAAAAAAATTGGCATTTAACTTCTGTTAAATACGAAACTTGGATTTTTAAGAAAATTCCCTTACTCTAAACCATCCTTTACATAGAAGATTTATCAAGAATGACTACAATGATATAGACTGAAACACTGAATATAAAATTATTTACATGACAGGTGAAATGTATAGTTTGAATTTCCAGCAAATAGCCTCTGAAATTCTGTTCATTCTGAATGACCTTTGCATTACTGGTAAATTGTAAGAGATAGATAAAAGCTTACTTCACAAAACACACCATTTATAACCTTTATATTTTTGTTGTAGAGCTAACCGTTTCCGAGATATTCCTTGTTGTTGGTTTCAATTTTAAATTACTTATACCGTCCGTGTTTCTTTTGTTTCACTCCTGGCCAGGCAAAGAAGGGCATTTCAATGACAATTATAGCGACAGTTTTTAAAATATTTGACTATTCCTTCTGCTTATAAGAAACTAAGTAATAAAACCATTCTACTAATGTTGATCTCGATTAGTATAAAATAAAATCTTTTTAAGAAGTGTTTTTATAGAACAAGTAGAGAAAGTTATGCAAACGGAACACACCAAATTTTTAGAAAAGCTCCGTGTGTGTCTGTATATGTGAGAGTCTGTGGAAGCATAACTCACTGACGAAAAGTTGGTTAAGTACCAAACTTGGTATTTAAATTTAGCATCTTCTAAGGATGCGAAACGAAGATTGTTATGAAAGTCCCTCCACACCAAAGTAACCCATACATGAAAGATTTTTCGAATTATATTATTTTCTCAAGAATGGCTCTTACGATTTTGATTAAAATATCGTACATTAAACATGGCAAATTGATGTATGTTTAGAATTTTGTGTAAATAGCCGCCGAAAAGTTTTTCACTCTGGATAACTTTTGTATAACTGGTAAACCGTAAGAATAAATAAAAACTTCTCATACAAAATATATAAATCTCGTCATAACACACAACTTATGTGCTATACACTTTTGTTTTGAAGCTAGCCGTTTCCGAGATATTCGTTGTTATTAGTTTAAATTTCAAAATATTTTTACTTTTCACAAATAGAAGTCATCCATGTTCCATTTGTATAAAAAAATAACAACGGAATTTCAATAACAATTCCATAACAACAGTTTTTAAACCATTTTATTATCGCTCTAGTTCCCTTAGTTCCCTTCTAATTATAAGGATCTAAGTACTAAGTCCATTCTGCTAATGTTAATGTCGATTGGTATGAAATAGATACAAGAATATTCTTTTGTAAGAAGTTTTTATAGAAGAAGTAGAGGAACTCATGTGAATGGAACACGGCAGATTTTTTTCCCTATCTACCTCGGTTTAATCCATATAAACCTTTTCGAAACAACTACATTGTACTGTTTTTGAGAACTGGACACTACGTGCTGATATATAAATTAAACATATATGTGGAGCTTTTCTGAAAACGTTCATTTCCGGTTGACTTACTATCGCTGTATTTGAATTTCTTTGTCTTTTTATTTACGTGTTTACTCTTTTAATTCATTGTTGTTGTTGTTTTAATATTGCTTACTATTTTGTGTATTACAAAAGCAAGTACGGTCTGTGGACCCGTGCGATTCTTGAAGCTCATTGTATGATACAATTATACCAATAATACTTTTATTTCTTTATTTATTCATTCATTCATTCATAATGGTGTTCTCAATTACAGGTCGCGCGCCAGTTCTTGGCGAATGACATCTTTAATTGAGAGATTAGATGCGAGTCACTTACTCGTCTTTACTGGAGCATTGAAAACAGTCATGAGAG
This sequence comes from Hymenopus coronatus, assembly GCA_030762935.1. NCBI lineage: Eukaryota > Metazoa > Arthropoda > Insecta > Mantodea > Hymenopodidae > Hymenopus > Hymenopus coronatus. The sequence goes on from CM060895.1 coordinate 110,829,312, forward strand.
ACAGTCAGATGTGTACGTTATTTTCATGTTTCTGCGCGGCAGTAGTGCATTCTTTACGAAGCAAATATCAAACTTGCAGTGATGTCACTCACATGTATTCACTCTCAACCTCACTAAATTCACACCTATTTTTACTTTCTCTATACGCACTATGTACATAGTGTATAGAAAAGGTATTGCACTCCACCAAAAAATTCGATACCGAGATTTCACCGGAAATATATGTTTTAGGGTCCCCTGTATCCAAAAAAAGTATTTTCAGAAAAAAAGTCCGTGTGTGTATCCGTGTGTCCGTGTGTCTGTGAACACGATAACTCAAAAACGAAAAGTCGGTAAAATACCAAACTTGGTATTTAAGTTTAGTATCTTCCAGGGATGCGACACGAAGATTTTGAGAAAAATCCCCCCACCCCAAACTACCCTTTACATGGAACATTTTTCGAAATTTTCGATTTTCCAAAAAATGGCTCTAACGATTTTGGTTAACATATCTCATATTAAAGATATTTACCTGGCAAATAAAATGTATATTTTGAATTTTTTTGGGAATAGCCTCTGAAAAGTAATTTATTTTGGTTGCATTTTACGGAATTATGCATAACTGCTAAACAGTAAGAGATGGACAAAAACTTACCACGCAACAAATGTAGAGCACGTTAAAACGCACAATTTGTGTTACATACATTTTTTTTTCGTGGAGTTGATTGTTTTTGAGATATTCCTTGTTTTTGGTTTCAGCTATAAAAACATACTTTTCTCCTACAGGACTTTGTGAACTCGTGTCCACACAAACAAAGGAACTTCAGTCACATAGCAACCAGCTTTTGACTACCACTTTAACCTATGGTACTCCCTTATTTCGCTTCTACTTACAAGGAAGCAAGTAATAAGACTATTTCTGCTAATTTTTTGTCGATTAGCAGGAAGTAAATAGAAGCATAAGCTTTTTAACAATACTTTTTTACAGAGTTGTAGAGAAACTTATGTGAATGGAACACATAAGATTTTTTTGTTTTGTATTTCTTCTATTCACGACATTTCTCCCTAATCCCTTTTGAATTGCTGTCATTTTCATTAATAACTAAGCAGCTCTTGTTAAAACACTGGCAATGACATCAGCTCGTAACGCACAACACTTTGCAGTCAGCTGTACGCTGTGCATTCTCGAAATGTAATCATAAGGAAGCAGAGCTATTTGTTATTATAAAAAACTTTTTGCTGGCCTGTTTATCAAGGGTAGATTAGTTCACTGTATCTTCGCTTAAGGCCATTCGTCTAGAAGGAACGAGCAGTCCATAAAGATCAAAACCATATTTGCAAGTGTGTTCCTTTTTATGACGTCAGAGTCGTATTCTAATACATCAGATCAAAAAATAGAATAATGAAATAAGACAGCAGCTAGTTTTTTTTTTTTTAACTTATTGAAAACTTTTTACACTTATATTAGATACATTATTGTTTTACGTTTTGCTATCAAGATATGATTAATAAAAAGAACAGTAAACGTATATTGCAGTCAGTGATAGTCCTCTATAGCGTGGTTTGAGCTCATTTCAAATTAGAAAATCTGTATGCGTTTTCTCTTCTTTCTTTATCGAGCTCGTTCTTGTGACATTTGCTGAGGTATCTGTCTCAAAGTTGCTCTTTCATGTTCACCAAAGGAAGTGAAAAGAGGGTATTGCAGAGTGAAGTGTCTGCTGTTGGTGTGAGAAGATTGCTGTGTTGTGCTGAATTGCGAAAGTGCCAAGGTGCATTAGCTATTAACCAAAGAACCTGGTTCCGAGTAGTCTGTATTAGTTAATTTGCGTTTCGGATGCAGGGCCCAAATAGAACAGGGCCTAGATAGGCTGATAACCGAAAAATAGATAAGACCTTTTGCAAATAATAGTCTGTGTGTGTAAATGTTAAGGAGGGGTGTTCCACACTGCAGCCGCGTTACGTCAGATTCCTGGAGGAAGGATGAGGTGAGTGTAGTTTCAGAGGGCGGCTGACATCTGGAGAGGGAGAGAGCCATTGTGGAGGGTCCTGAACAGTTCACAAGTAGTTCATCTCAATGCGCGGAGCGTCAGGGGCCCTCGGCTCAGACCGAATACATGCCTGAGTCCGCAGACGACAATTAACGCCATCCCGCCGCCAAGAGCTGTACTTACAGAGTTCAGTCTACGAAAATGGCGCCTCTTCCATTGTCCTCGTCGACACTAACATCTGTGAAAGAGACCGGTTGCAATTCAATGAAGAGGAAATGAAGAGACAGAAAGTTTGGGGGAATGTAGGATCCTCTCCAGCATTCGCCTAGTGTCCCAGAAGAACCTCCGAAAAACAGAACAGGGAGGTCGGCCGCGGGGAACCGATCCCTCGATCTTCCAAATGCCGGTGCCAGACAAAACGCCTGAGCTACCCAGATAATAAATCGTAAAGATGAAGTATCGACTATTGGTAATTTGAGTTGATGGATTTTCTGTCTTAGTTTCTTGACGAGATCAGTAATTGTGTGCATTCCAATTTAATTTGAATCGAGATATTTCACTGTAGCAGATTGTGGCACTCATTAACAAAACTTATTACACTATTTGCGGTGTTCTTCTTAAATGTGAACTTCACTAATTTTGATTTCTTTGGATTCGTCTTCACTCTCCATTTTTGCACCATTCCATTATCTGTAAAATATTGTAATTTACTAGCTATTGTGATTTCGGGTCATTTGCTAAGAATAGCTACGCCATTTACAAATTGAGAGATTTTCAGGTTGTTATATTTTGGAAAATAGCTGAATATTGAAGACCTCAATAATACAATAACCATATGCGAGGAAATTAGAAATAATGAGTAGAAAGAGTTACAACGAACATAATACATATTGTGCATTTGTTTTAACTTGAAACATAGTAAGGAGAAAGACCGGCAGATGATAATCCTTAACTGCCTAATCTCAAAACTTGGGATAGGCTAAACATGGAATTTAGAAAGAGAATATGACTCACCTTTCCGGTTTCCCGCGTTTCCCAACACCCTCTTGGAACAATAAGAAAACCAGTGAAGCAAGGACGGCGAAAGATATCAGCATATTTTCCATATTTCACTGTCCATATATAAGTATAATGAGTAACAACACAATCAAAGCTGATACTGAGAGAGTAATATGCAGTGAAGCATGACTGGGACAGGGTTTTCCAGCACCCGGACCGTAATTATGGCACCCCAACACATAGCCGGTCAGGTTACACAAAAATTGTCATTCTCAGAATGCAGGTCTCCATGGCCGCGCTCTCTAAAACGCCTCATTTTGGTGCTTCCTGGAACACAGGATCGTGGATTCGTGTCCCGCATAGGGTTTGTGTTTTTGTGTTTTGTTTGTGTGTATGTGTGTGTCTATTAGAAGCAAGAAGCAAACATTAATCAAATGTAAAAGCTAAGGAAATGTTGGGAAAATAATAAAAAGGGGGGAAAAAAGAACATAAACTTCACGTACAGTAAAGCTACTTAAATTATCGATCCCAGGAAGACCCAAGAACAAATGGTTATATAGCAATTTGGAAATGAAAATTTAATTTTATTTATGAACGCTCTTTAACTTCTGCGGTTCTCAGCGTCCTATTCTATATTGAGCGTGAAAGATCGACTACTTTTGCTCAAAAGGCCACTTTATCAGCCTAGAGTTTCCTTTACGTGTTTTGAATCTATAACACGGGCTTTATTTCCCTTCCGAACGAAGTCATGCTAAGGATTTTACGCTCGCTTCGTGGGCAGGGGATCGTGGGTTCGAGTCCCGCCTTGGGCATGGTTGTTATATGTTTGTGCAATGTGTATATGTTTGTAAAAGGAACAGTAAAACCAGTAAACCAGTAATCAGTAAAACCTACGAGGGGACATGTAAATGGGGATACAGTGCCGGAGTCCTGATCAGACTCCGTTACTGTTTTATATAATAATTAAAAAAAAAAAAAAAAGATCCAGCGTCCTCCGCCGGGTTTGAACCTGCGACCTTGGGTATATGAAGCTAGTATGGTAACCAGTACACTAGAAGGGCGACAAACAGGAATTTGGTGCCAGTATAGGATGAAGAAGTAGAAGAACATTAAATCCAGGCCTCGTTAGGCGATGAAACGCACCAATAGATAAAGTTGTTTTCTGTTTTAATATTAATGCGGATTTTTCTGTAGTAATAAACAAATTACATTTAATATTCAGTAATTTTAATGTATAAACCACCACTGTTATATGGTCTGCTCTATGTATAAAGGTCGATTTGCAACATTATTTTAAAGCGTCATGCATTACGATACAATTTGACACACGCATGCAGCTACTGGAGGAATTCGGACGTATGATGTTCACTGGAGCGGAGAGCTATTAGCGTGTAATCTAATTAATTACTGTTAAGAGTAAATGGTGGTTGTGTTTATATTCTGCTTCGCAAGTACAGTCATATTCTGAAGGCGGACATTTGGCTTTAGCTCACTGGCCACCTACACATTGTTAATGCGTGTACATTGTTACATTGCAGTTGTGATGCTTAATAGCAGAATTCATATGATATATGACGATTTATAAAAAAAAACTATATTACGAGCCACACAACCAAGTGAAATGCCTTCACCATAACATCTCATACTCTTATTCGGGAGGTCCCGGGTTCGATTCCCGACGATTACCCAATCTATGTCTTTTTGTTTTGTTTTTTTTTCCATGGTTTACTGCTTGTCACCCTTGCAAACGCCGGGCTGTTCTTCTTTCCTTTATATCCTGTCATTTCATTCCCATGTTACAGATGTGCTTTCAGATACTGTCAGCGGTGCCGGGCAGATGGTGTAGTTATTTCGACTGTAGAAAGATTTCTCTCCGTAGATGTCTGAGTGAGCAGTCTCGGCTGCTGAGGTCGCTGCATCCAGCTAATGGTGTTTGAAATGCAAATGTTAGGCACCTCTGCACGTCTCTATGAGCTTGTGTGCCTACAGGACTTGGACCTCCCTCAAATGTTCACCTCATCCCTGTTTCCCGGGTTTTTATCCACAATCGATCCATATTAGTATCGCAGTGAGCGAGGTGTCTCCCTCCGTTCCAATGACATACATCTTACAATCTACGAGCCAATACAACCACCTTTTTTTGCATCCAAATTTAGGACTAGCTTAGCTTGCTGGTTTTTACATTCAACAGGACATAATGTATACTTACTAGGCGAGTTTTATGATATGGGTGTGTGCGTAGGAATATTGTCTTATTACTTGCTTCCTTGTTAGTAGAAGCGAAATAAGGGAGTACCATAGGTTAAAGTGATAGTCAAAAGCTGGTTGCTGGACACGAGTACACGGAGTCCTTGATGAGAAAAGTATAAGTTTTTATAGCTGAAACCAAAAACAAGGAATATCTCAAAAACAACCAACTCCACGAAAAAAATGTGTATAACACAAATTGTGTGTTTTAAGGTGCTCTACATTTGTTGTGTGGTAAGTTTTTGTTCATCTCTTACGGTTTAGCAGTTATGCAAAAATTCCATAAAATTGACCGAGAATAAAGTACTCTTCAGAGGTATTCCTAGAAAATTCAAAATATACATTTTATTTGTCAGGTAAATATCTTTAATATAAGATATTAATCAAAATCGTTAGAGCAATTTTTGATAAAATCAAAATTTTCGAAAAAAGTTCCATGTAAAGGGTATTTGCGGTGGGGGAATTTTTCTCAAAATCTTCGTGTCGCATCTCTGGAAGATACTAAACTTAAATACCGACTTTTCGTTTTTGAGTTATCGTGTTCACAGACACACGGACACACTGACACACGGACACACGAACACACGGACACACACACATAGACCTTTTTCTGAAAATACTTTTTTTGGATACAGGGGACCCTAAAACATATATTTCCGGTGAAATCTCGGTATCGAATTTTTTGGTGGAGTGCAATACTTTCTCTATACACTATGTACATAGCACGTATAGAGAAAGTAAAAATAAAGTGTGTATCTTGAATTTTCTGTGAATAGCCTCTGAAGATATCTTTATTTTGGATGAATTTTGCGGAACTTTGCATATCTGGTAAAGCAAAACCTCACTACACAAAAAAGCTGATGTGTTCCATTCATATGACTTTCTCTACAACTCTGCAATAAATTATTGTTAAAAAGTTTATGCTTCTATTTACTTCCTGCTAATCGAGATAAAAATAGCACAAATAGTCTTATTACTTGCTTCTTCGTAAGTAGAAGCGAAATAAGGGAGTACCATAGGTTAAAGTGATGGTCAAAAACTGGTTGCTATGTGACTGAAGTTCCTTTGTTTGTATGGACACGAGTTCACGAAGTACTGTATGAGAAAATTGTTTTTATAGCTGAAACCAAAAACAAGGAATATCTAAAAACAATCAACTCCACGAAAAAATGTATATAACATAAATTGTGTGTTTTAAAGTGCTCTACATTTGTTGTGTGCTAAGGTTTTGTCCATCTCTTACAGTTTAGCAGTTATGCAAAATTCCGTAAAATTGGCCCAGAATAAAGTAGTCTTCAGAGGCTATTCCCAGAAAATTCAAAATATACATTTTATTTGTCAGGTAAATATCTTTATTACACGATATTTTAATCAAAATCGTTAGAGCCATTTTTTAGAAAATCAAAATTTTTTAAAAAAGTTCCATGTAAGGGGTAGTTGAGGCTGGGGGGATTTTTCTCAAAATCTTTGTGTCGCATCCCTGGAATATAATAAACTTAAATACCAAGTTTGGTATTTTACCGACTTTTCGTTTTTGAGTTATCGTGTTCAAAGACACACGGACACACTGACACAATTTGTACTGAAGTCTACCTTCAAAAAAAAAAATATAAATAATAATAAAATATATACCAATGAATATAAAGTTTCGTGAAGTGTAAGCATCTGGATAATCTGAATATCGTCGAGGTATCCCTGCTAATCGACTTAAAGATAAATTTTCTTTATTTATAACTTTGAAGGATATTAGTTTTTTTAACTTAAAGTCTTTAATATATCAATAAAATTAAAGTGCTAACTAATATCCCTAAAAATAGTGTATATAGTGAGAATATAATTGTTTTTGAGCAAAAATTTTTTTGTTGAATTAAGGTGGACATACACACACGGACCTTTTTCTGAAAATACTTTTTTGGATACAGGGGACCGTAAAACATATATTTCCGGTGGAATATCGGTATCGAATTTTTAGTGGAGTGCAATACCTTCTCTATACACTACGTACATAGCACGTATAGAGAAAGTAAAAATAAAGTGTATATCTTGAATTTTCTGGAAATAGCCTCTGAAGACATCTTTATATTGGATGAATTTTGCGGAACTTTGCATATCTGGTAAACAGTAAGCAAAACCTCAGTACACAAATAATGTAGATCATTTTAAAACATAAATTTATGCCATGTAATTTTATCACAGAGTTAACCATTTTCTAGATAGTTTGTTATTAGTTTCAGTTTTAAAACACTAAACTTTTCCACTCCTAGCCATGCAAAGATTTGATTTCTCTCCCATAGCAACAACATTTTAAAGCATTTGACTGTCAATTTAGCATAATATATTCCCTTATTTCCCTTCTACTTATACAGAACTAAATAATAAAATGGTTTCTGCTAGTGTTTATCTCGAGTAGGATGAAGTAAATAGAAGAATAAGCTTATTAAAACACTTTGTTACGCAGATCTAGAGAAGGTTCTGTGAATGAAGCACATCGGAGGTTTTATATTGTAAATTATGTGGGTTTTTTTAAAATATATTATTCACATTTGCTCCGGCTAGTTGGGTTCCTCGGTTGAGCAAGTGTCTCTTAACAGGAGGTGAACGGCAAGAGGAACTGTTTCAGAGATAACACATTTGTAACTTTTAGTTTAAGCAATTTATTCAAACTGTTATCAAGACATTTCATAACTTATGTACACGTTATATTTATATGCGATCATAGCTGAAACTCTATTATGCGTTCACTTACACGTGAAACTTGGATTTCGCGTATCACGTTTCTTATGTAAGTAATCTGTTATACCAAAATACTCAGGAAGAACAACTAAATGCACTTACCTAAATGAGCTGCACTGTACAATAAAATGAAAATGGGGGGGGGGGGAGGAATTCCGCGAAGGTCAACGAAAGAGCAAGGATAGTTTTATTAATGGGGAGGGCAAACAATTACTTGCTTTCTGCGATGCCTTCTCTTTAGAAATAATGAATGGCAAGTACGGTGAGGATCGAGAGGGAGAACTCACTTTCATAAATGAAAATGGGGGTAGTGTAATAGATTTTATTTTAATATGTCAGCGTTTAATTGGCAGAATTAGAAATTTTTTGGGTGGGGGATCGTATCGAGTCACATCACTGTCCGGTTGTCCTGGAACTGAATATAGAGATGGCCATGGAGGCGCATGCATCTGAAGAGGGGCAGGGGGACGAAGGAAGATTCATTAGTAAATTTATATGGAAACCGATAGAAAAAGAAGTATTTGTTGATAAATTAGAAAGAAGATTAGGGGAAAGGAACGCAGACACGGCGGAGGAACTAACGCATATAATAGCAACGGCTGCGGGGACAATGAAAGTCCAAATGCATGGTAAGGTAAAACGATTCAATGGTTGGTATGACCAGCAATGCAGAACTGTAAAGAAACAAGCAGAGGAGGCTCTGTCAAAATTCAGAAGGGAGATGCCATTAGGAAAATGTTTACAAAAAAGCGAAGGGAGTATAAACAGCTCTTACGGAAAAAGAGGACTATGTGGCAAGACAAAATTACTCAGAAAATTAGTAATACGTATTTAATCGTATGTTAACACGGGGGGATAACGCTGAGATATGGCAAGTAGCAAAACATTTAAGAGGCAGCCGTCAGGCGCCCAACGAAATTTCTCCCAGAAAATGGGCAATGCATTTTATGGGAATATTCGGGAAAGGTGAAAGGGAAGGAATTTTTATAAAGGAAGTGCAAATTTTGGGAAATCTTGAGATCCCAATAGTGGACGAAGAAATATCAGCAGCACGAGAAATAGCACAGGCGCTGAGGAGTCTGAAGGAAGGCAAAGCTCCAGGGTTGGATGGGCTGCCCCCGGAAGTTTTTAAAGCCGCAGCCAATGTTAATGAGTTTGGTAGGAGTATGCTCCAGATATGTAACAGATTGTTTATTGAGGGGAATTACCCTACCTGTTGGGGAAAGGGCATTATTCATCCCATTTATAAAGGGAAGGGAACTATTGGAAATCCGGATAACTATAGGGGGGTTACTCTGTTGCCAATTATGGAGAAAATTTATTGTAGAGTGTTACATAACCGGATAAAGGACTGGGAATCTAAACTTGGCAAACTTTCAAAATTTCAAATGGGTTTCAGAGAAGGACACAGTACCATAGATGCCGCTTTTATATTAGACACTTTAAGGACGAAGCAACTGTTAGTTAAGCGGGGAAAGCTTCATTGTGCTTTTGTGGACTTTAAGAAGGCATTTGACTCTATCAATCGAAATGCATTATGGTACAAACTAGGCAGAAAGGGGTTATCAAGTAAAATGGTTAGAGCATTGCAGGCAATCTATCAAAATGTCAAATTCTGTGTGAAGTACGACAGAAACAGAGCGTCCGAGAGCTGCCGAAGCTATAGGAGAGTGAGGCAGGGTTGTATTTTATCTCCCTTGCTATTTAATCTCTTTGTGGATAATATTACTGATACAATGATAGCAGAGAATATTCAAGCACCAGTAGTAGCGGATTTGCAGATCCCAACACTTTTATACGCAGACGATTTAGTATTGTGCTCTACGACAGTAAACGGATTGCAACGAGGACTGGACAAACTTAAGAATTATTGCGATGAATGACTACTTACAGTTAATGTGAATAAGACTAAGGCAATGACTTTCAAAAAGGGTTGTGTTTATAGCAGGGAGGAGACTTGGACATATGCAGGACACATACTGGACAATGTTAAATCTTTTGTGTACTTAGGACTCACATTTACAATGAACGGAATATGGACAAAACACATTGACATTACGAAACACAAGGCAAGGGTGAAAGCGGCGGAAGCTCTCCGGATACGCTGCAGAATTCCGAATATCTCCATAACCTTAATGGAAACTGTATACGGAGCGACAGTTAGATCCACGATGACATACGGAGGAGAAATATGGGGGTGGGAACAAACAGGGAATCTGGATCACGTGAGGACCCAATTTTTGAAAGGAATTTGGGTGCTGGGAGGGGTACGGCAAACTGCGGAATAATGAGGGAATTCGGGGTACATAGTGAAATGATAGAGTGCAAAATCAGAGCAGTTAAATATTCGATGTTCACGGAAACCAATCTCTAATTAGGGCAGTCTGCTACCGTGAACAGTTGCGAATGGAAGGTAATTTGACGTGGGCATCAAAATTAAAGAAAGGGTTGGAAACCATTGGGATGGGAGACATTTGGATGGCGGGGCAGGAAAACAGGCGAAGTATTTGGAGAAAAATTAAGAAACGTCTCTGTGATATTGACAGACAGCAAATGATTGCGCAATGCACAGAGAAGGTGTCATTAGAAGTACAGTCTGGGCTGAAATCGGAGTGGGGTATGGAGCAATACATCAAAACAGGTACCAAACTCATTAGAGAGGGGCTCGCGTGGATTAGACTAGGAGCATGGAGGAGCACGAAAATTTCTGACGAGAATGGTACGAGAATCTGCCTCATTTGCGAGGTGGAAGAGTCGTGGACTCACATCTTGGCAAGATGTAGGGGTACGGAGGAATGGCGGGAAAAATATTTGCCGCGATTTTTTACCACTGCGAATGTAAGGATAGAAGCATGTTGGACACTACTGGCAGGCACGGAAAACATGGACGGGCTAGGTAAATTTATACTTAAGGCAAGACAGCTGAGATCTGAGGAGGCTGCCAATAGAGAAAGGGGGGGGGGGGATAAGATAAACTAAACAAAAGTGACTACAATATTCTACATACATATATATTATGTCATACTTAGGTCACTGTTGTGCTAGGGTTGTATACATTATGTGTATATATGTCTTTTAAGTGTAATTATCTATTATAAGAGGGTGCATTTATGAAGGTGTACTCTGTTCTGTAAATTTAAATTGCTATATTTGAATATCCTTGTATCTTTATTTTCGGATTCACTCTTAATTTTTATTGTTGTTTAATATTGCTTTTGACTGCGTATTTCCTTTGTCTTTTTATTTTCGTGTTTACTATATTAATTCTTTGTTGTGGTTGTTGTTTTAATATTGCTTGTAATGTGTATTACAAAAGCACGTACGGTCTGTGGACCCGTGCGACTGTTGGAATTCTATGTATGATATTGCTATGTTAATAAATACTCTTATTCATTCATTCATTCAAAATGAAAATGACTGTTTCGAGAACTACGTCTATGCTGAACATGTGTCGAATACCTCTGTTCTGCCTAAGCATTAAAACTGTGCTCTGCTTGGCTGTCTGTTCCGCTCCAAGTAGGGTCTGTTTTCATGAGCCTATAGAAACTATTCTACTACTTTACTGAATCTGCTTACTCTGTTACTTTCCCCTGTCTTTCACAATCTCACCACAGCTTCCATACTTGCGTAGTCATTATAACTCAAGGACATTCTATTATACGTTTCACCTCAGCTCCCGGGCTGTGCTATCCGCAAAAACCTTGCGAAAGGCTTCTCTTTTATGACAGTTTTATATCCTCTCTCTTGTGACTAAGCTTATGCTAACATCCACTAAAATATAATCTTAATTCTATATTACATACATGTATTTATATAGCTTGTTTGTTAATTATTTACACCTTCTATCACAAAAGATACATCAATAATGTGGATAGAATGGAAGATCATACCATCTCAAAATTACTACTAAATTACCTGTAGTTATAAATTCATAGGGAAGAGAATCATGGCGGATAGAAGAAAAGATGGAAAAAACAACAATTTCATTCATGAGACCGGAAAAAGCCTTTCGGAGCTGGATCTTATAATTTATCAATTATTCTATTGGAACAACAACAAACCCTAAGTGCAAACAAATACTATATAGAGGAAAACAAAACGGGAACATTGCGATTAACTAACAGTGGTACACTCATTCAGATTTCTATTTTTTATTATGCTTGGTTTACCCATTCAGTCCCTTCAGTTTACTGATAACGTTTTCGAAGGCCATTTCTGAAATGAAAGTTTCATTTTTATCATTAACTCTTGCCTTATAAATCGTTCCATTCAGATATGCATTGTGAATCAACCAATGCTCCATTGAAATTAAACGGAAGATTATAAAGCAATTGTTTCTATCTTCATTGTCTATCGAAAATCCATTTATCAATCAATAACGCAGCCAACTTCGAACTAGTTCGCTGTAAATGTTCCATTCTATCAGTCAAAATTGACTTTAACTCACGGCCTTCCGTCTCCATTAACCTTTAATGGAAATTGGAGATTCATTATTACTTTTTCATGTTTCGCATACATATGGACTATAAAATGCAGCACTTTCTGAATTTAAATGGTGCATCAATTTATCATGTTCACACACAGTAACTTACAATTAATGTCTATAGGTAAAACATGAAATAAATTTTAAAAATCTCATATGTTTCATATAATGATTTTCTCTACCTAGTCTACAACAAAATATTCTTACAAAATCTTATTTTACTATCTACCTTCTCTTTGCTTGACCAGCAGAAAAAAATAGCGAATTCAGATTGGGAAAAGCTTTAAGTATCGCTAAACTGAAATCACTAACAAAAATATTTCACAAATGATTAATCCACAAAAATTGCATGACATAAATCGTTTGTTTTAACTGGAGCTGCTTTTCGTGTAATAAGAGTTTCCTGTTTCTTACAGTTTACCAGTTATGCAAAAGCCATCCAGAATGAGGGCTACAGAGGCTATTCCCAGAAAACTCAAGATATACATTTTATTTGTAACGAAAATATTAAATACGTGTATTTCAATCAGAATCTTTAGCATCAATTTGCAGAAAAATTAAAATTTTTGAAAAAGTTTCCATGTAAAGGAAATATATTCAAATACCAAGAATGATATTTAAGGACTTTTAGTTTTCTGGTCATGCTGCTACACATACATACACCCGTTTTTCTAAAAATGTTATTTGTCACATTCACATGATTTTCTCAACCTATTCTGCAAGTGTATTCTTAAAAATAGTATTTTTCTATTTACTCCATGTATATAGATATAAACATTTGCAGAAATGCTTTAATTACATACCTTCTTATGGATACAAGTGAATAAGGGAATAACCTAGGCTAAAGTGGTAGTCAAATACTTTTTAAGAGCTAGTTTCCTGTATGAGCATTGACATTCCGTTTTGTTTGCTTTACCAGGAGAAAGAAAAATGAATAAATAATTTCCATTTCAGAAACGTATAAGTATTTTAAAATTGAAACCAATAAATAGTAATATCTCAACGGTTAAATTTGGTTAACGTCTTCACGGTTAACTGTATTTGACATAAGTTGTATGTTTTAACGAGATTTACATTTTGTGCGTACCAAGATTTTCTCTATTTCTTACGTGTAACAGTTATACAACAGTCTTCCAGAATGAAGAGGCCTTATGAGGTAATCCCAAAAAATTCAAGATGCACATTTCATTTGTCATGAAAATGTAAACGTATAATATTTTAAACAAAATGGTTAGAGTCATTTTTGAGAAAATCAAAGTTTTCGAAAAATGTTCCAAGTAAAGGGTAGAGTGGAGAGATTTTTCTAAAAATCTTCATGTGGCATCCTTTGAAGAACTTAAATAGTAAGTTTTATATTTAAAGAACGTTTATTTTTTCAGTTGAACTGTCCACAGTCTTACAGACACACACACTACCTTTTTATTTTCTCTACACGAACTAGAGAAGATATTGCATTCAACCCAAAAATTCAATACCGAAATTTCACCGGAAATATACGTCCTCTGTATCCAAAAAAGCAAAATGGCTCAAACGATTTTGATTAAAATATAGTATATTAAAGACATTTTCATGGCAAATTAAACACGAATCTTGAATTTTCTGGGATTACCTTTAAAGATAGCTTTATTCTGGGTGAATTTTGCGTAACTTTTAAACCGTAAGAGATACACAAAAACTTACTACCAATAAATTTAGATCTCGTTAGAACACACAATTTATGTTATATACATTTTTTGTAAAGTTAACCGTTTTGAGATATTCCGAATAATTTCTTTTATTTTAAGCCACTTAAACTTTTCTCAAACGAGAGCAGATCTTTCATCTCGTTTCTCGTTTGTTTTCTCCTGGAAAGTAAAGAGACTGGAACTTCAATTGTTTCACATAATGACCTTACGTCCATAGCGTCACTTTTAATCATAAAATCACACACATACACACGCACACACGCTTACCCTCACATTTATACTTTCAGGCACTGGGAATGATAGGGAAATATCTGGAATATAGAAAAATCCCTAACCTCAGCCGGGAATCGAACCCAGTACCCCTTGCACAGCAGTCAGATGTTCTATCGACTGAGCTACGGGTCAGCCATCTGACCGGATTTTGTAAGTCACTCTGGTAGGATTTCTTATTTATAAAGAATAAGCTAACACAGAATCAGGTTATTCAAGAATGGAAGAAAAGACAAATTCAAAGATAAACGCTTGAGTGAAAAGCACCAGAAAGAAGAAAAAGAGGTAATCCCAGAATTACCTGGAGAAGCAAAATACAGTAGAAAGTGGGAACAAGAGAGTTGGAATAGAAATCAAGAAGAGACAGAGACATAGCATCGAAATAGGAAGACAGGAAAATCCACTAAAGAAGAGATGAAGAAGGAACTACAGGAAGCTACAGGCTCTATGAAGACAGAGATGCGAGTAAGTTCCTAACATTTACAGCTCAAAGACTCGTTCCACTGCCGGTGGTGTTAAAGAGAGAGCGATCAACGACCCGAGTACTAGGCACCTCTCTAGTGTCCACGGGGAGTACTCCTTACTTTGAGCAAGTATCCGCGACATCTGCCCGGCACTGCCATGCGCCACAAACCTAGAAACACGGCCTTAAAACTGAGACCGGAACGGAATGAGGGGAATATTATGAAATGAAATTGTGACAGATGAGAAACCACTCAGCTTGCTACTTATGACCCATGAAAAACCACGAAAAACCCATAAGTCAGAGTGGACTGTTGACTCGGGACCTCCCGCATGTTAGTCGTGCATGTTTCTGCGGCGTCACCTCCCTCGGTGGCTCTTTCATAGTGTTGTCAGTTTCGTCGCAGCCGTTAGGCCAGCCGTCAGAGAATATCTTTCAGCAATTTGAATGTAATACGCAATTAATCGATTCTTCAAATTTTACAACTGAAGCTACAATTTACAACTGCTATGCATTTCAGTATTAAGCAACCACTCGGGGCTGGAAATACTTCAGTTTGAATTAAGCATAGCTGTCTTCTGGCCAGTTCAGTTTTATTCAGTTCATTTATTATTACTATTATTATAACTATTATTATTATTATTATTCATTGTTATTGTTACTTTATCTGCTACTTACATATTATATAATCGGAGGAACTATTGCATTCCACCCAAATATTCTCTACCAAGGTTTCAACGAAAGTATATGTTTTGAGGTTCCCTGAACATTTTTATTTGTAGAAAGAGGTTTGTGTGTGTGTGGTATGTGTTTGTCTCTCATAATTCAAAAACGAAAAATCAATTAAATACAACACTTGTTCAGAATCTTCCAAGCATATGATGTGAAGATTATCGAAATAATCCCCAAGTACAGAATACTGAATGTAGAAAAAAATCTTTGGAGTTACAAAATGAAATAAAAACTGAGTGAGGTAAAGAAACATATAGATTTTAGAATTGGATATGAGACGAATGTCGGGAATAGTGTGCTCAGGTTGGTAGGGTGGAAAACTCGTAAGGTAGTTGATGAAGCTGGTAGGAGGATTTGCCCATTTTGTATCAGAAAGACTGGGGGCATATTTTGGCAGATTGCGTGTAGATGGAGGATGTTAGGATTAAATTATTGCCAGAATTATTTTTAACTTCAAACAGACGAAGGACAGCATTCTGGAATTTGATTCTAAACAGCCAAAACTGGTCAATTTGGTACTGTTGCTGCTGCTGCCACAGGACATTCTTTCGTTATTCTTTTATTTTCTCAATAATGGCTTTACAGATTTGGATTAAAATAGCTTATATTTAAGATATTTTCATGACAAATAGAATGCATAGCTTGAATTTTCCTGAATGGTACGTAATACCCTTCTCATTCGTCTATTTTTGTATGATAGGTAAACGTAAGATCTTACTAAACAAAAATTCTTATGTATTCCATTCACATGACTTTCTCTATCTGTCCCTCAAACAAACTATTCCTCTTATAACTACATCACCGAATCGAGTTAAATATTAGCAGAAATGGTCGCATTACTTGCTTCCTTGTAAATAGAAGGAAAATTAAGGGAATGCACTACATTAAAGCGATAGTAAAATCTTCAAAAAGCTGTCGCTATGTGATTCACATTAAAGTTAGGTTATTTATTCCAAGACAGGAGTAAAACAAAAGAGAGATGGAACGGATGAGAACTTCCTGTTTGAGAAAAGTTTAAGTATTATTAAAATTTAAACCAATAAAGGGAAAGAATCGGAAATTATCTCTAGAAAAATGGTATGATATAAATTGTATGTTTTAAGCAGATATATATTATTTATATAGTAACTTTTTGTGTTTATTTTGATGTTTACCATTCATCTTAAACATACGGTAATTTTAATAAAATCGTTGGAACCATTGATGAAAAGATAAACATTTTCGAAAAATCCTCCAAATAAAGGGTAATTTAGGGTAGGGTTTTTTGTTGAAACCTTTGTGTCGCATCCTTGGAAGATGCTGTTCTCTGGTTTTCTCTGTGTCTCTTTCCCTCTCTCTCTCTCTCTCTCTCTCTCTCTCACACATACATATTCACACGGAGACCTTTTTCTTAAATTGCATTTCTATCGATGCAGGGAATCTCAAAACACATATTTCCGTTAAAATCTCGTCATCAAATTTTTGCGTGGAATACCTTCAATAGTTTTTCTAACCACTATGTACGTAATGAGAAAATAAAAGCCAAAAGTCGATTAAACACACTTCTTGGTGTTTAAATTCAGAATCTTACAAGAACATGACATGAAGATTTTCAAGATAATTCCCAAGTTCAAGTTATCGTTTACAGGGCACTGTTTGTTTATTGTTTTATTTTCTCGATAATGGCTCTACCGATGTTGATTAAAATATATCTTCCTTAAGATATTTTCATGATAAATTGAGTGCATTTCTTGAATTTTCAGGGAATAGTCCGTAAAATCCTCCTTATTCAGATTCTTCTGTATAATAAGTAAATTATAGGATAGACAAAATCTTCCAGACAAAACGTAGTTCTCCTGAACGCACACAGTTTATGTAAAATAAATATATCTAACGTTAACCATTTCCAAGATACTTCTTTTTTATTGGTGTAAATGTTTAAAATCTTAATTTTTCTGATTTATTAAGCCTATTATTTTACTCTAGTGGTTAGTAATAATGTAAGACGTTTTAAATCATTACATAGCGATCATCCTGTTAAAAATCGCGTTTTCCTACTGCATTCTTCTTATACCTAAAACAAAATCTGTAATGAAGGTTTATCGCTTTTAGCAAGAAGTAGGCAGAACAATAAGCTTTGTAAATAATAGTCAGTAAAAGAGTGTGTGTAAATAGTAATGTGAATGCAAAACATAAGAGGTTTATTTAATTTATTGGTCCGCTTATCAACTTAATACAACCTAGCTTCCTGCATCCATACTCTCTTATACTCTCTAACTGAAGTGGCTGAACCCTCAACTTCTTTTGAAAAGGTTGCGTCTTGCGTTGTTAGTGGGATCTCATACTAGAACGTCACCGAGCTATCTAAATCAGAAAGGGGATATCCAAGAAAGAATGGAGTAGGAAGCCGATAACGTTTAGCTCAAAGGAACGGAGAAATTGCAGTGTAAATCGAGACAGTGCCAATTTTCTTTGAAATTTATGCTGATATAGGAGAAGTGAAACGCTAGACTGCTGCATGGGAGACTGAGGCACTTGGCTGCATATACAACAAGCTTGGAGTCACAGAAATCTATACTAGTTAATGTATCAAATGCAGAAAGTCCTCTTTATCCGTTTTACGTATGGAAATATCCTATACTATGAGGTTTTACTTACATTACATAGAGTCAGATAGATTCAAATCATATTATTGTTAATTATAATCATAAAGTACATGTTTGTTTATTGTGATGTAATCGACAAGCATGTATTCCTGGCTTAATCTAGCCTTGCATTGGGGGACGATTGATCTAGTATTTCTCCCTGGTCATTGTATAATAAAAAGCAACATGAATATATTATTAAGACGAACACTACTTACAAATAGCTGTCTTCTTTTCCCCTAGGCAAGGCTTGATCGTGGTAAATACATGATTGGACCCTTGACAAAAAATCTACAGCATAAATATTCTCGACATATGTGGAATATTTTTACTTTCTCTAAACGCACTATGTACATATTATATAGAGAAGGTATTTTATTGCATCCAAAAATTGGATACCGAGATTTCACCGGAAATATATGTTTTGAGATCCCCTGAATCCAATAAAAGCATTTTAGGAAAATGTCCGTGACTGTGCCTGAGTATGTGTGTGTGTGTGAGTGTGTCTGTGGGCAACATAGCTAAAAACGAAAAGACCGTTAAACACCAAACTTGGTATTTCATTTTGGTGTCTTCTAAGGGTGTGACACGAAGATTTTCAAGAAAATCCCCCCACCCCCAACTATCCTTTCATGGAACAATTTTCGAAAATTTTGATTTTATCAAAAATGGCTCATACGATCTTGATTAATATCTCGTATATTTAAGACTCGTATATCTTACTTAACAAAAATGTAGACAATTTATGTCATATACTTCTTTTTTCGTGGATTTGACCTTTTTTTTTTTAGATATTCTTTGTTATTGGATTCCGTTTTAAAATACTTAAAACGTTTCTCATGCGGGAATTTGTCAACTCCTGGCCATGCAAAGAAACGGATTTCAATCCCAAAGTAACTGTAAACATTTGAATATCGATTTAGCCTAGTATACTCTCTTATTTCACTTCAACTTGCAAGGAACCAAGTAGTACGACCGTTTCTGCTAATGTTTATCTCGATTTGCATGAAGTAGATATAAGAATAAGTTTTTGACAATAATTTGTAACAGAGTTGCAGAGAAAGTCGTATGAATGGAACACATCAGATTTTTTTCTATTTAACTGAGTGAATTGGAATTGTATTTCCACAGTTGTAAACATCCCAGGACGACTGTGGTCGCTAAGCTATGGATTATAATGCCATTCTAATTCCACTAGGAATATTTTCCTAAGCAAAATTTGTTTTCCAGGTGTCTTCTCTCCTAATATATGGAAATGCTTGAAGGCAACTTATTTCTGGAAAGTTTCTTTCCCAAATATTCCAATAATTATTTAATTCCATGTATCATAAATGTCCATCGCATGTGGAAGGTATGAACTAAGAATGGGCATCAAAAGATGAGCATATTTATTTTATCTGCAAACATAGCCAGCAAACTTACCTAGCAGAGTTCGTAGCCCGCTTTGTTCTAGGTACAAGAGGTGATTTTTGCTTCCTGCATCAAAGTACCTACTTCGGCAGGAGGTTACCCGTGGGCCAACCTTCCCAAAGACAACAACTTTTGCTCATTGCTGGGTAGGTCAAGAAAAACTTGGGTTGCACTAGCTACCCGCTGCAGAATCAGAAACTGCCTCTCACACTCTTGACTGCAACTGATAAACCGCCCAATCGTTACGATGTATAGTGTTACGTTGCCGCGGTTTAATACTGGTTTATAACTAAGTTTAAGTTGTTCTCCATATATGTATGTTTCAAATTGCCAAATATCACTTTGAGACTGTTCAGAAAGTTTTTATTGGGATTATTTTAACTATCACGATGAACAATCTTTTGCGACATTTTTAAAATAGTTAGAGATACGAGTGCTGTCCCGGAAGTAGCCGACCTAACAAAGAAAGCAGAAGAATTTTGGGGAAAACATATTTATTTATCTACATAGTCTCCATTCAACTCGATACACTTTTCCCAGCGATGTCCAATAGCTTCGATACCCTATTTATAGTGAGAACTATCGAGGTCTGCAAAATAGCCATCAACTGCACACTCCACCTCTTCATTGTTGACAAATCGTCTACCACCAAGCCGTTTCTTCAAGTTTGGAAGCAGAAAATAATCAAAGGGGGCTAAATCTGGTGAATAGGGTTTATGAGGAAGCAACTAATTGATTTTCAGATAGTCAATGAAAATTATCCCGCGTGCGTCCCAGAAAACTGACGCCTTGATTTGCCTGCAGAGGGAACTGTCTTCGCTTTCTTTGGAACTGATTCTTCGGATTGGAGCCGATTCATCTCAGATGTGAAGTGTTGGACCCAGGTTTCATCCATTTTTATGAATCGACGCAAAAACTTGCCAAGCACTCGACTGAGACATCCTCACGACGCTATTTTTGTTCTATTGTGAGCAAGCGCGGCACCCATCTTGCACACAATTTTCTCATAATCAAATTTTCAGTCAGTATACGATGTACAGAACTTTTTGAAATGCCTGCAATGTCTTCTAGCTCGCACTTTTTCAGTCGACGGTCATGCAATACCATTTTGTGGATTTTCTTTACAATTTTTGGACTGGTAACCTCAGTTAGTCGACCACTGCAATGTACGTCTTGGCAGCTCGTACGGCCGCGCTTAAACTGTTTTTCACTGTTGTAAACGAAGGAGCAGACTCCGCCAAAGTAGAATCTAGCTCAGCTTTAATATTAGTTGGACTAAGATCTTTCAAATAAAAGTATTGTTTCACATAACGATGACCAGTTTTATCCATGTTTACAAATTCGCTGAGAGTATTCACTAATGATGACTGCCAAAACATTCTAAACAGTGTAAAATCGTCAAGCTTCAAACTTAAGCTTTATTAACTCATAACTTGGCTTGCAACTCTTCATTATACAACCGCAAATGACATCACGGAAGTTTATGGAAGTCGAAGATTCTGGTGTGTGCCAGCTGCGTCGCTGTTTCGCATTCCAAGGCTTTCGGTTATTGGCGCATCCCATGGCTTCCAGCCTGGCCACTTACAAACCAGGGCATACGTGAGAACGGCCGCACGACACTGTCGCGTTGTTGTGGTTGTTATTATTATCATTATTATTAATATTATTATTATCAGTAACAGTAGGTAGAGATAATAGGTATTAGTACTTGCGAAGAGTATAAAGTGGTGAAGCTTACAATTCCATTAGCAATTTGAGCATATATTATGTAAAACAACTTAATTCCAACAGTTATAAGTAGAGCCCGGATTTTTATGTAATATCAAGGTACGAAATATGTACATATTTATGTAACAAAAACATCAAAATATGCAATGAAATATGTAATATCAACAAGATATGTCACATGATGTAATATTCTAAATGCTAAGATTACTACCTCAAATCTAAATGCTGGCTGCAAATTACCCTGAATTTTGTAATTTGTTGGGTCTGTAGATACGTAAATTAATTACAATTACTTAAAATTTAAAGACCAAATATAGAATTAATTATAGGAAAATGTTTTGTTTTATACAGAATTTACCTAAAGTTTATTTTCCAGTAGATAATCACGAAATAAGAAATATGTGTTTTGAATTATATTTATTAAAATTACTCATTTCACATAATTATTTTACTTAAATTTTAGCAATGTTGAAATACTGAACCAATTTATCAATGAGTAAAACAATATCAATTCAAAGTTATTAAATTTTATAATGAGAATGCATTTTCAGTTTGCTATCTCTTGACATACAATGAACAACCAGGCATTTTCATTTTGAGTCTTTTGCTTCTTTCAACATACAGTGAATAGCCATATACTTTTCCATAATTTCAGGGATCATTGTTTGTCACCTATCGGATAAAATGTTCTTCTAAGTAGAGAAGCTTCTCTCCACGTCACACAAAGTAACAGAAGTATATTTTAACATAGAAATCTGATTTGCACAGAAACGTTTTGGTAAATCGACAGTATCACCATTTAGCACTTTAGACACGGACACAAGCGTAGAGTACCCTGGATTCCTGTTTAGCTCAGCTTTGAATTTTTCGCCTACCTTCCTTCCTACATCTCCTGCAACTACACTAAGCTTCTGTGATGCACGTTCCATTAAATCCATAGATTGGTGAAGAAGGGAACCTGATGATTCCAACTGCTTGAAGGCGCTAGGCAACCAGCCGAAGTTACTTTTGATGTAAGCACAGGAGCTTGCTACTTTCGGATCCTTAAAGATGTCCTGAGATTCACGTATGGAAACAGCTACTTCTGAAGAGAACATGTTCACCACTGTCTGGACTACGGATGGTAGCGATTTTTGTATGGAATACAATAACTTTTATGTATATGTTATGTTTATGTTTATTATGTAGATATGGCTAAAGAAAATGCTTTTTTCTTACTCTACACGTACTATGTAAGTATACGGTGTATGGAGAAGTTATTGTATTTCATAAAAAAATTGGATAGCGATATTCACCGGAAATACATGTTTTGAGATCCCCGAATACAAAAAAAAATAGAAAAAGGTTAATGTTTGAGTGAGTGTATGTGCTCAAAAAGGAAAAACGTCGTTAAATACCAAATTTGGTATTTAAGTTTAGCTTCTTTCAAGGATGCCACGTGCACATTTTCAATAAAATCCCCAACCCCAAACTATCCTCTACATGAAAAAAGTTTCAAAAATATTGATTAAAAAGGTCTAACGATTTTGCTTAAAATACCGTATATTAAAGATATTTTCAGGACAAATAAAATATATATCTTGAATTTTATAGATCTACCCTCTGAATACATCTTTCCCTGGATGAGTTTTGCTGAACTTTGCTGAACCGTAAGAAATAGTCAAAAGTTTACTATACAAAAAATGTAGATGTATTAAAAATTCACAATTTAAATTATTTACATTTTCTTCGTGAAGTTGACCGTTTCCGAGATATTCCTTGTTGTTTGTTTCAGTTTTAAAATAACTTGTCAACTTCTTTGCCATACAAATAAACGGATATCAACCGCACGGTAACCAGCTTTCAAAAGATTTGAAAATTGCTTTAGTCTAGTGTATTCCCTTATTTTCTTTCTAGTTACAAAGAAGCAAGTAAAAGACAATTTCTGGTAATGTTTATCTCGATTAGTATGAAGTAGATAAAAACAAAAAAAAGTTTTAGCAGAGTTTGTTGCAGAGATGTAGAGAAATCATTTGAAAGGAATACAACAGATTTTCATTCCACCCAAAAATTCCCTACCGAGATTTCACCGGAAATACACTGAATAAAAAAGCATTTTTGAAGAAGATCCATGTGTGTGCAAAATAGCTCAACAATAAATGACGCTGTATATAAAACTTCATATTTAAGTTCAGCATCTTCCAAGAAAGAGACACGAATATTTTCAGGAAAATCCCCTTACTCGGAATACCCTCCTTCTTTTGGAAAATTATTCGAATTTTCGATTTTCTCAAAAAGTTCCATTAAAATACAGCACATTAAGAATATTTACATGACAAGTAAAATGTATATCTAAATACCTCTTTATTCTGGATGAATTTTGCTGAATTTTCCATATCTGGTAAACCGTAAGAAATACACAAAGGCTTACTATACAAAAAATGTAGATCTCGTTAAAACTCACAATTTAAATTCTTTACATTTTTTCGTGGATTTGACTACTTCCGAGATATTCCCTGTTATTTGTTTCAGTTTTAAAATAATTTGTCAACTCCTGGTCATGCAAAGAAACGGATTTCAACCACACGGCAACCAGTTTTTAAGACGCCCTCCGTGGTAAAATGGTTACCATGCTAACTTCATATACTCAAGGTGGCGGGTTCAATCTCGGCGGAGGACAATGGATTTTTTCGGGCGTAAAAATCCTTAGCATGGCTTCCTTCGGAAGCGAACTTGGTCCCGTATCGTAGATTTACGGCACGTAAAAGAACCTCAAGCCTGATAGAAAGGCCTCTGAGAAAAATTAAGCGCTCTTTAACGTCCAATTTAGAATGGGACGCTGAGAACCACAGTAGTTAAAGAGCGTCCATAAATAACACGGTATTTACATTTAAACCAGTTTTTAAAAGGTTTGACATTCGCTTTAACCTAGTGTATTTCTTTATTTCCCTTCTACTTACAAAGAAACAAGTAAAAGACCATTTATGCTAATGTTTATCTCGAATAGCATGAAATAGATAAAGAAATAAACGTTTTAGCAATAGTTTGTTGCTGAGATGTAGAGAGAGTCATGTGAGTGGAATACATCAGTTTTTTTTTCAACGGGCTCTAAAAAGTGTACTTTCAATAAAATCTCGGTATTGAATTTTTTGGAGGAATGCAATATCTTCTCTACCTATATCTTATGTACGCAACAGAGAATGCAATAAAAAGTTTAGTATTCATATCCGCTCGTACGGTAGAAATTATCTTACATCATTTACTTCTAGTAATATCTAAAATATTCCCAAATGAGATTTGCAGGTATAAAAGGTTTCAGTGTAAAGAGTAGAGAACTTACTGAGCCTCCCCTCGTCTCGACATACGAATCCAGAATCTCAGTGGTACAGACGTCTATATGAATATCTCAAGGCCATGATTGATGAAGTTATAGCAGTAGTTACACCTCTTGGGAAGAGGAGAAAGAAGAGAAAAAACGAAATAAACTTCGTAGCTGTAGGCAACAGGGATGTAAAAGATAACTTTCGATACTTACGAAACATTTGCTACAGGATGAAGTTAGAGAGAGGGAGAGAGAGAGAGAATAAATCCATGCTTTTGAGTCAAAAAAATTTATTACTTTCTCCATTTCGAACTTAATACATAGGTAGAGAAGGTATTTCATTCCACC
This sequence comes from Hymenopus coronatus, assembly GCA_030762935.1. Taxonomy (NCBI): domain Eukaryota; kingdom Metazoa; phylum Arthropoda; class Insecta; order Mantodea; family Hymenopodidae; genus Hymenopus; species Hymenopus coronatus. Next base: position 110,854,302 of record CM060895.1, read on the forward strand.
CAAAAATTCCTTACCGTGATTTCACTGGAAATACACTTTTAGCTCCAAATGTATAAAGAAGCATTTTAGAAAAATGTCCATGTGTGTGTGCAAAATAACTCAATAAGCAAGGACGTTGTATATCACACTTGATATTTAAGTTCAAGTTCATTATCTTCCAAGAAAGAGACGCAAAGATTTTCAGGAAAATCCTCTCACCCAAGCTACTCTCCTTCGTTTGGAAGACTTTTGGAATTTCGAATTTCCCAAAAGTGGCTGTAACAATTTTCATTAGAATATATTAAAGATATTTACATTGCAAATAAAATTAATCTTGGTACTAACTGGTAATAATCTGTTAAGTCTTCTTCATTCTGAATGACTATCATTAAAATCTTCAATTTATGTCACATTTAATGCCTGGAAGTTGACCATTTTTTAGAAATTCTTTGTTATTGCTTTCAGTTTTAAAATACTTAAAATGTTCAGATAAGGGAATTTGTCAACTCCTGGCAATGCAAAGAAACGGATTTCCATCACATGGCAACTAAGCTACATGTGTATGAGATCTATATTTTTTATACAGTAACATTAGTTTGTCTATCTTTTATGGTTGCTAGCAAATCAGAATGAGGACTTCAAGGCTATTTCCAAAAATTTCAAGACATACTTCTCATTTGTCATGTAAATATCTGAAACATATTGCAATTAATAATGAAAATTATTTAAGCCATAATATGGCTATAAAAATACTGCCATACTTTAAAATAATATTGCGTCGCTTTGAATAGTCGTATTTTGGTGAAGTTGGTAACACTGAAAAGAAAAACTCAAAATATTTTCTTCAATATTTCATAGAAATTGAAAGAAAAACTCAAATATTTTACTACACATTGAATGCAGACTTCACGAGTGAGCTGCATCCTTTGAGGCGATACTCCTATCCACGCCACAGACGCTCCAACATATCTGACGAAATGGACCGGATGGCAGCAGCGATATGAAGTTGCACTTCTTGCAGGCTTTGAGGCAATAGAGGTACATAAACACAATGAAATCACAGACCATCCAGTCAGGCGACCTCGACTGCCACTTGTCCATGTCCAATCCATCCTCCTGGAAGCCGCTCATTCAGATGTTCTCGAAAGTGTAAATGCCAGAGAGGAGGTACTCCATCTTGTTGGAAAATACATTCCTTGCCTTATTATGCAAATAATCACTCAGTGAGCATGCCAAGATAAGTTACACCGTTGACGGTGGCCTCTCGAAAGAAAAATGGGTCATTGACTCAATGTTTCGATACGGCAGAAAAGACATTCACTTTAGGGGAGCCTCTTTTAACTTCCAAAATGGCATGTAGACTCTGACTGCTCCAAAGCCTAACATTGTGCCTGTTCACTTTTTTATTAATTTTCAAAGTTGTCTCATCACTGAAAATTATTTTTCTGCCATATTTTCAGTATCCTCCATTAGTATCAATAAATATTTAAAAGTGTTAAAAAGTCGCCTAAAACATGCAAACGCTGCACCAGACTCTGTGTCCTATGATATTTCAAACCACACCAACTACCTTCATGTGGGTTCACCATAACTCTTAAAACGTCCTTAATAACAACACAATGTTAAAATATAGTATTCATATGTAACCTCCCTGCCAAAAATGAACCCTGTCGACTAATTAAAACGTAAGTGAATTTAGTTTTTTTTTACTTTCTCTATACGCACTATGTACATAGTGTATAGAGAAGGTATTGCACTCCACCAAAAAATTCGATACCGAGATTTCACCGGAAATATATGTTTTAGGGTCTCCTGTATCGAAAAAAAAGTATTTTCAGAAAAAAGTCCTTGTGTGTGTGTCCGTGTGTTCGTGTGTCTGTGAACACGATAACTCAAAAATGAAAAGTCGGTAAAATACCAAACTTGGTATTTAAGTTTAGTGTCTTCCTAGGGATGCAACACAAAGATTTTGAGAAAAATCCCCCCACCCCAAACTACCCTTTACATGGAACTTTTTTCGAAAATTTTGATTTTCTAAAAAATGGCTCTAACGATTTTGATTAAAATATCATATATTAGAGATATTTACCCGACAAATAAAATGTATATTATGAATTTTCTGGGAATAGCCTCTGAAGACTACTTTATTCTGGATGAATTTTGCATAACTACTGAACCTTAAGAGATGGACAAAAACTTAACACACCAAAAATGTAGACCACGTTAAAACACACAATTTATGTTATATACATTTTTTTTTTCGTGGAGTTGATCGTTTTTTATATATTCCTTTTTCTTGGTTTCAGCTTTGAAAAACTTATAATTTTTCTCATACAGGAATTTTTCAACTCCTGTCCATACAAACCAAGGAACATCAGTCACATAGCAACCAGCTTTTGGCTTTCACTTTAACCTATGGTACTCCCTTATTTCGTTTCTACTTACAATAAAGCAAGAAATAAGACTATTTCTGCTAATTTTCCTCGATTAGCATGAAATAAATAAAAGATAAGCTTATTAACAATAATTTGTTACAGAGATATAGAGAAAGTCACGTGAATGGAACACATCAGATGTTTTTAATTAGTGTGTTTGATTCCTGCAATACCCTTCCATTGTTGACATGTAGAAAATATTTGAGTTCTTATTTTGAATGTAACCGATTTCATTTAAATGCGATCTTCCAAGGCAATGTGGTGCCAGTTTGAATTTGGCAGTATGTATTTTTATGGACACTGTGTTATTATACACTCCTGATAAAAATAAACATTTCAAAAAATGTTGCAATTAATGAATGGGTACTTAGATGTGGGGGATTTTTCTTAAGAATATGCGTGCGAGATCAAGTAGACTCCGTCATACTGGACCCAAGCATGGGCAAATGTTGTGGGTGGTACAAATAGGTTATTGCCAGAGACGGGATTCTAATGTGAATGAAAGACTTCTACAAATATTTAAGCCCTTTCTAAATGAAAACCGTAATCCAAATTCAACACTCTTTACTTTAAATAAGTAATAACATCTTACAACAGTTTACAAAGTAAAACTCTCCATTATGCAAAGAATCTAAAAGAACTAAATAAAATAAAATCTTGCACAGTATGTCCTTGTTCTTGACGTCTTTCCTTCAAACTATTTCTGGCCAAATGCATTACACAAACACGTTGTCTGGATACGAACTAAGTTAGATATTTTGCCAAATTAAGGCATATAAATTCTAAAATTGAACTTACCCAACACGGCCTAAGCTGTTATCACTTGACGCTGAATATGAACGCTCTCTCGTCCGGCCGGTCTCAGTACGCCGGCCCGGGAGTGTCCGGGGATGCGCCAACGAAATCAGCTAATGGAACCGGCTCCTAGGAGAACTTAACTTGTTCTTGTGCTGTGCATGCGAGTATTTCTGTACTCGCCGATATGATTTAGTTGTAGACGCAACAGGACGTTACAATTCGTGTGAGTAAGCGAAGTTGCTGTGTACCTGCCCTTGTAAGGTCTTAACGACAGGCAGTTTGGGATGGTTTAAAGTTTGATTTGACGGAGTTTTTTTGACGATGTTTAAAAGGTGGCACTACAACTAGGGGGGAGATACTAAACGTAAATACCTAGTTTAGTATTTTTCTGACACTTTTCGGTTCTGAGTTATACTAGTTCACACACACACCACTGAACTTTGTTTTGTGTAAAAATGCTATTTCTGGTTTCAGGGGCTTTAAATTACTTATTTATTGTGGAATTTTACAGAATGTTTATGTGGAATACAATAATTCCTCTACCTACTATATGAAATATACAGAAAATAAAAATACATATTTTCATTAATTGGGTTCTTTGATGAATCTATTCCTCTTCTCTGAGGAATATATTAATTATCAATGTAGCTAGAAGTTGTTTCAGCCCTACGGTTTATTCTCCTGGACACTTGTTAATCAGCGCTTGTTGGGAAGTGTCGAAGTTACTGTTAAGGGTGCTGTGAAAAAGTGAGATAGAAATCTCTGAAGAAAAAAAAAACTCATTAAAACTTGTCGTACTCTTAAATTTCCACTGCCCTTTTCTCGGAAGGCAAGTCCAGAGTTCTCTTTGAATAACTTTTCCTCTCTGGTGAACAGATGCTGTTGAAGCAACTTTTGAATGCATACGTTAATCTTTAGATTTATTTTATCGCGAATAAGAATGCAACAAACTAAACTTGTAATCTACCTTGGCAAGAAGGTGTTGGGATTCACACAGGTATGATCATTATATGATATTCTATGTACATATGTTAAAGTTACCATTTCAAAGACATAAAGTGTAACTTTTATCTCCTTCACGTTTAATAATGTGTGTATATGAATGCATTTTTATTTTCTCTATTATGTGGATGCAGTAAGCATAATCACCCAATATTAATATTATTTTCTGTGCCCATTTTTCAACAAAAAATTCTTCAAAATGCTTATTTTTCTCTCACCTTCATATTAATTGATATAAACATTTCCAGAAATTATTTTATTGCAAATTTCTGCAGATACAAAAGAGTGGGGTATTATAGCAGGCTTAAGCGATAATCAAATCTTTTTAAAGCTGGTCCCTATGTGATGGCAAGCAACAAGAAAAACTAATAACGAGTAAGAATTTGAGAAAATATTGGAAAACTATTAGATAACTGAAACCAACGAAAACGAATATCTCCAAAATGTTTAACTGTACGAAACTTTGCATTTGACATACACTGTGTCTTTTGATAAGATGTGCATTTGACTTTCAGAGTAAAGTGGACTTCAAAGACTATTTCCAGAAAATTCAAGACATATACCTTATTTTTTATAAGAATGCATTAAATGTATGGCACTTTAATAACAATTATTACAGCCAGTTTTGAGACGATCAAAATTGACAAAGTTTCTCCGTGTAATGTGTATCTTAAGCTGGAAAAGTTTTCTTGTAAAAGTTCCTGCAGTACCTTTGCTATGTCGTTATTCGCTTTGCTTGCTCTTTACATGCAAATAGAAGGAATATCATGCATCAGATAGCGACCAGCTCTTAAAAGATTAAATTGTCGTTTAAGACTACTGTATTCCTTTTGGGGGGAGGCTTAGCGTCATTAAATGAGGTTGGTCATTTCTGACGATGGATCAAATTGGTGAAATGATATTCAAATTATATTGGGGTCCATGGAGCTTAAAGGTACTCGACACTCGTCTCTTAAGAATAAGGCAAAACGCCGAAAAAACCCTTATCTGGATAACTCTCTAAACAGAGTTCGAACTCGCCGTTGGATGTGAGATTGGCGCTATTCTCACACTACCTAAGCGGGCGTATTCCCTTATTACATTGTATCTAAAGGAGATATGTAACAAATACATTTTTAAAACAGTTTTTTTAAGATTAATGTGAAGTAAATAGAAGAAAGAACAAAAAACGTTCTACAAAATAGTTTGCTGAAAAGTAGAAAAACAAGCAAATGTAGTAAATAGAAGAAAGAACAAACAACGTTCTGCAAAATAGTTTGTTGAAAAGTTGAAAAGCATGCTAATGTAACTAACTAGGTTTTTTTTTTCTGTAGTCATTAAAAGTAATCACACAGTGAACGACTTTGCAAAGAATTGACTTTCACTTTTGCTTATCGTACTCTACTTATCCCTACAAGAAATTTGTAAATAATGGAGAAGATTTAACTGTATTAAGAAGTAAATAGAAGAGTAAGCCTTTGAAAGACTAGTTTGTGCATGAGTGAGTAGAAAAACATGTGACTGTAGAATCCCAGAATTTTTAGCTCTGCTTTAGTTTCTAATTAGAAGTCTTTTGAAAGAAGCAGAAAGAAGCCGACAGAAGATTGAAGTTTTGTCTCGATGACACGGTGTCTGTGGTGGACGAGAGCGCTGGTTATCTTTATTCATCTCTTACCGGCACGGTTATTCTACGCTAACTTGGTGCATTGCTGTGTCACAATATATAAAACACTAAATATTTGCGAACGGTCTCACGCCGGAGTTATTAATAAAACAGCAAAATCTTCCAGCTTGGAAGGCCATGCTCAGTGGGTAAAATTATTATTAAAAACTGCCGTTTTGGTCAATCCTTTGATTGCCATCGTCATCGGATCACAACACCCTGAGCAGCTGAACATCCTGCTAACAAGGTGTGCGTGCGGGATCTGGTAGACTCGTGGTGAGCCTAGATGGAATCGCTGTGTACCTATCCTGGTAAGGGCTTAACTATAATGTAAGGATGGGTTGAGAATTTTAGAGTGTTGGTATTAAAGAGGTAGCGCTGTTGATAGCTTCTCAACGGTTGCTATTTTCAGGAGCACCATCCCTTCCTCTGCTCCGCTGAAGTCTTGTTTGTTTATTTTAGTTGGTGTTGATTATAGGTGATCACTCTCAAGTTTGGGAGCGGGGAGTACTTAGTTCAGCATTTTTGCTATTGAAGCCGTTGTTACCAGGTGCTCACAAGCCATTCGAAGAACCGGTACTGCCTGCATCGGCCCTCGGTTGGTAAGTAGTCCCCCTATGATATGACAAGGGCGTTCTCATGTTGGCTGCCAACAAAGCAGCGACGCCTCGCAATTTATAGCTCTCACCAAAGTCAAAATATGGGTTTGCAGTAGCATGACAACACTAGTGTCCATGTGCGGATGAGTTTAAATGGTCATTCTTTTTATATTGATATTGTTAGTATGCCTGTAAATTTCATTCACTTTTCTATGAAGCCTAGCATGATAGTATCTAATATTTTAGCCTTCATAAAGGATGCGATGGCCCATGATGATAAAATATTCAGCTCCTGCACACTCACCTACTGCTTATCAGTTGCTCAACATTTCGTCTAATGATTATTCCATCACTTATAGACTAGGTAGAATTTTCAGAACTTGGTAGAATATCGAGGGGGGGGCAGGGTAAGGAAGTAAGACATTCATATTTCACATTCTTTAGCGTGAAGATTTTTCATTAACTATTGGGAATATCCGGGGCTGTACGAAATTATAAAATTATAAGATGAGGGTTCTCCATAAAAGTTTTTAAAATCATCGATAATATTTTAAAAAAGAACCATTGAATTAATTAAATCATCATTCGAGTTTAGAAAACTACCTGATAGTTAGCCAGCTAGTTTAGCATGCTTAGTAATGGTGTTGCTTTGTTTGGTAAAATCACAGCCAACATTGTATTTCCATCCTGCTATCTGTGAAAGAAAAAGGAACAAGCTGAAACAAATATCTTATATCTTTGTTGGCAGATAACTTCTGAATAAAAATTAATCTCTCTTTAAAAAAAAAAAAAAAAAAAAAAAAAACCGACTCCAGAAACTCAGAAACCTCTTTATTTTGGTTGAGTTTCGTGGAATTTTACATAACGGTAAAACGGTAAAGATAGATAAAACATTACTGCAAAAAAAAGCACATCTCGTTAAAACACATAATTTATCATATACGTTTTTCTTGCAGGGTTGGCCGTTTTCGAGATATTGTATTCAATTTTAAACTTTTTTTAAAGGGGAGCATGCAAGGCGAACCGAACCCCAATTGTCTCACATACCGACCAGCTTTCAAAGATTTGATTAACACTTTAGCTTAATATATTCTCTTGTGGCCCTTCTACTTACAAGTAAGCAAGTAATAAGACCAATTCCGCAAATGTTTATCTAGTTTAGTATGACGTAGATAAAAGAATAATATTTTGTAATAAAAATTTATTTTGTATAACAGGAAGGGAAAGTAATATGAATGGAACACCTTAGACTTTTAGAGACATGTCCATATGTGTGTGTTTGTGTGTGTGTGTTTGTGTGTGTGTTTGTGTGTGTGTATTTGTGTGTGTGTCTGTGGACAGCATAGGTCATAAACGAAAAGTCGGTTAAATACCAAACTGTCATTTAATTTAGAATCTTTCAAGGATGTGACGCGGAGATTTTCAAGAAAGTCACACCCATTCCCAACTACCCTTAACATGGAACATTTTTAAAATATTTTAATTTTCTCGAAATATTCGTTGATTTTGATTAAAATGTTTTATGTTTAGAATATTTTCATGACAGACGAAATGTATACCTTAAATTTTCTCAAAATAGCCTCTGAAGACCTCATTCTTTACGACTTCTGTATAACGTTTGTATTATTGATAATACCGTAAGAAGTACTACAAAAATGCACATCTCGTTAAAACACACAATTTATGTCATACACATTTTTTGTAGAGCTAACCGTTCTAGAGATATTCCAAGTTATTGCTTTTAGTTTTTCTTTCAAACTGGAAACATCTTTCTTATCGTCTCCCTTTTGTTTACTACAAACAAGCTAAGAGAACATTCCAACTGTTTCACATTTCAGTTGTTTAAAAGATTTCACTCTCGCTTTAGGCCTGTGCATTCCCTTATTTGTCTTTTACTTACAAAGAAGCAAGCAATAAGATAATTCTGCTAATGCTTATCATGTTTTAGATAAAAGAATATTATTTGTAAGAAAAGTTTGTTTACAGGATACTTAGAGAAAGTCATTGGACTAGGACACATCAGCTTTTTTAAACATAAAAGTGCTTTATATAAAATAACTGCACATTTATCTTACTTAAGGACTATGTTCGATTCAGATTAAGCCTTAGCATCTTATGCTGATAATATTATATTGAGTAAACTGCAAGTTAAGACTTTCTGAAAGAAGGGTAAAATAATTGCGTTTCGCCTCTGCGTGTTTATTGGATTTCTTAGCTTTCATTATTCGCGATGTCATTCAGCGAATGCGAGACACGTTGTTCTCGCGTCAAGAAAATCGAGTTTATCGCGTCAAGAAAGTTTCGAGGGCAGAAGATAAAGATAGAATAATATATTCACTGCAACTAGAGTTTAAAGCTACAACATTACTTTATTACCTCATTTATACTTCTATTTTGTGAAAGTCAGAAACGCTATTAAAACGGTACTGTTGAACACTTAATACAGCTATGCTCTGAAAAATCAAATACCAAAAATAAGTTTTTATTTTTACTTTCTCTAGCACGTATATACAATATACACAATAGATAGAGTACACCCAAAACTTCGATACTGAGATTTGACCGAAAATGTATGTTTTGGGGTTCCCAATCCAGAAAAAGCATTTTTAGAGAAAGATCAATGTTTGTGTATGTGTGTACGTGTGAGTGTGTGTGTGTGTGCAGCATAACTCAAAAACGAAAAGTCCGTTAAATACCGAACTTAGTATTCAAGTTTAGCATCTCCCAAAAAAGCGGCACGAAGATTTTCAAGAAAATTCCCCATCTCAAACTATCATTTACATGAAAAAAGTGGACGTATTTTATTTTCATATTAATGGCTCTAACGGTTTTGATTAAAGCACCGTATTAAAGATATTTGCATGACAAATAAACTGAATATCTTGAATTTCCTGGGAATAGTTTTTTTTAGATTGGTTCAGCATTAATAATGCTATTCAGAATTTTAATAAAATACATCACAACTAAAATTAACAATGAACATTATAACTTGTGAGGTCAGCCACATGAAGCCTTCCTGGCACTAAATAGTTGGAGATGAGTTTTACACATTCGTATACCGAGAGTTTTCTTATTCGGAATCATTCCTGAAGAAAACAGCAAGTTCTGTGAGAGATGATTCTTTTTCCGAGGAACTGATCCCGAAGTGCACTGCGCCGGGTACTAAGTGAAGATGCAAGCCTTAGAATATGTGCATTAGAGGCGGTCAAAACCCGTGCCACTCTAGCTCGTTGCTCGTAAGCCATGCCACTCTCGAGAGTGTGGTAAAAGAGTCTCGGTATCGAGGACTAGTGCTCACGAGCGAGCCGACTCGAGTATCCTCGTAACTAGTAGGTTCCCGTATGATCCGTAGTATAAACCGGTTATGTAATAACTAGGGCCCAGATTTTAAGGTTTTAACCTATTTTTTCCCTTATAAGTAGGTTAGAAAGTTTTAAAGTACGTTTATGTTTCAAGCCGCGTAGGTGCTAATGTGTGAATCTTAAAAAAATAAATAAATAAAAAAGCTAAATGAGACATTAAGACTTAAAACTCGCTAAGTTTAAGTTTTATTTATTTTTAACCTCGGTAGAAAACGTATCAATTGGTTTCTTCAATTAATTTTAATTACACTTTTAATTACACAATTCATTCAGTTTTGTTTTGAATGTACATATGAGGTTGGCCTGGGAAAGAATTTATCACTACTTTTATCTTGGTATAGAATTTGGGTGTATGAAATTTTCGCCAGCGACATCTTACGATGTAAAAAGATCTTTTTCTGCCTATAGAATATATTATAAAACAACAGAAATTTTGAAAATGTGGCTAGTTGTGAACAGCAAAACTACTAAATGTGTAGTTTGTTTTAAATGAGTGCTGTATATTAAAAATATCTAATATGTAAAATTTCGAGCCCGAGTATAGATACTGTGTAATACATTACCTTAAATTACAGTACACATTAATAACATGCTTCCGTTTCATATTTTTATCTATATTATGTTATAAAGGGTGTTTGTCGACCACTTTCTTAAATAGGTAGAACAATTGTATAACCCCCCTCTCCAAAGAGTATAGGAACATTGTTAGAAAGCTGAGAAAATTGCTTAAAAACCTAAAGGGGTTAATAAAAGGTTAAAACTGCAATTATAAAAAGCTAAAATCCCGGGCTCCAATAATAACACAAGATGACTCATATTTAACGGTACATTTATCCCAAATGCGTTCATATCTTTTGAAAGCAGGTTGACATGTGGTTGAAATCAGTTTCTATGCATTGCCAGGAGTTTACAAATTTCCGTGTGAGAAAAGTTTTAAGTATTTTAAATCTGAAACAAATAACAATGAACATCTCAGAAGTGGTCAATTCCACGAAAAAACGTATATACCATAAATTGTGTGTTTCAATGAGATCTACATTATTTTGTGTAGTAAGTTTTTCTCTAACTTTTACGGCTTACCAGTTACGCAAAACTCAGCAAACTACATTCAGAATAAAGAAATCTTTAGAGGTTGTTCCCAGAAAATTCAAGTTATACTGTACATTTTATTCGCGATATAAATATCTTCAACACACGAGATTTTAATAAAAATCGTTAGATCCATTTTTGAGAAAATCAAAGTTTTAGAAACATTTTCCATGTAAAGATAGCTTGGGGTGGGGGAATTTTTATCAAAATCTGTGTTGCATCTCTGGAAGATTGGTATTTTACGAAGTTTTCGTTTTTGACTTATCGTGTTTATAGACACACGGACACACTGGCACTGGGACACACGGACACACGGACCTTTTTCTAAAAATTCTTTTTTGGATACAGAGGACCCTCAAACATCTATTTCTGGTGAAATCTCGGTATAGAATTTTTGGGTGCAATACAATACCTTCTTTATGCACTATGCACCTAGTACGTGTAGAGAAAGTAGAAACAAAAACATATTTATGTCACGGTGTAAGACCTCCTCAGCACCCAATGGGACGTCTCTGCCCTGCTTAAATTCGCGACGAGTTTCTTGTAACTGGTTCATAAAAACAACTTCACCAACAACTACGTATTTAAAAATCTCTGGAACTTGAGTATGAGTATGAGAGGGGGGCCACACTACTCGGCATCGCGACCTTTCCACATCTATTGCGCGTCCTCACTCTTTCTAAACATGGGTTCCATCTTGAGAGTAGGCAGTTTATTGGTGTTATTGTGGTTCTACCTATATGTAACAAAGAGAAGAAAATATCTGATGTGGTCCATTCACATGACTTTTTATACATCTCTGTAAAAATATTTTTAAAAGCTTATTCTTCTATCTATTTCATGCTAATCAAGATAAACATTAGCAGAAATGCTTTCTTGTAAATAGAAGGGAAAAAGGGGAATATACTAAGCTAAAGCGATAGTCAAATCTTAAAAACTGGTTGTCATGTATTGAATAACCGTTTTTTTACACATTGCCGTGTGAAGTGCAAGAGTTGGATAGGTAGAGTGAAACTGAAAAATTCGATGCCATAGCCGGGATTTGAACCACAGATTTCCCAATCTCTAGCCGGTTACTCTGCCACTGAGCTACCGCGGAAACATGCATTGAATTTCTCAACTGACTCGCATGTTTCCCTGTAAACCACAAGGTGATATCAAATTATTTTTAGATGACAACCCCAATGGCGACTTGCAATGCTTTAAGTACTTTTGACCCAGGATTCATATATGGCCAACTATTATGGTCAATTTGTATGGAATAACTAGTTTTTTTTTTTTTTTTTTTTTTTTTTTTTTTTTTTTTTTTTTTTTTTTTTTTTTTTTTTTTTTTTTTTTTTTTTTTGTGCACATAGCCGTGGTAGCTCAGTGGCAGAGCAACCGGCTAGAGATCGGGAGATCCGTGGTTCAAATCCCGGCTATGTCATTGAATTTTTCAGTCTGACTCTCCGTGTGATCACGGCTATGTGTAAACAAACGAACTTAATATACTCAATAGAGTAAGAGTCTCAAAGGGAACAAAAAACCAACGTTAAATCTGTACTACGAGTAGAAAATACAAATCTTGGTCCTTCAGAATTAGGCAACTGCACTTTGTTTTTTCTGAAATTTCTGAGATAAATATAAGGTAAACAATTGCATCTGATCTGTAAATTTTCCAAAACCCAAACTATCCTGTTGAACATTTTGCATTTTTTACCATATCTCGTGTCTGTATAAAAAGCGAGGTTGTATATCTTACATTTATGTTAAGTGATTTCTGGATTACGTAATTTAAAATAGAGAAATTGAGTTTTTTTTTTTTTTTACAGAAAATGCTCCTTTCAGTGCAATGCTCATCATTTTTACTTTTTCTACTACGTACAGTAAGTAGTGATGATACATTGTCCAGATAACACCGGAAATATAAGCTTGTTTCGAGGTTCGTTCAATGCGGAAAAAGCAGTGTCACCAAAAGATCCGTCTGCGGTTTAAATGTGTGTGTGTGTGCGTGTGCGCGCGTGTGTGTGCGTGTGCGCGCGTGTGTGTGCTTGTTTTGTTTAAACATCGAACTTAATATTTAGACTCTATTTTCCAAGGATGGGTCAGGAGCATTTTAAAGACATTTTTCCCACACAAACTATTCTTTAAATGTCATTTTTTTTTAAGTTGGTGATTTTCTCAAAAATGTATCTAAAGTTTATGAGTAGAAATATAGGTAAGATATTTTTATAATAAGTGAAATGTGCTTATATGTTGAATATGTAATCTTTTTCTGATAATTTTTGCATAGCTGGTCAACCGTAGCAGATAGACAAAATCTTAGTACACAAAAAATGTAGATCTCGTTAAAGCATAAAATAATGTCAAGTACATAATTTTGCGAAATTATCAATTGGCGAGATTTTCCTTATTATTGGTTTCAGTTTATTAAATTCTGGGATGTTATTCTCTTTTATGTCTACCAGTCAAGCAGAGAGACGGATTTCAGAATCTTCACTTAGTGATCAGCTCTATTTGAATATCGCTTCTGTATTAAATTTGAAATAGCTTGATGGTATAACGCATGTTTCTTGTATTATTAAATTAATAGCAGTTTTCAGGTTGCATATATGAGGCAAACTATTCCCACAATTTCACTCTGATAATTTGAAAATTGTATAGTAAGGAGCATTCCGAGAAAACCGCACTCGTAAATCACGGCCTGGAATATTACTTTTGTATTTGTTACATAATAATGTCCATGTTATTTAAAATACATAATTTAGAAAGCAATCAATGCAATGTAGCACATTTTGCAAGGACACCTCTAACAATTTTGGGAAAGGTATTAAAATATTAGAAAAATATGTCACATGCTCTGCATTGAGGTTTAATTAGGTTGTAAATCTTTTGTTTTTACTTCGATAAAACGTTTCATTAAATGCTTAAATAAAAACGTTGTTTAGAAGACAACTATGTAGGAAGGTAGGCAAGGAACGGAGGGGCCTATTTGACTAACAGCCCCTCCCCCCAGGGACGGATTGGATGAGGCGTTGGGAATCACCTAGGAATCGCAGACACTTAAGTGGAGAGATCCATAGTAATCCCTGACAGCTACCTTATGGAAACTGACGGTTGAAACTGAGGCTACGTTGGTAATGGAAGTAAGGAAGAAAGCATTTCAAATATATAAAACGTAAATTTCTTGAAAGTTTTGCATTTTCGGTATATCCTCATCGCACTACGCGACAGATTTAGTTAATAAATTCCGCGAAACCGGATCGGTACATGATGATCCGAAAAGCGGTAGTCCTAAATTGGGCGAAATTTCAGATGTAATGTAAAGAAGCCTGCTAATTGAATGCGGAAATCAGCACAGGAACAACTGTTTCTGTGCAGACAGCACATAGGGCTGTTAGCAATTGCGGAAACAAAATGAATTAAAGGAAGAAATCACAAACGTATACACAATCACGCGGGAAACTTTACACAGAGTGTCTGAAACAAGATCAAAGAGTCTGTTTTATATTTATTAAATTGGATTTAGATTTTGAGCAAAAAGACTTAAATGTTATTAAGGTACGAGAAGACCCTGTATTATGTATTTGTATAATAATTTAAATTATTTAATTTTTCATTATTATATATGAATGACTCTGCCTACAGAAATGAGGAAAGCATTTCTAACATCTTCTGTGATAGCAGTAAATAATTATTCTCGATTTCAGTTCTGCTCATCTTCATTCCCAAGATTAATATGTGGACCCCTGCTAACTGAAAGGTCATGCCGCATTCACCTCAAATTGAGACTCCGTTACTTATTTTTATTTTTTCTTTGTTTATAGAAAAAACATGCTGGTATACGAAATTGTATTCTGTTTGACTGCAACTAAACATGCAGTTAGATAAGTAGATTTGTGTATGATTTTCACAGGAGAAAAATATTATCAGTAAACATGTCCAAAGTAATTTCCTATACTTTTGGATGCTCCCTAGCATGGCTTTTTTCGAAAACAAGTAAAGCCGTTGCACCTGTGTAATGTTTAGTTGCACGTAAAATAACCTCTTAACCTTGAAAGAAAAAGAAAAGATCCCTGAGCTATATTCGCATTTTTGTGTTGTGTGCGTGTGTGCGTGCGTGTATGAGAGAGTGAGAGAGCGTGAGAGAGCGTGTGCGCGCGTGTGTGCGCGTGCGGGCGGGCGGGCGCGTGCGCGTGCGTGCGTGCGTGTGTGTGTAAATTTGAATAATAATTGTCACCCGCCTCGGTAGGGTGAGGGCAATTTGTTTGCCTCAAGTTCAACAGGTCGCGAGTTCGAATCTCCTTAGGGTGATCATTTGAGCATCATTTCACCGATTTCATTCATCGTCCGATATGACCGACCTATTAAAGGACGTTAAACTCCCTCCCCCCTCCAAATTCTGGGGTGCTCTATTCACATAACTTTCTCTAAATCTCTGTAACAAAATGTTATTAAAAAGCTTATTCTTCTATGTATTTCATGATAATCTAGATAAACATTTGTAGAAAATGTCCTTATTACTCGGTTCCTTGTAAATAGAAGGGACATTCACATGATGTCCTCTAGCTGTTGTGTAAACAAACCTTTTATTCAAAATATTAATCTGTTATTTACATCATGCTAATCAAGATAAACATAAGTAAAATCAGTCTTAGTACTAGCTTCTTTGTAAGTAGAAGGGCAATAAGAAAATGCACAGGCTAAAGCGATAGTCTCATCCGTTAAAAGTTGGTCACTATGTGAAAAATTGAAATTGCATTCTATTTGCTGGCCAGAAATAAACAAACGAGAAGAAAGATTTCTTCCCGTTTGAGAAAACTAAGTGGCTGAAACGAAACCAATAATCCAAAATATCTCGAAAATGGTTAACTCTTAAAAAAATATAATATAAATTGTGTGTTTTAATGAGATTTACATTTTTTGTGTAATACGTTTTTGTATATCTTTTAGATTTGCCCGTTATATAAAAGTCATCCAGAGGTATTCCCAGAAAATTCTAGACATGCATTTCGTTTGTCATGAAAATATCTTAAACGTAAGGTATTTTAATCAAAATCGTTATGACCATTTCTGAGAAAATCAACATTTTCAAAAAATGTTCCACCTGAAGTGAGGTTGGGCGATTTTCTTGAAAACCTTCGTGTCGCATCCTTGAAAGTTTGGTATTTAACGGTCTCTTCGTTTTTGAGCTATGCTGCCCCCCCCCCATACACACACAGACAGACACGGACATTTTTCCAGTTTTTCTTGTTTGATTCAGGGGGGTCTCATAGCAAAACTTCCGGTGGAATCTCGGTATCCAATTTTTGGATGCAATACAATACCTTCGCTATGCACTATGCACATAGTAAGTGTAGAGAAAGTAAAAATAGATAAATTTACACTGTTGGGTCAAGTAAGCGAGATAATCCCTACCTCGCAACAATAATCGATGATGCTAATTATTTTACTTATAGCACGCTTCAAATACGCACATATTAAAGCATTAGTAAATATCGGAGTTTCACAGAATTTCTATTTCTTATTTATACTGTATGGTTCATAGTCTGCTAGCTCAAAAATTCGGTATAGTGCAAAATTAAGAATGAATCATGATTTGCTCCAACCGGGATGTATGTAGGGAATAAAGATGTCTAAGCCAGTGGTAAAGGGTCCCTACTCTCTGCAGCCTACAAAGATATTTCCTAAAAATACCCTCCAGGAGGGAGTGATAAATTAAGGGAATCGTAGGAGGCCACAGGCCACAGGCCTACATAGACGCGTGGAAGTTCCTAACTCAGTGCATGAAAGTTCTTCATCCTGGCTCCAAGATTTACCGAGCAACTGCCAACACAACAGATACTGGGTTTGGTAAACGCCCCCACCTCTGTGAGGACACCGCCGCTCCAACGCCGAGAACAGCATTTACAGTTTTAATGCATACCACTGCCACACACCTCGTGCCTAGAAGCACACCTTAAGGGTGATAAGGAGATGGTATGAAAGAGATATGATAGGTAGGAAACCTTGCAGAATAAGCAGCATCAGTATTCGCCAAAGTGACGATGGGGAACCACGGAAAACTCCAAGCCAGACCCCCGAATGCGAATCGGGATACCGGGATACCACCTGGCTCGGCATGCTGGAAGTTTCTCTGGTTCTTTCAAACATAGGATTAGGAATAGGATGTTATAAAGGAGAGGGACACTTGGCGCACTTACATCATTGTGGATCTATTGTGGTTACATTCTTCAGGAGACACGGAAAAAGTGATGTAAATATCTCAACATTTCCCAATTTGGACACCAGCGCACCATTTGGGAGCATTCCCCAATCCCAGGAGTGCGGCACAGCGACCCTGGCAAGTGTGGTGTGTGTGTGTGTCTGTCTTTCTCTCTCTCTCTCTCTCTCTCCCCACCCCCTTAACGTGCGCAGAAATCTTTCCACTTTCAACTCAGGCGTCTATCCCGGACCACTGACACCATAAACTGAAAGCACACGAAACATGAAAAGGAAATGAGATAGAATGAGAGAAAGGAGAGTCGTGGTACTCTCAAAGACTTTAAAAATACGCCTGGAAAATATTATCTTAAGATGGGTTCTCTTCGCTGACTCCGTCCATGTCTTTCAGTTCTTAAAAGCGTATTGGACCTGCCACGTTACCGAAGGGAATAGGATTAACATGAAACATGACTTGCGACAAATGAATTTCTGAGTTGTGAACTGGTGACCTCTAAACTTTCTGATTGGACAATAATCCACCCTTCTAACTGGGTGATACAAAATTAGGTTAACCTTTTTCTTTTCTTACGTACAGAAGTTCTAATGTCAAGGTAATTCGCAAAACTGGTGAACTAAATTAACATACTGCTTATACAAGTCAACCTATACTGAGGGAGCGTCGAGCTGGATTGAGGGATGAAGGGGTAGTTTGCCCAATCGGTTTTTTGCATTTTCTTATTCGAATATTATGTTGTACCAGAATGGCAGGAATGAAAATCGTGGAAAGACCCGAGTTCCCGTCAATCGTTCTCATTTTCAGCAAATCACAGCGTCGCCTTGGCAGAAAACCCCATGTTCTGTGTGGACGATGTCCGGAAATCGAACCAGGTCTTCCCAAATGCCAGTCTCATAAGTTACCGCGGTGCCATCTCGCTCGGGTCTTTTAAACAGAAGTGTGTCTCGAGACATAATGAGTTTGAAGAAATCCGTAAACAATGCAGTATCTACTCATTCGTCAATTTTCCTCAGATTATTTGGAAGGTATAATATGAGTGGTATAGGTACCGAGCAAACGACTCAGGCGGTTTCATCTGTGGCTCGCATTCGGTTTTCCCGGCTCCCCAGGCGAATACTTGTAAGTTTGTTCCATCCTCGAATGCCCTTTTTATCCATGTCATTTTATTCACCCATCAGCAGGTTGATTGGTTTATCCAGGGTCGGAAGTGTCGGTGATGATACTCAGTGCGGCGTGGCAGGGAAAAAGGATGTCGAATGTGATTCTTTTGTTCCCCGACAGCAAATGAGAACCATCTCTAGCGGCGAAGTTGAGCCCTGTGTGGCAGGGATCCTAGGTGATTGAACCATCCACTGTCGGGGTCATTCAATCTGGAAACTTTAAGGACCTTGTCATTGCAGTGCCGCCGCTTTTGGTTCCGGTCGCTCGGTGTGTACACTCACCTCATCTCATCCCCCCGCTGTCACCATCCGTGGTGTAATGGTTAGCATGCTAACTTCATATGTTCAAGGTCGTGGGTTCAAACCCAGCGGAGGACGATGGATTTTTTGGGGTGTAAAAATGATTAGTTCCTTCGGAAGGGAAGTAAAACCGTTGGTCCCGTACCGTAGATTTTCGGCACGCAAAAGAGCCTCAAGTCTAATAAGAGGCATCTGAGCAAAATTAAACGGTCTACCACTCCCAGTATAGAATGGGACGCTGAAAACCACAGCAGTTACATTACAAAACTCCATTTCCATTTCCATCATTCCGAGGGCGTTCGGAGGCATATATTCGATGCTGAGTCTCCTCCGTACGTATTCAAAATGTTTCTAGGTTTTAGAGACACTAATGTGTCTTGAATATCACAACATGGTTGTGCTACATTCACATAACTTCTCCGGCTGTTCCATATATAAACTATTCTTAACAAAGACTATGATTTTATCTACAACATGCTAATTAAGATACACTAGTAGAATTTATATTATTTCTTACTTCCTTGTAAGTATGAGAAAAATGAGGGAATACACTATACTAAAGCGATAGTCAAATGTTTTAAAAGCTTGTTATCATGTGATTGAAATCCGTTTCTTTGCATGGCGAGGAGTTGACAAATTCCAGTATAAGAATAATAGTATTTTAAAACAGAAACCAATAACAAGAAGTACCTCAAAAATGGTCAACATAATGAAAAAAATGTATATGCCATAAGTTGTGTGTTTTAACGAGATCTACACTTTTTGAGCAGTAAATTTTTGTCCATCTCTTATGGTTTACCAGTTATGCGTAATTCAGCAAGATTCATTCAGCTCTTCTAAGACTATTTTTAGAAAAGCAAAATATACATTTGTCATGTAAATATCTTTATTGTAAGGTACTTTCATTAAACCAGTTAGAGGCATTTTTGAGGAAATTAAAATTTTGGAACATTTTTCCATGTAAAGGGTATTTTGGGGTGGGGGAGATATGTCTCAAAATCTTCGTAGAAGAAAGGTACTAAACTTAAAATCCAAGTTTGGTATTTTACCGGTTTTCGTTTTTGTGTTATCGTGTTCACAGACACACGGACACACACAGGAACCTTTTTCTAAAAATCTGGTGTGTTCTATTCACATGACTTTCTTTAGCTGTCATTCAAAAGACACCTTTTATCTACATCATACTAATCAAGATAAACATAAACAGAGCTAGTCTATTACTTCTCTCCTTGTAAATAGAGTGGAAATAAGAGAATGCACAGGCTAAAACAATAGAAACATTCTTTAAAAGACGGTCACCATGTGAAACAATTGAAATTCCATTCTCTCTTCTTGTCAGGAGTAAACAAAGGAGAAACGAGAAGAAAGATGTGTTCTCGTTCGAGAAAAGTTCAAGTGCCTTAAAATTGATACCAATAGTCCGGAATATCTCGAAAATGGTGCTGTACAAAAAAATTGTGTAGAAAGTTTTTATGAAGAGGTCTTCAGAGCCTATTCCCAGAAAGTTCAAACATTCTTTGTCATAAAACATCCTAAAAATATAGTATTTTAATAAATACAGTTATACAAATCACCCAGAATGAAGAGGTCTTCAGAGGCTACTCCTAGAAAATTCAAGATGTACATTTCATTTGTCATAAAAATATCCTATGTTTTAATAAAAATCGTTAGAGCCATTTTTGAGAAAATCAACATTTTCGAAAAATATTCCATATAAAGGGTAATTGGGGGTGGCGGATTTTCTTGAAAAGCTTTGTGTCGTATCCTTCGAAGATACTGAACTCAAATACTAATTTTGGTTTTTAACTGACTTTTAGTTTTTGAGCCTTGCTGCCCACAGACACACACACACACACACACCGACGTGTTTCTAAAAATGCACTTTGTGAAATGAGGGAGTCTCAAAACATCCATTTCCGGTGGAATATCGGTATCTAACTTTTAACGCATTACAATACCTTTTCTACCTACGTACCGTGCACTATGTAGAAAAAGTAAAAAGATGCTGTGATCGTTGTTATGTAGATATTTATTAATAAATATGAAAATATTTATCAGAAGCTGTTTATGGTCTGAGAGATAGAGAAGTACGGTGTGAGCAACGAAGCGAGAGATTGTTTCAGAAGAGTAAATTAAGTTACTGTCAAATTTATAGTGCAGCCGTGTCGAATGATGGGGAAATTGAATTGGTTTGGGCGGTGCCAGCTGGTGTCCCAGAGTTCGTTACTCTGCACCGAAAACAAATTAGAACATCTTAGCCGTGCGGCCGTACCACTCGCTGGTCAGCGAATCATTCGGGACCTATGGTTTCAAGCCTATTAACAAAGTTTGGAAATTGACGCTGCTGATTCGCAATTGTTTCTTATTTGTAAGCTAAAGAAAAGCAATATAGAAGACTGTGCTACTGTATGGCATTGGTCAGATATAAATTTATTACATACTTAATGTAATGTAGCTGTGAAATTTTGAAAATTCGTAGTGAGTAAGAAATCCTGATATTTATACTGTTTATTAATTACAAAAAATATATATTTTTGCCATGTTTCACTATTCCTAGATTACATTGTACGTGTACTACAGCGATTTCTGGAAAAGCTTATTTGGATTAAAATGAAATAAATAAACTTCAAAAAGAATAATTTGTACAGTATTTTTCAGAATATGATGGTCCTGCCACATCCTTCTTCCAAAGTTGGTCTTTTTTTAAAGTTTGCGGTTGGAAACCAACCCTCGCTGTTGTCAAGACTTTCACTTACTGGACCCTTAACTGAGGGTCATCATGTTTTGGAGAAAACTATATATCCGTAATAAGCGATATTCTGTAGAAGAAGTGACGTGAAATATAAACTTAGAATCTTTTTAAGTCATATTTTTTTTCGTAGTAGGTACAATATAGACTGGAGACCGCTCACCTTCCACTTACGTAGATATTCTCTAGAAGAAGTGATGTGAAATATACAACTTAGAATCTTTTTAAATAATTTTCTTTTCGTAGTAGGTAAAATATAGGCGACGCCGTGGCCAAGTGGAGACCATACGCCTTCCACCTACTTCCCGGGTTCGATCCCAAACGCCCTATGTGGGATTTGTGATGGACGAAATGGCGTCTAGGCGGGTTTTATCTGGCTTCTCCGGCTTCCCAAGCCACTCATTTCACCAATTGCTCCACCATCACCTTTTCAATCATCCATTTCGTTTGCATTTCATATCATCCACTTCCTCACGCTCCATGGGCTGACCACTCGTTCCATTCTGTGGTGCCATTCTGTGGTTTCGTGCCGTTGGCTCCCCGAGAGGTTTCTGATTCCTAGGCATCTGCTTGTAAGTCGTGGTCAGTCCTAAAATAGGGAGGTAAGCCATCTACATACATTATAGTTGTTGATAGTTACTTTCTCTAGCACGCAGCTAGAGTAGTAGCTAGTATTGTATTCCATCCAAACATTCAATACCGAAATTTCACAATAAATACAATTTTGAAGTCTCCCTAAAAAAATGCATTTTAATAAAAAGGTCCTTGTGTGTGTGTCCTAAAAACCCGTTAAATACGTAACTTGGTATTTAAGTTTTGTATCTTCCAAAATGTCATGTTATGTATGGACGCTCTTTAACTACTGTGGTTCTCAGCGTCCCATTCTAAATTGGGCGTGAAAGACCGATTAATTTTGCTCAGAGGCCTCTCTATCAGGCTTGAGGTTCTTTTACGTGCCGTAAATATACGACACGGGACCAACAGCTTTACTTCCCTTCCGAAGGAAGCCATGCTAAGGATTTTTACACCCGACAAAATCCATCGTACTCCGCCGGGTTTGAACCCGCGATCTTGTGTATATGAAGTTAGCATGGTAACCATTACACCACGG
Organism: Hymenopus coronatus; assembly: GCA_030762935.1. Taxonomy (NCBI): domain Eukaryota; kingdom Metazoa; phylum Arthropoda; class Insecta; order Mantodea; family Hymenopodidae; genus Hymenopus; species Hymenopus coronatus. Next base: position 110,876,727 of record CM060895.1, read on the forward strand.
AGGGCGACTAGTATCTTCCAAGGATGAAATACAACATTTTCAATGATATACAAGGAAATTCCCTCATCCTAAACTACCCTTCACATGGGACAGTTTTTGAAATTTCGATTTTCTAAAAATGGCTATGGAATTTGGCTAATATTAGAGCTGAAGCTTTCCTGGCGACGAGCATACTTTTGATGTTCCCGAGCTTCAAGCCAGCTGAGGTTTCGGGAGCGTACAACTTTCTCATCGTCAGGGTGATGAGGCTGTAGAGCAGATATTCATCAAAATTTCGTATATTAACGATATTTACATGACAAATAAAATGTATATTCTGAATTTTTCGGGAATAACCCTTGAAGTTCTCTTCGTTCTGATTGACTTTTATGTAACTGGTAAAGCTTAAGAGATAGACAAAACTTACTACATAAAAGTTTATATATATATGACAAATGCATATTTATGACATATGCTGTTTTTTGTAGAGTTAACAATTTCCAAAATGTTCCCTTTTATTGCTTTCAATTTTAAGATACTTAAACTTTTCTGAAACGGAAAGTTTCATATCCCTTTTGTTTGACTCCTAGTCTTAGAAAAAAAATAGATTTTCAGTGACACTCACATAGTGACAGCTTTTAAAAGATCTGAGAGTGTATGCCCCTCTTTTCTTCTACTCAGTAATAAATCATTTCTGGTAATGTTTATCTTAATTATCATGCTATATACAAAAGGACAATCTTGTTTGCGGAACAGGTACAAAAAGTCACATGAATGGAATACATCAATTTCTATATTTTAAATTTCATTCTGTAAATAGTGATAGTTAATCGCATTTGTGGTTTCGTATTATTTAAACAAATATAATTTTCTCATAATATTAGAACTGACAGCTTCTTTGAAAGATTTGCTGTTGATAAGGATGGTTGCCATGACAGCGGAAACAAAATCTCGCCCCCAGCGATCCATCACAATGACCCCAGCTCGCTTTATTTGCTTGGAGAATTTATCGGTACACCGCAGAGCACGAAATGCTCGTCGTAAAGCGAATGTATGCCACTTCAAAAGGGACGAAGTCGCAGTCGTGAGGGTGTTTCCACATCAGCTGTTTTCAAAATACTGGGTCCTTTCCTTTAGGTTTGCAGATGTGCGTTGTAAAGAGAGCAACAATTAGGAAGCAAAAGACCCTTTCAGTAAATACAGCATGAAATATGAATAGCATGTCACAGAACTACTATGTTCTGTTCACCTGGGTTTGCATACACAGTTGTGCAGAGTAAAAGTCACAACTGTGAACAGCAGTTTCATTCTGAAGAAAGCAGCATTCAGCTTGGTCTCAGTATCTTCATAATAACGTGCATAAACTAAGCACCTGATAAGTACTATTTTAATTGACCAGGTGGCTCTGGCGTTTCGTCTAGGACTGGCATTCGCGAGGTTGTGGGTTCGATTCCCGCGGCCGACCTCTCTGATCCATGTGTCTTCAGGGGTTTCCCGAGTGACTAGGCAAATGCTGATGAGGTTTCTTTACTACCCTGAACTTCCTGTCCCTTCATTTCATCTAACTGGTCTCTTTCAAGGTTGTAAGGGTCAGCAAAAACTATGGCATTTGCGCCCTTCCGTGGTAATGAATGCACTCTGGAAATACAGATTTTGGCGGCGGGATAGCGTGGGAAGTCGTTTGTAGATCCAGAGATTTCGGTCAGACCTAAGGCGCGGGCTTATAACGCTCCCCTTGTCGAGGTGGAAAACTGCTTGGAATATGTTTGAGGCCCTCTACGGTGGCTCTACCCCGCCATCCACTTTCGGCCATCCATTGACAGTGTATTTTAAGGAATAATAACATTTTTAATAGCGTGTCGCTAAGTAAAAGAGTTAAACTTTCATTGTCTTTTCACGGCCAAGAATATTTTACATTCGCATTACTTTCTTTATTTTTTACAAATCATTTTGTTTAATTTTATTGCTCTATCTACTTCATGTTAATCCAGAAAAACATTTGCATAAATGCTTTTATTACATATTTCCTTGTAGATGCAAAAGTGTATGGCCGTTAGAGCAATGGTAACGCACCTGCATCTGGCGTGTTGGATCCGATTTCGATTCCCGGTACCAGCGTGTGCATTCTCATTAGATACAAAGAGAGAAGGTTTACACTAGACTTTAGAGATAGTCAATTTTTAAGAGATCATCGCCATGTAACGGTAGCAAAAAGAAGTCTAATGTGATCTGATACGTTATACTCACATGACTGCCTGTACTCTCATTCTTCAACAAGCTATTACTTCTTAAAAAAATCAAGATTTTGAAATGTTTTCCTTTAAAGTGATGTTTGTGATTGGGGGAATTTCTTGAAACTGTTCACGTCGCATCCTTGACAGTTACTGCACTTAAATATCAATTTTAGGATTTAACCTACTTTTCGTGTTAGAGGTAGGTATTATTTTTGAGCACACACACACATACTCACACGGATATTTTTCTAAAATTCTTATTAATTTATTTTCTGAGGAGCCCGCAAACATACCTTCGGTATAATCCCGACATCGAATTTTTCGATGGAATACAATATATTATATACTAGTTCGTATAGAGAAAGTAAAAAACTTGTACAGGAGTAAATACAGAAAGAGTCATGTGAGTGCAACATATCAGATATTTTTTTTTCAAGGCAACCCATTATTTACGAAGGCATCACTTATTCATTAAACGTAGAAGACTACCAGAAACATTTCTGTTCTTTCATTTTCTATCAACGGTAGCAGCAGAGGAGTTATTACAAGTGATGGGGGAGACGAAACCGTCGCATCAAAGAAGGAAAAACGATTTCCAATGTTGATGCAGAAATTAAAGCTAGCACTTAAGGAAATGAACAGAAAAGTAATAGCAACTGTTGGAATTCCCACCAACTCGATGAATGAACGGATGAAGAAGAAAAAATCTCATCTTTGTATAATTATATAAATGAGAATGGCGAATGGCTTAAGGACATCAGAGAGATAACATTTCCGGCACTACCGAAGGAAAACAAGGGCAAGAATTTCAATGGTTTCGGGACCTGATACGTAAATATTCAAATTCTACTGAGAATTTAATGTCTACGTCCTAGGGCGAATTACAAGAAAAGCTCGTGTCCAGGAGGAGGAAAAAGTTCCAATACATGCCACTGGACTGCTAAACACAATCGACAAATGTCTGATGTTCCATTCACATCACTTTCTCTGCTTTTCTATGCAAACAAACTATTCTTACTAAAGCTTTTTTTATCTCCATTGCGAATCGAGATAAACATTAGCAAATTTCTTTTTTATTATTTGCTTCCTTGTAAGAAGGGAAATAAGAGAATATAAAAGTTATCGCTCTGTGAAATAACTTAAATTCGTTTTTTGCATTCCCGGGAGTAGAACAAAAGAGAAGAGATGAAACGAAAGTTGACTTTCCGCTTTATAACATTTTAAGTAGTTTAAAATTTAAACCAGTAACAAGGTATATCCCTGCAAAAAACAATTAAATAAAACAAAAAACAGTTTGTTTTAACGATAGCTATAGTTTTGTATGGTAAGTCTTCTCTATCTCATATTCTATACCAATTATTCAGTCATCTATAATAAAGAGGTCTTCGTGTCTTCTCCAAGAAAATTCAAGTTATGCACTTCGTTTGCCTTAGAACATATCTTACACACATAGTATTTTAATAAAAATCTTTAAGAGCCATTTTTGAGAAAATCAAAATTTTGAAAAATATTCCAAGTATGGTATAGTTAGGTGAGAGACTTTCCTGAGAAACCTTCTTGTAAGATAATGAACTTAATTACCAGGTTTGACATTTAACCGAATTTCTCAGGGGGACTGCGCAGAAGAATGCGCATGGTCATTCTCCCGGGAACAGAGCAGCAACAGCAGCTTCGATAATCAGTCTACAAGATTCCAGCGAGGCGAGCGTCTCACTTCCGTGAGAAGTAGGGAGCAAATTTAATAGATCACGGCATTGAGGGCTAAATGTATAGCGTATCGCCCGGATTCAGTAACTAATCTCTTTTTTAGTTTTTAGCTAGCCCAAAACTGACACGTTTTACGCGGGCCACTATGTATATTTTGCGGCTTGGCAACAACGATTGCTGTAGGTACCATCTGGTGTTTTCACTGGAAAGTTTACATTGTTGATCTTAACCTACCTGGGCCGCGCCGTGGCCGAGTGGTTAGACCCCTCGCCTCTCACCTAGACGGCCCGGGTTCGATCCCCCCCAAGCATGTGAGATTTGTGGTGGACAAAGTGGCGCTGGGACGGGTTTTCTCCGGGTTCTCCACTTTCCCCCGCCATCGCATTCCACTGGTGCTCCGTCTTCATCCATTTATCATCAGTGTCACCACCTGCGGTGCCATAAGTATTTAAAGCGGGCGTTAAACACTACAAAAAAAAAATAACCTACCTACATAAAATATTTTGCCAATAGAGCGCTATTTGTGTTTCTTACAGTGACTTTAAAATTGTGTCTCACCGAAAATTTGTTATCTCGTTTATATGTTCTCCTATGGTTTATTATGATTTTCGACGTGGATGATGAAGACAACACTGCTTTGCTGAACTTACTAATACAGTTGGCGATGAAGCTCCATCCTTTTACACTGTAAAAGATTAGTATAACGAGTTTAATCGTAGCCGCCGTTCGCTCAATGATGACTTTGTGACGGTCAACAAAAATCAGTTGTTGGCCAGAAAACACTGGTGGTGTGCAAAATCTGATAGTGCAAGATCATCATATCACATATTCGAGGTAGAACCAACCCTAGGCATTAGTTTCACCAGCATATATAAAATATTGCATGCTCATTTAGACCTGAAAAAGGTTTGCTCTCGTTGGATTCCACATAATTTGACACAGCCTCAAAAGGATATTCGTGTCGATTGGTGCTCTCAAATGCTCAAGAAATACAATGGAGGGGTTTGAAAAGACGTATATAAGATTGTAACAGGTGACGAAACATGGATCTATGCATATGAGCCGGAACGCAAACAGCAGTCGACTCTATGGGTGTTTCATGAACTAAATCCAACAAAAGTTGTTCGCACCTGCTGCACTTCGAAACATGTGGTCACCTGTTTTGTCAATAAAACTGTTCATGTAGCAATAGTGCCATTAGAGGAACGAAAAACGGTGAATTCTGAATGGTACGTAACCATTTGGTGGCCGGATGTCTTCGGTGAAATAAGGAAAGCAAACAAGTGCCTGTGTATCATTCTTCATCAAGAAAATGCGAGCGCTCACACATTTCGTCTAACAACTGAATATTAGAACGCTCAAAAAGTCATCCGCTGTACTGTTCTGATTAGGCATTCAATGAATTCCTTTTGTGCCCGAACATCAACAATAAAATGCGTGGACAACGATTTTCGTCGGCAGAAGAAGCCGTTGATGCGTTCAAAAACCACGTTTAAGAGGCGTCTCAGGCAGATTGGAAAACATGTTATGATAAATGTTTCGAAGGCATACAAAAGTGTATTGATCATAAACGAGAATAGTTCTAGAAAGAATAAAACAAATTTCAATGACAAATTACTGTTTTTATTACTAGATTCAAAATATAGATAGTGCGCCTCGTAGATACATTCATTGGGTAGTATGAATAAAAATAAGTATATAGTAAATACTTAACTTTTTTTAGTATATGCTCTTGTTGGCAAGAATAAAGGTTTCTGAGTATTTAATTGTTTATGAGTATGGACATAAAATATAAAAGCATAGTAGTATATTCTCAGGTAGCCATCTTATATAGTGTGAACTCAGTTTGATAAGAATAAAACCTACAATATTCTCACTTTTACTAGTTTATACTCATTTCATGTTGAGCATGTTTAGAAGCAGGCTTAGATGTGAGTAATAACCTATACGTGTTTTGTGTTGTGTCAAATGGTAAGTGATTTCCAGAAAAATGGCAGAGTTTATGAACTATGTACCACATGGCAAAGTATTCAAATAGAGACAAGAACATGTGGACTCAAAGAACTTCAAAAAATGTTACCGGTTTACTAAAATTTACGTGGACTGGTTGAACACATATTTGGGCCAGAGAAAATGGAAACAAGAGGAGGAGCGCTGAAGAATGTGATTAAACTGAAAACATTTTTAAGATTAGTGGGTGATCCAAGAGGATCTTGGTATACATCAGACCACTGTATCCAAAGTTGTAGTTGAGGTTATAGATGCCATAATTGAAGAAGCACCAGATTGGATAAAGTTTCCCCAAACTGATATAGATTTTGATGCTGCAAAACTACAATGGCTAGAAAAAATTATTTTCCCAGCAGCAATAGGAGCACTAGACTGTACACATACTCAAATTAAAAAGCCAAATGATTTTGGAGATGAATATGAGAACAGAAAAATGCTATACAAGCATCAATGTACAGGCTACTTGCAGTGCCAAAGAAAACTTCACAAGTATTGATGCTTCATGGCCAGGGTCTGTGATGATGTACAGATTTGGTGGACATCTAACATACAGGCTACTTTGAGCCAAAATGGAGTGCATGCACTGCTTCTGGCACACTATGCCTTGGCATTGCACCATGGCTTATGGTACCGAACAGAAATGCAGTAACACCTAAGAAATCGTTTATAGTAGGTGCATTGGGCAACTAAAGCAACGATTTTCAATTCTCAGAATACTGTGCGTTTGTCTACAGATAGCGTACCAAAGCTTATCACTTACTGTGCTGTACTGCATAATATTGCCAAGTATTTGCAAGATCCAGATATGGAACTGCCATCTTTCAATGAAAAAGTGAACGTGTATGCCGATCAAGATCATGAGATATTAGTAGCAATTCGCCGAAATGGCGAAGTTAGGAGAAACCAGATAGCAGAAATATTATTCCATCATGCATAAACTTATAGAATTTATTAAGGTGTTGAAGGGAAAGAATGTTACGTCTGTTCCTGTGCAGTAATGCAGATTATTATGCTTCCTTCCTCTGTACCCTTTTTTAAACTTGGTTTCGCTAAATAAATATTACATTTGTTACCCTGAGGAAATTATGTATTATTAAGTGTTGTAATCTACTCTTTGCATTACTATGTTTATAGCTGTGGATTATTGAGCAGAATGCTGATGTACATTAGTGAGTTGTATACAATGGTTTGATGGATTGACAACTCTTATGTTATAGGTCTCCTGTGTTTATTCTCATAGCTGATTATCAGAAAATAATGAACATTAACTTTATGAAACCATTCAGAGGGGTCTTGTATCTAACGTGTCATATGTAAAATAATTGTTTTGTGATGGTATCTGTAAAGAATACGTATGTGATTTTAGTATATTGTTATTTGAAAACATTTAATATTGTCAGTGTCTGTTATTATACAAGAGGAAGAAAGGGGTTAACTGTTTCATAAAGTTGAATATTTTCCTTTTATAATACTGGAATAATGTATTCATTAAGCTCAGTGTTTGTTGGTTAATTTACAAGTACTGGAGAACTGGAATTGCAAATTAAATAACATTTTTCCTTTTCAGATGTAGTGGTTAAAACTGCATTCCTACATTAATTATTATTTCTTCATAATAAACACTAATTTCCATTTAAGTGGCTTTATATATATATATATATATATATATATTTGAAACTACATGTATGTTTATCCATGAATTTAACACAGTTTCTGCACATTAAAATACTGATGGATATAAATTAACTGGGTAAAAAAAATCTATGTTATATTCACAGTACTTTCTCTTCTGCAAGAACTATTCTTGTAAAAACTTAGCTATATATGTACTTCATGCCAATAAACAGAAATGAATTTATTATATATTTCCGTGTAGGCTCACGGGGAGAAAAATACGCTAAAGTGATACTGAAATCTTTAAAGAGTTGGTCGCTATGTGACGGCTTGAAATTCTGTTCTCTTTGCTTGATCAGAATGAAAAGAAAGAAAGAAAAAAAAAACGAATGTCTTCCCAATTGAGAGTATAATTCTTGAAAAATTTAAATGAATAGAAATAGTTAACTCCAAAAATAATTTCCATAAAGTGTGTGCTGTACCGAGATCTACATATTTTGTACAGTTGGATTTTGCCTATCTCTTACGGTTTACTAGTTATGCAAAAGTCATCCAAAATAAAGAGGACTTCAGAGGTTATTCCCAGAAAATTTGAGAAATACATTTAATTCGTAATGAAGTATCTTAGACATATGTTTCTCAAAAGCATTAAACTCATTTTATAAAAAGGTCCTGAAAGTACTCCGTGTTCAGAAACTCCCTTGACTACCTGCTTGCTTCCTCCTTACCAACCAAATAATCAGTTAGTGGTTATAAGTATGAATTTGTTGCAAATGTTCTACTAAATAGAAAAATCTAATGTGTTCCATTCACATGACTTTCTCTATATCTCTGTAACAAATTATTGTTAATAAGCTTATTATTATATTCATTTCATGCTAATTTAGAAAAATTAGCAGAAATAGTCTTATTTCTTGCTTTATTGTAAGTAGAAGCAAAATAAGGGAGTACCATAGGTTAAAGTGAAAGCCCAAAGCTGGTTGCTATGTGACTGAAGTTCGTTTGTTTGTATGGACACGAGTTGGCAAATTCCTGTACGAGAAAAGTATAAGTTTTTCAAAGCTGAAACCAAAAATAAGGAATATCTCAAAAACGATCAACTCCTCGAAAAAAAACTGTATAACATAAATTGTGTGTTTTAACGTGCTCTACATTTTTTGTATTTTAAGTGTTTGTCCATCTCTTACCGTTTAGTAGTTGTGCAAAATTCATCCAGAATAAAGTAGTCTTCAGAGCCTATTCCCAGAAAATTCAAGATATACATTTTATTTATCAGATAAGTATCTTTAATATACGACATTTTAATCAAAATCGTTAGTGCCATTTTTAGAACATAAACATTTTTGAAAAAAGTTCCATGTAAAGGGTAGTTGGGAGTGAAGGGATTTTCTTGAAAATCTTCGTGTCGCAACCTCGGAAGATACCAAATCTAAATACCAAGTTTGGTTTTTAACGGACTTTTCGTTTTTGAGCTATACTGCCCACAGACACACACACATATACACAGACACACACACACGGACATTTTTCTAAAAATATTCTTTCTTGGATTCAGAGGTCTTAAACATGTATTTCCGGTGAAATCTCAGTATCGAATTTTTGGGTGCATTACAATACCTTCTCTATACACTGTGTACATAGCACATATAGAGAAAGTAAAAATGTGGTCATTTAAGTATTTTGAAAAACACTCCATTGACACTCCTGACAGTCCACCAAAAATTAACCAATAATTAGGAAATTTGATATTAGGGCTAATCTGAGAACAGAATAAAAAAGTAGATAAATGCATGTGCAGCTACTTGATAAATAGAACAAAAATATAACAATAAAGCAATGCATTTCATATTCTGCCTCACATACAATTGGAAAGGACTATGTGTGAAGTACACTGGTCAATTGCGTTTACAGGAATTCAAACAATCAGTGCTCACTACACAGGATGTAACACGGATTTGAGGAACATAATTTGTGGAAAATATGTTTAAGAAAACCGGGTTTGCTTTTCAAATATGACCATATTTAACAATATTTTCTAGGTGTCATCCCAACGCTCCTACTGACAAATGAAAGTTACAGAGTTAAGAATTCATGGAAAATCATTATACTTTGCCTTATCCGACCTATGAAATTTACAAGTAAGCTTTACATAAGTTAAATCTCATTCGTGTTCTGAAATTGCACTCATCTACCTTTTTGGCTGTTTCATCCTCCTTTATTCAGTTTTGAATGTTTTTACTTACCTTAGCATGATTTTGACAAGTGTTAAAATTAAGAAACACCTCTATCCTGACAGTAGCATTGTGGAAATAAGTGAGTAATACTACTGAACAGTACAGTTTACACCAAATTCACATGCTTAAAATGTGGAAGCCTAACCTCAAATTCGTTTCAAAATCATTGCTAATCTACAAGCACTGTCGTGGGAAATAAGCTTAAAATGTGCAATCCTAAACCAACTTAAAATCATTTCTAATCCACTGGTGTAGAGAACGTTATCTCTGTAATGGTGAAAAATTAAGTATATGTTTAAAATTTAAATAAAACGTGGAAACCTTAGAAGCTATAACTTGTGGTAAAATAATTTATAATCCTGAGGCACTAATGCTATGTCTATATTGTGCTTGCATCCTGCATTGTACTGCAAATTGAATGGTATATATTTTCACAGAGGAAAGAAAGCCTACACATAGTGCATTAAATATACCAAATTAATTTACACATCTACATAAGCAGTTTAATCTTTTTCAAGTTCTTTCCTCGACTTCTGTTCTTTTAATTCTAACACTACTAACTGCTTTAATAGCACTAGCCGCTGCAGTTCAGCGTTTGGCAGTCGCCTTGTCACATCGGTTTCATATTCCTGCACTGAATTTCTCCGCTGAGTTGGTAGCGTTGGTGATGGTGGTGGAGGTGTTGGTAGTTCCTCCTGCGTCTCAAAATTGAGCTCTCCGCTCCCATCCTGCATTTTGTCCTCCATTGACACTATAACACACGGGTCCAGAACACCGTAACTGTATCCTCCTGGAATACATAAAACAAATAGTGGTATTAATTTCAGTGAGATTTACTAATGAATCAAATGAAAATACACAACTCAGGAGGGTCTGTTTCAGTTTTATGAAAATTGTAATTTTTTAAAAACCTAATTTTGGGCTGGAGCTATTAGGGCAACCAAGGTTACATATATTTGAGTAACCCTGCTTAAAATGTCAGAACCCAAGTCTCGAAACTAAACGAATTTTGCATTTATGCCAGGAGCTAAATCTAACCTAACTCCATGCATTAAAAAAAAAGTTTCAATATTTGATATTCTCCGATACTTTTCGCACTTTTAGGGGAAACTCTTAACTCAGTTACATTTTTTTGGCTTACGGCCCTAAACATATATTTGGGTGAGTTCCAAAAAGCACAAGTAAAGCAGTTGACTCGCGTGCATATTCGATTTACAAACAAAAGATGACTTACCTGGCATTCTGGAAATTGTCTCCATTCAAGTCTCCATTGAGCATCTCGTTTCAGGACGATTATTTTATTCGTACTTTTGTTTCACTCTCATTTTCATGTTATTTTTTCTTTAATTGCACGCTCATCCATAGTTTTGCCGCACATAACCTAAATGTTTATTTCCAGCTCTTGCAGGGCTACGCTTTTACTCTTCCTTATCGATGGAAGCTGTGATTTGCTGAATATCACAGGATACTCTCTGAGCAAATTTGCAAACGTTATCGAGGGTAATTCCATTTTCATTTTGTAGGTATCTCAGCAAGAAATAAATTAAAAGCAAAAGCTCAAGCCAAGCCGCAAGAAACAAGTGCATGTATCAAAGATATTAGAATGAGGGCACAGAGCATATTATATACTCGCATTACAAGGCTAGGGAGATGAGTATATAATCGTGCATGGTAGAATCTTTTTATTCATATGAAAATAAGTATATTCTCACCAGCTTGAGTATATAATCGCAAAAGGTTCTCATACTCATGAGTAAAAATTATGAATAACTGCTCAGTTTTTATTCATACCACTCGTTCTTTTTTAACTTATATTAAAGCACTGTTTCTAAAACTATATTGTAGTGTTTCCATATATTTTAGTAGTTCACATTAAAGGAAAATTCAATGCAAAGATAATTTCTTTATTATTGGCTGTATTATTTTAATATTGTTTCTTGTTAAAATAAAATTGAATTCTCTTGTATTGTGTCTTTCTTTTACGAATGCAAATACCTGTTCATATAATTATTACCTGCTGTCTTCTATGTTATAGATTTACGAAGCACAAAGTAATACTATTGCTTACAGTATATTACATATTTCGGGTGAAATCTTGACATCGATTTTTGGGTGGAATATAATGCCTTGTCTTTCTACTATGTACATAGTATGAGTCGGGAAAGTAATACTTAGAGAAGATTAAGAATTTAACGTTTACATCAGGGATCATCTACTTGTATTGGAGCAAGCGTGTTTACGCAGCAGGGATAGTCTCTCCTTTTTGTACAGTGTGTCGTGTATCAGTTTATAATGTCGGGAACGGAAAGCAATCCAACATGCACGCCGTCAACTTGCTGCGTTTATGCCTACCTCACAGGGATTTTTCTTCTTTATAGAAAGTGGCGGAATAAGTGTTTAGTTTCCAGCAAAGTCACGAAATTGAATTTGCAGCTTCATGCACCGAACCAGGTGGCATTCGGGAGATCGTGGGATCGATTCCCGCGGCCGAACTCTTTGACACATGGGTTTTTTGGAGGATTTCCCGAGTCACTAGACAAATTCTGGGAAGCTTTCTTCAAATCTCCAAACTACCTGTCCCTTCATTTCATTTTCATTTCACCCAACTAGTGTCTTTCAGAGTTATAACTGTCGGCGAAGATTGCGTTGGTAGCGCTCTTTCGTGGTGATGGAAATACAGCTCTCAGCGGCGGGATGATATTGGAAGTCGTCTGTAGACCTAGGGAGATCGGTCAGATCTGGGGCGCAGGCTCCTGGCGCTCCCCGCGTCGAGATGCACTGCTTGGAATATGTTAGGAACTTTCTACGGTGGCTCTTCCCTCGCCGTCCGGTTACGGCCGCCCGTTGATATTATTCTCATCTCATCCTAACCTGCCGGAGTCTGACGTACAAGAAACTAATGGCTGCAGTGTGGAATCCCCTCCGGCATCACACACACACACACACACACACACATATTCACAGTGAATACGAGAGGTTGTGAGGTAGGTAGTTATTTAATGGAAAAACTATTGACCTTGTGGGCTTTTCAGCATGATAGAACTAAGAAGTGTGCTAACAGAAAAGACAAAATAGTCATTTTTACTTTCTCTATACGTACTATGTACACAGTGTATAGAGAAGGTATTGCGCTCCACCCAAAAGTTCGATACTGAGATTTCACCGGAAATATATGTTTTAGTACCCCTGTATCCAAAAAAAAAAGAATTTTAAGAAAAAGATCCGCGCGTGTGTGTGTGTGTGTGTGTGTGTGTCTGTCCATGTGTCTGTGAACTTTGTTAATATATAAGGAATAGGTATGTTGCATGTGCTTTTTTGTGATAAGAGCTTCACTTATAGTTTAGCCCACGAGCCGCCATTGTTTATTTTAAATTTTATGTCATTCAAAGAAAGCTACTTTACTGTCGGTTTTGAAAACCCCACAAAGAAAGAGTGAGGAGCAATAACGTTCGCAGAGCTGCGGTAGTGCTAATATGAAATAAAGGTATGATTCCTTTATTCTGCAAGAGGTTATTCTCAGCCCGAGTCTCATTTTACGGGCGTGTGTCCACGAGATGGAAATGGGGAGGGGGTGTGGAAGAATTGTTTGAGGAAGAGCCGAGGACAATGGTCCCATCTGTCAGGTCTCCTAGCAACGCCAGGATACTCCCAAAGTGTTGCTGGCAGCTGAGAGAAGAAACAGTGCGTGACATTGGAAACAGAGCACAAAAATAAGATCTGGTTTCGGGATTACCTCTTTCATTTCAACCCTCGTGCAGTAAACGATGACGATTTTACACATTCTCACTGAAAATACGACATTGAAATGGTATTTAAGAGCCTGGGCGTTGTCAGGCTTTGGAAATCAGTGCCACAGAGTCTGTCACATACTATGAATACTTTTCCGTATAAATTGCACAATTCAGTTAATAATAATGGTTAATAAAGAGACATTGCCGTCATAATCATTAGATAGATAGACGGAGAGTTGTGCATATATATTATGTTACCTATTGCTTTTAACTTAATTTCTTAATATTTTGGTGTAGTTATTATTATTAATTTTCTAACATTTGAGTAAATTCTATTGTGTTTTTATTAGTTTGACTTTGTTTCAGTATATTTTCAATTAATTATTAATATATTATTCTAACATTTGTGCTGTTTCTATTCAGTGTTCATTAGTTCTACTTAGTATATTAATAAATAAACAAGCAAATAAAAACTTCAAATCTCAATAATGTAGTAAACCAGTGGGCAAATCACTGTTTATGCATTACTACACCGTATTTCTCTATACAAATTTGATACTATATTGATTACATCTGCTATTTCATAATGTATTACTTATTTGGACAGGCTTGACCTTCAGCTTCCTCCAAAACGGAGATTGTCACACGGACAAGACATACCAAACAAACGTAAATATAAGAAAGCAGATAATATGTGAAACGTCTTTTTAGTACTTTATTATTTGTCATACATTTAAGATTATTTTCTTAACAAATAAAATATACGTTTTTAATTTTCGGAGAATACCTGTAAAGTCCTCTTCATTCTGAACAAGTTTCAAATAATCGGTAAATGTAAGAGATTGGTTAAATCATATTACAAAAAGGGGGAAAATGTATATTTTTTAAAAGCATCGATAAATGTCAAATAAATGTTTATGGTCTTAACCTTATACGAGATATTTGTTGTGATTAGTTTGAGATTTCAAATACTTACCCATATGCCTCAGTTTACCATGCACCTAGTTGGTAGAGATAGTATGTCCTATTATTTGATATTTGTGCCGACCTTTCACTGGAAATAGTGATTTGAAGCTCCTGAAAAAAAGAAAATGGCCCATGTATGTGTGTGTGCGTGTTTGTGAATATCTATGCAGCATATGTCAAAAACAAAAGCGGAGATAAATATCAACCTTGGTATCTTCCACAGATGCATCATTATTTTTTTTTTTGAGAAATCCATCCAGTTCAAACTACTATACAGATGGAAATGTTTATTTTCTCAAAGATGGCTCAGATGATTTTGATTATATCATAGAAGCAGATGTTTATTTTGTGTCATCAGCCACTTTTGAAATATCCGTTATTATTGGTTTCCATTTTTCAAAACATTGTCTTTTTTTTACTTTCTCTACATGTACTATGTACATAGTGTAAAAGAATGTATTGTATTGCACCCAAAAATTAGATACAGAGATTTCAACGGAAATACATGTTTTGGGTCACCCTAAATCCAAAAAAAAAAAACATTTTTGGGAAAATGTCCATGTGTGTGTGTGTGTGTGTCTTTGGACAGAATAGTTCGAAAACGAAAAGACCGTTAAATACCAAATTTGACATTTAAGTTTGGTGTCTTCCAAGGATGCGACACGAGGATTTTCAAGAAAATTCCCTCACCCCCAACTACCCTTTATATGGAGCATTTTTCGAAAATTTTGATTTTCTAAAAAATAACTCTAACGATTTTGTTTAAAATATCGTATATTAAAGATATTTACCTGACAAATAATATGTATATCTTGAATTTTCTGGGAATATGCTCTGAAGACTACTTTATTCTGGATGAATTTTACGACATTTAGCATAACTGCTAAACAGTAAGAAATTGACAAAAATTTACCACACAAAAATGTATAGCACGTTAAAACACACAATTTATGTTATACACATTTTTTTCGAGGAGTTGATCGTTTTTGAGATATTCCTTGTTTTTGGTTTCAGCATTGAAAAACTGGTACTTTTCTCATACAAGAATTTGTCAACTCGTGTCCATAAAAACAAAGGAACTTCAGTCACCTAGTAACCAGCTTTTGACTTCATTTTAACCTATGATACTCCCATATTTCGCTTCTACTTACAAGGAAGTGAGTAATATGACTATTTGTATTAATTTTTTCTCGATTAGCATGAATTAAATAGAAGAATAAGCTTATTAACAATAATCTGTTACACAGAAGTAGAGAAAGCCATGTGAATGGAACACATCAATTTTTTTTTAAAAAAATATTGTCACTGTTTAGTTTTTCTCACAGTGATATGGAATGAATTTGGAATTTTAAAGCCGCTATATAGGGACCTAATTTTATAAATTTTATAAATTTTATTACTATTCCGTTTCTACCTAACTAAAGGTGTAATAAAACTCAAAGGCAGCATTGGTGGCAGTAGTACGAAGGAACTATATAAAAATATGGAATAATAGAAAAAGTAATGCGGATAAAACACTTCATCTTTTTATAAAAAAAGTATGATTAGTTCCCTTTTTATAATTTCCCTCTTGCGTATAGTAATTCGGGAAAATATGTTCACTAAAAGATTAAGTCAATATTTTACCGGAGTACACTTGAATCCCTACCAGTCTTAGAAAGAGGTTCGTGTGGTATGCATGTGCGTGTTTGTGTTTGTGTATGCGGACAAAACCGAAAATTCCCGATAAATACATTTAAGTTCAAATCTTGCAAGAATGCAGCACGAAGATTTTTAAGGAAAAACCTCACCCAAAACCACCCATTACAGGAACATTTTTCTAAGATTTTGATTTACTCTATTTTTTTAAATATGATATGTTTAAGATACTTAATGTAAAATGAAATGTGCATCTTGAATTTTCTGGAAATAGGCTCTGAAACCTGTCATTTGATAAATTGTAAGAGATACAGAAAATCTTACGACACAAAACATTTTGATTCGTTAAAACACATAAATGTGTAACATACATTTTTTGTGGGGTTGACTATTTCAGAGATATTCCTTATGGGTTTCAATGTTAAAATTAAATGTCATTTACTAACTGGGAAGCCGTTATTCGCTTTTATTTCCGCTGGTCGAGTAAAGAAAATGGAATACCAGCCATGTTATGCCAACTAGCTCTTAAAAGATTTCACTATAGCTTTAGTCCTGTATATTCTTTTACTCTTGCATATCTACTAGGAACTATGTAGTAATAATATTTCTACAAATTTTTATCTCAAAATAGGTGAAGTAGATGGAAAAAAAAACTTTTGTTATTTTTTCTCGAAGTCATTTAAAAGGCATGGGGTTTAAAAGGTATCACATATCGACATGCTCTTTAAAAATGGCTATCACTTAAATCTACTGTATTGTTCAAACTCGTAAAATTAAATATATAAAGCGGTAAAAAGCTTTATCTCGATGTACTAAGAATCGTTTTTAGAAGAGGAGTAGGGAAAGTTGTGCGAAGGATATTTTTGTTGTGTTAGTTATTTCAGAGATATCCGTTGTTGTTGGTTTGAATTTAACAATACTTGCCACTTTTGTGATCTCTAGTAGGTTTATGCAAAAATACGGTATCGAAATTACACCGGAAAATATAGTAAAACTCTAAGATAGATAGCGCCGGTGCTTATATATGTCGCCTATCTATATATAACACCTCTCTATCAGAACTTGGTCAGGCCAGCCAGTGGTGAGCGAAATGTATTAGTTAAATACCTTTTGTTTATTGTAGATGTGCTCTGGCTAGACTCTGTTGGTTCAACAAATGCGACTCTCTCAGTCGTGGGAAAAAGCAGGCGAAGGTAATTTGGGTAGACTCAAAATAAACACGCTTCACTGTTATGGTTAACGTGAACGCACCTGACGTATATTTTCAAGGAGTTCCTGATTCAGATAAACGTAGCACTAACTCTTCCCTGAGCAATCTCGCGCAAAGAAATAAATATTGTTAAGAATTTTTTTATAAATACATTCATTAATCAATCCCAAAGTATTCTCGTAGCTTTAGGTTTAATTACAAATCACTCTTTCTTTATTTGCTGAAGTTTACTTCAATATAACGCGAAATTTCTTTATACGACTTGCGTGGATTCTTTCAGCAACACGCCCCAGCTAAAAGTATTATTTCAACAGACTCTGTGCCTTCTTTTATACTGTTTTGGTGAGGATTTTATGCTATAATGCCATTAGTCAATTTTTAGCGTCTAAGTTGCACAATCACGTGAGCAAGTCATTTTCAAAGCCCACCTGGGTAGTGTCATGATAGCGTGTCTGCCTCACGTTCAAAAGGTCGTGAGTTCGAATCTCGATTAGGGTGAGTTACCCGGATAAGGTTTTTTTTCTGGATTTTCCCTTGTCCTGAAAAGAGGAATATCGAGTAACTTTAAGCACCATGGACCCCGAGATCATTTGAGCATCATTTCACTAATTTCATTCATCGTCCGATATGACCAACTAGGTTAAAGGACGTTAAGTAAGGATTAAAAAAAAGAAAAAAAAAAAAAAAAAAACTCATTCTCATTGTTGGTGACCAACGTGATGAAATTATGCACAGAAAAAAAAAAAAACCTGATTCCACATTATTTGGGAAATACTCGCCAAAGCATACTTAGATCTCTATTGCACGTAGCATTACAAAGGTTTTGGAAGTAGATCCGCGTTCCTCCAGTACAAAAGGAAGCTGGCGAAAACAACCCATTGTTACATGTAGAAGCAAAGTAGGAGTTTGCTTCGAGATTCTCATATACAGAATAAATGTTATATAATATAGAAATGAACTTAAGTAATAAGTATATACAGACACACATATTAATAGAGATAACCATTATATACATACACGTAAAGAAGTTCCGCGTGCGAGTATGTGTGTATCTTATTCTAAAGAGATAATACATCTGCCCTTTTCCAATAATACAAATCTGCAATTGTTATGGCGTGTATCGATCAATTGCAATTGAGAAATACTCATCCAGTCTATAACCTTAAATTAACCATCTAATTACAGGTCTTTTTGTGAGCCAAAGTATCCATTTCAGGGACTACCTTATAGGGTGAAAGTCTATTGCATTCCTAAATTATTTTGTTTTTAAGTCGGTTTTCTCTAATTCCTAAATCGGCTATTTTACCTCCGTCATCTTAACGAAATCGATCAGAATAGCCATTATCGTTAAGGTAAGATAAATTGGACCAATGTGACGCCGCGGATTCGAATCCGAACGAATACAGTCAAATGTACCTGTGGTAAAAGAAGGGTCTATGTGAAACAACGTATGACGGCACGCGTACATAACGATGGAATTACATTTCGCATGCCCTTTAACCTAAAAAGCGCTAAATAGTATTGAAGTATGTATTTTCATTATCTAAAAAAGGCACAAATGCTGGCAGTTTATTGTTAAATGTTAATATGATGTGAAAACCAGAATCAGAATTAAAATTATCTAAAACTACCTTTTCGACAAATGTTTCATGAAGGATAATTTGGCGTGGGGAGATTTTCTTGAAAATCTTCATGTTGCATCCTTGGAAGATGCTAAACTTAAATGCCAAGTTTGATGACTAAACATTTTTACCTTCTCTACACGTACTATGTACACAGTGCACAGAGAAGGCGTTGTATAACACCCAAAAATTCACTACGGAGATTTCACCAGTACTGTTTTGAGACCCCAAGAATGAAACAAAATATTTAAAAAAAAAAGGTCAGTGTATGTCCGTGTGTGTGGGGGGGGGGGGGAGGGCTGTGGGCAGCATAGCTTAAAATTATTTTAGGTATTTAAGTTATGTATCTACCAGGGATGCATCACTAAGATTTTAGTAAAATCCCCCATCCGAAACTACCCTTTATGTGGAAAGATGTTTAAAACCTTTGTTTTTCTCAAAAATGACTAACGATTTTGATTAAAATACCGTATATTCAAGATATTTACATCATAAATAAAATGTATATGTTAAATTTTCTGGGAACAGCCCCTGAAAGCCTCATCATTCTGGCTGTATTTTGTATAACTAGTAAACCGTAAGCAGTAGCCAAAAACTTGCTGCACAAAAAAAAAAAAAAAAAAAAAAAAAAAAAAAAGTGCACACCTCGTCAATACACACAATTTGAGTCATGCATGCAGAATTGACCATTTCCGGTGTATCCCTTGTTATTGGTTTCAATTTTAAGCTCTGTAACTTTTCTCAAACGGGAAATCACCTTTCATTTCATCTCTCCTTTGTCTTTCCGCTGGGCATGCAACGCGAACCGAATTTCAATTGCTCACATAGCGACAAACTTTTAACATATTTTACTGATACAAAATTACAGAGGATGGTAGAGATACGTAATGCAGAGTGTGAATAAAATACATGACAATTATAGGATTTCTAGGTTAATAGAGCTGCACTTAAAACGTCATGCGATACATTCTCAATGGGTGTCTATCTGAATAGCATGATATTTAAAAGCTGCTCGATGATTTGACTGTCGCTTTAGCCTTATTTCCCTTCTCTTTTTTTTTTTTTTTTTTTTTTTTTTGTTTTTCTGTTTTTGTTTTGTAATGTTTAACAACCGGCTTTACTACAAAGTCATCACAGGCGATGGAATAAAGACGGAGCACCGGTGGAACGCGATAGCGGAGGAAACCTGAAAACCCGTCCCTGCACCGCTTTGACAAATCCCACATGCGGTCACCTGGGATCGAACCCGACCGCCTGGGTGGGAGGCGAATTGTCTATCCACTCGGCCACGGCGCGGCCTAATTTCCCTTCTACTTACATAGAACCAAATGATAATACCACCTCTGCTAATGCTTATCTTGATTAGTATGAGGTGGATCTTTTATACGAATAGTTTGTTTTCAGTAGGTACAGGTAGAGAAATTCATGTGAACGGAACACATCAGACCTTTATGTCTAATGCTCACACTATGCAATAGAGCGTTAACCTCATTGAAGAATTAACCAACATTAAAATACCACAACCTTGGAAAGCAGCTAGTGAACTGAAAAGGATTTATTTAAATGATGTTTTATAAGTAGATTAAAAGATTAAAGTGCATAGCAATTATGTAATAGCGTGCACTATTTTTTTTTTATCCACGTCAAAAACAGCGGCTATGTAGCTTTCGTTTCTTTTTTTACTGTATATTCTGTGAAACTTTCAGCGTATGTATTTACTTTTGTTAAATTACATTTGTGTGTATTTAGTGTTATGGGGACACCGAAACAATAAAAGTAATTGACTGAAGTATTAAAGCTAGTTATTTAATTTTCTCGGGCATTTAAAGGCAACAAAACAAGTATTCATATCAAGTTTCATTCAAATATGTGTTTTCATTTTAGATATACTATTTATTCGATTTAATTAGCTATCAAAATCAATCTACTCCTACAAATATTGAGCTAATGCACGATTTTTTTAAATTAGATTTCTTATACCATTTTAATAATTTACTTGGTTACAATAAACCTATCAAGTGGCCCAAAAAGCATCCTATTTGGCGTGTGCAGTTAACCCTTGCGTGTTATAAAATTACAGAGCTTCAGGGGGCAAATCCAAACATACGCCGGTCAGTGGCGTTGTAAGTGAGAGCGAACATCATTCTTCTCCTCTTACATATCAACGTAAATGGAAACAAAGGTCGGGAATAGCGTGGCTCAGGTTGGGAGGGTGGAAAACCCATAAGGTAGTTGATGAAGCTGGTAGGCGGATTTGCACATTATGCGGGTAACGGGAAGACTGGACGCATATTTTGGCAGATTGCGTGCAGATGGAGGATATTAGGAAAAAACTATTGCCGGAAGAATTTTTTGCTTCAAACAGACGAAGGACAGCATTCTGGGATTTGATTCTACATAGCCACAACTGGCCAAGCCTGGGCACATACTTAATGGAAGGTCGTGTACTAAGAGATAAAATATTTGTGTAAATATTGTATAGACTTATTTGGTGTTTGAGTAATCTATATGTATGAGTACGTGGTGTAGTTGTGAGTGCAAGTGCGTGCGTGTGTGTGTGTGTGCATTTCGAATGTTGTTAAGATATATAAGAAAGATATAGTGTAAACGGTGAAGGAATCGCACTCATTGAGAGGCCTGAACTAGAGTCGGTGATGGTATACAAGAACAGTGTAAACGCTCGAGAAAGTTAACATGCTTTCCACTTCAATAACAGAAGCTTTAATTTTTAAGAGAGTAAAGTCACTTTTTAGGTTCGCAAATAATTAAAAGGTCTTATTTCATCTATTAATATCCGCCAATATCTAGGTTTGTAATTGTTTAATATGCACTTCTTATTTAACATCTAGACCTACTGTAGTGACGCCGTAACAAAAACACGCATGAAAGCATATAATGTTTCATGATATTATTATTATGATTATTATTATTATCATCATCCTCATTAACGTCATCAGCATTAGTTTGCCTGGCAGAATAAAAATAAAACATGAAATATTCATAACGAAGAACATGGGATTATGAGAGCAAGTTTTGCCTGCCTCGCAAACATGATTGTTTGCATGTTTAGATTTCCTGCTATGGTATAATAATAATAATAATAATAATAATAATAATAATAATAATAATAATAATAATAATAATAAATAATAATAATAGTAATAATAACAATAATAATGTTAATAAAATAATAATATCAATAATAATGATGACAATAATAATAATAATAATAATAATAATAATAATAATAATAATAATGACTTCTGGTCCCCTAGAGGGCTATCTGCTAGAAGGTCGTTCAATTTCTTAGATAAGTCTTGCCTTGAGGGTGAGGTATGGCTCAGGGCCGGGTTTGGTATCGATGTCTGCAACTTGTATCACTGCTTGACGCGGGAGTTGTGCGAGTACCTTGTAAAACCGCGTGGTTTGCGATGCGATTCGGTTCGCTGCCAATGTATCTTCAACTTGCAGAAACCAGGTTCCCGGGTCTTCCGTTTAGAATGTGGGCAGAGTCACCGTGGAAGTGTGCACTGCCTCCAACCTAGCTGTGTCCGTCTGCTGGGCTGCGTTGTGTTCCTCCATAGTGGCTCCGTCGGGGTCACCAATGTGTGTTTGCTTTGGGGCTGCGCGGTTGATTCTACCACAAAGGAAGAGTTCGTAGCGGGTAGACGGGGTCTTTTTCACCTAGTAGGCTCCGCAAAACGGTATCGAGACACGCAACCGAGGGATATAAACTCGATGAGCTCATAGGTACCGATCGGGATCGTCATCTAGGTGGAGGATTGCCACTGGAGGTGCCCATGCCTTGTATGCTCCGCAGAAATGCATCGAGACACGCAATCAGGTGTTACCCTAAAGAGCTCAAATACAGAACGGGGTCGTCGACTTTAGCATGAGTTACCCTGAGGTATAATCAGGGAAACAGGTACTTAATAAAGAATACGGTTGTCAAGGTAGAACTGAGTCGTGCCACCGTGCCATTAGCAGAGTTCTTGTCTCTCTGGTATCTGGAAACTGACTGAATTTTCATTTTTTTTTTCGAGTGGAGTGGAAAAACCCAAACTACAGGCGACAGAGGGGATAATCCTGCCAAGTGTGGGGTCGCCATAAACTGGCATTACCCACTAAAAACCACTACGCCGGCCATACGCCAAAGCCGGGAGACAGTGAGAGCCAGGATGCAAAATATGGCCGAAGTCCTGATTGCGCCCTTGGAAATTTGGGGTGATAATTTACATAATATTACATGTTTATATCTGCGGCCCTGTAACAAAAAGGACATTGTTGGTGTAAAGATGGCAAATATTCTTTTAACATTTGCTGCCCTTTCGGGTATAGTCATTAATCTTAACTAATAGAATTATAGTTAATATATCTTGTTGTGTCTGCAGCCCTGTAACAAAACGACATGGTCAGTTAAAATATTACTTTTAGGGTATATTCTAAGCTAGTCATATTTCTACAACATCCGCTGTTCTATCACATTGACATTGTCTTTAGTCATTAATGTAAGTTATTTATGCGGTTGTGCTTGCAGCCCTGTAACAGAAAGGACATAATCATTATGCAGAGAGTTCATCGATGTCACGTGGTCTTCCTTAGTGGTCACCCAACCAAGTTGTGGCCACGCCCAATAAAGTGTAATAAAGTCTAATTTTTAGAGAATATTTGTTACATTCTATTTGTTAGCTATATACAACAGAAAGTCCGTCGTAGAGCGGGAGTCCTTCATACCCCCGGGTCCACCTTGACTCAGAGAGCAAGGACTTCAAGGGCTACGAAACTCATGTCGTAGACACATTCATAGGTAATATTATTGTGGAATTCTTACTAGTGATTCTAAATATATTTGTACAACTAAATCAGGTTGCCTCTGGCCGAAGGTTCTATTAAATAGGGAGAGCGGTCTCTTGTGTTTCTTATTTTCTGCTTCATAAGTGACTAGTTCTTGTATTAGGTCATTACTGTTCTTTTCTTTGCGTTTGTATAAGTTGTAGCTCTGGCTTTTGATGAACTGCTCAATTGTAGTTTTAGCTCCTCGTGAAGGAGATAAGCCGGCGCTACTGGAGGTTGTTTGGCAAGTATTCTGATTATTCTATTCTGGAGTGTCTGCAGTTTATGTATATGGGTTTTTGCAACGTTACCCCATACGGGGGAGGCGTATGTAATGTTTGTTCCCAATAGTACTTTGTCTAGAGTCATTCCCATGTTTAATTTTAATTGACTATTCAGATTTATTATATGATTTAACCTATTTAGTTGACCATTAGCCTTGGTTCTGACCTTAGCTATATGCCTATTCCAGGTTAGGCCTTGGTCCATGACAAGACCTAAGTAGGTGACTTGGTCTTTTCACTCGATCCTTTCATTTTGGTAGTTAAACGGTTGTAACGTGTTTCTGCCTTTACGGTGATGCCTGTGTCTTCCTCGCGTTGACATGAATTCTCCACTTGGTGAATCATGGTTCAAGTGAATTTAAAGCATTTTGTAGGCGTAAGTGGAAAATTCGCGGCTGAGTGGATTGTGTGGTTATTGCAGTGTCATTTGCGTATATGTACTTGTTGGTTCTTACCGATTCTGGCATGTCATTTATGTATAAATTGAACAATTTTGGTCCCACGATACTTCCTTGTGGAACTTATGCTCGTATTTGTTTGGAGCTTTAGACTGCATCCTCTACCGAGGTGTGAAATCGTCGGTCATAGAGGTAGTCCCTAATTAGGGTTATCGCAGTGTCAGAAAATTCGTATTCTTTTAGTTTTCTGAGTAGCCCTGCATGCCATACTTTATCGAAGGCATGTTCAATGTCTGGATAGAGGACGCCTGTTGATTTATTTGTATTTATTTGGTGATTTGCGTTGTCATTCTTAACAATTGTAGCGTGTTCGAATGATGCGCTCTAAATCCGAACTGTACGGTTATTATTATGTTGTGTCTGTGTATGTGTGAATTAATTCTCTTCAGTATTACTTTTTTTAATACCTTGCTCATAGTATTTAATAAGCTGATTGGCCTGTAGTTATTTGGTAATGTTATATTTTTATTTTCCTTCGGGAATATTAGGATTTTTGCTTCTTTCCATGCAGGTGGATACCTACCGTGTTCGAGAGTGTAGTTTGTATTTTGGCTAGTAATTTTATTGCTCTTTTGGGTAAATTCTTTAGTACCACATTTGGTATCTTGTCTGGGCCTGATGCTTTTCTTGATGGCAGGTGTTTTATAATCCAGCTTATTTCTCCTGCATTTGTTTTCTGCATTTTGTTGTGTGTTCTGGTCTGACCTATGTTTTGAGCTTCATCTTCGACTTCTTGTATGAAGTCGTCTTGCCCGTTTGCAGGGTTGGGAGAAAACACCTCCTCCAGAGTGATCGCAAACGCTTCGGCCTTAGCACCCCAGTCTCTGCTACGGTGTTATTAATTCGTAGTGGTGGTATGTTTGTGCGTAAACGCGTTAAGCATTTCGCAATTCGCCATACTGTGTTTTGTTGGGGGTTGAGATTCTCGTGTCGTTCCATTGATTTCTAATGTAGGTTCTGGCCCTACTACTTGATAAATCGCGCGCTTGATAATATTCGGTTCTATGTATTACATTCCTGGTTCTTTACCATTTACGCCTGTTTTCGGCTTTTTGCATTTCCTCTACTTCCTTTTATGCCTAGCATTAATAGTGTATTGTTGTTTGAAGGGTACGCATGCATTAACTGAAATAAGAACAGAGTGTTACAGAATTACAAAACTAGTTCTTGACGAATATGGTGAAATAAACTTTTTAATTACTTTTGAATTTAAAACGTGTCTTTACTCATTTAAAACATAAAGGCTCTATAATTGAAGTGGAAAGTATGTTAAATTTCCACGTGTGTTTACATTGTTCTTGGATATAATTACAGATTCTAGTACAAGCCTTTCAATGAGCACGATTCTTTCACCGTTTACACTGATATGCGAGAGGAGAAGAACGAAGGCCGCTGTCACTTACAACCCCATTGTCGTTTACCTGTAGAGTTCTGCATTTTCACTATGCACGAAGGTTTACCTGCATACACGAAATACACGATGTTTTTTTCTTTTTTTTTTTCTAAATACATTCCGGGAGTCCTATTGGGACTCCGGCGCTGTATTTATTTTAACTGTTTTCCTTCTTTTTCCATTTTCCCAAAATTTCTTTGCTTTCCTATTTTATTATCGTGTTTTTGTTGTTGTTGTTGTTGCTTCTTATATTCGCAAATACACATTTAAAACACACAAACACCCATTCTCAAAGCGGGATTCGAATCCACGATTCCCTGCATTTTCGGGCTTCGCTTTAGCATGCGAGGCCATGGTGATTGGCTACTATTGGGCCACCTGATATAAATAGCTATTTAAAAATATTTAATATCATAAAATGGAAAAACTGAAAAAGAAGGACAGGAAAAAAAAAAAAAAAAAAGAAAAACCAGCGCTTGATTAAACGAACTATTTTTTTAATAACTATTCTATAACCGCTATAAAATCTAATCACACATTTTATTACACATCTTTAGCACTGTTTGGAATAATATTTCATACCTCTAGCTGTTTTTTTATGATAGAAGATACATTTTTAATATGGGGAAAAAATGAATCTGGGAAAAATGGCTTTAAAGTTCGACATAGAGCGTTAATTTAACCAGAACAACGTTCAAAACATGAGTTACATCTGTCCTAGGAGAATCAAACATTGAAAATATGTACTTTAAAGTATGATGCACATTGTTGTATCAAAAATTCAAAACGTTATTGATTCAAATGAAAATAAAGGCCCATCGGTTTCCCCTTGTTTCAAACATACCATTGAGTTGATTAGTAATATGAGTTAAAATTGAGTAGTAAGTATAGACAGAAAAATAGATGTTTATTGCTAAAAAAAATTATACATATAGAGCAACGTCAAAATAAACATTTACAAAAATGTAATGCCATTGAATTTTTGCACCTTAAAGAAAGGATTTTTCTTCAATAAAATTAGAATCTCTCCCTTAAATTTGATATATGTAAGTTTCTTAATTTTGTCAGATTGGCTACTAAATATATTTAAAGATACTATTTCAAGACTGTTTTAAGTTTTATTGTATTTACATTATCTAAATTGAATATTAATGTTGGTTCTCGTCGGATAATTGTGCACAGTTTCACATAAACCACAATCTTTTAGATTATTCTTAATATATAGTAAAATGTTTACAATATATGTACGTATATATACAAGGTAGAGAGGTATACAACAGGCATATTATTTCTTCCACGAACGGTTTTGTTATTATACATAGTTCCAAGGAAGATAATGTATTCGGGGCTGATGGGCATGTTACGTAATCAATTCTTTTTGAACCGATAATAAGAGAAATTGGTGAAGCGAACAATAATGAGTATGAGCTATATAAGAAAAAGCAAGAAGAATACTAAAAAATTGTGTTTCTTTTACAGAGGCCCCTATTGCTGAATCATGATGGTGCATCTCAGGCATTCATTACGATATCGGACATTGTGAGGTAAGCAGCAGTTTTTGCTTGATTGGAACGAAAAGTATTAGGTTATATTTATCTTCGTAAAGGTCCTCATAAGGTTGCCGTTGTAGGAATTCTAAAGGCTGAGCCAATATCCAAGGATATACAATAAAATCGGACGAACATAATTGATTTCTAAGTAATTACTATTTAACCCTTTAAATGCTTTTGTTTACGTAGTTTTAATTTATTAAAAAGAACGACTGTTTTCACAAAGTTAACTCTTGTTATTCATTAATACCCGTAAGTTAACTACTGTAAGTTGGTAAACTTCCATTATAAATTGAGACAAACTTTTACAGACATACTATTCTTTTATTTACGAAAATAGCGTTAAACAAATAGTTGTCAAACATAAGACAATCTATTATAGAAATTATTTCAGGTAGCAATATCTGATTTTATTGCGACTATACCTCTTAATGGGTCGTCTCCTTAGCGCGGTGGTAGCGCAGCTGCTTACCAAGCGGGAGACCTGGGTTCGATTTCCAGTACCGGCGTGGGGATTTTTCCCAGGTCATGAGGACCGCATTAACCGGCCGGGGGGCTCGAGGCGCTGACCATGTCTCACCCTCCAACACTGCACCCCATCCATGACGACTGTAGTGGACCGAGATGAGGACGCAGCTGCCGGGCGGTAGGACAAGGTTCCCCGTGAGCTGTCGTGCCATGGATTTATACCTCTTGATGTAATTCTTTTCTACCTAACCATTAACACAGTTCTCATGATGTCTATTATCGTGTTGATGACACCGACTTTGGATACTTTGGATACAATATTCTCGCAGTAGTTGACCAAAGGGACAACATTTACACTGATTGTCTTTAGACATTTTCTGCTGAGAGTTATAAAATTATAATGGTTCTGATTTGCTTTTGCTTCTGCTTAAGCCAAAATGGGTAAAATAATCTTTTTGGAGTTTGTGTTTCAAACTGCCGAATCAAATATTAAAGGACACGAAGGCAGCCTCTGTTTTCTTGATATGGGTTTCTTCCCAGATGATAATAGCCTTTCATTGAAGCAAGTTCAGAACTTTGAGGGAAATGCCGATTATATAATAAATTAAAGTGATGCATCTGTGAAATTTGACTAAAAGCGTAAAAAGTAAATACAAAATACATTTCTTTCAAAATAAGACAAAATAAATTCTAAACTTAAGGAAAATATATCGTTCTTCTCATTTGACACTCTGTAACTTACAATTAACTGAAGCTATAAATGGGCAAGTGCATGCATATTAATATAGGCACACCATAATTAAAACGTGTTTTCTCGAAAACCTTTTTTTCTAAACTAATTATGCTCCACAGGATGCATTTTTTTCTAAATTTTTAAACATTTTAAACTGATCTTAAAATACCTTAAAGGAAATGGTCATACACTTTTTTTTTCTCAAAATAATGCTTGAATTGACCTATTGATAAAAGAGGCAGGCTAGCTTAGATACTATCTTTAGAAAATCCAAGAAATTGCACTCGTAGCAACGAAAAAAGTTTGTATTTAGTAATCGTCGTCACTTACTAGATGACAGTTAAAGTTTTAGCTAAATATCACGTGGTTTCCTTGTCATAAGCGATTGAATCCGCAATCTTGAGCTTATTCAGAAAGACGAAAGAAAGAAAACGGGATTCGTACGGTGATTAAACACTTCTGTTTAAAAGGCTTAACACCGAAAGAAATGAAAGCAGAGTTGGATGAAGTTCATGGCACATCTGTTCCTGCATTTGTAACAATTCACAATTAGATAAATGAATTTACACGTGGCCGTACATCCAAAAATAATAAACATGTTCCGCACGCCTAGTAGAAGTGACTTCCTCCGAAAGTATTGACAAAATTCTGGATATTCGTAGTTTTGAGTTATCGACGAAATAGTAGAGGCCACAGGCATATCACATGGTACAGTGTTCTCAATTTTGCGCCAAAAATTAGGACTGACAATGGTCTCAGCAAGATGGGTGCCGCGTTTATTCTCCATTGAGAGCATGGAGAATAAACGCAGTCGTGTGATCGATTCGGAAGCTGTTTGGCACTCTTCCGTCGCAATATTTACGAGTCTTTTAGACAATACATAACTGCGGATGAAACATGGATACACTACTACACTCCATAGACAAAAGTACAGTCGAAACAGTGGGGTTGTAAAGTTGAACTGGCTCTGAAGAAGGCAACGGTGGTGAAAGCTGCAGGCAAGGTGATGGCCTTAGTTTTTTGGAATGCACACGAATCGTGTACATTGATTACTTACAGAAAATAAGAACGCTAAACGGGAAGTTTTTATACATCGTTGTTGCACAGGTTGAACGGACAAATCAAGAAAAAACGCCCTCATCTGACAAAGAAGAAGAATCTCTTGCATCAAGACAATACAAGGGTGCACACCGCAGTTTCGATGGCGAAAATTGTAGAATTAAGGTTCGAATTACTACATCACCGTATTTATCAGATTTAGCCTCCAGTGACTTTTTTATTTCCAAACTTGGAAAAGAGACTCGACGGAAAACGAGGTGTAAGAGGTCATCTCCCAAACAGATGTCTATTTTGAGGTCTTTCCGAAATCCTACTTTTTGGAAGGCTTAAAACAGTTGGAGAAACGCTGCGAAAAGTGTATCGCGCTAAAAGAAGATTATGTTGAAAAATAAAAAAAAAAAAAATTATAAAATAATGTATTTTCCTATCCATTTCTAAGGACTATTGAACGTCCCACGCAACAATATTGCTACTATGCAGTAACAAAGAGCAAATCAGATTTTTTACTTTTTCTGATACAGTAACTAAGTAGTTTTGTATATTCCATCCAAAATTCAATGTCGGGATTTTAATAAAAATGCTTTAAGGCCCTGAACATAAAAAGAACATTCTTAGGAAAGGTTCTGTGTGTGTTGTATGTCTGTCCGTGAACGTCATAACTCAAAATGAAATATCGAATAAACACGAAACCCACTATTTAACTTCAGAACCTTCCAAGGATGCAATGTAAGATGTTGAAACTAATCCCGCCATCTAAAACTATGTTTTACATACGAAAGCTTTCGAAGTTTCTCATTTTTTCAAAAAATAGCTCTTACGATGTTCATTAAAATACAAGTTAAGCTATTTTCATGACAAATAAAAGGTATATCCTGCATTTATTTCGGAATAGCTTCTATGGTCGGTTCTATTCTCATAAACATAAGAGGTACACAAAAATCTTACCACCAAAAGTGTAGATATTTCTTAAGTACTCAAATTATTTCAAATGAAGGTTTCTCTGACATTAACCATTTCCGACGTGTTGTTTGTTTTCTCTTAGTTTAACGTGCCTATCTATCTACGCAGGCATGTTAGATGAATGACATGGGTAAAATAATGCTCAAATTAGCTCGGGGTCCACAGTGATTAAACTCTTGAATGTGCGGCGAGTTTTATATGCAATCGGTTTATATTTATTTGTTACTGGTTAAAGTATTTTGAAATACCTTATATTTTGTCAACAGCAAATCCTTACTTTGTTTTTACTTTCTCTACTAAGTAGGTATAGTAAATCACCAGAACTACGTGCTTCGAGATTCCTTAAATCCAAAAATAAAAGCAATGCAAGAAAAATATTCAGTGTGTGTGTGTGTGTGTGTGTGTGTGTGTGTGTGTGTCTGAAAAGCACAAGTCAAAAACGACAAATGTATTAAATATCTAACTTGGTGTTTAAGTTTGGTATTTTCGAAAATTACGACACGATGATTATAAACAAAATGTCCACCAGAAATCAGCATGACAGATTTTTCGAGATTTTCGACTTTCTCTAAAGTTGTCTATTTATTTATAAAATACTTTATATTAAAGACATTTACTTGATAAATAAAATGCAAATAAAGAATTTTCTGTGAAGAGTCTGTCGAGTCCTTTTCATTCGGAATGGAACTTGTATAATTGGTAAATGTTACACGATAAACAAAATAAAACTAAACAATATATATATGTATATATGAATATATATTTATATATATACACACATACATACATTCATACATGCACATGTTTTATGCAAATATACCTTCGTGCTTTATAAGAGTTGTAGAACTCAACGGGGTTATTTCAAGTTAAAACCCTTCTTACTTATCAGCGGAGACGGTGATGCAGCTCACGCTCACTGAAAGGGTGTGACACAATATCAGATTTTAGGTGACTCCTTCTATTCCTAATTTAGAAAATCAACATACAAGTTGTTAGTAATTTTAAGTCTAATATGATGCGCAGCCGGAAAGTAAGCAATTTTGCGATTCACTACCTCCGCAACCCCGTGTCCCAGTTCCATACATGCTCGCTCATCTTGCTGTTCACTGACGCTCGTGTTGTGTTTATTGATCATTCAACATGTTTAAAACAATCCAGTTATAATCCATCGCCAACTTGTAGGTGAAAGTTAATGAATTACGGGAAAATGTAATTAGAGATGGAATGATGAGAAACTGGGTTAGGCAATTCAATAATGGACGACCCGATGTTTATGACGATGCACAGAGACTTTGTGTTATCATTGAAGTTTGGTTGAACAAGTGAACGAGACAATTAGTGAAAACAGACGGTTCACAATAAGAATGCTTTGTGATGCGTGTTCTCTGGCGGCAGCTTTCTTTGAAAAGGGCACAAATAGTTGATTCCTGGATATGAAAAATACCAGAACAAAGGTGGCAACTATGTCGACAACTCTAGTTAACGAATGCTCTTTTAATAAATAAATGTTGTTGTAAAATATTTAATGGCGTTTTACTTTCTCTACATAGTATATGTTGCACAGGTAGAGACGGTATTGCAATCCACCCAAAAATTCGATACCAAAATTTCACCGGAAACATACGTTTTAGGTTCCCCTGTATCCAAAAAAAGGACTTTTAGAAAAAGGTTTGCGCGCGAGTGCGTGTAAATGTGTGTCCGTGAACACGATAACTCGAAAATGAAAAGTCGGTAAAATACCTAACTAGGTATCTAAATTTATTATCTTACAAAGATGCGATATTAAGATTTTGAGGATAATCCCCTTACCCCAAACTATCCTTTACATGAAAAAAGTTCGAAAATGTTGGCTTCCTCAAAAATGGCTCTAACAGTTTTGATTAAAAACCGTATATTTAAGATATAGATCAAATAAAATGGTTATCTTGAATTTTCTGGGAATAGTCTCAGAAGAACTCTTCATTTTAAATGAATTTTGCTGAAATTTGCATAACTGGTAAACCGTAAGAGATAGACAAAAACGTACAACACAAAAAATGTAGATCTCGTTAAAGCACACAATTTAAGTTTTTCGTGAACTTGATAATTTTCGAGATATTTATTGTTATTGAGTTCAGTTTTAAAATATTTAAAACTTTTCTCATACAGAAATTTGTCAACTCCTTGTCATACGAAGAAATGGATTTCAATCACATAGCGACAGCTTTTAAAGGATTAGATTATTTATAGCTTTAGGTTACTGTGCTCCCTTACTTCTTTCCACTTACAACAAAGAAGCGATAAGACCAGGTTTATCTCAATTAGCATGATGTAAATAGAAGAATAAGCTTTTCAATAATAATAATAATAATAATGTGTTACAGAGCTGTAGAGAAAGTCGTATGAATGCACACATCAGATTTTTATAAATTGTTAATTATAGTACTTTCCGCACATGCTTCGTAATTTTCACAGCTCTGTGTTATTTTCCTATCAGTGGTATGTTATATAGATATTTTTATTTTATCGCTATTCTTAAACATTTCAATGGTTTAAACACAGAGAATAAATCATACATTTTATAGTAAATGTAATATATTACTATACTTTGCAGTACGGTACTTAAATTCTTTGTGTTTTTTAGTGTTAATGTTTTCTTGGAATGTGTTATCAGAGTTAAGATGGCTCTTCAGCTTATTAAAATGTGTTAAGTAAGACTTCTCTGTATTATAAAGGCGTGATTAATTTCTTGGCACCTCGTTCAATGAATATTTCACATCATCTCCTGCAAGTTCTGAAGTACTATTCTCATCTTGCTGGCTTCTGAAGTACCAAAGTTTCAGCGATGCAATAACATATAACGTCTTGTGAAGAAATTGCGACGCCATTAAACATGCTAAGCAATTACAAAGTTTAAACAACACACTACATTTCAATAACGTTTATGGCAGCTAGAGAAAGTTTCGCATTCTACCTGAAAAGTGGATAAAGAGATTTAACCGAAAATACACGTTTTGAGGTCTTTTAAAACAGCTTATGTGGTGATTTGTGTGGTTTACGTGTGTGAGTCAACGGCACAACTATAAAAGAAAACAGAATAAATATTATACCTATTGATATTTAAAATAATGTATCTGTAAGATTTGAAAAATCCACTTAAATAAGCTATGTTTTTCAAATTTATGCCACTAATTTCACAAAATAACAATGCTATTTCGCGTTTTTTTCCCAAACTTATACCTGGATTATTTAACTTTTTTTGTTTCAATAGTTTTACGATGCATTTTAAAAAAAAATCTAATGTGTTACACTCACATGACTTTCTCTAGCTGTTCTGAAAACTTCATACATAAGATTCTTCTTCTTTCTGCACCTTGCTAATAGTGGTACTCATTAGTACAATGTTCTTATTATTTAGTTCCGTATAAGTAGAAAGAAAATAAGGGAATACACTATGCTTAACCACTATTCAAATGTTTTAAAAGCTGTCGTTATGCGATTGTCATTACAAATCGCTTCTTTTCTTGGCCAGGAGTAGAACAAAAGAAAAACGGACACTCCCGTCTGAGAAAAGTATAAGTACTTCACAACCGAAACTAATAACAATGAATACCTCGAAAACGGTAAGCTCCACGAGAAAAATGTATGTGACATAACTTGTGTATTTTAACAAGACCTAAATGTTTCGTATAGTAAGTTTTTGTCTATCTGTTACGGTTTACTAGTTATGCTAAATTAAGCAAAATTCATCCAGAATAAACAGGTCTTCAGAAGCTATTCCCAGAAAATTCAAGATATAGTTACATTTTATTTGTTAGGTTAATATCTTTAATATAAGATATTTTAATCAAAATCTTTAGAGCCATTTTTTAGAATATCAAAATTTTCGAAAAAAGTTCCATGTAAAGGGTAGGGGGGATTTTTCTCAAAATCTTCGTGTCGCATCCCTGGAAGATACTAAACTTAAATACATAGTTTGGTATTTTACCGACTTTTCGTTTTTGAGTTATCGTGTTCACAGACACACGGACACATGGACAAACACACACGGACCTTTTTCTGAAAATAATTTTTTCTGGATACAGGGGACCCTAAAGCATATTTTTCCGGTGAAATCTCGGATTCGAATTTTTTGGTGGTGTGCAATACCTTCTCTATACACTATGTATATAGTACGTATAGAGAAAGTAATATTTATCTAAATTTGTTGATTTTATTATAAATAAGTTTACTGATACATCTATCATATCAAATATATTGTGTTAACCCCTAATTATTGCAGAAAAATCTGATGTGTTCAATTCAGATTCGCCACTTTTTTTGCAAACTATTCTTACAAAAGATTATTCTTCTATCTGCTTCATACTAATCGATGTAAATATTTGTAGAAATGGTCTTATTGTGGTCTGTAAATAGAAGAGAAATAAGGGAATACACTAAGCTAAAGCGGTAGTTAAATTGCTTAAAAACTGGTCGCCATGTGATGCAATTTAAATTCGGTTGGTTCTCTTTGCTTGGCTAGGAGTAAAACAACAGAGATATGAAGATAATAGCAACAATGGAATACAATAACTTCTCTAGCTACTGTGTACACTGTAGATACGTGCTAGAGTAAGTAAAATGTAAAAGCAGATCTTGATGCATAAATACGCATATCTTTGTTTCTCGGAACCTAAAAGATGTACAAATACATTTTAGTTGGGAATTTTACTTGCATTTTGTGTACGGCTTGGTATAGCCCTAGTGTGCCTCTGATTAGTATCAGCTGCGAATAACGTATTCTTCTTCTTCTTCTTCTTCTTCTCATGTCGCGATCGCGGAGGTAGGAATTGGTATTACAATCTGAGTAAATAATATTTTATTTTGCTTTCTCTACATGGTACATGGTACATAGGTAGAGAAGGTATTGCACTCCACCCAACAATTCTTTACCGAGATTTACCGGAAATACACGTTTTAGGGTCCTCTGTATACAAAAAATCATGTTTAGAAATAGGTCCGCGCGCACGTGTGTGTCCGAGTGTCTGTAAACATGCTAACTTAAAAAAGAAAATTAGGTAAAATGCCAAACTTGGTATTTAAGTTTAGTATCTTCCAACGATACGAAAAGAAGGTTTTGAGAATTTTTGATTTTCTCAAAAATGGCTCTAACGATTTTATTATACCGTATATTAAAGACATTCACGTGACAATTGAAATGTTTATCTTGAAGTTTCTGAGAATACCCGCTGAAGACCTCTTTATTCTGGATGAATTTAGCTGAATTTTACATAATTAGTAAACCATAAAGGACAGAAACTTACCATTCGAAACGTGTAGATCTGTTAAACTCACAATTTATGTAATATACATTTTTTCATAAGGTTGATCATTTACGAGAAATTCTTTGTTTTAGTTTCAGTTTTAATTTTGTAAACTGCTAACCATAAAAATAAACGGATTTCAACCACATAACAACCAGCTTTTAAAAGCTTTGAACATCTTAAACTACTTTAAATGTTTCTCAAACGGCAATTATTTTTATCTCTCTTTGTTCCACTCCTAGCAGCAAAGAAAACCGAATGTCAATTGTATCACATAATGATCAACTTTTAAAAATTGTGGCTCTCGCTTTGGCCTACTTTATTCCCTTATTACTCTTATACTTATAAGGAATTAAGTAATAAGACCATTTCTGCTAATGTTTATATGGACTACATAAGAGAATTATCTTTTGTAGGGAAATTAAAATGCAATCTATATAGCATAAAAACATACTAGAAGCAATGTTATGCAACCAATGTTTTGAAGCATTTTTAGAAATCAAATTTTGTGCAAAGTTGATCATTTTGGAAGGGTAGGCCCTTGTTATTTTTTACTGACCACACTCCTCACAAACAGATTTAGCACACCCCTTTTTGTGGAACAGTGATGTGAATGAAGCACAGCGGATTTTTAATGTCCAAAAGTGTCTTACAACTTTTTTGCCTTGCACGTGGCACGTGACTTAACACGTAACCCTACCAAAACTGTTTCCCTCTCTATATTATTACCTATTATGCTCATTTTCATGACAAAATATC
This sequence comes from Hymenopus coronatus, assembly GCA_030762935.1. Classification (NCBI taxonomy): domain Eukaryota; kingdom Metazoa; phylum Arthropoda; class Insecta; order Mantodea; family Hymenopodidae; genus Hymenopus; species Hymenopus coronatus. Next base: position 110,913,451 of record CM060895.1, read on the forward strand.
AACATATTTAAATATGTTAAATTAGTATACGTCTTTGAATGCCTTTACTCTTTTTTACACACATACAATAGAAGTATTTAAAATACCTACATTAAACGTTTTCTCTGGCGGATGGATTTCAGTATGTTTTTCAATTTATGACATCAGATCGATCCCCGAGATTAAGTATTTAAGTATTACAACTAACGTTCCAATCCAAGCAAGTTATTAATGAAAGAAAAGTGTTTCTCTGCTGTAATGTTAAGATTTTACTTGCATTTCTGGGATGGCAGAATGTCTATATCACAATCATTCTCCGTCAATAAAAATCCACTCTTTAGAATATTACGGTACACCTGCATCTGAGCATCATTAAACACAACAATCTGATGTGTTCCATTCACATCAGTAAAAAGTAAACAAAAGAGAGATGAAAGGAAGATGAAACAAATAAAAAAAAATCCTTATGTGTTCCATTCACATGACTTTCTCTACATCTCTGCAACAAAATGCAGTTCATGCTAATTAGCAGAAATAGCCTTATTACTTGCTTCCTTGTAAGTAGAAGCAAAATGAGGGAGTTCCATAGTTTAAAATGATAGCCAAAAGCTGGTTCCTATCTAACCAAAGTTCCTTTGTTTTTATGGACAGGAGTTGAGAAATTCCTGTATGAGAAAACTTAAGTTTTTCAAAGCTGAAACGAAAAATTAGGAATATCTTAAAAATTATCAACTTCACAAAAAAATGTATATGGCATAAATTGTGTGTCTTATCGTGAGCTACAATTTCTGTGCAGTAAATTTTTCCCCATCTCTTACGGTTTAGCAGTTATGCACAATTCCGTAAAATTCATCCAGAATAAAATAGTCTTCAGGGGCTATTCCCAGAAAACTCAAGATATAAATTTTATTTGTCTGGCAAATATCTTTAGTATACGTTATTTTGATCAAAATCATTAGAGCCATTTTTAAGAAAACCAAAATTTTCAAAATTTTCAATATAAAGGGTAGCTTGGGTGGGGGGATTTTCTTGAAAATCTTCGTGTCGCATCCTTGGAGGATACCAAACTCAAATACCAAGCTTGGGCTTTAACGGTATTTTCGTTTTTGAGCTATGCTGCCCACAGACACACACACACAAACACAGACAGACAGACAGACACAAACACACAGACATTTTTCTAAAAATTATTTTTTTTGTATTCAGGGAGTCTCAAAACATGCATTTCCGGTGAAATCTTGGTATTGAATTTTTGGCAGCAATGCAATACCTTCTCTATACACTATGTACATAGTTTGTATAGAGAAAGTAATATATGGAAACGCTTAACTCTACAAAAAATAAATGTATATGGCATAAATTGTGTGCTTTAATGAGAACTACATTTTTTGTGTAGTAAGTTTTTAACAATCTCTTACGGTTTACCGGTTAGGTAAATGTCATTCAGAATGAAGAGGTTTTCAGAGGCTTGCAACAGTATGTTTTGCATTTCATTATTTTGATTATTAATTTGCACAGGTTTAGGAAAGATATTTGCCTTAGTAATCAAGACTTGGCAGATCGCAGACAACAAATAGGAGAGTAAGAACTTTATTATTGAAACTGCCAAGGTCACTTCTTTTGTCAATCCAGAAATACAAATGCTTTTGTAAGAGCAAGGTTTTGGTGCATTAAAGGTCTAAATAACAGGAAGTTTCTACAGAGACAGGTTTTTTCCCTAAAAGCTCGTAGTTCGGGACTCCTCCATTATAAAGAGCGGTCACGTGAGTAAAATACAATGAATTACCAACAACTAATCACGAGATAACTATATTTTCGCGTATTTTGTATCCAATCAGAAATGAGCACGAAGCTTGGATGTTTTGGGTATAAAAGAAGCGTGCACACGAGAAAAAAGGCTGCTGTATGTATGTTTCTGTATTGTTGGTTCTCTGTCACGTGACGTTCGTTATATTAAATCTTACGCGAAGAAGTGCAGTTTCCGCATTAGCTGATGTGCAAGTTTTATATCGCGTAATAGTGAAGTAAGAGATTTATGTGCATTCCCTAAACAGGGTAATAACTATTAATAACTGTGGCAATAAGAAACGTTGTATCCAGAAGAAGTAGCACCAGTTATTAAATCTACAAGGACTATGTCGGGATTCGCTCGATGGATTAAACTACCTTAAAAATATAAATAAAAATAAATTATATTTAATCTACAAAAAGTAAAATATAATATAATTTAGTGCCTCAATAATAATAATAATGAATAAGTAGCATCAATTCTGAGAAATCTATGTGCAGTACTTATTACTTTCTCTATACGTACTATGTACATAGTGTATAGAGAAGGTATTGCACTCCACCCAAAAATTCGATACCGAGATTTCACCGGAAATATATGTTTTAGGGCACCCTGTATCTAAGAAAATCATTTTCACAAAAAGGTCCGTGTGTGGGTGTGTGTATGTGTGTGTGTCCGTGTGTCCGTGAACACGATAACTCAAAAACTAAAAGTCGGTAAAATACCAATCTTGGTATTTAAGTTTAATATCTTCCACGGATGCGACACGAAGATTTTGAGAAAAATTTCCCCACCCCAAACTACCCTTTACATGGAATTTTTTTCGAACATTTTGATTTCCTTAAAAATGGCTCTAACGATTTTCATTAAAATATCGTATATTAAAGAAATATACCTGACAAATAAAATGTATATCTTCAATTTTCTGGGAATAGCCTCTGAAGCTTACTTTGTTCTGGATGCAATTTGCGGAATTTTGCATAACTCTTAAACCGTAACAGATAGATAAAAGCTTACTGCACAAAAAATAAGGAGCACATTAAAATACGCAATTTATGTTATATACATTTTTTTCATTGATTGATCTCTTTAGATTTTCCTTGTTTTTTGTTTCAGCTTTAAAAGACAAAATTTTCTCATACAGGAATTTGTTAACTCCTGTCCACACAAACAGAGGAACTTCAGTCACATAGCAACCAGATTTTGACTATCACTTTAACCTATGGTACTCCCTTATTTCGCTTCTACTTTTAAGGAAGCAAGTTAGACTATTTCTGCTAATTTATTCTCGATTAGCATGAAGTAAACAGAAGCACAAGCTTTCTAAAAATAATTTGTTGCAGAGATATAGAGAAAGTCATGTGAATGGAACACATCAGATATATATATTTTTTTTTTTAGTCTACTCAGTATGACATACCCATGTCATTCTTCCTCCCCTCAGTAAGAGTCGATTTTGTGTGAGCTTTAGCCGGCACATCACTGAAGATCAAGGAAGTATGCACACACTTATTTTAAAAGTATTTCACCTGCAATAATTCGTAGACGAAAGAAGTTGCGACAGGCTATTACCAGAAAATTCAGGAGATACGCTACATTTGTCATAACATCTTAAAGATATGGTATTTTAATAAAAACTGCTAGCCATTTTTCCAGAAAACGTTCATGTCGCATCCTGGAAAATATTGAACTTACGTACTAAATTTGGTATTTAACCATGTTATCTTTTGAGTTATGCTATCCACACACAAACGGACCTTATTTTTGATCCAGGAGACAATAAAACAAGCGTTTCGGTTGAAATTTCGGTATAGAATTCTTGGGTGGAATAAAATAGCTGCTCAAATTACTATACACATATGTGTTAAAGAAAGTAAAAATACAACTTGGGTTACGCAAGTATGAAGACACGTGCAAAATAAACGACCGATAATAAACTAGAGCATTTGCCTCAACAATACACGCCCACAAACTCTAGGGTTGCACTTTTACAGTTGCAGGACCTGGTCAAAAGTGACATTCCACAAGGGCGAAAGAGAGATAAACTTGTTACAAATGTGTATTGTTAACGACGGTATCAAACCAGAGTAAATAAATTCGGAAGTGCAAATTGCTCTATTTTTATTAATCTTTTTTTGAGTATGTACAGGAAGATCCTAAATACTTCGGTGGGTTACAATATCATGTTTACCTACTATGTACATTTCAAATACATGCTAGAGAAAGTAAAAACAAATTAACGAAAAAGTCACCCCGTTTTAAGCTGTAATTTATACTTATTTCTTCTTTTGATGCTTTATTTGTACGTTTTACTTTCTACAAATACTATCTACATATTGTATAGAGAAGGTATTGCACTCCATCCAAAAATTCGATACCGAGATTTCACCGGAAATACATGTTCTAGGGTCCCCTGTATCCAAAAAAGCATTTTCAGAAAAAGGTCCGTGTGTGTCCGTGTGTCTGTGAACACGATAACTCAAAAACGAAAAGTCGGTAAAATACCAAACTTGGTATTTTAAGTTTAGTATCTTCCAGGGAACCGACACGAAGATTTTGAAATAAATCCCCCGCACCCCCAACTACCCTTTACATTGAACTTTGTTCGAACATTTTGATTTTCTCAAAATGGCCCTAACGATTAAGATAAAATATCGTATATTAAATATATTTGCCTGACAATTAATATGTATATCTTCAATTTTCTGAGAATAATCTCTGAAAACTGCTTTATTCTGGATGAATTTTAAGAAATTTTGCATAACTCCTAAACCGCAAGAGATGAACAAAAACGTACTACACAAAAATATAGAGCACATTAAAACACACAATTTATGTTAATTAATTTTTTTTTCGTGGAGTTGATCGTTTTTGAGATATTCCTTGTTTTTGATTTCAGCTTTAAAAAACTTATACAGGAAATAGTCAACTCCTGTCCATACAAACAAAGGAACTTCAGCCACATAGCAACCTACTTTAGACTTTAACATACAGTACTCCCTTATTTCGCTTCTACTTACAAGGAAGCAAGTCATAAAGAATATTTCTACTAATGTTTCTCGATCAGCATGAATTAAATAGAAGCATAACATTTTTAACAATAATTTGTTGCAGAGATGTAGAGAAAGTCATGTGAATGGAACACATCAGATTTTTTATTTTAATTTTGTTTTAACATACACAGTGTGAGTAACTTATTTATGATTTGAAAAGGCTTTTTCATAAAGCATTTTCAGCAATTTTATTATTCAAGGAATAAAAGTTATGTCACCGTCTGACCCTCATTTTGTAATGTGAAAGAGTCGACTGTAAGGGTTTATTTTCATTTAGTGGTGCGATTTTGCATGATGCACTGAAACGCTGTTATTACCGTTACCTAATTAAATTTACCTGTCCAAGAAAGGGACGTGAGCTTGTCAGAAATCTCCCTGACGTCACAAACAAAAACAGGTGACATCACGTGATGTGATACTGATAGAAGCGTCACTCACTTTTAATAGCAGCATGCTCCAAAATAACAATAGATTAAGAGTTGCTTGTGTCCGTGCTGTGCTTTAGGGCAAATAAATAACTTTTTTCAAAGTAGATACTCGTTATTTCTGTTCATGAGATAGGTTAATATAAGCGCATTGAAAAGATTACTGTATGTTCCAACCATATGACTATATATCTACGAATGTCCACTGTCATTTTTTTATTTTCTCTACACGCACTATGTACGTAGTGTATAGAGAAGGTATTGTATTCTACCAGAACATTTTATACCGATATTTTACCGCAATACATTTTTGCGACTCTTCAATAAAAAAAAAACAAAATAGAAAAAGGTCAGCATGTGTGTGTCTATGTGTCTCTGGACAGCATAGCTCAAAAACGAAAACTCCTTTGGATACTAGACATGATGTTTATGTTTAATAGCTTCTAAGGATGCTGCACGAAGATTTTCAAGAAAATGCCTCCCAAACAACTCTTGACATGAAAGATATGTCGATAATTTTGATTTCTCAAAAATGGCTCTAACGATTTTTATTAAAAATCAAATTAAAACATGACAAATAAAATATATATCTTGAATATTATGGGAATGGGATTTGAAGATTTTTTAATTCTGTATTAATTTTTCTGAATTTTGCATAACTGGTAAACCTTAGAGATAGACAAAGATGTGCAAACACCTACGTCATAACTTTTTTTTTGTAGAGTTGACCGTTTCTGAGATATTCCTTGTTATTGGTTTCAGCTTTAAAATACTTTAACTTTTCTCATATGGGAATTTGTCAACTACTCCATACAAAGGAATTCAATCACATAGCAATCATCTTTTAAAGCATTTGACTGTCTATCGCTTTAACCTAATGTATTCTCTTATTTTCCTTCTACTTTCAATGAAGCAAGTAAATAAGACTATTTCTGCTAATTTTTTCTCGATTAGCATGAAGTAGATAGAAGAATAAGCATTTTAACAATAATTTGTTACTGAGATGTAGAGAAAGTAATGGGAATGGAACACATCAGGTGTATTCTTTTCTTACTACGCACGTAAGTAGAGGGAATTTTACAGTACATCCAAAAATTCGCTCCCGTGATTTCCTGAAAATTCATATTTTGAAGTCCCATGAATGCAGGAAAGTATTTTCTCTCTCTACCCCTCTGTCTGTGAACAGCATAAAGCATATCAAGTTTACAATTTAAGTTCAGTAACTTTCAAGCAATTGAAACGAAGATTTTCAGGAAAATATCCTCACCCCAAACTACCCTCTATATGGGATATTTTTGAAATGTTCGACTTTCTCAAAAATTTCTCCTAACGATTTTGATTAAATACCACATATTAAGGATATTTATATAACAAATTAAATGTATATTTTAAATTTTGGAAAATAGCAACCGAAACTCTCTTATTATTGGATCATCTTTTAACAGCCGGTAAACTGTAAGCGATAAGTAAAATCATACTACAAAAATGTAAACACACAGTTTATGTCAAAACATTCTTTATGGACCTGTTTTTGTTGTTAAATTTTCCATTATTTATACTTTTCTCATATGAGACGTCATTCATTTTTCTTTTTTTTTTCTTCATCTTGACCATGCAAGGATAAAGGAATTTCAATCTTAGCCACTTAATGACCAGCTCTTAGAAAATTTTATTGTCACTTGAGCGAAGTGGTTTTAAAACCATTTCTACTAATGTTTATCTCGATTAGGTTAAATTAGTTAGAGAATAAGCTTTGTAGGAGTACCTATAGATGATTGCAGAATAGGTAGAGCAAGTCATATTTCTTATTAGGAAGGGTAACTCCTTTAACTGGTCCAAATGATGAATTCTTAAATTGGTGACATGATGCTCAAATGAGGCCGCGCTCCATAGATCTTTAAGTTGCCTCTAATTCATCCGCACAGCATAAGGGAATATAAGGAAGTCCACAGGAGCGACCTTGCACATTCTTGTGTGAAGCAATATAAACGTGCATACATTACATATAGCTTTTTATCGATTTAGCCCTACATTATGCATGATAAGATAAGTTATTCAGCTAAAATAAAATGCGATGATAAAAAAATATCTAATAAATTACATTCACATGGATTCCCTCCCGACTATGCAACAATTTATTCTTGCAGAAGCTTATTCTTTTATTTCATACTAACGGAGATAAACAATGGAAATTGTTTTATTGCGTATTCTTATTGGTGAGAGGGGAATTAGTCAAAACACTATCTTTTAAGACAGATTCTTTAAAAGCTGGTTTCTGTCTCAGGGCATTTATATTCCCTTCTTTTTTCCTAACCACTTCTTTTCAGAAGTGAATGAGTACTTCCCATTTGAAAAAAAAATATGAATATTGTATAAATGAAAATCAATACATATTGGAAATTTAACAAAAAAAAGTAATTATACATATGAGATACAGAATTTATGTGGTAAGATTTTGTCTGTTATGATTTACCAGTTATTTAAAAGTATACATAATAAAGGAGACTTAGGAGCTATTGCTATTTAACTTCAGATAAACATTTCATTTTCCATGAACATATTTTAAACATAGGGTATTTTAATATTTTAATCAAAGTCGTTGTTTTGAGAAAATCAACGTTTTCAAAAAACGTTCCATAAATGGGTTTACCTTTTTGAAAAAACTTGTGTTGTATCCTTGAAGTTTGTTGAACTTAAATATTAAATTAGGTATTTAGCAAACTCTTCCCTTTTGAATTATGCTGTATCAGACACACACACTCACACGGGACTTTTTCTAAAATCCTGCTTATGCTATTCACATGATTATCTCTACATATCTGTAAATGTTATTGCTAAAAAGTTAATTCTTTTATCTACTTCATGCTAATTAAGAAAAAAGTTAACATAAATGACCTTATGACTTAGTTTCTTTTACATAGGTAGAACTAAGGGAATACACTACAGTATAGTGATTGAAGGTCGGTACTATTTCCATGGCTAGGAGTTGAAAGCTGAAATGAATAAAAGGAATTCCTAAAAATGGCTAACTCTACAAATTATGTAGGCATAGGATATAAATTGCGTGTTTTAACGAGATGTATATTTTTTGTGTTGTAAGTTTCGGTCTATATCTTACGGTTTACCAGTTATCCAAAAGTAGTTCAGAATGCAGAATGAAGAGGACTTCAGAGGCTATTCCCCAATAAGTATATAAGTATCTTTAATGTACGTTATTTTAATCAAATCCGTTAGAGCCAATTTTGAACAAATAGAAGTTTTCGAATTTTTCTAATATAATGGGTAGTTTGACAAGGGGTATATTTTTGAATTATCGTATTCTTAGACACACGAACTTTTTTTTTTCTCTAAAAATTCGTTTATGGAAACAGGGGACTCCAAAACGTGTATTCCAGTGAAATCTCGGTTTGTAATTTTAGGTGAAATACAATATCTTCTCTATCTATGTACTATTAGTAAGTAGATATAGAGTTATTTCTTTTGGATTCAGAGGGCCTAAAATGTAGATATAAATTTCCGGTAAAATCTCGATATCACATTTTTGGGTGGCTCAGGCGGTTGCGTCTGCGACCCCACTCGGGAGGTTAAGGGTTAGATGCCCGTGGTAGATCTACCTGACTGTTGGGCTATTTTCGGGCTTTCCTAGAGTCACCAGGAGAATGAAGGGTAGATTCATTAGATCCCCGGAACTTTCCCTCCGTCATTTCCTGTTCCTGTCATTTCCTAATCATCTCTGTCAGATTGAAGGAACAGGCGATGGTGTTTGGCGGGTTGCGGCTGGATGATAGATTGCACAATTAAAAGGTGATTCTGGCGTCAAGGTCGAAACATGCCTTCTGGTTTTTGGACTCCCTCTGGGGGTCTGCCGAGAGGCGGCGTTGGAGGCGCTCCAACTGTAGTCGTTAGGGACTCCATCCTTGTTTACGATTCGTCGCCATTCCGTTCTGGCGATTCTTGGCGTATCTCCTCCCATACCTTCCTCTAAGTCAAAGGACCACATACGTTTCTAATCCTAAACCTAACTACCTCTCGTACTGACTTTAACAATAAAGAAAGTCAACATTTTTATTCGAAGGGCCTCAAATGTATTATCGGCAAAATTTTCGTATGAAATTTCCGTTGAATGGATAACAATAACTTATCTACATCTTTGTATATTCTAGAAAAGGTAAAATGTTGATTCTATTTTCTGTTTTAATATCTTTAACCTGATAGCCCAAATCGGGTGACAAATGAATGAATAAAATGGTTGCAACAAATCCTCAAAGAATAAACGAATGGGTTTCTACAGCTAAGAGTTACCCAACATTATTGTTCTCAGGATAATTGAAAATGCTCCCCAAAATCCAATGCGTTCCAGCCATGACTTTTTACTTTCTCTATAGGCACTATGTACATAGCGTATAGAGATTGTATTGCACTCCACCAAAAAATTCGATACCGTGATTTCAGCGGAAATATATGTTTTAGGGTCCCCTTTATCTCAAAAAAGTCTGATGTGTACCATTCACATGACTTTCTCTATATCCCTGCAACAAATTATTCTTAAAAAGCTTATATTTCTATTTACTTTATGCTAATCAGAAAACATTAGCAGAAATAGTCTTATTTCTTGCTCTATCGTAAATAGAAGCGAAATAAGGGTGTACCATAGGTTAAAGTGAAAGCCAAAAGCTGGTTGCTATGTGACTGATGTTCCTTTGTTTGTATGGACAGGAGTTGACAAATTCCTGTATGAGAAACGTATAAGATTTTCAAAGCTGAAACCAAGAAAACGGAATATCTCAAAAACAATCAACTCCACGAAAAAAATGTATTTTACATAAATTGTGTGTTTTTGCCTGATCTACATTTATTGTGTGTTAAGTTTTTGCCCATCGCTTACGGTTTTGTAGTTATGAAAAATTCATCCAGAATAAAGTAGTCTTCAGAGGCTATTCCCAGAAAATTCAAGATACACATTTCATTTGTCAGATAAATATCTTTAATATACGAAAGTAGTTAATATCCCAGATTAACCAATGGATTAACGTTAATCCTGCCGCTAGGGGCGCTAGTGTCGCTGTTAATCCGCGGATTAAGGCGGATTAAGAGCGCTGTCGTGAGATTTAAAAAAAACTAGCACCAAGAGCGGAAGGATTATCGATAAATCTAATGGCTTAATCTGGGATGTGAGTGCAGGTAATTGGAAAGTGGATTAACGTGTGGAAGTGATGTTGACGGGAGCTGGGGAGGAAAAGAAGGAATGGTGTGAAATGTAGAAGTAAAAATGGTATGCAGAAGTGACGTGTAGAGATTTGATTGGAGAAAGTAAGGTGCGATGTGATTGGTGGATGGGTAGGAATGAATGCCGGGGATTGGTGGAATTAAAACGCTTGGTGATTGGCTGGCGTGAATAGTCGAAAATAAAGGTATAAAAGGGGGAGGTGGTTGATGGAAAATTCCAAATTAGAACATTTAATTCTGCTCCAGGCGGGAGAAAACTGCGCGGCCTCCTGATTGGCCCGCGCAAGCGCACGTGGGCGTGTCCTCTCCCTACAAAGTTCCCCGTACCAAAAAATATCCTTCAGTAAGCACATACATCCGCTCCTCAACAACACAAAAACCAGTAGACATATGCACTGCTCATTTCGCAGGTAAAGCCGCGATGCGGCTAGGTACTACGGCATCGACACACGACCGGGGCATGCCCCGATCGACCAGTTTTGCGTCTGGCGTCTGGAAAAGGGAGATTGCAAGGATGATTGTGATAGCGTTGATGGTGGTGGCAGTTGCCAGCGCGCAGAAGAGCTGTGTTAGTTTTGGGAGGTGTGGGTTCGGGTTGAATGACGAGACGGGTCATTTGGAAAATGTGACAAGATGTGATAAGGATTATGAATTGCTGCCTAACTGTACATGCGTATATCGGAAAGGTAGTGGGTGTAGGTTTGGCTCTGACTTTATTAACCTAAGTACACTTAAAAACGTGTATAATTGTTTAAAACCGATAACGAAATGTCAGAGGGGGCGGAGATGTTCAGGGATGATGTACGGGGGAGTGAAGTTTGGACAGTTTGAATGTCCAGAGGGATATGTTGGAACAGGAAGATGTGGGTGTGAAAAGGGAGAAGCTAGGGATGAAGCCGGGTGTAAATTTTATAAAACACCTGTGAGAACGTATGCTAGCGACAACAGTTCGATTCTTGTTGAGATGATAGATTGTAGTTTGTTGGTGGAAACGATAGATTTGCCGGAAGGGTTGGAATTGGATTGGAAATTGACTCCGGAGGAAAGCGAACTTGTGATGGCATATAGTGTGGTAAATGAGATGAATTCCTATTTTTCTGAAAATTTTGTGTATATGTTTGCGAAATGTGGCGATGGTGAGTGGCAGCTGAACTTAGGTGGTGGGAGGAAAGTAAGTGGAAGGGTGAAGAGGGCGTCTAGGTGGTCTGCGGATGGGAGCTTGAAGTTAAATTCGGAATGTAATGGGAATGGTGGGGATGTAGGAAGGGTGTCGGTGAGTAGTATAAGAAAAGCGGCATCACAGAGGTGCAAAAAGGAAATAAATGCGATGAAACAAAAAATAAAAAAGGAAGGCGAGAATAAATTGAAGGAAGTGAAAAAGGAGAATGAGGGGGTGTATAAGGAGAAACAAGAGTGTGAAGAGAGGGTAAGACAAATGCGAGGGATGATGGAAAGAATGAGAAAAGAGCTGGAGGAGAAACATGTGAATGTGACGAAGCAACAGACATTGGTAAACAGAATAAAAGGAAATGTAGCTAAACTTTTTGAGGAATTTGAGGTGTTAAAGCATATGATTGGGAAATTGGAAAACGCGTGCACTGGTGGGATGGAGAATTTTCCCAATTATGAAACAACTTACGAAGAAGAGGGGGAAGATGAAGGTGAGGAAGCTGGGGGGAGGAGGTGTGGATGAGGGGAACGATGGAGAGTTGGAATACGATGCTAATTGATGACTAAGTTGAAATTGCATGACTACGAAAGAAAATGTTTAGGAGAGGGAAACGCAATAGCTAGGGGAAACACAATAAGTGAAAATAAAAGAAATACACATTGAATGAGGAAGTTAATATTTAAACATTGAATTTATTACTGTGTGCGTGTGGGCATACAAAAACAATTAATTAGAAAAAAGAAAAGTCTTAGAAATTTCTTTGCAAATTGTATTAAGAAAAACAAAAATCACACAAAATTGAAATTGCGAAAAACCATCACAAATATATACATATAATAAAAATATATATAAAAAGGAAAAAAATTTGTAAAAAAACCATGCCATTGGATAAAATCAATTGCGCATTAGGGGTCGGTAACCACCACATCGAACACAGGGTCCTTGGTTTGTGTAGCGCAAATGCCTGTATTCAATAGAAATATTATTAATGAAACAAGCACGTCGAGCCTGGCACAGCAAACAAGTGGGAGAGAATCTACTATGATTTGACGAGTGCCATACTGTGTAAAAAGTATACATTTTTAAAGTGGATTGCAAACTTCTGGTGTCGTATCGTTGTGCCATGCACGATGTGCAGAAACCAGTGTGAGAGGTACAGCAAAATATTTTAAGGGAGGCAATGCCTTAATACTTCTATAGGACACTTACAAACAAAGTTAATTAATCGAGGAGAGGGTATTAAAATGTTATTTAGTAAACAGTGACGATAGGTCTGGCAAAATAAGCACATAGGTTGATAGATAGCTTCAGGGAAAGAAATAAATTGCAACACTTTCAAATCGGCACCGATATGGATAAAATAATTCATTAACTCGTCGTTTGTGTAAAACGAGAGGCGGTTAAGAATAAGTTCTCTAATTTCACTCTCATCACAAGGGGTGAGATAAGGACATGACATTACTGATAAACAAAAACGAAGAAAAGAGAGATACAACTAGAAAAAAACACAGTACTTACATACTTAGCCTGGTTCCATAAATGTGAACGGAGGTTTGGTGAAACAAATGATTATAAACAACACTAAATACAAAAAACAGGTAATGTTTTAAACACACACACAAAACTATAACACTGAAAAAAGTATGAGTTTACAATCCACACACGCTGAAACACTTACGACAGCAGACGCCTTTTTTAAAGTGGGCATACGACGGTCTGGGGTTGGGGGACAAAGAGACCAGCGGGGCTATTGGGGTTGCCTGTCGTTTTCCCAGCCGCAGTCTAGATGCCGGCGAGACCGGGTTCAGCAGGGGAATTGCAAGCTTGAAGATGGGCTCGTCGTCGTCGTCGGCTTCCTGTGGAACCCGAACGTTCGCGAACGTTGCATCAAAGCCGTCGTCCAGTTTCAGTGGATTCTCCTCCACACATCGCCCGGGGATCGAACACTGATTGAATGTTGGCAACAGAGAGCGCCTGCAAACCTTGCTCGGAAACTTAGAGGACAGAAGAGGGAGCAACGATTGAAAAGGAGGCAATGGCGGAGGGGAGTTTTGGGAAGAATGATGCTGAAATCTGAATTGAGTAAGAGGGGTAAGAGGGGAGGATATATCGATAACTTCAATAGGGACGGGGGTGGAGGTTCGAATATTTGCAAATGAAGGAGATGAAACCGGACTGTAGGAAGGGGCGTGGGAGGCAAGGGGGGAGGAGTTGAAGGGGGCGAATATGTCAACAGAGGAGTCGTCGTCTTCGGTGTAACCAGCAGTGATGTTGGTGGAGTTGGTGTCGTCTGAAGAAGACGAAATCTCGATAGTCGTCGGCTCCACAGGTGGAAGAGGAGTGCAGAACCTCGCTGGCGGCGACGCCGGGGGCGACAAGAGGTCGCAGGGTACGGAGACGCCGGAGCAGTTATTGATGTCAATGGTGGTGGCGTTGGCGATTTCAACAGAGGAGACATCGTCGTCGTCGTCTTCGGTGTAACCGGCAGTGATGTTGGTGGAGTTGGTGACGTCTGAAGAAGACGAAATCTCGATAGTCGTCGGGCGACGCCGGGGGCGATGACGCCGAGAGTTGTGAAAGTCCAGCGACATCACCCGACTCTACAGTGGCGTTTAGAGACGAAGAGCAAGATGGAGGTTCTTGAAACGCTGCTAAAGGTCCAAACGGCGGCTCTGAAGAATATATATCGTCCGGCGCACTGTAGACCGACGAGGTAGTCGTTGTTACAAATCTTTCTTCAGTCACCACTTGATGCCACACACGTTTACTTGTTGGCGAAAAAAAAAAACTGTCGCTAACGGTGAAACTAGAGAAGTGCGTACGATGCATGTTGAAGGTACAAGCTCGACAACAGAACTGGAAGTAAAGGCAGAGTGGCAAAGTCCCAACATTTAAAGGACTGCTAATCGACATGTGGATTTTCGTCACACAATATGGCCGCCGCGATAAAAATTGTTAAAGTCCGTGATAACTTTAAAAATGTCGGTAGGAACGGAAGACTAATTAGCGAGAAAATGTTTAAATGTGGTTTTGTGGTGAACGGTAGGAAAATCTGGTTAGTATCGAAACCGGACGTTGCGGTGGGTGAACGGAGGGACCGGAAATAGCCGGGAAAAGGAGCCGATAAAAATTCTGGAAACTGTGGCGAGATAACCCGACTGGGTTTTTAATTAGGACTTTAACTGAGTTCGCAGACGGATGTTGCGGCTCCGATAAGGTGTATTTAAATAACACGGGCCAACATGCCGCTCGCAACAGTGAGAAAGTGCTTTAAAGTGTTAAAAGTTTTAAATGAATATCGATTTTAGGCTTTCGAGGGATTTATGCGTAATTGCGTGTGATAATTAACGATTGTGTTAGAAACAGGAAAGTTATTGGTTGTGTACGCGGGTAATAGCTAGCTGTGTATATTAAAATAACATAAAACTGAGATACTGTTGACTTGCGGAGTGTTTACATATAATTTAAAAAAAGCAGTTAAAGAAAAAAAATGGCCAGGACCAGAGTGTGGTTTCGTACAATGCAGCATGAATGCGCGGGAAGTGAGGACGACGACGACGAAATTAAGCAGCCGAGGTTCGAAATTATTTCGCATAGGGAGCGAAGCATGAAAAGGCTTTTCTCTGGCTATACAGAGACCGAAATTGTTGTGAACCCGGGACACAAAGATGCAAATTCTGTGCAGTGGGTGACAGACCTCTTTAGCGACATTGTAAAGTTTGCTAAAGAGAACCTGATGGATAACGAACCCGGTTTCTTAGGAATATCGATATCGAACGATACCGAACCATCCAAACCGTTCAATATGAGTGTGAGACGCATCGATCAAGTCAATGCCGATGTTGTTGTTAAATCAATTGAAAAGGTCATGCAGAGCAATAAACAATTTTTGCTAGCAGGACCGTAAAAATTACATTTGTCTGGACAAAGCAGGTGTCGGGATCGTGCTATAAGCCGTGCAATGCCTGTAACGGTAATAAGGGAATAATAAAAATAATTAACAAAGACCAATTGTGCTTGCCGAGAGCCATTGTTGTTAGCAAAGCCAAAGCCGACAATGACGTCAATTATGAAACAATGAGACGCAGTGAGTTCTTGCAAAAGCAGAGGGCATTGCCCTTTGCGAAAAAGTAGGAAAATTAAATGGCGCATTTACTATAGATGACATCAGACATTTCGACAGTGTGTTAAAGGACTATAAGGTGACTGTTTTCGGAGATCATTCGGGCAAGAACGTGCTATATGCGTCTGCAAAGAATGCAAACAAACATATTGACGTCATTTATCACGAGGGTCATTTTAACGCCATAGTAAACCTACACATGTGTTTTAAGTGTAAGTGGTATTGTCGACAATGTAATTATCCTTCGGAAAACAAAAAAGAATTACACAGGTGCGAGGAAACTTGTTCAAAGTGTCACCAGCAGTGCGAAAAGAGTTATTAAGCTTACATACACTGTGCCGCGTGTAACCGTGATTTTAAGGGTCCTACATGGTTTCAAAATCACATTAAAAAGGGGTTTTCTACCCAAAGGCATTTTCCGTGTGTGATGTAGAGAAGGTGTGTACGACATGCCAAAAGATGGTTAATCTCAGGCATAGAGAGATAGCTCACCAGTGTGGGGAGAAGTATTGCAGCAACTGTAAGACGCACGTGAGCGACGGTCACTTGTGTTTCATACAGCCGTACGTTTCTCCCAACAAAAGAAACAGGTTCGTATTCATGTTCATGCTTGTGTCGGCAAACAATTAACGTACGAGCATGTACCAAACCTGTGCGTGCTATACCAAGCCTGTCCGTTATGCATAGACGAGACCACTAAAATGGCGTATTGTACAGAGTGTGGCATTAAAGAGTGGGTCTTTATGCACGATCCGGTAAAACAATTGTTTTGTCACATTACCCAGGCGAGATTCGAAGCCTGGGACGTGATCGTGGTGGCCCATAACCTCAGAAGCTACGACGGGCAATTTTTATTGAAGTACATGGTTCAGAATTTGAAGTGGACGCCTGAGCTTATAATGAACGGGAACAAAATATACCGCATGCCCCACGGTGACGTCACGTTCATTGATTCTCTCAAGTTTATACTCATGCCACTGGCTCGCTTTTCAAAGACCTTTGAATTGAAGGAAAGCAAGGGTTACTTTCCATACCTATTTAACACCAAGGAAAACCAGAACTACGTGGGATCGATTCCCGACAAAAGATATTACTGTCCACGGGGTATATCGGTGGAGGGGCGATGAGCCTTCGAGCAGTGGCACGACGAAAAGGTGGTCTCCAACTACGTCTTCGACATGAAGGCGGAAATTGTGACGTATTGTAAAATGGACGTGATTTTGTTAAGCCAGGGAATATCAAAGGCAGTTTTTGGATGAGAACGGCATTGACCCGTTCAGAGAATGCGTCACCATTGTGAAAGCTTGCATGTGCGTATATAGAAATCGCTTCATGCCACCGAAAAAGCTAGGGCTGTTGCCCTCGGAGGATGCCGCCTAGCCGACAGGCAGTCTCGCATAGCGTGCATATGGCTCACTTGGTTAGAATTACAAAATAACTTTGTTATACAGCACGCAATGAGAGGCCGCGAGGTTAAAATTTTAGGCCACAAAGCGGACGGGTACAGAGAAGAAGGACCTGTGAAGTACGTGTATTTCTTCCACGGTTGTTTTACCACAGGTGCAGGCGTTGTTTTCACAACCGCCATGCCCCGGTGTACAGCACGGGAAAAGAAACCATGGCCTACAGGTTCGAAAGCACTGAAAAGCTCACCCGGCAGATGATGGAGGCCGGCTATACGGTGGTGGAAATGTGGGGTTGCGAGTTCGACGCCTTGATGAAGGCGAACGAAGACCTAGTGCGCCATGCGAAGAACTTCCCGTTACCCTAACCGCTAAACCTCAGAGACGCCTTCTACGGAGGCCGCACAAACTGTAAAAAGACGTACTGCGAGGCGGCCGGAGACCGACAGATTTTGTATTATGAGGTGTGTAGCCTGTACCCATTCGTGAGCAAGACAAAGCCGTACCTCGTGGGGCACCCCAAGATCCACGTAGATCGCTTTCCTCGCCTAGAAGACGTGCAAGGAGGACTTGTAAAGTGCCGGGTTCTACCTCCGCAAACTCTGTACCACCCGGTGCTGCCGGCGCGCATCTGCGGCAAGCTGATGTTTCTGCTATGCCGGGCATGTGCAGAGACGGAGAACCAGGGCGAATGCCGCAAGGGGGACGACGAGAGGGCCTTGCAGGGCACCTGGGTTGTCGACGAGATGAAGGTGGCCTTGGAGGAGGGGTACGAAACTTGGGAGTACGACGTGGCACAGTACGACCCGCGCACCGGGTCAAAGGGTCTATTCGAGGACTACGTCAATCAGTTCCTGAAAATCAAGACCGAAGACTCCGGCTGGCCCTCGGGTTGCGACACGACAGAAGCCAAGCAGCAGTACGTGAAGCAGTTCTTCGAACACGAAGGCGTCGTTCTCGATCCCGAGGTCATCGCATCCAACCCCGGCAGGCGGGAATTGGCCAAGCTGATGCTGAAATCGTTCTAGGGTAAGCTAGGACAGAAAAGTAACATGTCCACGTGCGAGCTAGTGGACCGGTACGACCGCCTTCTGGACCTGTTCAATGACCCGGGTATCGAAGAGCAGTCCTACGTACCCGTGACAAGTGAGGTCATTTACGTGGTGTGGAAGTACTGCGAGCAGAGTCCGAGCGTGAACTCCGCGTCCAACGCAGTGCTTGCAGCTTACACCACGGCGCATGCGCGTCTGGTGCTGTATTCGTACCTGAAGCGCCTCGGAGAACGGGTGTGCTACTTCGACACCGACTCTGTCGTCGCCACCGCGTTACCGGGGGAATGGACCCCCTCCGCGGGACGCCTCCTGGGGGACATGGCAGACGAGCTTGAGAAGTACGATCGAGGTGCTTACATACACGTTTCCCCTCCACGGGACCGAAGAGCTATTGCTTGGAGATCAAGTGCCCGGAGACGGACAAGATCAACTCGGTATGTAAGGTGAAGGGCATTACACTCCATTGGGGCAATCTACAGCACGTGAACGCCGATGTGATGCGCGACATGGTGCTGGCGGATCAAAGCAAGACGGTGACTGTGTCGGGGACTCAGATTTCTAGAAAACCGTTTTGGACGGTGGTTACCGAACCGAGCACGAAGACCTTCAGAATGGTGGTCAAAAAGCGCGTTTACACCGAGGATTTTGACTCGTATCCCTACAGGTACAGGAGAAAAACATAAATGAAACGCCAAGCGCAGGCGAAGCTCATTTCGAACCAGGGACCCCTGGGGTCCGCGATGCCGAGATCTCGGCACCTTAGGCGATTCAATTTTCCCAGCACGATGCTCGTGGCGGGGCCTTCGCGCTGCGGAAAGTCCACCTTTGTGAAAAACCTGATTCGCCATGCCGACGACATGTTGGACGAGCGCCCCAGAAAGGTGCTGTGTTGCCACCCTCCGGAGTATTCGCCCAGACTCGAAGCCTTGCCCCTGCGGTGTGAGACTCACGCGGGGATCCCCGAACTTGCTTCGGTGGGGGAGAAGTATCTCGTCATCCTGGACGATCTCATGGTTGAGGGTGGCGGGAAGGACGTGTCTAATTTTTTCACCAGAGACTCCCATCACAAGCGCTTCGGCATCGTGTACATTCTGCAAAACGTGTTTCCTCAGGGTCAGAAATATCGCAACATCTCTCTCAATGCCACCTACATCGTGGTGTTCAAAAACAACCGCGACAAGATGCAGATCGAAAGGCTTTATCAGCAGATCGAATCCAGAAACTGAAAGTTTCTCTTGGAGGCTTTCGAAAAGGCCACCGAACACCCGCATGGGTATCTGGTGCTGGATTGCACTCAATATACGCCTAATCGATACAGGTATCGAACCGGCGTGCTGCCGGACGAGAGCCTGTCGTATTTCGTACCCAACTCTGACCGATGATAGAAAACCCGGAGGTCTCGGGTTTGACTTAAGCGTCTTAGGCAACTGATTTTAAATAACGCGCCATTTTGGCACGTTCGTCATTGTGGTGCAAGCATGGTTAGAGGTAGGTTAAGCCTAGCAAAATTAAGCAGTGCTCGCATAGCTAGCCAGCATGCGAATTTGACGGCCCTGGCCTAGGCTAAGGCCCCTCAGCGCAAAAAGTTGTTACAAAATGCCGATGGGGATCTCATAAAGGCCATTTGCGAATGTATGCTCAATGTGTGCAGAGGTCACGTGCAACTGCCGAAAAAGTGCTTGTGTCGCTTAAAGAGGCATAAGGCATCTTGGAGGAAGTTGGTGGACAAGCGAGTGCCGCTGAAGAAGAAGAAGAAAATCTTGGTTCAAAAAGGGGCTTTCTGCCGGCCTTTCTGCTTCCCGTATTAGCCACGCTGGGCAGCGCGCTCGTGTCGAAACTTGCAGGATGAAGCACGCAAGACAGATCGTAATCGCTCCGCAGCGAAAAACCGTAAACAAGCTTCACGTCATCGACAAAACAATTTCGAGACTTGCCAAAGAGATCGAAAACGTGCAGCGCGCCAAACTCTCGGCCGACAAAAAGTGGCGTATCGTGAAGCATAAATTGGGTCACTATCTCGATCTCGTGACACAAGTCCGACAACCCTACCTTAACCATCACGACGACGATGTCGACGACGACGATTATGAAGACCTCCTGCCGGTAAAAAGGGAGGTGGAACCCAGAACCATAAAGATCAACCCGCTCTCGCCTCGAAAAATCAGAAGGGTTAACCCTCTGTCGCCCTTAAGAAAAAAATTGAAGACGCCCCCCGCGAGATACCAAGTGCGCTGGCGAATCTGGCAACCTCTGTACAAGTAAGGCATGAAGGAATGTAAGTAACTGAGGCACTATTATGCAAAACCGCACCACTACGCCGGTTTTAGCACGGTGACGGCCCTTCGCAAGGCCACGGGTTCGTCGAAGGCCAACATCGAGTCCTTCCGTCAGACCCAGGACAGTTATACCTTGCACAAACCGGTGAGAAAGCGGTTTTCCACCAGGTATTACCACGTGACAATATGGATGACCTTTGGGAAGCCGATCTGAATGTCATGAACATCGTGAGGGAACATAACCAGCCGTTCGTCTACATTCTAACGATCATCGACGTCTTTTCAAAATACGGTTGGGCCGTTGCGCTGAAATCGAAACAGTGATCCGAGGTGGTGCGCGCGTTTCGCACTATATTTTCTCAGCGTGTTCCTAAAGTCCTGAAAACGGACAGCGGAACGGAGTTTACGAACAAAACTTTTCGCGACTTTCGTGAAGCATTACACGACCAAAAATAACGTGAAAGCCAGCGTCGTGGAGCGCTTTAACCGCACCTTGAAAACCAAGATGTGGAAATATTTCACGCTGAATCTAACATTTTACAGGTTTACCAAAATCTGTACTCAAATATACGCCTTCCTGGTACGAGAAAACCTAGATATTCCGCGGGAGATCACCAGCGCATCTCCAAAGAAAAAATGAGATTCGACAAGGGCTACGAGCAGAACTGGACCGACAAAATTTTCCAGATAGACGAGGTGGTGCGCGGTCGACCCGTGGTATATAAGTTGAAGGATCTAGCCAGAGAGGCCATAGACGGCATATTTTACACCGAAGAACTACAGAAGTTCGAACGCATCTTACAGACCAAGGGACGCGGACGCAACAAGCAGGTCTTGGTAAAGTGGAAGGGGTATCCGGCCAAGTTTAACTCGTGGGTCTTGGCTTCGACGATCGACTTGACATGATTAAGACGAAACCGTTTTCCCTCACCCTCGTGAGCAATGCTTCGATGGACCACTTTACCGAAAACACCACGTCCAAATTTTCAAACGTATTGCCCGAAAGGATCTTGCTGCAGGGCGAATGGGAAGTGGCTCTGCAATAGGTCAGGTATCCGGTAAAATTTTATAACCTCTTCCCAGAGGCTGCTCACCTGGTGGGCACCAAGTATACCATGACGCGCATCCCCTCGCACTCCAAATTCAGTCTAGAAATGCCTCAAGGCATCGTGCACAATCCCAAGGACCTGGTGAACCTCATCAACGCGGTCATGCTCGAGCACTTTCACGTCGAAAATTTTTTCCTCTTCGACGAATGCAATAAGATGGCCAGCCGTCACACACCCCGAACAATTATCCGACGCTCCATTCGATAGGTTTGTGGAAAATGTCGCGCGTACGGCCAAGTCGGTCGGCACGGTCGAGATTTTGAACGATGCACCCCGACAGAAACCTAAGCCGAAACCGAAACCTAAACCTACAGTTTCGGGGCAGCAGCAAAAACCCGGTGCGTCTCACCCCTTAAAACCTTCCTCGACGACCGCTAGTGCGTCATTTTCGGAGGTGTTGCAGCCGGACAGAAGCGAGTCGACAGGGGAGGAGGAGGAGGAGGAGGAGGAGGAGGAGGAGGTGGGTGCACATTCGAACCCTCCGCTGCATTGCATCCACAGTTTGCTCTTAACTCCCGCTATGGCAAAAATGCTGGGCTTCGAACCTTTCACCAACATCGTACTCGAGAAAGGTCCTAAACACCCTGTAAATCCGTATATGGGGTTCCCTTACGAAATATTCATCTATTGCAATCTAGTGGCCCCGCAAGTGGTCGGCGACACCTTCGTACAGGTCATAGAGAGCGTGGCCGTGGAGTACGAAAGAAGCAACAACACTTACATGCGCGACGAAAAGTCGTTTTTTCCACAAAATTGGGTGCCCTTGGTTCGGCAAGACTTCAAGACGGTCTACATAGATTTAAGGAACGGGTATGGCGATCTTTTGCCATTCGCTGACGGATTTTCTTCTACTATAGTTCTCACCTTTCGCCCAAAACCGTCACAATGGACGTGCACGCCATCACGCAGTACTACCTCGATCAGGCGGATGGTGCGTTCAACGATCGCGATTTCATTCTCTACAGGGGTAGGCGCTAACAAAGAGGTAGTGGACTGTTTTCAGCTCTTGGGGGCCTCTTCCGAACGGTGCTGCCGGCCTTAAACAGTGGTGCTATAGCGGTCGGAAAGGAGGCCCTAACAATGGGTGCTCACGTGCTCTCCGATTTCGTCACCTCGGGAACCGCACCGAAGGAAGCGTTTAAACGCAGACTAAAGGAGGTCGGGTCCAACTTGAAGCGAAGGTCTAACGAAAAGCTCGATGCCATGCTTGGCTCGGGCATGAGGCGCCTCAAGAGAATAAAACGCACCAAACCCAAAAACAGCAAACAGTCGAAGCTGAAACGCGCTAGACACAAGGTGCAAGACGTTTTTTCGTAATGACAAACGCGGGCGTACACATGAGCTCCGAACTGGACCTCTTTCAAGAGGTTCCCGTTCAGATGAACATCGAAGAGTCGCGGCTCTTATTCCTAAACCCTCAAAACACTCTAATGAAAAACGCTCACATCACTTTTCATTATTCTGCAAATGCGGACAATTACCTGGACTTGACTTACGTCGTACTCGAACTCATGGTCCGCGTTGTCGATGACAACGGCCAAGCTGTAAAGGACGAGATCAACGCCACCTTGGTCAACAATGCCTTAAGCTCACTGTTTCAGCAGGTGGAGGTTTCCCTCAATAACGTCATCGTGTCCATGCCCCAGTCCGGTTGCCCCTATAGAACCTACCTCGAAACGCTTCTGAATTATTCCGAAGATGCCATGAGCACCAAACTGGAATCCTCTCTCTGGAGAAAGGACACGGCCGGCATCATGAATACTTTTATCGCCAATGCGGGTTTCCAATGGCGTCACGGGTTTACCAAAGGTGGAAACGTGGTTCAACTCATCGGTCCTCTGTCCAATGCTTTGTTTAGGCAGGAAAAACTGCTTTTAAACAACGTCGCCATGACCATCAAGCTCACTCCCGCCTCTCCCCAATTTTGTCTGTTTTCCGATAACGACGCGTTTAAGGGCTACGTCGACATTGTGTCGGCCACCCTGCGCTTAAAATCCGTACGCCCCTCACCAACCATCAAGCTCGCGCACCAGGCCGTGCTCTCAAAGAGCAACGCCAAATATCATCTCAAGGATGTTAGCTTTCAAGCCCTCAGCATCCCCAAAGAGTCGAGAACGATGACGTTTAGTGACGTCTTCATCGGGCAAATTCCAAGAAGGGTGGTCGTGGCCATGGTCACCGACAAGGCTTATTCCGGTCACTTTAACTCCAATCCGTACAACTTGCGACATTTTAAAATGAATTTCTTTCAGCTTTATGTGAATGGACAACCCGTTCCTTCTCAACCTCTTCAACCCAACTTTGCAAAGGGGCACTATTTGTAATGCTTTCAAACACTGCAGGTCGGCCTAGGTATACATTTCAAAGACGAGGGTCACTCCATCTCCAGAGAAAGCTACCCGCAAGGGTATACCGTCATGGCTTTCGATCTTACTGCAGACATGAGCGCCAACGAGTCTCACATCTCGGGCCAGCGCCACGGCACCGTCTCTATAAGCATCGGCTTTGCCGATAAATTGACAGAACCCGTTATTCTTCTGGTGCTGGCGGAAATACATCGCACGGTGGAAATTGATGCCAACAGATCCATCTTAGTATCATGAACACCTTCCAAATCCAACGGTTTCTATCCGCATGCCCCTCAACCGTCCCTCACTTTTTAGGCGTCTACCCCTGCGACAGTCTACCCGCAATTCACGGCATTCAAACGCTTCCCTTGGCACTGGTGGCCAACACCGACCCCAGTACCAAACCGGGTCAGCACTGGGTTTGCATCTTCGTGGACACAGACTCGCAGGGCGAATATTTCAACAGTTACGGCATAGGTCCCCTTTTCGCCCCATTTTCTTCGGTTCTTAAATTCAATCTGCGGCACGCGTTGGTCGCCCAACTCCAGGAGGCTGCAAGGTCTCGACAGCACTACCTGTGGTCATTACGTCATCGACTACCTCACCCACCGCTTCTCCGGTCTGCCTAAGCACAAGCTCTTTTCCAAATTCCACGTCACCAATTACGCTCATAACGATGACGTCATTCGCAAGACTTACAATGACGTATGCCGCGCAAAGTGCTCCGACCCTCAGCAATCATGCCAACCGTTACAGGTACGTACACGTGTGTCACACATCGTCACCATGTACCTCGTGTTGCGTCAGCCCTGTTTTCATTCTCTCTCGTGTACTTTCAGAACTCGCTCCTGCTGATATAAAGACAGCCGCTGCACCAGCGCTCGTCTTTATTCACAGTCAGCCATGCAGGACACTGAGTCGCCACGCAGGTTTGTGCATGCCTCTCTTTACCAGTTTTTTTTTTTTTTTGTTTTTTTTTTTTTTCTTTTTGGCGCTGCATACCGCTCACAGTTCGTTTTTTTTTTCCTGTATTGTTTCAGTGCCACGGGGTTTGAAACTCCCATAGCAACGAAGATCGTCCGAGCAAAAAGAAAACTTCGCCTGAAAGACGACGATCCCGTCCAGCAGTACTGCAACCCCACTACCCAGCTTAGCAACTTTGTGGGACCTCTATCGGACATCTACTTCCTCAATAGCAAGCACACAAAATTTGTGTGTGTCGGTTTTTCACCCCTGTCGCCGCACCAGCTTGTGGTAACCATTGCCAAATGCGGACAACGCAACGCAGTAGTCCTGGGTTCCACAGAGTGGCATAGACTCGTCGAAGATATGCCCATCATTCAACGACGCCTGCATCATCCGGAGGGCCGTCTACAGGAGTATCAATTCAGCGAAACCGTCACAGCCCTGTTTAAGAACGTGTTCGGAAAACTAAACATTTTCTTCAGAGATCTGCACGGCACCTCGGTCACGCTTAACCGCGAAGAGTGGAACACCTTGCACAGCCTGCAACGCATCGTCACCGACATCATGTATCACAAGAAGAAAGAAGAAATGGACGTGCAAAACCAAATTACGGCATACTACAAGTACATGCTTCACAGCCACGCCGCCGGCACCCCTTTCGAAGACATGAATTTCATCCAATTTACCAAGTACATCCGATGTGCCAATTTCAGAACATTCCTAGAAGTCGATCTCTTTCTCAAACCCCATTTTGCTCTATCCATTTCGCAAAACACGCCTTAGTGCGCATGCTCCAACATGTCTGTTCTACTCTTCCCGTACCCAGTTCCAGTTGGTGCCTCTTCTCGTTTAGCATGAGTTACAGAAATTATGTCTCTGTGTACTGCGAAGCATCTAAAGTGTTTAAAAACTACGAAGTGGAAAATCATCCCAAGAAGAATGTCCCTTATGCACTGTGTTTCATCGATCATACCTACGACGGAAAATCCATCACCGTCAAAGTTCACAGCTGTGAAAATAAAATCCATTACGTCCTCTCCAACACCAATTTCACCGACATTCAGTTCACATCAGACGAGTGGCCACACGAGGACCAGCAGGATCAACGATTCCAATTTGCGGCTACAACAGGTTTATACATAATTTTCTACGAACAACAATACATCTCCACAGTTAAAATGCAGCAATGGATCGACCAAGATCGCATATGCTACGGCACATGCTTAGCGGTGTATTTGGACCACGCCGGTTTCTTCATCTCCCCCGATCATATCCACGGTGATTGGATATTCAGCGTCCATCAAAACAGTCTTCTCAAGAAACAGGAGGCGTCACAAAGCATTTGAAAAAATTTGAAAACCCCAACGGACTTTCCCACCACAGGTCCCACGGTCACTGGTTTCCTGTGATGTTTCATCATCCAACGAACACTTCCCGGAAATGCGGTTTTCAAATCCCAATAAGTTCCCACACCAGCGTTTCCGCCTTATACAGTGCGGATGTGATAACATCAAATTAACAGTTCCCGGAAATACGGTTTCTTAAATCCCTATAAATTCCCACTCCAATGCTTCCGCCGTACACAGTGTGGATCTATCGTTCGGGAATGCCAGTCGCAAAGGACCTCCGCTGCACTCATTGTCGCTGCCAGATCGCCGGTCCTAGCAATACAAACCTGTGCTCCAGGTGTGAAGCGGTGTTCTTCCGACAACTGGAAAAACTTCGAGACCAAATCGACAACTTTAACGATAGATACTTCAACAACAGGCGTTGCTCATGACCTGTGGCTGCTTCGCCGTGCTCGTCAAGTACCTGGACAACCAGAGGCGCATCGAAGCTCTTCTTCCTCAGGAACGACAAGTTCTTCTAGAAAACTGTAGCGCCATATTCACCCGCTACCCACCTGAAGACGTGGACGTCGTGTGGAAATACATTCCTGCTCACATCCAACACACTTCCGCCCTATACCAACGATGCAATCGACACTATAACCTCCCGTCGCAAAGAACACAGTTCGACGGACCACCGCCGTTTATAAAAAACTGTCAATGGTGCAACAAGTGAACCATGGGCCAAAACCCCCTCCGTCTACTAGAAGACCTTTCCAACAACACAGACATTCTCAGCGTTTCTCAACTACAGCAAAACGTACCATACTCAGTGCAAGGCGTCAGATCCCTCGGCACAAAATACGGACCCAGGACCGTCGCAAAAATCGACGAAGAAACCGAAGTCTTCCTACCTGCAAGATTTGGTAAGGCTACTCCTGAATTCATCCAAAACCTCTCTAACACCAATTTT
Organism: Hymenopus coronatus; assembly: GCA_030762935.1. Lineage (NCBI taxonomy): Eukaryota > Metazoa > Arthropoda > Insecta > Mantodea > Hymenopodidae > Hymenopus > Hymenopus coronatus. Next base: position 110,940,672 of record CM060895.1, read on the forward strand.
ACCCTCACCTACCAAGGCGAAGAAAAACTCTCAAACGGTTTCAAAAAATATCTAGTGAAGTTCGATCCACAATGAACCCCTGCGAAATCGATCCTGTGCACGTAGGAACTAACCTACTCCTAAAACTCCTATTTCTACCCCAACTCCCGCTAATGGCCAATATTCCCAAGTTGACCTACTCTCCACTGAAACCACCTTCTTCGGTAATCAAAAACAAATCATCGTCAAACTCACCACCGAAAATTCCCAAGCCATCCATGTCAAGTGCCTCCCTTCCAAGGCTAATCCTCACGGATCAAATGCTCAGCTATCCGTATACCTGTGCCACAACAAGATTCCCAACCTCGACATCAACGCCACATCAGATGGGTACTTCTCCACCAGCTTTTCCAACGAGATCGTGGTGGCCATACCAACCATAGAAACACACAACAACTTTTATCATCTTCTTCTCATCTGCATCACCAAACCTATGCAAGATCGCACCATTTTCCGGATCGACAGCGACAGCAGTGATTCCGAAGACAACGACCATCTCTCCATCACCACAAACTTTAAAATTATTTTGTGTGAAAAAGTGAAAACTGAAAAAAAAAACAATTGAACAGTTAAATAGTATTAAAACTGTGTATCGTGTAGTGTATAAAACATAATCTGCAACATGTAAAAACTGTGTATCGTGTAATACGAGCATCATGTATTTTGTAAGTTGCTAAGTGGTAGTGTAATAGTATGTATCATCATATAGTATTAAAATAAAATAGGACGTAATCCTGCGTCAATTTTGCTAAAATTGTATAATATAATTTCTTCAATAAATATTATATATCATACTGTATCAAAAAGAAAAAAAAAAAAGAAAAAAAATATCCCAGATTAAGCAATGGATTTATCAATAATCCTTCCGCTCTTGGTGCTAGTTTTCCAAATCTCACGACAGTGCTCTTAATCCGCCTTAATCCGCGGATTAACAGCGACACTAGCGCCACTAGCGGCAGGATTAGCGTTAATCCATTGCTTAATCTGGGATATTAACTACTTACGAAATTTTAATCAAAATCATTAGAGCCATTTTTGAGATAATCAGAATTTTCGAAAAAAGTTCCATGTAAAGGGTAGTTGGGGGTGGCGGGATTTTTCTCAGAATCTTCGTGTCGCATCCCTGGAAGGTACTAAACCTAAATACCAAGTTTGGTATTTTACCGACTTTTGGTTTTTGAGTTATCGTGTTCACAGACACACGGACACACACACACACGGACCTTTTTGTGAAAATGCCTTTTTTGGTTACAGGAGACCCTAAAACATATATTTCCGGTTAAATCTCGGTATCGAATTTTTTGGTGGAGTGCAATACATTCTCTACACACTATGTACATAGTGAGTATAGAGAAAGTAAAAACACATTTTCGGAAAAAGGTGCGTGTGTGTGTCCGTGTGTCTGTGACCATGATAACTCAAAAACGAAAAGTAGATAAAATATCAAACTTGGTATTTAAGTTTAGTATCTTCCAGGGATGCGACACGAAGATTTTGAGACAAATCCCCCACCTCCAACTACCCTTTATATGAAACTTTTTTAGAAAATGTTGATTTTCTCAAAAATGGCTCTAACGATTTTGATTAAAATTTCGTATATTAAAGATATTTACCTGACAAATAAAATTTATATCTTGAATTTTCTGGGAATAGCCTCTGCAGAGTAGTTTATTCTGAATGAATTTTACTACATTTTGAATAACTGCTAAACCGTAAGAGTTGGACAAAAACTTACCACACAACAAATGTAGATCACTTTAAAACTCACAATTTATGTTATATACATTTTTTCGTGGAGTTCATCGTTTTTGTGACATTCCTTATTTTTGGTTTCTGCTATGAAAAACTTATACATTTCTCATACAGGAATTTGTCAACTGCTGTCCATACAAACAAAGGAACTTTAGTAACATAGCAACCAGCTTTTGATTATCACTTTAACCTATGGTACTCCCTTATTACACCTCTACTTACAAGTAAGCAAGTAATATGGCTATTTCTACTAATGTTTTACTGATTAGCATGAAGTTAATAGAAGTATAAGCTTTTTAAGAATAATTTGGTGCAGGGATATAGAGAAAGTCATGTGAATGGTACACATCAGATTGTTCTATCTATATTGCAATCGGACAATTCTTACCAAAGATTATTATTCTATCTGTTCTCAGAAAACAAGGTAAAGGTACTCTAATTACTTAACTCCTTATAAATAGAGCCGAAAGAAAGCAATATACTAGGCTTAAATGATAGCAAACCTTTTAAAAGCTGTCACGTTGCGATTGATTTTGAGGTTTGGTTCTCTTGTCATGGCTCGGAGTAAAATAGATGACTGGTTTCTGTTTGAGAAAATTATAAACATTTTAAAACTAATAAAAAGGAAGATTTCGGAACTCGTTAACTCCACAAAAAATGTATATGACATAAATGTTGTGTTTTTTTTTTTGTTTTGTTTTTTGCAGTAACCTTTTGCCTATCTCTTACGGTTTACAAGAGAATCCTCAGAATGAAGGGGACTTAGGCTCTTCCCTGATAATTCAATATACACATTTTATTTGTCCACGCAAAAACATATATATAAGTAATTTCGAGAGTATTCCCATTAAAGAGTAGTATTTGATTTGGAGGGAAGTTCTTGAAAATCTTAATGTTGCATTTTTAGGAGATATTAAATTTAAATACCAAATTTATTATTTAATGAACATTCTGCTTTTGAGTTATTCTACATTCACAAACGGAAATATTTCTAAAAACGCTTTTTATAGATTTAGCGGATCTCTAAACTTGTATTTCTGGGAAATCTCGGTATAACATTTTTGGGTGAAATACAGTACCTTCATTTACTACTATGTACCATGTACATTCGTTCTAGAGAAAGTAAGATTGTTTTTACTTTCTCTACACGTACTATGTGCATAGTGCATAGTGAAGGTAGTATTTAAGTTTGTTGTCTTCCAAGGATGCGACACGAAGGTTTTCAAGAAAATACCCCCACCCACAACTACGTTTTACATGGAAGTTATTTCGAAAATTTTGATTTTCTCAGAAATGGCTCTAGCGATTTTGGTTAATATATCATATATTAAAGATATTTATCTGACAAATAAAATGTATATCTTGAATCTTCTGGGAATAGCCTCAGAAGACTATTTTATTCTGGATGAATTTTACGGAATTTTGCATAACTGCTAAACCATAAGAGATTGACAAAAGCTTGCCACACAAAAAAGTAGAGCACGTTAAATACACAATTTATATTCTATACATTTTTTCGTGGAGTTGATCATTTTTTAGATACCTCTTATTTTTATTTTTAGCTTTCTCATACAGGACCATGTCAACTCCTATCCATACAAACAAAGGAACGTCAGTCACATAGCAAACAGCTTTTGACTATCAGTTTAGCCTATGGTACTCCCTTATTTCGCTTCTACGTATAAGGAAGTAATAAGACTATTTCTACTAATTTTTTTTCGATTAGCATGAAGTAAATGCAAGCACAAGCTTTTAACAATAATTAGTTGCAGAGAGTAGAGAAAGTCACGTGAATGGAACACATAAGATATTTTTAAATACAGTGGACCATAAAGCGCGTATTTTCAGTGAAATCTCGGTATCGAATTTTTGGGTGGAATGCAACACCTTCTCTACCTATATACGAATTGCAGAATGTGAGAACTTTTATTCGGAGAATACCCTAATCGAGATCTGAACTTGGGACGTCTTCAGTGTGAGACAGTCGCGCTACAACACATTTCAGCTTTATTATTTTGATGAATTACGTGTATCTAAAGGCAGAGATTTCAACTTCTAGACTCAATATTTAAGGAGACAAGGTAGTGTGAACATACGGAAATTACACCTTAAATGAATTGAATACCAGTGCGCTTAAAGTATGCAATTATTTTTCCAGAACTTTATATGAATTATTCTATAAATAATAAAAATTATTTCAAGTGGTTGTTTGCATTAATACGTTATGTGGTTGAGTGTATAAAAAGTATTTCATTCAGCAGAAAAGTAATAAAACAATCCTAAAGCATGTGAATTCATGTACCTTTTTCTCTGATACTTCTTGCAATACATAATCACACTTTTGCGTGCTTATTCTTAGTACAATCATCTATCTTCTGAACCTCAACTATTCAGCTATGATACAGTTTCAGTAGAAATTAAAACAAAAATATATTAGTAAATCAAAAAAAGTAAAAAAAAATTGAAAATTTGCAACGCTCTAGCTTTCTTAATATGATCAATATATACTACAACATCACGATTGTGGTTCAGAAAGTTCAACTAAGTGTTGTATATATTTGCTGAAAATTTCAGCTTTCCAGCTCTCATAGTTTCTGAGAAAAAGGTATATAATTATCCCAAAAAACTGAATTTAAAGATACAATGTTCTAAAACGGGACATTGCATAACAGCTTTAAAGAAATGCAGACTAGCATTTAAATTATATTTAAATTGATTAAAATCCTCTTAACCATCCAAAGGTATACATTTTCTAAAACTAGAAATAATAGAGGATTTATTAGTGTCTAAAACAAAAAATAAATGATATTTTTTACCATTTCAGAGTACCTTGTTCCCTTAACCGCGCTTTGAGCAGTTAGGATAGTAAATTAAGATGTTGTATGTTTGTTGCTGGCAGGCCGTGTACTGCTAACAAATTGAGCAACATGCAACATTTTAAAGATGAGTGGGGTGTCGGCAGCGTGGGAAGTTTCGTGGACAAGGGACCTGTTGATCGCATGCAGGCGACACGACAGAATAAATAGAGTCGCGACGCCATAGACGCCCTCACAAACACAGCGACGTCTGGACGCCCGACAACCTTCCGTTCTTCATCCTCAGCTCTGATTTAATTGTGTTATTAATACACTCTGAGACATGCAGCCTCCTTCTTGCGTCCTTTGTTAGCGCAGTCGTATTTAAATAATAATACCGATACTGGTCTGGTTCAGTAACAACATATGATAGCATACCTCTAATTTGTTATGATACTTTTATCAAATTAAAACTATTAATAGGGTTTGAATAAACACTACATTGTGTGAACAATTTAACAAACCTTTAATAGTTAGTTTTTAGAGATATTTGATGTGAAAAAAGTCTGAAGTATTCCATTCATATGACTTTTTCTATCTATTCTGTATAACAAATTATTGTCACAAAAGAGTATTCTGCTATCTACTTTATCTACTCGAAAAAAACATTAAAGGAATTGACCTTAATACTTGCTTTCTTGTAAGTAGAAGGGAAATAAGAGCTAAAGCGATAGTCAAATCATTTAAAAGCTGGCCACTACGTGACGCACATGAATCGGTTCTCTTCTCATGACTACGAGTAAAACAAAAGAGATAGAACGAATGGCAACTTCCGCTTGGGAAACGTACTATTTTAAAACTGAAACAAATAACAAGGAATATCTCGGAAATCGTTAACTCCACAAAAATGTATATGACACAAAGTGTGTTGTTTAATGAGATCTACACCTTTTGTGTATAATTTTACTATTTCTTATCAGTCCTTCAGAATAAAGAGGACCTCCGAGGCTATGCCAAAGAAATTCAGAATCTACATATATATATATATATATATATATATATTCAATATACCATATTTCAATCAAAACCGTTAGAACCATTTTTGAGAAATTCGGAAACTTCAAAAAATATCCCAAGCCAAGGGTAATTTATGATGGGGAGATTTTCCTGAACATCTTCGTGTCGCATCCTTAGAAGATGCTGTGTTCAAATACCAAGTTTAGTATTTAACCAGCTTTTCGGTTTTTCGTTCACAGACATATGGACAAACAATTTTTTTTTAAATTGTTCTCTTGGATAAAGGTGCATGTTCAGTAAAATCCAGGTATCAAATTTTTGAGTGGAGTACAATACCTTATCTACATATTGAAATAGAAAGAAAAAATTGCAAGTTTATTTAGCGTACATTATTTTATAGTCATTAGCCAGCAGTTATTCTTATAAATCATTTTATTTAAGTATATGTATATATCCACATGATCACAATAAGTACTCCATCAGAATTGTGGTGGTTAATTAATATTACGACAGAATATACATTTTGCAGGTAAAGCCGAAGGTGTTAGCTACCCTTAATGCCTAAGCACTTCCACTGAACATTTCAAAGTTCAGCGTTTATTAAAATTTTTCAAAAGAAAAAGGATTCTTTTGAAAATAAATATAGGTACCAAAAATGAATTTAGCATAAATTGTATATCTTAAAGAGTTACACACTTTTACTGCAGTAGGGTTTTCCTTATGTCTAAACATTAGCCAATTATATAAAATTGAATAAAACAGGTTATTTATAGAACATTCTCATAACTGTTGTAAGCATTTTTGTGAGATTAAAACTAAATAAAATGTGCCTTGGGTCAGACATCTGTTGTGGAACAGAGTCTTGATAATTAGCCCGATGCCTGTATGAGGAGTATGTGAACAGAGTAAATAATATGAAATGACGGTGGAACAGATGAAAGGAAAGATTGACGAAATAAATGGCGAGGGAAACCGAAGAATCCGGAGAAGTTTCGCCCAGAAGCCGCTTCGTCCACCAAATCCCATATCCGGCCACCTGGAATCGAACCCGGGCCATCTAGCTGAGTCGCGAAGTAAGTCTAATCACTCAGCTACGCCGACTTACTTGAAATATGTTTTACTTAAATAAAATAGGTATTATTCTTATAATTAAAGGTAAACAAATAAAATAAGAAGTTAAAAAAATTATTCAATTTAATAAACTTCCTCCAAAAACTGCAAAAATTATTAATCCTAATATTCCATAAATTATTATTCATCTTTCTTCTCTTCTTTAAAGCACAACAATTTCTATCGGCTAGGATTATTTCCTCACGCACAGACCATATTTTTAATACACGTTTAAGTCGTCGAAGTAGAGCTCCAAAATTTGAATTTCATTAGGCGCAAGTTGGCTGATTAGGTTTTCTATATTTTCCCCTTTAGGCAGATTATATCTTTGACAAAAATTTATTCTTAGTATGGGTTTGTGGACACAGGATAAAACGGAAATAATAGCCCATGAAATTGCTAAAATAGCTGCGTCATTTGAAATTAATTTGAGAATATTAGCTACCCCATTTTTCTATGGAAAAGTGCAGCTCAGAGTCGAAATATTAAAGAACTGTTTTCATATTTAACAAGTACGTCAATGGAGCAGTTAAAAATGTACAGTTTTCTGCAGTTCATGAAACGCTAACGGTGCAACATTATGAACACTCTTTTGCATTAACTGGTTTGGAAAATTTAAGCGTTACCTAGGGTATTCAGGTTAATTCGGCCTTTGCCACCAGTCGTTTGTCCACGCATGACGTCAATACTAAGTAGCGAGTTCATCACGCATTCCTGTTGCAGAGGACTAGCGAATGAGTAAAAGGAGTGGATGTCAATAGTTTCGAGATCACCTTAACAAAATGTGACTTGTATCGTACCTTTCCAATATTTACATTTTGAACATTCGCTTGAAACTCGTAAACTCGCAATCGCATCATTTATATTCGCCCATAGGTAACATATTCTTCGGAATTAGTACTCAACATTGCAAATTCTGTGACTGGTTGTCACTTCCAACTCGCGTGCAAAGAACGCACAAAATGTCCTGGTGAAAAACAGTTCTGCACCGCCCAGTGCATCAATCTGTTTACGAAGTCGGCAATACAAGCAGTCCAAGGGTTAATTCCACACCTTCCCTTTGAGACAAGAGGCTGGCTTATCTAATAATGACATCATACATTTTAACCACCGACGCTAAAGGCGGAATAAATCGAAGACCCGGTATAGAGCGTTTGCATTCTCTCCGAAAGTCTGACGTCACAACTAGCCTTTGCAGAGATGGCACGCCGTCTTTCTAAATAACTGATTCCTACTGCAAGTTTTTGGATGTCTCTGATATAATTAACAATGTTTAATGTAATTGTGCTCTAATAAACCAGCTTTAATTTCATGGGTAGAGCCACCATATCATAGTTGATGCAGGACCTAGAGCGCTTTTTCCGATGGTCGTGTGTTTCGCCCTTGAACGAAATCACTGCAACGCCTGACAGAATCTTGTTAATAGATAAACACAAGAAGGGAACACTTAACAATAACCGCTACTGGAAATATATACAACTATATTCCTGACAATTTTTTTTTATCTAGGAGAAATAAATTATTAATCAAGGCTTTTCAAAATAAAACTCTCGCAAATTAATATACGAATACACAGAACAAATTCCTTAGCAACCAATAGTTTAGAAAGCCCTAGCAACAGGTATCATCTGGTATCATAACCCACAATTTGTTGAATACCGTGTGTTACGGGTGTAAAGATACTTCCTTAGTGTTCATTTAACTAGTTGTGTTCAAGTTTTTAACTGTCGAGTGATTGACTAAGGTTAGGATTACTCAAGAGGGGATCTCAACAACTGGGGCGGAGTACCGTACCTAGGATCTTGGGGCACTTGCGTCTTATATGATCTCAATGAGAGAGGGATGGATGGGCGACAGATCCGGGTGACGACGGGCGCAAACATGGATGAGGGTCCTTAAACATTCCAGATTGGACGCCTCTGACGCAGCCCTCGAACCCTGAGCCTCCATGGTCCCTTAAAGGATTCCTACCCAAAAACATCCGAAGGCGGATCCGAATAGAGCATTACCGCGACGATCCCAGGCGTCTCCAAAGTCTACGTCATTATAAAGGTATTGGGGACAGAGTCGCAGTGCTGCACTGTAAATACCTGCACAGTAAAGAGCGAATTTAGTAGAGGTGTAAGGAGTATACAGATCTACTTCATTGTCACATACGACTACTTTTAACTGCGCACGTAGATTTACATCTGGTATCAGAGAACGTGAATGTGATTTTACTGTTTTAAATTTTAAAAATGTTTCAGCTCCTAGAGTTGTATCACATCTTCCATCCCTATAGTTGATAATGAATTACATTTGTATATCCCTAAGAAAACATTAAGCCTTCATTTACAATAGATATCTTATGAAGTAGGCATGTTTAAAACTCGATGAATTTATTAAATTATACTCGTACTAGCATTTAATGATAATGTTAATAAAGATGATAATGATTACAGTAATAGAAGACTACTACTGCTACTACTACTACTACTACTACTACTACTACCAATAATAATAATACTATATGATTGGTTATAATCAGTGTGCTTACACTTGGTGAGTCATTTTGTTAAAAATACTTGTCTGTAATGTTTACGTGCTCTTTGTGTCACACAATATAATTGTTGCATTAGCCTTACATATTCCCCGTAAACTCTTGCAATAAATAAGCACTTTACATTTTCGTCAGAAGCAGCACACAGAGAAATAGCTCCTCCCATTCGACCTTAAATGTCGACCATTTACGTTTCTGTGGGTTCTTATAATCTGGAACAGGCATTTCACTACGAGACAGTCCACAACTGCACGTCTCAGGAAAAGGGGAAAATGGACCGTAACGTTACGTCATAGCCCACACCGTCCACCCTTCATTCAGGGGTTGTATTGGATAGCAAAGCTTTGGAGACCTCTGCTCTACAGTGTGCAAGTCACCATCCAACCGCAACCGGCGAACACTGTCGCCTGGTCCTTCAACCCGGAACAAAGAAATTTGGAGGGTGCGGTACGTACGACTGAGTAAAGCCCCTGAGAGAGAGAGAGAGAGAGAGAGAGAGAGAGAGAGAGTGAGAGAGAGACACACACACACAGAGTATGAGAGAGAGATCGAAATCTAGACCTCCAAAGCCTGGTATTTTACAAAGTAAACGTTTTTACTTCCTCTAATAGTATATGGTATATAGGTAGAGAAGGTATAGCACTCCACCCAAAAATTCGATACCGAAATTTCACCGGAAATACACGTAATCCCTATATTCAAAAAAGAAATCATGTTTAGAAAAAGGTACCTGTGTGTGTCCGAGCGTTTGTGATCATGATAATTCAAAAACAAAAGTGTGTAAAACACCAAATTTGGTATTTAAGTTTAGAATCTTCAAAGAGTGCGACCCGAAGATTTAAGGAAAATTCCCACACCCAAACTACACTTTATATGGAAAATTGTTCGAAAATTTGGATTTTTTCAGCAAAAGCTCTAACAATTTTGATTTACATGACAAATAAACTATATTTATTGAATATTCTGGAAATAGCCTCTTAAGACCTGTTCTTTCTAACTTTTGCATAACTAATAAACCGTAAGAGACAGACAATAGCTTACTACACAATATATGTAGATCTCGTTAAAACACAGAATTTATGTCATATACATTTTTTCGTAGACTTTACCACTTCTGAGACATTCCTTGTTATTGGTTTAAGTTTTAAAATACTTAAACTTTTCTCGTACGGAAATATGTCAACCTGGTCATGCAAAGAAACAGATTTCAATCACATAGCGACCAGCTTTTAAAATATTTGGCTATCACTTTAGCCTAGTGTACTCCCATATTTCGCTTCTACTTACAAGAAAGCAAGTAATAAGACCATTTTTACTCATGTTTATCTCGATTAGCATGAAGTATATAGAAGAATAAATTTTTCAATAATCATTTGTTACAGAAGTGTAGAGCAAGTCGTATGAATGGAGCACATCAAGTATTTTAAAATTGTTTCATTTATATAACCCCCTTCAACCTGTATGATCACATAGGGGCTTTGCTTTAGAAGCAACTGCTTGTGTTTTCTCGCTGAACTGTAGGGTTTATAAAAGCTAGATTTTTCAGTATTTTACTATTAAAGAAACACACACATATTATCTCTGTGGGGGATATGATGAGAGAATAATTCCCCTCCTGAGCCGAGAATTGAACCCAGACCTCTGGAGAGAAGCTAAAACGTTGACCACTCTGCCGCCGAAGTTTTTTAATTTAATTAATTCTAGGTTTAGTACACATATTTTATTTATGGTATTTGTTTATTTCTGTTCTGTATTTTAAGATGAACAGTTATTGCGTGTAATACACTTATATTTTAACATTTGTAAAACAGGGTTCTTATTTTTGGAGACGTAACAAATATCAGTTAGCTACTTGAGCTCCACTTGTTCATTGGTTACCAAATAAGGTCGGCATGATCAAAAGACTGTCAGGTAAACACCAAAAGGTGTAAACTATTAATTCAGGTTATATGTAGAATAGGAGACCTTCGCTGCCATAAGTATCTAAAATCATATTGTATCGTCATCAATGGAGAGTTCAGTGTATAAACCGTACAAAGGTATTTTTCCTCATTGTGCTATTTATTTGCACGCGTCATTCAGTCTACTGTTAAATATACCATAAGTGTCAGTAAATAGCATTACCGGATAACATACAGCATAAACTGTAGGAAGTTTTGTGTACCCAGCTTGCTAAACTCAATTTGAGCACCCTTAAAATGAAAATGGTAAATATAGAGAGCGGAGGAGGTCTGCAGCAGTTTGTTGAATGACTTGCTTGTTCAACATTCAACTGTCGACGCTACTTTGAATGGGAAATGAAAAGTGGTTCTTTTTGTTTCCCTCTGCTTTTGTTTTATATTTCTCCCACGCAGCCTCCTCCTACCCTGTAGCAAGTAAAATACCTCCCAAGGTAACTCCGCTCAGGCCATTTAACCCGCTTTGTAAAGCATGCATCTGGCCTTTTAATAAACAATGGAACATAAATACTAATATTATTTTATGATTTGTTTTCTTATTGGTTTCCTTGTTTACACTGGGTACGATGGTGATTTGGGAAAGCCTTTTGTAAGTGCAAAGCACGTTCAAGGCATAAAGGCCTATTTTTGCTCAATTTTATGTTATTATAAAGAATAAAAAAAAAAAGCGCTGACGTGATAAACATAGAGAACATTGATATTTCGATAGTATCGATAATCCATGGTATCGAAGTGTAGTACTTTGAAATAAAACTAAGATATTTTTCGATAGTTCTTCTGTTTTATGGACTTAGGCCATTAGGTCCCCTTCGAATTAAGAGAACTGACTGATCTATATGGCTATTGGTATCTATGTCTCTGAATCCTTTCGGTTAATAATTTAGTAAAATAGATGGCAGTCTATTAAAATCCATTCTTTGTAAGTGTTAAAATACAGTGTAATGTATCTGGCCGATTAAAATAGCAACTGTAAGATAAATGGAAATATTTGAATGTAATGAATCTGTAAACAGTATAATCGTTTTGTTCACTGTTTGACAGAATATAAGAAGGTAAGAAATTGGGGGAAAGTGGTTTGGGAACACAAATGGGTTAGCATGTCAGGAGAGGCGGGAGCAATGAAAATGTTGGATGTCAAAGAAAGAGAAAAATTAAATAAATAGTGCAATGTTTGGAAAAGGCAAAAGAAAAGTGGAAAGCAAAAAGAAAGAGAACAGGAGAGAAAAAATGAAGTATGTGATGGAATAGGTAGTACAAACCAAAAGGCCAGGAAGCTCTGCAGATGTAATGCCTAAGCGGTACTCAAACCTACGTGCATTACGATAAGTAAAATGGTTTATGTAACAGGACATGCTTTTGTAAATAATTGTAAATATGTGCTAAATATTAAATGTTAATACTGTGCCATCTGTAATGCTGAGTATATATGTTTGTTAACTTCTTATTTTGTCCCTAAGAGTCACTCCTGTGACTGCCTTCTCAATCAGTTCAATGCTTATTCTTTTTTTTTTTTTTTTTTGGTACGTAATCGCTCTTTAACCTGGTTGGACATGCTGGATGATGAATTGAAATCGGTGAAATGATGTTTAAATAATCATGGAGCCCTTGGAACTTAAAGTTACTCGACATCCGTCCTCTCAGGATAAGGAGAAATCCCGAGACAAACCTAGGCCGAATAAGTCACCCTAAGCGAGAGACAGGAAGTGGTACAGTATATATACAGTAATGGTACATATATATTCTGTACGGTGTATTGTTCTACATATTCTATGAAAAGTATCTATTTTAATATTTATGACATTTTTTGCCTGTAACACAAATTATTCCCTAAGTAATTTACCTTATTTACATCTTGTATTGTTTAATTGTTAATGGCTATTCTGTATTATGTGATTCTTTCCACTTTCGTTTTCGGTTTCGATATTTTCAGATTATACTTTGTAACTGTTTCTTTTAATTTGTAGATAGCTGTCTATAATTATTCTCTGTGCCACTTAATATCACTTCGTACTCTGCATATAAAATAATATTTCAAACTTTTGAATTTATCTTAAAGTTGCTATTTTAGTCAGCCATACTTTAATGGCTTGGTGAGCATATAGACTAATTATTATTGGTTCTTAAGTTATGTTTTCTAAAATGTGCCTCCGTTGTCAATAATCGCCTTCGTGTTAAAATATAAACTTTGTATTATTTTTACCAAACATTCTGGGATACTTATATTGAGCATTAATTTCCACAGTTTTGTAATTAACACTCTACCGAAGGCTTCCTCATAGTCTAAAAATAACATATAAGTAGGTAAATGGTACTTGTTTTTCTTCTGTAATTATTCTATAATACGAGTAGATATACAATCGTCCCTTTTGAAATGCAGACTACTATTCCGACATTAAAAATTCTTCAGTTGCATTTAATCCTTGTGAAATGACCTTGACACACATTTTATAGACAGTATTTAATATTTACAATCACAATATTTATTGCAGTCATTTCCGTTTCATTTCCTTAAAAATCTGATGTGTTCTATTCACATGAATTTCTCTACATCGCTGTAACAAATTATTGTTAAAAATCATATTCTTCTATCTACTTTATGGTAATCGAAATAAACATCAGCAGAAATTATTATTACTTGCTTCCTCGTAAATAGAAGAGAAATAAGGGAATACGCTAGACTAAAATATTTTAAAAGCTGGTTGCTATGTGGTTGAAATCCGTTTCTATGCAGTATCAGGTGCTTAAAAGAAATCTGAAACAAATAACAAGAAATATCTCAGAAATGGTCAACTCCACAAAAAACAACGTATATGACATAAATTGTGTGTTTTAATGTGAACTGCATTTTTGTATTGTACGTTTTTGTCTATCTCTTAGAGTTCACCAGTTACCCAAAATTCAGCAAAGTTCATTCAGAATAAAGATGTCTTCAGAACCTTTCCCAGAAAATTCAAGATATACATTTTATTTGCAAAATAAATATCTTTAATATACGGTATTTTAATGAACATCATTAGAGGCATTTTTGAGAAAATCAAAGTTTTCGAAATTTTTTGCATGTAAAGGGTACTTTGGGGTAGGGGGATTTTCTCAAAATCTTCGTGTCGCATCCTTGAAAGTTACTCAACTCAAATATCAAGTTTGGTATTTTACCCCTCAACGTTTTTGAGTTATCATGTTCACAGACACACGGACACAAGGACACACACACTCGCGGACCTTTTTCTAAAAATACTTTTTGGGATGCAGGGTATCCTAAAACGTGTATTTCCAGTGAAATCTCGGCAGGTATCGAAATTTGGGTGGTGTGCAATACCTTCTGTATACACTATGTACATAGTACGTGCAGAGAAAGTAAAAACAGAGAATATGAGTTCAATCTTCCATGTATCTGGGATAAAAAATTGTTTCCAGCATATGTTAATAATGTCCAAAAATGTAATATTGATTTCTTTTGTTGCGTGGTTCAACAGTTCAATGTTTATGAGAAGTCTGGGGAATACCCATTCTTCAAATTCAATTAAATATACTTCTTTTAGAGCAGGATTGGTTTCAATTTCCTTTTCCTTTATCATAAGTTTTGTTAATGTTTTAATCATCTAATGCACTACCATTTATTTCTGCTGTATCTGTTTCACTAGATTTAAGCGTTTCAAATTTGTATAACATTTATTCTGTGAATCATGGTAATCATGTTCTATTGTATCTATGTAATTTTCCCAACTTAAAATTTTAACATCGGTATTTCTGTTTTGCATTGGCACTTCGTTTGCTTTTGCTTGGAAATATATAATGCAGGCTGTTTTCTTATTCTTTTATCGTGTTTTGAATTTCCTCTTTCAATTATATTTAATCCACGTTTGAAAATTTTTATTGTTCTCTTTGCTAAAGCTTTTCGATACCTCTAAAGCTTTAATGTTCATATTTCTGTTCCAGTAAGTGTTATGTTTCATTTTTCGCTAGACAAGGTCGATAAAGTGTAGGGTGCAAATTAGACTTCACACCATCCTAAGATGTGTTATCAAAGTAATGCTATCGACAGTTATTGTGAATCACTAACTACCTCATATTCAAACCAAAAACGCCATCCATTCTATGGATACCCTGAAGTTAATCCCTGATGAGGGTGGGTACGCAGCATGCGCTATCTATCCGCAACCATTCGAACCTAAAAGCACACCTGAAAGATGAGGAAGCGAAATGAAAGGGAAATGAGGGGAAAAAATCGTGAATAATCTCTCCCCGGAGGTCCCGGGTTCGATTCCCGGCTCGGGCGGGGAATTTTTCTTTAACCAGAATTATTTTCTATCCCCCACAGAGTCTGGAACTATGTATGTGAGAGTGAATGTGTGTATGTATGTTTTTGAGGAAAATAAAACGATTTAAACCCAACGTAAAGAAACTACAGACGTTGTTTCTAATGCGAAACCCCGGATATGAAAAGGCGGCTATATAAATAAAGCAATAAAAAAGTCGTGGATAAGAAACAATTCGTAGATATGAAACAGCCCCTGCATTTGCCTATAGACCAGGTAAACCACGAAGAGTCAAGGTCAGAGTGGGCAGTTACCGAAATCGAACCTGGAACATCCGATTGTGAGTCTCACACTATCGCGTGGGCAACTTGCTCTTAAATATAGCACTTAGTAGTATGGTATAGGAGAGGAGGAAAAATATTGAAGACAGACATCCTAAAAGTCCAAGACGAACCACTGAAAATAGTCAACAAATGCAAGGCATCAGTTTACGGACAACCACATTTTCATTTAGCACACATATACAGGAAAGAAATTCAGCAGTTATCTATCAGAGCAGCGAGAAAACATCAAAAACACCACATCACTGAAGTCAGAAACAGTTATGAGACTATTCGAAACGAAAATCGCACTATGGGCTTGAATTGATATGGGGTAAACTAAAAACCAGTGACATGGAAAAGTTGAAAATGATAAAGTAAGAGGGAAATAGCGGCAAGTTAATGTGCGCCAAACAGACTGGTGTGTGTACTAGCAAGAGAAACACTATTCTTAGAAGATATAAGGATCAAGACAACGCTACCAACCTCAGAAGCATATAACGAAGCAATAACAAGAAAGAAGCAGAACCAGGTGATAGACACTTTCGGTACGTATGCCATGGTAAACATAGGGATGAACAGCAACCAAACGCAGACACACAGTCATAGGACCTGCGATACGCGACTTCCGCCATTTAGTATTACAAATAAAAAATACCATCAAGTTCTGGAATAATGTGTTTGCAAAGTATGTGGCCAAGAATGTGAACTACACCACTTCGACAAGTGTAAAAATCTGATATGTTTCATTCACATGACTTTCTCTACAACTCTGCAAATAATTATTGCTAAAAAGCTTATACTTCTATTTACTTCCTGCTAATCGAGAACAAATTAGCAAAAATAGTCTTATTACTTGCTTCCTTGTAAGTAGAAGCGAAATAAGGGAGTAGCATAGGTTAAAGTGATGATCAAAAGCTGGTTACTATGTGACTGAAGTTCCTTTGTTTGTATGGACACGAGTTCACAAAGCCCTGTATGAGAAAAATATGTTTTTTATAGCTGAAACCAAAAACAAAGAATATCTAAAAAGCAATCAACTCCACGAAAAAATGTATAGAATATAAATTGTGTGTTTTAAAGTGCTCTACATTTGTTGTGTGGTAAGTTTTTGTCCATCTCTTACGGTTTAGCAGTTATGCAAAATTCCGTAAAATTGACCCAGAATAAAATAGTCTTCAGAGGCTATTCCCAGAAAATTCCAAATATACATTTTATTTGTCAGGTAAATATCTTTAATATACGATATCTTAATCAAAATTGTTAGAGGCACTTTTTAGATAATCAAAATATTCGAAAAAAATTCCATGTAAAGGGTAGTTGGGGTGGGGGAATTTTTCTCAAAATATTCGTGTCGCATCCCTGGAAGATACTAAACTTAAATACCAAGTTTGGTATTTTACCGACTTTTCTCTTTGAGTTATCGTGTTCATAGGCACACGGACACACGGATACACACACACGGACCTTTTTCTGAAAATACTTTTCTTGGATACAGGGGACCCTAAAACATATATTTCCGATGAAATCTCGGAATCGAATTTGTTGGTGGAGTGCAATACCTTCTCTATACACTATGTACATAGTGCGTATAGAGAAAGTAAAAACAACATGCACTCTAAATGAACTTATAAAAGCAAGTAAGTAGTCAAAACTCCGTATTTGTGTTATGGATGCTCATTCGAATGCACTTTGATTTAAATAAAAGGTTTCTATATAATGTCGGACACAATTTTATCTTTTTGTGTAATAATCATTTAACATAACCTTTTACAAAACTAAATTGTTTTTGCGCTGCAGAATCAGAATAAACATTACTCCCGGTATGCATTGCAGTATTTAAATACAAATTAAATAGTTTTTCTGTCTCTGCTGTTTCCTGTTGCTAATAGTGAGCGTTTACCAAGAAAGCAATAGGCACAGCTAAATATATACGAAATATTCACGACTTTTGTCTTACTTGACTTGTTATTTTATTTTTGGAGAAAGAACAATATTCACTACTTTCTTCTCTACTCTAGGCACTTTCTACGAAAGTTCTAAGCCAGCGTCGCAAAAGCATTTTTATGACCAACATGTTCACATCTCAGCCTCCTGGCTATATATATTTTTTGTTTAACTATTTGGAAAGCTATCTTATAGCCTTGCCATCATGAATCTCACTGATTCCTGTAGTGATAGATTAGCAAAACCAAATGAGCGGTTTCTGAGATTAACGCGCCTGTTTATGCTGGTTCTTCAGATTTATTCGGCTTTGAACCTGTGGGTTTAAATCTATGACGTCATCATTAGTTCAGTGAGCCCTTGTCTCAAAGGGCATTTGTGGAATTGAGCCTAGGACTGCTTGCATTGCTGACTTCATAAACAGATTGATGTATTGGGCGGCGCAGAACCTTTTTCTCTCTACTGTTTTGTGCATTCTGTGCACGTAAAGATGGAAGTGACCACCGTTCACAGAATTTGTGTACTTTCTTAATTTATTTTGTGTAGGTTAGTTTTAATTTACTAAAGTTTAGTCAATGAACAAGCGTGTATTGTAATGGGGATGTTATTCTATTAAAATCCTCTATGTTTCCATAGCATCCAATTATTTGAGCTACCTATCAGCAAAAATCACGAGTTTACGAGACGTAAATGAATGTTACAAATGTAAATATTGGAAAGGTGCGACACAAGTCCCATTTCAACAAGACAATGTTCTCGAAACTGTTGACATCCCCCTTTCTACTCATCGTTTGCTAGTCCAATACACAAGGCAATGAGTGATAAACTCGTTGCCTTTGTTTTTACGTCATGCGTAAACGACACGCGTTGCCTTCGACACACCTACACCCTCTCACTTCGCAAACTTTTGTTCGAAGATTAACGAGAATTTAACCTGGACTTTTTTAATGATTAACTGTTGCCATAGAGGCGAAGTGTTCCCATAACAACATTCAGTCTTGCTTTTGTCTCTTCGCCACTTTACCCACCCAAAATAAAAGGGAATCACTGAACGATACTGCACTTTTTTCATTTTATCGATAGCACGTTGAACGGCTAACTGAAATTCCAATCCAAACTAACCTAAGAATCAATATGCTTTGGCGTCGTATAACAACTAAAAGTATACGATGGTAACACCAACTTGCTTAACAACATCTGTGAAATATTGGAAAGGAATCTTTTTGGATTTTTTTAAATCTTCGTTTCTATTCTTTGGAGGATACTGAAATAAAATACCAAGTTTGTTATTTGTGGAACGTTTCGTTTTAGAGTTATGCTATTCACACACATACACACACTCTACGCATGAAACTGTTTTACATTCTCTACATGCACTATGCACATAGTAGATAGAAATATTATTATAATCACCTAAAATTAGATGTCCAAATTTTACTGGAATTATAAATCCTATAATCCCTGAATTTAAAAAAAAAACACATTTAGAATGGAATCCGTTGAGCTTGGTGGAGAACGTGTGTGTGTTTGTGTATGTTTATATGTGTGGCTGTGTGCAGCATAGCTAAAAAATGACAAGACCAGTAAATACCAAATTTCCTATTTAAGTTTAGTATCTACCAAGAATAGGATACGAAGATTTTCAAGAAAATCCTCCACCCCCAAACTATCCTTTAAATGGAGATTTTTTTGGAAGTTTTATTTTTCTCAAAAATGGTTATAACGATTATGATTAAAATACCGTATGTTAAAGATATTTACATCACGAATAAATTGTATATCTTGAATTTTCTGTAAATAGCCTCTGAAGACCTCTTCATGATAGATTGTATTTGCATAACTGATAAACCATATGAAATAAGCAAAAAATGTGGATCTCGTAAAAATAAAAAATCATTATCATATATCATATACATTATTATTTTTATTTGTTTAGTTTTTTAGAGTTAAAACTGTTACCGAGATATTTCTTGTTATTGGTTTCAATTTCAACCTATTTAAAAGATTTCTCAAACAGGAGGCCATCTTTTGTTTCATCTTTCTTTTATTTTATTCCTAGTTATGAAATGAGAACCGAAGTTCACTCATATAGCGACCAGGTTTTAAAATATTTGACTAACGCTTTAGCCTAGTGCATTCTCTTATTTTCCTTCTACTTACAAGGAAGCAAATACTATAACAATTTCTGGTAATGTTTATCTTGATTAGCATGAAGTAGACAAAATAATACTTTGCAAGAATAATTTGTTTGCAGAACAGGCAGAGAGAGAGAGAGAGAGAGAGAGAGAGAGAGAGAGAGAGTCATTGGAAGGAACACAACAGGTTTTTTTAAATTTATTCATGGGAACAGAACACATAAATTTAATGAAATATAGGAATAGAAATAGAATTAAAACCAATACTTTTACCTCCAGATATATTCAGAGAAAGTAAAAGATATGAGGTGAGTTGAAGTAGAAGAATAGAGAATATAATGCAAACATATTATCTTAGTATGTTTTAGTTTAGCTTACGACAGAGAACGCATCGGAAAGTATTTATCGATGTTATTGCCGTGGCCTATAATATTGACAGTTGCCGTATTCAGAGCTTTAATTTCTTTTTTCAAAGTTAAGTTCCTTACCGGTTTTGTTTTTATTGGGAAGAAATACTATCCATGTAAAATAGAATTATAACGGGAAGTTTTCGAGGAATGCAAGATATATTTATTCACATATCGACAGGAACCAACACAAGAGGAGAGATTCTTGTACACAATTTAAACTCTTTATTGAAATTGCCCTCTGTGCGTTTTTATGCGGTATAGCAAATTCTAGTCACAATGTGAAAAGGGAATGCTGTCAGAAAGATGTGATGGTTATAATAGAGTGTCAACATTCAACAGACTTTTGGGGTCGCTCTTATTCATCTCAGTTTTGAATGAAGACGCGCGCGCCTGTATTTATGTGCTCACGAACACGTGAGTCTGAGCAGAATAACTAAAAATCTGAAGTGTTCCATTCACATGACCTTCTCTATATCTCTGCAACAAATAATTGTTAAAAAGCGTATACTTCTATTTACTTCATATTAATCGAGAAAACATTAGCAGAAATAGTCCTATTACTTGCTTCCATACAAGTAGAAGCGAAATAAGGGCCTACCATACGTTAAAGTGATGGTCAAAAACTGGCTGCTATGTGACTGAAGTTCCTTTGTTTGTATGGATAGGAGTTGACAAATTCCTATATGAGAAAAGTATGTTTTCCAAAGCTAAAACCATAAACAAGGAATACCTCAAAACCCATCATCTCCACGAAAAAAATGTATATAACATAAATTGTGTATATTTTAACGTGCTCTACATTTTTTATGTTTAAAGTTTTTTTCCATCTCTTATAGTTTAGCAGTTATGCAAAATTCCGTAAAATTCATCCTGAATAAAGTAGTCTTCAAAGGCTATTCCCAGAAAATTCAAGATATGCATTTTATTTGTCACGTAAATATCTTTAATATATGATATTTTAATCAAAATCGTTACAGCCATTTTTGAGAAAATCAATTTTTTTTAAAAATGTTCCATGTAAAGGGTAGTTTGGGATGGGGGGACTTTTCACAAAATCTTCATGTCACATTCTTGGTAAATACTAAACTTAAATACCAAATTTGGTATTTTACCGACTATTCGTTTTTGAGTTATCGTGTTCACAGGCACACAAACACTTGGACATACGGACACACACGGCCCTTTTTCTGAAAATGCCTTTTTTGGATAAAGGGGATCCTAAAATATATATTTCGGGTGAAATCTCGGTATCGAATTTTTGGTTGGAGTGCAATACATTCTCTATACTCTATGTACATAGTGCGTATAGAGAAAGTAAAACATCGGATGTGTTGTGTTCACATGACTTTGCTTACCCTTTCTGCAAACAAAGTACATATTACTTTCTCTACACGTACTATGTACATAGTGCATAGAGCAGGTATTGCATTTCACCCAAAATTCGATACGAAGATTTCACTGGAAATACATGTTTGGGTCCCCCTGAATAAAAAAAAACATTTTTACAAAAAGGTCCGTATGTGTGTGTGTGAGTGTGTGTGTGTCTGTGTGTCTGTGGACAGCATAGCTGAAAAACGAAAAGACCGTTGAATACCAAACCTGCTATCAAATTTGGTTTCCTCCAAGGATGTGACACGAAGATTTTGAAGAAAATCCCCCCCATCCCCAACTACCCTTTAAATGGAACTTTTTTCGAAAATTTTGATTTTTTAAAAATGGCTTTAACGATTTTGATTAAAATATTGTATATTAAAGATACTTATCTGACAAACAAAATGTATATCTTGAATTTTCTGGGAATAGCCTCTGAAGACTACTTTATTCTGGATGAATTTTGCATAACTGCTAAACCGTTAGAGATGGACAAAACCCTACCACACAAAAAATGTAGTGCACATTAAAACACACAATTTATGCTATATACTTTTTTTTCGTGGAGTTGATCGTTTTTGAGATATTCCTCGTTTTTGGTTTCAGCTTTGAAAAACTTGTATTTTTCTCATAAAGGAATTTGTCA
Source organism: Hymenopus coronatus (assembly GCA_030762935.1). Classification (NCBI taxonomy): domain Eukaryota; kingdom Metazoa; phylum Arthropoda; class Insecta; order Mantodea; family Hymenopodidae; genus Hymenopus; species Hymenopus coronatus. The sequence goes on from CM060895.1 coordinate 110,962,964, forward strand.
ACTCGTATCTATACAGACAAAGGAACTTCAGTCACCTAGCAACCAGCTTATGACTATATCTTTAATCTATGGCACGCCCTTATTTCCCTTTTACTTACAAGGAAGCAAGTAATAACACTATTTCTGGCATTTTTTTTCTCGTTTAGCATGAAGTAAATTGAACCATAAGCTTTTTAACAATTATTTGTTGCAGAGATGCAGAGAGAGTCATGTGAATGAAACACAGATTTTTTTTTTACAAAACATCAGTGTTCTATGTACTCCATGATAATCGAGATAAGCATTAGCAGAAATAATTTTATTGCTTAATCCCTTATAAGTATAAGGGAGTCACAGTCTCTACTAAGCTAAAGCGAGAGTCAAATTTTTAAAAGCCATCGTCATTCGATTGGCTTTGAAAAGTTTAGTTCTTTTTGCATGGCTAGGAGTAAAAAAAAAAAAAAAGAGAAACGCACGAATATTTCCTGTATGAGAAAGTTCTGATATTTTAAAATTGAAACCAATAATAAGGAATATCTCGGAAATCATTAACTGTATATAATATAAATTCTGTGTTTTAAAGAGATATACATTTTGTGTGTAGTAGGCGTTTGTCATCTCTTAGAGTTGAACCAGCAATGCAGAAGTCATTCAGAATAAAGAATTTTCTCAGAAAATTCACGACACACACACACACACACACACACATACACACAGACACACATATACAGTTAAATACCAAACTTGGTATTTAGATTCAGCACCTTCCAAGGATGCGACAAGAGGACATCTCCAACTATCCTTTACATGAAATTTTTTTGAAAATGTTGATTTTCTCAAAAATGGCTGTAATGACTTTGATTAAAATATTGTGTATTAAAGATCTTACTATGACAAATAAAATGCATATCTTGAATTTTCAGGGAATAGCATCTGGATGAACTATATAATTGTATAATGAATTTGCTGAGTTTGTATGACTGTTAAAGGGATAGACAAAAACGTACTCTATAAAATGTAGAATTCGTTAAAACATATAATTTATGTTATATACATTTTGTTCGTGGAGTTGGCCGTTTTTTAAATACTCTTTGTTATTGATTTCAGTTTTAAAATACTTGTACTTTTTACTTTCTCTATACGTACTATGTACATGGTGTATAGAGAAGGTATTGTAATGCACCCAAAAATTCTATACCGAGATTTCACCGGAAATACATGTTTTGAGACACTCTGAACAAACAAAAAAGCATTTTTAGAAAAATGTCCGTGTGTCTGTCTATCTGTCTGGCTGTGTGTGTGTGTGTGTGTGTGTGTGTGTGTGTGTGTGTCTGTGGGCAGCATAGCTCAAACACGAAAAGACGGTTAAATACCAATCTTGGTATTTAAGTTCAGTATCTTCCAAGGATGCGACACGAAGGTTTTTCAAGAACATTCCCCCACCCCAAACTACCCTTCACATGGAACTGTTTTCGAAAATTTTGATTTTCTAAAAAATGGTTCTAATGATTTTGATTAAAATATCGTATATTAAACATATATATACCTGATAAATAATATGTATACCTTGAATTTTCTGGGAATAGCCTCTGAAGACTACTTTATTCTGGATGAATTTTACGGAATTGTGTATAACTTACCGTAAGAGATAGACAAAAACCTACCTCGCAAAAATTGTAGAGCACATTAAAACACACAATTTATGTTATATACATTTTTTTCGAGGTGTTGATCGCTTTTGAGATATTACTTGTTTTTGGTTTCAGGTTTTAAAAATTTTACTTTTCTCATACAGGAATTTGTCAACTCGTGTCTATACAAACAAAGGAACTTTAGTCACCTAGTATCCAGAATTTGACTTCACTTTAATCTATGATGCTCCCATATATCGCTTCTAGTTAGAAGGAAGCAAGTAATAAGGCTATTTCTGCTAATTTTTCTCGATTAGCATGAAGTAAATAGAAGAATAAGCTTATTAACAATAATTTGTTACACAGAAGTTTTATAATTATATCATTTTTAAGCCTTAATAAAGCCAAGATACTTAAATGTTCTCCACGTCTTGTTGTTTGAGGGGTTGTCTACTTACAAATAACATTAATACATTTTAACAAGATTCTATCACGGCGTTGGCACATAATACACTTTTGATATTGTAGTGTATTGCCAGGACCGAAAGTTATTCGTGTTAACCTGGATATGAACGCTTTGTAGTATAAAAGAACGTGCAAAAGAGGTAGATATTGACCTTTAATTAGGAATGTCATGGGGTAGAAAAGTTGTTGTTAATACTTCACAGAGCATAAATAATTGATTATCTCCGGAGAACATAAAAACGAATTCAGTTTTAGTTATTCCAAAAACCACAGCTTTCAGCGTCAAAAGATAAATGCTGTAGTGAAGTGGTTCCTGCAGTCCCTCTCAAATACCTAGTGTGTTCTATTCATATCACTTTCTCTAGCTGTTCCACAACTCTACAAAAGATTATTCTTTTATCTATGTAATGCTAATCCAGATAAACTTTGGCATAATGATCTTATTACTTGGTTCTTATAAGTAGAAGGAAAATAAAGGAATACAACAGGTTAAAGCGATAGTTATATCTTTAAAACGCTATGTGAAACAATTGAAATTGGGTTCTCTTTTGCACTTCCAATAGGAAAAAAAAAAAAAAAAGAGATAAAAACAAAATTGACTTTTCGCTTGAGAAAAGTTTAAGTAGTTGAAAATTGAAACCAATAACAAAGAACATCTTGGAAACTGTTAACACTAAAAACAATGTATCTGACAAATTGTGTAATTTAATGAGATCTACATTTTTAGTGTAGTATACTTTTGTCTATCTTAAAGGTTTACAGTTATGAAAAAGTCATCCAGAATGAAGAAGCCTTCAAGTTGTATTATGGGAAATTTAAAATACATATTTTATTTGGGATGTAAATATCTTTAATATATGATATTTTAATCAAAATCGTTAGAGCCATTTTTGAGAAAAATAAACTTTTCAAATATTTTTTTCATATAAAGCGTAGCTTGCGGTTGGGGATTTTCTTGTAAATCTTCGTGTCGCATCCTTGGAAAACACTCAGCTTAAATGCCGAGTTTGATATTTAACCGAATTTTAGTTTTTGAGCTATGCTGTTCACACTCTCACACGCACATGGGCCTCAAAAATGTATTTCCGATGAAATCTCGGAATCGAATTTTTGGGTGGAATACAGTTTCTACTATGTTCATAGTACGTGTAGCGAAAGTAAACATAGAAAATCTAGTGTTCCATTCACATCAATTTCTCTACCAATTATACTTTTATCTACATTTACATCGTGGCAATCGATATAACCATTAGCAGAAATGGTTGTATTAATATCTTCTGAGTAGAAGAGAGATAAGATATACACTAGTCTAAAGCTGTCTAGTCAAATCTTTTAAAACGCATGTCGCTATATGAAACAACAAAATTAGGTTGGCTTTGCAGAGACAGGAATAAAACAAAACAAGGATGAAATGAAAGATGACCTCCCATTTTAGAATACTTTAGAAGGAATAAATATTGTATATGACCTAAATTGTGTGTTTAAATGTGATCTATTTTTTATGTAGTAGGTTTTTGTACATCTCTTACAGTTTACTAGCTAAGCAAAATTCATCCAGAGTTCTACAGAGGATATTCACAGAAAATCCAAGGTATATATTTTATTTGTGATGTAAGTATCTTCAATATATGATATCTTAATACTAATCGTTTGAGCTATTCTTGAGAGAAAACAAAATTTCAAATGCTTTTCTTTTCGAAAAGTTTTCCATGTAAAGGGTGGTTTGTGTTGGGGGATTTTCTTGAAAATCTTCGTGTCGCATACCTTTTTTGGATAAACGGGACTGTATTTCCAGTAAAACCGCGGTATCGAATTTTTGGGTAGTATGCAATACCTTCTCTACATATGTGCTTAGCATAGAAAGTAAAAACCAATTCCATTTTTGAAAACCTCACGTGTCCAGTGTAAATCTGTAATCCTATTTCCACGTTATTTAGCAGAGTATCCTTATGTTGAGAAACCATTTTATTTACATTCAACCAAGTTCCAAACTGTTAATTGGTCAGTGGGTGCCCGAATAGATCCTTCTCTATGAATCCTCCAAGCAGCTACAGCTCAGCTGAAAGAACCAATTCCAATTATCCCCTACAGTATAATTAATTACAAAACCTTGGGTTTAAGTGCTGGTAACCCTTAAAGTTGCCTGCTGGGACACAAATCCCTTTGAATTGGGATAATATATTGGGAAACACGACAACTTAGTGGTTATGGCATCATTAGAGAGAGTATGTGTACACATACCTCAAAACTAATCCGCAAGTCAGGTCCTATTTAGAGCATGCCATTATCGTTTTGGAAAAACCCTTTTGGGGGTGTTTGTCACTGATTAACGTCATGTATACGCTGCTTATTTGAATATCTACATCAGTGACGTCAGAGCAAAGATTTTGTGGTCCTGGTTTCACTCGCACGCCAGTAGTGCAAGCTAAACATAAGCTGCTTCACTGCGTGTGGTCTGAAACAGTGTTTTAACCAATTCTAACTCTTAGAGGGACAAAAGAACAACAAAAGCACTCCACAATAAGCTTAATGAATAATATACTTCTCGACGTTTCAAAATTAGCGACGCGAGCAGTCCTGAATGCTCAATTTATTACTTTCTCTATACGTACTATGCACTACTGTATTCCACTCAAAAATTCAATGTCGAGATTTCACCGGAAATATAAGTTTTGAGCTCCCTCAATCAAGAAAAGCATGTTTTAGAGAAATGTTGAACAAAAATGCATATGGTATAAATTGTGTGTTTTATCGAGTTCTATGTAAATGTTTGTGTATAAGTTTTTGTTTATTTCTTACAGTTAGCAGTTATGCAAACTTTAGCGTGTAACGTAAATTGTGTTTAACGAGCTCGTAGAGTTCACTAGATATTCCGAGATATTCCTTGTTATTGGTTTCAGTTTTAAAATTTGAGTACTTCTGGCCGTACAAAGAAAACGGATTTCATTCATATAGCAACCAACTTTTAAAACATTTCACTACCGTTATTGTCTAGTGTATTCCCTTATTTCTCTTCTACTTACAAGGAAGCATGTAATAAGAGCAATTCTACTAATATTTATTTCGATTAGCATGACGAAGATAGAAGAATAAGCTTTTTAACAATAATTTGTTACAGAGATGTACATAATGTCATATGAATGGAACATAATAAATTGTTTTACTCTATTCACCCCTCACAATGTGTGTATATATATATATATATATTGGAAAAAGCAAAGGAATGACGGAGAGTAAATTCATTCCTAAACTTATTCATACTCCTATGCATGCCCCGATCTATGTATTTCGGTTGTGGCTAACAACACCCAGGAGGCAGGGATGCAGAGAGGGGACCAAGGTAGGTTGCAGACAGCAGGCAGACAGGCCACAGGCACCAATGGTACCCATTGCTAGAACCGCAGAGAGGGCGATCATGTGAACCATCAATCTGGCAACCCTCAATTTCCGTCATAGTCGGCTTACCCTCCCCGTAGTTACGACTGGCACTCCCCTAAGTCATACAAGCGGTGCTAGAGGTCAGAAGCCTGTTGGAGAGCCAACGGCACGAAACCACTTAATGGAGAACCTGGAACGAGTGGTAGGCCCATAACCAGGCATGAGCATGAGGACGTTGATGAGATGAAATGCATGCGAAATGTATGATAGGAAAGGTGGAATGAGTGTTGGGGGAAACCGAATGACCCGGAGAAAACCTTCGCAAACTTCGTCCAATACAAATCCCACATGCGGGCGTTTGGGATCGAACCGCCTAGATGGGAGGCGAGCGGTCTAACCACTCGGCGCTTTCTCCAATATCCATGGGAATTATTCTTCCCATTGAGCATGCATTCGCAACATATGTTCGCTGCAAACCTGGAAGCACACTTGAAATATGAGAAAGAAATTGTATGAAGGGGGAATGGTGGAAAGAAATTCTGGTACAAAAAACAAAAGCACCTCAGAACACAACTAACCGTCCCGAGGGAAACCACGAAAATACCCAGGGTCAGAATGGGTGATCCAACTGCATACGAGTTACTATTTCCGTTTTGCGGCTTATTCTGCTCCCCCTTCCCTTTTTATGAGATTTAAATTACCGTAAAGAAAGTTTCACCTTACAAAGTTGGCTAAACTGATATGAAAGTTATAATTTACATATTTGGCAAAGCTGATATGCCCGATTTGTTTTCTGTACTGCATGAAAATTCTACTTTACACAGTTTGCAATGCTGATCTAAATGTAAATCTATGACAATTTGTATGGAATTTGAGAAAGCTATTCATCCAGGTATTGTGTCAGTAGGGCCTCATGCAGTAATTAGAAGATGTACATTTGAGTTGATGCAATCACGGTGGCGTCGAATTCAATATGAAGGCTTAATTAAGGAATACTTGAGTTTTGGCCTGCCAATGCTGAACAAAGACAATCTGCAGGAATGCTTGGAAGATGACTACATAGCAGTAATGACACACAATGCTTGAGGATTATTTGGCTAAAAATGATATGTATACACAGGTCTACATTTCCCCCGAAATACGAGATGTGTCTGGAAAGTAAGGACCGCTTTGGAAAAAAATACATAAAATAGGTTTTAACACAATATTTATTCGTACACGAAAGAGCATTTTTAACCTATTTTTCCACATATTTTAGGCATTTGTTTTAGCAGGAAATAAACTTTTGTATGCCCTCTTCAAAGAAAGATGCCGCTAGTGAAGACAACCACTGATGAACACCGTGTTTTGTGGAAAAACATCACAACGCATTGTTATTGTGAATCACTGTTTTCACGATTGTCCCATTCACTTTTTCAACCAAACTATCAGACACCAATAGCAGGCCGCCCATTCTGCTTCGTCATGAACATATGATCGTCTATCATTGAATTGCCTAACCCACTTTCTCACCATTCCATCTATCATTACATTTTCGCCTAAATCTTTACAGTTGGCGATGAATTTCAACTCGCTTAACATTTCTGGCATTCAAAACTGGTATTACGGAACGCTTCACAGTCGGCGGGATCAGAAATTGTCTTAAACGTTTTGAACGATCATTAAAAATTGTAAACACAACACTATTCGGCTGTCAGTAAACAGAGAATTAACCAGAGAGACGAGTGCACAAGCGTGGAACTCCGACACTTGCCTTGTAGTGACGGTAGAACCAAATTATAGTTTCCGTACACATCTCGTACCAGATGACCCAACTACCCCGTATTTGACGCGTGCGGCTATCCCTTCGTGCGTTATACTGGTGTGGTTTTATTTAAAAATTTTCGCGTTAAATTTTCCAACAGTTTCAACGCACGAAGGGATATCTTACACCTACAAATATGGGGCAGTTCGGCCACCTGGTATGAGCTGGCAAAACAAACTGCAACTTCAGAACTACAAAAGCCTGTGAAAGCTTACAGTCATTCGGCAAGTCATTGCATCAGGTGGTCAAACTGCCCAGCATTTAACGTGCAATTATCCCTTCAAACGTTAAAAGAGTTGCAGAACTGAACTATTTTAAATTAAGTCAGTGGAGGCTTGGCGAGAGTGACCTTCTCTTTCCGCGCCTTGCTTATCAGCGGAGACGCTAAGTGGATCATGCTCATTTTGAGGGTGAAACGAAGGACGGTGTTGCCTGTTCTGTACTGCCGGGTTTTATCTTTAAATAGCCCCGTTGAGTTCTGCAACTCCTTTAACGAACTAAGAGAGAACTGCAAACGTCTAATTTGGACAATTAGGTCCCCTGGTATAGTCCACATCCAGACACGTTTACATTTTTAGATGTACTAAAGGGAATCAGACGGACACCCAAAATCTTTGATTTATTTTCAACCTCTTATAGATAAAGATATTACTACTTGACCACTAACGCACAAATTATACATTTTTACTATACCTAGAACTTGCAAAATTATAGAATACCACACCACTTCAAAAAGATATGTATATCCGTTGTTTTCAACTCCTTATGTGCAATTGTTCACTATTTGATCATTTTGGATAACTATTTATTTATTCCCCACATTACACATTGCATATTAGGGCAATAGTTTCATAATTTAAAAATTAAAATAGTTTCATTATGGGGTATATTTTCGATGATTGATGGATGTGGTGAGTAAAGTGTATAAAACACTAACAGAACCTATAATATTAACTTCTACTAAATATTTTGTAAAAGGGTTTAAAATTCTATACTGAAATTGTCTAAACGAAGTTTGAAGCAATGTTTTCTGTACATGAACTGAGGACAATTGAAGAGCAAATGTTCCATTGTTTCTTCCTTTCCTCAAGGGTAATGGGATCCTTTTCTCTAATAATGTAACAAATGTCTTTATTGATTCAAAATTTGGGTACAAATAATGTGTTTTGCTGCAAACAATTCTCTCAGCACTTCGAAGCGCAGACAGTAGACGGCTTTCTCACGTCATTGCGGCGCGCCATTACGCAGCTAATACTCCATTCAATCACGACAAACTACTCGCTACACACAACATATCAGCTTGCAATTCTCCCTCCCTTTTATGGTTGGAAAATGACTTCACAGAATTTCTGGAAGCTTCTGAAAACCGAAACTTCTCTCGTGTCGCATTCCGAAGTCTCCGGTTACCGCTCCGCACTTCCTTCCAATGTCTCCAACTGCGCTGACTCACACAAAAGGCGAACGTGAGAGCCTTATCACGCGAACAGCCTGTCACAATAATATAAAATGGAAGTATTACCAAAGTTGTCGAGACCAGATACAAATTCTGTCAGAAGTAATCTGTCCGAAGAATATTTTACATTTTGGCGACTGTATATATCAGGAAAAGATATGTTTCTTGTTACCTGTGAATTCGATGTTCTTAGTGTCTGCATTTTATACTCTGTGTTTTTTTTTTTTTGATAGTGTTTAATGCCCGTTTTGACTACCATGGCACCGCAGGCGATGACACTGGTGATACATGGAATGAAGATGGAGCACTAGTGGAATGCGATGGCGGGGAAAACAGGAGAACTCAGAGAAAATCCACCCCTGCTCCGCTTGGTCTACCACAGGGATCGATCGTCCACGGCGCGGCCCGTACTCTTGAGTTTATTCTTGATGATAAACTGTTGTAGGCATAGTTGTCATTATTGGAAACTGTTTCTTTTTATTTTGGTAGAATATACGCTATTTCATTACCAATATTACCAACATATCCTCGTAGCAGGCAACTTTGTTTAACGTATGCTATGACTTTTGACCTAATTCCTTTGGCTAGTGGATGTCAATTATTATTTTTATCTTCAATTGAGAGTAAGACAGCTTGAGAATCTAAATATATGTAACAACTTTATTCATCTTTTGGCACATACTGCTATCGACGACTTGTTGAATGGCAAAGAGTTCTGCTTAGGAAAACCAGTTTATGTTTTTGTGAAATTTCTTTTGTCTTCTAAGACTTCCAACAATGTCATCTCTGTTATCTGTAAACGAGTACCATCCGTGTACTTGAGGTATCAATAAATCACACATATCCTTATTTTTAGCCCCATACCACCTAAAGAGAAAGCCTTGCAATAAGGGGGTATGACGTAACGCGATTGGGCTTTTAGCGGGTCCCACAAGCTAGTACTATAAAGTGTGCTGTACTTTTAAAAGTTTCAGTTTTTACTGTTAGAACTAAATGTGGTCTGTGCAGAAGTTTAAAATGCCCGAACAGTACCGTTAATGCCGGGTAATTAAAACAAATTGGCAACGTGAAAACAGAACACCTCAGTAAATGCATAATAATTTTATTATGTGCAAGTATTGTACCATCATATGTAAAATTCCTAACTTTATTTATTACATATTCTGCTAAAGTATTTCTTGTAACTCATCACCACAAATAGATGCAGAAATATAAAAACACAATATGCTTAATACCTTTGGTACGATGTTTCATTTTTACTTTCTCTACATAGTACATGCTGTATAGGTAGAGAAGGTATTACACTTGACCCTTCGAGATTTTACAGGAAATACACGTTTTAGGGTCCCCTTTATAGAAAACTTTTTTTTTTTTTAGTTTAGAAAACGTCCGTGGGTCAATAAGTCAAAACAATAAAAGTTGGTAAAATATCCAACACGAAGATTTTGAGGAAAATCCACCCATCCCAAACTACTACTTTCATGGACAAATTCCGAAAATTTTGATTTTCTCAAAACAATTTTGATTAAAATACCGTAAATTAAAAATATTTACGTGGAAAATAAAATGTATAATTTGAATTCTCCGGGAATAACCTCTTAAGAGCTCTTCATTCTGGATTCATTTTGCTGAATTTTGCATAATTGGTAAACCGTAAGAGATAGACAAAAACTTACTACACAAAGAATTTAGAACTCGTGTAGTTATACGTATTGGAATGCGTAATACACAATTTATGTCATATACGCATTTCCTTTTGTGATGTTGGTCAGCCTGAGATGTTCCCTGTTATTTGTTTCTGATTTAAAATATTTAAATTTTTCTCACACGGAAATTTGAAAACTCCTGACCATGCAGAGAAACGCATTTCAATCATATGGCAACTAGATTTTAAAATATATGACTATCGTTTTAACCTAGTGCATTTCCTTATTTCGCTTCTACTTACAAGGAAGCAAGCAATTAAGAAAATTTATGCTAATGTTTATTTCGATTATCATAAATCAAATAGAATAATAAGCTTTTAAGCAATAATTTGTTACAGACAAGTAGTGAAAGTCATGTGAATGGAACACACAAGATTTTTGTTTCCTGAATGCTAATGTTTTAACTGTTATCCCATCACAATACACATTAATTTGGTTAAAATAGACATCAGACCTATAATCTGCTTTGCTACAATGAATCTTCAACCTTACTGCAATAATTTTCCTAGAAAGTATGAAACTAGCCGACAAATATCACATTTTATCTTACTGTTTGTGGTCAAGGATGTGTTACTAAAGTCTCCTTCAAAATTGTTGAAATGTGAATGAATGTAATAATCTCGATTTAATGACCTCTAAGGTACAGTACATAAACCTACAATATATTCAGTGGAAAGAGAATGATCCCACCACTTTGAAATAGTTTACTTAATTATTTAATATTTAGTAATAGCTATACAGTTCTAAAATGTTTAAAGAGTTGAAACATATTACATAAATTGAATTTATCTGTAGCCACAAAATTCTTCCTATGAATAGCCTTAATCCATTTGAATTTCAGGCCTTCATCTTCAGATAGGAAAAAAAACCAACTCACTTTTGGCACTGCCTCCGTGGTCGAGTGGTCAGCGAGCTGACTTCTTACCCGGGGGTTCCGGGTTCGATTCTCTATCCAGAATATTCCCTATCCCCCACAGAGTCTATGGACAGCATAGCTCCAAAACGAAAAGACCGTGGAATACCAAACTTGATATTTAAGTTTGGTATCTTCCAAGTATACGACACGAAGATTTTCAAGAAAATCCCTCCACCCCCAACTACCCTTTAAATGGAGCTTTTTTCGAAAAGTTTGATTTTCTTAAAAATGGCTGTAACGATTTTGATTAAAATATCGTATATTAAAGATATTTACCTGACAAATAAAATGTATATCTTGAATTTTCTGGTAATAGCCTCTGAAGACTACTTTATTCTGGTTGAATTTTACGGAATTTTGCATATCTGCTAAACCGTAAGAGATGGATAAAAACTTACTTCACAAAAAATGTATAACACACTAAAACACACAAGTTATGTTATATACATATTTTTCGTGGAGGTGATCGTTTTTAAGGTATTCGTTGTTTTTGGTTTCAACTTTGAAGAACTTATACTTTTCTCATACAGGAATTTGTCAACTCGTGTCCATACAAACAAAGGAACTTCTGTCATATAGCAACCAGCTTTTGACTATCACTTTAACCTATGGTACTCCCTTATTTCGCTTCTACTTACAAGGAAGCAAGTAATGAGACTATTTCTGATACTTTTTTTCGATTAGCATGAAGTAAATAGAAGAATGAGCTTATTGACAATAATTTGTCAGACAGAAATAGAGAAATCATGTGAATGGAACACATCAGATCTTTTATTCAGGGGACCCGAAAACATGTATCTCCGATGAAATTCGGTATTGAATTTTTGGGTGGAATACAATACTTCCTCTATACACTACGTACATAGAGAAAGTAAAAAGGTATTCATGCAGTGCCAGGCAGCCAGCTAGTTTGTTATAATTCTCCAGTAGATCATTTGAATTACTAGTAAGATTAGATACAGTGGTGAGGAACAGTTGCCGGTGTTGTAGAAATTGCTGAGGAGTGCAACAGGTTGACAAAGAACGACAAACGGGGAGAAATGTCCGGTATTAGCTGAGGGTGACAACAACAGACTGGGACGTAAACACTCGCAAGAACAGTCGCAGCGGGTGAGTCTAATTTGCAGGAGTAGTAGCGTGATTAATTAAACTCAATCGTTTGTCTTCCCTCGGTGACAGGCAAACAGCTCGTTCAAGAGACTTGCTCCAATCAACTTCCGTTTTTTATTCTCACAGTTTGTCATGCTGCTGCCGCCCCTTTCTCCACGGCAACCTTATTTACACGTTCTGCCGTACAGTGCTCCAGATATAGCGGGCACAAGAAACAACTGTGACAACCGTATTTCTATAGCGCGGCTCTCCCCTAAATGACAGTACAGGTTAAATGGGGCGCACTGTTGTCATATGTATCACACACACACACACATTTGCACAAGTACAAGATTTTTTGCAGAACTTTGAAAAGACAATCAACATAAATCAACCAAACTCACTCAGAATTCATCGTAGTAAATTACAAGATACATCTTTAATGTATCAAAGGAAAAGAGTATCCTCTCACTCTAAATATGTTTGTATCATCCACAAGTTTGTCCAGTGTTGAACGCCTACCCTTTCGTATTTTAAAGATTTTTTTTCAATCTGGGCTCTTTTTTAGTGTTGACTAGTTTATCTACTAGCAGGAACTAAACGAGGCCAGGCAGCGAGCAATGCTAGATAGTGCAGCACGTTTCGAAACGAGCTGCAGAGACCACGCCTACTCCATCACGCCATAGCTCTACTCTGTGTGCACCGAACCTCAATCCGGCAATTTCGTGAACCCGTACCGAATTCTATTACATTGAGTTAACTTGCAGTGTTTTTGTTTCCCCGCCCTTTTCGCTTAATATTTGATGGGGTATGTGACTATATTATCGGCAATAGCCAAACAAAGCTTAAATATGTTTTAAATGTGTAAATTTATTTATGTGTAGAAAAGGAGAAATGGCTCCAATTTGCGTGGCAGTGCGCATACAGATATTTATATAAAATAAATATTGTGAGAAAAAGAAACATACAATTTTGTAATTTAATACTAAATTATTGCAAGGGAGTTCAAGTCTAAATAAATGTAGTAAATATGTAATATTAATAAAATGTCCTATTTCCGAGAGCGCGAGCTGGGATAAAAAAGAGAAGAATTTACATAATTCTAGACAAAAGTTATTTATTAGTGCTTATTGTTCACTTTAACTTAAACCGAGGCATAAAATATATCATAGAGCCTTACTAAAATAGCGTACTTGTAAACATGTTTTTCGTTTTAAAAAAGGGGAAAACGTCAAAACAACACGATTTGTTACACGTACAGGCTCTTTCCTTCGTTCCTTTTTTATTCTGTGAACCAATATAGCCACACAATATAGAAGTTATAGATTTCTGGGTATTCTTTAAAATTACCTCCAATCCTTCGTTACATTTTCTCTCGCTTGGTCTCTATTGTAAAACTCAATAACAGAAAAGTTTCTCGATAGCTGACTTTTCTACTGCATAGGTACAGAGTTTTCCGGAATTACTTAATTTAAAATATAACAATCCTCTTATTTAATATAGAGAATACCATTTACCATTTTTCACGATTAGCCAAGCTATGTATTCAAATATCTTATGTTAGAGTATAACATGGAAGCTGTTATTGAGATAATTATTATCTTTAAATATGTTTAAAATTATTTTTATTTTTAGAGTGAGATTGTAATATTTTGTTTAAACTATATAAATAATAATTAAGATATAACTGGGTTTTAACCACTTGAAAAATTATCTGATTTGTTCCATTCACATGACTTTCTCTAGGGATTCAGCAACGGATTATTCTTACAAAAGCATATTCTTCTTCATACTTAGTGCTAATCAAAATAAACAGAAGATTGCAGAAATGTTTGTATTATTTAGTTCCTTATAGATAGAAGAAAAATAAGGGAACACACCAGCATAAAGCGATTGTCAAAGTTTTTAAATTACTATGTGATTGTCATTGTTATTCATTTTTCTTTCATTGCCAGGAGCAAAACAAAAGAGATATGAGACGTATGAGATCTTCATGTTTGATAAACGTTTAAGTACTTTAAAATTGAAACTAATAACAGGAAGTGTCTTGCAAATAGCTTTACAAACAAACTGCATATGACAAATTGTGTGTTTTTGCAGATCCAAATTTTTGTGCAGTAAGTTTTTGTCTATCTCTTACGGTTTACCAGTTATATAAAATCATTCGGAATGAAGATTATTTGAGAGGCTATTTCAAAGAAATTCAGGATATACATTTTATTTGCCATGGAAATGTATTTAATATACGGCATAATAATCAAAGTTGTTATACTGTCATTTTTAGAAAATAAAAATGTTCCAAAACTGCTCCATGTTTCACGTCCGCCATAGTTTGGTGCGGGGGAGGGGGAATTTTCCTGAAAATCTTTATGTCGTGACCTTGGAAGATACTGAACTTAAATAGAAGTTTGGTATTTCATAGAATTTTCGCTTTCTGAACTATGTTGTCCACACGCACATACACACAGAGACATACCCAAGGACCTTTTATAAAAATGTTTTCTTTTATTCGGCGGTCCTCAAAACATGTATTTCCGATGAAATTTCGGTATCGATATTTTTGTGTAATACGATACCCTCTCTATCAACTATGTACATTGCACATACTTGCTAGAGAAAGTAAAATTATTGCGTTCTACACTTTAGTTTATTAATAACTGCTGATAAGTATATAAATAGCAAATATCGGACTTTTACTGAAAAATAGATTTGTTTAGACATTTGGAGGCACGGAAATTTAAAAGTGCTCTAAAATCATACAAAATGACAAAGAGACATTTTTGCATAGGATAATGTGTTCAGCACTGAAAACTGTAACAAAGAATATTTACAATGTTTTACAACTTGGCGACAGCATGGGAATAGAAAATGACGCAGCTAATGGCAACATGTATGTATTAGAATAGACAGAGATATGCCGCTTATCAGTATACTGTACTAAGTTTTTTATTTTTTTTTTTTTTTTTTTTAAATATTCCTTTTTTCTTATTCCTCTCTTTTTCACTTTTCTCTAAATTTCCTTTTGGTTTACCGTTTTTTCTGTTGTTGACAAATACACACACATATTCACAAACACATGAACGCCCATGCGCTAGGGACTTGAACCCACGATCCCAAACTAGAGACAAGCTATACACTTACAATGAGAGAACGTGCAAACCTGCGGCGTAGAGATCGCTTTCTGCTTTTTCACTATCTTCGCTCGTGTTTACATTGGAATAAGTAGATTTAGTTACTTTGCTCATACGTTCCAACAAATCACCTCAGAAAGTGACAATATATGAATAATTAGTATTTAGTATTTAGGCCCTGTTACAAGCATAAAACGCGGGCCAGTTTGCGTGAGAGAATCTTCTTTAGGATATTTTCCCCCACGTGGAAAAATCAATAAAGCCAGGATTATGAACAAAGCAATATAATAATTCTAATAATTCCCAAACTTAAAACAATTTTTTTATAGTTGACGATTTACAGTTTGCTTTATTGGGTATGTAAAGTAGTCCCTATTTTATTATTGAATGAAAAATGCAACTGTTAGCTTAGGAAAGGTTTTACGATCTTCTTCAGGCATGTTCTCAACAATGGTTTATTGATGCATAGCGCGAAATAGTTATTGTGATGCTAAGGTTTAAATCAAATTAATAAACCATATTAATAAATTTCCCTCAATAATATAAATAATGAAACTACGTTAGGCTAAAGCCTTGATAAAAGTTCTCATTACAAAAACGCACGTCATAATAGATCAAAGCTACGAAAAGGCATACACAATGAAGATAGGAAATAAAGAGATCTATAAAATTAGTACATTTTACTCCAATAAGCCTGAAGCGCATTTATAATGCCTACGACGCTAAACAACGAAAAAAAATAGTCAAATGCCCAGATCTAGTAATTAAGCAATGAACAAGAAGGTGATTATTGCAATTACCAGATAGGATTTGTAAAAATTATGGTAGCTACTTATTTTACAGTAAAAATTAGAGGAAAAGATATTTTAGATGTTTAAAATATTTACACAGCTTATTATACCAAGTAAGCCTCTTTATAAATTATTTTACTGACAAAAACTACTCTCTATAAAACTTTCTTGTCAGTTTCATTATGAAAGTGTATTTTCAAGATTAAAATTCAGAATATTGTTCTCTTAAAAGTGCATATGAAACAGAAATTTAAAAAGCGGTAATTTGAAACGACACACTCTAATGATGAACTATTTGCCATTCATTAATAAAATATTTCTACAGGAGAATTACACATTGACAAATTTTGGGTCCAAAGAGCTTCTTCTCTCATTTTTCATGGCAGTAAATTCAGACAACCTACCTATAAACATAGTCTTTGAGTTCACAGCGTAACCTGGTCACTTCAAATTGGGACACCGCTGATCCACTGTGTCCAATGATTAACACTTTTTCACACAGGCATACGAGCTTCTATGTGCATAAGCTAATTACGTATATTCCTAACGCTTCAAACAATCCCGTAATGGTTTTGTTTTTTACAATGATTTCTTTTCATCAATTTTTCCCTTCTCTGCATGTTAAACAAAACATTAGATGTGTGATAAAACAACGGGAATTTTTGTTTTTATTAAACAAACTTTATTTATGCACTTACATCAGCTTTGTGCCCTTCAAAATAAACTCCCTGAGATATAATACATTTATGCCAGCCCTTTTTCCAATCTTAGAAGCAACTCTGGAACTCAGTTTTTCTTATGGTGTTCAGCTACTTCAGAGATTCTGTTTTTAGCTCACCAATGGTGGCTAAACGACGTCCTTTCGTGTTCTCTTCAGCCTCGGGAATAGAAAGATAGAAAGAAGTCAAAGGCGAATAAGGTGGCTGAGGTAACATAACTTTTCTGGTCTTTGCCAAAAAATCACGAACAAGCGTTGAGGTGTGAGCAGGAGCACCATCCATCAGTGGTTTTGCAAAAATGCTGATCTTTTTCTTCGGATTAGTTCATGCTAATGGCACATAACTTCTAAGTAGTATTCCTTATACTACCATGCTGTATAACTATATGCCAGAATCATTTCTTTACATCTTCCACACTGCTGTCAGTAATTGATGTGTCAGAATGTCCAGGGGAACCTCGTCTTCGGTCTTCTCGACCCTCTTTGAAACGTCGATATCACTCGAAATCCCTTGTCTTACTCACAGTAGATTTGCCAAAAGCCACAGCCAACATTTCGAGCAAAATTTAATGCAATTTCGCTGAGACTTTGAAAACACGTATAACCGTTTTAACTGTCAACAATAAATTAAGTATTTAAAACAGTTGAAAATGCGAACATACATCAGAAACACGTGTACCTGCAAGATAAAAAAAATATTAAAAAAAAAAAAAGGTTTTGTATAAATCCCTGGAAATTAAAAAAATCCCCTTATTTTTTTATCACAGCTCGTAATTAAAATAAATTTACGCTGGTGGCACCACACAGCAAAGAACACAAAAAAAAAAAAAACCGTGAAAGAAACATTTACAAAGTATATATCCGAATTTCTTCTCTAACGTGATGTTACCTACTTTCGATACTTTCGATATCGGGCTTACTATATTTGATTAGTCGTATTAAGTTACCGTTGTTACCTTGTTTTTTTCGCTATTTGCCCTCTTCCTATGGAGAACTTATACTCCCAAGATGTAAAAGCCATCGCTTGGGGTCAGATGCCTATTGAGGAGCAGACGGACTCTGGTTCAGAGACAGTGGCCAATATGAATGATCAACCGGATGCCTGGAATGAGAGTGACGAGGAAGAAGATATGACATGACGGTGAAAAGGATGAAACAAAAGGTGATCGTGGAGCAGGCGATAGAATGAATGGCGAGAAAAATCGGAGAATCCGGTTAAAACCCGTGCAGACCTCGCCCAAAAATTCCACATGAGTACCCTGGGATCAAACTCTGGTCGCCTTGGTGAGAGGCGATCGGTTTACTTTGTTAAAAAGGTGAAAAATGAGAGGTTTTGACATTTAATTTTTATAGAATTTTTTCATTTTCAAGAGGGGAGTGGAACAGCTATATCTTTAATCAGAACGTGGAAAATGCTGAAACACAATTAAAATGTTAAATACGATAAAAATCAAGAAATCTAGTAAAGCAAATTGATTATACAACTAAAACCATCTATCAAGTCGCTTAAGTAAAAGGTACAAAAAGTTGACACAGACACAAGTGAACTCCTAGAAATACTTTGCTAACATACATCACATTTAAAATCACTTTAAATAAAATCATAAAGAAGAAAGATACAAAAGGGAAGCAATTATTGACATAGGATAGAATTCGATGCCTCTCATTTTCCGGGTTTGTCTAAAGATTTGATATCCTCCTTTGGGTAAATCATATATCCTTAAAAAGAAAATATCTATTTAGTGAATACTGCTTATGAAAAAGAATTCTATATCTTCTAATTCTTTGTGAACGACTATTCGTCTATTGTAAATTCTATGTAGATCTCTGATGTACTCGTTAACTACAAGATGATGAGGTGGGTCCGCGTAACCTGCGACCTCGCATTCGGAAATTTCTGGTCCAATTCCCATCGACCGTCCACTCTGCTTCTTAGGCGATGGTTTGCCTTTCCCTTATTACGTTTCCTTTAATATTTTAAGTGTGCTTCCAGGTTTCTAGACATGAAGTGATGCCAGACAGATGACGCTATTGCTTGATGTAAGGGTTGCTCATTGTCTTCTCTGATTATAGGCTTCTATGTATCTCTGTGATCGGGTTGCTTGTGTCCTGTGGTTCCTTCCATTCATCCCTTGTGCTAGCCATAATAGTCTTATGTAGCTAGCAGTGTACGAAGTGACCTCTGTCGTTTAACCTATATTGACTCATGGCGGCGTCCTTCATAATAGTGAAGAGCATCGCACGTAGGCTCTGAGGGCCGTTTGGCTTATGTGACCCAGGGAGTGATGAGTGGAAAGACCCAAATTCGGATGACGACAAGCACAAGCATACCTTACGGCTCCAGATTGAACTTATCCGACGCCGCCCGGATCCAAACCACTAGACCCGAGCTTTCGGGGATCTTTGAACGGGTCCAAGCCTGACAAGTCCCGGTGTTGGGTCTCGATAAATTGTACAGCAATGACGCCAGGAATAACCTCCGTAGTCCGAAGGCACCATCAAGAAGCAACCTGCCCGATACCGTTATTTGATCCATGAGCCCTGAAACAGATGACAAGGAAATGGACAGGAAATTCGGAGGATGTAATGAATAGCGCTCGGTTATGGGTTCCGAAGCGCACAAGTTACGAGCACACAGAGCAGTCAGCAGTATAAAAAGAGGGTAGTGAGGAGGGGTTTGTAGCATTAAAAACATTCACACGTTCAGGTATAATTTGTGCCAAAATAGCTCATTGCATTTATTGACATCATATGCATCGTTCTAATGCATGAAGTAAAATGCAAATGAAAGTATAAAGCTTCATACACAGATTTCAGGAGTTTTGCGCAGCTTTAAAAAGATAACATAAATCAACCATACTCACTCAGAATTAATGGCAGTGAATTCCAAATACATCTTTACTGTACGGAAAGAAAAAGTTTCCCTCCTAACACTCAAAAAATGTTTGTATCATCGACAAGTTTGTTCAATGCCTACCCTTTCGTATTTTAGACATTTTTCAATCTGCACTCTCTTTCAGTATTAACTGGTTTATCTAATAGCACGAACTGAACGAGGCCAGCCAGTGAGCAACGCGTTTCGAAACGGGCTATAGAAAATACGCCTACTCCATCACGTCATATTTATATTCTGTGTTCACCGAAACTCAATCCCGCAATTTCTTGACCCCGGACCGAGCTCTAGTAATGAACATTCCCAGCATTCCATAGTCGAACCGGCAAAATCCTCACAGAAACAATAGTTCAGAAAAGCCAGCCGCGGGGATTCAACTGACGACCTCCCGAATACAAGTCGCAGCGTTAGCACGGAGCCATTTCTCTCCTGATCCTATACCTCTTATTTAACTAGCTGCCTTACGAGGAATTGCAAGCACTCAAAAATTCGATACTCAGATTTCATCAGAATACATGTTTTGAACATCACTAAAACTAGAAGAACAATTTTGGAAAAATGCCTCCGTGCGTACATTGTGTGTGTGTGTGTGTGTGTGTGTGTGTGTGTGTGTGTGTGTGTGTGTGTGTGTGGAGGGAAGGAAAGCGTACATTTAAAAAACGAAGAGTTGGTTAAATACCAAGCTTGGTACCTTTTAAGTTCAGTATATTTCAAGGATGCAATCCTAAGATTTTCCAGAAAATTTCCACCCCCTAAACTACCCTTTTCATAGAAAGTTTTTCGAAATTTTCGATTTTCTCAAAAATGTGTCTAACATTTAGTTAACATATATTTACATCACAAATAAAATGTAACAGAGAAGTAACTGAGGTTTGATGAATAGGATAAACTAGGGATAAAGGAAGCCAAGCTAAGGATTTTTACGCCTGAAAAAAATCCATCGTCCTCCGCCGGGGTTGAACCCGCGACCTTGGGTAACCATTACACCACGGAGAGCGACATTTAGCAATAATAGAAGAGCATTTATTATAGCTTGAGAAAACTATTTAGGAGAGGGGCGTTAAACATGCTATAGAATTGTGAGGTAGACAAGGAGGAAAAAATGAGTAGAGAAGATATTGTAGGTAAAGTTAAACACGATTCTTACATACCAATAACCAGGAAGCTATTGTGAATAAGGTCAAAGGAACGAGCAACTCACAAGGAAGACACTTAGTCAATGTGTTTAGTAAGAAACTAAGATTGAAGAAATATTACTGTATTAAATATTTGTTTGAGATTGATTATTATAAATTCATCCATCCATTCATTTATTCATTCATTCGAGACTAAAATGCTTATGTTGAGTTGTCTCCAAGTAGCTTCTGAAGACTGAAGTCGTCTTCTTTCTGGAGGACTTTCCCATAACTAGTAAACCCTAAGAGATGTAAAACATCTGATGAGTTCCATTCACATGATTCTTTCTACGTCTTTGTAACAAATTATTGTTAAAAAGCTTATTCTTCTATCTACTTCATGCTAATCGTGGTAAGCATTAGCAGAAACGGTCTTATAACTAAGTTTCTTATAAGTAGAAGGTAAAATAAGAGAATACGCTAGACTAAACCGACAGTGAAACGTTTTAAAATGTGGTTGCTATGGGATTGAAATGCGTTTCCTTGCGGGGCCAGGAGTTGATAAGTACCTAGTTTTAACATTTTAAAACTGAAACTAATAACAAGGAATGTCTACAACTGCACGAAAATATGTATCGGATATAAAGTGTGTGTTTTAACGAGATCTACATTTTTTGTGTAGTAAGCTTTTTTATCTATCTCTTACGGTTTACCAATTATGAAAATTCAGAAAAATGTAATCCAGAATAAAGAGGTCTTTAAAGACTATTCTCAGAAAATCAATATATACATTTTATTTTTCATGTAAATATCTTAAATATAAGAGATTGTAATCAAAATCTTTAGAGCTATTTTTGAGAAAACCCAAATGTTCTAATTTTTTCCTACTAAAGGGTAGTTGGGGATGGAGAAATTTTCTTGAAAATCTTCGTTGCGCATCCTTGGAGGATACTGAACTTAAATACCAAGTTTGCTATGTAACGGACTTTTCGTTTTTGGGCTATCCTGCCCACAGATGCACATACACACATACAACCGGACATTTTTTAATTTTTTTGGGGGGGTTCAGTAGGTCCGATGAAATCTCGGCACTCGAATTTTTGGGTAGAGTAAAATACCTTCTCTATGCATATATATATAAACGTCCAGTGTGTACGTATGTGTGGACAGCAAAGCTCAAAACAAAAAGAACGTTAAATATTAAACATTATATTTAAGTTTGGTATCTTCCAAGGTGTAACACGAAGATTTTCACAAAATCCCCCCACGCCATACTACCTTTTACATATAACACTTTTCGAAAACTTTTATTTTCTTAAAAATACTCTTTTGATTAAAATACTTTACGTTTAAGATATTTTATGACAAACTAAATGTATATTTGGAATTTTCTGGGAATAGCCTCTGAAAATCTCTTCATTCTGGATGACTTTTATAGGTATAACTGGCAAACAGTAAAATATATACAAAAACTTAGTACACAAAAAAAATGTAGATCTAATTAAAACTCACAATTTGTGTCATTTTTTTTTTTTTTTTTTTTTTTTTGTAAAGTTAACTGTTTTCGAGATATTCCGGATTATTGGTTTCAATTTTAGCCAAATTTCAACTTTTCTCAAATAGGAAGAGATATTTCTTCTAGATTTTTTTTTCTTTTTTTTTATTCCGGCGAGCAAAGAGATTGGAATTTCAATTGTTTCACATTTCGGCCAGCTTTTAAAATACTTGACTATCTCTTTAGCCTGTGCATTTTCTTATTTCCCTTCTACTTACAAGGAAGCTAGTAATAAAAATAATTCTGCTAATGTTTGCCTTGGTTAGCATGATGTAGATAACAGACTAGACTTTTAAATAAAATATTTGTTTACCGAACAACTGAAGGGCATCATGTAAATCAAACACATTCGATTTTGTCCTTTCTTCTTACAAGGAACCAAGTAATTACGACAGTTTCTGTTAATGTTTATCTCGATTTGCATGAAGTAGATAGAAGAGTTAACTTTTCAACAACAATTTGTTACAGAGATGTAGATAAAGTCATGTCAATGGAACACATCATATTTTTTATGCAAAGTTGTTGTTTTCGCCTCTGAGGGATGTAACTTCGTGAAGCCTCATGAAATACGCTGTAACAAGCCTAAAATGCCCCGTCATTTACAGAAATTGGAATGAGTTCGTTTGATGCTATTTTCTTGATTTCCTTAATTTCCCCTTTGACAAGTTTCAAACTCTACGCTCATTGGTTACCATTTAGAAAATAAATGAAAGAAGTATTCAAATGATCGAATAATTAATCTAATGGTGGATTAACACAGTAAAATTTTAAACTTTTGCTCTTCTCTTTCGCCCCGTAGTTATTTAATAGCACAAAGTCTGCAAAAGTTTCACTTTAAACGAATACAAATTCTCTTGATATCAATATTCAACAAAACGGACGAAAATAGCAGAAACGAAGATTCCCTAATCTCTGAGCCTTCCATAATGTAACCATTGAGGAAAATAATCTTCCAAATGTTTAATTACTGAATATTGTTAAGTAGTTACTGAAGGAGTCTCCCGCTTTAAACACTTAATATAGATAATTAATGAACCTGCTAATAGATTATACAGGAAATACAACAAATAATATTTACATAAAGATTATTAAAGCGCTTGGTGCCTAAACATTCACTGCATATATGTGCAGAAGTAGAATAAAGATTACTGAAACATTTTAATTCTACCTGTTAACTTCATAGACATATTAAAACTACCTCTATAAATTTAAATTAAAGAGCAGGATATCTAGATATGTATCTTTGAAATAATCAACTAAGAGTATAATTTATGCAGATCTATGGGATATTTAACCATATTATTTCAGTACAGTTTTATGTCAGTATCTCTTTTAGTTTGGCAATTTAATCGTTACTTCATTCACTTACTTTCAAAAGCTTCAGCTACTTTATTGTTTTCTCTAGCACGTATGTACCATGTAAATAGTAAGTAGAGAAGTAACTGTATTCCACTCAAAAATTCGATACAGAGACTTCAGCGAAAATACATGGATCCCCCTGAATAAAAAAAGGTCAGAGTGTGTGTCTGTATGTTTGTGTGTATGTGTGTGTCTGTCAGTGGACAGCATAGTTTCAAAAGGAAAATACCGTTAAGTACCAAATTTGACATTTAAGTATCTTTCAAGGATGCAACACGATTTTTTTTTTTTAAAAAAAATCCCCCACCTCAACATTCATTATGCGGAAGATTTTTCGAAAATTTTCATATTTTCAAAAATGGTCGAACAGTTTTCATTAAAATCCATATGTTTAAGATATGTTCATGCCATACGAAATGTATATCTTGAATTTGCTAGGAATAGCCGCTGAAGACCTCCTCATTCTTGATGACTCGTAAGCTGTAAGAGATAGACAAAAACTAACCACGCAAAAAATACAGTCCCATTAAAATACGATTTATATCATTACAGTTTTTACTTTCTGTGCACGTACTATCTACATAGTGTATAGAGAAGGTATTGTATTGCATTAAAAAGTTCTATACCGAGATTTCACCGGAAAT
Organism: Hymenopus coronatus; assembly: GCA_030762935.1. Taxonomy (NCBI): domain Eukaryota; kingdom Metazoa; phylum Arthropoda; class Insecta; order Mantodea; family Hymenopodidae; genus Hymenopus; species Hymenopus coronatus. The sequence continues at coordinate 110,987,591 of CM060895.1, forward strand.
GCATGTTTTGAGATTCCCTGAGTGTGTCTCTGTGTGTGTTTGTAGTTGTATTCCATTTTTCTCAATTGTGCATATAATCCCCTATTTCCCCGTTCCTCTTATAGGCAACATAGCTTCTTAATAATCTATTAGAGTGTATTTTATCACTTATAATGAGATGTCTTGTTAGTTTCATTTCATTTTATTTCCAGTAAACATCTGCGCCATATGCCCTTCTTGCACGCAAATACCCTCAAGGTCACGAACTTAGTCTCTCGCAGCATGGTGCAGGTAAAATCGCGTACGCGAGTGTTACGTGTTCTAGCACTCGCTTCCGCTGCTCGCTGATAACGCGTTCAAACTTGCTATTCCTGCAGCTATGCCGCCAGCGCGCAGACGTTATTATAACAGACGGCGTAATATTGACACAATAACTCACGCAATAGAAAACAATTTACAAACAGATCGATACCACTGTATCAAATTATGTACAGTGCCCGATTCTGGAACACTGCTGGGTTGCAAACTACATCTAGACTTCCAACCCAGCAGGGTTCCAGAATCGGGCACTGTCCATAACTTGATACAGTGGTATTGAACTGTCTGCGCGCTGGCGGCATAGCTGCAGGAATGGCAAGTTTGAACGCGTTATCAGGGAGCAGCGAGAGCGAGTGATAGAACTCCTAACACTCGCGTACGCGATATTTATTACCTGCACCATGCTGCGAGAGACTTAAGTTCGTGATCTTGAGGGTATTTGCGTGCAAGAAGGGAACATGGCGCGCAATCGGAGCATTTAAAAAAGCGCTATGCTGCTACCCAGACTCTTATTGCTCCAACAATTGAAATGTTTAGATTAACTTGTTCACTTTGAATTTCGATTACTAAATAAACATGTTCGTTAGCTTGCACTCTAGCTTGCGTTTGCTATACCATATGATGGATTTAGATTAAATGTTAAGTTTGCTTTTTCAAAACAATGGAAAATAGTACTGTGTGTGTATGTGTGTGTGCTAATTCTATTTCTCTCACTTTACCGAAACAAATAGCTTGCAACAGTAGAAATGCATATTTTATTCCATCAAAACCTGCAGCAATGGAAAATAAATATTGTATATGCGCAAGCCCTCTTTCTCTCATTTCCCTTAATTTCACTGGAATCATTAGTGAGTTGATCGTGTGTCCAAGTTTTTTACTAAACGAGTGTATTACTGGAGTTTGCCATGCTGAAGGTGTCTAGGCTCTGTTTTCTTTTTCTCTATATCAGGAATTCAAACAAGATTCCATAGAAACAGATGGAACCGTGCTATGGTGTAGTTTTTGAGGCTCAGGAATTTTGCTGGATGAAAAACATCAACACAAGACCGCATCAAGCAACACATTTAGAGTTCTAAGCACCAAAATAACAAGACTTTTCAAACAAATAAACCATGTCAACCGTTATTACGAAATGCATTTGTACGGTGTTACTCAAAAATTCAATATTTGAAGGAATTTAACATTGATTTGTGTGTTCTTCTTACTCAAGCGGGAATTTTACTCGGTAAAATAAACCATTCAGCTTTCAAAGGATTCCTTGAAAGACAAATAAATATGTTAGTGCCCAATAAGAGTACTATACAAAACTCAAGGAGAAAGTGATATGGGAATCCCTTTGGATGAAACTACAAATGCAATGAAATGATGTGTTGTTAACATTATGCCAGTACATTAATGCAACTAATCATGACCTTCTGACCAAAAATGTGGCCCAGTGGTATCGCGCTTAAAAACCTTCTTCTGTTGGTTATGGTCCAGGTTCCATGCTTGGTTTTAGCAATTAATGATATGAAACCTTTATTCCCTAAGTTAAAGTGACATACCTATCCCATGTCCTTCACAGGGTTTGTGATTCCATTACGAATGAATTCACATCGCAAATGAATTCGTTTCTGCCCTGAAGAAGATTCTACGGAAAGTTCAGAGACGTGATATTGGCTACAAGGAAATCATTGGCCTGTCCCTTCCAAATTTGCCAGCCATTACTGGTTGGGGATCGTGGATCCATTAAGGAGTTTCTGTCTTCTTTGAATCATGACGATGCAAGTGCCATTTCCAAGGCCCAGCAACTTCTACCACAGGAAAAACATACATAATTTGCAGACAAAACTATTTGATGTCCATGTTATGATCCACCACATTTGGAACACACCTCTTAACAGCTATTTCACTACCCAGATTCTGTCCCTCTGGATTGACATTTCATAAGCGCACATTGCTCTAGGTTGTGTTAGTGCTATATTTTACTTACATATGTATCTTTTTTATTATTATCATAAACTACGTAATCAGGAAAGCATTCCGCCTGCGGTGTCATATGTAATTAAAGCGGGCGTTAAACACTAGTTGTATAACATATATTTTGTATCATGTAAACATACCATTTAATTGCAATAATATCTTTTATATATATAGTATGTGTGTGGAATAATTAAAGATTAATTGGAATACTTAGTTCTTTGAGTTTGTTGTAAGCTTAACAATTCAATTACTTTAAAAAGGCATTAAATCACGAAGAAAATGTTTCCCATTACAACCGTACAATAATTACAATTTTCACAAATTATAACAAAATGGTGGCCAATCGTAAACACTCGCACGCTCATCCTTACATTTTAACAAATTAGAACTTTAACAAACTTGTCCGGCACTATATTCAAAAGAGCAACAATTTCTTCCAGTTACCTATTTATTTCTATACAGCAATTTTATCCCTTCCCTATTTCTGCTTGTCCACTAATTCACATGGTTCCTTGCCTCAATTTATCAAACCCACACAATGAATGGAAGTCACACTGGACGCAAACTACAAAGGAATTTATATCCGGGATATGTTTTATTTTCCGTTAAAATATCTCACACACATTTTATGAATTCAATTACATCCTGAGAGTGAAGCTAGCATTTCGCTAATAATTTGGGATAGTCAAAGAAACATGCATTTAAATTTAGTAATAATAATGATACTCAAATTACTGTACACATGAATGAAAGTTAGACGGCCTTCAAGGTCCTGGGAATTTCATCCAGCAATGATCTTTGAAGTAAGTCCTGTTGTTGAATCGAGTCGTCACATGGAAAACAGGCAATTATTCTGCTCGTAACTCAAACGTAGCTGGGATGATGAAATTGTGTCACAGCCGTAGCTGGTCTGGAGGGTTACAGCTCCGTCCTGTGACTTGACTCGCCACATATCGCTCAAAAAACAAAACAAAACAAAAGCTATAGCTTCCACCCTCTCCCAGACCTACGGTCGTCCTTTCTCGAAGCTTGAGTACGAGCACCACATGCTCTCTCGTGGTAACAAGATAGAGCCCGAGCAGTGGAGCTCCCTGGCGGCGCGCACAGAAATATGTAGACAGAGCATGCAAGCAGACAATACTTTACGATGTTCTTGCCAACATGGCACAGTTTCAATACCTGACTGTAGTTATTAAACAATTGAAAGAACAAGTTATCGAATAATAAAAACAATGTAACTCGCCGAAGTATTTTTACTTCGTGGGGTTATTGGGGTTTGTCAAAGAAAAACTTGAGTCTAGCTTTCAGAAGAATTGTATGTTGAGGAATTAGCCATAATGAATTAACACGAAATTTGCCCCACTGGTTTCTGTGGATGTTGAAAGAAGCTTTAGCATCTACAAAGGTGTTCTTTCTGCAAATAGGAACACACATATTACTTTCTTTAGCTAGTATGTACAATTTACATAATGGATAGAGAAGGTGTATTTTACCCTAAAATCCTATAACGATAATTAATAGAAATACATGTTTTCAAGACCCCGGTGTCCAGAAAAAGCTTCTTTTGAAAAATATGAGTGTGTGTGTGTGCAGTGTAATTAAAAAAAATCTGATGTGTACCATTCACATGACTTTCTCTATATCCCTGCAACAAGTCATTCTTAAAAAGCTTTTACTTTTATTTACTTCACGCCAATCAGAAAAATTTAGCAGAAATAGTCTTATTACTTGCTTCCTTGTAAGTAGAAGCGAAATAAGGGACTACCATAAGTTAAAGTGATAGTCAAAAGCTGGTTGCTAGGTGACTGTAGTTCCTTTGTATGGACACGAGCTCACAAAGTCCTGTATGAGAAAAGTATGTTTTTATAGCTGAAACCAAAAACAAGGAATATCTAAAAAACAATCAACTCCACGAAAAAAATGTATATATCATAAAATGTGTTTTTAAAGTGCTCTACATTTGTTGTGTGGTAAGTTTTTATCCATCTCTTACGGTTTAGCAGTTACGCAAAATTTCGTAAAATTGACTCAGAATAAAGTAGTCTTCAGAGGCTATTCCCAGAAAATTGAAAATATGCATTTGATTTGTCAGATAAATATCTTTAATATTTCTCTTCTGGCTCTACAGCCCTTGGTGAGCTTTGGCCTCCTGCACAATCCTCCTCCACATATCTCTATCTTCTGCTTTACTTTTCCACCCTCTGATTCCAATTTTTCTTAGGTCTTCCATCACATCATCTAACCATTTTGTTTTTGGTCTTCCTTTTTTTCTTCTAGCGTACAGTCTTCCTTTCAATATTCTTTTTGGCATTCTATCTTCTGTCATTCTCTCTATGTGTCCTAGCCATCTTATTCTTTGTGCCTTTATAAATTTCACAATATTTTGCTGCTTAATTAGTTCTTCTATCTCATAATTATATCTTATTCTCCATTGGTCTTTATCCTTTACAGGTCCAAAGATTCGTCTAAGTATTTTCCGTTCAAATCTTCGTAGTATTTCTTCATCTACATTGTTTAGGGTCCAGGTTTCTGCAGAATACGTTACTATTGGTCTTATTAGTGTTTTATAGATATTGTATTTTGTCCCTGTACTAATAAGCCTATTTTTTAATAGATTTAAATTTGCATAATAGGCTGCATTTCCACCTTGAATTCTTTCTTTTATGCACTCGTTTAAATTGTTATCATTATTTACAAGCGCTCCTAAATATCTAAATTTGGATACCCCTTCAAATGTTTTGTCTCCAACTACTAGATTTTCAATTATTCTTTTGCTTTTGTCTGCTGTCATTTTCAGGTATTTAGTTTTTTTTTCATTTACTTCTAATCCTATTTTTTTTGACCTTCTTTCTAATTCTTCATAAACTTCAACTAACATTTTCCTATCTCTTGCCACAATCAATATGTCATCTGCATATGCACATATCTGACTAGACTTAAAAAATATTGTTCCTTTAGTATTTATTTTTTCTACTGCTCTGTGCAGGGCTAGGTTGAATAGAGTCGTCGATAGTCCATCACCTTGTCTTACTCCTGTGTTATAATCAAAATCCGGACTTAATTTATTCATTACTTTCACTTTGGCTTTTGTATTTTCCATTGTCATTTTTATTAGTCTTATTATTTTCGGTTGCACTTTAAAATATTGTAAGGTGTTATAGAGAACTTCTCTGTCAATTGAGTCAAATGCAAACTTAAAGTCAATAAACAGAAAGCATAAATCTATGCCATGCTCATAGAATTTTTCCATTATTTGTCGTATTACAAATATCTGGTCTATCGTACTCTTGTCACTTCTAAATCCACATTGATACTCGCCTAATACATTTTCCGCATATTTTTTCACTCTATTATTTAAAATACTTGAAAATATTTTATATGCTACATTTAGCAATGTAATTCCCCTATAATTATGGCATTGATATTTATTACCCTTTTTATATATTGGGCATATTATGCCTGTCTTCCAGCTTTCAGGCATCTGTTCCTTCCTCCATATTTCTAATATTAACTTATGTATTGCTTTCATAATTTCATTCCCACCATATTTAATTAGCTCAGCGATTATGTCATCTTCTCCTGGTGCTTTATTATTCTTTAGGCTCTGTATTGCTATTTTAACATCCCAAATATCCGGTTCTTCTTCTTCTTCTTCTTCTTCTTCCATTTTTTGTTCATTTCCATTTTCATTCTCTCCTTGTTCCTGATTATTTATTGATTGTCGTTTATTTAACAATTCCTTGTAGTACTCAGCCCATCTTTCCAGTATATCTTTATCTTCTCCAAGAACATTACCTTCCTTGCTTAGACATTCTTTCATTTTATTCTGTTTCCCTTGTTTCATTTGCTTTAATGCCATATAGAATTTCTTTATCTCACTCTGTTGAATCAGCGTTTCTATTTCTTGGGTTTGCATTTTCCAATATTCTCTTTTCTTTTTCTTACATATGTTATTAGCGTCTCTTCTTCTTTGACGGTATTCTTCATAGTTATTTCTAGTTTCTTTCTGGAGCATTTTTTTCCTAGCCATGTTCTTTTTTTCTATAGCTTGCTCACACTCTTTATCATACCATTCTATGTTTCTTTCCATTTTCTTTTCACCTATACTTATTTTTGCTACCTCTTTTACTGTCTCCTTTATTACCTCCCATTGTTCTTCTACACCTTCTTCTGTTCCTTTTTCATTTAATTTGCTGCTCATTAACTTTTGATATTTCTTTTTTTCTTCTTTATCTTTTATTTTTTCTCTATCCCATCGTATATGTTTGTTCTCTTGAACCCTCTCCATCTTCTTTATTTTTATTCTCATTCTCACTTTAACCAAAAAGTGATCTGAATCTTTAATATACGACATTTTAATCAAACTCGTTAGAGTTATTCTTTAGAAAATCAAAATTTTCGAAAAAAGTTCCATGTAAAGGGTAGTTTGGGGTGGGGAATTTTTCTCAAAATCTACGTGTCGCATCCCTGGAAGATACTAAACTTAAATACCAAGTTTGGTATTCTACCGACTTTTCGTTTTTGAGTTATCGTTATCACAGACACACGGACACACTGACACGGACAAACGGACCTTTTTCTGAAAATACTTTTTTTGGATACAGGGGACCCTAAAACATATATTTCCGGTGAAATCTCGGTATCGAATTTTTTGGTGGAGTGCCATACCTTCTCTATACACTATGTATATAGTGCGTATAGAGAAAATAATAACACACTGTTAAATATCAAGTTTGATATTTAAGTTTAGTATCTTCCAAGGATGCGACATGAAGACGTCCAGAGAAATCTTCCTACCTCAAACTACCCTTTACATGGAACATTTTTCGAAATGTTCGATTTTCTAAAAATGTCTCCACGATTTTGATTAAAATGCTGCATATTAAAATTGTTAAATGTGAAATAAAATGTATATCCTGAATTTCTTGGGAATAGCTCATGAAGTCCTCTCCATTCTGGACGATTTTTGCATAACAAATGATACATCGTAAGAAATAATCAAAAAGTTACCAGACAAAAATGCAAATCTCGTTAAAACAATTTATATCATATACATTTTTGTAGAGCTAACCATTTCAGATATATTCTCTAATATGAGCTTCAATTTTAAAATAACCCTCCTCCGTTTTTTATCTCTTTTGGTTTACTCCCGGCCATGCAAAGAGAACCGGATTTCAATTATATTCACATAGCAATAGCTTTTAAAACATTTGACTATCACTTTAGCATAATGTATTCCCTTATTTCCTTTCTACTTAAAAGGAATCAAGTAATAAGAACCTTTTTTGTTAATGTTTATCCCTATTAACAGGAAGTAGATAAAATAATAGTTTTAGTAAGAATAGTTGGTTTGTAAAACAGTTAGAGAAAGTGATGTGAATGTAACACATCAGATTTTTTAACTTCGGAAGAAAGCATGTCCAGTATTTGCTAAATTTGTTATTGATGTATGGGTTTACAGGGATACAGAATTAAAACCGAGGAAAATATGCTGACACAATCGCCTGTAGAACGTCGTGCTACCCAGACTAAAATTCCGTGCGAGTGGTCAAGTTTTATACCGAAGACTCTGTACTATTTTTATAAAGGCTTACTGCTCTAATTGCTTTTTAACGTTTGCATAAATGATTTCATTCCATATTCGTTTCTGGAGGGTTCCCAAATTAGTCAAAGCAAATCTTCATCTCGACGCGGAAGGCGTTAGACGGGGCGCACCCAGGTCTGATCAAATCCCTTGTGTCCTACAGACTACTCTAACACCAGCCCACTGGCGAAAGCTTAGTTCCAAAGAGCATTCACCACCACGTAAGGGCATCACCACTATAGTCCTCGCCAACAATTACAACCCTGAAAGAGACCGCTTGGGTGAAATAGAATTGGAATGAAGGGATAGGAATTTCGGGAGGGAATGAAGAAACCTCCCCAGAATTCGCCAAGTGAAGCGGGAAAATCCGCCATGAATCTCAGTGATCGACCACCGGAATTGAACCTATGGCCTTCCGAATGCCAAAGGAAACACCTAAGGCACTCGGGCGTGTTTCTGACTTTACAGTAAAATTAATCAGCACAAATAAGTAGTGTGTAGGTAGGTAGGTGAGTGGGTGGGTAGGTTGGTAGGTATTTATTCTCTGCAATTGTGTACCCCTGGTGGCAGAGTTAAATGTTCAAAATGCACTTACAATAATAAGCTTACAATTATTATTATTATTGTTATTTTAATAATAATTATTATTAATAATAATACAAAATAAAATAGTAAATGCAAATTAATAATAGTAATACAACTAACATATTAAGTACCAAATTTTTGAAATATCTATTTATTATTCAGTACAGCAATACTTATGTCAATTACCAGCATGTTTATGAACAGTTACTATGAAGCCTCAATATTAATGGCTATAGAAAAGTTTTTGAGATGCTTAATTACTTGAAAATATTTACTTTAACTAATCATGTAACATTTATTCTCTTTAAATTACCCCTAAACCTCTTTAAGATCAGAGGGCAGCCCTAAGAGGCTGCTATAGGTAATTCTTCCATTCTTCAATGGTCCTATTAACAAACGATAATTTTCCTACGTCGGTTCACTACCTTATACCCATAATTTTATACAAATGATCGTTTCGTCCGTAGTATGCCAGGTTTTCTAACCTCTTTCTTACGTCCACCCATGCATTTAAATCAGCATACTAAATAGTGCGACCAACCTATGCCTTTAGGTAAAGAGCACTCTAGCCACTAAGCAAACCCTGATTCTTTCGTGTTCCGCTTTGGAAGAGATTATTACCTTCCGGTACTCAGGTGCCTTAAAACATTTCCTAATTAACCGCTTCAGGGGGATAATGCCACAGATTTTCTTGCTCACTAAATTCTGTCTAGAGCCAGGGTTAAGGTGAATCCAAACACAAAACTTAACTAGGTGAATAGCATTTTTCTAAAATGGGCAAAACTCAGAATTCTGGCTCTTTTGTTTCTTGTTCTGTTTAAATCCACCTATTCGGGGTGAAAAGCATCTACCAGTGAATACCTAACTTCTGTTGACCTCGCAAAGGGCCCATAATTCTCGGGCACTCTTTAATAGACGGTATGAGAATAAAAAACGGCAAAGGCTCTTTTTGCTTTCAGAGAGCTTCAGACACCTCCTTTCGAGCAGCAAATTGCATGACTATTTTATGTCGCATAGCGTTCTAACATTTCCCGTCCTGTTGCAAATGCTGCAAAACCATTGAAATTCTATAAGTGAATTATTCAGAACATGTTATTTTCAAATATTGCAAATAAACCAGCTACATCGCCTACATCAACTGTAAAATTATTTCTCTCAAAATTAATATTATTTCCTTTTAAACACTCACATTCAAAGGATACTCTCTGCATATCTCTAATACTATTACCATGTTAAAAAAGTTACTTCTGGTCAGCACTCTTAACGTTAACATTAACTTACAATAGATATAAGGAAGCATTATATATTCCCCATGTTAGAAGAGTGCTCGACAAGAAGGAAATTAAAAGTTTCAGCCACAAAAAATATAAATAATTATTTTATAAAATTTTTATGAACTCAGTATAATTATATTCTTTTATAGTAAATTATGAAGTAGTGTGACACAAATACAATGATATTTGAGAATAACTATGTATCAAAAGCAAATAAATTAAATACATTGCATACAATAGGAAAGCATTTAATAGTGTACACCGGAGAACCCGCAGAAAAACCCGCCCCTGCGCTGCTTTGTCCACATGCGCATCGAACCCGGGCCGTCTAGGTGAGGGGCAAATGGACTAACCAATTGGCCACGGCGCGGCCTTTTCTGCATATATATATTAATCAACCCGTATATCAATTTAAACACGAACAACCGTAGCTTCATAAAACAACTAAAATAAAATTTGAACATTTTGAGCACAAACATCTATTTAAACGTGAATGCACTGTTTAAAGCATAGGACTATCAATTTAGGCTTTCTCTCGCCTCTTTACCTTCAATGTATTCTGAATGGAACTTATCTCTGCAAAGGTTTATTTCAATTAAAATAAAGTAGACAGGGGAATAAGCTATTGTTTATAGATTAGGGGGATGAATAAGTGCAAATAAGTAGATATTTAGTAGAGAATAATGCACATAACACACAAGAGTATCTCATTTTGTCATAAATGAAGCACAAATTTCAGTACGTAATGTGTTTCGAATGACCCTGATATAAATATATATATATATCTGCGCTGTTTACATACATCACGGAACGGCCAGCTCATGTATTTAGTACAACTCGCACACCGCTGACTTGCATTGACATCACTCACGGTGAGAGAACAAGGGACCGAATTCAGTCGCAACCTACCTTTACACAACGAATGATTTTACATCTGGTGATTTAGCAGACATTCACTTAATCTACGTCGCAACTGGGGAATCTGTCAATCTGCCAATCTGCCAATCTGCCATCTTATGGACTATATCATCAGTGATTTCTAAATCGACATCTTCCCAAAAGACGAACATTCTATCATCCTATTAAAAGATCTATTATAAAGGTTCTCATTAACTCCCGATTTGAAGGTTAATTTTTTTTTTAATATTTAATTTTAATTTCTCACGTTTGTAAGAGCAACGAGGGTAACTTTTTTAGTTTAAAGAATGGTAGTGAAAAGGCTTTCCTGTTAGTTTGAGTGATGTATTTATCCAATAAAACCAAATTTAAATAAAGCTTAGTGCCACTGTGTTTAATATTTTTAAGTTGATGCCTGAATATATTGTGAATCTTAATCAGATAATTTTGCATGAATGCAAAAACGTATGGGAACATAGGTTGTAGTTTTAGTGCAATCGATATTCTTCCCGCTCATCACAAAACCTATAGGAGGCACAAGGCAAAAGATGGAGGAGCGTCAACTGTTTGTGACCTATTACGTAAAAAAAAAAAAAAAAAATCATCTAACGCCTAAGAGAGGGATTAATAGCCGTTCTAAACGTATTTTTTTTTCTAATGAACATCATTTTAGAAAATAGTGAAAAAACACCAATTACTTGATCATTACACCATCTTCAAACATTCATACAAATATATGCAGTTATTCACCATAGGAAACCTATGGGCTATGGCTTCTAAATTGTTTGCTATAGCATAAAATGTATTAAGGATTAGCACGCCTCTGACCAACCGCTATGTACCGTACCCGAACACTCGAATTTCGGAGAGCGTAGACATAAGACATTATTTAGCGCTATGGCTAGCAAGTGGGCATTGGGTTAAGATGTTGAGGGATTTTTTTTTAATTTATTTATTCATTTTGTTAATTACAAAACGTATAAGTTATATTATAAATACAGTATATCAGTTCACAATTTTTTATAAATTGTTATGAACAATGTTGTCTGTGCGTTTAAATTAAACATGTGCAGGAAGATGGTAACAAAATAAGGTGTTGTAAGCGCTATAGAATGAGTAAGGCAAAAACTGTTGCCAACTGCAGTGAAAGACGCCTATGTTTTTGCAGATCTTCTCTTCCTGCTCTAAGATGACAACGTAAACCGTCGACGCTGGGTTGCGTTTCAGACAGCATATAATGCTGAAAGCCAAGTGCGAGCCACACCTGTGCGAAGCGGTCGGTAGTACTTCGAGTCTCTAGTTGTAGTAATGTGCGAGCATAATCGTTGGGATTTTGCGAAGGAGCAAGACGGTGCAATTGCGAAACAACCCAGTGCCAGATCTGTCGTGCTGTTGTGCAGGTAACAAAACGATGGCGTAGAGTATCCCGCACACCGCAAATGTTGCATGTGGGGGTCCTCACCATGTTGTATCGGAATTTTTTATCCTCTGTAGCCACAACATCATTGATGACCAAATATGCGCATGTAGTCCATTCCGTAGATATGTTGCGCAAATGGATGTTCCGCCATACCTGACACCAGGGTCTGTTAGGCATCCTATCCACCACATGAATTGGTGCAAGCAGCCGCTGTAGGAAAAGCCTGTAGAGCTCAGTTGATAGTCCTCTAGGTTGCTGAGGTAGGACATCGACATCAAGGCCATCGAAAACATGGAGTGCTCTCTTAAAACCCGCAGGAGCAGCCCGAACTGGAGTTCCAAGAGAATTCTTGAAGGGTTCCTAAAATGCTATTTCTTGTTCCTCTCCATATCCCCTAGTGGCAAGTATAACTGATTTAACAAGAAGCGCTTTACTCTTAGGTCCCACTGCAATTAAACCTAAGCCGCCTTCGTTACGTTTTCGCCACAATTGGGTTTTAGCTACCCGAAAGGACTGTGCTCTCCATAGATAGTATCCAATAAGTCGCTCAATTCGGGAGACGTGTTTTGCAGGCATTGGTAGTATCTGCGCCATATACCATAATTTTGCCAAAACAAACTGATTGATGTGCCACACTTTCTGTAGAAGATTCAAGTTCCGACAAAGATGTGCAGTGGTATTCAGCCGAATCAAATTTATTTTGTGATCCCAGTTGCGAGCAATCATCGATGTAAACGGCTTGGAGAAGATGATGCCGAGAATCTTGACACTATATTGTATCGGGATATCGAGAAATGTGTGATCAGTCCGCCACGATCCAAGAGGGAGCAGTTGCGACTTCGCGGTGTTCATTTTGGCATTAGAAGCTGCCTCATAAAGTGTGATGGCGGTATGTACCAAGGGTAAGGCCTCACGCCTACGGATGAGCAGCGTGACGTCAACAGCATAAGCTCTGGCACAAATTAATCGAGCTGGAGTGACAGTCCCAGTCAACTTAACCTGAAGATAGCGAAGAAATGGTTCTAAAGAAAGGGAGAAGAGAATCATTGATAGTGGACAACCCTGGCGTACAGAGTTAGTGAGCTTTATAGGCTTACTGAAGTATCCATTGACTTGCACCTTCGAAGACATATCACTGTAGACGGTTCTGATTGCAGATATTAGCAACGGTGGAAGTTTGAATTTCTGAAGCACTTTAAACATATAAGCATGGCCAACTCTTATCAAAGGCTTTATCAAAATCCAGACTGACCAACGCAGCAGCCTCCGACGGATTCCGTTCATAATGGAGAATTGTATCTCGGAGGACCAGAAGGTTGTCAGTTATGGTCCTGCCCGGGATGCATATGTTTGTCCGGAGGTTACAATTGTAGGTAGAATAATCCTTAACCTGGTTGCAAGTACTTTCATCACAATTTTGTAGTCGATGTTTAAAAGCGTTATGGGTCTATAGTCCCAGACACTCATTGGAGACCTTTTCTTTGGGATTAACATGACGATGCCATCTGCGAATCCAGGGCAACAGTTCGATCCAATAAGGATCTCGTTTACCAACTCTACAATTTCAGCTTTGATTATACTCCAAAAGGTCTTGTAGAATGAATATGTCAGGCCATCTTCTCCTGGGCAGGAATGGAGGCTAGCGGAATTAATGGTTTGCAGAATCTCGGTGGCAGAATATCGCTGCTCCAAGGAACGCTGTTCCTCGACAGTTATACCGGTGTCACATATTGGAAGAGCTCCTCCATGGCGTCATTGCGTAGGTCAGTGGTGTCAAACATGGTGCTATAAGATGTATGGATAGTCTGTATGATTTGAGGCACAGAGGTGACCTTGGCGCCTACCGGTGTCAGAAGAGCATGGATGTAACGACCACTACCAGCACACTTCTCCGTAATGGTATGAAACAAAGAAGCTTTCTCCTGTGCCACAACGGAGTCATGAGTTTGCGAACGGGTCATAGTTCCCGCCAAAACATGTTGCTGTATTTCCACGAGCTTCCGCTTCACAGCTTGAAGGCGATGGGATACGTCCTGACCACTCTGTTGTCTAGAGAGAAGACCCATTAATGTTTCTTGGTAAAAGTCGAAGGTGTGACGTCGTTCAATTGCCCTCTCACGACCTTTGATCTTGAAGAAGGTCGTAATACCAGGCTTAAATATACGACGCCATTTCTCCACCACCGACAGCGGGGAGCGTCGAGCTTTACCCTGAAGACTTTGTCACAACTTGGCAAAATCAGCAGCAATAAATAATGTTGTCATGTAATAAAGCTTCGTTTAATTTCCAATAACTTCTGCCATATAGCGGAATGCGACTCTCAGCGATTAATTGCAGTTTGACAGCATGGTGGTCAGTAAAGGCAACAGGTAAAACTCGCACTGTGTGAATCAGAGAGTTGAACTGGGCGCTTAAATAGAAACGATCTATCCTTGAGGCACAGTTCGCTCGATAGTAAGTAAATTCTACAGACGTAGCGTTCATATGTTCCCAAACATCACAAAGACGTAGCCCGGTTACCAGTTGATGCAATGCCAAAGACTTGTTATAACCAGGACGCTGATCCTTAGCATGTAGCACGCAATTGAAGTCGCCACCTACTAAAAGCAGGGCATAATTCCATCTCAAACAACAGGGTAGAATATTTGTTATAAATTCTTCTCGCTCATGGCGCCTATCACTCCCTGAAGGCAGGTATAGGTTAAGTAGCAGCATGTTGTCCATTCTAGCACTTATAACAGGACCACTAGGATGCATCTCTATCTCGGCAATCGTCAAACCTGCTCTGTACAAAATAGCAGTACCACGCATATGTTTTCCAACATTCACCACACAACTGTACTGTGGACCCATAAAGCTAAAGTCAGTTATGTTAACTTCTTGGAGGAAAACTATATCTAAATTATGAGTCCGCACAAAATCACGTAAAAGAGCCTGTTTTGCAGCGCAGCGTAGGGAGTTGATGTTAACAGTGGCAAAGGTACGTAAGATAACCATTAAAACAAGGCCAGAAGTAAAACAGAGCAGGTCACCGTCCAAGATGTATCTAGTCATTTTCAACGGCATGAATATGTGTTCGTGATACCCGTGGAAACTTTTTCGGTAGGCTTCCAGACCGAGAAGGCAAGTGCTTCCTGAGTCGAGGGTCTCTCACGGTCCCCCACGCGATATTAGACTCCTCACTAACAGACAGCGGGCGTTCTCTCCTAACCGGCACAGGTTCGTCGGAATCCATCTCACTCCATTGCTGGAGTTCAATTATTACAGTGTCTGGTGGATCGCAGGGTCCAACCATGTTCTGGTCACCACCTTTAGGCACCACAACTACAGAAGATCGTGTAGGGGATGGACACCCATTTCTGCTTTTTCTGAGGGAGTATTGACAGCAACCGGTGCGGACACAGATGTCTCCTGCTCCGCCACATGGTCACGCATACAGCTGGTAGTCGGGTAGACTTCCTCTGTAGGTTTGACGTTACAAACAGGCTCTATTTCACTAGCTTCAGTAGCGGGCCCATTTGACGCACCAACTGTTTGTTTACATTCCTCTTCCGCCCGAGCGCTAACTTGTTCTCTCACTACATCGCTGAGTAACACAGCCCTGCGCGAGACAGAGACAGGCAGTACAGACTTTTTGTATGGACTGTGTGAGCGAAAATGAGAAGCTTCCCCACACACATAGCAAGTTTGCGGTTGTCCACGCACTACTACTGTAGATGGAATTTCCTTTTTTAATTCAATTCTTACAGAACGAACACCAGACTTGACGGGGTACTTATAACCTGCGTTCCATTGTTCTTCTTGAACCTCTAGTAATTTCCCATATTGTAAAAGTTTCTTCCAGAAACGTGTGAGTGATCTCAGGCACTAAATTGAAAACCCGGACATTTAGAATGCGGCAGTCAGCAGGCCCAATATTTACCGTTAGTATTTCACCATTTTCATAACTAAACTTTGCCGCCCCTTGAAATTGCAGTAAATATCTTTCATAGTGTGTTCCAGATATAAATTTTATAAAAACTGATTTTTCTCTAGAATGAAACTGTAGTGTATCTACCTGATCAGGTGGTATTTTCATGTAGTCGTGAATCCAGTCATGCACTTCCATCGCGCTGGGTCGACGTTCAGCTCCTCGAAATGAGATTTGCAAAGTATTTTTCCGGCGTATTGCCTCCAGCATTAGAAATTCTTTCCTTGTAGAACTATAGACACACACAGAACAATCTATTTGACGTTCCTTAACGCCACTCGATTACGCGCAACACAGCGGACAAACAACCTCTCGGTCCGCTAGCCGAAGGCAGACTGATTTGGAGGTGAGTCACCGTAGGTTCCTTAATGATTACGTTCTCTAGCCCCGTATGTACAATGTACATAGTAGATAGAGAAGTATTGTATTCCACCCAAAAATTCGGTAACGAGATATCACCGGAAATACATGTTTTAGGTCCCCCTGAAGACGAAAAAAGCATTTTCAGAAAAAACATCAGCATTTATGTGTGCGCGTGTGTGTGTGTATGTGTGTGTGTGTGTTTGTGGTCAGCGTCGCTCAAAAAACGAAAAGTCGGTTAAGTACCAAACTTGGTATTTAAGTTTGGTATCTTCTAAGGATGCGACACGAAGATTTTTAACAATATTCCACACAACTATCCTTTACATAGTAATATTTTCAAAAATTTTGTTTTCTTAAAAATGACTCTAAAGATTTTGATTAAAATACCACATATTAAAGCCATTTACATCACAAATAAAATGTATATCTTGAATTTTCCGGGAATAGCTTCTGAAGATCTGTTTATTCTGGATGAATTTTATTGAATTTTGCATAACTAGTAGACCGTAAGACATAGACAAAAACCTACTGCACAAAAAATGTAGATCTCGTTAAAATACATAATTTATGTCATACACTTTTTTTTTTCGTGAAGTTTACCGTTTTCGAGATATTTCTTGTTATTAGCTTCAATTGTACTTATATTTTTCTCAGGCAGGAAGTATCCGTTTTTCTTTAGTTCTGCTCCTGGCCAAGGAAAGAAGCGATTTATAATGACAATCCATAACATAGGTTTTAAAACATTTGACTATCACTTTAGCCTGGTGCATTCCTTTAGTTGCGTTCTACTTATAAGGAACTAAGTAATAAGAATAGTCTGCTAATGTCTATCTCGATGAGCATTGTGTAGAAAGAAGAATAACATTTTGTAAAAAGTTTGTTTGTAGGACATCTACAGAAAATCATGAGAGTGTAACATGAGATTTTTTTTTACGTTGTCTCTTTGGATATTATTATGACCCGTCCATAAGTTGCTGCGCTACTCAATATGACTAGCTGCAACGGAGAACTTTTCAATAACAATTTGCTCTAAACATCTGAAGGGGTACACTTCTCCGTACCCTCGAAGAGTTTTTAAAATACTGTGTATCACACTGTGACTGTTATTACAAACATATTACAAACATAGGCACAGTTCACAGTTTA
The DNA here is from genome assembly GCA_030762935.1 of Hymenopus coronatus. Classification (NCBI taxonomy): domain Eukaryota; kingdom Metazoa; phylum Arthropoda; class Insecta; order Mantodea; family Hymenopodidae; genus Hymenopus; species Hymenopus coronatus. The sequence continues at coordinate 111,005,089 of CM060895.1, forward strand.
CGAAACAATATTAGCATTGTGTCCAATAAACTTCACAAGAAATACAAAATGAACAACCATCTATGAACCAGCAAAACAAGTCCCTCATAAAGCTAGTTAAGCACTGTGTAATAGAAAGGAAACTATATTCAACCATTTAAGCTCTGCACGAATGGCAAAGAAAAAGAGAAGTTTAATACCCGAAGCAAAAAATAGAGGTACCAGAGGAACTGTTCGATATAATGACCTCGATTATCCCTGCAGAGATTACACCTACGAAGCACAAACCCATAGGACCGCAGTAGCTCAAGTGGTTAGAGCAACATGATACATAATTAAAACCAAAGAAATGCCGTTCGAATTCTGGCAATAGTGCAGGTTATTTCTTCTTTTAATCCACACTAAAATCATAGTTTAATTTCTACAGTTCAAACCGCATATTACTTAAATGTGTTTAACAAACCTAATTGTTTTATTAAATTAATCTACGTAGGTTCCTTGACAAACAATTACTGCATTGAATATTGAATAGTTTACATTGAGTCTTTTTAAAGTAATGAATCCTGGATGGTTTTCAAAATGTAAACTAAACGTATAAGTGCTGGTCAAATTGTGTATCTGTTTCAGAAAAACAACAAAATTAATAAATTAAACAATAGAAACTTCAGAAATGTTTACTATCGTGGGATTCCATGACCGACGCTATACCGACTCACCCACCAGTATGTTATAGCGCACTGCTCTAGATACTGCATATGATCTGATATCAATCGAAAGGTTTCCAGTGGCGTACACACCCTCAAAGAGAATTTTGCCAAAATTGCAAGTCCAATAGTTTTAAATGGTATCGTTCTTGTTGTGCACCAATACTGCATTCCTTTTACTGCTGGCTTACTAATGAGGTATTCTGAATGAAAGTAGGACACACGTCCACCGTTATTTTGAATTACGGCCACCGAATTGCAATTAAGAGAACATGAAATAATTTTAACATTTAGTAAAAGGGACAAAAAGTTCTATATCTCAAAGTAGGCCGCGCCGTGGCCGAGTGGTTAGACCCCTCGCCTCTCACCTACGTGGCCCGGGTTCGATCCCAAACGATCGCATGTGGGATTTGTGGTGAACAAAGCGATGCAGGGCGGGTTTTCTCCGGGTTCTCCGGTTTCCCCCGTCATCGCATTCCACCGGTGCTCCATCTTCATTCCATGTATCACCAGTGTCATCGCCTGCGGTACCATTTGTAATAAAAGTGGGCGTTAAACACTTAAAAAAAAATTAAAAAATATGTATCTCAAAGTGTTTATTTAGAACTCCCTACAATCTGTGCGTGCGTGTTTCTTTCTTTACACTCAGTGTGTGCGTATCTGCTACATTTTTCGCTTATATCACATGTTCCAAGACAGAAGATTACTCTGAGGGTGAAAATTTGCTCGTACGGTGGACTAGCTTCAGCTACTCCGGAAATGAGCAGTTTGCGGAGAACTATCACGATTTTCCGGGTTGTTACCGAGTATTAAAAACGAGTACAAGGACTGAAGTGTAAAGTTAATTCTCAACTAGAATTCAATTTGGCTTGCTTCGTACAAGCAAAGCGTTTAGCCGAACCTTTTTGTTTTCTCTTCTGCAAAGAAAATTAAGGCAGAGGAGGTATCTCGGTCCACCCAAAAATTGAGATTTCTCCAAAAATATATACTTTATGACTCTCTGAAAACAAACATCTGATATATTTGACTCACATGACTTTCTCTAGTTGTCTCACATACAAACTTTCCTTACAAAAAACTATTCTTTTAGTCTTGCTAATCGAGATAACATTAGCAGAAGTGGTCTTATATAGCCAAATCTTTTAAATGCTCTCGCTATATGAAACAATTGAAATTCGTTCTCATTTGTTATCCCAGGAGACAAAAAGAAAGTTGATTATCCGCTTGAGAAACGTTTAAGTAGTTTAAAATTGAAAATAATAATAATAAGAAATATCTCGGAAATGGCTAACTCTACGGAAAAAAAATGTATATGACAAAAATGGTATGTTCTAATTAGATCTAAATTTTTGTGTAGTAAGTTTTTGTCTATCTTTTACGGTTTACGAGTTAGACAAAAGTCATCCAGAATGAAGAGGTGTTGAGATGGTATTCCCAGAAAATTTAAGATATACATTTCGTTGTTCATGGAAATATCTTAGAATTTTGGCATTTAATCAGTATCATTAGAGACATTTTGAGGGCCATTTTGAGAATCATTTTCGAAAAATGTTCCATGTAAAGCTTAGTTTGAGTGGGGATTTTCTCGAAAATCTTCGGTTGCAACCTTGGAAGAAACTGAACTTAAATACCAAGTTTAATATTTAACTTACTTTGCGTTTTTAGGCTATACTGCCCATAGACACACACAGAGCTATTTTTCTTATATATATATATATATATATATATATATATATATATATACAGGGGGTCACAAAACATATATTTCCGGTGAAAATTTTGGGCGCCATACAACATTCTCTATCTACTATGTACATTTTACATGTGTGCTAGAGAAATTCAAAATCAGATTTGTTATATTTACATATCTTTCTCTATGCTCTTCGTTTATTTAGTGACTACACTACTAATGGGTAAGGTTTATTAGGTTATTGTTTTCTTTACCAAGAACAATGAACGCATTAGTTACAGATGGTATTATATTCCACCCAAAAATCTAATACCGAGATTGCATTGGAAACAAATGATTTGAGGGAGGACATCTGAATAAAAAAAGAAGCATTTCAAAATTGCCTGAATGTATGTTTGTGCGTGTATCTGTTCTTTGTTAAGGATAAGAACAATCAATAAATAAATAAAAATCTGAAAGTGGATGAAATAGGCTTCTTCGCATATCCAGAAGTTCACAAATTATCGTATGAGAAAAGTGTTTTAAAACCTAAACAAATAAAAGGGAATATCTCGAATATATGAGAAAACCGTATATAAATTGTGCGTTTTAACGAAATCTGCAATTTTTGTGCGTGGTAAATTTTTGTCTATCCTTTGCAGTTTACCAGTTTACCCTGAAATTTCAAGATATAAATTTTGTTGGTCATGTAAATATCTTTAACATACGATATTTTAATGAAAATCGTTATCACCATTTTTGAGAAAATTAAAATTTTAAAAACTTGTTGCATGTAAAGGGTAGTTTGGGGTGTCGCATCCTGGGAAGATCTAAACTTAAATACCAAGCTTACCGGCTTTTCGTTTCTGAGTTTTTGTGTTTAAAACACACGGACACACATGGACTTTTTTTTTTCTAAAATGCTTTTCTTTTATACAGGATACCCTGAAACGTATATTTCCAGTGTTATCTCGGTATCGAGTCTTTTGGGTGGAGTGCAATAACTTCTGCAGCTATGTACCATGTACTATGATGCAGAGAAACTATAAAATGTGATGTGTTCCACTCTCACGAATTTCTTACGACAAACCATTCATACAAAACTTACTCTTCCGCATGCTAATAAAAATGAAATGGAGTTTTATTTATGGACACTATTTAACTGCTGTGGTTCTCAGAGTCACATTCTATACTGGGACTGAAAGACCGCATAATTTTGCTCAGAGGCCTCTTTAATCAGGCTTGAGGGTCTTCTACGTACCATAAATCTGCGACACGGAGCTTTACCTCCCTTCCGAAGGAAGCCATGCTAAGAATTTTTTTTCGCCCGAAAAAATTGAGACCGTTAATTAGCTTCTCTACAATAACTATTGGAGGTTAATTAATTATTTAGCAGTGTATAGTTTAAAGAGTGCAAATACTTATTAACTCATGTATTTAGCAGTGTAGAGATCAGGTTGTAGCAAAGCAATGCAGAAAGTTGACACCAAGCTAGAAGAGTGGTGTGAGGGGCTCATTGTTAACAGGGTTTCTTTTGTCCAGGCACGTACCAACGACTCACGCCGGGGTAAAACCTTAAAATTCGGAAAAGAGTAGTTTTCCATTGTATAACATGTGTCACGTGGGTGTTATAGTGCACCCTGGGATGAGATCAGTGGATTTTGGGTTATATATATATACGTCAATTTCGCGGCCTTTCTGTCCAATCAGAAAGATGCCGCCATGACGGTAGTTTTAGTATACCTATAAGAAGCACAGTACGGCACATCGGGGCTGTCTCTTGTCTGTTGTCTGCTGTCGAGTGATGTATGCAATTTGCCGCAGTAATACTGTCCTGCTGAACGTCACATAAGTTACACCGTCAACAAAGACAAGCATTGTAACTCTTAACGATACTTAGTAGTTAACAGCGCTGTAAGTCAAGTATATTCAAAGTCAGTGAAGTGCATTAAAATTAAATTGTGTAAAGCGGACTCAAGAAGTATAAATAAGTACGTGTGAATAATCAAGTATCAAACTTCCTAGTTAATAATTTAGTTAGCAGAATTGTGAAGCAAAGTGCTTGTCTCGCATCTCCTAGTTACAATAAATTCAAGGAAAGTTACGTATGTCTACATCATTTATAAGACCACTCCCTGAACTACCCCCATTAGCTGTAGAGAGTCAACTATCGTGCAGATTGAGCAAAACCGAGGCATCTCACCGGTAGTAGATTTACATCAACAGGTACATGGGTGTACTCATTGGCAGTGGAGTGAGTCTTAGAGCACCGCCAACGTCACCACAAATCTTGGCACGAAGCCAAGAACGCAGCATCTGGTGGTCCGAACATGGTGATTAGTTTAATACGCCACAACATAAGTCCCCCCAAAAATCCATCGTCCTCCACCAAGTTTGAACCCGTGGCCTTGAGTGTTGAAGCTAACATGATAATCATTACATCACGGAAGTGAAACATGCTAATCAAGATAAACATGAACGGAAATCATGTTAATACTTATTTTCTTCCATTACAAGGGAATAAGCATATACAGTAAGCTGAAGCGATAGGAAAGCTTTTTAAATATTGAATGCTAATTGATGGCATTGCAATTTGGGTTCTCTTTGCATGGCCAGAATGAAAAATTAATGACCACTTCCAATTCGAGAAAAGCATAATTATTATAAGATTTAAACAAATTAAATGCAAAAAAATTAGAACGGTTAAAAGCATTTATGCAAATGTTTAACCGGACTAATGTAAAATAAAAGAGCAATTTTTTTAAAAAAATAAATTGTTGAAGTATAGGTAGAGAAAGTCATGTGAATATAACGTGTAATAATGTTTTTTTTATCATATACGTAGTTTGATTGGAGATAAACTTTGCAGAAATAACTACACTGCATATTTCGTTATACGTGTAAGGGGAATAGCGACATTCAAATGTCAAAGAACTGGACGCTGTATGCTATCATAAAGATTCCTTACTCTTCCCATGAAACTGCGTGAAACAACTGAATGTCGAAATAATTTTAAAAGAAGGATAGGGTATTGATCAATTCAATCCATTCTCGGAAATGACGAATACACCATAGTCTAAAGATGACAAAAAAATAAATAAATAAATCCATGGAATTGAAATCCAAAAAAGCGAGATGACTAGGACACGGAGGGAATGACTCTCCCAATCCAACGATTCGTTAAGACTCGATAAAGTTGCTCATATAGGGAGCGTGCACCAGTGACGCCACCACCTCTAGCGAAGGATCTATGTGGAAGTATACTGTGCTATGTGTGTAAAGCTAAAAGCGCCTAAATCAAAACGAAATTGTGTAGTCAACTGCCACAACACACAGGAAAGTACGTAAGGATCAGAGGATCCTTGGAAATATGTATTACCTAATCGTCTTCGGGAGTCAGAATGACGGAAGAAGGGGATTTTATCGGTTAAAAGATGGATAGAACACCTTAGTAGCTTAAAAAGTTGTTTTTTTTTTCTTCTCTCGTTTGCAGTGAACACTTCGTCGGGGGGAAACTGGGCAATATTGAGCGTGCACCACCAGTGTTCAATAAAGGCTACAATCGGAAAGGGAAGGCAGAAGCTGGTGTTTCCACATTTGTTCGGGCGGACAAAAGAACTAAAGGCTCAAGTATGGAGGCAGGTGATTAAAATGCTAATGCCTCTGTTTTCGAAAACAGAAATAAATAAGGCAGTATAAGCATCATTTGAAGGGGGCGATGCAAGTTTCGAATTCTCTTGCGTTTCAATGGAAGAGATGCGAGCACTCAGTGGAACGCATTTGCTCTACCACAAAACATATTGGCAAGTGCTGGTAAAAGTTGTGGATCCGATTCACCTTTCGAAATGTGCATGGGATTTCATGGAATTCGGAGCGAAAAAACTAAATCACAATTGAAAGACTTGACAAGTGCTTCTTTATTAGGTATCTTTTTGACTTCGTTGCTTCCTTCTGGGATGTCAGCAATAGACATGCGCCTTATATCCAGCTGCACAGAGTTTCAAAGCAATCCTCATTAATTATAATTGCTAATGAATGTATAAAGAACACTTTGATGAAGCATGTGACACTCCTACCTCAACCACGACTTTGTAAAGGTTTTTACTAACACTTGATTGCATAGTGACATAGCCAAATTGTTGTATTAGCTTTCATTTTGCTGCAACATCAAACAAATGTCCACTTCCAATTACTTTTTCCGCCCTTTCCTCAGTAGACATTTTCTGATCGTGTAGTATGATAAACTCAAAACCACATTTTTAACAACAATCGAGAAGATAAGAATATAGCCTGAAACACTCAATAACTAGAATGCTGCATATTGTTAATAGCAATATTCAGCTGTCGCCAGTAGAGCGCTTTGCTGCAGGTTCCGTGCAGGCACCCTATACGTTTATAGTATGATGTGCAGGACTCCATTGGGATGGAAATGCAGTGGCCCCAAAAATCAAGCAACATTTCTTCCAGTACGGATGGAAATATTACTCCAGAAATGTTTCTTTTGCGTTCTTATTCCTCCATATGCAATCCGCCTTTACCTGTAATGGTCATATCGACGTCCTTTGAAGCATACTGTCTCACAATGGTGTACTCATGTACAGTTATATCTGTTTCATTGTATTTCAGGCTATCTATTTGAGTTTTATACGTTAGATCACACTCACGTTTACACACTTCATACTTCCAGATTCTGGGGAGTACCTTGACTAGAGAAACAATTCTCATCTTCAGCTGGGAATCAACAGACAGTGCTCTCCTGACTGAGCTACGGACCAACAAAGAAATGCTTTGTATCATCACACAGTCAAGAATATATAGTGAAATGACGTCGTCAGGACCAAGTTCACCATTGTGGTTCCTTTGCATAGTGCCGGGAAATCCCGTGACTGTTCTTGTAGTTTAGAATATACCCAACTCTGGTAAATGTGGCCTCATCGGTGAACAATAATAAAACAATGACGATGGCTGCTTCAGAACCTATTCATGAAACAATAGTCGTGAATTAAAATCTGCACCTTTTGCAGATGGAAGGGATGAAAAACTTGGCTCCTCGTGCATGACTTGCCACATACTTTAGGATTACAATTAGAATTATTCATGGACGGGTGTTCAGTCATTGGAGCAGAGCATCGCACATAGGCCTTTGAGGCCCTTAGCAAATTGTGTGACCCAGAGAGGCAGGGATGAGAGGAGAAAGGTCGACCAAATCTGGATGACAACTGCCCAAGCATGGAAGTAGTTACTACCGGTTTTTTTTTTATTATTGATGATGGGGGAAGCGGCAACTAACGCCCTAACCCCAGGCAAGCCTGGGAGTGTGAGACTCCCCACCCTGGACTCGGCCCAGGGTGGCACTACTCACAAAAAACCCCCACCGGAAGTAGGAGGCCCATGCCTCTCTGGTGCAGTACCGCATTAAGCACCTGCGCATTTCTGGTGATAGTGATTGCTGCCTGCCAGTGGCAGTAACAGCGAGTGATAGTGAATTTAACCAGTGGACACACATGACTTGCGCCCTGAGTGCCCCTCTGGAGAAGTGGTTGGTGAAGATGAATGGTGATTTACGGTGAATTTATTCAGTGTTCTGAGTGGATCTGCTGGTGTTTTCGGAGTCGTCGTCCTTGCTGGGACCTGTATAAAGCGTTTGTTGAAATTGGAGTTGTGTATAGCGGGTTGTTGTATGGAAACTGGTCGGCGGAATGGTGCTGCTGATTTGGGTGGTCCTGCTGTAGCTGCGCTTGGACACTGGCTATCCGGTTGGACAGCTCAGCGGTGGAGGACTGCAGAGTGGAGATGGTGGCGGTGGTGGCAGCTTGCAGGTCCAGCAGCTTCCTGGAGATGACGCTAGTGAAGGCCTCTTCTAACGCAGCTAAGCGAGCGCCGATATTCAGGATCTCCGCATGAAGGTCCTGAATGGCATCCCGCGTCGCTGTGTCAATAGAAGCTGGAGGTGGTGTGGCGTCTGTGTGTTGGGTCTGCGGTGATCGTACTGGCTGCGGAGTGGTGCGTCCGTCCCTCGGGTAAAGGGGACACTGGGCCTGGCCAGTAAAGTGTCCTGTGCCACGGCAGGTGGCACAGAACCGGCGACGGCGGCGGAGATCATGCCCAGTGCACTGTGTCGTCAAGACGCTGGTCCCACAGTAATGGCACCGCGGCGCTGAAGTGCAGGAGCCTTGGCTGTGCCCGAAGGCGCAGCAGTGGCAGCAGGGCCGGTGGCGTTCCTGTCTGCTTGCTTCGACTGGCAGTAGTCGCCCTAATAAGGGCAACCCTGACGTCAAAGTAGCTTCAAAGTCAGCCGGGTCTTGAAGCTCCACTCTTACCAACGGAGTTGGCCCCCGGTCGCAGAAAATGCGGGTGGCCCTCAAGTATGAAGGCCACCGCGACTGCGCGGCGGTGAGTAGATGCCGGGTGGAAAGGTCCCGAGGGACCCCCCGTACCACGGCACTGAACCGGGGCGGCGGTGTGGAGCTCGGCGGATATGGTGTTGTAGGCAGCGGCAGTTGCGGCGAAGCTGCGCTGGCGACTGGCGGCGAAAGGAAGTTTGCCTCAGCCGGCGAAGATGGAGGTACTGCATCCTCGGCGACTGCCGGGGGAGTAGTGATGAGTGCTGCGGTAGCAGCGGCGGTTCGGCGCTGTCTCTTCTTCACCATCGTCCTACCGGTTTCAGATTGAACATCTCCAACCCATGAGCCCCGGACCTAGCCGAAAACCGGTTCCCAATGGAGCTGTATCGCGTCGACGAAGGACTAGATATACCTCTGCAGTGCACAAGCCACCATCCAGCCACAACTCGCCAAGCACATCTCCTGGTCCTTCAACCCTAATACATATTACAAGGAGATGATGGGAGCAGGAAACGAGGGAGATTAATTTACCTTCCTAGCATGACTCAGGGAACCCCCGAAAAAAACATGGGCCAGGAAGGCCGTCCACGGGAATCGAACCCATGATCTCCCGAATGTGAGTCGCACACGTTACCGCGGTATATGTCATTGTCCAAGACTTGCCACACTTTTACTTGCAATAGTATGAGTGCTAGTTGATGTTCCTCTTACGGTGTATGCAATATCTTTTCCTAAAACTCCGGTCGCTTCAAACACTACAATCTGCTTATTCGGCACCACAGAATCACTTTCTTACAAACGCCACTCTAATCGGAAAGTAATTCAATGGAGATGTCATTTATTGGGAACCTTTCGCTGTAAATCCGTGCAGCTACAGAAGCACGACCTCCTTCGTTAATTTAGCGTGTTCAGAATAAGGGTGATTTTGTCCCATATTCCCCAGTGTTTAGCTGCTTTAATGTAGTGTTGTGTGCTGAAGACAAATAGGAAATGAGACGTGAAAGACGTTACTGCGTTGGAGAATTCAGTGGTTACCTATGATTTGAGTGGTGGTGTTGTGTCCTCCAGGGTAAGAACATCGTCTTTTGATGGCAATGATTGGTATATGTCATGCTACAACTTTCTCAGCGCTACTTCTGAGGAGTTATGGTATACTTTGTGCTATGGTTCAGAGATGTGGGGATTTGGGCTCTTCTTTCGAACATGTGACACGCGATTTTTTTTTTGAGCAGAGTATTTTTGCGAATTACGGCTTTAGATTTTTTAAATCTAATATGTATTTATAATCACTTTTATCTATGAGCTCATGCCCGAAAACTTATTTTTGAACAAACTTTATGGTTTATGGTTCTTTATTTATTTACTTTCTGCTCATGTAGCCATACTAAAGAATGCAACGCAGCCAAATTATCCATTTTGTATCACTTAATTCAATGCTTCCAATAATTTTCGTCAATAAATCACGCTAACTAGTTATGTAGAATATTTCGACCAGTTGCTGGAGAGGATATGCTGAACGATTTCTAGTGCCACAATGTCAGAAATACAAATGTGAGCTTTTAAATATTCCTGTCGATGCTGCCCCTACACAGACGCTACCATAGAGATATAATAATAATAGTAATAATTACTTCCGCATGTTTGTAAATCAATAAAACCGGAGAATAAGCATGGTCAGGACTTTTCAAAACTGACTGGCTGGCTGTTAATGTCTTCCATTCTTACTATTTGCGGTGGATTATTTTCAGAGATTGGCATATTCTAATCATAAATAATTGAATCGTATGGTGTCTGCTATGCGAGAAGCAATGGGGCCGTAGTTATCGGTTCATTTCTGCCTGCTTGCGCAAGTACATTGGCTAATCTTCGAACTTAAAAAGGTTGCTCGCCTCGTCGCGTCACATGTTGGAAAGTATACCCGGGGATGTTTTCATCTCGTTAATTTTTAGATTCAAATTATCCTTATTGACGTCACGCGCAAACATCGCTTACCGAAAACTTCAAGTCAGTATAATTTTACAAACTGCCAACCCTAGATGTACAAAGACTCAGCAGTAAGCGATACCTTGTTACAACTAACAAAGAATATTTAAAATAAAATAACTTGCAACAGATTACATGTTTGATTTTGACTACCCATAACTGGATTTATGATAAATATTTATTGTTTTTATATTGCGTTGGAGATTGATTATTAGAACATCAGCATTATAATCACAATACTGCCTCACGGCAGTACACGTGCTATCTGAAGGTGTATTTGTTACCACAGTTTGCCAATAAATTGAATTTTTTTTTACAGTAAATGATTATTGGAACATTTGGACATCATGTTTCGGGTTCTACAAACATTTAAATATCGTGAAATGTGTTTTCTGGCATACTGGTTTATAAAATATCATTTTTCACAAAAGCACATTTTCACAGTTTCAAAATGTGCCATGTGTCTATTTTTTTTAAAGTGCATTAACATTTCCAAGAATTTGGAGAAATATCCACTGGAATTCTGCGGGACAAAATAATGCAAATCAGATTATAATTTTAATGGTGTTTCTCTATGAGTATATGGTTAGTTAAAAGGATTAAGTTTTCTTATACGCTTATAAGATTAGAAAGCATTCTGTAGGTTCGTTTAGGCCAGGAAGCCACTAAACATAGAATTTGTCAAGGGATATACATGTATACATATGTTTATATACTACGAAAATAAAACAAAATGTATAAAGCTCTAGTGCTAAAGGCGCGTGTTATAAAAACAGCAGAATAGATACATAATCGCACCATTTGCTTTTAAGGCCTGTATGCCACTGCGCTATACTTAATGTGCTCTACAAAAGCTCATGTACTTCCTTTTATATATATAAATTGTTCCCATTTGCTCATCGCATATGAATTATCTTTTCGTACATTTTTTTGTGGCTTAAAGTGCTAATTACAAAAAAATCGCAAATAATTTTATCAAATTGTGAGACTACGAAATATTTTGATTACGCTAATATATATCTATCACCTGGTTTGAATAACAGTTGGTGTATATATTAGGTAAACAGCAAAGTAATTATAGAAAATGTTTCAGAAAATTCCATGCAAAAATGCGGAATTTTGAATATTCATTCCTGTGTCCCTTAAAATACAAACGCTTTATCGGTTATCGGGTCTTAAAACGATTTTATTGATACCAATCTGGTAAATACAGGATACGTTCAGCACAAATCTACAAAGCATAAATGGCATTTTCCCTTCCCATTGTAAAATACTCCTCCAGCTTTGAGTTTAAAGACAATTGCATTGGTTTTGCAGTCACAGATTGGCAGTAATGTGTGCTCCATATTTGCCAAGTGATGAGCTAATCTGCCAACAATAGTTTGCTGTTACGTGCCTAAAAGGTAATCCTTTGTGTGCCAGTCCGGGCTTTACTCCTCATCCTCTCCCCCTTGTGAGGAATAAGTGGTTACCATAGCAACCCCTCTATCAATATATCGTGAGACTTTGTTACGTAACAGAGACTTTTCAGCCTAGCACACATGTGTCTCATTTCAAAATGGTAACACGGAAACGGTAAAATGATTCCTCTGTTTCACTGAAACTTTCTATTTCTATGCAATTTTTAATACCCAGAAGTGTTTAGTCCGCTTTTCTACTATAAGCTTAGTATTAAATCATAGCGTACAGGTTGTTTCATTGATGCATGAACTAGTCCGAAGTTTGATATCGCAGCTTCGAAACTCTTTTAGGTATGTTTTTATGGGTAATTGAAAGTTACAACATTTTGAGGTTAGGCAGCGCACATAGCACCAATGTGTGATACCCACTCTCATCTCAGAGCAGGATCTTTGCAACCAGTGTTATGTAAACAACAAGCTTCTCCTTGAACAGGTAAGTCAGACTGAAAAATTCAATGTCATAGCCGGGATTTAAACCACGGATCTCTAGGTCTCTAGCCGGAGATCACCTTGTGGTTTACCGGGAAACATGCGTATCATTTGAGAAATTTAATGCCGTGCCGGCAGGTTGCCATGGTAGCTCAGTGGTAGAGCAACTGACTAGAGACCTGGAGATCCGTGGTTCAGATCCCGGCTATGGCATTGAAGCTTTCAGTCTGACTCTACCTATCCAACCCCTGTCCTATACACAGCTTGTGTGAAAAAAACAAAAACAATTAAATCAAGCTTCTCCTTGTTCGATATAAGTAACCCCGACCTATTTTTCAGGCAAAGGGGCAAAAGATTCAAAAGCTTACTTTTGACAGTTCTGCGGCTGCTTTTAAATGCGAAACAACACTGGTTCTTACGGCCACTCGCCTCTCACCAAGGAGGCCTGAGTTCGATACCAGGCGACCTCATGTAGCTTTTGTGGTGGATAAAGCGGCGCAAGGGAGGGTTACCTTCGGGTTCTCCGGTTTTCCCCGGCATTGCATTCCACCGGTGCTCCACCTTCATCCCATGTATCATCAGTGTCATCGATTGAGGTGCCATAGTAGTAAAAGCGGGTGTTAAACACCTAAAAAAAAAAACAAAAAAAAAAAAACAACGCTGGTTCAAAATACAGCGTAAACGACACACTTTAAGTACATGTTCACAATTGATGGGAAGCTTTTTCATAACCGGAAACGGGAAGTAGGTCTTGGCCACGCTTTAAGTTTCTCATTCCCATTACCGAGCACGGCACTCTAAATACGCAATGTGCATATTAGACTCTTCGATGTAGAGATTATTCTAAGTGGCCGTGACATGAACAGCGTTAGAGCTCCCTTTAGTAGCAATTCTTTCAAATTAGAACATTCTGGGAGTAAAAACCCACGTGAAGAATTTACGAGTTGTATACAAGCATTTAGTCTCATATGACAGGGTTTCCAGAAGAGAGCCACAGCTAACACTACGCTTTTAACTGTCTGTCCCGCGAAAATTATAGATCCCGAAACAGGAGCTTCAACATGTGCTTTAAGTAGTCATAGATGCAATAAATATATTGGTATTTTAACCATAGAAGCTAAAATTATTGTAATATATAAAATCACACATACAATAACAAAAAAATTAAATAGCTTAAACTATTATATAAATGTATAATACTTAATAATCCATACATAAACAAATTAATAAGAGCTGCTTTAGAGTGTTGTACTATGTTTTGCGTTACTATAATAAATATTATAACTACCAACGATTAGTAAGTAAACCAGTTTGCACGAGCGAGGTTTAAGGCATTTAAGAAACCCTAAAGAAGAACGTATATGGGATTACAGACTTTGTGTCGTGTTACCAAAGAAGCTCACTTGAACAGCTGTATGGTAGCTTGACAAAGCTTTTTGAGTTTATCTTTCAGTTGTTAGGTACTAATTTCGTATTTCTAAGTTTTATTAAACACAAATTTTAAGCGGTCGAAACCTGAAATCCATTTAAGTAATAACTTGGATGAGCTTAGTGGCCAAGACATTTAACTTACACTAATAACTACATAGCAAGCTTTAGTTGGCATGTATTGGGGAACTATTTTCGAGATTTCACTCCAATAACTTAAAAATCTGATTATTTCACTTAAACTATTCATAAAAAGCTTATTCTTATATCTACTTACTTCATACTTATCGAGGCAAACACCAGAAATGGTCTTATTACTTGCTTCCTTGTAAGTAGAATGAAAATGAGCGAGTAAACTAGGCTAAAGCGACAGTAAAATCTTTTAAAAGCTGGTTGCCATGTAATTGAAATTCGTTTGTTTGCATGGCCAGGAATTGACAAATTCCCGTACGAGAAAAGTTTAAAGCAGGTATGCTAAAACTGTAACCAAAAACACGAAATATCTCAAAAATTATGAACTCCACGAAAAAGTTGTATATGACAATAAGTGTGTGTTTTAATGAGATGTGCATTTGTTTGTTTGGTTTTTGTTCTTTTTTGTTGTAAGGTTTGTCTAACTAATTGTTTACCAGTTAAGCAAAATGTATCCAGAATGAAGACTATTCCCAGAAAATTCAAAATATACATTTTATGTGTCATGTAAGTATATTTAATATACGGTATATCAATCAAAATCGTTAGATTCATTTTTGAGAGAGTCAATTTGATTTTCCTCAAATTCTTGGCGTCGCAACCTTGGACGATACTGAACTTAAATAGCAAGTTTGATATTTTACCGACTTTTCGTTTTTGAATTATTGTGTTCACAGACAGTCAGTCACAGACACAGACACAGGCACAGACACACACACACACACACACACACACACTGACATACGAACACACACGGAACTTTTCCTAATTTTTTTTTTTTAATTAGAAGACTCAAAAACTTTATTTCCAGTGAAATCTCAACACATGTAGGCTATTTATTTTAGACATACTTGTTTCATACACAGCTTTGGGTATAATTAATAATATGATAGTTATTGTGATGCTTCTTTGAGTGTTTATTCTGCCCAACATCAATATTCTGCACACGAAAGCAAAAATACTAAAGTTATTGTTAAGATAACCAATGTTTTGAAATATTTTTTTGAGATTCAATTTCTTTTAAATTAACAAATCTATCAAACACACCCTTCATAAGCCGTTCCGTGGTAATATTCTCATACATTTTCTTCCACACGTAAGGGAAAACTGATTATCTATCGTCCAAAGGGGAGCCGATGCGATGCAAAATTCGTGATTCATAACGCCATTATGATCGCGTATCTGAATCGTGTTGGAGCGGATACTAAGGGACGGTGTAAGTGTGCTGTGGTAACTTCACGAAACAATCAACGGCGTGCAATATACGGTAATGCTCATTAATATTTTATTTCCCTCTGTGAGAGTGTGTGGGCTGAGATAAAAAGGGAGCTGCGCTCCCATTACCTGTAACTTGGCGAAGGACAAAATATAGCTTTTGAATACAAATTCAAGAAGCTCTTATTCAACTATGTTTATTTTTTGTGTTTCATATTTAGAAGATAACAACTTATTTGCATATATTTTTTTTAGTTATTTAACCCGCATATTGCCAGAATTATGTTTCTTTGTACATAGATAGGCCCATAACTTAAAATGCCAAAGTTTGACATATTCAGTCATAAAATTAACATAAAAATGACATGCAGTGCAAGATTTGAACCCAGGAACTTACGAGTGGAAGCAAGGCCTTCTTAACCCCTCGGCCAGCGAACTTGTTCCGAGAGCTATTTTCAGTGCTCAGAGTCATTGCGCTGTCAGTCACTGGCCGCTGTAGTTCTTTCGTGTGCGTTGCGAAAACTGCTCTTACGGAGATACCCGCAGCTCTTCGATCGACAGATTCTGAGGAAGACTCATTTTTTTTGTGACGGCTGTACATAGAGATGATATTGTATTCCACCCAATATTGGATATCGAAATTCCATCGGAAATACGTGTTTTGAGACCTGCATAATAAAAGACATTTTTAGAAACGTGTGTGTGTGCGCGCGCACCTGTAGTATGGGGAGCTCAAAACCGAAAAGTAGGTTAAATAAAATTTGGCGTTTAAATTCAGTATGTTCAAAGTATATACAAGAAGATTTTCAAGAAAATCCCCCCCATCCCCATGGAACTTTTTTCGAAAATTTAGATTTTCTCAGAAACGGCTGTAACGATTTTTATTAAAACGGGATAGGTTTCAGATATTTTTACGACAAACGAAATGAATTTTCTGGGAATAGCCTCTGAAGATCTATTTATTCGAACGACTCTTTATAACTTTTGTATAACTGCTGAACCGTAAGCGTAGATCTCATTAAAACGACGATCGCATATCATACATTTTTTTTCTTTAGAGTTACTGTTTTTCAGATATTCCGAGTTATTGGTTTCAGTTTTAAGATACTTAAACTTTTCTCAAACGGGAGACATTTTTCTTTTCGCTTCTCTGTTGTTTACTACTGGGAAGCAAAGAAAACCGAATTTCAATGACTTTACTTAGCGAGCGGCTCTTAAAAGATTTGATTATTGCTTTAGCTTAAAGCATACACCTGTTTCCACTATACTTGTAAAGAAGCAAGTAATAAGACTAGTTCTGGCAATGTTTATCTTGATTAGCCTGATATAAACAAAGAAATAATCATTTGTAAGTTGTCTGTGGAACAGGTAGAGAAAGTCATGTGAATGGAACACATCACATTTTTGAGAATTGGTTTGTTGAATAGTATGTAGAAAGTATTGTGAATGTAACAATCATGATATTTTAAAAAAATATGATTGCAGATATATTTTAGTATAAATGTGGTGTAATTATGAAAATAATGTAATTACTTTAATAAATAAACTTACTGCATAAATACTTATGTTCTTAGGAGGTGTACACAATACACAAGTTCACTCTGTAAAACTTTCAGTATTTGAAATATTTGGGTTATTATTTGGTGCTCGAGGAACTACTCCTTTGTTTGTTGTCAACATCTGGGCAAATCCAAAGAGACAATGAAGCAGATCAGCCTATCAGAATTACAAAACTTTGTAGCCATACTGAGATATCATCTTTATTTTTTTTTTTGGTAGTGTTTAACGTCCACTTTAACTACTTATGGCACCGCAGCGGTGACACTGGTGATACATGAATGATGATGGAGCACCGGTGGAATGCGATGGCGGGGGAAACCGGATTACCCGGTGAAAACCCGCCCCAGCGTCGCTTTGTCTACCACAAATCGCACATGCGGTCACTTGGGTTCGAACCCGGGCCATCTAAGTGAGAGGCGAGTCGTCTAACTGTAGTATTATAGCAGAAGAGAATTTCTGTTATTTAACCATTGTCTATTTTTATATTTAAGCTCTGTTTTTGTTTTTACTTTCTCTACACGGTACATAGATAGAGAAGTAATTACACCGAGATTTTTCCGGAAATTCACGTATTAGGGTTCTTTGTATCCAGAAAAGCATTTTTAGAACAAAAGGGTCCGTGTTTGGGTCCAAGTATCCGTATGTCTGTGAACACGATGATTCAAAGACGAAAAACTTGGTATTTAAGTTTAGTATCTTTCAAGAAAGTGACACGAAGATTTTGAGGTAAACCTCCCCGCATCAAACCACCCTTTACACGAAAACATTTTCTAAAATTTGGATTTTCTCAAAGCAGATTTGATTTTGATTAAAATACATATTAAAGAAATTTATATGACAAATAAAATGTACCCATGTTTTGAATTTTCCAGGAATATCCTCTGAAGACCTCTTTATTCTGGAAGAATTTTGCAGAATTAGTAAACCGTTACAGAAAAAACTCACTGAATAATAATGTAGATCTCTTTAAAACACACAATTTACTCTACATCATTTTCTTTTCGTGGAACTCACCATTTCCGAGATATTTCTTGTTATTGGTTTCAGTTTTAAAATACTAAAGAATTTCTCATACGAGAATTTGTCAACTCCTGGTCATATACAGAAATGAATTTCAATCACATGGCGACCAGCTTTTAAAAGATTTGACTGTCGCTTTAGCCAACTGTATTCCCTTATTTCACTTCTCTTACAAGGAAGCTACAAATAAGACCATTTCTGCTAATCTCGATTAGCATGAGGTACATAGCTGAATAAGTTTTTCAACAATAATTTCTTACAGAGATGAATAGAAACTCGTGTGAACGGAATCAGATTGTTTTTTTTTCAATTTGTTCCGTTAAGGAACTGTTTTATCACTAAATTTAAACACTGTTTATTTTTATTACTTTTTACCAAACATGCAGTTTGCTATTTGTAATTTTTACGTTCTCTAGCACTTATGTACGAATATAGTAGATAGAAAAGGTGTTGAATTTCACCCAAGAATTCGATACAGAAATTCCACCATAAGTACGTGTTTTCAGAACCCCAGAAAAAAATAGAAATATGTAAGTGTGTGTTAGTGCGTGTCAGAGTGTATCTGTATGTGTATTTCTGTGGACAGCATAGCTCAAAAACTAAAGGACTTTTAAATACCAAACTTGGCATTTAAGTTTATCTGCCAAGAATATGATACGAACATTTTCAAGACAACCCTACCCCAACTACCGTTTACATTGCAAATTTTTTCAAGTTTTTGTTTTTCTCAAAATAGCTGCAACAATTTTGATTAAAATATCGTATATTAAAATATTTACATGGCAAAAATGATGTATATCTTGAATTTTCTGAGAATAGCTTCTGAAGACCACAATTTTATACACAAACTATCCATAACTGTAAATCCTAATAGACTGACAGTAACTTACTACAGAAAATATGTAGATCTCGTTAAAACACTCAATTTATGTTATATACTTTTTTTTGAGAGTTGACTATTTCAGAGATACTTAGATTTTCTCAAACAGAAAGTAAGCTTTCGTTTTGTCCTTCTTTTGCTTTAGTCCTGATCTTGCATGCAAAGGGAACCGAATTTCAATTGTTCATATATCAGTCAGTTTTTAAAAGGTTTGCTATAGCTTTAGCCTAATGTATTCCCTTATTTTCTTTCTGCATATAAGGATGCAGGTAATAAGAGGATTTCTGCTAATGTGTATCTCGATTAGCTTGATTGTATAAAAGAATCTTTTGCAAAAACAGTTTGTTTACAGAACTTTTTTTTTTTCCTTTATCGTTTGTCTTTTCTGATGTTTAGTTAAACGATGCCTTTTGGGAAGCCTAACATTCAAAGAAGCATTTAAAATAAATAATAAATAGTTTTTGAGATAATGGGTGGTGAAATAAGTAGGGTTAAAATTCATAAGATAAGGATTTTAATCTCCCTTTAAAAAGTCATGAAATATTTTCAGAACAGCAATATGCGCTTGGATAATCCAGTTGTAGATATAAAACATGTCTCTTTGTTCTTCTTGATGCTTTTTATAGCGTCGTCAATATTAGTACGAAAGATCGGGGTTGTGTTTGTTTCACTGATGTCAAAAAAGCAGCCATTAGCTAAATGTTATACGTCGCGCGTAAATAAAAGCGTAGATGGCCAAATTGCAAAACGCATAGAATCACTACTATGCAAGATTGTTGACCTCTGGGTACCAATGCCCTTTGGCTTGGCATTGTGTATGGTGCATGGCATATAAACAATGAAGCAGCACAGGCTCCCGTCTGCTTGCAATTCCATTCCCCAGAAGCATTTTAAACATTTAGCCTGAAATCTTGCTACATTTCACTGTGCTTTATGTCTTCCCATATTTTTACACTGCACAAAAATCTCAGTACACAATTTTTACGCACACACACGGACCTACGGACTCACACACATATCCACATGGACCTTTTTGTAATCTTTTGGATACGGGGCAACCTAAAATGCGTATTTCCAATGAAATTTCGTATCGAGCTTTAGGTTGTGAAATAAAATGACGTTTTATTTATAGACGCTCTTTAACTACTGTGGTTCTCAGCGTCCCATTCTATACTGGGCGTGAAAGACCGCTTAATTTTGCTCAGAGGCCTCTCTATCAGGCTTCAGGTTCTTTTACGTGCCGTTAATCTACGACACGGTACCAACGGCTTTACTTCCCTTCCGAAGGAAGCCATGCTAAGGATTTTTATGCCCGAAAAAATATCCATCGACCTCCACCGGGTTTGACCCCGCGACCTTAGGCATATGAAGTTAACATGCTAACCACTACACCACGGAGGGCACATTTAGGTTGTAGTGCAATGTCTTCTCTACCTATGTACTTAGTAATGAATAGAGAAAGTAAAAAAAAACATTTTATGAAGGGGACCCTAAAACGTGTATTTGCAATGAAATCTTAGTACTGAATTGTTGGGTGGAATGCAATACCTTCTCTACCTATGTACTAAATAAAGTAAAAAAATGCAGAGGACCCTAAAACGTGTATTTACAATTTTCGGTGGAATGCAATACCTTCTCTGCATATGTATTGAGTAGAGAAAGTAAAAAATAATTTTATAATGGGGACTCAAAAAACGTGTATTTACAATGAAATCTCGGTATCAAATTTTTGGGAGGAATGCAGTGCCGTCTCTTCCGAAGTATTGACCATTATACTGGTTTAAAACTTGCAATCTAAATTTACTGCTTAATTGAACATCTAACACTATAAAATCTCATTATTGGATGCACATTTAACCCACACAAGGCGTACTCATTGTGTGTGTATATATATATATATATATATATATATATATATATATATATATATATACACACACACACACACATATATTTATATATACACATATTATGTATTTCGTGTGTGTGTTTGTGTGAGTATTTGTGTGTGTGTGTGTGTGTGTGTTGTCGATCGAGCGGTACTGACAACACCAGTATAAACCTTTACAGTGCTACCACCCAGCCGCAACCAGCCTAACACCATCGCCTGGTCCGTCAACCCTGACAGAGATGAAAAGAGGTGAGAGGAACAGAAAATAATGGAGCGGAAAATTCGGGGGATACAATGAGCTTTCGCCTGGAAGTCCCCGAAAAACACTCATGGGCCAACTAAATTGGCCACGGGGATCAAACCGGTGACCTCCCGAATGCGATCCTCAGAGGAAACGCTGGTTTTGGGACAACTAAACACTCCAGTGGTTTCCCATGATTAGTGACAATCAAAAAAAATTATGAAACAAGCTGTTTGTCTAACCCAATACATATAAATGGATCGATCTATAACATTTACATAATCCAAAGTATTTTCTGAGTGTAGTGAATTCTTTACATTTTTATTACTTTCTCTATACGTACCATGTACATAGTGTATAGAGTAGTATTGATTGCACCCAAAAATTCGATACCGAGATTTCATCGGAAATATATATTTTGAGACCCCCTGAATCCAAAAACAAGCATTTTTAGAAAAATGTTCGTGTGTGTGTGTCTCTCTGTCTGTCTCTGACTGTGGGCAGCATAGATAAAAAATGAAAAGACCGTTAAAAACCAAATTTGGTATTTAAGTTTGGTATTTTCCAAGGATGCGACACGAAGATTTTCAAGAAAATTCCCCCAATCCCAAACTACCCTTTACATGGTAAAAATTTCGAAAATGTTGATTTTCTGAAAACTGGCTCTGCGATTTTGATTAAAATCTCGTATATTTAAGATATTTACTTGGCAAATAAAATGTATATCTTGAATTTTCTGGGAATAGCCCCTGAAGACTACCTTACTCTGGATGAATTTTATAGATTTTTGCAAAACTGCTAAACGTAGGAGATGAACAAAAATTTGCCACTCAGAAAATGTAGAGCACATTAAAACACACAATTTATGTTATATACATTTTTTTCGTGGAGTTGATCGTTTTTGAGATATTTCTTGTTACTGGTTTCAGTTTTGAAAAACTTACTTTTTTCATACAGGATTTTGTCAACTCCTGTCCATTCAAACAAAGGAACTTCAGTCACATAGCAACCAGCTTTTGACTATCACCTTAACCTACGTTACTTCCTTATTTCGCTTCCACTTACAAGGACATAAGTAATAAGACTATTTCTGCTATTTTGTTCTCGATTAGCATGAAGTAAATAGAAGCATAAGCTTTCTAGCAATAATTTGTTGCAGAGACGTAGAGAAAGTCATGTGAATGGAACACAACAGATTTTTTTCGGTGGGTTTCCCGGGTCACTAGGCAAATACTGGGAGGATTTTTCACTCTCCGAAATTTGCTGCTTCTCCATTTCATCTCCATTTAAGCCGTCTAGTGTTCCTTTCAGGGTTGTAAGTGTCGGCGAGGACTGCGGTGGTGGGCACGCTCGTGGAGACGAGTGCGCTTTGGAAACGAGGGGATCTTCAGTATACGCAGAGGTGTTTCTTCAGACCTGAGACGCAGGCTCCTAGCGCTCACCGCGTCCAGATGAAATGCTTGGGTACTGTTAGGCTCTCTGCCGCAGTCTGGCTTCGGCTGCTCTCATCTCATCCTCTCCTCCAATGGCCTGACGTACATAAAGCATATCACTGACTGTAGTGCGGATCCCCTCCGGTATACTGCACTACGTCTTTCTTAAGCTGTCACTGCTGGTGTTCATTTTAAAGGAGCAGATATCTGTTAATGTCACATTTGTTTAACATGAAATGGCGTTTTATTTATGGACGCTCTTTAACTGTTGTGGTTCTCAGCATCCCATTCTATTCTGGGCGTGAAAGACCGCTTAATTTTGCTTAGAGGCCTCTCTATCAGGCTTGAGATTCTGTTACGTGCCGTAAATCTAAGACATGGGACCCATGGCTTTACTTCCCTTCCGAAGGATTTTTACGCCCGAAAAAATCCATTGTCCTCTGCCGGGTTTGAACCCGCGACCTTGGGTATATGAGGTTAGCGAGGTAACCATTACACCACGGAGGGCAACAACATGCTTCTAGGGAATAAGATATAGTAATAAATGAAAAATCTTGCGTTGTAAATTTTAACAGTTTTTTTTTTCCTGAAAATGATCGGCCTCAATAAGGAAGAATCGATATAATACGCAATATATGGAAAATTATAGATGTATAATACTACCGAAATAAGTATACTTGAATAACATTTTGAAAAACCTGATATTTTATTCACAGGAGTTTCTCTGTATATTCTTCAACAAATTATTATTACAAAGGCGACTTCTTCTATTCACTTCTAGCTAATAGAGATAAATAGTAACAGAAATAGTATTAATAGTATTATTAAAACGACAGACTTATCTCTTAAAAGTTGGTCGTGAAGTGCTGTCATTAAAATTCCAGTCTCTTTGCATGGTCAGGATTAAAAAGAATAACGTCTTCCCATTTAAGAAAATGTAAACCAATAACGCGGTATATCTCTGAAACATTTAACTCCACAGAAAAATGCATTTCACATAAACTTATAAATTGGGTTTTTATAAGATTTACATTTTTATCCACAAAGATTTTGTATATCTTTCATGGTTTACCGGCTATTTAAAAGACATGGAGAATGCAAAGGACTTTTGAGTTTATTTCCAGAGAATTCTAGCTATACATTTAATTTACCATTAAAATATCATGCACATGTATTATTTTAATAAAACTCTATAGAGCATTTTGAGAAAATCAAAATTTGCAAAAATTGTTCTATATAAAGCGTAGTTTCGGGTGGAAGGATTTTTCTTAGTTCTTTCTGGTGTCGCATTCTTAGAAGATGCTGAACTTAAATATCAAGTTTGGTACCTCACCAACTTTTTACTTTCTCTACATGTACTATGTACATAGTGTATAGAGAAGGTATTGCACTCCATCCAAAAATTCGATACCGAGATTTCAACGGAAATATATGTTTTAGGATCCCCTGTAACCAAAAAAAAAAGAAAAAACATTTTCAGAAAAAGGTCCGTGTGTGTGTGTGTCCGTGCCTCCGTGAACACGATAACTTAAAAACAAAAAGTCGGTAAAATACCAAACTTGGTATTTAAGTTTAGTATCTTCCAGGGATGCGACACGAAGATTTTGAAAAAAATTCCCCCACCCCAAACTACCCTTAACATGGAACTTTTTTCGAAATATTTTATTTTCTCAAAAATGGCTCTAACGATTTTGATTAAAATAAAGTAAGATATTTACGTGACAAATAAAATGTATATTTTGAATTTTCTGGGAATAGCCTCTGAAGACTACTTTATTATGCATGAATTTTACGAAACTTTGCACAACTGCTAAACCGTAGGAGATGACAAAAACATACCACACAAAAAATGTAGAGCAGGAATTTGTCAACTCCTATCCATACAAACAAAGGAACTTCAGTCACATAGCAACCAGCTTTTGACTATCACTTTAACCTATGGTACTGTCTTATTTCGCTTCTACTTACAAGGGCGCAAGTAATAAGACTATTTCTGCTATTTTTTTCTCGCTTGGTATGAAGTAAATAGAAGCATGAGCTTTTTAGTAATAATTTGTTGCAGAAATATAGACAAACACATGTGAATGGAACACATCAGATTTCTATTTTTGAATTTAGCTACTCACAACCACCACAAGACACAAACATAGGGACATTTTTCTACAATTGTTTTTTATTCAGGGTACTCAAAACTTGTGTTCTCGGTGAAATATCGGCACCTATTAAATTTTTGGGTAGAATCCAGCACCTTATCTGCCTACCATGTACATTGCACATTCTCGGTGCAGAAATTAGAAACTAAAATATCACGAAATATATGAAATGTTTAAGTTTATATCTCATTAGAACCTCTTTTATTGATAAGAGTTTAACGCCCGCTTTTACTACTTGTGGCACCGCAGGCGATGACACTTGTGATACATGGAACGAAGATGGAGTACCGGTAGAATGCTATGGTGGGGGAAACCAGAGAATCCGGAGAAATCTCGCCCATGCGCCGTTTTTCCACCCAAATCTCACACTTGGGATCGAACTCGGGTCATCTAGGTGAGGGGCAAATGGTCTAACC
The DNA here is from genome assembly GCA_030762935.1 of Hymenopus coronatus. Taxonomy (NCBI): domain Eukaryota; kingdom Metazoa; phylum Arthropoda; class Insecta; order Mantodea; family Hymenopodidae; genus Hymenopus; species Hymenopus coronatus. The sequence continues at coordinate 111,030,086 of CM060895.1, forward strand.
ACTCGGCCACGGCGCAGCCGAACCTCTTTTGGAGCAAGCAAATGAGAGCTCTCAGGGAGAGCTAATAATTGCTTATAACAATAAATATAGTAACCGTAATACATGAAATTATTGATTCTATTGATCATACTATGTGGCATGAAATATATGCATTTAGATAATCTGAATATTGTAAATGCATGCTTGATAATTCTAAGTGGTGTTGAGCGAAAACGGTTAAATTAAATTTATTAAAAACTTATTTTATTGTTTTTAATTGTATCAATTTTAGTTGTTCGAGATGTTAAAGTAAGGTTTCATTTGTAAATGGGTATGGAATGAGATCATAGAGCGACTGCAACAATCGCAAGATGAAAATATAATCATCTTTATTATGTTTAACATACACCAGTTTTAGTGTTTCTGAAAATGTTTAGGTAATAGTAGACACAACAATACATTGATTCCAGATCTATCTGCACCTACCTGAAACTAAGAAAAAGTGCTCATAATTTTAAATGTTTTTCACCTTAACTAATCAAGGATTCGACTATATGCTATACCATTTTGTTTTCTATACTTTTTGGCGGCAAATTCTAATATTGCCCTTTCGGAAGCTTCGAGAATTTCGTTCGGCACTTGAAAGTCAATTTCATCCATATTCATGCCTATCATCTTTACAATAATCGATTATTCGCATCTAGTAAAATGCAGGATTGCCAACAGAAGGAACAGCTTAACTGGAGGATATTACTGCAATAAACTGAAGTAGTCGGTTTGTAATGTAGACGTACGTATATTATTATCGCCAGAGAAATTCATTATGTGAAAGAGTTGCTTGTGAATTCTAAGCAAATAGAGCATATTTAATAAACATATGCAAAAACAAAGAGCATTTAGGATAGATAGACTCAGACTGAAAAATTCAATGCCAAGGCCGTGATTTGAACCACGGATTTCCCTATCAGGTTGCTCTGCCACTGAGCTACCATGGCAACATGCCGGTAAAGCATTGAATTTCTCAACTGACTCGTATGTTTCTCGGTAAACCACAAGGTGATCTCAAATTATTTTGAGATGCCAGCCCCAATGGCGACTAACAAGTGATAGTTAAAATCTGGTTGCTATGTGACTGAAGTTCCTTTGTTTGAATGTATAGGAGTTGATAAATTGCTGTATGTGAAAAGTATAAGGATTTTAAAGCTGAAAACAATAACAAGAAATATCTCGAACAGGATCAACTCCACGAAAAAAACTATATAACTTACATTGTGTATTTTAAGGTGCTCTATATTTTTTGTTTGGTAAGTTTTTTTCCATCTGTTATGGTTTAGCATTTATGTAAAATTCCGTAAAATTCATCCAGAATAAAGTAGTCTTCAGAGGCTATTCCTAGAAAATTCAAGATATTCAATTATTTGTCAGATAAATATTTTAATATATGACATTTTAATCAAAATCGTTAGCCATTTTCGAGAAAATCAACATTTTAGAAAAATGTTCCATGTAAAGGGTAGTTGGGGGGTGGGTGGATTTTCTTGAAAATCTTCGTCTCGCATCCTTGGAAGATACCAAACTTAAATACCAAGTTTGGTATTCAACTGTGTTTTCGTTTTTGAGTTATGCTATCCACAGACACACACACACACAGACATACACGCCGCACACACACACACGGAACGTTTTCCAAAAATGTTTTTTTTTTTTTGTTTTTTTTTTGTTTTAGGGAGACCCTAAACATGTACTTCCGGTGAAATCTCGGTATCGAATTTTTGGGTGGAGTGCAATACTACATAGCACGTGTAGAGAATTTAATATAGTTACCGGATTTTTATGATGTTTATCTCTATTGCCATGAACTGGAGAGAACAATAAGTGTTTGTAAGAATAATTTGTTACAGAATGGGCAGAGAAAGTCATGTATGTATGTATTTATTTCTCTGCAAGTGGGTATCATTCGGTGGCAGAGATATATATGTATACAAGATATATAAACAATAATTCACAGCTGCCAGTTTATGGCTTTGTAAGCTAGATATAATAGTTATTTACAACAAATATGAAAACATTAATTTTTCTCTCAATTCAGATTAATTAATTTCATAATTAGAATCACCAACCAATTTAACATTTTTATTTACAACAATATAAAATCACAAGCATTTCATTTAAGGAATATTTACAAAAATTATCCAACTTTAAAATCAAGATTTTTCCTAAATTTCTTCAGAGACAGGGGACAACCCCGAAAGGCTGCTCCAAGCAATTCATTCCCGTCTTTTATGGTTCTATTTACAAAGGAGAACTTTCCCACGTCAGTTCTTTATCTTCTACCCTTAATTTTGAATGGATGATCGTTTCGTGCATAGTAAGTTGGGTTTTCCAGTTTGTCAGTAACGTCCTCCCATGCGTTTAAGCCAGCGTAAGCTTTAAATAAAGCGCACAACCTCTGTTTCTCACGCCTAACTTTCAACGGCTCCCATTTTATTTCCTCAGCGTTTGGAGGCCCAAAATATTTACCCCTTTTTATGAATTTTATAGCCCTTTTCTGGATCTTTTTTAACGAATCAATTTGATGTACTCTATACGGGTCCCAACAAGTTACTCCAAATTCCATGACCGGCCGCACTAAGGACTTGTACGCGATTTCCCTGGACTTTACACTCCCCTTTTTTAAAATCCTCATCAAGAAGTGCAGTGTTTTCCACGCTTTCTTAGATACAGAATTTACCTGCTCGTCCCATCCAGCGTTACTCGCCAAGCAAACTCCCAAGTATTTGCAGCTGTCCACCTGTGGAATTTTTTCCCCACCCATGTGATAGTTTTGCAGATTTTCCCCCCTAGATCTATTAAATGCTATTGACTTACTTTTGCCAGCGTTAATTTTCATTTTATTTGCAGCAATTCCATTTAAATCACCCTGAAGAGCAGTCTCATCTTCAACATTTCTAATTTTATTGTAAATAATACAATCGTCTGCAAACAACCTTATCTGGCATTTTATATTAACAGTTATGTCATTTACAAAAGTAAGAAAAAGTAACAGCCCCAGTACTGAGCCTTGGGGTACGCCCGAGCTTACCATACCCCTTTCAGATAGCTCCTTGCTTACTTTTACCCTTTGCGATCTTCCTTCCAAAAATGTTTTAACCCATAGAACTACACGTTTATCAATTCCTGTAGCAGTTAGCTTCTGGATAAGTAAACTATATGATACAACATCAAAAGCTTTGGAAAAAATCTATCACCACTGCATCTATTCTTCCCCCTGCATCCACCTCTTCTGCTAAATCTTGAAATAATGACGTTATCTGGCTTTCACACGAGTATCCTGGTCTAAATCCATGTTGCGCTTTATTGAACCACTTTTTGTTTTCTAATTCCTCCCGTATATATTCCACAATTAAATGTTCCATCAATTTGCACACTATTGAAGTTAGGCTGACTGGTTGATAATTATTTAATTCTGTTTTATTCCCCCCTTTATGAATTGGAACCACAATCGCGGTTTTCCAGTCTTCCGGTAAGGCACAGTTACTTATTGACATATTAAATAAAAGCATTAGGTACGGAATCATGGCTTCCCCTCCAATTTTTTGTATTTCGGTCGGTATATTATCAGGCGCCCTCGACTTTCGTTTTTGCAACATTCTGATCCTTCTGCGCAATTTGGATGCCATTATTTGAAAAATGGAATTTCCTTTATCCTCAATTTCCAATTTGTAATTATAATCCGTTTTGTTAAAAACAGACACAAAATGTGAATTTAATGCGTTCGCTCTTTCCTTATCGTTCAATATGGCAATTCCATTTTCCTTGAGTTCTGGTATGCCAAGTTTATTTCCCCTGCGTCTACTTACATAATTGTAAAAAGATTTCTATTATTGGTCCCGCTAAGAATTTTTTCTAAGAACCGCTCCTGGGCTTGCAACGTTTCGTCTTTCAATTGTTTAGTAATTCTTTATATCTGTTAAAATGCCAATCTGACTTCTTCCGTTTATGAAACGCGCGCCTAGACTTTCGTTTAAGTATTCTGATGGATCTTGTATAATATTCTGGATCATTATTTTGTTTGATAGCTTTGTATGGAATGTATTTCTTTATTGATTCCGAAATAAGTATTTTGAACCTATCCCATGCTGCATCTATATTTTTTGCAGATTTTACAAACAGGCAAAATTGCTTTTTGAGAAAAGTCTGAATTCCATCTAAAACTAATAATTTCCTCTCCTTCAAACCGGTTTCGCACCTTCCAGTTTATGTCTAATTGTACACAGCTGTGGTCACTTATACCTGGCAAAACCTCACATGCGCTAAACAATGACTCAGGTCTGCATAGAAACACGTCCAATACAGCCGATTTCCGGGTATCTGTTTTGACTACCTGCGAAAACTCATGATCCCAAACCAGAAGGTTAACAACACATTGAGCTTCGCCTCCTAATAACTGCCCATTCCAGTTTACATTTGGCAAATTTAGATTTCCTGCTAAAATAACATTTTTTCCCGTTTCCGAAGAAATTTTTTCCACTAATTTATGAAGAGTTTTAAAGTTAGTTTCGCCAGGTGGTCTGTAACACGCTATTAATGTAATGTTATTTGCTTCGTTTTCGTGATCGATAATTTCAATGGCCAACATTTCTACGTGTTCTTCCACCCACAATATCTTACTGCTTAACTCTAACTTGGTACAAATAAAAATTCCACCTCCCTTCCTTCCCTGTCCCTCCTAAACACCCTGTAATCTGATCTAAATATCTCCGTGTCATTAATATCAGCACTGAGCCATGACTCCGTACCTATAATCACACTTGGGTTACTTATTTCCATTAAATTCCAAAATTCTAATGTTTTTTTATGATGCTACGGCAATTTACCTGTAACAACCTTAAGGAATGTGCCCCTATCTGAGAATCGTCGCTTTCCCGTTGTCAGTGCTGCCCGGTGCCGCCGCTCCACTCGGATACCCTCGCGAACAATGCTGCCAACTTTGAAGTTCCTCTTCTGTTTAGGTGAACACCATCCCGTCCATAGTCCCAGTCGTCAATCCACGAATTTGAGTCCACAAACTGCACATCCAGTCGTTCTGCCACCCGCGAAAACGCGTTGTTTACCTGCATGACCTTCCTCCAGTTGATATCGCGTCGCCTCAAAACTCGACAAATATATACTTATATATATATACTTATATATTTCCACTGATGACAATGTTTGCTGAGGGAAACAGTGCCATTGTCTTCTTAACTAAATCATACATGTCTCCCATCACATAGTCAGAACTCCTTCGCAGGTCATTACTTCCAACGTGTAATACGATGGTCCGGTAGTTGCTTTCTTCCTCCTCTCGCTTCTTCTCAATTTCCCTCAGAAGGCCGTCAGTCTTTATGCCAGGATAGCAAGCTACCTTTGCATTTGTAGTCCCCGCGTGTCTAACGATAGAGTCGCCGATGATCAAACATGGTTTCTCCTCTTTCTTTAGGCATCTTCCCGTATCTCCCTCAGTAAGCGGGTTTCTTCTTTAAGCTTCCGAATAATATCTTCCGCTGTTTTCAGCTTGTCGCGTAAGTCTTGTAGTTCCTCCTGCAGCTGCTCCAATTTTTTATCATTTGCGGTGACGGTCACATCTCTCCTGCAGTCCTTACATAACCAGTTTTCTTCTATGTTCTGTTCTCTCTTAACTTTTTGACAGCCAAAATGTTACCATCTCGCGCATGAAATACAAAGAAGTCCGGTCCTCAGTGCTTTGTTGTAGCTTCCACATCTTTCATCTCCTACAGGTCCTGGATTTATTTCAACTTTTCCTATCACAAGCAGGGCTAGTAATACAAAAGCCATAAAATAATACTTCTTAGTAGTTTCCGTAGCTCCAGTCACCCCTCTACCTGCTTTCCGCGGTCGCCTGCCCGACCACATTCCTACCCTTGCCCGGTAAACAACCAGATCCATACCCATTGTTCTGCTGCTATCTGCCTCCCATTGGTACGTCCGCACTGCTCGAGATCCCAAACCAGATGTTAGATTTTTTGTGTTTAATTGTCAATTTATATCCGATATTTCACTGCAATGATCATATTGGTAGCCTTTTACTTTTAGAACATTATTACTTCTCAGCAATAGTGTTAACCTGTGTTCCGTTCTCATAAGCTTTTATAACTTTAGGATTTTGTACGTTAGATCAGACGCATATTCACATTAAACACTTTGGGGAGCATGGAGATTAATCTTGACTAGCGAAACGTTTACTTACCCCAGCCGCGAATCAAATTCGTTGTGTAAAAAGTGTTTTGTAAAGTGTTACTGCAAAATATACTTATATATTTCCATAAATGTTATGCCGCACACAAAACATGTTTGAATTACCCAATAAACATAATTAGTCGAGCCAAAATATTAGCGAATATGCAATTGAAATTTTGTTCTAAATTATTGAAGTGTGCGGGTTACATCATAAATAATATATTTGAACTTTTCCTGCAGATAATCAGATGAATTTAGATCTGGGTAGCGATTTGGCCAGTTGATATCTATTAGCTATGTGTACGCAAGCAATATACCAGGTGGTGCAACTGCACCATATTTGATGTGTGCAGATATCCCTCGGTGCATTAAAATACATAGTTGCAGAACAACTCTTTTCCCATGTGAAAGAAAGCACCATGGTAGAAATAATTCGTGCGTTTATTGGTTTCATTTTTGATTATTTGCGCTGTGCATCATGAGTTGTGTTTACAGTGTGGCTCTGAAGAGTAACACGGACTAAAGAAATATTGTGGTTTTACGCTGTTTAGTAAGCATGGAAAGGGACTCTCTTCCAGAGACATGTCATCTGCCTCTCTTACCAACTCAATTTCCCTTCGGTAGCGCAATCAGGCATGCCTGCCAACAATCACAGCGTTGTGTTTTGGATCGCTTGTTAAGGACTGATAGTTGTTCTGAGCTGTAAGATTTCTGCAAAGGAAATTACAGTAAAAGGTAGGCCTATTCCGGATATTTCTATGAGTACCTACACAAGTTAAAAATCTGATGTGTTCCATTCACATACCTTTCTCTACATCTCTGCAACAAATTATTGCTAATAAGCTGATTCTTCTATCTACGTCATGCTAATCGAGATAAATATCACAAAACGGCTTTATTACTTAGTTGCTTATTAAGTAGAAGGAAAATAGGGAAATACACTTGGCTAAACTGACAGTCAAATGTTTTAAAAACAGGTCACTATGAGGTTAAATTTCCTTTGTTTCTTTGGCCAGGAGCTGACAAATTCCCTTATGAGAAAAGTATAAATATTTTAAAAACGAAACCAAAAACAAGGAATGTCTAAAACATGGTCAACTCCACGAAAAAAATGTATATGACATAAATTGCGTGTTTCAATGAAATCTTCATTTTTAGTGTAGTAAGTTTTTGGCCACCTCTTACGGTTTACTAGTTATGCAAAATCCAGCCAAAATAAAGATATCTTCGGAGACTATTCCCAGAAAATTCAAGATATGCATCATATTTACTTGTAAAGGTTTTAAATATATGGTACTTTAATCAAAATCGTTAAAGCCATTTTTAGACAATATAACTTTTCGAAAATTTTCCATGTAAAGGGTAGTTTGGGGTGGGATTTTTCCTCAAAATCTTCAGTTATCGTTTTCAGAGACACTGGTACACGAACACACAGGGATCTTTTTCTAAAAATCTTTTCTTTTGGATACAGGGGATCCTAAAACTTCTATTTCTCGTGAAACCTCGGTATCAAATTTTTAGGTGGAATGCAATGCCTTTAATGTTTACTATGCATAGTACGTACAGAGCAAGCAAAAAGTATGTACCTACATTTTAAAATTGAATATTACAATTTTTCAAAGTGACAAACTTCACATAAATCGAAAAAAAAATATTTTTATGGCCTTGTGTTTTTTTAATCGATAACGGAATAGGGATTAATACAATTTTTTCTAATATGAGCAAATTTTAAAAGCAGTAGTGAGTTTCGACATGAGAATCACTTTTATTTGCAATAACACAATTGAACATTTTCGGAAAAACAAGGAATAGACTTTCAACTAAATGAATAATGGCCGATATTTTGAAAAATAATGCCCAAGTTAACTCTAATAGACAAACAATGAAGCGATTAATCGAGTGAGTTGCTAACTAGCCGAGGAAGTACTACTCAGCTTAATCGACAAAACTATATAGAGCTCATATTATCCGGGTATGACTCAATTTAGACAAATACAAAATGCTTAAGTTTTCAAAGGAACGTCGAATTCAAAATGATTGGAATTATAAGTGACGTAACACTAGGAATAATATGGGAAGAAGTAAAAGATTCGCCTTTTATCTCTTTAATGTTGATGAAACGATGGATGTTGCAAATCTCAGTTTTCAACTGTTGTTCGTTATGGAAAATTCAGAAACAATATTTAGACTTTACAGTTGTCAACAATACTCGCTCTGTGGTAGCATTAAGTGAATGTGTGTAAAATAAGAACTGAAGCTTTCCTGGCGACGTATTAATTCAAAATCTTCTCGGGCTTCTAGCCAGGTAAAAACTTGGCTTGACACCAACGTTTCGAAGAAGTGCATCTTCCTCGTCTTCAGGGTGAACTGATGAAGACGAGGAAGATGCACTTCTTCGAAACGTTGGTGTCAAGCCAATTTTTTACCTGGCTAGAAGCCCGAGAAGATTTTGAATGAATGTGTGTAACTTTGAGTCTAAGAACAGCTTCGTAGCTCAAGAATATGATGGGCTGCAAAATGTACTGGTTATTTAAATGGGTTGCAAGCACTAGTGAACAAAAATATCTCCCAGTGCCCTATTCGTCGACTATTATGCTCATCGATTTAACCTAATTTTATGAAGTCAGTGCAAATCATAAAGGAATGCAGAATATATTTCAAGACATTGAATAGGTTTAGTTCACTTTATCATTCTTCAACAGACTGTAATTGCACTGAATACATCGGCCGTGAGAAAGAGGTTTCAATCGATGTCTACGCGTTGGTATTATAAATCCAGGATACCTGAAAATAAGACAACTTATTCCATTGTTTGAGCGTATTGTTAATGACCCTCATTCCTGGGATAACGACACTTATTTTCGTGACAGGGGATATTTAGCACCATGAATATTTCACCTTTATTTTCTGTTAGAAATTTTCAGTCATATTGCTCTCAGTGATATATTATTCAATACTATTCTGACAATTACGAAAGTGAAAGAGATTTTCTTTCTCGAAACCATTTTGATAATATGCACACAACAATAGAAAGTAATACGAATGAGAATGATGCTAGAAAGATGAATTGGACGATCCTAGATTGAAGGTAGTAAGTCAAATAGGAGGACTTATTTCGTGAGTTAAAGAACTACATTTTAATTTTTCGAAAAATTCTAAATCTTTTGAAACCAGATTTCCCGAAATTTTATATGCATCAGCCTACAAGAATTTGTCTCATTTAGAATATTTGCGGTGTGAATTAGTGACTGTAGGTTGTCAGACATTTCAGGCCGGAAGAGTGAGATCGGCAAGTTTTCGTAAAACATTGAGTAAGGAGAAGAAGCAGTTCCGGAAGTTTAAATATTATGCTGCTTAATAGCTACAATTCCAATAAGTACTCGACAATAGAGCCTTCGTTTTCCTGTTTAAAACTTTTAAAAAGTTACGTACAAAACACTCAATGCAAAGACAATGTAACAAAGGTAATGATGAGATATTCTGGGGCTACTCCCAAAAACCCCATGCATTTTATTTGCCACGTAAATATCCTTCATCAAAATTGTTAGAGCCATTTTTAGAAAATCGAACATTTCAAAACATGTTCCATTTAATAGATAGTTTAGGGTGGGGGATTTTCCTGAACATTTTCGTTTCGCATTCTTGCAAGATACTGAACTTAAATACCAAATTTAAGCGACTTTTAGTTTTTTGAATTAGACTTTGCACACAAACACATACATGCGGACCTTCTTCTAAAAATCTGATATGTTTCATTCACATGACTTTCTCTACAGCTCTGTAACAAATTATTGTTAAAGCGTTTATCTTCTATCTATTTCATTCCAATCGAGACAAAAATAGCAGATATTGACTTATTACTTACTTCCTTGTAAGCAGAGGGGAAATAAGGGAGTTCTATATGCTAAAGTGATAATTAAAGCTTTTAAAAGCTGGTTTCTATGTCATTGAAATTGTTTGTTTGTATGACCAGGATTTGAAAAATTCCAGTATGAAAAAAGTATAAGTATTTTAAAGCTGAAAACAATAACAAGGAACATCTAAAAACGGTCAAATTCACGAAAAAAATCATAAAACTTAAATTGTGTGCTTTAACGAGCTCTATATTTTTTGTAATAATATTTTATCCATTTTACCAGCTATGCAAAATTTCGCAAAACTCATCCAGAGTAAAGAGATATTCAAAGGCGATTCCCAGAAACTTCAATATATACATTTTATTTTTATATAAATATATTTAATATATGTATGATATTTAGTCAAAATTATTAGAGCCATTTTTAAGAAAATCAAACATTTTGTTGTATGTAAAGGGTAGTTGGGGTGGGGGGATTTTCCTCAAAATCTTAGTATCCCATCCTTGGAATGTATTCAACTTGAATACTAAGTTCGGTATTTAACGGAGTTTTCGTTTTTGAGTTATGTTGCCAACAGGCACACATGAACTTTTCATAAACAATCTTTAATAGATTCAAGGGGTCTCAAAACATGAATTTAAGGTGAAATCTTGGTATCAAATCTTTCGGAGGAATACATTACCTTCTCTATACACTATGCACAGCCGTGGATACCAAAAATGAATCGTCTCAGATTCCGTGTTGTTCGAACAGCTTCGCGTATCTTCGTGAAAGCTGTTCACAATGCACAGGAAAGATTTGTACAATGGTCTGTGAGTGACAGCGCAACGATTAGCTTATGAGAACTGAAAAAAAATCACAGAATATCGTTAGGGTGGCCGAGCAGTTAAATTTATAGGTTCCAATCTCGCGCTGCTTGTCATTTTTTGTGTTTATTTTATGACTGAATGTGTAGAACTTAATATTTCATTAATACAATTTTGACATTTGAAGTTATGGAGCAATCTACGCCCACAAAAACATAATTCTACTAATACTCATATTAAATAACTACAACAAATAAGTGCAAATAAACCACAATCTTCTAAAACTGAAACACAAAAAATAATCATAATTAATATCGGGTTAATGAACCCTCAGCCCTATAGTTACATTAGGGGTATAGACATAATTAAATGCATTCAGTAATGTGGACGAGAAGCTACAAGATCCCAGGCTTTTTGAATTTGCGCCCAAAACCATTTTTTGTTCTTCGCCCATCTACAGATAAATTGGAGCGCAGCTCTCTTTTTACCTCAGCCCACACATTATCAATAGGGTTCAAATCTGGTGAAAAGGGAAACTAGTCTACTACTGGTATTCTGCCTCTCTGAAAACCAATTTGAAGCTTCGAAATGTGCGGACAGGATGATTTATGCTGTTCAAATACAATTTCATCATGATATATCTCATTCTCTCAGAGGGAATAAAAATATTATCAAGTACTGCCGTATACTGCCCACCGCTCAGTGTATTCAAGTTGCCACACCACACCTTTTATATCCAGCTCCACACGACACAGATACGCGACTTGATGGAATTGTGAAGCCACGTATTTTGCATCGTATCGGGACCTCTTTGGACAGTAGAAAATCAGCTTTCCCTTACATGTCGGAAGAAAATGTCACCTCGTCTGAGAATACCACGTTATTCCAGTTGCATTTAACATTTTTCTGTTGGATCGGTTTGTGAAGGCTGGTTAAGTAAATTAAAAAAACAACAAAACAAAGTTTTTACCTCCCAAATAAAAATCACATTTTTCCTAAATTGGATTCTTAAAAATGTTGCAAAACATTAATTTCTTAACAATACTTTTAGTGTTTTTTCATATTATACTGATTCCATTTTCTTTTTCATTGAGAGAGAACTGTTCGTGGCTGATGCGTTTGCGCACTATTCTGTGCACCACATGCTTTCATGTGCAGCATATTGCAGCTCGGTAGAATAAACCCTTATAGAAGCATCATAATAACTATAACATTATTAACTGAGCTGATTGTCGTAAACGAAATAAGTAAGTCTAAAATAAATAGCCGCTATGTGTTGATTCAACAACATTAAGAGCAGGGAAACAATATGTTTGCTACATGCGAAAAGTAAACCAATAACCCTCAATAGAGAAGAAACCTACGTTTTATTACAATGAACACACCTGGAAGGTGGCAGGTTTAGAAATGCCGTATGTTTCAAAGTGTATTATGTTTTGTATCGATAATGTTGCTAGTTAATATTGATAGTTTGCTGCTGAAGAAGCTTAAGTTATGTATTTGGTTGTGATTATTGATCATATGGGTTAGTAATGTTAAGATTTGGAACCTGTGACAACTTGTTACTGCCGCTACACAACTGTATCGCAGATGGTGTACATAAGGCGCTGAGCGGTGTAGGACTTGGCGTTCCAGACAGCACTCTTATTTTTTATCCACGAGTGTACAAAGTACGTGTAGAAAAAAGTCCGATGTAGTCCATTCATATGACTTTCTCTAGCTGTTCCAAGTACAATTATTCTTACAAAAGAGTTTTCTTTTATCGAATTCATGCTAGACGAGATATATATTAAAATAAATTAGTCTTATAACTTGCTTCCTTTTAAGTAGAACGGAAGTAAGAGATAAACTTAGCCTAAAGCAATAGTAAAATCCTCTAAAAATTCATCGTTATGTAAAACAATTGAGGTTCTGGTCGCTTTGTATGATTTTCATTGAGAGAATATTTTAAAGCTGAAACCAATAATAACAAGTAATACCTATATCTGAAACCGTCGGTTCTACAACAGAAATAAGTGCATATGACACAAATTATGTGTTTTAATGACATCTACATTTTTCGTCTAGTAGATTTTCAGGAGGGGTTCAGGATATGGTCCTCGAAACATGTATTTTTTATGAAATCTCTGTAACGAATTTTTAGTTGGTATACAATACCTTTATATCTACTAAACATATTGTACATATATGCTATGGAAAGTAAAAGTATTACCCCCTATTCAATTGAATGTTTTTAAGATATATTACTTTCTCTACACGTAGTATGTACATAGTGTATAGAGAAAGTATTGTATTGCACCAAAAACTGATACCGACATTTCACCAGAAATACATGTTTTGGGTCCCCCTGAATCCTAAACAAGCATTTTCGGAAAAATGTCCGTATGTGTGCGTGTGTGTGTGATGTGTGTGAACAGCATAGCTCAAAAACTAAAAGATGTTAAATATCAAACTTGGTATTTAAGCTTGGTATCTTCCAAGTATGCAACACGAAGATTTTCAAGAAAATCCTCCCTCTCCAAACTACCCTTTACATGGAAAAAATTTCGAACATTTTGATTTTCTCAAAAATGGATCTAACAATTTTGATTAAAATCTCTTATATTTCATGTTTAAATGACAAATAAAATGTATATTTTGAATTTTCTGGGAATAGCCTCTAAAGACCTCTTTATTCTGAATGATTTTTATTAAATTTTGCATAACTGGTAAACCGTAATAGATGGACAAAGCTTGCGACATAAAAAGGCAGTTCTCGATAAAACACACAATTTATGTAATGTACATTTTTTTGTGGAGAGGGCCGTTTTCGAAATTCCTTGTTTTTGATTTCAGTTTTAAAATACTTAGACTGTTCTCATACGGGAAGTTGACAACTCCTGGCCACGCAAACAAATTTCAATCCCAAAGCAGTCACATTTTTAAACATTTGGCTCTCGGTTTAGTCTAGTGTATTCCCTTATTTCCCTTCTACTTATAAAGGAACTAAGTAATAAGACCGTTTATGCTAATGTTTTAGTATGAAATAGAAGAATAAGCTTATTAACAATAATGTGTTACAGAGATGTAGAAAAAGTCATGTGAATGGAGTACATCAGATTTTTTTGAGGAATACTGCCATGTTCTCACGTGTTACTGTCAGGGAATTTCTAGCCGGTTTTTTCTTTTCAAACCATTTAATGTAAGCTATTTAAACTCAGAATTCATATGCGCACCGCATCTGTTTCCAATTGTCCTACACAGGGAGAAACAGTCGAGTGTGTTGCTTCACATGAATTTCTCTACTCACCTTGTACCAACCATTATTACAAAAGGGATGAAGGGAAGAAACGGAGGAGGACAACTGCTGAATGACCTAACAGCCCAGGGCGGAAGGGTTAAGGAGAAGGACTGGCACCTAGGAATCTGACAGACTAATGACAAAGACTCTCTGAAGTCTTTAACACTTCCAGTTTGAACAGCGTCGAGAGGGGACGACAAAACGACACTTTCGGCTCATCCAAACACGACTGGTGAAGAATCTTTTACAAAGCGCACACATCCGCACCCTCTGGCCGCAGGTCACCGAACCATCAGGCCTCAAAGACGACGAGAAGTAGCAGATGAAATGAAGGAAGGGAGAAGATCCATAGTAAGCACCCCAGCATTTGCTTTGCGGCTCGGCAAAGCCTCGGAAACACCCAAGACCAGAATGTACAGTCCCCGGGGATTGAACCCGGGATATCCAGAATGATGTTAGAAACCGCCTGAGGCACCTGGTCGGTATTCTTATAGCTACTTCATGCTAATCGAGATAAACCTTTGCGCAAATGGTTTTATTACTTATTTCCTTATCTTACAAGGAATACAGTAGACTTAAGTTAGCCATATTTTAAGAACGGGTCACTATGTTATCCATTTTAAATGGACTTGTCTTTGTACAACTGCGAGAAGAAAACGACACTGATTTTTCAGTTGAGAAACTATAAATATTTTGACAATTCATCTCTATAGTGAAGATAATATATAAAATGGTTAACTCCACAAAACACTTTATTATACATAAATATGTAGCGAAACAAATCCTATAATTAATTATTTCTTTACCTCTTACGATTTATAAGGTACAAAAAGTCCATTCAGAGGTTTTTCCCAGAAAATTCAATTTTATTTGCCATGCAAATATTTAAATCACATGCTATTTTAATCAAAATCAAGACAAACCACCTTTGTAAAAATAAATAACAAAGCTTTTTCATGTAAACGTTAGTTTGGTATGCGGGGATTTTCTTGAAAATGTTCGTGTTGAATGTTCGGAGAACGCCGAACTTGAATACCAATTTGGTATTTAACTGACGTTTAGTTTTTTAATTATGCTGTTCACAGACACGCACACATATGTTACACACATGATTATTCTACTCATTCTTGTACAAACGCCTCCTGTTTAAAAGGGGATTCGAAATTATTGTGGTCGCCAAGTTGGTCCAACTTTCCTCTATACCCACGCGGAATTTGATCGTCATCTGTCATCTAGTTTGTTTACAGTACGTCATTTTGTTAGTTCATCTCAAAGGTGATTTGCGATTTTACAATGGATATAAATATTGAACAAAGAATGTGTCTCAAATTTTGCATTGCAAATGGTATTTCGTGTGCCGAATCGCTGAAAATGTTACAAACGGCTTACGGTGAATCGACTTTATCAAAAAAACACGTGCATATTAGTGGTACAGTACATTCAAAAGTAGTCGAGATGTGGTGGAAGATTTGTCTCGCTCTGGTCGGCCATCAACGGTTTCAACTGGACTGAAAATCGTTATTTAGGTCTGAGAGAGATTGCCGCTGAACTTTCTGTGTCTCACGGATCGATTCGTGCCATTTTAAACGATTGTGTGGGCATGACACGCGTTGCAGCTCGATTAGTTCCGAAAGACTCTAAAGCTCTACAAAAACTCAATCGCGTAAGGATTGCTGAAGATATGATAGAACGAGCCAGTTCCGACCCCACATTCATGAAACGCATAGTAACTGGTGATGAGATGTGGGTTTACGAGTTTGACACTCAAACCAGTCAACAAGCTTCCGAATGGCGCCTTCCAACTGAACCGAAACTTAAAAGGGCACGTCAAACTCGATCAAAACTGAAGGTCATGTTGACACTTTTTTTCGATTATCGCAGTATCGTGCACTCATAGTTCTTGCCAGAAGGTCAAATGGTAAATAAGGACTAATATCTGAGCGTTATGCTTGAGAAAACAAATAGGGCGAAAAAGAAAGATTTTTGGAACAACTCCTGGATACTGCACCACGATAACGCACCAGCTCACAAGGCTATTATTGTGAATTTCTGGCCAAAAACTCAACAAATTTCATCGAACAACCACAGATCTGGCTCCTGCTGATTTCTTTCTCTTTCCAAAACTCAAGTTACCGCTTCGAGGCATCCATTTTCAGTCGATAGAAGACATAAACGAAAATTCGCGGCGACAATTGACATCGATTCCTAAAAGTGCCTACAAAAATGTTTTGATGATTGGACTATTTATTGGCATAAATGTATAATTTCTGAAGGGGCCTACTTTGAAGGCGATAAAATAAAATTGGATGAATAATTCAATTTTTGTGTTTTATTGGCAAATTCCCGGAACTTTCTTGACAAAGTAGTGCATTTGCAAAAATTGTCTTGTTGCACTTTTCGTTGTAGATACAAGGGGATTAGGGGAGTACATTAGGGTTTAAACAATAGAGGGAAAGTAGCTCTGTGACGTCTTTGAACTTCCATTCTCTTTGTAAGCCTGAGAGAGAGAGAGAGAGAGAGAGAGTGGTGTGTGAGTGTGTGTATGTGAGAGAGAGGGAGAGAGAGCAGAAGAATAAAGAACGAAAACGTCTTAATTTGGCAAAATAATTAAGTTGGATACTAATGTCACGCCGACATGTTCTCATGGTGGCTCAGTGGTTAAAGCAACCGGCTAGATACTGGGAGATCCGTGGTTCAAATCCCGGCTATGGCATTGAATTTTTCAGTCTTACTCTATATATCCAACTCCCCATCCTACTTTCGGCTTGTCTGAAAAAAAAAAATTAAATTAACACCAAAAGTATTAAGTATTTTAAAATGCAAACCAACAACAAAGGAAATCTTGGAAATGGTTAATTCCAGGAAATAAAATTTACTTAAATTGGGTAATTTAACAACCGTAATTTTGGTCTATTTCTTATGTTTACAAGTGAAAAAGTTGTTCAAAATTTAGAATATTCATGAAAAATATTTTAGAGGCTATTCGCTCAAAACTCAAGACATAGATACGCCTACTTTACAATGAAAATATATTAAAATTAGTATATTAATCTCAATCGTTCGAGCCAATTTTCAGAATAACATTATTCCGGAAATGTTCCTTGTAAAGGGTAGTTTGGGGTGGGAATTTTCTTTAAAAATTTCGTGATGCATCCTCGGAAGATGATAAATTTAATTACCAAGTTTAGTTTTCAATCAATTTTCGTTTTTAAGTTATGTTGTTCATTGACTCTCTGTCTCTGCCCTCCTCTATTTCTCCATTACTTACATGAATGTTTTCTAAAAATACTCTTTTTGGATCCAGAGAGCATCAAAGAAAATGTTTCTAGTAAAATGAGATATCGAATTATTGGGTGGAATACAATACTTCCCCTACTTACCATAATAATAGCGAAAATAAAAATAAGAAAAGTAATGTAATCAAAACAAGTATTGCGTTTAAGTTCCGTCTGCACTTACGCTTTCTTATAGTGAATGGGGCCCTAAGGTATTATACACTAGCGTTAATGTTAGCACACTTCTCGGCTAACGAGAGAAACAAGTTCCGCACAGCTGTACGCAAGAAAAGGCAATGCAAGTGCTCAACTTGGGTGTAAACTTACCAGGCAAGTTTATAGAGACATAGCAATATTGTGATTGGCTTCTCCGAATACTTCTTGTCAGCTTTGTGAAACTAATTAATTAGACATCATTTTCTTTACGGCTTAGTTTTTCTGCCAACAACAAATAGATACCAGACGCATTTCATTCCATTAAAGAATTAGATATCGATATTTACCGAAAATAAGGGCTTCATGATCTCCTCGATCCAAAAATACCAGTTGGCCCAGCTCCCCCATATTTGACGTACACAATGTTCCTTAGAGCTTTAAAAGAGTTGCAGGACTCTGCGGAGTATTTCAAATTAAAACGCCAGCGGAGAACTGGAGGACCTTCATTTTAACCCTCCCAATGACCGCGAAACACTCACCGGCTCCGGGCATAAGCAAAAGAAATAAAACAAAGGGCGCACAGCCAGTTTCTCACCTTTTTTAATCAATGGCTCCATAGTCCACAAGGGACCTTGGCCTACTGCCCGACCACTGTATCCCCCATCTCCGCCCGAAGGCGTCATGAATGGAGTGCAGTGCTGGAGGGTGAGACGTGATCAGCAAAAAAAAAAAAAAATGTAAATGACGTGTTATTTATGGACGCTCTTTAACTGCTGTGGTTCTTAGCATCCCATTCTATATTGGGCGTGAAAGACCGCTTAATTTTGCTCAGAGGCCTCTCTATCAGGCTCTATCTTCACGGGACCAAAGGCTTTACTTCCCTTCCGAAGGAAGCCATGCTGAGGATTTTTACACCCGAAAAAATCCATCGTCCTCCGCCGGGTTTGAACCCGCGACCTTGGGTACATGAAGTCAGCATGGTAACCTTTACACCACGGAGGGCGACTACTTGATCAGCACCTCGAGTTCCTCCCGGCCGTTCGATGCGGCCTTCTCAATCAAGTAGCTCCTCAGTGGGCACCCCCACGAGGCTGAGTGCGCCCCGGATCAGGTCTCTCAGCGGGGTAAAATTCCCAACGTCGGTACCAGGAAACGAACCCAGGCAAGCAGCCGCGTTAACACCGCGGTACGGAGACGACCATTTCCCCACTTCCCGGTTTTAACTTGAAATGGCCCATTTGAGTTCTGCAACTCGTTTAACGCAAGAAGGGGTATCTGCACACGTCAAATACGGGGCAGTTGGGCCAACTAATAAACCACTGTGTCGGTTTTAGCATGCACGTCGGCTTTAATCAGACATCTATTCCGAATCGAGAGGCTTTTTTCTTTCTCCACCATATACCTACATACAGTTAACTGCGAGTTAACGCGGATGTACACACTAGGTAGAGAAGATGCTGTATTCCACCCAAAAATTAGATACCGAGATTTTACCCGAAATATATGTTTTGAGGTCTCCTAAATAAAACGATTTTATTTTACCCTAACTCAAATATTACAATGTTTATAAAGTCTGAAGTGTCTTTATAGATCTTATAAAATGTTAATTTTGGAGAATTGCTCTGAGTGGATCGGAGGAAAATTTCTGGAAAATGCAGAAGAAATATTTGGAGAGTTTTGAGAAGTGGTGCTACAGACGGATACAAAATATCAAATAGACGGACAAGTTGACAAATAAGAGGTTCTGAGAGGAGTGACTGAGAAGAAATGAACCTACACACAATTCGCAAGAGGAAAGCAAACTGGATAGGGCATTTTAAAATGAAACTGCTTGTTTCATGACGTCATAGAAGGAAAGGTGGATGAAACAATTAGACTCGGAAGAAGGACTCACCGGAAATATTGGATGCTGAAGGAGGAAGCAGAAGGTAGAAAGCTATGAAGAACAAAGTACTACAGCACAACATAAGACACTCTTTTATCAGAGTCTTTTGTGATAGTGTAAAGGACAAAGGTTACAAAAAACAATCTGATATGTTCAATTCACATGAGTCTCTACATCCATGTAACAGGTTATTGTTAGGAAGCTTTATTCTTCTATCTATATCATGCTAATCAGATAAACAGTAGCAGAAATTGTCCTTATTACTTGGTCCCTTGTAAGTAGAAGGGAAAAAATCTAATATGTTCCACTCACATGATTTCCTCTAGCTGTTCGGCACACAAACGTTTCATTCAAAAGATTAACCTGCTATCTACATCAAGCTAATCAAGATAAAGATAAGCATAATTAGTCTTATTACTGACTTCCTTGTAAGATCAGGGAAAAAATAACATTCACAGGCTAAACTGATAGTCTCGTCGTTGAAAAGCCGATCACTATGTGAAACAATTGAAATTTCAATCTCTTTTCCAAACGAGAAGAAACATGTCTTCCTGTTTGAGAAAAGTTCAAGGGGCTAAAATGGAAATCAATAATCCGGAATATCTCGAAAGCGGTTAACTCTATATGGCATAAATTGTGTGTTTTAACAAGATTTACATTTTTTTGTATATCTCTTATGATTTGCCAATTATATAAAAGTCATCCAGAATGAAGAGATATTCAGAGGCTATTCCCAGAAAATTCAAGATATACATTTCATTTGTCATAAAAATATCTAAAACATAAGGTATTTTAATGAAAGTCTTTATAGCGAATTTTTGAGAATATCAAAATTTTCGAGTAGTAAAGAGTAGCTGGAGGTGGGGAGATGCTCTTGAAAATCTTCGTGTCACAATCCTTTGAAGATGCTGAACTTAAATATCAAGTTTGCTATTTAACGTACTCTTCGTTTTTGAGCTATGCTACCCACACACACACACACACACGGACAAACATACCCACAGAGAGACCCACACTATACTATACGTGCTATGTACATAGTGTATAGAGAAGATATTGTATTGCACCCAAAAATTCGATACCGAGATTTCACCGGAAATACATGTCTTGGGAAACCTTGAATACATAAAAAGCATTTTTAGAAAATTGTCCGTATGTGTGTCTGTCTGTCTGTGTGTATGTGTGAATGTGTGTGCGTATGTGTGTGTGTGTGTGTGGTGTGTGGTGTGTGTCTATGGGCTGCATAGCTCAAAAACGAAAAGTCCGTTAAATACTAAACTTTATATTTAAGTTCAGTATCTTCCAAGGATGCGACACGAAGATTTTCAAGAAAATCTCCCCACCCCAAATTACTTAAAAAAATCCAAAATTTTGTTTTTCTAAAAAATGACTAACGATTTTAATCAAAATCTTTTATATTTAAGATATTTACATGACAAATAAAATGTATATCTTGAATTTTCTGGGAATAACCTCTGAAGACCTCTTTATTCTGGATGATTTTCATTGAATTTTACCTAACTGGTAAGACAGACAGACAAATATTTACAACAAATATAGATGTCGATAAAACGCAAAATTTATGTATTATATATAAGACATAAGACATCAATTCTGAATATATATATTCGTAGAATTGGCCGTTTTCGAGATATTTCTTGTTATTGATTTCAGTTTTAAAATACTTAAAACTTTACTCATAAAGGAACTTGTCAACTCCTGGCCACGTAAAGAAACGAATTTCAATCCCATAACACATTTTAAAACTTTTGACTGTCGGTTTAGCCTAGTGTATTCCCTTATTTCTTTTCTACTTATAAGTAACTAAATAATAAGACCGTTTCTGCTAATGTTTTAGCATGAAATGGATAGAAGAATGAGCTTATAAACAATAATTTGTTACAGATACTAGAGAAAGTCATGTGAACGGAACAAATAAGATTTTTTAAGATCGGGTGAAATTTCTAGTTCGCGACATTGCCACTATGCGCACATGGTGACGATTAGTTCGTTGCCAATAAATAGCACAATAGGACGAAATCATCGACTTACATGGTGGAATTTTGCCCATGGACCTTCTCTTTCAAGGTATACAGTTCGGGACCAGCGGCTCTACTTACATTATAAAGGAAACTATGCTAAGGATCGTTACGTCCGAAAAAATGCATCTTCCTCCACCGGGATTGAACCCGCAACCTTGGGAAATATAGGCCAGCATAGTAAGCACTACACCACAGAGGGTGACCTCACTTATATTAATTCCCTGAATAATGTCGCTCTCCTTATTCTGAAAATTAAATATGAAGTAGCGCTCAAATCATTTGGTTCCGGACTTAATTCAGTTTTCATTAATAATATTATTCTTCATCCATCGCTTCTGCAAACCTGAACTGTTATGAGAGACGAAACATCATACTAAAGGGCACAACATTTATTCTTCCAAAGACTGCCTTCGTGATCGAGTGGTCAGCGAGCTGACTTCTCACCCAGAGGTCCCGGGTTCGATTCCCGGCTGGGGCGGGGAATTTTTCTTTAACCGGAATTATTCCCTATCCCCCATAGAGTCTGGAAGTATGAATGTGAGAGTGAATGTGCGTGTGTTTAGCAATATAAAGTTTAGCCTAATGTTCTGAACCTACAGTTTCACAAGTGAAAGCACCCGATATGACCATTGATGTTAAAGGGGGCTATACAAATGAAGCAATTAAAAAAAAACGTCGCCAGGAAAGCTTTAGTTCTTATTTTACATTTATTCTTGATTTGTTATTAATTCATGTTTATTTTGTTTAGTACTTCTATTTGTTTAAACTCATAGAAACTCTATGTAGTTAGTATTTATCAGAGTAAATTATATCCATTCTCTCGTCATTCCTTTAGTAGTCAATCCAAAATGAAATATTAGCTATATGATCTAAGCATACTTCTTAGTGTCAGGGAATTCCTATACGCAACCTATTTAAATCATGTGTACCTAGTAACTCAATGATAATAATTAGTGTTTGTATGTATACCAAGAACTCTTACGAATCGCGGTTCGTCTGTCAACGTCTTTACAACTTAGCGCATTCTCGAAAAGCAGTGGACGATTTCTTATTTTCTTTCATTTCACTTCTTATTTATATTTTATCATAAAAGCAGATCGCCGAGTGCTGTAGAGAAGAACATTCTGGACTTGAAGGCTTGTGACAGACTGCTGTAGACCAACAGAGATTTTATCTGGCCTCGTTTTAGAACACCAACTCCCATTTCTTTGAAGAAGAGCATTGTACAAAACACATGCGGTAAAGGAAAATTACTTGGAAATAACACTTTCTCATCTTTAATGCAGTGAATTTCTTCAAGTTATGCTTGTTGTATACTAGTAAAATATACAGTTTCCGTACTCTCTCTCTCTCTCTCCCTCTCTTACTGAGTCAGTTCAAATAATGTTTACAAAATCAAAATTTACAGGATTGGCAGAAATCAAACTCTTCGCAGCTGATTTAATACTAGGCATACTTAATATGCAGTAAAAATACGGATTACACCAAGAAAGGGGGACTGGGAAGTCTGAAATTTTAAAAAAAAAATGCAGTGTAATATCATTTGCTGTGCATAACATCTGTGAAATGTTGTGTTAGTTACAATCTAAGTTATTGAAATTGAAAGCATCCGAACATTTTAATGTTTCACGCCATTAAGTCCATATGGTAAAACTTTATTTCATTATTTCAAATTGCGCACGCTGTATAGGTGTATTGGGATACCATAATGGTGTTTTCTTGTTCAATAGAGTTTCTAGTTCGCGAGTTCGCCACTATGTGCACATTGTGTCGAGACATCAACTCATCGTCCATATAAGCTAAAAAAACTTGCGGACGTGAAAATGAGGGATTTTAGGCAAGGAGCCTTTTCTTTCAAGATATGGGATTCTTTTACGTGCAAATAAACATTACACAGGGTTAGCGGATTTACTTCCCCTCCGAAGAAAGCCATGCAAAGGATTTTTAGTCCAAAAAAATCTACTACCCTCCGATGGGTTTGAACCCGCAACCTTGGGTATTAAAGGTAGGCATGGTAATCATAATACTACGGAGAGCGATTCATATACTAAAAATCTGATGTATTACACTCACATAGCTTTCTCTAGCAGTTCTACAAACTTATTGCATAAGATTATTCTTCTTTCTGCACCTTGTTAATCGACGTATTCAGCACAATGTTCTTATTACTTAGTTCCTTATAAGTAGGAAGAAAATAAGGGAATACACTAGGCTAAATCGATAGTCAAATGTTTTAAAAGCTGTCGTTATGCGATTGTCATTACAAATCGCTTCTTTTCTTGGCCAGGAGTAGAAGAAAGAAAACCGCACACTCCCGTCTGAGAAAAGTATAAGTACTTCACAACTGAAACTAATAACAATGAACACCTCGAAAACTGTAAGCTCCATGAGAAAAATGTATATGACATAACTTGTGTATTTTAACAAGACCTACATTTTTTGTATAGTAAGTTTTTGTCTATCTCTTGCGGTTTACTAGCTATGCCAAATTAAGCAAAATTCACCCAGAATAAACAGGTCTTTAGAAGCTATTCCCAGAAAATGCAAGATATGCATATTATTTGTGAGCTAAATATCTTTAGTATATGATATTTTAATCAAAATCGTTAGAGCCATTTTTGAGAAAATCCAAATTTTCGAAAAAAGTTCCACGTAAAGGGTAATTTGGGGTGGGGGGGATTTTTCTCAAAATCTTTGTGTCGCATCTCTGGAAGATACTAAACTTAAATACCAAGTTTGGTGCTTTAATGACTTTTCGTTTTTGAGTTATCGTGTTCACAGACACACGGACACACACACACACACACACGGACACACACACACACCCACACACGGACCTTTTTGTGAAAATGCTTTTTTTAGATACAGGGGACCCTAAAACATATATTTCCAGTGAAATCTCGGTATTGAATTTTTGGGTGGAATACAATACTTCTCTATTCCTATGTACATTGTATATACGGGGCTAGAGAAAGAAAAATCTTATGTGTTCCATTCACATGGCTTTCTCTACATCTCTGCAACAAATTATTGTTAAAAAGTTTGTGCTTCTATTTACTTCATGGTAATCGAGGAAAAAAAAAAAAAAAGCAGAATTAGTCTTATTACTTGCTTCCTTGTAAGTATGTAAGTAGAAGCGAAATAAGGGAGTACCATTGGTTAAAGTGATAGTCAAAAGCTGGTCGCTAAGTCACTGAAGTTCCTTTGTTTGTATCGACAGGAGTTGACAAATTCTTGCATGAGAAAAATATAGTTTTTCACAGCTGAAACCAAAAACCTATAAATATCTCAAAACAGATCAACAACACGAAAACATGTATACAACATAAATTGTGTGTTTTAACGTGCTCTACATTTTTTGTGTTGTAAGTTTTTGTCCATCTCTTATAGTTTAGCAGTTGTGCAAAATTTCGTAAAATGCATCCAGAATAAAGTAGTCTTCAGAGGCTATTCCCCGAAAATTCAATATATACATTTTATTTGCCAGGTAAATATCTTTAATATACAATATTTGAATCAAAATTGTTAGAGCCATTTTTAAGAAAATAAAAATTTTCGAAAAAAGCTCCATGTAAAGGGTAGTTTGGGGTGGGGGGATTTTTCTCAAAATCTTGTGTCGCATCCCTGGAAGATACTAAACTTAATACCAAGTTTGGTGTTTTACCGACTTTTCGTTTTTGAGTTATCGTGTTCACAGACACACGGACACACACACACACACACACACACACACGACTTTTTTGTGAAAATGCTTTTTTTGGATGCAGGGGACCCTAAAACATATATTTCCGGGGAAATCTCGGTATCGAGTTTTTGGTGGAGTGCAATACCTTCTCTATACACTATGTACATAGTATGTGTAGAGAAAGTAAAAAGACAGATTAAAAAGCATTATTGTTATCATCATCCTCATTATCTACATTCACCACTATCTTCTTCTATTTCATCAGTTACAGATTGCATTTATGGTTTTCCTCAGTCGCTTTCCAATAGCAGAGTATTTCTGTGCCAAGAATCAAATGCCTATTTATAGACAAAACCAATACATGGCAAGAAAAAGAACTATTCGACTAATTCCTCGATAGATAAGCAACTTGGTTTTCTAACACGAAGCATGGGATTAGGTGAGCCATAGAAAACCACTGGCACATAGGCCATCAGTGATGCGTGGAAGTCTCTAGGCTGTGCCAGCGCCGGGCCACCAAAGAAGGCGTGCAAGCGATTTGTCCACCTGGCAGCCACCTAGTGTTCACGGAAAGTATCCTTTCCATTGGACAACATTCGCGCTATCTGCCGCACTGCCATACACCACCAACCTGGAAGATAAGAGCGAAACAACTTGAAGTGGAAATGATGGATAAGAAATCCTGATAGATAAAAAACTATCCCAGTATTTTTTTGGGAAAACCGAGAAAAACATATGGGTCAGGGTGAGCGGTCCCGAGTCCTCCTCTATTGACTCAAAGTAAAATGCTAAGGCTCCCAATGTCCCAAGGTTCTGGTTCCCAAGGTCGCGGGTTCAAACCCGGTGGAGGTCCATGGATTTTTTCGACTGTAAAATCCTTAGCATAGCTTCCTACGTGTCTTTAACGAACCGCAGCACTTAAAGAGCGTCCACAAATAAAACTAAATTTAAATTTTAAATTTGAGCAGTGGTAAAGATCGAACCCGAAAAATCGGTCAAACACATAACCGCGGCGCCATCTTACTCGGTTCTATATGGAAAGTTTTTTTTATATATATATTTAGCTGTAACTATTTTTTTATGGAAATACATTAAATTGAAAGATATGTTTATAACAAATAAATTTAGTTTTAGCAAATAGTCACTTAAATCCTCTCCATTCTGATTTACTTTTGTATAATTATTGGCAAACCATAAGAGATAGAACAGCATTTTGCTGCATAAAAATTATAGGTCTTATTAAATCATCTCATTTATATCAACTGAACTGTTTGTGATTTCAACCATTTCCAAGATTTTCTTTGTATTTATTTGAGGTTTCAAATACTTCTACTCTTTCAAGAGCTAAGTCGCTATTGCCTCTTTCTTGTGCTCATGCAAACAAAATTTGATCACACAAATATCCGCTTTTTCAAATCTGACACTTGGTCAGTTGAATAAAAGTCAGTAAACTGTTTTACATACATCATTTTAAGGCAATACTGATAAAATTGAATAAACCATAAGTAATTACTTACAGTTCAGGCTTTACTGATTACTGATAAATCATTACTTTTAAATGTTGAGTAATTACTAGTTTGTTTGAATAACATCCAGTGATTATTTGTTGAGTTAAGTATTTGCTGAAATATTTTTAAGTTTGCTGTAGAGTTGACTTGCAAAAGCACCTGTAAATAACTATGGCAGCATTTTTACCCATACCCCTGGTAAAGAGCTACTATAAGAGAAGGGATACTAGTCCTTGTGTTTCAAAGAAGCTTCTGAGTAGGGGCGGTCCCACACCTGCCGTCCCCGGTGACGATCGTCCTCAGAGGCTACATCGTCTCCCCATGCACAAGCTGTTAGTAGACTAATCTAGCTAAAGATACTGGCTGAGGAGACGGGGTGCAGTGTTAGTATTGAGTACATGCTTGTTAGTGGTCGGGTTCCGCGATTGCACCCCGGTTAGTCTAAGTATTAGTTTTAGCTGGCATGCGAAGCATTGCGTCCTGGGAGACCGAACATACCGAAGTCTGTTCGGCACCCAGGGTGATTAGAGGAGATTGTTAGGATGGATGAAATGGGGAGTAAGTGAGAAGAGGCGGTTAGTGCGTGCTAAAAAGGGGGTGTTAATAAGATGAATTAATACTAAATTACATGCGAATGGAATGCCGAGGAGGGGGCAGAGTCTAATAATGTTATCTCTGTGTGTGTGTGTGTGTGTGTATGTGTGTGTGGATGCAGTGATGTTCATCGCCGAGCTGCCAACGCAGTTCATGTAGTAGTTGTGGTGTTTGTCAACAGAAAAGCGGTTAGTTGCGGTTCATCAAATTAAACAGGTGGATTCTTGCATCATTTGTAGCCGGGTTATTGTGAAGATTGCGTCATAAAATGTGTAAAGGAGTTTTGTGTTTGATCCAGTCATCATCTGTGTCGTAGTTGCCTAGAGTATTATGAGGGGATTATAGTATCCGGGAATTTTGGCATAAAGGTCATGTGCTAGTTTTGTTATGAATTAGGTACCGTGAGTATTCGGAGTTCTTCATGCAGTTTGTAAGTTGGGGCCAGCTGAGGGACCCCCGTTATTATGCGGAGGATTCGGTTTTGGAAGGAATTTAGTTGTTTTATGTATCGGCCGCGTAGCCCTAGACGGGGGCAACATAGGTGAGAATAGGTCTAATGAGGGATTTGTATAGTAGAAGTCCCAGTGAAGAAGTAAAGTGTGATCCAGTTATGAGTAGAGGGTAGAGATTGCGTAGCTGTATCCGTGCTTTTGTGCGTACTTTCTTTATATGTTCAGTCAAGGTAAGACTTTGATCCATCGTTATGTCTAGGTATGTGGCCTGATTGGTCCAGTGGATATCCTGTCCGAAGAGCGTAAGCGGCGGTAAGGCATGCTTGGGGTATTTATGCTTAGTGCGCCGGGCAAATATCAGTGCTTGGCATTTATTTTGGTTTATTTTAATGCGCCAATTTGAGAACCATCCCTCCAGATCCCGGAGGTAGGCTTGAAGGCGGTCGTGGATGAACAGAGGTTTGCCGAATTGGGCGGTGACAGCGGTGTCGTCAGCGCATAAGTAAAGATTGACATTGGGGGGGGTGAGGTATGTCGTTCATGTATAGATTAAAGAGAGTAGGTCCCAGTAAACTGCCTTGGGGGACTCCCGCCTGTATTCGCCTGGGTGTAGAGTAAGTGTTATTCACCGTGGATACGAAATGTCTGACGCGAAGGTAATTGGCGATAAGTTTGACCAGTGAGTCGGAAATGTTAAGTGAGGTTAGTTTTCTCAGGAGGGCCGGATGCCATACTCGGTCGAACGCCCGTTCGATGTCCAGAAACAGAGCTCCAATTGAGTTATTGGTGTTGAAGCCGCGCGTGATGTGTTCAGTTATACAGAGCAGCTGCAGGCTGGTTGAGTGCTGTGCTCTGAAGCCGAATTGTTCATTAATAAGAAAGTTATGTTTGATTATGTGAGCATTGAGGCGTTTGAAGATAATTTTTTCTAGAATTTTGCTGAGTGTGTTCAGTAAGCTAATGGGGCGATAGTTGTCAGGATTTGTGCGATCTTTATTCTTTGAAAGCAAAAGTGTAAACTTTTTAACAAACTATTTTCTCGGCGGTATTAATGAAACAAGGGGTGGAGGACTAGGTTCACATCAGAAAATGGGCGTTTTTTACGCTATTTAGTTGACCCAGCGACAGCAGGTTTTGGTATTCACCATTCCACGATATGCCAGGCCGTAGACTTCGTAGCAAACAGAATTGAGGCAAAGGCAGGTGACTAAATAAAGTTTTTAAACCTCAAATTTGAAATTCAAGAGGCAAAAGAAAATTGTCCTCTCGCTTTAGATTTCCTCCAGTAATTGGTGCACTTGACTGTACACACATATAGATTGTTTCAACATACTGCTTTATGCTCTTCTATGTAAAGGCCTCCGATCCAGCTATTCATATGTTTATTCAGTTAATACTAAAATGTTACAAGGTATTACTTATCTGTAAAAGTAAACTGTTATTCAATTAAAAATCAGTAATTACTTTTACTGATCAGTCTTAAATTTCCTTGTCAAATAATTACTTTGAATTCAACTGACCCAGTGTCTTTAGTCTACTATATTTTTAAGCCTACAACGATATGCGTAAATATCTATCGAAAGATCATGTTGATTAAAAATAAGTAAATAGAAGATTAGGCTTCTTTAAGAATAGTTTGCAGAAGCGTGAGTAAAGATAGATGTGAATTCAACACATAAGATTTTTCTCTGTATTTGCTGCATACTTAGTATGCTGCATTTTACCCGAAGTGTTGATTTCGAGATCCCCCAGAAATGCACATTTTGAGGCCCTATAAACCCAGAAATGTATTTAAAAATACCTATTATATGTGTATGTGTGCATGTGAATGTGTGAATGTGAGCAGTGTAGAATTAGGATTAACTAATGAAGGATTTCTCAGGGCTCTTGTGTATCTTTGTGACTTACGTGACACCAGCGTCCAGAAAATTCCTCCACCCCATTTTAACTTTTACACGCAAAATTTTGCATAATTTTTGTTTTTTCTAAAATCCATAACGATGTTAATAAAACTGGTGAACACTTAAGATATTTTAATTACAAATTAAAATAGTTTAAATGCTTAGGATTTTCAGAAAACAATCAATGATATTACTTTTCTATAAATTTGTATAACTAGTAAACCTTAATATATAGACAAGAAACAGTACAAAATTGTATACCTCTTTAAAACAATTTATTTCAAACAAGTTTTTTTTTTTTTTTTTTTTTTTTTTGTGAATAAGCCATTTTCGAGATATCCACTGTTATTCGCCGTAAATTGTCATTTTAATGATCCTTTGAAACGTTGTCACCGCTTAGTTCCCGCTATCATGCTAACAGTTGAAAATCTCAAGAACTATATACAGTTTCCATGTAAAGGATAGAGTGGGGGGATTTCACTGAAAATCTTTGTGTTGCAACCTTGGTAGCAACTGAACTTACTTACCAAGTTTGATATTTAAATAAATATATACATACAGACAACGCCCTATAAAAAATAGAAAGCCACATGGACCTTTTTCTAAAAATGTTTTAACCACGAGTCTTTGAAACATGCATTTCCGGTAAAATCTCAGTTAGAATTTTTGGTGAACACAATATGTTCTCTGTTCGGCTTGTACTTACAATGAAACTAGCACTGCAAATGTCTGTCTCGATTAACAGTAGGATGTCACATATTGGAACGAATAGGAAAGCTTATTCATTAAAACATCATGACGAATCGATTGTGCTTGCACCTCCCCCCGCGAAATTTCCAGTTCGAACACGGCTCACGCTCACCTTTAGAGACCAATAAATAGCAAGAGGGCAACACAGCTACCCTTGCAGACAAGAAAAAGCTTCAGGCGGCTATAGAGAGAAATCTTTCCATAGTGTAAGCAACTCCGCCATCTGCTCGGCAACAACATCTTAAAGCACGCCTGAAACATTTAAGGCAAAGGTAACGAGAGGAACTGAGAGAAAGAAGAGTCAATTGTAGCATATAACTCCCTAGCATTTGCATTGACAACCAAGGGAAAGCCACGCAAAACCCCATGGTCAGAGTGAACTATCGCCAAGAATGACCCCGTACCTCCGCGTTCCTACACGTTGCTATGGAGTCATCTCGATTGGTGGATCAACAGTAGTAAGGAAAATAAGTTTTTGTAAGAATGGGTTGAGAACAATATACAAATATGTGGGTAGAAAAAGTCGTATGAATGTAACATAACACTTTTTAATATTAGATTTCTTTGTGTTACTGCATCTCTCTCTCTCTCCCTCTCTCTCTCTCTCTCCCTCTCTCTCTCTCAAACTCGCGCATTCTTATTCATACTTCCAGACTCTAGGGATGTCAGGAAATAATCCTATCGCTATAAATCGAAGCCGTGGCCTCTGGATAAGTATGCTCACCAGCAGATCAAAAAGGCATGTGCTGCAGCGCTCTTTCCCTTTATTGCCACGCATACGCAGACAAAATGCATTTTTTGTATGACATATCTCAAAATAAGCCGATTTTTGTGCGTAAGTATTAGATTTCTTCATTAGCTGCTGCAGCTTCGCTTCGTTTGTTTGTGTTTAACTAAAATGAAAGATGCCTATTTCAGCAGATGTATGAAATATTTACTTAAGCAAATCAATACCATTAGTCGTAGGTATATTCTGGCACGTACGACCAATAGTAGATAGAGAAGGCTTTGTATTCCACCCAAAAACTCAATACCGAGGATATGTTTCTTTCCAGACTCCTGAGTCCGAAAAAAAAAATATTTAGAAAAAGGTCTGCGTGTGTGTCTGTGAACAGCATACCTCAAAAACGAAAAGTGGGTTAAATACCGAACTTGGTATTTATGTTTAGTATCTTCCAAGGATGTGACACTCAGATTTTTACGAAAATTCCCCCACCCAAAAAGACCCCTTACATGGAATATTTTTATAAATGACCGATTTCGATAAAAATGGCTCTAATGTTTTTATTAAAATTCCGTAAATTTGAAAATCTTCCTGAGGCATCTCTATACTCTCTCCAAAATGTGAAATTGGAGTGAATGTGGAGGTATTAAAATTTAGTTTTTTCAAGGGCTTGACACAAAGATTTTCAGGAAAAAGCGCCACCCCAGACTACCCTTTACATGGAAAACTTTTAAAAAAAATTATTTATCAAAAGCGGCTGAATCGTTTTTGATTAAAATACCTTATAATAAAGGTATTTATGTCATATATAAGATGTATATCTCGAATGTTTTGCAAATCGCTTCTGAAAAGTTCTTCATTCTGGATGACTTTTGCATAACTTATCAACCGTAAAATATACACAATATGTAGGTCTCGTCAAAATACACAATTTATATCTATACACTGTTTGTGGAATTAAACATTACCGAAATATTCATTGTTATTGGTTTAAATTTTAAAGTGGTCAAACTTTATCAAGCGGGAATGTGTAGTTCATTTTTCTTTTGTTTTACTCCTGGCCGTGCAAAGAAAACCGAATTTCAATTACATAGTAACCAGCTTTTAAAATATTTGACTATCACTTTAGCCTAGTGTATTGCCTTATTTCTTCTCTACTTATAAGGAACTAATTAAAAGAGAATTTCTACTAATGCTTATCTTGATTGGCATAAAGTAGATAAAAGAATAATACGTTTTTTTAAGAATAGTTACAGAATAGGTAGGGAAAATCATGTGAATGGAACACATCAGCTTCTTCTATCTAGTAGTCGCCCTCCATGACGTAATGGTTATCATGCTAACTTCATATAGCCAAGGTCGCGGGTTCAAACCCGGCGGGGGACGATGGATTTTTTTGGGCATAAAAAAGCATGGCTTCCTTCTTAGATTTCGGGCACGTAAAAAACCTCAAGCCTGATAGAGAGGCCTCTGAGCAAAATTAAGCGGTCTGTCACGCCCAGCATAGAATGGGACGCTGAGAGCCACAGCAGTTAAAGAGTGTCCATAAATAAAACGCCATTTCATTTCTATTTAGTAGCAGATTTATAGCCTATGATATTTATACTATTCGCTAAGTTACTTATTTATTTCAATTAA
This sequence comes from Hymenopus coronatus, assembly GCA_030762935.1. Lineage (NCBI taxonomy): Eukaryota > Metazoa > Arthropoda > Insecta > Mantodea > Hymenopodidae > Hymenopus > Hymenopus coronatus. The sequence continues at coordinate 111,062,855 of CM060895.1, forward strand.
TTCTCTATTTCACCGCTATTTCTCTTTAAAATAACCATCAACGTAATAGCACAATTATTCCGATTTTTTTGTTGACAATTTTTGCCTCATAGTCTGAGTGGTTAACTAGTACATAAACAAGAGGAACAACATGACATCAAGCAGTGCTATAAGGGGAATTTCTTCTACGAGTAATATTTTTGGGATAAGTGGTTTTTATTTCGAACTTGTTTTAGGAAAATTCTGTGTCTTTGAGATCATGCGCAAGTGTACAAGTATAACTGTAAATGCCGTTTGCCAATTGCCCATGGAAGATCAGTTCCATCCCTAGTGTTCTTTCGCTTCAAATCCAACTGTCCTCCGTGATCTAGGGGTAACATACTAGTCTCTGGTTCCTAAGGTCACGGGTTCAAATCCGACGAAAACGAAGGATTTTTTTTTTTGGCGTAAAAATCTTTAGCATGGCTTGTTCGGAAGGGAAGTAAAGCCGTTAGTCCTGTTTCGTAGATTTACGGTTCGTGAAAGAACCTCCAAGCTAATAAAGCGGCCTATGAGAAAATCAAGAGATCTCTCGCGTCCAATATGGAATAGGACTCTAAGAGCCGCAGCATTTAAACAAATACTACTATAAACAAAAAAAACTGATGCGTTCCATTCACATGCCCTTCCCTACATCTCTGCAACAAATCATTGTTAAAAAGCTTATTCTTCTATTTACTTCATGCTAGTCGAGAAAAAAAAATGCAGAAAGGATCTTATTAGCTGCTTCCTTGTAATTATAAGGAAAACAAGGGAGTAAAATAGGCTAAATCGATAGTCAAATGTTTTAAAGATTTTTGTATATCTCAAAAACGGCCAAGTCCAAGAAAAAATCTATGTAACATAAATTGTGTGTTTTAACGAGCTCTACGTTTTTCTGATAAGTTTTCGTCTGTCTCTTATGGTTTACCAGTTATGCAAAATTCCGCAAAATTGATCCAGAATAAACATGTCTTCAGAGACTATTCCCAGAAAATTGAATATATAAATGTTATTTGTCAGGTAAATATCTTCAGTATGCGATATTTTAATCCAAATCATTAGAGCCATTTCTGAGAAAATAAAATTTTTTGAAAAAAGTTCCATGTAAAAATTCTATGAAAAATTAATCTTGAAAATCTTCGTGTCGTATCCTTGAAAGATATCTAACCTTAATTACCAAGTTTGGTATTTAACGGTCTTTTCGTTTTTGAGCTATGCTATCCCCAGACACACACATACCCACAGACAGACTCATACATGGGCATTTTTCTAAAATTGTTATTTTTATTCAGAGGGTCTCAAAATAATGTATTTCCGGTGAAATCTCGTGTCGAGTTTTTGGGTGCAATACAACACCCCCCTCTCTTCTTTTTTTTCCCCCCTTTTTTTTTGGTAATGTTTAACATCCGCTTTTACTACATGTGGCACCGCAGGCGATGAAGATGGACCACCGGTGGAATGCGATGTCGGGGAAAACCAGAGAACCCAGAGAAAACTCGCCCCTGCGCCGCTTTGTCCACCACAAATCTCACATGCGGTCGCTTGGGATCGAACCCGGGCCCTCTAGGTGAGGGGCGCGGTCATACTTTCTCTATACACTATGTACATAGTACATGTAAAAATCGAATTCGAATTCTATGATAAAATGTAGGTGTTGATTTTGCATTCTCAGGGGAATACTTATTACAAATTAGATAAATAGCTCTGATAGCACTGCATTTGCTTGTGATTATAACTTTCTATACCATGTACTATCTACGTACATAGACTGTCGAGAACAATTCGATACGGATATTTCACTTGAAATACACATTTGAGGACACGAAAAAAGGAAGAAAAAAAAAACATTAAAAAAAGTCCGTGTGTATGTCTGTAGGCAGCATAACTTAAAAACATAAAGTTTGTTAAATTCTAAACTTGGCATTTCAGTTTAGTGACTTCTAAAGATGTCACATGAAGATTTTCATAAACATGCCCTCACACTACACTCCCCCGAACTACACTTTGCATGGAAAAATGTTCCAACATATGTATTTACTCAAAAATTGCACTGCAAATTTAATTAAACTTCCGTATATTAAATATATATGCTTGACAAAAGTAGGCCTGAAGTTTCGGCGAACAGCCACTGCAGACCTCTTTATTCTGAAGGAATTTTGCATAACTGCTAAAGAGTAAAGAATTGACAAAAACTTACTCCACAAAATATGTAGATTTCGTTAAAACTCACATTGCATGTGATAGACATTTTTTGTGGAGTTAGCCATGTTCCTGGTTTCAGTTTTAAAATACTTCATATTCTCTCAAATGCAAATTTTCCAATTCTGTTTCATTATTTTACTCCTAGATATGCAAAGAGAACAGAATGTCAATCTCAATCACATATAAACTAGCTTTCAACAGATTTCACTACCACTTTAGCCTACTTATAAGGAACTAAATAATATTATTTCTGCTGTTTATCTTGATTAGCATGAAGCCGATGGAAGAATATTCGTTTGTAAGAAATTTGTTGGCAAAACAGGTAAAGTCATATGAATGGAACACAAGATTTTTTTTCTACTGTACTGACAGCATCTATGTGTCTCCAGGAAGTCTTTAGACCATTACCATCCTAAACTCTTATAAATTAGTTGTATAATACTCTCTTTTCATAGAGTAGGGCACGTTGGCTTGAATACGTACAAGTTTAATAGAAACACTGCGCAGTAAATACAATACCTATACAAAATTGCAGGCCACAGAATTGAGTTAGCCTTCTAAACGTATAACAAAAGTTTTGTTCCCTAAGGATACCCAAGTTCTCAAAGCCCACTATAGCTTCGCCCCACTCAGATTTACGTAAGCACGGGGATTATTTGCCACTTCTGCGTTTAAATGAAAAGGTTAGAGGGCGCTTGATAAATAATGCCATGGAGTGCAAATCCCCGGTTTCTTAGGGAAGGTTGTTACGAAGAGAGAGAGACTCGATAGAAGGAAAATGTTTCTTTCAAATTAAAAACCAATCTTTGCAAAGAAAGACAGTTATTATTTCTGGCTTTGGTTTTAAATTAACATGCGTAGGCGGAATATGCCTCCCTGGAGAGAACGCCCAGAGCTGTTTCATTCTGAAAATCTTCCTATTGTATTATTGCGAATATTGCTGCAGTGGTCGACACGTGCAGTAGCACATTGGGAAACAGTACTAGCTTGTCAAGCTACGTACATCTAACATAGAGCCAGGTGGCTCAGGCGTTTCATCTGAGACTGGCATTCGGATGGTCGTGGGATCAATTCCCCGCCGACCTCTCAGATCCATGGGTTTTTTCGGGGAGTTTCCCGAGTCATTAGGCGAAGGCTGAGATGGTTTCTTCGTCCCTTGGGCTTTCTGTCCCTTCATTTAGTTTAATTTCGTCCAGGGTTGTAAGTGAGGGCGAGGACTACGGTAGTGGCGCCCTTCCATAGAGTTGACTGCCTTCTGGAAATACAGCTCTCTGCAGCGGGATGGTGTTGAAAGTAGATTGTAGACTCAGGGAGTTTGGTCAGACCTGAGGTAGGGACTGTTCGAGATGAAGAACGGATTGGAAAATGTTAGGGACTTCCACGGTGGTTCACTTCCCGTTCTCCTGAGATATGAGACACACATACATCTAATTAAGAAGATAACCCGAAAGTAGTAATTTCCGAAAGTGGATTATCCGAAGTGGATAATCTTGCTGGTTATAGCATTAATGTTTGTCGCACGAACGGCAATAGATTTTCATGAGTGGCATGTTATACGTCTTAGTAATATCGATTATAGGAAATCGTTATCATTATCGGCGCTACAATCCTACGTAAGCCTTTGTCTACTTCACATCAACCTCCATTCTGATCTATCTTTCTTTCTCACTACAACTTGTCATATTCATCATTTGTATGTTCTCAGGCAGATGTGTACAATATACATAATGTATTGTATTCCACCCAAGACTTCGATACAGACATTTCACTGTAAATACAAGTTTTGAGGACCCCTGAATCCTAAAAAGGCATTTTAGAACACAGTCCATGGGTCTCTGTGTGTATGTGTGTGTCTGTGGTCAGCATAACTGAAAAGAAAAGTCCATTAAATACCAAATTTATATTTAAGCTTAGCATCTCCCAAGACTGCGGCAAGAAGAATGTTAAAGAAATCCCCCAATCCCATACTACCCTTTACACGGAAGACTTTTCGAAAAGTTTGATTTTTCTCAAAAATGGCTGCTACGATTTTGATTAAAATACCATATATTAAAGATATTTACATGAAAAAATAAAATGCATATCTTGAATATCCTGAGAAGAGACTCCAAAGTCCCCTTCATTCTGAATAACTTTTGCGTAACCGGTAACCATAACCGACAGGTAAAAGCTTACTACACGAAAAATATAGAACTCGTCAAAACACACAATTTGTGTCCTTTACATTGCTGTTGTGCAGCTAACCGTTTCCGATATATTCTTTGTTTATTGACTTCAATGTTAAATACTTCTACTTTTCTCAAACAAAAATGTTGTCCGTGTTTCATTTGTTTTACTCCTGGCCGCGCAAAGAAGCGAATTTCAATTAAACTCGTATGCAACATATTTTAAAACATTTGCATATCGATTTAACAATGCGTTCCCTTCTTCTTTCTTTTTTACTTGGCACAAATGACCTAGTTTTCGACGGGCCCTTAATGGTGCACTCACTCACTCACTCACTCACTCACTCACTCACTCACTTATATTTGACTTATGAGACCCTTCTGCTAAGTCTATCTCGATTAGCATGGTGTAAAAAGAAGAATAATCTTTTGTAAGAAACTTTTTCGTAGAACAGGAGGAGAATATCATATGAATGGAACACATCATCTTTTTACTTTCTATATATGTACTATGTACATAGTGTATAGAGAAGGTATTACACTCCACCAAAAAATTCGATACCGAGATTTCACCGGAAATATATGTTTTAGGGTCCCCTGTATCTAAAAAAGGCATTTCCAGAAAAATGTCCCTGTGTGTGTGTGTCAGTCTGTTCGTGTGTCCGTGTGTCTGTGAACACGATAACTCAAAAACGAAAAGTCGGTAAAATACCAAACTTAGTATTTAAGTTTAGTATCTTCCATCTTTAGTATCATCGGATGCGACACGAAGATTTTAAGAAATATTCCGCCACTCCAAACTGCTCTTTACATGGAAAATTTTGGTATCAGCTATAAAAAAACACACTTTTCTCATACAGGACTTTGTGAACTCGTGTCCATACAAACAAAGGAACCTCAGTCACATAGCTACCAGCTTTTGACTATCTCTTTAACCTATGATACTCCCTTATTTCACTTCTACTTACTTCTGCTATTTTTTTCTCGATTACCATGAAGTAAATAGAAGCACAAGCTTTTTAAAAATTATTTCTTGCAGAGATGTAGAAAAAGTCATGTGAATGGAACACATCAGATTTTTATAAAAAGATTCACGTGTTGTCTGTGTGTGTGGTTGTGTATGCGCATGTGTGTATGTGGACAGCATAACTCAAAAACGAAAAGTCCGTTAAATACCAAACTTGGCGTTTAAGTTGATCATGTTCCAAGGGTACGACACTAAGATTTTAAATGAAATCTCTCAGCCCAACCTAGGTGTTATTTATATGGAAACATTTTCGAAAATTTTGATTTTTGAAAAGAGGTGTAAATAATTTTATTAAAATGCCTTATATTAAAGATATTTACATAACAAATTAAATGCATACTTTGAATTTGTCGGGAAAAGCCTCTGAAGTCCTCTTCATTCTGAATGACATTTGCATAAGTAGGATTAGGGTCATTGTAGCCTTCTTGCTTTAATAAATCTGAACTATATCATTCCTTTAAAATAGTTGATACATTTCAAAATTAAGCCTAATTCTCAATTATCCTATTCTTCATAAATCCATCTATTTTTCGTATTTTATTTTTAATTTTCTCAGCATCTCTTGATTCAAGTTTCATTGTTCAAATTTCAGCTCCGTATGTAACCACAAGCCTAATTTATATGCGTATCTTTAGATTGTAGGGAATAAATCATTATATAATTCAGCATACATAACAGACAGTGAGTGTGTCATCAAAGGTTCTCAAGTCAGGCGTTAACTTTCTCCCTGCAGTTAATTTAACAGATTGAAGTCCAAGCCCAGTATAGCTCGGGCCGTGCGAAATGTTCATGCAGCCCTCGCCCGAGAATAGCACGGATGCTCGGGCAGGTATTTTTAACACTTTTAATGCAATTCCACGACCTCAACTCGGTCTTGGCTATGCGGCAAAGAACATACATCACTTATCATTTAGTTGTCTGATTTTTCCTGCCATCTGTCCTTGCTTTGGTCAACTATTAGGAAATTTAGGAGAGTTAGTAATATTGACTGATCTCGAGTAGTCGCGCCATTTTCTGTTTGTTACGTTTGGTGTTCTTACGTTTGCTGCATTTTCCTCGATTTCTGTGAACTGAAGCTGAAATTCAGGATACAAATGAAGCTCTGGAAAATTCCGAAACCGAGGGAGAGTTTTTCGAACTTTCAATAAATGGAGTGTAAGCAGCTTTACGCAGTTTTTTTTAAACTCATATTTGATACTTGTTTTAAATTTAAAATAAAATATTAATATGGAAGTTAGATATGTCTATTTTCTTACTTATTGAGAAATCCTTGAATTCCATACTTTTAGGTTGTTTCAATACTTTTTGGCAGATTTTATTGATGTACTGTAAATAATAATTCAAAGTAGGCATAAAAACTCTGGGTTTCTTGGCCTTTCAACTAAAGAAACGCCTGGGCTTCAAAGGTCAATTACCTGGTGTGTTGAACCGATAATTGAGATCACGCCACTTAACGTAATGCATAAGTGAAAATTAATAATACAATATTAGTCTGACTGTTTGGATTTTTTTTAGCATAACTCGAAAGACTACATACAGTCCACTCAAAATTTTAACGAGCTATTTCATACAAATTTTAATACATTCAATTTTACTTTCTCTGCTAAGTACATAGTACATAGATAGAGAAGATATTGCACGCTACCTAAAAGTCCGATACTAATACACTAATACTTCACTGGAAATAAATTTTTTAGTTTCCCTGCACCAAAAAAAAAAGTATGTGTATGAACAACAGCGATCAAAAACGAAAGCACCCAAACTAAATAATTAAGCTTTCAAGGATGCGACAAAAAGATTTTCAAGAAATTTCCCAAATTACCCTTTACATGGAAGAACATTTGAAAATTTTTATTTTCTTAATCCAACGATTTCGATTAAAATAACGTATATTAAACATATTTATACGACAAATAAAATCTTACCTTGAATTCCTTGGAAGAACCTCTGAAGACATCTTAAACCTGGATGATTTTTGCATAACAGGGAAACTGTAAGAGACAGATAAAAACTTATTACACAAAACATGTCTGGTACACACAATTTGTTATATATATATTTCTAAGATACACCTTGTTTTTCGTTTCAATTTTATTTGTCATTTCTTATTGTTTTGTTTCACTCCTGGCCATGGAAAGAGAACCGTATTTCAATCACATAGCAGTAGATTTTAATGATTTCATTGCTTCTTTAACCTACTGTGTTCCCTTATTTTCCTTCAACGTATAAGGTACTAATAATACTCCCATTTCTACTAATGTTTATCTTAATTAATATGAGGTAGGTTAATTAATAAACTTTTATAAGAAAAGTTTGTTACAGAAAAGGTAGAGAAACCCATGTGAACGGAACGCATAGGAGTTTTCCTAATAATTCACAATGTTTGCTATACTAAAATGCTCCTTATACCTGCGGTTTAAATGTTGCTCCCAGAATTATTATTTGAGCTTAGTATACCTACAAATATAAACAAGATGTTATGTAGGCGTAATTAGTTCAAGAAAAAATAGCTTTTTCACATATTATTGAGTTCTCCAAAATTTTCAATTTTATTTATGGAAAATAATTAAATTTAGACCAACTATTTTATAATTTTAACTAGTGTACAATAATTTAAAGTCCATACTTTCTTAAACGCTCCTTAACTTTCAAGCAGATAAGTTTGAAAACCTGGCTCAAAAATAAAATAAAAATAAACTGAAAATTGTTGAAAAATTGGAGCTGAGTAAACTCAAGTTTGAAGTTAAACGCAATGCTTCATCTAAATGATACAAGTTCAATTAAATTGACATTTGAGGCTTACATGCATTTGATATTAAAAAACCAATTGTACAGCAGAAAGTACAAGTTATAAGTACAATAAAGACTGGTTCACAACAAACGGTAACGCTAACCAGAACGAGACCGGGAATGTTGAATTACATGTATTTCAATGGAAGCGTTCACAATTGATGTGAAGCCTTCCCGGACCCCGGGAACGGGAAGCAAGATTTGCCAGGTTTTAAGTCTCTCATTCTCGTTACCGGGCACGGCATATTAGACTCCTCGACATAGAGATTATTCTAAGTGGCCGTCATATGAAACAGCCGCTGGAGCTCACTTAAGTTGTAGTTCTTTCAAATTATAACTCGCATTATGTTAGCTGAATTGAAAACATACCAAAAAATATCTTCGTCAGTTAAAAATAAATGAAGTTGCAATGCGCAAAATTGAACAAGAAAAGAGCAATAAATGCATTCCCGTTCTCGTTACCGAATTATTGTGAATCAAAATCTTATGTCCTTAATGATTCCCGTTCTAGTTACTGTTCTCGTGTTCTTGTGAACTAGGGTTAAAACCGTAAAGGAAGTAAAAATAAGAGCAAATTCCAAATTGCATTGATGCCTTGCTTTAATGATTGCCTTTGCTGGAAGAGCAGTGAGCAAGTGTTACGGACCGTGATATGGCTATTAAGCTAATATCAGCAAATTATGGAAACAAACTATAAATTCAGGACTTAATTATTGTATATTTAATAATCTAGGTTTTATGTTTTCAGTAAAGAATATCAAAAAACAATTTCTCTTCTCTCTATAATCCTAAGCAACCTTCCCTGTGTGCTATGAGGCAATTATACATGATAATGATTACAGTAATAGCCTGTTTAAGGTGATAGGGTTCCTAAAACTATTATATTCGGAAGAAGCTTTCTGTGTTTCAGAATTCTGATAGGAATACGAAATCTTGAACTCTTATACCCAAACATACCAGAAATTTTAACCGTCAGTTCTTTCCAAGTTTTTGAACTGCAGAAATTGCATTTTCAGCGTTGAAAGGCATATCAGGTTCTTCTTAACTGTACATCCCATCATATTCTTGAGTAAAAATAAGCATATCATCGAAAGTAGTAAAATTCCCTCAGTAAATTTTCATTTGTCTCAACATATAGGTTGTATAAAAGCCTCATTAACGTATGAGAATAAATACATGCCGTCTCACCCCCTGTTTCAGAATTCGCTTCGGAGGTGTCATCAGCGACCTCGTTTAGTGCTTAATGGCGTTCCTCTTGTAACCAATGGTAGTGTACCTGTTATGCAGAGACAAGTTTTGTCATCCTCCGTAGTCTAGGGGTAAAATTATAGCGTCTGGTTTCCAAGGTCGTGCATTCAGATCCTGCGGGAGACAATGGAGTTTTTCGGGCATAAAAATCCTAACATGGCTTCTTTTGGAAGGTAAGCAAAGTCGTTGGTCCCATATCATAGATTTACGGCACATAAAAACCCTTAAGCCTGATAAAAATGCATCTAAGTAAAATTAAGCGGTCTTTCACGTCCAATATAAAATGAGACGCCAAGAACGGCAGCAGTTAAAGAGCTCCATAAATAGAACTCAATTTCAATTTCAGAGACAGTTTGTCAGGTCTCGTCTATTGCTGAAATAATGTGGAGGCGTTGAGAAACACAAGAGTAAGCCGAGGTTTTCGTTGTTCAAGAAAGCGAGCGGCCTTCGGCCAGCAGCAGCGCGGTCGGGAGGAAAATTACAGTTACTCTAGTGAGCAGCCATGAAAATTAGTTTGCAGCGCTAATGATTAACCTGTTAAAAACAAATTACAGAACAGATGAAATTGCTGAATTTCGTCCAGGCAGCTCAGTACAATTGTAAATTAATGCGCAAAACCTCTACAGATACTAATAAGTAAAAAAAAAAAAAAAAAAAAAAAAAAAAAAGTGGAAAATAATGAATATTTTATATGTGATCAAATTCATCTAGAAATCTAGCTTACAAGAATTGCTTGTTTATTTTCAAGTGTAAATATATTTCTCACACAGCTTTTTCACGCACAAAAGAGGTACTAATCAGCTTTGATTTAAATACAGATGCTAAATAATAACCGCACAATCCCATGATTTACAACGATAGTGTTGAGGCGTTTCGGCTTTTTAGAAAACTCAGTCCCCTTCGATATCATGCATATTTAGTGATTTACTTGGATGAAACTTGATTTGAAATCCAAATGTGAAAAATGTTTGGATGATATGGATGTGCTCTCATTTAGAAACAAACATTGAGAAAAAGTTTGAGTTTGACGAGCTAGTAAATTTCTCAAGGGCATACAGTTTTTCATCTTCCACCTTAATTGCATATTATTTTAATGAAATTGTACTCATATATAGATTGCTGTCCAAGGAAGCAAAATGTGACGTCATCTTTAAGGTCAGTGAGATGTATGCCAAACTCTTCGAGATGGTATAAATAAACTTTACAAAGTGCACTGCGAAAAGGGGTCAAAGGCGTGCAGAAAAAAGGAAATGGACTGTATTAACACAGGTATTAACTCAGATAGAGATGACGAGAGCAGCAACCCTGATGAACAAAATTCTTTGGCATGAAATAAACGTAGCACCATTGCGATGGCATCAATAGTCGCAGCAGAGTGTTTCTTTCTTCTGCTACTTCCGTACCCACCATCACGCATTAACACAGGTAATGCATAACTATATCTTGCAGAAATACTTCCTTTACTGGACACCAGTGACTTTGAAGCATCCTTTAGCAAACAGACTATGCTGATATCAACTATCAATGAACGTAAGCGTGCTGACGATTGTTGGCATTCGGAAAGCTTCTCTCATATTCAACTATACATAAGTGATAAAGTATCTATGCAAATAGTGGTTTTAACAAAAAGAATGTGATGTGCTGCATCCAAGTGACTTTCTCAGCTCTTTTGCAAACTATTCTTCAAAAGTTTATTCTTTTATATTCTTCTTGTTAGTATAAACTTTCATTACTCATTTACACACTCATTGTACATATGAGAACACAGTAGGTTAATCTGATAGTCAGTTTTTTTAAACAACCATTTAGCTAAAAAAGTTCACTTTTTAGATTTTCTGAAAAATGACTGACAATAGTGATTAAAATACTGTATAAAATATTTTTAATGACTAATGACAGAGAGAGAGAGAGAGAGAGAGAGAGAGAGAGAGAGAGAGAGAGTGTGTGTGTGAGTGAGATTAAATTTCTGGAAATAGTCTCTGAATTCTTAATTCTGAATGAATTATTTATGGCTAAGAGATAGGCATCTTACTACACAAAGAACCTAAATCTCAAATCACACAAATTATACCATTTTTGTGGCGTTAATTGCATCTATATTATAGATTTTAATTATCAATACTTTATATCTTTTCAACTTTAAAATCGCTATTTTCTTTTTCCCTTCACTGTCTTGCTAAGAAAACGGAATTTTAGAGCTATCACATAGTGACTCGTTCTTAAAAGATTTGACTATCTGTTAAGCCTCTCTAGGATGTAGGATATTGGAACGGAGGTGAACATCTCGCTCATGGTTCGATTTTGACTATATCCTCCGTGGGCAAGGATGAGGTGAGGGAGCCAAAGCCAGATCCTTAGGCAGACAGGGCCGCAGAGACTCGCAGAAGTTTGAATTCTCGCGCACCATTAGAGAGCAATACTATCAGACGAGACAGCTCACCATTTTTCAGGGAAAAATCCTACCACATCGTAAACAACTGTATCATCGACTGTGGCGCCAACATTGCAGGACCTAAAGCACTAAAGGAAAATCAAATGAAACGAGGGAAAGGAAAATTAGTTAGATTATATAATCCGCATTGGCCATGGTAACAGGGAGGAAATTACGAAAAACATCATGGTTAAAGTGGGTGGTTGCCGAGAGTCAAACACGGGACCTCCCGAATACAAACCTCCATTAAGTCCACTTTAATCCTTGTACATAAAATGGGGATAAAATTCTGCAATTGTTAATCTCGATATATTTTCTTTTTTACTTTCTCTATGCGTACTATATACATAGTGTATAGAGAAAGTATTGCATTCCACCCAAAAAGTCGATACCGAGATTTCACCGGAAATAGATGTTTTAGAGTCTCCTGTATCAAAAAAAAAGTATTTTCAGAAAAAGGTCCGGGTATGTATGTGTCAGTGTCACCATGTGCCTGTGAACACGATAGCTCAAAAACGAAAAGTCAGGAAAATACCAAACTTGGTATTTAAGTTTAGAATATTCCAGGGATGTGACACAAAGATTTTGAGAAAAATCCCCCTACCCTAAACTACCGTTTACATGGAAAAAATTCCGAATTTTTTTATTTTCTCAAAAACGGTTAACGATTTTGTTTAAAATACCGTATATTAAAGATACTTATATGGCAAACAAAATGTATATCTTGAATTTTCTAAGAATAGCCTCTAAATACCTCTTTATTCTAAATGAATTTTGCTGAATTTTACGTAACTGAAAAACTGTAAGAGATAGACAAAAACTTACTACACAAAAATATGTATGTCACGTTAAAAGGCACAATCTATGTATATAGTTTTTTTTTCGTGGAATTTGCCATTTCTGAGATACTCCTTATTTGTTTCAGATTTAAAACACTTAAACTTTTTACACACGGAAAGTTATAAACTCCTGGCCCCGCATAGAAAAGGATTTCATCAGCATGGCAACCGGCTTTTAAAATATTTGACTATCGTTTTAGCCTAGTGTATTCCCTTATTTTCCTTCTACTTACAATGAAGAACATAATTAAGACAATTTCTGCTAATGTTTATCTCGATTATCATAAGTTGAATAGAAGAATATGATTTTTAACAATAATTTGTTACAGCGATATAGAGAAAGTCATGTGAATGGAACACATCAAATTTTTTCTTTTGTGTTTGTTTTTTTAATGTTTTCCGGTTTTTTTCCCTTACGTTTCTGTTGTTTGTGTTCTTACTTACTGATACATTAACAAACATGTATAATCTTACAAACACCCCTGCCCTAGTCGGGACTCGAACCAGGATCCTTTGCGCCACGAAGCATCAAATCCAGTAACTTCAGCGAGCGCGGCCATGGGGATCAGCTCCATGAAGATAATTTAGATAGAAAAATAAGAGTAATTTTATAAAGATTGGGAGAAAAAAGACTGTGAGAGCCCTGGGACGGATTCAATCCCCAAACCCCCATTCCCTCGGCCACCGTTGTCCACCAGTTATTCAAAGAAAAGGAACCAGTATCATACTTCTTCGATAATGAAGACGTAAAAATATATATCAAAACTAAGAGAAAAAAAGAAGTGTGTTAGTTGATAAGCGCTTCTTTTATTACTTGTGGCAGAACTGTAATCCTTCAGAGAAAGGCATTAAAGATGATCATTAAACTAGAAAACTCCAATCACAATCAAGAACACGAGAATTATCTTCAGAACAGGACAGGCGAATAAAAACTGTGCCCGAGATAAACAGACAGGATGTTGCTAAAGAAGGTAGAGAGTAAGAACTAGCATCTTGGGAATACTAACACAATCGAATTATTAAATTCAACCTTCATTATGCGTTTGACTAGTGATATAATAAGGCTGAGAGTGAACTCCAAATCAAATTTTAGTGTTTGGAAAACTTAGGCTTAAACGTGGTGCTTCTAGCTGATCTACGAAACTTGCATAAGAATTATACGACTGGTAAGCTCAGAAGCTTTAATATTTTCATTAAAAACACAATATTTGCAGTGCAAATGCATTTCACATTGCATTTTTAAACAAACTAAATTTTAATTTCTCTATAGAGTACTATGCACGCATATATAGGTAGAGAAGGTATTGGATTCCACCCACAAATTCAATACCGAGATTTCACTGCAAATGGTGAACCATAGAATACAAAATAGCAATTGTAAAAAAGGTCTGCGTGAGTATGTGTGCGCCTTTGGACAGCATAACTCAAAAACGAAAAGTCGGTTAAATACCAAACTTGATATTTAGGTTTAGTGTCTGCCAACGATGCCACACAAAACTGGGTCGAACATTTTAAATAAAATACCACATATTAAGATATTTAAATATCAAATAAGTGGTGTATTCTGAATTTCTCGGGAATAGCGTCTTACGTTCCCCTCATTCTAGATGACTTTACCATAAACGTAATAAATAGAATACAATTTATTAAACAAAAATATAAGTTTCGTTAAAACACAAATTTGCCTTATACGTGTCTGTACAGCCAACCATTTCTAAGATATTCCTTGTTATTGGCTTTAAAATGTTCAATACTTGGAATGTTCTCTAATCTAAAGTCGATATTCACATTTTTATCCTGGTCATGCACAGAGAAGGGAATTTCAATTCGATTACATAGCTTTTAAAAAATCTAGTGTATTTAGAGTATTTCCTTATTTTTCTTCTACGTACAAGGAAGCAAGAATAAAGCTATTTTGCTAATGCAGAAGATAGAAGAATAAACTTTTGTAAAAATAATTATTGCAAATAGGTACAAAAATTCATGTGAATAGAACACATCAGATTTCTATTACTGTGATTTATTATATTGTTAATACTGTCTATATAATTATTCCAAACTTCAATTTATACGGAAATAAGCAAATTATCAAGAATATTACTGTAAGTTTTTTAAAGTGACCTGCAATAGGTACATATCAGTAGAATGACTTTATAATTAGTTAATTACTATTGGGATGGCCCAAAAAATAATATCATGAGGTTTGCATTAGAGCTGCTCATTGAACGAGTTTCGGTCACTAATTTGTGCCTTCGAACACCAATGAGGAACTGAGTGTACCAGAATTCGAACGGTGTCCTGGTCAATCTATTGTACACTGAGCGAATTGTGTGTTTTTTCTCGGTCGAACGCCCAGTTTAACCAGACGCAAGTGGATAACTGAGTGTGCTATAAGTGAAAATATGACTTCAAATTAAATGATTGTTGTTTATAAGGGAGAAAATTAAGGCGGAAAATGGTGTATAGAAGGACTTCGGAATTCTTGTTTAGAAAACGAAATCATAAAAATAATAATAGTAATGATGAATATGATGATAATGATGATTAATGATTATGATGGTGATCATAATCATCATTTAGTTCAATCCAGGTTCATGCTTACCAGCTCGTTCCTATTTCATAGCTTCCTTAATCGTTGCTTAGGACTTCATTTTCTTTTCCTCTCGGTGTATATTCCATTGCTGGTCTTGAATGTCTTCCTCCATTCTTTCCAAGCGGTTTATCAATTTTTGCCTTTGATTAATTATTTTATTACTTAGTGGCTCTGTTCTTAATTACTCTCCTATATTTTCACTTCTTATCGTATCCATTCTTGTGTGGGATTTTATACTTCTTAGTAGTTTCATTTCAACTGTATTTTACTTGATTATCTCCGAGTTGGTACCTAAGATCACTTTCATATAACAACAACAAGAATAATAACAATAACAATAAATATGATGACAAATAATCCCCCAATTGTTCTTAGATTTACTTTAAAGATATCTTTCTTGATTTTATTTATATATTTTTGAGACTTCATATAGTAAATACCAATGTACTCTGAAGTACCTATTTTTAGTTTTCCATTAGAGAATTTTGCTATTGATGAATTTATTCTCAGGTTGCATCTAGTAACAACGTTTGAGTTATTTAATTTCTTGTGTTAAATATTTATTATCTTGTGGCATTTAGTTTGTAATATTATATATAGATTATACAGACTACTGGGTGTCGTTTTTTGCTCTGTAAATATTTTAAATTAAATTCTAATTACAAATTATTAAATTAAATTTTAAAGTTTCTTAAGTTGCTCATAGGTAATGACACAAACATAAAAAAAAAAAAAAAAAAAAAAAAAAAAAAAAAAAAAGTTGTGTATCATAATGCAATAAGAAGTTTTGACCAAAATAGTAAATATAAAAAAAAAACGAAAAAATAGTGTCTTGAAATTGGCCATTTTTATTTGTCATTTGTGAAATTTGGAAAGCCCACAGGATGTGACATCCGTTATTGATATTTATACCAATAAACTCAATTATACTGATATTTTTATATGAAAATTCTAACATGAGTGGTTATTTAGATATTTTTTACTGTCTAAAATCATTGGTCCATTAAATATGACACACGTGATGCATTTTTAAAAATCTGATGTGTTCCATTCACATGACTTTTTCTACATATCTGTGACAAATTATTGCTAAAAAGCATATTCTTTTAACTACTTCATGCTATTCTTATAAACATTAGCAGAAATGGTCTTATTAGTTGCTTCCTTGTAATTAGAAGGTAAATAAAGGAATACACTAGGACAAAGGGTCGCATGGCTAGGAGCTAGCAAATTCCCGCTTGAGAAAAGTTCTAAGTATTTTAAAACTGAAACCAGTGATAAGAAATATTTCAGGAACGATCAACTATACAAAAAAAAATGTGTATGAAATGAATTGTGTGTTTTAGCAAGGAAAGGACTACATTTTATTTTGTAGTAAGTTTTTGTCTATCTCTCGTGGTTTACCAGTTATGCAAAATCTAGCAAAATTCGTGCAGAATAACCAAATCTTCAGAATCTATTCCCAGAACATTCAAGATACAAGTTTTATTTGTGATGTAACTATCCTTAATATACGGAATTTTAATCAAAACTGTTTGAGCCATTTTTGGGAAAAACAAACATTTCAAGCATTTTTCCAACTAAAGGGTAGTATGAGATGGGGAGCTTTTCTTGAAAATCTTCGTGGTTGCATCCTTGGAAGATACCAAACTTAAATACAAGTTTGGTATTTTATGGACTTTTCGTTTTTGAGTTGTGTTCACAGACACACAGAAAATCTAATGTGTTCCATTCACATGACTTTCTCTACATCTCCGCAACAAATTACTGTTAAAAAGCTTAGGCTTCTTTTTTCTTCATGCTAATTGAGAAAAAATAGCAGAAATAGTCTTATTACTTGCTTCCATGCAAGTAGAAGGGAAATAAGAGAGTAACATAGGCTAAAGTATTAGTCAAAATCTAGTTACTATGTGACTGATGTTCGTTTATTTCTAAGGACAGTAGTTGACAAATTCCCGTTTGAGAAAAGTTTTTTTAAACAAGGAATATCTCAAAAACGACTCACTCCACGAAAAAATATTTATAACAAGAATTGTGTGTTTTAATGATCTCTACATTTTCTGTTAAGTAAGTTTCTGTCCATCTCTTTCGGTTTACCAGTTAAACAAAATTCCGCAAAATTCATCCTGAATAAAGTAGTCTTCAGAGGCTATTCCCAGAAAATTCAAGATATACATTTTATGTGTCAGGAAAATATCTTTATTAAACGATATTTTAATCAAAGTTGTTAGAGCCATTTTTGAGAAATTCAAAATTTGCGAATTTTTTTCCATTTGGTGTGGGGGGGATTTTTCTCAAAATCTTCGTGTAGCATCGTTGGAAGATACTAAACTCAAGTACCAAGCTTGGTACTTTACCGACTTTTCGTTTTTGAGTTGTCGTATACACAGACACACGGATACACACAAACACAAACGGACCGTTTTCTACAAATGCTTTTTTTGGGTCAGAGAACCCTAAAACATATATTTCCGGTGAAATCTTGGTATCGAATTTTTAGGTATAGTACGTGTAGAGAAAGTAAAAATTGGTATAAAGTTCGATAAGATATCTTACATATTGTGTGTGGATTTTAAAATTTCAATGATGCATCACCTTATAACTAAGTTAACGACAAAATGTCCTTTACTGTGCTGAAACAGCGCGTGTATTCCTCCAAATCTCGGTGGAATTCCTCAGATGAGCTTGAGTTTGCCACAGATACTGGAAATGTAGTGGCTTGTTGGAATCGCTTGCTGTTTTCCAAAGAAACCCCTTCTCCACGCCTCTCAGATCCAGATTGAAATATTTTTCTTCCCTCGGGATTTTGCTGCAATTCCCGCGGTGCTTCTGTCTACGTGACCGGCTTTCCTAACGCTGTACAACCTCTCTTGCTATAATAACGTACCTCTTGGCCCAGATAACGGCGTCGTAAACCCATGTTCTCTACGGAAATGATGTAAACAATATGTTGTGACACCATTGAAATACTTAGTCCCCGCTTCCCCATTTCGGAAATATTCTCTCCCTCTAGAAACATAGAACGTAAGTTTAAAACCTGGAGAGCGGCTCATAAAATAAGCTTGCATGTAATTTAAAAACGTAAAGGAGGGGGCAGGAATAATTTTGTAGCCAAGATTATTCCCTATCCTCCCTAGCATTTATAGGTATACATGATAAAGTGAGAATACGCGTGTCTGTGTTCTTTTTGCTTTCTCTACACGTACTACACGCATTACACGTTTTAGGGTACCCTGTATAAAACAGTTTTAGAAAAAGGTCCGTGTATCTATGAACACGATAACTCAAAAACGAAAAATCTGTAAAATACCAAACGTGGTATTTAAGTATCTTCTAGGGATGCGATACAAACACGGACACACGGACACACACACGCGGACCTTTTTCGGAAAATACTTCTTTTTGATAAAGGGGACCCTAAAACACATATTTCCGGTGAAATCTCGGTATCGAACTTTTTGGTGGAGCGCAATACCTTCTCTATACACTATGTACATTGTTCGTATAGAGAAAGTAAAAAACTCACTACACAAAAAATGTAGATCACTTTAAAACACACACTGTCATAAACGTTTTTTTGTGTGGAAGTGACAATTTCTGAAATACTCCTTGCTATTTGTTTCTGATTCAAAATACCTTAACGTTTCTCACATGGAAAGTTGTAACTTCAACCACAACGCGTTTTAGCCTAGTGTATTCCCTTACGTTCCTTCTACTTAAAAGGAAGCAAGTAATTAAAATTTCTGAAAATGTTCATCTCGATTATCACAAAGTACATAGAAGAATATGCGTTTAACAAAAATTTGTTACAGCGATGTAGAGAAAGTCATGAGAATAGAACACATCAGATTTTTTCTTTTTTTTTTATAGTGTTTAACGCCCGCTTTTACTACTATGGCACCTAAACACCAAGTTCGATAATTAACATACTTTTAATTTTTGAGCTATATTGCTCCCGCCCCCCACACACAGGCACACACGGATATTTTTCTGAAAATGATTTTTACCTAATTTGGGGGCATCAAAACATGTATTTCTGGTGAAAATTCGGTATAGGATTTTTGGGTGTAACTTTTTTTTGGGTGTAGGAAAAAAACAGTTTAAGGCAGAATAACAGTAGCACAACTTTTCAAATAAAACAAACTTGTAAAACAGTCGAAATCATTTTTCTTAATTTTTAAATACCTACTTGTGAATGCAAGTCGCACTTTTATAAATGTGTGTGTGTATGTGTATGTACGCGCGCGCGCGTGTCAGTCTGTACGCCTGTGATAATTACAACTCAGAAAAAGTTGAATAAATACCAAACTTTACTTTTAAGCAATCGAACTTAAATACTTGATAAAAGGTACAGCACAACGTTTTAGGAAAAAATCCAATATTATTTTACTTTTGCTTTCTCCACTTAGTACATAAAATATAGGTAGGGAAGATATTGCATTCCACTCAACAGTTATATATGGAAATGTCACTGGAAGTACATGTTTTAGGGTCTCCTAAATAAAAAAAAAACACTTTTAGAAAAAGTGCGCCCGTCCGTGTGAACACGATAACGTCAAAATGAAAAGTCGGTTAAATATCAAAGTTGATATTTAAGTGTAGCATTTTTCAAAGATGCGACATAAAGATTTTGAATAAAAATTCCCCCCTACTCCAAACTACTCTTTACGTGGAAAAAAGTATGTGACGCTTTATTTTCTCAAAAATTGTAAATTATTTTGATTAAAGTATTCTTAAAACATTCAAGATTCTTAATTGGCAAACAAAATGTATATTCTAAATTTCTTTGGAATAGCCCCTAAAGTCCTCTTCATTTTGAACGACTTTTGAAGAAATGCACCAAAACGTATACACAAAAATGTAGACCTCCTTAAAATATACAATTATAAGTCATAAGTAGTTTTTATATATTTATTTTTTTATTTGTAGAGCTAACCATTTCCGAGATATTCCCTGCTAGTAGCTCCAATTTTAAAATTCTTAAACTTTTCTCAAGCGGGAAGCCCCCATTCGTTTCATCTCTTTTTTGTTTTAAAACATCTGCCAATGGCTTTAAACGGAAATAGCTAGGCCTGGAGTACGTTTAACATTGTTAAGGCTTAATGGGCTTAAGATTATTAACATGTTGATACGGGGGCATTCAAAAAGTTTTTCAACCGGCCTATCCATCGTTGGACAATAATGTTAACAAACACGGCTGGCAACAATTGATCTTAAGCATAAGTACGAGTTTAAACTTTAATATTCACAGTTTTAGTCTGTATAGTTCAGGTTTTATGTCACTAGATGGTGAAATATCACAGATATTACTAAAGATAACATTACATTCTGCGTTTTTTGAAAAAACATGAGGACTTATTGGCTAGGTAGAGTCAGACTGAAAAATTCAATGCCATAGCCACGGCATCAAATTTCTCAGCTGACCAGCATATTTCCCGATAAGCCACAAGGCGATCTCAAATTATTTTGAGATGACAAACCCCAATGGCGACTTACAAGTACTTCAAGACCCAGGATTTATAGTATAGCCAACTATTATGACAATTGTGATAATTTAATTGTTTTCTCACAGAAACGCATTTAGGACAGAATGTTACCATGGTAGCTCAGAGGTAGATTAACCGGCTAAAGACCGGGAGATTTCCAGTCTGACCCTACCTATCCAACTACTGTCCGACACACGGTTTCTGAGAGAAAACAAATTAAACTATCACATGAGGACTTGTTCACTGATTATGGTGATCAAGTATCTTCATTTGATACCATTGCAAGATGGATTCCATCATTTGAAGAAGGGTGTGAGTTTTTGAAAGCCCTCGCTCTGGTCGGCCTTGGGAAGCTATAAACAAAAGAACAAATCAAAAAGCGAGGTACCTGGTGGAGTAAAATCTGTATATTACTGTTAAAATGCTAAAGTATGGAAGTCAGGGTCATTTTGGCAGCATTGACTGTATCCTCCATGAACGTTTAAAGCTGCGGAAATCTGTGCAAAATGGTGTGAGCATTCTCTAACTAATGAAGAGGAGAAGAAGAAGAAGAAGAAGAAGAAGAAGAAGAAGAACAACAACAACAACAGAAAGCAATATGCAAGAAAACTGCTGAGCATGTTTCCACCTAATGACCCTAAACACTTGACAGATATATGCATTGTGATGGAAGCAGACTTGACCATTACACCACACCAAATAACGCTGAGAATTATTGAGTCTGGGTAAATGTAAATGGTCCAAGATCAGTCGGTGATTTTTGTCCTTTCATGCGAACGTTCGCGGTGTTCAACTCATGTTTTGAATCCGTTGTTTGAATAGCTGAGGTAGCGGCGTCCAATGACAATAACTTCAAGACTGTTCCTTTTGTATGCCAGTTCGTCTCCGCACAGAACAGCGGCAAATTTGAAATCCAGTTGCTAGTCCACTCATCCTACAATTCTGACCTCGTCGATGCGTCTTCTGGCTGTTTCTTCTAGTGAAATTTTGTATTGCTGCAATACCTTTAAAGTGAATGCAGGGCCTTGCACAGGCTATAAATTCAGCTTGTAGACCATACCTCAGTCTGAGTATCGTAACAAGTGGTTGCACCCTCTATACAATGTGGAGAGAGAGAGAGATGCAGACCACTTTGAAACATTGTGCGGATATGATATTGAATTTCAGCCTTAGTTTGGTCTTTAAGATGACCCTTTCAAAACTGTTTAGATATCCCGTGGTTTCCCGTTTTAAAAGGAGAGAGCAAAATGTTGTGTCACATAGCAGTACTAGGAATTTAGTAACATGTCAAAGGCCTTTTCGGCAATGTCCGTTATAATGGTATTCCACTCCCATTGCTAAAAATAAATAATTTCTCTCACCGGTGTTATGTGTATATTTTATTATAATATTCATTTAATCATGCAAATTAAAGAAAAAAATCTGATGTGTTACACTCACATGACTTTCTCTATATCTTTGTAAATTATTATTGTTAATAAGCTTATCTTTTATTTATTTCATGCTAATCGAGAAAAATTAGCAGAAATAATCTTATTTCTTGCTTTATAGTCAGTAGAACCGAAATGAGGGAGTACCATAGGTTAAAGTGAAAGCCAAAAGCTGGTTGCTATGTGACTGATGTTCCTTTGTTTGTATTGACAGGAGTTGACAAATTCCTGTATGAGAAAAGCTTAAGTTTTTCAAAGCTGAAACCAATAAAAAGGAATATCTCAAAAATGATCAACTCCACGAAAAAATGTGTATAAATTGTGTGTTTTAACGTGCTCTACATTTTTTATGCGTTAAGTTTTTGTCCATCTCTTACGGTTTAGTAGTTATGAAAAATTCATCCAGAATAAAGTAGTCTTCAGAGGTTATTCCCAGAAATTTCAGAATATACACTTTATTTATGAGGTAAATAACTTTAATATACGATATTTTAATCAAAATCGTTAGAGCTATTTTTTAGAAAATCAAAATTTTCGAAAAAAGTTCCATGTAAAGGGTAGTTTGGGGTGGGGGGATTTTTCTCAAAATCTTCGTGTCGCATCCCTGAAAGATACTAAACTTGAATACCAAGTTTGGTATTTTAACGACTTTTCGTTTTTGAGTTATCGTGTTCACAGACACACGGACACACGGACACACACACACACACACACACACACACACGGACCTTTTTTTGAAAATACTTTTTTTCGATACAGGGGACCCTAAAACATATATTTCCGGTGAAATCTCGGTATCGAATTTTTTGGTGGAGTGCAATACATTCTCTATTCGCTATGTACATAGTGAGTATAGAGAAAGTAAAAATAAAAAGAAACCATAACTGTCGGTTTGGAAATATGCAGCTGCAACTTCTGTCTTAGCTACTCTCTATTTGTATCGATTAGAACATTTGAAATATAATACGGTATTAGAGGAATGCAGTGGGCTTGTCAAATGTTTCAACAGCGGGTGGCTATGTGATGGTTTTGAAATTCCGCTCTCTTTGTTTGATCATGAGAAGAAAAACAATAACAATTTCATGTGTGAGAAAAGGTCATTCATTTTGTATTTTCAAACAGTATCTCAAAAACGGTTAACTACAAAAATGAAACAACAACAGAGTAATTGACTTAAATTGTGTGCTTTAACGGGATCTACATTTTTCATGTAGTAGTGTTTTGTCTGTCATTTACGGTTTACTATTTTTGCAAAGGGCACCCTGAAAAAAGAGGACTTCAGAGGTTATTCTCAGAAGATTCAAGAATTTCATTTCAATTATCATGAAAATATCTTAACGAAATTTTAATCAAAATCGTTAGTTATTTTTGAGAAAATTAAAATGTTCTAAAAATTGTGAAGGGCAGTTTGGGGTGTGAGAATTTCATGAAAATGCACGTTTTGTGTCTGTAGAAGATGCTGAAGATTTTGTTTTTGAATTATGCCGTACACATGTCGATTTTAGTAAAATTGCTTTCTTTGGAAGTGGGATCAAGAGCCCAGAACATATATTTTTGGTGAAACCTTGAAATATAAATTTTGGGCGTCTTATATGGGCATAGCAGAGAGAGCAAAAATCAACTTCAAATTGCAGCGCTTGGCGAGCTGTTGCTAATGCGGACGGAGAAGCGGTTAAAGAGGCAATGTTTATACATAGATAGAGAAATTCTATTACTCATCTGTCTGTCTATCAGGTGGCCCAACGTGTCCAGATATTCCATCGTGCGGTCCAATTCAAGTTAAACCGTCTCCGCTGATAAGGATGGGTAAAGCGAAGGCCAGTTTTCCACTGGCGGATTTTAACTTGAAATAGCCCTATTTTGGCAGTGTTTGGCGCTCACTTTTATTACATAGGCACCGCAGGCGATGACACTGATTATTTCATGGAATGAAGATGGAGAACCGGTGGAATGGGATGGCAGGGGGAACGGGAGAAACAGGAGAAAACCTGTCCCTGACCGCTTTGTCCACCACAAATCTCACTTGCTGTCATCTGGGAGCCTTGGTGAGAGGCGAGTGGTCTAGCCACATGTTAAGCAAGGGGGCAGTTCGTTAGTTGACCCAAATATTTAAATCTAGGACCATCCCAATGCAGCGCAGAGACATTACCGTCTGAGACATCTCGCTCTTTTGGGGGACAGGGTTCTGGTCACCATGTAAGATTCGTCGGCGTTTCTCTGTAATGTGATATCGCGTCTTCTTCATATTCAAGAGGTCCCGAGCTCGAATCTCGGTTAGGGTGAGGTTTCCGGATAAGGATTTTCTCTTTCTTTTTTTTTTTTTATCTCAACAAGACGGATATCGAATAACTCGAAGGTCTAGGGACCCTGGACACACCTGAACATCATTTCATCCATTTTATTCATCATCCGATATGAGCTACCAGGTTAAAGGACATCAAACAAAAGAAAGGAAAAAAAAAAAACACAGAAAATCAAAGTAAGCGCATAGCGATTGGCTTTTTAAAATCTGATTATCACTTTAGCGTACTGAATTCTTCTTAAATCTACAATACACTATGAAAATATATAATTAAAACTTATTTCAATTAACAAGAATTAGACACACCAGTGTACTTAAAAAGACTCGTTGAAAGAGAAGAGAAAGTCATCGGAGTGCAAAACCCTGATTTGTTTAAACAGGAAATTTATGGTGGTTGACAAACTAACTAAACATCTAATGATAGGTAATTTAATGCGTGATGTTATTGTAGGCTTGGGCTTCCTCAAATCATCCATTAGTTCCACAGCTAAATAACGAATAGCGTAAAGTAATTAAGGATATTCGAACTCGCCTCCACTTTCATTCATTATTCTAACATCCAGGTCAGGTTCACACACACACACACACACACACATACGCGCGAGCACAATTAAAATAACGCAATGGCCGAATTGTCATGTCCTTGTATGTATTTATAAATCTAAAATTACATATTTTATTTATACGCTTCTTTTAAAATAAGATATATTAGTCCGTCCGGTTAAGGCAGTGGTAGCGTACCTGTCCCTGGTACGGGAGACCCAGTTCGATTCCCGGTACCGGCGGCCCCGCTAGGAAAACTGGGTGTATACTTTCACCGTCGCCATCACCCGGAAGGGAAATAGCCTCGCCACCACGGCATCATCCTTGTCTGAACGCCTGCCGGTCCCCATGGCCGTGCTCGCCAAGGTCTCTCGCTTTGGTGCTTCGTAGCGCAGGGGATCGTGGGTTCGAGTCCCGCCTTGGGCATGGTGTTATATCCCTGCAACAAAGTATTCTTAAAAATCTTATATCTTTATTAACTTCATGCTAATGAGTAAAACATTAGCAGAAATAGCCATATTACTTGCTTCCTTCTAAGTAGAGGTGAAATAAGGGAGTACCATAGGTTAAAGTGGTAATCAAAAGCTGATTACTATGTCACTGAAGTTCCTTTGTTTGTATGGACAGCAGTTGACAAATTTCTGTATGAGAAATATATGCTTTTCATAGCAGAAACCAAAAATAAGGAATGTCACAAAAACGACGAACTCCACAAAAAAAATGTATATAACATAAATTGTGTATTTTAACGTGCTCTACATTTTTTGTGCAGTAAGCTTTTGTCCATCTCTTACGGTTTAGCAGTTATTCAAAATTTAGTAAAATTCATCCAGAATAAACTACTCTATTCCCAGAAAATTCAAGATATACATTTTATTTTTCAGGTAAATATCTTTAATATACGACATTTTAATCAAAATCGTTAGAGCCCTTTTGAGAAAATCAAAATTTTCGAAAAAAGTTGCATGTAAAGGGTAGTTTGGGGTGGGGGATTTTTCTCAAAATCTTCGTGTCGCATCCCTGGAAGATATTAAACTTAAATACCAAGGTTGGTATTTTACCGACTTTTCGTTTTTGAGTTATCGTGTTCACAGACACACTGACACACGACACACACACACACGGACCTTTTTCCGAAAATGTTTTTTTTTAGATAAAGGGAGCCCTAAAACATATATTGCCGGTGAAATCTCGGTATCGATTTTTTTGGTGGAGTGCAATATATTCTCTATACACTATGTACATAGTGCCTAGAGAGAAAGTAAAAAATCTGATGTGTTCCATTCACATGACTTTCTCTATATCTCTGTAAACTATTATTGTTAATAAGCTTATCTTTTATTTACTTCATGCTAATCGAGAAAAATTAGGAGAAATAGTCTTATTTCTTGCTTTATTGTAAGTAGAAGCGAAATAAGGGAGTACCATAGGTTAAAGTGAAGCCAAAAGCTGGTTGCTATGTGACTGATGTTCCTTTGTTTGTATGGACAGGAGCTGACAAGTTCCTGTATGAGAAAAGTATACGTTTTTCAAAGCTGAAACCAAGAAAAAGGAATATCTCAAAAACGATCAACTTCACGAAAAAAAAAATATATATGACATAAATTGTGTATTTTAGCGTGCTCTTCATTTTTGTGGATTAAGTTTTTGTCCATCTCTTACGTTTTAGCAGTTATTCAAAATTCAGTAAAATTCTTCCAGAATAAACTACTCTTCAGAGGCTATTCCCAGAAAATTCAAAATATACATTTTATTTGTCAGGTAAATATCTTTGATATACAACATTTTAATCAAAATCGTTAGATCCATTTTTTAGAAAATCAAAATTTTCGAAAAAAGTTCCATGTAAAGGGTAGTTTGGGGTGGGGGATATTCCTCAAAATTTTCGTGTCGCATCCCTGGAAGATACTAAACTTAAATACCAAGTTTGGCATTTTACCGACTTTTCGTTTTTGAGTTATCGTGTTCACAGGCACAAGGACACACGGACACACTGACACTCTGACACACGGACACACGGACACACACACGGACCTTTTTGTGAAAATGTAGTTTTTAGACAAAGGGGACCCTAAAACATATATTTCCGGTGAAATTTTTGGATGGAATACAATACTTCTCTATCTCTATGTACATAGTACATACGGGGCTAGAGAAAATAAAAACAGCAATTCAGTAATCATACAGCAAACAAAGTAAAACAATTAGGTAAATAAAAGTAGGGTATACAGCGCCGGAGTCCCGGCTACACACCGGAATTGTTATAAAATAAAATAATAAAAAAAAAAATAAAAAAAAAAACGCCATGGCCGCACTCGCCAAGGCTTCGTAGCGTAGGCGATCGTGGGTTAAGTCCCGCCTTGGGCATGGATGTTATACGAGTATGTTTGTGTGTGTAAAATAAGAAAATAGCAATTCAGTAATCATACAGCAAGCAAAGTTAAAAAAAAAAAAAAAAAAGCTAAATAAAGGTCCCGACCAGACTCCGTAACTGTATTAAAAAAAAAACAAAAAAAACGCCACGGTCGTGTTATGGTTTCTCCCGCAATTGTGGCGCGCGGAGCGAACTTCATTAAAGAACATTACGGGCAATGGAGAATACAAATACACAACCACTTTACACGAACAATATTTTAGGCTGTGCATATAATTGTTGATTTTTTTAGGTATGCCAAAAATACCCCTTTGTCTATCTTTCATGAAACCAATAAACCGTAGGATTAGTCTCTCCAAGGGATGTCTGATTTCGCTAAATTGATGTACTGTTAGCGGTACCGTAACCTCAAAACAAGTATTTTTGTTAACAAATGGATCTTAAATTCTGTTTCGTTGTCACAGCACCCGGCAATAACACGGACACATCTCCATTGACAAATAGAGCAGCAAACCCAGAGGAGACGCCTGGGTAGTATGGTGGTAGCGTGTCTCTCGCTCATTCAAAAGATCGCGAGTTCGTATCTCTCTTAGTGTGAGTTACCGGATAAGGATTTTTTGGGGGTTTCGCTTATCCTGAGAAGACGAATGTCGGATAACCTTAACCTCCATAGACCCCGAGATCATTTGAGCCTCATTTCACCAATTTCACCAAAGTATGTTAAGCTAAAACTATCTGATGTGTTCCATTCACATGACTCTGCAACAAATTACTGTTAAAAAGCTAATGCTTCTATTTACTTCAAGCTAGTTCAGAAAATTTAGCAGAAATAGTCTTGTTACTTGCTTCCTTGTAAAGCGAAATAAGAGTGTACCATAGGTTAAAGTGACAGTCAAAAGCTGGTTGCTATGTGATTGAAGTTCCTTGTTTGTATGGACAGGAGTTGACAACTCCTGTATGGGAAAAGTATAAGTTTTCAAAGCTGAAACGAAAAACCAGGAATAGCTTAAAAATGATCAACTCTACTAAAAAAATGTATATAATATACATTGTGTGCTTTAACGTGCTCTACATTTTTTGTGTGGTAAGTTTTTGTCCAT
Organism: Hymenopus coronatus; assembly: GCA_030762935.1. Taxonomy (NCBI): domain Eukaryota; kingdom Metazoa; phylum Arthropoda; class Insecta; order Mantodea; family Hymenopodidae; genus Hymenopus; species Hymenopus coronatus. The sequence continues at coordinate 111,091,385 of CM060895.1, forward strand.
CTCTTACGGTTTAGCAGTTATGCAAAATTCCGTAAAATTCATCCAGAATAAAGTATTCTTCAGAGGCTATTCCCATAAAATTCAAGATATAAATTTTATATGGCAAGTAAATATCTTAAATATAAGAGATTTTATCAAAATCATTATAGCCATTTTTAAGAAAATTAAAAATTTTGAATTTTTTTCCATGTAAAGGGTAGTTCGGGGTGGGGGGATGTTCTTGAAAATCTTCGTGTCGCATCCTTGGCAGATACCAAACTTAAATGCCAAGGTTGCTTTTTAACGGTATTTCGTTTTTGAGCTATGCTGCCCACAGACACACACGGACCTTTTTCTAATTTTTTTTATTCAGGGGACTCAAAACATATTTCTGGTAAAATCTCGGGATCGAATTTTTGGGTGCAATACAATACCTTCTCTATACACTATGTACATAGTACGTATAGAGAAAGTAAAAAAAAATCTGATGTGTTCCATTCACATGACTTTCCCTACCTCTTTGCATAAAATTATTGTTAAAAAACTTATGCTTCTATTTACTTCATGCTAATCGAGGAAAAAATTAGCACAAATAGTCTTATTACTTGCTTCCTTGTAAATAGAAGGGAAACAAGGGAGTATTATAGGCTAAACTAATAATCAAAAGCTGGTTGCTATGTGACTGAAGTTTCTTTGTTTGTATGGACAGGAGTTGACAAATTCCTGGATGAGTAAAGTATACGTTTTTCATAGCTGAAAAAAAAGGAATATGTCAAAAACAATCAATTCGACGAAAAAAATGTAGTAACATAAATTGTGTTTTAATGTGCTTTACATTTTTTGTGTGTTAAGTTTTTGCCAATCTCTTACGGTTTAGCAGTTATACAAAATTCCGTGAAATTCATCTAGAATAGTCTTCAGAGGCTATTCCCAGAAAATTAAGATATACATTTTATTTATCAGGTAAATATCTTTAACATACGATATTTTAAACAAAATCGTTAGAGACATGTTTAAGAAAATCAAAATTTTCGAAAAAGTTCAAGTAGTTGGGTAGATTTCAGCGGAAATACATGTTTTGGGTTCCCCTAAAAAAAAAAAAAAAAAAAAGCATTTCTGGAAAAAGGTCCGTGTGTGTGTCTGTGGACAGCATAGCTAAAAACAGAAAATACCGTTATAAGTTTGGTATCTTCCAAGGATGCGACACTAAGCAGTGCCGACTACCTTTTGCATGGAAATTTTTTCGAAAATTTTGACTTTCTCAAAAATGGCTCTAACGACTTTCATTAAAATATCGTATATTAAATATATTTACCTGACAAGTAAAATGTATATCTTGAATTTTCTGGGAATAGTCTCTTATTTTGGATGAAGTTTACGGAATTTTGCATAACTTTAAACCGTAAGAGATGGACAAAAACTTGCCGCACAAAATTTATAGAGCAGATTAAAACACGCCATTTGTGTCATATACATTTTTTTCGTGCAGTTGATCGTTTTTTTTTTTTTTTTTTTTTTTTTTTTTTTTAGATATTCCTCATTGTTATTTTCAGCTTTGAAAAACTTATACTTTTTTCATGCAGGAATTGTCAAATCCTGTCCATACAATCAAAGAAACTTCAGTCACATAGCGGCCAGCTTTTGACTATCACTTTAACCTATGATACTCCATTATTTCGCTTCTACTTACAAGAAAGCAAGTAATAAGACTATTTCTGCTAATTTTTTTTTTTCGGTTAGCATGAAGTAAATAGAAATATTAGTTTTTTAACAATAATTTGTAGCAGAGATGTATAGAAAGTCATGTGAATGGAACACATCACATGTTTTTTTTTTTTTTTTTTTTTTTGACTCTCTTCTAAGCCAGCAGGCAAGTGGCAGCAGCTCCTACCTAGTTCTTCGTTCATAGATGTGTTACGAATGAGTGCTTGTATACTCGAGCACACAACACCTATACTCAAGATTCAATAAAACTAAAAACCTCATGTTTTCCCTTCATATGGCTTTCTCTAGTTATTCCACAAACAATTTTTTCTTATAAAACACCATTCCTTATTTACTTAATGCTAATCAAGATAAACATCAGCAATGGTCTTATTACCTACTTGATTATTTGTACATAGAAGCGAAATAAGGGAATGCACAGTCTAAAGCGAGGGTCAAATCTTTAAAAAAGTCAGTCGCCACGTGAAGCAATTGAAATTCGGTTATCTTTTCTTGCTGGGAGTGAACAAAGGGGAGACGAAAAGAAAAAATTCCCGTTTGAGAAAAGTTTATGTAGCCATACTTGAAATAACAGTTAACTCAAAAAAAAAAAAAAAAAAAATGTATAGTGCAAAGAGTGTGTTCTTTAACGTGATCTACATTTTTTCTGTAGTAAATTGTTCTATTTTTTGCGGTTTACCAGTTTTACAAGAGCTATACAAAAGTCATCCAAAAAATTTATCTTAAAAATAACTTAAACATATGGCATTTTAATAAAAAATGGTTTGTCATTTTGATAAAATCAAAAATTTAGAAAAATGTTCCATGTAAGGGGTAGCGCGCGCGTGTTTTTGTCTAAAAATTATTTAAAAATTTAAATTCTTCATGAGTTTTATTAATAATTAAATTTTATAGAACTCTTCTTCGTAGTTGGATTCAGGGGGTCCTCGGTGAAATCTGGGTATTGAACTTTTGGGTAGAATACAATCCCTTCTCCATACATGTTAGAGAAAGTAAAAATGAGTGAAGTGGAGCTTCACTAGCATTGGAGCAGTTTCCTCTAACAATCGTCAGATATTTAACGAGTTATGACTGTCTCTGAGCAAACACTTCTCTTCTCTGACTGCATTCTTTCTCTCTGGCTGGAGTATGCGCTTTCTGTCTGTCCTTGCACCTTATCCAATCAACAAACATGGGTCAAGTGAAGGCCTCATAAGATCTATGCCATCAATATTAGTAGGAATTGAAATATTTACTCTGAAGTCAATGACATGAAAAACTGGAAACTCTGAGGTATTTTCGGATAAAACAGCTTTTATGGGGCTATTTCAGACTCTCTTATATGAAAGGCAAAAATAGGAATTAAGCTACTAAAATTATTTTGTTTTAGAGAAATTTTCAGATACATTAATCATTTACGTTCTGCAGAAAGTTAAGAAACAAATTGCAATTTTAAAAGTTCATGAACTTTGTCTACTCACTATATTTATTTTAATATAGGCAGATTCATAGTAAATTCAACTTGAAGTGTTTTTAATATATACAGGATCCCAGTCGGAACCGAATTAGTCTACAGGAGTGAAGAAGGATTGAGGAAAAAAAAAACAACAGAAAAACCCCACGAACACTCATGCCCAAGGCAGAACTCGAAACCACGATTACCTGCAGACTTTAAGTTGTAAATGTTCCCTCGCGATTAGTGAATGTTTAAAGATGTTTACAGTTCATAAAATAAATCCATCCGTTCATCCCATCTATCCATCCATCCATACCGTCCATTCAATCCATCAAATTCATCTAATCCATCCCATCTATCCATCCATCCATCCATCCTCCATCCATCCATCCATCCCGTCCATCCAATCCATCAAATTCATCTAATCCATCCATCCAATCCATATAAACAATAACCTCAAAATATCTATATAAAAATTTCAAAAAGTTCAAAATGAATATTCAAGGAACATGTTAAACCTTTATTTATAATTTACAGCACTTTGATATTTCTAAAAGCTGTTTCCTTATATAGCTTTCTCACATACATGTGAGAGTTAAACAAATTGCTGTTCTTTGTTGCTGGAAGAAGCTGGGTTTTAATATGCAGCAGGAAATAGCAGCATACTTTTAAGCGTAGAACTTAATATTGAAGTGAGACTTTAATATTATTTTGTATCAATACATTCTCCACAACCAGTTTCAGACTGTGGGACATAGCTTCTCATTTTCATGCTTAGTAGACAAACTATGTGTACATTTTAGTATAAGGTCTTATTATATTTTTATATTACGACATAATGCGCGAGAAAATTGCTTTTAACTGTTCTTTGTAAAGTTGCAAAACCATTATTTTCTCCACGTTTAGTAAATAAGAGAGTATTAATTGTATTCCACCCAAAAATTCCATGTCAAGATTTCACTGGAAATATGTTTTAAGCCCCCTGAAAAAATAGAGAAAGGCTCCGCGCGCGCATGCCTGTGTGTGTGTGTGTGTGTGTGTGTTTGATATTGAAGCGCAGCACCTTCCAAGGATGCAAAATGAAGCTTTTCAACAACCCCCCTCCCCCATTCCAAGCTTCCTCTTACGTAGAACATTATTTCGTTATTTTCTCAAAACTGGCTCTAACGATTTTGTGTAAAACCACTTAAGCAATTTTCATGACCAATAAAATGTATATTTTTCATTTCCTAGGAATACCTTCTGATGGCTTCTTCATTCTGGACGATTTTTGCATAAAAACCTAAGAGATAGACAAAAATCTTTGTACACAAAATATGTATTCCTTGTTAAAGCGCTCCATTTATGTCAGATACATTCTTGAGTTAACCATTTACAAGATATTCCTTGTGATTGACCTACATTTCTCAATACGTATACTTTTCTCAAATGATATGTCGTAATTCGTTTTTCCTCTTTCCCTAGCCATGCAAGAGGACCGAATTTCAACATAATCACACATCTTAAGATATTTAACTATCGCTTTAGCCTAGTATATTTTCTTATTTCCCTACAGCTACAAGGAAGTAAGCATTAAGACGATCTCTGTTAATGTTTATCTGCATTAGCATTACGTAGAAGAATACGCTTTTGTAAGAATAGATTGTAGAATAGGTAGAGAAATTCATGTGATTGGAAAAGATCGGATTTTACTACTTTAGTCACCCTCCATGGTGTAATGGATACGATGCACCCAAGATTCAAACCCATCGGAGAACGATGGGTTTTTTCGGGCGAAAAAATCCTTATCGTGACTTCCTTTGGAAGGGAAGTAAAGCTGTTGGTTCCGTGTCTTAGATCTACGGCACGTAAAAGAACCTCAAGCCTGATAAAGACGCCTTTGAGCAAAATTAAACGGTCTTTCACGCCCAACATAGAATGGGACGCTGAGTACCTCAGCGATTAAAGAGTTTCCATAAATAAAATTCAATTTGATTTCATTTCCAAGGTGTATAGGTACAATACTTGCTTCTAATACCAAGGTTCGGGTTGAGGATGATTGATTTTCGGAACGTAAAAATCCTTAGCATGACTTCCTTTGGAAGGTAAGTAAAGCCGTTGATCCCGTGTAATGTTATTTACACGTAAAAGGACCCCATACCTTGACATAAAATATCCTGAGCTAAATTTGCCAAGTCATCGAGGCCATGATTTCAACCTATTGCGCCATCTCGTTACCCTCCATACTGTAATGTGCACATAGTGGTGAACTCACGAACTAGAAACCCTGATCACTGTAAAGGCGACGTTCCATCACCTCGACCTAGCTTGAGCAACTTGAATTGTATATCTAGTTTAAATTCATATGCAGTGTAACAGTTTGCTCTTTGTAATTCCTATTTAGAAATGACACGAAAGGCTTACTAATAACGGTACATAACGTAACAGCAAGTAGAGACTGGTGGTAATCAACTTCATTCTGCCAATAACGATTGAAGAACAGAATATTAACGGTAGTAAGAGTGAAAAGACTCTAATTTTGTTTTTTTTTATTTATTTATTTATATTGCTCACTCTTTCTACACAGAAACGTGTTTAAAATAGCGAAATAAGGGTCAGGTACTATTAATTATCGAATGTTTGCCATATCTAAAGTTTCGTGTTTTAGGTTAGGTTTTACACAAGGGCGCATAAACACAATAGTGCTCGTCTCTTAGTTCCAAAGCATTATCTGCATTCCTAATGTATCTTTCATTTACGCGGAAAGCATTATGAACATATAGGGATGCAGGCAATGAACTGAAGGAAACAAAATGATATAATAAAATTAAACAAACTGGTACCAGACATCTAAATTTTTCTACCAAAGCTAATATCACACATTTTACTAATTATTTTTAATTTTATAGATTATTCTACAAATAACAAAACTTCAATTATTAAATATATTTATAATTAAAACTATTATTTAACATACAAAACTAACAAAACTATTTTAGTTTATATATCGTAATTTATTTATTAATTCTATTCTTTATTTTATTATTTTCACTCATTTTAACATTCTTAGAATTGCCCTACATTAAATTATTTATAAAATAATATATTTATAGTTATTCCATATATTAATATATTTTATATACCAATACGTTTATTTTACATCATATTATATAATAAATATATTTAAAATTTATTTGTGAAATGTTTAAAACATTATAAATATTTTATTTAGTTTTTTATTTATAATATATATATATATATATATATTCCTTTTATTTTTATAAATAAACAATTTAAATTTATTATTTACTTTTTAAATTATACTATACTTATAACACTTGTATGTATATAAGTATAGTGGAAGGAGACATCTCGCTCAATACGGTCCTGAGTGGTCTATCGAGACAAACACCCTGGGCAGAAGGGATGAGGCGAAGGGAACCATACAAGACCGGCCGGAGAGACTAATGTCAGAAATGCACAGAAGTCACTAACAGTTCCAGATCAAACTATCAATAGCTATTCCACACTCTGGCAAGGAGCCATAGCGTCGAGAGGGGGCACAAGGTGACCTTTAGGGCCCGGAACCGAAACTCCATGCATGGCAATGAATATTTTACAGAGTGTACGTTTCCACTCCATCTGTCACAAGCCATTGAACTTCAGCAACCTGAAAGAAGAAAAGATAGAGGAAAAGAAATGAGAGAAGGAAGGAAGAGGATCCTGGTAGTTGAAAGCCTTCCCAGCATTCAGTTTGGTGGCCCGGGTAAGTCACGGAAAATATCAACGTCGCCGGGAATCAAACCCGGAACATCCAGAGAGGCAGTTACGAGGAGCTCGGTTTATGAGCATGAAACTCGATATATCGCACAATTTCGTACACAAGGCACAAAAAGAAACCGGCACTGTATTGTTCCGTACACCGCATTCCTTACTGTTTGTAGGGTACTTTATTACGTCATGTTTTTATTTTACTGGCTGATACTGTCACCTTGCAGGTGAGTGTTGTATATCGAACTTACCTATGCTGGGTTTGTCAACTCATTCGGCAATAGGTATAGCCACTCCCTCAACAGGAAGCGAGATTAGGTAACGTGTCTCCTTTCAAAATGCTGCAGAGGGATTTTTGGCGAACCTTTGCATGGTTAGTCGGGATTACAGAGAAAATGCATGTTTCGGAATTTACAAGAATATAAGCAGGTTTTCGTGTTGTTTGTTGTTGTTCTGGTAGAACATTTTTCTTTTGGTATAATGCCTAAAGTTACGGCAAAGATGGGGTTTGATCTGATGGAGAGTAGAACTGTTAAAGTGGGTGGTAATCAGTATTGTTCGTGAACTCCAAACCCAAAATCCCACACTTACGCGGCCACTTCTTTTCTTGACAACTACGTGTTCTGAAATATTGCCTGGTCACCACAAATATATTCGCCCATTCTCATCAGAGCAAACAACCTTTTCATCTAAGAAAATCACTCGCTGCACTGGTTTGACGAAGTATTCAAGCGCAAACCCCATTCGACTGTTGCGGTGCTGTTCAGTCAAGTCTATTTTCTTTGCTGCCTTTCGATGATGGGTGCCAGTTTCATGGGGTCGGTTTCTCACCGTAGTAAGGGACCAAGGTAGCTACAGATCGCGTCGCAATCTTGTAGACGGTTTAAGTGGCTCATCTCTGCTTGCATTTATAATCTTAGCTTCGACTTTGTTTTTCTTGGCTTTCCCGATTTTGGACGCGACTTTAATCCACCTTCACCGCGCACCTGGAAACGTTTAATCCAATACTGAACGACAGACCTATTCATTTGTACAGCCTTGACAATCTGTTTTACCGTGCGCCTTGCTTCCCATATGCCCACAAAACGTCCGCGGGTCACCTCGCTTGTGTAAGACATTGTTGACTGTAACCAAGCACAATAGAAAAAGTATGGAATTACATGTTACTACAACAGGTAAGCTACAACCCCTCCTCCTTCCCCAATTACAGTGACGGAAGAGCCATTGGATATCAGAAGACTCGCCCTATAAAGCCCCTACAGACAATCAGAAATTCGATGTCTATTATTATTTGTGCTCTGTGTACCGTGCATTCGTCAACTTATAAGCATAATGTACTCCAGCAAAACTCTAATGAACGACAGTTACTCTAAAATGGCGTTTAAGTGACGAATGTGAATTAGAAAACATTCCTCAAGGACCACCTATACTTGAGTAATAACTTTGGATCTGCTCCTAGCCTTAACAAACGCTCCTTGTATCCTCTTAATCTTCATTTTGATAGTCATTTGTAGAACAGTTCCAATCCACAGTTGTAGGCACAAAGCGGAAAACGCTAGGCAAGTGTTTAATAGCGAGTTTCTATGAGATCACCAAAAAAACTACAATTTTATTTTTTTTTTTTTTTTTAAGGTTTATTGTCCTTTAACCTGAAAGGTATAACGGGCGATAAATGAAATGGGTGAAATAATACTCAAATGAACTCCGGGTCCATAGGACTTAGAATTGCTCAACATTCGTCTTCTCAGGGTAAGGGAAAGCCCCGGATAAAATCTTATCCGAGTAATTCATCCTAATCGAGATTCAAATTCGTAACGTCTTTAATGTGAGACAGACACGCTACCATCACACAACATAGACGGGCTACAACACTTTAAAAATGATAAGTATTTAAAAATTCATATTTACGGAAACCTCGGAAATGACTGATGCCATATGAAATGTGTGTTTTTGTCTATCTCTGTGGTTTACCCACTATATAAAATAATACAATTTTTTTCCGAATGAAAACGACTCTACAGGCTAGATATAGGAAATTCAAGATACATCTCTTGTATGTCATGTAAATATATTAAATATATGTATTCTAATAAAATTTTTCCACCTAAAGGGTTATTTTTAAAATTGTGTCGCATCCTTAAAATACTTTATTTAAATACTAGATTTGTTTAGCATTTATTCCATTTCTCAAGTTTTACTTACGCTGTTGATAGACAGAGATGCCTCTAAACATGAATTTCTGGTGAAATCTCGATATCGAATTTTGGGTAGATTAGAGTATCCACTCCTTATATACAATAGGTAGGTGGCAGAGAAAGTAAAATTGATTTCATTGCCTCACAATAAAGGTTACATACCAGGAATTCTACAGAAAAAGATCCTAGTAAATAGTCAAAAAGCTCGTTGTTTATTATGGAGTTTTGGAAATTTCCCTTTAATGATTCACACCTCCATCTTTGGGACATAATTGGTATAGTCACAAAATCAGAAGAAATGTTTAAAGTTTTAATTGCTTATTTATTACAAGGATATTTTTTTTTTTTTTTTACATTTTCTAAAAAGTCTACACATACCAACACTTTTAATGATATAGATCTACAAATACTACTCTTACGAAAGAAACCACCAGAGCTTTCTAAGCAATTTTGTTCTCATGGTTAGTATTTGATTTTGCCATTAACTAATGAAGCCAGGAAAAAAGTTTATGTAAAACTACCTCTCTAGGACTAACGAAAGTGGGTAGAAAATAAAGAATGGGAACGAACAAGAGAACTAATAGAAAAATAATTCGCATCCAGTTAGCAACCAGAACACTTCAAAAGAGCAAAAGAGGACATGATCAAACGAGTGACACTCGAAAAAGAAGAAATAGAACAGGAAGGAAACCGTGAGCATAAAAGAACACAAAATCAAAATCGAGGAAGACATCTGGCAGATTTTAAGTTTATGATAACGAAGAGCACACAATATGTGGATCAAACTAAATAAAATAGCCGAAGATATAGAAGTGAGACTACTAGTGATCGAAGGGGAGTTCAACGTGAAGAACAGGAGGACACTCAATCGTGGGAGAGGAAGATATCAGGTATAGGTCGAAAGACAAGAGAATAAAAGGAAAAGGAAGAAATAAATTGCCAAAACAGAAGAGGGAGATAGGCATATCCTGATTGGAAAGGTTAATGGTGACGATGGAGAATCCGCGTGAGTGAGTAGAGACTGATTGACTATGTCCTCACCAACACAAAAACGTGGATGTAAGAGCAGAATTCAGGGCGAAAGAAAATTCTGACTCAGTTCACCTCCCACTCAAAGTGGTACTTAGGAGGAGGATATATAAAAAATAATCTAGTTAGACTACGAAGGATGAGGCCTTGGGGATATTGAAGAATAGAGACAATTATAAGAATATGCGAACTGCAGGAAAGTATGAGGATACTAAGACTTTAAAAGATAACTGGAACTTAATACAAGAAAGAAAACGGCATGACAGGATGCAGGGTGCTGGGACTGAATAAACGAGTAAGAAAAATGCTAGGCGATACAAGAAAGGGTGAATACAAGAGTTAAAGAATATCAAGACAGAAGCAGAGGCATGGAAAACATCAGGCAATCCAACGAAAAAAAAAAAACAAAAAAAAAACAAAAAAAAAACAATTGATGAAGGAAGTCTAAAGAATATAACAAAAAGAAGATTCGGAACGATTTTAGAATAATAATAATAGTAATAATAATAATAACAACAACAATAATGTTGATAATAATAATAATATACTATCACCTAGTGCAGAGCAGCAAAAATTTGGGGATGTTCAGACCAAACATTAATGGACTATTGACTAACATACAAGAAGATTACGACTATAAAGTTACCGCAGAACGGGACACAAGCTAAACCAAAATTAATAGCGAGATTCAAGTGCGGAAATTAAGCGCTGGCTAAAGGAAAAGAAGTAAAAAAGAAATACAGATTCTGCAGGGAGAGGAAAAAGCATTATATCTCGGCGTTGAATCTTTGCTCTTGACAGTTACTAGTTAAGTTGGTACACTCGTAAAAAAACAGATGCAAAGCTTTGCTCTTTAGACTTTCTGGACCAATCACAAGGCAGCATTCCGGTCTGTCGGTAAGCCGGAAACGGAACTGGAAGTGGCTCTGTTGCCGGATCTGACTGTTTCCAATCGTGTGCTTCAGCTTGTGAAGCGTGCGTCGAGTTGCTCTTTGAAAGTTATGCATTATTCGCTGCTAATTATATGTTTTGTTATTGTTGATAGTGTTGTTGGTGTTTACATGTATATATATATATATATTTCAGTAACATTATTCATACAAGATTTGAAGTGCGACAATATCTCAAAAACGATCCCGATTACCAACTGATTTGCAAAACGAAAACCCTTTATCCACTTGATAGCCAGGCATTGGAATTACTAAGAAGGGGACGAGAAGTACGTGAAGTATTCTGCTGACAAAACCGTACAGCTATGTACCAGAATTACTGCTCTTAGCGAGAGAGTGCAACATGACGAAGACGACGACGACGATGATGATGATTGTGGAATGATGATATTGATGCTTCCGAGGATGATGACTAGAGCTCGGTCTAGGATTCCGAAGCGCACAAAGTTACGAACACACAGAGCAGCCAGCGGTATAAAGCGAGGATAGTGGGGAGGGCTTTGTAATGTGAACATACACACGTTGAGGTATAATCTGCTCCCAAAGTAGTTCATTACATTTATTGACAGTATGTCTTTCGTTTTAATTCATAAAGTAACACAGTAAAATAATTATTTTATAGTATGATTAATACATTAAAACGCCTTGTGCCTTTACAAGTAAAAGTATAAAGCTAGATACAAAAAATTCAGGATACTCATGTGCAGAGCTTTGAAAATGCACTGCCACTCAAAACATGTTTGAATCATCTACAAGTTTGTTCAGTGTCGAACGTCTACCCTTTCGTATTTTCAACATTTTTCAATCTGCACTCTCTTTCAGTGTTCACTGATTTATCTACTAGCAGGAAAGGGCGCTAATGACCGAGCTGTTAAGCGCCCTTAAATCTTAATAATGATGATGATGATAATAATAATAATACAAAACAATGGCGGTACCTATTATATGGAATTGAGACATGGGTCACCACAAAGAAAATGAAAAGCCGATACAAAGTGCAGAAATGAACTTTTTAAGGCAAACAAAAGGATGTACAAAATTAGATCAAATCCGAAATGAAGACATAAGAGCAGAACTTAATATAGAACCAATAAATTCCAAAGTTGAAAAATATCAGAACCAATGGATGCAACATGTTCAGAGAATGGCAGATTCAAGACTGCCTAGGTCAGCATTTGAATATGAACCAAAAGGAAGGAGAGATGTCCGTCGACCCAGAAAAAGGTGGAGGGAACAACTGTGAGACGGAACGGGCAATCTGCCTATACCGTGAAGTGAAGAAGAAGAAAAAGATAATAATAATAATAATAATAATAATAATAATAATAATAATACCAGCAGGAACTGAAGGAGGCTAGGCAGTGAGCAGTGCTAGATAGTGCAACACGTTTTGAAACGGCCTGTAGAGACCACGCCTGCTCCTTCACGTCATAGTTATACTCTGCACCAAACTTCAATCTGGCAATTTTGTGCTCTAATGATGACTGACATTTGGTACAGTTTTAAAGCATTTTGTTATACCATGCTTATATTTGTTTAATTTTTCTTCTTCCAACAAACAAGTTCACATTAATTTATTCTATATTGTCGAAATTCATTTTAAGGTGATTCATTCTATCTGTGTTGCAATATGCGTGCACTACTTTCAAATTAAAAATTATAACGAATGTGTTTAATCATCGGAAGTCACTACTATGTACGCTGTTCATGTGTGACTTTAGACAGATAGAAAAGTTTGTAATCAGCTGTTGTTTATCACTCCTGCAACGTCAGAACTAAAATATAGCCAACATTACGAGTAGCCACCCAAACTGTCCAGTGCAAGGATCTCACGGCGGGGTCATGGAACATCTGATAGACGCGTGCGACAAGAATAGCAAATTATCGTAACTCAAGGACATCCTTGAAGGAGGAGAAAAATGAAGAAAATAGAAGCCCAACGACAACAGTACTCGTGTTCCAAAAGTGAATACCGCTGATATGACTGTGCTGTTAAAGGCGGGTATAAATGGAACGAAAAGAAAGAAAAATAAAAGAGACAAATTAAAATACCACCAACAGATCTAATTTGTCATACTGAGTCAGTTATTACTTTCTGTTCGTGTTCTGCACACTAGAATTTTTTATCTTGAAGGTGAAAATGTGTTCACGGCTTCCGTCTGTATGTAACTTGTTTAAGTGTTCTTGTTGCTGTTGCTTTTCTTCTCTTGTCATTAGAAAAATGAAATGGCTACCGACAATTTCACGTTTCAACAACGAATCTTTAAGTATAATACATATGTAAAAGCTATTAGCATGAGCAGATGTGTAGGTAAATACTATGAGGAGAAATATCCTAGTTATTCCCAATTCGAAATAGAGAAACTAACATATTTAATACAATAGTATCTCTAAACAATAAACTTAATAAGCGAAATCGAAATGCTCGAACGGAGAAAAAAACTTGACGAAATTGGTGCATTATTCAAACGTTCTCAAAAGGCCTGTCTCCAATATGTTGCAGAGCAAGTAGGTGTTTCATAGACCTTTTAAATAAGGCGTAACCAGCTCACTTTTTTATTTATTTGGTAGCTTAACGTCCTGGTTGGTCATATCGGACGATGAATGACATTGGTGATATGTTGCTCAAATGTTATCGGGTCCATGGAGCTTAAAGTTACTCGATATTCATCTTTTCAGGATAAGGGAACACCCCGAAAAAAACATTACTCGGGTAACTCACCCTAAGCGAGATTCGAACTCACGACCTGTTGAATGTGAGGTAGACTCGCTACCACCACACTACCCAGTCTCACTTTATTTTTTGTTAGAGCAAACGAGATTACTCTGTGCACTGCATTGAGTAAACTTAATGCCAGTAGACCAGTTTGTAACAGTAATGGAATATCTCTCGTTTCTTGCACAGTGAGTCGTGTACCAGTTGATGTTTTCGGAAACAGAAATCAATCCAACACGCAAGCCATCGACTCTTCTCTGCCTTCGAGGAATCTTTCTTATTTATAAAACTCCAATGTGTTCCACTCACATGACTCTCTAACTGTCCCACAATAAACTTTCTTTACGAAAGATTATTATTTCATCTACGTCATGCTAATCGAGATGAACTTTAGCAGAGATGTTCTTATTACTTGCTTCCTTGTAAGTAGAAGGTAAATAAGGGAACACAGGCTAAAGCGATAGTCAAATCTTTTAATAGCTATTTCTATGAAAAGCAATTTAAATTCTGTTCTCCTTTGGATTCCCGGATGTAAAACAAAAGAGATGAAACGAAAGTTGACTTCCCGCTTGAGAAAAGTAGTTTTAAATTGAAACCAATTACAAGGAATATCTCTGAAGTTTTTGTCCATTTCTCACAGTTTACAATTTACACAAATCATTCAAAATAAAGAAGTCTTGAGAGGCTATATCTATAACATTCAAGATATACTTTCCGTTCATCATGAAAATATCTTAAACATATTACATTTAATCAAAATTGTTGGAGCCATTTTGAGAAAATTCAAATTTTCGAAAAATATTTCATATAAAAGGTTGTTGGGATTGGTTGTTTTCTTGAAAATCTTCGTGTCGCATTCCTGAAAGAAACTGAACTGATTTAAGTACCAAATGTTGTACTTAACTGACTTTTCGTTTTTGAGCTGTGCTGTCAACAGACACACATACATACACACGCACACATGCAGATACTTACGGACATGTTTCTAAAAATACTTTTCGTATTCATAGGCCGAAAACATATATTTTCGTTGAAATCTCCGTAATGAATTGTTGGCTGGAATATAATACTTTCTCTATCTACAATTTACATTATACATACGTGCTAGAGAAAGTAAAACTGATTATTTTGGTTTCAGAGGGTCTCAAAACATATATTTCCAATGCAATAATGGCGACGATTTTTTTTGGTGGAATACCTACAATACTCTCTCTCTCTCTCTCTCTCTCTCTCTCTCTCTCTCTCTCTCTCTCTCTCTCTCTGCTATGTACATTGTACATACATACTAAAAACAAGTAAAAAGTAGCATACTTTGAATGCGTTTCAACCATTTTGTAATGTTTCAACATTTGAGTACTTTATAGTTTGCATGAAATTAATACAATTTGCTTACCAAGATGTCCAAAATGCCTCTTCACATTGAGTAATATAAATGTGAGATAGTTTCCTTTTCTCTACTCGCACTTATACATAGTGTGTTGTATTGCACTCAAAAATTTGATACCGAGATTTCATTGGAAATATATGTTTTCAGACCTACTGAATCCGAAAAAAAAATTAGAAAAATGTCCGTGTGTGTGTCTGTCTGTCAGTGTGTGTATGTGTGTGTGTGCACACATAGCTCAAAAACGAAAAGTCCGTTAAATACCAAAGCTGGTAATCCAAGGAAGAAGACTTTCAAGAAAATCCCCCACCTACAACTACCCTTTACATGGAAACATTTTTCAAAATGTTTGATTTTCTCAAAAATTGCTCTAGCGATTTTGATTAAAATATCTATAATAAAGATATTTACATGACAAATAAAATGTATATGTTCAATACTCTGGGAATATTCTCTGAAGATATGTTTATTCTAGATGCATTTTGCGGAATTTTGCACAAGTGGTAAACAAGTGGATAAAAGCTCATTAAAACACACAATTTATGTTATATACATTTCTTCGTAAAGTTTCCTTGTTATTGGTTTCAGCTATAAAATATTTAATTTTCTCATACGAGAATTTGTCCACTCCTGTCCGTACAAACAAAGGAACTTGAGTCACAAAGCAACCAGCTTTAGATCATCACTTTAGCCTATGCTACTCCCTTATTTCCTTTCTACGTATATGAAAGCAAGTAATAAGATTAACATGAAGTAAATCGAAGAATAAGCATTTTAACAGTAATTTCTTGTAGATATATAGAGAAAGTCGTGTGAATGAAACACATGAAATTTTTAACTGTGTTAGATACCAATTACTTATCAAGGGACCTGTTCATATTTTCCGATTTAAATATGAAACGCTTTTTCTTTGAATTAAATTGGATACTCATAACTATGAAAGTGCTCGTTCCAAATTACTTTTCAAATGTTTATGATACGGCCACCAAACCTACGAAAATATGCATACAGGTGTTAATGAACTATACCGAAATATTAATTTGAGATAGGAGACCTATGGCCTGTTTATTGAAATTTCAAAGTAACGGCTTTAAGTTTCTGAAGTACCAGTACGCCACGTATCGCGGCAGTTCGAGTATTGAAAAAAATAATAATGAAATACATTTACTCTATGACAGAAATCGAACTGATAGTAGCTTCCCGCGTTACGCATTAAGTCACCAGCGCAGTTGGGAAAACGCCTCCAGAGTAGGCTACATACCTCAAGAACGTAGTTAATGAATACTCAGTGTCGCACTGTCAAGTGATTAGTTCGAGATTTTACAGATTTTGAGACATTAAATCTTGAGAACGATAGTAACGAGCTGCTAAAAATCGATTTTTCTATTCTCGGACAGCAGTTTTAAAGACATTCTTAGCCATTTTTTCAACCTCCCCTGCTTTAACACCGACTTATCAGCACTTGATACTCACACGTTTAACGCTATGTAGCTGCGTTAAGTTTATTCAGGGGCCATGCATCGCCGATCTCAAATGACGCGATCTCGCAAATTATTTCGGTGTAGTTCATTAACACCCTGTATATTGACATCGAAAATAATAATAATAATAATAATAATAATAATATAAGAGACATTATAACAGAATAATTATTTTACCAATCGTGAAGCTACAATAGATATACTAAACTCCAATAGGTTGATTAAGTATTTCAAATACAAAAGTTGCATAAAACCACTGCACTGTACGAATTTCCGCGCAGTTGGTAAAGCAGTGTACACTCGATTATTCAGTCGAGCAGTGAAGAAGGTTGGTGTCTGTGCTTGGCTCAAAAGGCAGCCGGTTGATGACGGCTGTGCTAAACGCTTAAAAGTGAAACCTCACAAACTGACTATTGTTGATGACGACGAAAAATGACAGGAATACCTAAATGCAAATGGTCATCACTTTCAACATCACTTATAATAAGGTTAGTGCCACTACAGGTCATGTTTCTATCACTCGTGTGATAGAACGCGGGAAATTTAAAACGGAGAATCCTCAGTGCAGCAAGGTAACCGCGGACCACATGCGCGGGATCCGCGGCCTTCAATATAGATAACGTAATGCATAAGAGCAAGTTCATTGAAACTCAAATTTACAACTTTCTTTTTCTTCACTCAATGATTTAGAAATCAGTCTGTTCCGCTTTCTTTCTGCGTATCTCTTTTGCGACCTGGCTAAATCTCGTTTCCCTCTAGGTTTATAATTCAATGTCAGTTTTGGAAGTCTGTGATTATTCAATTTATTTATGTTTGAGAGCCACTTTTTCCTGCAGCACTGTATTTCTTCGTTTATGGAATTAAAATCAAGCTCAGTTCTTATAATAGCATTGTTTATTTGATATAATCTTGTATATCCTTTAGTTTTTCCAAAATTTCATTTCACGACCTTGTATTCTACTCTCAATCTCTTTGTAGTAATCCAAATTTCACATTCATAAGTAAAACAGGCACCGTCTTTTATTTCTGAAACTTAATTCTTGAACCTCTTCTTGTTTTATTTCTCAAGATTATATGCATTTTTCCCCACCTTAATTGGAATTCTGCTAATTTTATATTTATATCTTTTTCCTTTCGTGGACTATTATTTCACATCCTAAATATTTAAAACTTCTTGTTATTCCTCTATTTATATCCCGCCTTAAACTTTTTTGATCTTATCGATGGCATTTCCCTATCGCCATGGTGCTGACTCGTATACTGGAGTCATCGTGTTTTTTTTTTTTTTTTTTTATCATTTTTAATCATTAGATCACACATACATTCACGGTCGTATTCATACTTCTAGACTCTGGGGAAATTAGAGAATAATCGGAGTTAGACAAAAATTCCTACCAGCTAGCCGGGACTCGAAACCGAGGCCCCTCTCACAGAAGGCTGGGGGTCAATAATAACTGAGCTTCAGGGCCAACCGTATTTTAATCTTGAAACCTGTTCTTGCTATACAGTTTCATTAATTTAATCTAACTGTACCTTTACCGAAAACATTCCACCTCACTTTGTATCAGATCGACGAAAGTCTTGAGTTTCAACAACTTTAGCTGCTTTTAATTGGAAATCTTCCAATACTGTATCGCTTTTCCAATAATTTCACATGCTGAGGAAGAACTTGGTCGTCAACTATGGTCAGAATCCGGCAACTTGCTAACTCATTTAAACCTTCAGGTAATTGGTTTAGAGAGTATTTAAAATTACTGACCGATTTTACTGAACAGTACTTTCAGTGTACACTTAAAGAGAAATGTTACATCTGTGTCCAAATGCATTGTTAGCAAGCAGGATCAATCGCCAATCACAAAGAAGGACATTCTGGCATGTAGGGTCACTTCAACCTGTACGTTAGATATGTAGTCGGCTCCCGCATGTAGGACTGACTTACAAGCGAGTGCGTAGGGTTCAGAAGCCTGTCGGGTAGCCACAAAATGAAGAGCCTGGAACGACGGTCGGCCCGTGAGGTAATGGATGATATGGAATGAGAGCGAAATGGATTATAGGAAAGGTTATGATGGAGCAATTGATGGAATTGCGTGGGAAACCGGAGGACCAGAAGAAAACCCTCCCAGACGCCGTATCGTTCACCACAAATTCCACATACAGGAGCTTGGGATCGACCCGGGCCACCTAAGTGGGAGGTGAACGCTGCCTTCAAACTTTAAACTGTTAAAAATATGATGTAATATATTCGAGATATGACAGAAAAAAACAAAACAAAATCAGTCACATGCCGGGCAAATAATGGGGTTTTATAAAACATTAGGAAGATGTCCTCCGTTCTCTTGTTCAACCTACAACATTCTTTCTGCGACTCCATGCACAGTATTTTGCAAATGACGTCTTGGAAAATTTGCAATTACTTGCGAAATAGCTTCTTTTAGGTTGTTGGATGTGTCAGGAAAACTCGTTTATAAAGGTAACCCCACAACCAAAAGTCGGTAGTATTGAAATCTGGAGATTGCAACATCCATTACGAATGGAACATGTTAAGATTAAATTGTTAAGAGTTTTATTTTTATTTATTTATTTGTAAGTTAACGTCCTTTAACCTGTTTTGTCATATTGAACATGAATGAAACTGGTAGACTGATGTTCAAGTAATCTCGGAGTCCATGGAGTTTAAAGTTATTTGACATTCATCTTCTCAAAATAAGAGAAAACCCGAAAAAAAACCTTATCCAGGTAACTCACCCTAAGCGAGATTCGAACTCGAGGCCTGTTGAATGCGAGGCAGACACGCGACTCCAACACTAGCCAGGTGGACATGTTAAGAGTTCTAAATTTTCTCACACCTTAAGAAAAACGCCTCTTGCTTTCATAATAACATTGAGCCAGCTGTATTGTATCATTTAGGATAGAGCCATCCTTGTAATTATGAATTCCTATAGCAGTATGAATAAAATTGCTAATGCTTTATTCAACAAATCTATACACATATAATGGTGAACTGAAAAAAAAAAAAAAAAAAAAAAAAAACACACACAAGAAAGCCAACCTCGTTTAAAGTTTGAAGTCACGTTTTAAAGACCGTATAAGCCACTCTAAAGAGGGAGTATAAAGTTCCGCCATTTTGGCTCAATGGGTACCTCAACAGAACAAACTTCAGATTCCTTACATAGCAATGGAGGGAATGGAAGTCGATATGTTCGCAATTTTAATTTGCATGTTTTCGAAAATGGTGTGCTGTGGGTACCAATTTGTTCGTAAAGGACACCAATAATTCTGATGATTCCAGATCTTCGTTTAGGATCAGCGAGGCAACTATTACTTTTGCTATTTATTTCGTTCGCTAGTTGAATGTACTGGGTGGATTTAAATAAAAATACAACAAAGCGAAATAAACTATATACAAAAATAGCCGTAAATAAATTTACTTTTCAAAAAATTCTGCAGACTGCTTCCGTGGTCGAGTGATCAGCGAGGTGACTTCTCATCTGGTGGTCCCGGGTTCGATTCCTGGCTTCGGTGGGGAAATTCCCTTTAACCAGAATTATTCATCCCCCCACAGAGTCTAGAAGCATGAATGTGAGAGTGAATGTGCATGTGTATAATGATATAAATATTAACCTAATGTCAATAACGTACATTTAGTGTAGAGCTTCACAAGATAAAATCCCCCGATATGACAATAGCAATTAAAGGGGGCTATATAGTAAATGGATTTACAGGATGTTAACGAACTACACCGAAATAATTTGCGAGATTGTGCACGTGATTGATATAAGTAATTTGAAATCGGCGATGCATGGTCCCCGGATAAACATAACGCAACTACATAGCGTTAAACGTGTGGGTATCACGTACTGATAAGTCAGTGTTAAAGCAAAGCAGGTTGAAAAAATGGCTTAGAATGTCTTTAAAACTGCTGTCCGAGTATAGAAATGTCAATTTTTAGCAGCCCGTTACAAGCGTTCTCAAGATTTAATGTCTCAAAAATCTGTAAAAACTCGAACTAATCACTTGACAGTGCGACACTGAGCATTCATTCACCATATTCTTGAGTTATGTAGCCTACTCTGGAGGAATTTTTTTCAACTGCTCTGGTGGTTTAATGCGTAACGTGGGAAGCTCCTATACCGAAGGCTATGAGTCCGTTTCTTGTTATAGAGTAAACGTTTTTTATTATTACTTTTTACATTCCAGATGAAGGGCCGCGATACGTGGCGTACTGGCCCTTCAGAAACTTATAGCCGTTACTTCGAAATTTCAAGAAACAGGCCATAAGTCTCCTATCTCAAATTACTTATTTAAGTAGTCTGCATATTCTGTGAAAATATTTCAGTGTAGTTCATTAACACCCTGCACATATATTCTGCAGTTCTCTGATCCTGGCCTATGCTCAATAGTTTTGTTAGTATTGGAAATTTCACCAAACATTAGTCCTATGCCGGTATATATGCACATACGTAGAAGATATAATAATTTCTTCTGCCTTACTCTTATTAAAATCCATGAGAGCTTCGCAAAAGCTACTTTTATATTGTTTAGAAAAAAATTTAATGATGTTTAGCTTCTTTTCTTTCATTTCCTTTTTATTTTATGGAACTCGTCATTTATGAACAGGTAACACAAATGTTGAATTTTTAACCACCTATTATTACATTTAGATAGCGATTTGGCATTTAATAATAATGAACTAAAAATGTAAATATCCTGTTAAATTTAGAACAATTTAGGCACAGTGTGAATTACAGAAATAAAACGGCAATTTTAATATGCAACTGTTTTGCTTTTAGCTTAAGTAATGTTGTAATTGTGGTAAATTTGCATGCTAATACTATAGTAAACCTTGAAAGCTTAATGTGAAACACAGTAAAAAAAACGGAAAATTTTTAATCGGCGACAACTTCACTTTTAGGTCAAATAGTTTTGAAATCGCGGTAAAACGGTATGATAAAGAGAGCTGTTCATAAATTACGACTTTCTCCCTCAAGAAACCAATTACTTAGGTACTATGCTCAAATATTGGCGCATTTTAAAGATAATATCTGGATTAACAAATCTAATGAATTTATTACGTAAAAAAATTGAGCTTTCAAATTTAACATTCAGCAACAGTTTCTTTTATTTATAAAGATATTGTTATCGCGAAAACCTCTCAATTATGTCAATGAAATCAGTATTGTGTACAACACTAAATAGTGACTAAAGAAATAAACATTTGTTGTATTCCATCTGATGGCGCTCTCTACCTGTTCTGCAAATAAACTTTCTGACAGCAGATTATTCTTATATCTATATCATGGTAATCAAGATAAACATTAGCATAAATTGTCTTACTACTTGCTTTCTTGTAGATAGAAGGGAAATAAGAGATTTACTAAGCTAAAGTGATAGTCAAATCTTTTAAAAGCTGGACCATATGTGAAACAATTGAAATTCGGTTCCTTTACAT
Source organism: Hymenopus coronatus (assembly GCA_030762935.1). Lineage (NCBI taxonomy): Eukaryota > Metazoa > Arthropoda > Insecta > Mantodea > Hymenopodidae > Hymenopus > Hymenopus coronatus. Next base: position 111,113,478 of record CM060895.1, read on the forward strand.
TGCCAGGAGTAAAACAAAAGAGATATGCAACGAAATTGAAAAATGTTTAAGTAGTTTAAAAATGAAACCAATAACAAGGAGTGTCTTGCAAAGGTTAAAGCTATAAAAACGAATTTGATACTTCTATACATTGTGTGTTATACGGGATCTGCTTTTTTTTTTTTTTTTTTTTTTTTTTTTTTTTTTTTTTTTTTTTTAAGTAAGTTTTGTCTATCTCTTCCAGTTAACCAGTTATACAAAAGTCGTCCAGAATGAAGTGGTCTTCAGAGGCTATTATCAGAAAACTCAAGATATACATTTGGTTTCTCATGAAAATATCTTAAACGTATGGTAGTGTAATAAAAATTGTTATAGCCATTTTTCAGAAAATTAAACATTTCCAAAAATGTTTCATGTGAAGGGTATTTAAGAGCAGGGGATTATGCTGAAAATCTTCGTGTCACATTCTTAGAAGATTCTGAACATAAATACGAAGTTTGATAATAATTAACTATGTTTTGTTTTTGAGTTATGCTGTTCACAGAAACACACACGAACTTTTTTTCTAAAAACACACACAAACTTTTTTCTAAAAATGTTTTGCTTGCATTAAGGGGGTCGCAAAACATACATTTCCCGTAAAACCTCGGTATCGAATTTTTGGGTGGATTACAATAGCTTTTCAACCTACTGTGTACGTAGTATAGGAAAAGTTCACATTTAAGCAAACTTGAATTCTCCTTGAACTGTCACGTGTTTATGTTTATTTTGATTGGAAACAGTGATAAAGCGAGAAAAATAAAATAGATCTGCGATTCAAATCCCGGCTATGAAATTAAAGTTTTCAGTCTCTGATTCTATGTTCCAAACTATTCTTAAAAAGTTTTTGCAACTTTACCTTAATCGAGGTAAGTGTTTATAGAAATGTGAATGTTGCATATCTCCTTGAAAATACAAAGAAATAGGTGAATACAGTAGGTTAAAGTGGTAATCAGATCTTTTGCTCTCTATGGGATTACTTTGGTATTCCGTTTTCTTTGCTTGATCAGGAGAAAGAAAAACAAATAACTCGCTAGTTGAGAATGGTATAATAATACCAAAACTAAAACAAGTAACAAGGAATACGGTAAAATTGAATATGACATGTATTGTGCGTTTTAATAAGCAGTACATTTTTTATCTATTTCTTATGAGATGTCTTTTATGGTCAGTGAGGTATGCAAAAGTCATTCAGAACGAAGAGGATTTCAGAAAATAAAGTATATAGAATTTATTTTTCACGAACATTTCTTTTAATGTAAATCGTTATAAGTTTTTTGAAAAATTTTGTAAAAGGTAGTTTAGATGGAGGGGTTTTCTTAAAACTCTTTGTATAACATTCTTGGAGATGCTGAAATTAAATGTCAAGTTTGGTAATCAGCCAACCTTTCACATAAAATATGCCGTTCACACACACACACACACACACACACACACACACACACTAAACACCAGAGGCTTAAAACATGCATTTCCAATTAAATACAGTATGGAATATTTGGGTGGAATACAATATATACTATGTAAGTTGTAAAGAAGGTAAACATTAAACGTTGAAAGTGGCGCACTGTACGATAACATACAAAGTTAATTAATGAAACTGTTGTAAAAATTGCAATCGAAAGTAAAAGTAAAATATTGACAGAGTAAATACTTTTTTATAGTGTTTAACGCCCAATTTTACTACTTATGGCACCGCAGGCGACGACGACACTGGTGATGCATGTAATGAAGATGGAGCACCGGTGGAATGCGATGGCGGAGGAAACGGAAAACCCGGAGTAAACCCGCCCCTGTGCCGTTTTGTTCACCACAAATACTACATGCGGTCGTCTGGGTGAGAGGCTAAGGGTCTAATCACTCGGCCACGGCGCGGCCTAAATACCCTTTAATTATATAAGTAAGTTCTATTTATTAATGTAGAGTCTTTACTAACTTTATTATCACTATTAAAAGTAATTCTGATAAGTGTATATTTGCATTAAAGTTTCCACTCTTTTGAAGATATCAGCTAGCAATTAGAAAGTAATTAAGACTTATACAGATATTAACTCCGCCGTTCTACCAAAGTAATTATGAAATGTAAAGAAATGCTTGTTAGTTATATATTTGTTTAGTGACATCTCTTGATAATAAGAAATATGGAGTTTTCGAATTAAAATTAATTTTCCTGGTCAGAATGAGAGTGATAATGTAAATAAACAGTCACGAACTGAATTCATATATCCCTCATTAAAACTGTGGTTGTTTTGTAGATTATTTTGCATCAAAATGTGACTGATAAAGGTTGTATATTATGATCAGCAAGTTATTAATTTCTGTTTGACCTAAAAATCAGAAAAATGTAACGTGAGATTGCATGTGAAATGATACATAAATATAGCATGGTAGGTTTCATTTTCCTGTTCGCCCACTGTCCTTTATGGGTACGCTTTTGTGAAACAAAGGCAACTATAACTCCTGTATGTTAGACCTAGATAAATATGTTGCAAATGACAGAGAGTATAGAGATGCATCGAACATTTTTCAACAATTTTGATTTCTCAAAAATAGCTCTAACAGTTTTATAAAATACATTTTAAGATAATTTTATTAAAAAAATCTGATGTGTTCCATTCACATGACTTTCTCTACATTTCTGCAACAAATTATTGTTAAAAAGCTTATGCTTCTATTTATCTCATGCTAATCGAGAAAAAAATAGCAGAAATAGTCTTAATACTTGCTGCCTTGTAAGTAGAAATGAAATAAGGGAGTAGCATAGGTTAAAGTGATAGTCAAAAGCTGGTTGCTATGTGACTGAAGTTCCTTTATTTGTATGGACAGGAGTTGACAAATTCCTGTATGAGAAAAATAAATTTTTCAAGGCTGAAACAAAAAACAAGGAATATCTAAAAAACCATCAACTCCACAAGAAAAATGTATATCACAAATAATGTGTGTTTTAATGTGCTCTACATTTTTAATTGGTAAGTTTTTGTCTATCTCACACGGTTTACCAGTTATACAAAATTCCGTAAAATTCATCCAGAATAAAGTAGTCTTCAGAGGCTATTCCCAGAACATTCAAGATATACATATTATTTGCCACACATATATCTTTAATCTACGATATTTTAATCAAAATTGTTAGAACCATTTTTTAGAAAATCAAAATTTTTGAAAATTTTTCCATATGAAGGGTAGTTGGAGGTGGGGGGATTTCCTTGAAAATCTTCGTGTCGCATCCTTGAAAGATACTGAACTTAAATACCAAGTTTGGTATTTAAGGGTCTTTTTATTCTTGAGCTATGCTGCCCACAGACACACACACACACACACACATACAGACATACACACACACGGACATTTTTCTAAAAACGTTTTTGGATTCAGGTGGTCTCAAAACATGTATTTCCGGTGAAATCTCGGTATCGAATTTTTGGGTGCAATGCAATATCTTCTATATACACTATGTACATAGTGCGTATAGAGAAAGTAATAAAATGTATATCTTGAATACCCTGGATGACTTTTGTGTAACAGTATACCGAAAGCTTAAGATAGACGAAAACGTATCACGCAATTAAAGTATATCTCGCCAGAAGACACTTTTTATGTCAAATATATTCTCTTCTGGAGTTCACCATTTCCGAGATATTCCGTACTATCGGTTTCAATTTTTCCATTCTTTTGAACGAATGAATAACAATTTGTCCATGAAGGGGAGCCTACTTTTGCGAGGGGTAGCCACACTTATACTTTTTACTTTCTCTTCACGCACTATGTACATAGTGTATAGAGAAGCTACTGTACTGCACCCAAAAATTCGATACCAAGATTTCACCGGAAATACATGTTTTGGGTCCTCCTGATGCCCAAAAAGAAAGCATTTTTAGAAAAATGTCCATGTGTGTGTCTGTGTATGTGTGTGTGTGTGTGGTATTTAAGTTTTGGTATCTTGCAGGGATGCGAGATTTTCAAGAAACTCCTCCCACCCCCAACTACCCTTTACATGGAACTTTTATTCGAAAATTTAGATAGACAAAAACCTACCACACAGAAAATGTAGAGCACATTAAAACACACAATTTATGTTATGTAAATGTTTTTCGTTGAGTTGATCGTTGTTTAGATAATCCTAGTTTTTTGTTTTACGTTTAAAAACTTTTTTTTTCTCATACAGAAATTTGACAACTCCTGTCCATACAAACAAAGGAACTACAGTCACATAGCAACCAGCTTTTTATTATCACTTTAACCTATGGTACTCCCTTATTTCGCTTCTGCTTACAAGGAAGCAAGTAATAAGCCTATTTCCGCTAATTTTTTCTCGATTAGCTTTAAGTAAATAAAAGAGCAAAGGGAGACTAGGAGAATAAGTAGACTTTAAGTGATACTCAAATCTTTTTTAGAGTGGGACGCTAATTGAAGTCTTTGAAATTCCGTTCTCTGTGCATCACCAGGAGAAACTCAAACGAATAACATCACACTTGAGAAAAATATTTTGTAAAATTGAAATTATGGGAAGGAATATCTGAGAATAATGTACTTTACTTAAATCGTGTGCTCTAATGATAGCTACACTTTTTGTTCACAAAGATTATGTCATGAATGAATTGCATTTTCAGATGTAATTAGAATTCGTGTTAATACCTTTATTCGTAAAGTTGTTCGGTTATCAACTTCAAATAATCGACTATTATAAGGTTCTAGTTCATTTTGATGGATTATATAGGAATCAAGTGCAATGTCCAATAAGTCTGAATATTCATAACTTCTCTCTTGCGTTCACCAGTTATGCAAATAAATTCAAAATGCGAAATCCAGGGGCTGTTCCTAGAAAATTCATGATGTACATTTTGTCATGAAAACGTCTTAAACATACGGTATTATAATAAAAATTGTTAGAACTTTTCAAAAAGTAAAAATTTTCGAACAACTTTTCATAGAAAAGGATTTTGACATATGGTACAAAATCTTCGTGTCCTTTCTTCGAATGATACTGAACTGAAATACCAAGTTTGTTATTAATCCGACTTTTGTTTCTTGAGTTATACTGTTCACGGTCTCGCACAATCACACACACACACGCACGCGTACCTTTATCTAAAAGTGATTTATTCAGGGGTCCTCAAGACACACCTACGGTGAAATATCAGTACCGAAATTCGGGTGGAGTGCTACACTACTGTACGTTTGTTACAAAATTTGGCCGCCAGGCTCACGGCTCGTGTGACCTTCACTGTATTTCCCTGTGCGCGCGTTCCTTTCGTCACACGTCGTCAGTCTTACTTCTGTTCTAGTCCAGTTCACACATGAGTAACATTAGGAATATTTATAAGTATTTAGTTTTGCTTGAAGTGCTTTCAAAATACAGTAAACAGTGCGATACGTATGTGCTTATATCATCTTGTAGGGAAGTTGTAAGGCAATTTGAATCTAAATTTCCTGGCGTGCGTGTTCCGACTTTACGAGTAGAGCGGCCGTGCGATTGCTTGTAAAAAAATTCAGGGAGACATGATCAATTTGTGATAGGAAAAGAAAGGTAAAATGGTGTGTGTTTACGGAACAGAAATTGACGAAATCGGGGAAAGGTTAGAACGGTCATCTCGAAAATCTTTTAGGCGCCTTGCACAAGAAACTGACATTTCGAAAGCTTCAGCATTGAAAGCAACAAAACTTTTAAAGTTCTAACCATACAAGGTTACTCTTGTCCAGGAATTGCTACCACAGGTCACCAGGGTCGGTTAAATTTCTGTAACGAGATTTTGGGGAAAATTAGTGATGGAACAATCGGTCTGTGATCAATACTATTCAGTGACGAAGCATAGTTTAATTTGCATGGTCATGTCATCATTTGTCATTACAACACAACCTATATTGTGCTACTAACAAACTCAATTTCTTTCATGAAACTCCATTGCAAAATCAAAAAAAAATCTGGGTATGGCGCGCAATAAACGGTTACAGAATAAGGTCTATTTTTATGAGTGTACCTTAAATGCAGAAAGATACAGAAATAGTATACTGACACCATGTTTCGAACAGCTGACAGATATCGAATGTTGGTCTGGAGATTTCCAGCAGGATTCTGCCACCACACATACAGCTGATGAATCATTACAATTTATTGCGAACATTTTTTAGGATAGAATCATTAGTAAGGGTTTATGCCCCCCTCGGTCCCCTGATCTTAGGCATGCGATTTTTATTTATGGGGAAACTTGAAAAACAAAACTAATCCCTACATATTAGAAGAATTAAAACAAAATATCAGGGCAGAAATTAACGCTATATCAGAAGCTGAACTAATGCGTGTGAATGAAAATTTCCTCAGAAAATGCCGTAGATGTATTGATGCAGATGGACGTCTCGTGTATATTTTGTGTTTATTCTGATAATTGTTAATGTGATTTGAGATTATATTTGAAGTCCGCGTATATGTTCCTGGGTGACGGACCATGCGACTGTCAGTCAGGTGTACAAAACGTGACCGGGAGACGAACCGTGCGCCAGACGGCCAAGTTTTGAAGCATACTTATGTACTATGTACGTGGTAAAGAAAGTAACAAGCATTTATAGAACATGTTCCGTGTGTGTATATATGTATGTGTTCATGTGTGCATGAGTGCGTAAGTCAAATATTGGATTCGCACCAAGCTTGGTATTTCATTTTTGCATTCGAAAGAAATATATGCTCTTTTCAGAATAAATTTTGCAAGGAAAACTTTTAATTTGTTTTTAGTTTCTCAAAAATAGCTCTAAGAATAATTTTAATCATAATATTGTGTTGGAATACGTCTGTGAGGGATGTGTTGGATCGATATTTAATATATTCATGTTACAAACAAAAATATGTCTTGAATTTTCTGTGATTAACCTTCATCCAGAAAAATAACTTTGTATAAACGATTCTTATTTAATTTACTTTATGTCGCTTTAACAACTTGGTTTTATCGCGACGAAAGTGCTCACTAATACACTCCTTGACGGTATGAAGTGGATAGAAAGTCGTCTTTAAAGAGCTCATTCCCTTTGCTTCGCGCCAAGCATATAGTGTTAGAGGTTGTCCAATCCAGTGTTTATGTAGCTTTTAAAATCTCAGCTTCACACACCATACCTAACACTTACTCAGCTACAAGTAAATGGGGTTAGGGTGCCGTCCAGTACTGCTTATACACCCTGTAGATAGATGATAGCACAATCGCAAATACTGGCTTCCATTTTCAGGCTTGTTGTGCTTTAGACTGAAGATAAAACTTTGGATCGAAGTATTAAATATCAAATCCGTGGTTTACCTTTTTACTTTCTCCATACGCACTATGTACATAGTGTATAGAGAAAGTATTGCACTCCACCCAAATATTCGATACCGAGATTTCACCGGAAATATATGTTTTAGGGTCCCCAATATCCAAAAAAAGCATTTTCACAAAAAGGTCAGTGTGTGTATGTGTGTGTGTGTGTGTCCGTGTGTCTGTGAACACGATAACTCAAAAACGAAAATTCGGTAAAATACCAAACTTAGTATTTAAGTTTAGTATCTTCCAGGGATGCGACACAAAGATTTTGAGAAAAATCCCCCTACCCCAACTACCCTTTACATGGAACTTTTTTCGAAATTTTTTATTTTCTCAAAAATGGCTCTAACGATTTTGATTAAAATTTCGGATATTAAACATATTTACCTGACAAATGAAATGTATATCTTGAATTTTCTGGGAATAGCCTCTGAAGAGTAGTTTATTCTGGATGAATTTTACTAAATTTTGAATGACTGCTAAACCGTAAGAGATGGACAAAAACTTACTTCACAAAAATTGTAGAGCACTTTAAAACACACAATTTATGTTATATACATTTTTTTTCGTGGAGTTCGTCGTTTTTGTGACATTCCATATTTTTGGTTTCCGCTATGAAAAACGTATACTTTTCTCATACAGGAACTTGTCAACTCCTATCCATATAAACAAAGGAACTTCATAGACATAGCAACCAGCTTTTACTATCACTTTAAACTACGGTTGTCCCTTATTTCGCTTCTTACAAGGAAGCGAGTAATAAGACTATTTCTGCTAATTTTTTCTGATTAGCATAAAGTAAATAGAAGGTTAAGCTTTTTAAGAATTATTTGTTGCAGGGATATGGAGAAAGTCATGTGAATGGTACACATCAGATTTTTACTTTCTCTATACGCACTATGTACATAGTGAATAGAGAAAGTATTGCACTCCACCAAAAAATTCGATACCGAGATTTCACCGGAAATATATGTTTCAGGGTCCCCTTTATCTAAAAAAAAGCATTTTCACAAAAAGGTCCGTGTGTGTGTCCGTGTGTGTGTGTGTGTGTGTCCGTGTGTCTGTGAACATGATAACTCAAAACCAAAAAGTCGGTAAAATACCAAACTTGGTATTGAAGTTTAGTTTCTTCCAGGGATGCGACACGAAGATTTTGAGAAATATTCCCCACCCCAAACTACCCTTTACATGGAACTTTTTTTGAATATTTTGATTTTCTAAAAAATGGCACTAACGATTTTGATTAAAATATCATATATTAAAGATATTTACCCTACAAATAAAATATATATTTTGAATTTTCTGGGAATAGCCTCTGAAGACTACTTTATTCTGAATGAATTTTGCATAACTACTAAACCATAAGAGATGGACAAAAACTTAACACACAAAAAATGTAGAGCACGTTAAAACACAGAATTTACGTTATATACATTTTCTTCGTGGAGTTGATCGTTTTTGAGATATTCCTTTTTCTTGGTTTCAGCTTTGAAAAACACACTTTTCTTATACAGGAATTTGTCAACTCCTGTCCACACAAACAAAGGAACATCAGTCACATAGCAACCAGCTTTTGGCTTTCACTTTAACCTATGGTACTCCCTTATTTCGCTTATATTTACTAAAAAGCAAGGAATAAGACTATTTCTGCTAATTTTCCTCGATTAACATGAAATAAATAAAACATAAGGTTACTAACAATAATTTGTTACAGAGATAGAGAAATTCATGTGAATGGAACACATCAGACTTTTTACTTTCTATACATACTTTCTACAGCCCCATATGTACAACGTACATAGGGATAGAGAAGTATTGTATTCCACCCAAAAATTCGATACCGAGATTTCACCGGAAATACTTGTTTTAGGACCCCCTGTATCCAAAAAAAGCATTTTGAGAAAAAGGTCCGTGTGTGTGTGTGTCCGTGTGTCTGTGAACACGATAACTCAAAAACGAAAAGTAGCTAAAATACCAAACTTGGTATTTAGGTTTAGTATCTTCCAGGGATGCGATACGAAGATTTTGAGAAAAATTCCCCCACCCCAAACTACCCTTTACATGGAACTTTTTTTGAAAAATTTTGATTTTCTTAAAAATGGCTCTAACGATTTTGATTAAAATGTCGTATATTAAAGATATTTACCTAACAAATAAAATGTATATCTTGAATTTTCTGGGAATAGCTTCTGAAGGCCTATTTATTCTGGATGAATTTTGCTTAATTTGGCATAACTAGTAAACCGTAAGAGATAGACAAAAAATGTAGGTCTTGTTAAAATACACAAGTTATGTCATACACATTTTTCTCGTGGAGCTTACCGTTTTCGAGGTATTCATTGTTATTCGTTTCAGTTGTGAAGTACTTCTACTTTTCTCAGATGGGAGTGTCCGTTTTTCTTTTGTTCTACTCCTGGCCAAGAAAAGAAGCGATTTCTAATGATAATCGCATAACGACAGCTTTTAAAACTTTTGAATATCGATTTAGCCTAGTGTATTATTGTGCTGAATATCGATTAACAAGGTGCAGAAAGAAGAAGAATCTTATGTAACAAGTTTGTAGAACGGCCATTAACATATTTCATAATATTTTTCTTCTGTGATAGCAATATTACAGCATAAAAATCTTCTTGCTACTACAACCTCTGACTGTTCTGGTAAAAAGTCTTCTATGTATATTGAAAGGAGGGATATTCAATCAATAAAGATGAGTATTGTGCGTTGTTAATTAGAATCATCTTTCCTAAGAGGCAAAGCAATTCTGGAAGATTCTAATCGAAGCAGATTTCATGGCTGGACAGTTATACTGGTTTTATTCCTGAAGAAGATGCTGATTGTATCAAAACTTTTTATTAAGCTCTCGAGATATGAAGTTTAGCGAGAGAAAGTTTTTAATTAAATAATATTTTTGTAAAGTGTAGAGTCAGGAGAATCCTTCACGAACGTCAAAATCACGTTTTCTCACACAGCGCTGCCATCATCGTTCCTCCTTAAACTAATTAAACGAGAGAGCTGAAACAAACTTGGGGAAACAAAATTTTCGTGTCCTACTTCCCTCTATTGACAAATACAACAGCCCCAGCTTAATTTCACTCGTATATAATCTATCTGCTAAATACTCATGTAGAGGACACGTTAACGAGAATATGAAAAGAACCTGATGTACCCCATTCACATAACTATCTCTACATTTCTGTATCAAACTATTTTTTTTTTGTGCATTTATTTTAAGTCGCTTAACTGCTAGGTTTTATAGCGACTTTAAAAACATGATACAACTAACATTATACAGCACATTAAATTTACAATATTTCCCAAGCTAAAATATCAAACAAATTCACATACATTGTTAACAGTGAGATTACATTGTGGAGCAGTTTTACAATAATTTATCATACAATTTGGTGCATTTAAAAAACTGTATCAGTATAAGACATGAGCTCGAGTCCTTCATTGACAGCTTTAGGTTATCTGGGATCTTGAGTTTTTTCCTGTAGAGTTGGTAGCGGGGGCAGTTCTCGACTATGTGCTGTACACTGTTTCTTGTATTGCAGGTTGTGCATTGCGGTGGCTCTTCTTTAGAGAGGATATAGGAGTGTGTAAGTTTTGCATGTCCAATTCGGATTCTAGTTATGAGTATCTGGTCATGGCGATTGAGGAATTTGACTGAAAAAGGTGCTGTAGAATTACCTCTTGCATCGTGTAGTTTACTTTTGGGAGAGGTAACTCAAGAGCTTTTCCATGTTTCGCGGAGAGTTCTTTTCAAATGAACATTGGCGTCTTGATATGGAATTTTCGCACTTGGATTTGCAATTGGAAGATTTGTTGCATATTTGGCTGCTTTGTCGGCTAAATCATTTCCATGTATGTTGGTGTCCGAAGGAATCCAGATTAATACTGTGGTTTTTTTCTTCGTGAAGATGCAATTGAGGAGGTGATGAATTTCATTTATTAGAGGATGAACTGCTGAGATATCTTGAATAGCTAAAAGTGCACTTTTGGAGTCAGTAAGCACGAGAAAAGCCGTTTCGCTATCCAGTTCGTTAATGTAAGATAGAGCTTCCTTGATGGCAAACAATTCACATGTGAAAATTGTGCATTAGCTGTGGCAGTTTGTGGAGTATGTTGTTCTCATGGTCAATAATGACGGCGCAGCCACAGCCATTATTAGTCTTTGAACCGTCAGTGTATATTTGTCGGTGATCTGGATATTTTTCCAGCACTTCCTGGAGCATTTGTTTGTAAACTCCATCGCATACATCTGTTTTGGGCGTTTTGTTAGTAAGTACAAAGTTCACCTGTATTGGGTGGAGTCTCCAGGGAGAAAGGTTACCATAAGATGTTTCCATCATTGGAGGAATTGTGAAGCTTAGCTCTTGCAGAGTTTGCAGTTCTTATATAGAACGGCTCAAAGCTTGTAAGTTTATCTGTGGATTTGTGATAGAATCTGTTTTCTTTTGGAAAAATGTAATCGTACATTCAACACTCTGGTTTAGATTTGATTTTTAAGGCATACGAAATACTTAGTTGCTTTCTTCGAACGGCCAGAGGAGGTTCATTGTCTTCGATCAGTAGACTACTAACTGGACTAGTCCGAAAGACCCCTAGTGCTAGTCTCAACGAAGATGTATGAATGGTGTCCAGCATTCTGATAGTTGAGGGCTTAGCGGAATTAAAGACTATACAACCATAGTCAAGCTTAGATCTTACAAAAGACCTGTAGGTAGTGATCAGTACTTGGAAATCTGCTCCCCAGTTCTGTGCAGCTAACGATCTAAGAATATTTAATCTTCTGCCGCACTCATCTCTTAGATATTTTAAGTGTGGTATCCATGGTAAGTTTCCTGTCGAAAACCATTCCTAAAATTTTCACGGTTTCCTCTTGAGAGATTGACTTTTCATTCATAGTAAGAATAGAGCTGAAAATTGTACTTTTTCCTAGAAAATATAATATTTTTAGTTTTGGGTACTGAGAATTTGAAACCTGTAGATGCGCTCCACTCCTCAAGGGATTTCAGCGCATTCTGTAAGATTTCTTGCGTAGTATCTATGTTTCTGCCAGCACATGCTATTGTGAGGTCGTCAGCAAATATATAGCTTTTAACTGGAGTTCTGATTTTGCTGATAATATCATTTATAGCTACTAAAAACAAAGTTACACTCATAACAGATCCTTGAGGGAGTCCATTCATTACATATATTTTCTTTGATAAAGCACCATTTGCTCGTACTTGAATTTGCCGTTTGAGGAGAAAGTTGTTGATGAAATGTATCATATTACCAGTTATGTTGTTACGTAATAACACAGAAATTACGTTGTTTTTCCACACCATATCATACGCTTTTTCAAGATCAAAGGTAATGACGCTGATAAGTTGTTTGTGTATCATTGCTTCAGTTATGTCGGATTCTAGTGCTATTAGATTGTCCAGGATTGAATGAGAGCGCCTGAATCCACTCTGAGCAGGGTTAAAAAACTTTGTTTGTTCTAGAGTCCAACAGAGACGATTGTTAACTACTTTTTCCAGTATTTTACACATAGTGCAAGTTAAAGATATTGGTCTGTAGTTTTCTGGTAGATGGCGGTCTTTGCCTGGTTTAAGTATAGGGATAGCAATAGCAGTGCGCCATTGATCAGGAAATGTGTTACTTTCCCATATTTGGTTATAGATAGCGATCAGGTAAATTAAAGCTGCTTTCGGAAGTTGTTTCAAAAACTCATAGGGAACATTATCGGGTCCCGGACTAGAGCTTTTGCAGGATTGAAGAGCATTCTGTACTTCCCTATAAGTAATTTTGTCATTATAAGCTTGATTAGTTTCAAGTGTCGCATTGAGATTTGGTTCTGGAACAGAATTTTTCATCTTAAAAAAATCAGGGTGGTAATTAAGATCACTTGATGTGGCAGCAAACTTCTCAGCAAAAGTATTCGCAACTACTTGTGCGTCGCTTAAAGGAAGCGTGTCTCTAGATGACTGTAGGATTATTGTGGTAGGTCGAAAAACTCCTTTAATTTTCTTTATTTTGTTCCATAGATCTTGCTGTGGAGTTTTATTGTTTAGGGATGAAACATAAGTTAACCAAGAGTTCCTCTTGCTTTCTTTGATAGTTTTACGTGTATGAGCCCACAACTTTTTGAACTCGATTTTATTTTCTATCGTGGGGCGTCTACAGTACTTCTTATAAGCTTTATTTTTTTCTTTGATGAATAGCTTACGTGTTTCGTTCCACCAAGGTACAGATTTTCTCGAGTTGTCTATAATGATTTTAGGAATGCTATATTTTGCTGCCTTTTCTATGATTTTTGTAAAATTTGTAACTATGGTATTGATTGGAATAGTGTGAAATATGCAGGGCGTGGGTAACAAATACAGAATTTCTTTTATGCTGGAGCTAAATTTCTGCCAATCAGCGCGTTTCAAGTTCCATTTTGTTAGTGACACATTATGCTGGTGCCTGATAGCAGCCGTGTTTATTATAATGGGAAAGTGATCGCTTCCGTGTGGCTCAGAGTGTACTGTCCAGTTAAATAAATGTGAGATATCAGCTGAACAAATAGCTAAGTCTATGCTACTTAAAGAACCATGTGTAAAATCGTAATGAGTCGGTTCAGGTGTATTAAGTATTACTAAATCAAGGTTTGAATTATTTTCCCTCGCTTATTGGTTGTTTTACATCCCCAAAGAGTATTGTGGCTGTTGAAGTCTCCTAATAAGATGAATGGTTTCGGTAATTGCAGAATTAGGGATTGCAAAATTTGAGGGTTAATTTCCACACTGTTAGGTAGGTATAAATTGCAGACACACACAGTGTGAGGAGCAAGAGTAATGGATATTGCTACAGCTTCTAGTGTTGAATTGAGCAAAACTTCTTTGCTGTTAATATGATTTCTAGTGTATGTTGCAACTCCGCCACTGGCGTGGCGAACAGTATTACAATTTTTGTAAAATTCTTGGTAACCTCGAAGTTGTGTTACATAGTTAACACGAAAATTTGTTTCTTGTAAACATATAATGTCAGGGTTATGTTCTTGCAGAAGGAGTTTTAAATATTCAAACTGGGTTCTAAAACCATTAATGTTTCATTGTAAAATAGACTTAGCAATTTTATTATATTTATTTGGGCGTAATTTAGAGCTGTTACATTTCACTTTTTAGTACCGCTTTTGCTGCTGTCTATAGCAGTAAGGATTTTTGCTTCCAATCTAGAACTTCTGCTTTTTATGCTGCGCTCTTTATAAAACGGGTATGGACAAGATTTTCAAGGTTTTTGTGTAATTATACACGATGGGAATAACATCAGATTTTCCCACTGTTTATTGAATAGGCTTACAAGTTCTATGAAACTAAGCTCATAGTCTTCCGGTTTTTCCTCCATTATTTTTTTAACAGGTGCCATTGAATCCTTTATTGACATTGTGCTCTCATTTGTCTTGGGCTTTTTGGTTAAACGTTTATGACTGTGAGAGGGTTGTTCCCGAGAGTCACGCTCGTTTTCAGAAAGTGTCTCGTAGCGTTCTGATGAGATATCAGAAGCATAGTCGTTCTCATTGTGTGTTTGATTTACACTACTGCTTGTGGTAGACAAAGGTCGATTACCACGAACAGAAGACTGTTCTACCTCCATCGTGGGCATGGTAGTACTGTCTAGAGGTGGACGATTGTCTTTTAGGGAAGGGGTTTCCCTAACAGGCTCGTTTCTGGTTTCTGTCTGCTGTTGACTTTCGGGGATAGCTCGAGACTTTTTGAGTTCAGGGAAATCCTCTACAGGGACGTCCCTATTGGGATTCTCTACCTTACCTACTACTGTTGGTACTTTACATTGTTTAGCAAGGTGGCCCTCTTGCTTACATACTGGATTATCGGATGAAATGTACACCCAATAATTTGTGCCTTCATAACTAATCTGAATACTGTCCCGCAAGTTCTCGACATCTTTAGGAGATACATAAACTAAGACATGGGAGATTCCAGCGCGTATGTGTGTTATTGAAGACATGATTTTGACACCCATCTGTGTTAATTTATCTGCAATTACTTGGTTAGGTATTATTGGACAGCCATTAGAGAGTATTATCCGTTTGTTTTCCGTAATTAGTGGCCGTAAATCAAGAGTAATATCCTTGATTTTAATTTTCCTATGTTGGCTGTTTTCTTATTATTGAGAAAGATGCAGATCCGATTGTTGGAAATGCGTGATGCATATTGTAGGTTAGCTGGCAACGTTAATTTTCCGACAGAGAGGATGCAATCTTTCAAAGTTAAGTCATCATGGGCATCTATTATAATAGCTTGTTCTTTACTAGGGGTAGACTGAGTCACAGAAGCATAACTTGGCTGCTCATTATTACTACAATTAGTTTTCATTGGGTTACCTGGTCTCCATCTTGTTTTCTGCGGTGCGAGAAGCACTCGTAGATCTGGATCTTGTTTTAGATATTTTGCAGCTGTGCTTACCTTCAAATAATGGTCACTTAGATACAAAATAACTTTAAATATTAACTTAATATCACTTTGTCAGTGAATTAGGACGCAAAACACTAAAAATAATGAATAATTAGGGAGCTAGTAACACGCAGTCCATAATGCTGAGCAAATTATTGTTATTCTTCTATCTATTTCATCCTAATCGAGATAAAGTTAGCAGAAATGGTCTTATTCTTAGTTGCTTATGAGTAGACGGGTAATACGGAATGCACTAGGCTAAACCGACAGTCAAATGTTTTAAAATGTGGTTGCTATGGGATTGAAATCAGTTTCTTTGTCTGTCAAGGAGTTGACAAGTTCCCGTATGAGAAAAGTTTTAATTATTTTATAACTGAAACTAAAAACAAGGAATGTCTCGAAAACAGTCAACTATATGACAAAATTAGATGATATAAATTGTGTATTCTAAAGATTTCTACATTTTTAGTGTAGTAAGTGTTTGCTTATCTCTAACGATTTATGCGAAATTGTGAAAAATTCAACCAGAATAAAGAGGTCTTCAGAGGTTATTCCCAGAAAATTAAAGATATATATTTTATTTACAATGTAAATATCTTAAATATAAGAGATTTTAACCCAAATCGTCAGAACCATTTTTGAGAAAATCAATATCTTCGAAATTTTTTACATATAAAAATGGTTGGGGGAGGGGAGATTTTCTTGAAAATGTTCGTGTCGCATCCTTGGAAGACACTGAACTTGAGTATTAAATTTGGTATTTAACAAATTTTTCGTTTTGGGGCTATGTTGCCCACAGTCTCTATTTCTCTCTCTCTCTCTCTCTCTCTCTCTCTCTCTCTCTCTCACACACACACACACACATACACAAAAGGATCCACACAGAATGAGAGACAAGAACGAAGCCATCGATATACAAATCCATCCATTTTGCCAAATAAAACAAAATTAGGCATATAAAAACTAACATATACTGTGCAGAATCTTTTGCACAGAAGTTCATAAGTTAATAAGCTCTGAACTATTCTACAGTAATATCTTACCATTTGCTAATTGCATATAATTGGCGAAAACGGGCAAAACTTCATACATTTAGAAAAAAAAATCTGATGTGTTACATTCACATGATTTTTTCTAACTCTTCCCTAAAGAGACTTCTTACACACGATTATTCATTTTATTACACCATGTTAATTGAGATAAGTATTAGAAGAATGTACTTATTAATTAGTTCCTTATAAGCAGAAGAAAAATAAAGGAATGCGCTATTTAAAGTGACAGTCAAGTGTTTTAATAGCTATCTGTATGCGATCGTCATTGAAAGTGGCTTCTTTGTTTGTTCAGCAGTAGAACAAAAGAAAAACGGACTCATCCTGTCTGAGAAAAGTATTTTACAATTGAAACCAACAACAAAGAATATCTTGGAAACGGTCAACTATGCAACAAAAAATTATATAACATGAAGTGTGTGTTTTAACGAGATCTACATTTTTTGTGTAGTAGGTTTTTGTCTATTTCTTACGGTTTAATCGTTATACATATTGTTGCAAAAATGAATAAGAATAAAGTGTCCTTCATAGGCCATTTCTAGAAAATTTTAAATATGCATTTTACATTTGTTGGGAATAACTTTAATATACGGTATTTTAATCAAAATCATTAGAGCCATTTTTGAGATAAACAATATTTTCATAATTTTTTCCATGTAAAGGGTAGTTTGGGGTGGGGAGATTTTCTTGAAAATCTTTGTGTCAATCCTTGGAAGATAATCTTAAATATCAAGTTTGGTATTTAACGGACTTTTAGTTTTTGAACGATGCTGGCCTTTTTCTAAAACTTTTTTTTTGGGGAGTTAGGGAGTGTCTCAAAACATAAAATCTCCGTTGAAATCTTGGTATCGAATTTTGGTGCAATACAATACCTTCTCTATATACTATGTTCATAGTACGTGTAGAGAAAGCAGGAAAAACATTCAGTAAATTTTGTCAAATATGTCCATATACTACATTTTGGCACCGAGACTTGTCAGGACGCTGTGTTCCTCTTTCCTCTTTTTATTCCAGTTTTCCTACATGTCTTTAGTTGATCTCTTAATTTAACGTTTACTTTTTACATATACATACACAGACACATACGCATTTACAAAGTCATAAACCCCATGCCTAAGACGGGACTGGAACCCATGATCCCATGCGCCACGAAGCACCAAAGCGAGGCGGGGGACCGGCTTTCTGGGACTGGCATTCGGGAAGTCAAGGGATCGATTCCCCTCGGTCGACCTTCTGACATATTGAGTTTTTCGAGTTTTTTCTTGTCCCTTCATTTCATCTTCATTTCATCCCAACCGGTCTCTTTCAGGGTTGCAAGCGTCGACGAGGACTGCGGCAGAGGCACCATTCCGTGGAGGTGACTGCGGTTTGGAAATAGAGCTCACGGCGGCGCGAGGGGCCTGGTGGTTGTCTGAGGACTCAGGTATTATCCGGGACTGAGCCACGGGCTCTGACGCTCCCGGCGTCCAGATAAAGAACTACTTTGGAACTGCTAGGGACCCTCCGCGGCGGCTCTCTTCTTTTCCGGATGTTGACCTCTCTTTGAAATTACATCCTTTTCTCCAGGGGTCTGACGTATAATAAGCCAAAGGCTGCAGAGCGGGATACTCCTCCGTAACACATACACATATATATACACACACACACACACATACACACTACATTTTTG
This sequence comes from Hymenopus coronatus, assembly GCA_030762935.1. Lineage (NCBI taxonomy): Eukaryota > Metazoa > Arthropoda > Insecta > Mantodea > Hymenopodidae > Hymenopus > Hymenopus coronatus. The sequence continues at coordinate 111,131,941 of CM060895.1, forward strand.
CACAATTAGTTAAATCCAATCAGATAATGGAAAAATAGGAAAACTTTTTCATGAAAATTATTGTCAAAATGGAAGAGTTCGTTTAAATATGCACGGAAATTTGAAATAAAATCCTGAATAAGTTTGAGACCGTTTCTAACTTTTCATTTTGAGTTTCCTTTTTCAGAAGTTAAAGGGCCTGTTATGCTACATTTTTCATTTCCACAATGTTTGTCGTTACGGTATTGTCTGCTTAGCGTTCTTGGCTATTAAATGTTTTTGGCCACGAGTTTATCTTTGGGGCTGAGAACTACACATGGGAGACCAATGCTTTGTGCTGGTTGTTCTTCCGCGTACTTGACAGTAGCAAGTCACATGATCGAAAATCGCTGATTTACAAAGTAACCCAGCAGTTTCCTGGTGGCGTGGCATAACTCACTTTTATTTTCACTTTCTCTATAAGTATTATGTATATAGTGTATAGAGAATGCATTATAATGCACTCAAAAATTCGATACCGAGATTTCAACGGAAACGCATGTTTTAAAAACCCCTGAATTCCAAAAAAGTATTTTTAGAAAAATGTCCGTGTGTGTCTGTGGGCAGAATAGCTCAAAAACGAAAATACCATTAAATACCAAACTTGGTATTTAAGTTTGGTATCTTTCAAGGATGCGACACGAACTACCCTTTACATGGAACTTTTTTGAAAATGTCGATTTTCTCAAAAATGGCTCTGACGATTTTGATTAAAATATCGTATATTAAATATATTTACTTGACAAATAAAATGTATATCTTGAATTTTCTGGGAATACCCTCTGAAGACTACTTTATTCTGGATGAATTTTACGGAATTTTGCATAACTGCTAAACCGTAAGAGACAGACAAAAACTTACTGCATAAAAAATGTAGAGCACATTAAAAACACACAATTTATGTTATATACATTTTTTTCGTGGAGTTGATCGTCTTTGAAATATTCCTTGTTTAGGGTTTCAGCTTAGAAAAACTTCAACTCATGTCCATACAAACAAAGGAAGTTCAGTCACATAGCAACCAGCTTTTGACTATCACTTTAACCAATGCTACTCCCTTATTTCGCTTCTACATACAAGGAAGCAAGTAATAAGACTATTTCTGCTAATTTTTTCTCGATTAGCATGAAGTAAATAGAAGCACAAGCTTTTTAACAATAATTAGTTGCAGACATGTAGAGAAAGTCATGTGAATGGAACACATAAGATTTTTTTAACTTGTAACCGTTAGCCGTACACTTATAAATTGTATCATAAAATAGACTTTGTGATTTTCATGGGCGTAGTTTATATGGAACATAATTCTGTGTTTCATTCACATTACTTTCTCTACATCTCTGTAACAAATTTTAAATAAAAAGCTTATACTATGTACTGCATTCTAATTGAGATAAACATTAGCAGAAGTTGTCTTATTACTTACTTCCTTATAAGTAGAAGAAAATAATGGAATACACTAGGCTAAAACGATAGTTAAATCTTTTAAACCTGGTTGGTATGGGATTGAAATCCCTTTCTTAGTATGACTAGCAGTAAACAGGTTACCGTATCAGAAAATGTTTTAACTATTTTGAAACTGAAAATAATAACAAGGAATATCTCGGAAACGGTCAACTCTACGAAAAAATGTATATGACATGAATTGTGTGTTTTAACGAGAGCTAAATTTTTGTGCAGTAAGTTTTTGTCTATGTCTTACGATTTAGGCCACGCCGTGGCTGAGTGGTTAGACCACTTGCCTTGACGGCCCGGGTTCGATCACAAGCGACCACATATGGCGACAAGGCGGTGCAGAGGAGGTTTTACTCCGGGTTCTCCGGTTTCCCCCACCATCCTATTGCACCGGTGTTCCGTCTTCATTTCATGCTTCACCACTAGCATCGCCTGCGTTGCCATAAGTAGTAAAAGCGTTAAACACTACAAAAAATCTTACGAATTCACAGTTATGCAAATTTCAAAAATTTCATCAAGAATAAAGAGGTCTTCAAGGGCTATTCCCAGAAAATTCAAGATATACATTTTATTTATATATATTATATATAAAAGGATTTAATCTAAAACCGTTAGAGCCATTTTTGAGAAAACCAAAATGCTCGAAATTCTTGAATATTTTCGTGTCACATCCTTGGAAGATACTAAATCTAAATATTAAGTTTGGCATTTAACAGAAGTTTCGTTTTTGAGCTAGGCTGCCCGTGGACACACACACACATACACACACGGGCCTTTTTCTAGAAATGCTTTTTTAGGATTCAAGGTGTCCCATAACGTATTTCCAGTGAAATCTCGGCATCGAATTTTTGGGTACAATTCAATATCTTCTCTATACGCTATGTACATAATACGTATAGAGAAAGTAAAAAAGGGTTCCGAATTGTTTTTTCTGTTGCCAAGCACGTAAATTTTACTGTTCGAAGTAGCCACCGAATAGTGATTTTATATTTACTGCAATATTGGGATTTTGCATGCGGAGCTAATATGATATTGTGATATGTTAATTCTGCTTAACGTCCTTTAACCTGATTGGTTATATCGAACGATGAATGAAGTCGGTGAAATGATATCCGAGTCCATGGAGCTTAAAGTTACTCGAGATTCGTCTTCTCAGTGGTTTTACAAATGCACACAAGCAGTCTCTGCTGCACGTAGAGTTGGAACGCGGCTGTCTCTGCATATCAGATATACGCTACCTTTGGCTACAAGAGGAACGCCATTAGAAAAACGCTAAATGAGGTCTACCCGTTCAGGATAGTAGCGATTTTGAAAATGTTGGCTGAATTAGCATGGTTAAATTTTCAGATGTTAACGAGACTTTTGCACAGTTAAAAAAACTCAAGAGACATCAAGATTGCTTCCGATGAATTCTGGACATTGAATTTTCTTGTCGAATTCAATACCTTTTCCTCTTCAGAAGTACAGCACAGAAAGTCCTAATATTATCTTGAATATATACATATAATAAAATCGTGGTAAGACATTTTCAGGTAGTTTTCTATTCTGTATGATTAATTGTTATTAACGTATACATAATGGGTTGCCTTGAAACCAGAAATCCAGTTAAAAATTGTGTGTATGTGTGTGTGTTTGTGTGATGAGTGAAAAATCCAAAAATATGAAAACTCCACTTACAAAACTTGTAACGTTTTATGTTACAGAGAAATTTAATTTGTTTCAAATTCTGTTGTTCACAAAATTTTCATTTTGACTTGCTTATTTCTTATTAGTCCTAAGTTGAACACAAGGCAATGGTGAACTTTCTTCAGCATACTCTCTTTCCAGCCAGCATCTCTTCCTTTCAGCTTTTCCCACATCCCTCCCCTCCTGGTCGCTCCCTTGTCTTCTCTCCTTGAGGGTTCCAGTCAAGCGTAGTTTTCTCGATAGCTCCGTCTGGGTTTCTCAGTATATAGTCCATGCGTGTCCACTTACTTTGCTTTATTTCGTTACATATTCCTATTAGTTCTTCGCTTGGTATTATTTCAGGTCATCTGATATTTAAAATATACCTTCGACACCTGTTAAACGAAAATTAACATAAGAAATTATAAACAGTGTTAGAACGGCGAGTTTGAACCAGTTATTACAAGAAAGCATGACGTTCTGATCCCATTGCAAGCCTAATAAGTAACAAGTCTGTTTGCTTTTAAACCTTTTATTTATGATTAATTACTTTCTTTATATAGCACATGGAATGAATATAGGTAGAGCATGTATTGCAGTCCATCCAAAATGTCGGTGGTGAGGTTTCACCAGAAATATACGTTTTAGAGTCTCCTGTATAAAAAGAAGAATTTTTGAGAAAAGGCCCGTGTGTGTGTGTGTGTGTGTGTGTGTGTGTGTGTGTGTGTGTGTTAGTCTGTTCGTCCGTTGCCCAAGTGTCTGTGAACACGAAAACTCAAAAACAAAAATTCGGTAAAACACCAAACTTGGTAAACCATAAAAGATATATAAAAACTTACAACGCAAAAAATACAGCTCTCGTTAAAACGCACAATGTATTTCAAATAATTTTGTTCGTGGAGTTGACTATTTCCGATATATTCAGAGTTTTTGGTTACAGTTTTAAAATATGCAAAAATTTTCTCTTGCGGGAATTTACCAACTCCTGGTCACACTAGGAAGCGAATTTCAATCACATAGCAACATCTTTTAAAAGATTTGACTAACGTTTTAGCTTAGTGTGCTCCCTTATTTACCTTCTTCTTACAAGGAAGCAAGTAATAAAGACAATTTCTGCTAATGTTTATGTCGATTAGCATAAAGAACATAACAGATTAAGCTTTTTAACCACAATTCGTTACAGAGACGTAGAGAAAGGCATGTGAAAGGAATGCCTCAAATTTTCTCTCCAGAAAAAATTTAAATCCTTACAGAGCATGTAAGTTGCACAGAGGGTAAATAGATGGTGGGAGCAACGAAAATACAGGAGGATAAAGAAGAAGGTACAGTGAAGTAAAAAAAAAGGAAAGATGTACAGAAGAGTCAGAGAAGGGAGAGAGAGAGAGACTATTTTGAAACAGGGAGAAAGAGATAGAAGAAGGCCCACATTTAACGCAGAGTTTCGCAAATAACTAGGTTTAAGACTTTTCAGGTCAATTACCAAATATATTATCAAACAGCTTTAAATTGATGTTTATCACTCTCAATTTGGCTCAACGACAAATTTTATGCGTTTAATGATTAGAGCCAATGCTGCTAATTTCTTAAAATAACGTTTTCCTTTCGGCAAAGTTTTTTGTACCTAGTTTTACAGAAAAAGTTATTTAAATTTTCAAATTTTGAACTTTTATTCACCCAGAATTTTTATTACACAAAATGTTGTAACCTAATCTTTTTGCTCATGTGATAAAATCATCTTTTTGAGCTTCTACGTTTTGTAATGACTCTAATAAGAGTATTTCACTGACGTGTGACACTATAAATGTATTACATTTGAAAGTTGTAACTTAAATCGTAACCGTTTGAATGTGAGGCAGACACGCTACCACCACACTACCCTGCAGCTATTGTAGTTTTTATACAATCTGATATAAAGTGCGTCTTTTTTTCAAATTTTACTTTCTCTAGCACGTATGGAGAACGTATTTAGTAGATAGATAACGTATTGTATTCCAACCAAAAATTTGATACCGAGATTTCACCAAAATACACGTTTTATGGTCCCCTGAATAAAACTATTTTTAGAAAAAGGTTCGTGTATGTCTCTATTTATATGTGTGTCCTTGGGCAACATAAATCAAAGAAACAGAAAGGCCGTTAATTACGAAACTTGGTATTCAAGTTCAGCATCTACCCTTGATATGGAAAACTTTTCAAACTTTTAGATTTTTTTAAAATATTACTATTTTGATTAATGTGCAGCATACTAAATGTATTTACATGACAAATAAAATGTATATCCTGAACTTGTTGGGAAAAGCCCCTGAAGTCCTTTTCATTCCGAATGACTTTTGCACTCGTAAACCATAAGAAATAGACAAAAGCTTATTACACAAAAATGCAGGTCTCCCTAAACACATAATTTATGTCATGTACAGCTTTTTTTATATGTCTAACGATTTCCTGGACATTTCCTGTTATTTGTTTCAATTTTAAAATACTGAGAGAGGTTCTCATCCGTTTCATCCTCTTTTGTTTTTCTCTTTGCCATGAAAGAACCGATTTTCAACGTCAATCGCATTGCGAAAGCTTTTATAAAATTTGACTTACGCTTTAGCCTAGTTTAGTCTCTTATTTGTCTACTAATTATAAGGTAACAAGTAATAAGACCGTTCTGCTAATGTTTGTCATGATTAGCATGATATACACGAAAGAATGATCTTTTGTAAGAATGGATTTTTTGCAGAAAAGATAGAGAAAGTCATGTGATTGGAACACATCATATTTCCCTCCTATGTTTTTCAATACTTTTCACTTTATTGGTTTTATAAATAAATGAATTGATTTATTTATAGAAGCAACAACGGCAACTTTACAATTGATTCTTCTAGCTCCAAAAGTGAACATATTCAGTTACTGCTATTCTAATTTAATAGTTATTTCTCTACATGTTGCATAGAGAAAGTATTGTATTGCACCCAAAAGTTTTGATACCGGAAATACGTAAAGTTCGCGTGTGCTTGTTTGTGGATGGCAAAGCTCATAAACGAAAAGACCATTAAATACCAAACTTTTTATTTAAGTTTGGTATCTTCTAAGGATGCGACACAAAGAATTTCAAGAATATCCCCCACCCGAAACTACTCTTTACATGGAACATTTTTCGAAAATGTTTGTTTTTCTTAAAAATAGCTAATGATTTTGATTAAATTAGCTTATATTTGATATATTTAATGCCAAATAAAATGTATATCTTTAATTTTCTGGGAATAATCTCTAAAGATCTCTTTATTCTGGATGATTTATATTGAATTTTACATAACTGGAAAACCGTAAAACATAAACAAAAACTTACTACACAAAAATTATAAATCACGATAAAACACACAATTGTCAAAAAAAAACAAAAACAAAAACGGATTTCAATCACATAGCAACCACATTTTTAATTATTTGACTGTCAGTTTAGCCTAGTGGATTCCCTTATTTCCGTTCTATTTATTAGAGAACTAAGTAATAAGACCGTTTCTGCTAATGTTTTAGCATTAAATAGATAGAATAATAAGCTATTAACAATAATTTGTTACAGAGATGTAGAGAAAGCCATGTGAGTGGAGCACATCAGATTTTTTTATAATAGCTAACTGGTACAAACAAATATGTCGCTTGCCAGTATTTGTCTCGTAGCAGTGTGATCCGGGCAAATTTAGCCCCATACCTTTTTAGCTACACCGACAGCATTACTCATAAAGATAGATAGCTTCATTTCTGTACCTTATTTCAATCCCATTTTTATTTTTACTTTCTTAGCACTTATGTATAATGTAAATAGAAAGAAGAAAATGGAGACTATTGTATTCCACCTAAAATTTGATATTGATATTTCACCAGAAATACAGGTTTCAGGGACCTCTGAAACAAACAAAAAATATTTTTAGAAAATGATCCCTGTATGTGCTGTGAGCAACATAGCTCAAAAACGAAAAGACGGTTAAATACCGAACTCGGTATTTAAGTCCAGTATCCAAGGATGCGTCAAGAAAATCTCCCCACCCCAAATTACCCTACTTCAATTCTTGCAATGTTATCTTGATTAATTTGATGTAGATAAAAGAGTAATACTTTGCAACAAAAGTTATTTGTGGAACAGCTAAAGAAAGCCATATGACTGAAACACAAGAGATTCTTTTAAAAAGGTCCATATGTATGTATGTGTGTGCTCGCCCGCGCGCGCGCCAGTGAACATAACTCAAAACGAAAAGTCGGTTAAATATCAAACTTAGTACTTAAATTCAGTATTTTCCAAAGGCGCGACACAAAAATTTTCAGGAAAATGGCCCACCCCCAACTACCCTTTACAATGAACATTTTTAGAAAATTTCCATATTGTCAAAAGCGACTCTAATGATATTTATTGAAATGCCATATGTTTAAGATATTTTTATTACAACTGAAATGTATATACTGAATTTTCTGGAAATAGCCTCCGAAGATTTTTTCATTTTGGATTATTTTTCCATAGCCTTTGTATAACTGTAAAAATGTAAGATATGTATATTATTATTATTTTTTTAGTTAACCGTTTATGAGATATTTCGAGTAATAAACTTCAATTATAAGCTACTTGATCTTTCCTCAAACGGTAAGAACGTATTTATTTTCGTCTCTCTTTTGTTTGATTCCCGGCAAGCAAAGAGAGCTCCATTTCAATTGTTTCAGATACCACCCAGCTTTTAAAACATTTGGCTGTCCCTTTAGCCTAGTGCTTTCCCGTGTTTCCCTTTTATTTACTAAGAAATAAGTAAAAATACCAATTTTGCTAATGTTTGTTTCGATTAGCATTTTGTAAATAAAAGAATAATCATTTTTAAGAAAAGTTGGTTTGCAGAACTGCTAGAGAAAGTTATGTTAGTGGAACGCACCAGATTTTTCCACATCCATTTGTTTTTATATAGTTTAAATATTCCTCAAAATCGAAAGTGTTCATTTATGATTTTAATTTCTATGTTTTTGTTTAATATATCTGGAGGTAGTTTGTTCCATTTCTCAAGCCTAAATTCTCTCTCTTTCTCGTTTTGTTTCTTTTCTTCACATTCGAAAATCGTATGCTAATAATTATGTTTCATTCCGCATATTGAGCAATCCCCTACATTCTTGTCTGCTTCGCATTTCTTCGTGCAGCACCCGCCTTCGCCCATCTGTCACATTCTCTTCTATGCATAGTAAGTAGGCGAAGTATTGCACTCCAAAAAAATTCGATACAGAGAGTTCACCGAAAGTACGCGATTCGAAGTTCCTCTACTGCACAAATAGCATGTTGAGAAATAGATCCGTGTGTTATGTGTGCATGTGTCATCCGTGTGCCCCGTAAGGATGACACATTATGTTTAATAAAAACGGAAAGTCAGTTAAACAACAAAATTGGTATTTAAGTTTAGCTTCTTCAAGGATGTGATAGGAATATTTTCAGCATATCACACATTGTCACCGTATTATATGCAAAAATGTTCGAAAAGTTTAATTTTCTCATAAATGGCTGTACCAGTTTTAATTAAAATACCGCATGTTTAAGATAATTTCATGAAAAAATCTGATGTGTTACACTCATATGACTTTCTCTAGCTGCTCTACAAAACTCCTACAAAATATTCTTCTTCTTTGTACACAATGCTAATCAAAATAAATGTTAGCAGAATGTTATTACTTACTTCCTTATAAGTAGAAGAGAATAAGGGAATGCACTGTGCTAAAGTGATTGTCAAATGTTTTAAAAGCTATCGTTATGCGATTGTCATTGCAAATCATTTCCTTGCTTGGCGAGGAGTAGAACAAAAGAAAAACAGACACTGCCTGTTTGAGAAAAGTTTAAGTACTTCACAATTGAAACCAATAACAAGGAATATCTCGAAAACGGTTATCTCCACAACAAAAATGTAAGGGACAAAATTTGTGTGTTTTGTCATGAGGTACATTTTTGTGCAGTGCGTTTTTTCCTATCTCTTACGGTTTAGCAGTTAAGCAAAATTCAGCAAAATTCATCCATAATAAAGAGGTCTTCAGAGGCTATTCCCAAAAAATTCGAGATATACATTTTATTTCGGACATAAGTAAATTTAATATACAAGATTTTAATCAAAATCGTTAGAGCCATTTTTAAGAAAATCAAAATTTTCGATTTTTTTCCATGTAAAGGGTAGCTTATGGTGGGAGATTTTTTTTTTAAAATCTTCATGTCGCATCCTTGGAAGATACTAAACTTAAATACCAGATTTGGTATTTAACTGTCTTTTTGTTTTGGGGCTATGCTGTCCACAGATACACACACACACACATACACACACACACATACACACACACACACACGGATCTTTTTTTAAAAATGCTTTTATCTGACTCAGGGAACCCCAAAAACATATATTTCCGGTGAAATCTCGGTATCGATTTTTTGGGTCCATTACAACATGTTCTCTATCCCTATGTGCATTGTTCATATGGGGCTAGAGAAAGTAAAAATATGTATGTCTTCAATTTTCTGGAAATAGTCTCTAAAACTTCTCTTACTTGAGTAACTTTTGCATAACGGTAAACCGTAATAGAAGGATAAAATTGCACAATATAAAAAATATAGATCTCATTAAAGCACACAATTTATGTAAAATTCACTTTTTGTTGTGTTAATTATTTTCTACACATTGCCTGTTATTGGTTTTAAGTTTTAAAAAAAATATACTATTCTCAAATGCTAAATATTAAAATGGATTGGTTTTTAAAACATAATTAATATGATTTAAGTTTTAGGAGGGTGTGAATTTAGAATTTGTTATTAATTTAAGGGCGTAAAAATGTAGTTCTTTTTTTTAATTTTATTTATTCTTATTTGATTGATATATTCAAAGATTAAACTTAATTTTAAAATTTTAGAAAAAGTTATTTGTTTTTCTTTCTAGCAAACTTGGACCTCGTATTGTTCGAGCTGTTCAGTTTGTTACAGGTCCCATTGTGTAAGCAAGTGTTTCAATGAACAGCATGGATTTCAAGTTAGGTTTTTTGTTCTGCTGAAGAAATAAAAAAGAAACAGGAACTGAAACGCTGCAAATAATGCAGAAATCAAATGGAGACCAAGAGGTATAAAAAATACGTGTTTTTGAACGACATAAAACATTTGAAGATGGTGAAATAAATCTTGAAGATATACTGGTGGCTGCTTCCGGTATTGGCCGTGTTGTCTTGTAGCTCATGTTTTTGCCGACGTTTCGCGAAACTTATGTTGAGCTTCTTCTCTGGGCACTATCGGTATTGGCCGTGTTGTCTTGTAGCTCATGTTTTTTCCGACGTTTAGCGCAACTTATGTTGAGCTTCTTCTCTGGGCACTGCCGGTTTTGGACATGTTGTCTTGTAGCTCATGTTTTGCCGACGTTTAGCGCAACTTATGTTGAGCTTCTTCTCTGGGCACTGCAGGTATTGCCCGTGTTGTCTTGTAGCTCATGTTTTTGCCGACGTTTCGCAAAACTTATATTGAGCTTCTTCTCTGGGCACTGTCGGTATTGGCCGTGTTGTCTTGTAGTTCATGTTTTTGCCGACGTTTCGCAAAACTTATGTTGAGCTTCTTCTCTGGGCACTGTCGGAATTGGCCGTGTTGTCTTGTAGCTCATGTTTTTGCCGACGTTTCGCGAAACTTATGTTGAGCTTCTTCTCCAGGCAAACACTATCTGAAGCAGCCACCATTACATTAGACAACGGCCGTGGAAACCTACGAATTTACAAATCGTGAACACGTTACAAATCGAATGGCCTCAACATCAAAAACTGACTTAACCGCCACACCATTTCGGAGTTACTCTTAATAGCTACACGTCCTCTTGTTTCACCGTCTTTCCCATCATCACCTTTTCACAACGGGAAATGGACTGTACACTGGGTGCCTTCACTTCAGAAACGACTCCGTCATCGCTTAGTAAAATAAAGAATTCCCAAAGGTCAGACATTATAGGGGGAGCGTTAGAAAACAAACAACAAACCTGACGACTATCAGCTCAGTGGTATAGCACTTGCCTGCTTTGCGAGACTTGCTGGCTTCAATTCGGGCTGGAGACTGGGAATATTGGTTGCTAGTAAAGATTATTTCTTCTCCTCCACAGAATGTGGAAGTATCAGTGAGAGTGAGAATGTTTCGTGTGTGTGTGTGTGTGTATGTGGAGGCAGACCTCTCAAACACGTCAATTCGCACGCGTGCAAACCAAATTCAGAACGGCTGCGCAATTTGCATTTTTCCGCCTTGATTTGACTCAAATATTTTGCAGCGAGGAAGAAATAGTGGGACACTGAGGGTGGGAAGGGAAGACAGGCTTAGGAAAGAGAGAGACAGCATTATTGCTCAAAATTCAGGATGGGGCTTTGCACTGTGGTCGATTAACGAACTCGTCTTTTACAATTTGCGCTATGCATTGCACCGGCTCAAGATGCAAGACCTTCTAGACTCTGATCTTGTGTAACACATATAAGAAAAAAAAAAAACAGAAATTCAATTATATACGAGTTAACACCGTTGTGATAGTCAATATGTTCCAAAGGTAAAATTCCGTCGATATGATTATTGCAATTAAAAAGAGTATAATGAACAGTAAAAAACTCGGAAGTTTTCCATTCACATTACTTTCTCTCTATCTGTTCCACTAACAAACTTTCCTTACAAAATATTATTCTTTTGAATTCGTCATGCTATTCGAGATAAACGGTAGCAGAAATTGTCTTATTACTTACTTCATTTTAATTAGACGCGAAATAAGGGAGTACATTAGGCTAAAACCATAGTCAAATCTTTTAAAAGTTACCGCTATGTGAAACACTTGAAATTCGGTTTTCTCTTGGGTTCCTGAGAGTAAAACAAAAGAGATGAAACCGAAGTTGACTTCCCGCTTGAGAAATGTATAAGTTGTAAATTGAGAACAAATAACAAGGAATATCTCGGAAATGGTGTATTCTAAAAAAATAAATAAAAGCATATGACAAGTTGTGCGTTTTAATGAGATCTAAATTTTTGTGTAGTAGGTTGTCTACGAAATTTACAAAATTCATTCAAGATGAAAAGATCTGCAGAGACTATTCAAGATATACATTTCGTTTGTAATGAAAATATCTTAAACAAATATTAAATCGAAAATGTAAAATAAGCTAGTCTTAAAAAGGATCATTCTTTTATCTGCATAATGCTAGTGAAGATAACTAGCTAAGATATTGCTCAGTTCCTTATTGATGGAAGAGGAATAAGAGAATACACCAAGCTAAAGCTACAGTTAAATCTTTTAGAAGCAGACGCTATGCGATTTATCAATAAAATTGTGTTCTCTTTCCACGACAGGATGTAAAACAAAAGACATATGAAACAGATGAGGGCTTCCCCTTGTAGAAAAGTTTAAGTATTTTAAAATTGAAAACAATAACGGGAATATCTTTGAAATGATTAGTCCACAGAAAAATGATATGACATAAATCCATGTTTACTAATTAATGTACAGCATTTTAATCAAAATCGCTGGAGGAAGTTTTGAGAAAGTAAAAATTTTCGAAAAATGTGTTATGTAAAGGTAAGCTTTGGGTGGGGGGATTTTTTAAAAACTTCGTGTCGCATCGTTGGAAGGTACTGAATTTAATCATTAAAGTTTGTATTTATCCGGCTTTTAGTTTTTGAGTTTTTCACAATCTTACACACACCTACCCACACTCGCCCACACACACACACCTATACACACACACCTACCCACACTCGCCCACACAGACACACACACACACACACCTACCCACACTCGCCCACACACACACACACACACACACACACACATACGCAGACACATGGACATTTTTCTAAACATATTTTTACGTTCTCTAGCCCTTGTGTACAATGTACATAGGGGATAGAGAATGTATTGTATTCCACCCAAAGTTCGATGTGGAGATTTCAACGGAAACATGTGTTTTAAGGTCCCCTGAATAGGAAAAAAGTATTTTTGGAAAACGGTCCTTGTATGTATGGATATCTGCGTGTGAGTGAGTGTGTCTGTGGGCAGCGTAGTTCAAAAACTAAAATACCGTTAAGTACCAAACTTGGTATTTATTTTTAGCATCTCCCAAGGATGTGACGCGAAGGTTTTCAAGAAAATCCCCCCCCAATCACAAACTACCCTTTACATTATGTATATATTTTTGTTAATTCTGTTTTTCATAAAAATGGCTCCAACGATTTTGATTAAAATACAGTATATTAAATATATTTATATTGCAAATAAAATTTACATTTAGAATTTCCTGGGAATAACCTCTGAAGATCTCTTTATTGAGGACGAGTTTTTCAGAATTTTGCATAACGGTTAAACCGTAACAAAGGGACAAAAGCTTACTCCAAAAAAATGTAGATCTCGTTAAAACACATAATGTATTACATGTACGCCTTTTATGTAGAGTTGACTTTTTTTCTTAAATATTCTTTGTTATTGCTTTCTATTTTAATCTCATTAACTTTTCTCAAACGGGAGCATACAAAGAGAACCAAACCTCAATTGTTTCATACATCGACCACTTTTAAACGCTTTGACTATCGCTTTAGGCTAATGTATTTCCTTATTACTCTTCTACTTAAAAGGAAGCAAATAACAAGACAAATTTTGCTAATATTTATCTAGATTAGCATGACGTAATTAAAAGAATAATCTTTGTTTTTTTTATTTGATTGTTCTCAAAACCTGATTTGCGGTGAAATCTTGAAATTGAGCTTTTGGGTGGAATATAATACTTTCTCTACCTATCTTGTAATTACACAGTAGTAGATAAAGTAAAAAAAGACAAATAATTCCATTACCATAAATCATTTTCTCATATCGGCAAGTTTTAATGCACGTGCACATTCATACTATTTAAGTTTCTAATTGATATGGATATGCAGGTAATTGTCGAATATAATACATATTTTGAATATGGTGTCTCTCGTGCGTTTGTTGGTGAGGAAGGTAGAGTGCCACCATGTTGACAGGACATAAATCAAACCATACATAAAACGGTGAGGGTTCGGCGCTAATCAAATTGAAGCACAAGCAGGTCTGCCACACTAATCCACCGTGGGTTAAAGGTTAATTGGAAAGTTAATTCTGTTCTAAGCCACATCGCATAACCTTTAGGATTAATTAAAATTTGATTTTGCTTCAAGAGCTCCTCTGTAATGCTGAGCTTTGTGAACAAGCCGAATGAGTTGATCCTGCTTACAGGAAACTTACCTTTTTCTTTGACATATTCAGGGCAATAACTAGAACAACATTTCCTATGCTATTTTGGGTTTGACTTGCATTTCTCTGAATAAGCACCACTACTCGCGCGGTGCAATGAAATATTGCTTGGGAACTCATAAACAAGTACATTGAAGATAATACAACATCCTAAATAGAACAGTTTACTTCGTAATGTTTACTTTGTTTATTAATTAGCTATAAAATAGACTCTGTAGTATGACATTTTGGGAAAATGTTATTATTTTTGGAGGATAGACATTTGCTCTTGTTTACTTAACACACCCCTCACATTCCTAGTTAGGAATGACTCCTTGATAAAAATCTGACGTGTTCCATTCCCATAATTTACTCTGGCTATTCTTGTAATTGGGACTGTTGAGTGTAATAAAATAGCCTGATTAGTGATGTAATTAAAATAGTAAATGTGAAGGTTATACAATTTTCAGCTATCAATTGAATTGCAACTTATTTGGTAAAAAATCTTTGAAATACAGTAAACTATTCTTACAAAAACGTTTTCTTCTACCTCCTTAATTCTTTTAATGATCGAAATAAAAGTGAGCAGAAATGGGCGTTGTACTTATTATCTCGTAGGCACAACGGAAATACATTAAGCTAAACCGATAGGCAAATCTTTCAAAAGTGGTCGCTATGTGGTGGAATTCCGTTCCTTTTAAATGACCAGGAGAGAAAAACAAAGGTGCCAGTTTGATAAAAGTATAAGCAATTTAAAGCAATAACAAAAAATCTGATGTGTACCATTCACATGACTTTCTCCATATCCCACAATTTATGTTATATACATTTTTTTCGTGGAGTTCGTCGTTTTTGTGACATCACTTATTTTTGGTTTCTGCTATGAAAAACGTATACTTTTCTCATACAGGAACTTGTCAACTCCTATCCATATAAACAAAGGAATTTCATTGACATAGCAAGCAGCTTTTGGCTATCATTTTAACCTACGGTTGTCCCTTATTTCGCTCCTACTTACAAGGAAGCGAGTAATAAGACTATTTCTGCTAATGTTTTTCTGATTAGCATAAAGTAAATAGAAGTATAAGCTTTTTAAGAATAATTTGTTGCAGAGATGTAGGGAAAGTCATGTGAATGGAACACATCAGTTTTTTTATATACATCTTGTTATTGGCTTCTGTTTTTATGCATACGTGCTAGAGATAGTAAAATTGAATTTCGGCCAATAGACCACGTAAGAGGTGGATGGATAAAGACTGGAGCAGGTGAATATAAGAAAGAATAAGAAGACGTGTTATTTATAGAAGATAAATATATTATCCACCTCTGTAGTATTCTGGTTATGCCTGGGTATAGATAGGATTGCTTAAGCAAACAAACCATTATTAATACAAAGAATATAACTAGCAGAGGCCAAGTGTCACTGATGGACGGATAAACACGGACGGTTGAGTAGTCTGCATATCCCAACAGGCCGGGAGACTGGTTAGGAGCCATTAACTGTTTTAATCTTTTAACAACACAGTCCCTACCGCCCTATTTTGCAGAGCTACTTGCAACTTCTTAACATCACCATCTGCTTCTAGAATGGCTTTCTTCGTCTATAAAGACGCGAATTCAAAATTTTGACTACTGAAACTCTATGTGAAGTCGACAAGTAGTTACTGTCTTAAAATCAGGTTTTCTATTGGTCTTCAAGGCGTGGAGCTGAATTTATGAGTCATTAGTCGTCCCTGTTAACCAATTGCACTCAGGTTGACTAGATAGTTCCCAACAGTGATTGGAGTATATAGGCCACAAGTCGTCATGACTTCCTAATTGGAATTTATTCTCGGCTCGACACTGCTTGCTAAAAGGTTACAACATTCATGGGTATACCTGTCACTGATCTTAGCTACGAAATTTTCTTTGCGAGAAGGCCAAGAATCACTAAAGTGCCTTAATGTGTTGATGAAAGATAAAGAGGTAGTTATATACAACGATGATCGTTTTGTTAATGAAGGTTGGGTTTATTATAGTTATTTTACTATTATTAACACGTTTTGGTATTATACGGCAGTTTGTACAACTTGACCCTGCATTAGGAAAGAACTGGCAAGTGGTATTTTTATTTGCTAGTATGAATGATAGGTTTTGTGAAAACAAGCAGGTGTATGACAGTTGCTAATCGACATTTTGGACGTATCGAAACAAAAGAAAGGAAAGCAAGCACCTTGTCAGTAACAGACGCAGTAAATGTCATGCTGTTACGGTGTGCTGAGCATTTATTATTATTATTATTATTAATATTTCATATTATACATAATAATACATAAGAAACAGTTACATTAATCAAAATGGTAATTGTAACTTGTAATTCAGAATAACTAAGGTGGATGTGTCGCCTTGTATTTATTTATTTATTTTAACTGAAACTGACACAGTTAGGAACCTAGAGTCTCTACAAATGCCGAAGATCCAACGACAGCGGGGTCCGTTTTTCTAATTCTCAGCGTTCTTTCCGGATGAAGATCTGGAAGTCTCGTAGCTGTGCCGCGTCTCCAACCAGCAGAATCCAATAGTATGTGGCAAATATGAGTCAGGTCAGGGTATCTGACAGCTGCCTATTTACCTGTTTGAATTCCAAGTTTAAATAGAGTTCACGTTTTTCCTGTGCCCCACCACAGATGACATAGATTCTGTCATATAACCAGTCCCAAATAGAGCGTATCATGGCGCAGTCCACAAGTTTATTCTGCAGTGTTTCCACCTCATTACAGTGGGAGCAGAGATTAGAAGTTGATCTGCCATGCCGCCACAATTTGTCTGCTGTGGGTATAACATCATTGACAGCAAGATATACGGCAGCCCTCCAGTCTGTGGGGATCTTCGGGTTCGTAAATTTCTTCCAAATGTAACTCCACGAACGCCGCGGATCGTTCCGTTGCACCCGGGGTAGAACACGAGTTGAAACCATAAGATGTCTATAAAAGTAAGCTGACTGTTTAAAGCGGAGCCGTTGAGGATCTATGTGCGCTAGTGTTGCAAGAGTCTGCCACCAGACTCGAAATGCGCTGAGGTGCTTATCTGGGTGACGTAGATGTGCTGTCCAAAGAGCTTGCTGAAGCGGAAGGCCTTCGCCATCCAAAACACACAGTAGCGGCTTCCCAAGAAGTGCCAAACATTTCGCATCTACTGCTATCAAGTCACAACCACCTTTAGTAGTGGGAAGACGCAGTTGCTCCCTTGAAATCCGATATGCAGCGCCAGACCACAAAAAATAGCCAGTGAGACATTCAATCCTTTGAGAAAACTGTTTAGAAATGGGTAACACTTGGGCAATGTGCCAAATCCTACTGAGTGCATAAGTGTATACATACCAAACACGTTGAAACAGGGTTAGTGTCCGCGTCCACTGCTCGGCTAAGAGAACTCGTAACTTCGTCAATGTTGCAGTCCAATTGAGTGTCATAATCTCATGCAAGCAGTGTGTAAACAAAACACTCAAGATCTTCTTTTGGTTGACACTCCTCATACCTAAAAGATGAAGGAGCTCTTGCCAATGACCAAACTGTAAAACTTCCGAGTTGCTAAGATTCAATTTGGCCCCAGAAACGGCGCTATATTCTCATAGACACCGATGTAAGGTTTGCATATCAGCATTACTGGCCAGGAATACCGTCACATCATCAGCATATGCCGTAAGGATGAATCGGTGACGACTGAGTTCCAGACCACCCAAGGATGACTGCAATTGTCGCAGAAGAGAATCGAGGCTCAAAGCGAACAGACCCATTGACAAGGGACAACCCTGTCGGACTGACCGCCCTATGCGGAGGCTTGGAGAAAGATGGCCATTGCAGAGTATCCTGGAAGTTGCAGCAACGAAGAGGTTTTTTTTTAAGAAGACAACAAATCGTCCCGGAAACCCCAAATTTCGCATAATAGTCCAGAGAAAACAATGGCTGACATTATCAAAAGCCTTTTCGAAATCGAGATTAGCCAAAGCCGCTGGAAGGTTCTCGGTTTCAGCATGAGAAATAATGTCTCTCAACAAGCCAACATTCTGTATGATGTTAATGCCACTCGGCACGGCAGTCTGGACTTTGCAGAGGATTGCCTCATAAACCAAATTGAGCCGTGAAGATAACGCTTTAGTCAACAATTTATAATCACAGTTCAGCAGGGCAATCGGCCAAAACTAGGCAACGGTTCTAGAACATCGATGCTTTGGGAGCAGAATAATTACACCTTCAACAAATTTTTCTGGAATTACCGCAGTTCGGCGTACTTCTTCAAACGCCACAGTTAGTTTGGCAGCAATAACATCCCAGAATGTAGAATAGAAAGCATAAGGAATACCATCTGGCCCAGGAGCAGTGTTTTGTTTTACGCTTTTCAGACCTGCAGAAAGTTCCTCTGTAATAAGAGGGCACAAAAGAGAAGAGCCGAGTTGCAAAGGTACCCGAACAGGCAGTAGAGACAAGGCGGGATTACTGTCAACACGTTTGGAAATGAAGTCCCTAAAATAGACATGAAAACAGTTCAGGATGGCAGAGGTCCTAGAAAGCACACGCTCATTGTCACAAAGTTCTGGTATAAAGCGTTGATTGCATTGCTTGCGGTCGCCAGCAAGGTGGAAGAGTGAGAATTTTTCTTCTGCAGCTACATGGCGACGATGGGAAACATCACGAAGGCGAAGCATCTTCAATTGTTTGAGGGAGATTTGTTCCTTGATGGCATGAAGCTGGTGTGAGACGTTGCGACCGGCCGTTTGCAGATTGGCGAGATCCTATGAAACAGTATAATAAAAGTCGAGCAGTTCGCGGCGTTCTCTAGCCCATTGGAAAGCTATCTATTTGAAGAAAGAAATAATTGCTGGCTTAGCCTTATTAAGCCATCAAGAGAGTTTCTGTGGGTGGCAATAAAGGAAGGTTGTAACTTCCCTCACAACAATCCGAACTCTCGTCAATACTGCTCCTCCAAGATAACAGACACAGGAATCCTCCAGTAACCTCTCCCAGGAGTGGGAATATGCTCAACTCGTTGGATTGAAATTACAACTGCATGATGGTCACTAAAAGCAAGAATTGAGAACTCGTACATGATGGACAGTGGAAACAGAAACACGAGAAAAATACAATCTGTCAATCCTAGAAGCCGACAAACCACAGAAAAAGGTAAAGTCCACACGAGAAACATATTTGGATTTCCAAGCATCCGCAAGATCAAATTGCGTCGTAATCTGCCTGAGCATATGACTAATATTGAGCATCCCTCGTTGATCTTTGGCTCCAACAGTGCAATTAAAATCTCCTCCGATGAGAACTTTTGAAGATTCACGTTCACATCTACGTTGAGATCCAGAAGATGCGTATAAGTTCACCAAGATTATATCGGTATTCATCGCGGAGATGAGACGTCCGGAAGGGTGGAGGTCAACATTAGTTATGTGCATCCCTTTTCTGTAAATCAACGCCGTGCGCGCCGTCTGGGCCAAGATTCACAATGTTCTCATAATTATACAGAAAATCAAGAGTAGGCACATTAATTTCTTGCAAAAATCCCACGTCGATAATATGGAGCTGTAAAAACTGAGCTAGCAGACTCTGAGTCACTGGATTTCGAATGCCGTTAACATTAATAGTGACATGAACATGAAGAGGTATCATTCGAAAATACGTGAAGAAGGGAGAATTCTGAAATAGGTGTAGAAGGGAGAATGTGCAGAAGGGAGAACAAATAGAACGAAGTAAGACATATAGGCTATATATCAGCAGACCGGAAAAAGTTTAAATGGTTCCGCCGCTGTCCTGGCTGGGAGTGTTCCAGGAGGCGTCGGTAATGCATACGAACGCACTCTGTTTGCTGATCAGTCATGTCATAATCATCATCCGTGGTTATTGCGGATAACAGAGACACGTCGGAAGAATCCATACGTTGAACCACCAACGGCAAGGAACGGTCCACTTCCTCTGCCCAGGGGGTTGGATCTTTGTCGCCTTCGGGGGGGGGGCGAAGGTTCCATTCTACGAATTCTGGGATCCAGCGACTGCGGTTCTTTCTCTAGTGGCACTTTCCGATGTACGGATTCAACCCTCAGTGACTGGAAGTCCTCTCCTTTTAACGTCTTGGAGTCTGGTTCTCCTTCCGGACGACTGCTCTGTAAGGAGTCTGAGGCAGCACCGTCGGACGAGGTAGAAGGGGTCGCCGCCATGTCAGTATGGGCATTTTTCGAGGTTGCCGATGTCGGTACTACAATATCCATATTGGAAGATGGATCAGTTGTAAACTCGGACACATCCTGTTGCGCGTCTTCTGCAGGAGAAAGTTCATCACTTGTCACACCGCCATTGGCGGTCACTGACTTAAACAGATCAATCAGAAGCCTCCTCTGAAGTCGGGACTGTGAAGAAACAACTGTACTGCTCGTAACCAGCGTTGAGGACAATCTGCTTTCAGATGCGTATTATACTTGCAAATGAAGCAAACTTGTTCCTGTTTACTGTAAGTGATGTAGGCCTCAGAACCTGCAATCTTTAATACTGAAGGAATTGGCTTACTAAGCTGGATATGTAGCAGGCGTATTCCAGTATAAACCGGAAATCTATAACGACCGACCAACCGTCAGTATTGATGTTCAGAATTTTGCCATATTGTTGAAGCTCGTATACAACCTGGTCATTGCTAATTTCCGGTGGCGCATTGTAGATGCGAACTAAGGTATATTCTTTGTCTGCTGCCGTAATTTGACCATTTGTCACCTCACCGGGCATAGAAAAAACTGAAAGACTCCCTTATGCTTACGTAAGATATCTTCGCAAACACTGCACTAGTGGAACTTTATATTAAGTATTTTCTTTACCTACCAATTGAATTGTGTGTACCTGTTCTGGAAGGAGTTCTGATGTACTATGCATCCATTCATGTATTTCAAAAGCTGTAGGCCGTTGCACGCTTTTATAAACTGCACTTTTACGGTATTTTTCCGTACTGCTTTCTGTTGCTCCATTTCACTGCCGGCAAAATATATACAAAACACACGAAAACCGAGAGGCCTCTTACACACAGGCTCTCCCCAGCTCACACGACGTGTACGGGCCAAGAGCCAGGCCGCGACTCGACTGTTTAAAAGTACTTAAAAACTTTTCTCTTTCTGGAATCTGTCAACCCCTGGCCATGCAAAGAAATGGATTTCAACCATATGGCAAGCAGATTTTAAAAAAATGTCTATCGCTTTAGCTTAGTGTATTCCCTTGTTTCCGTTCTACTTACAAGAAAGCATGTAATAATACCGTTTCTGCTAATGTTTATCTTCATCGGTATGAATCAGAAGAATAAGCGTTTTAAAAATAATTTGTTACAAAGATGTAGATAAACTCCTGTGATCGGAACAAATCAACTTTA
Organism: Hymenopus coronatus; assembly: GCA_030762935.1. Taxonomy (NCBI): domain Eukaryota; kingdom Metazoa; phylum Arthropoda; class Insecta; order Mantodea; family Hymenopodidae; genus Hymenopus; species Hymenopus coronatus. The sequence continues at coordinate 111,153,693 of CM060895.1, forward strand.
GATATTGCTTGCAAAGAAGGATTTGACTGTTACTTGAGAACGCCATGAAATTTAAAATAATTGTTGTATTTCCACAGAGTATGTATTCAAAATGAGATAAACCCTGCGGAGATTTCACAACAAGCGATACACTGGTAGATAATCATGATTTAGCAACTGTGATAGAAAAAGTAAAGAGAGTAGGATCTGCTTATAAAGATAGATACGCATGCGATTTTTAAATATTTTCCTTTGCATGCCATAAAACAAGACCCTTAACAGAGTATGTCAAATAATTGTCTAAAAAGAGAAAGCTGCGTCCAGTTAACATCAAAAATCGGCCAACCGATGATTTTACTTTCTCTTCACTCACTATGTACATAGTGTATAGAGGAGATATTATATTTCACCCAAAAATTCGATACAGTGATTTGACCGGGAATGCATGTCTGGAGACTTCTGAATCCATAAAAGCATTTTTATTAAAACGTCAGTGCGTTTGTGTGTGTATGCGTCTGTGGACAGCATAGCTCAAAATGAAAATTCCATAAAATACCAAACTTTGTGTTTAGGTTTAGTATCTCCCGAAGATGGGACACGTGTATTAAGTATTGTGTATTATAGATATTTACCTGAAAAATAAAATATAGGTAAACCGTAAACCGTAAGAGATAGACAAATGTTTGCTTCAGGAAAAATGTAGACTTTTTTGTTTTGTTTTTTGTATAGTAGATTGTTTTGAAATAGTCCTTGTTATTTGTTTCAGTTTTAAAATACTTTTAATGCTTATAATTTTCTAATGCGGTAATTTATCAACTCCTGGCCTTAGAAACAAAGAAATTTCAAGCATACACCAACCGGCTTTTAAAATATTTGACAATCACTTTAGCCTGTGTGCTCTCTTATTTTTCTTCTACTTACAAAGAAGCAAGCAATAAGGACAATTTCTGCTAAAGCTTGTCTCAATTAGCATGAAATATATAGAATAACAGGTTTTTTTTAACAATAATTTGTTACAGATGTGGAGAAAGCCATGTGATTGTAACACTTCAGATTTTTTAAGCTAACAACTTGAGATGATTTTTTTTTTTTTTTTGTGGTCTCATACTATATGTCTTTTCCAAAGCGGCTAACCTGGTGGCCTGAGAGTATTTTATTTTCCTTTCATTTTAAGACACGTTTTCGGGTCCTGCAATATCGACGATGCCGGGAAGATGGCGCAGATGTTTGTGCTATGGAAACATTTCTGTCCATGAACGTCAGAGTGAGTTTTAGCCTGCTAGCGTTACCCTCTTGGGATTGCTGTCTAAAGACACGCGGGTGTTCTAACGGGAAATGTTAGGGACTTCTGCGCGTCTCTTTGTGCCTCCTACGGATCCTTCAGTTCATCCCTGTCTCCCAGGGTTGTAGCCACCATAGTATCGCAATGAGCAAGGTAATTCAATATGGCCTGGTTATATGCAAGACGAGAAAACAACCCTGATTTTATGCTAGAATGAATCTATGGGGTAAAAGAAGTAAATGCTCAGAAAATCTACACAATCAGTTTCGAAAACACCTAATGACAAGAAAAATATTATTGCACATAGCTCAATTGCATGTTTTAATGAACTCTAAATTTTTCTGTAGCACAGTTTTGTCCGTCTCTTAAGTTTGTTAAAACTGAATACATTTAATATCAGTTAAAGGGAAAATTTTTCTTATACTACAGAAAATCCAAGAGTAATCGTAGCAATATTTCATAGTATTTTAATCAATGGTAAGGTCAATAACAGTCTCCGTCTGGCTCACATTCAAGAGGTCTCGTGTTCGAATCTCGGTTGGGGAGAATTAACTGGATAAGGATTTTTCTGGGGCCTCCTCTTATCCTGAAAAGATAAATGCTGGACAACTTTACGTGCTTTGGTTCCCCCAGGCTGATTTGACATACTTTCAACTATTTTATATGACGGCTGTAAATTACTAAACAAAAAGTAATACTTTCATTAGCACTTGTTTCATTGGGATAATCACTTGAAAACATACCCAATTTTTGGCTCGAATACAACATGACATACTAAGGGACAGTAAACAACATTTTTTCATGATAAAACGTGTTTTGTTGCACTTAGACATTTAATATTAAACGTTGCATTTCTTCCAAATTCTAGTCACTTTAAAAGGTTTACCAGGTTGATGGTGGCAGCATCTGTAGTTGAAATTGACAGTTACCCACAGTCCTTTGTTTTTATTTCATTATCTCTGTCACAACCGAGATCTGGCGGCGTTAATGACTTTTCTGTTCAATGGAGTGACGTCAGATTTAGGCCAGCTATCCCTCGAGATGAATACGGACGGCATACCGTATCTTTTCTATTGTTAACTGTGTGGGGAAGCGTGGGACGATGCATTAGCCGATGTTCATACGCCCACATCTTGCAGACTGCGTCAGCGATTGTAAACACCACTAGATATCTGTGCTACCAACTTCACGTAAAGAAAGTTTCTTTGTAAAACTTACTTTGCTGGAAACAACACATCACGTTTTTTATTTTGTTTTTTGTTTAACTTCTGCGTTTAAGTGGTTAAGTGTGTAAACGTCGCGGTGTGCATCATTTGTTTTAAGTTTTCAATAAAGAACGACCAAGCGGAATGTGCTATAAAATTTGTGTTATAATATAAATTTGCTTCCATTTGTAGGGAGGATTTCATCTTTATTACTTGTACATTTTTTGTGTAGTAAGTTTTTGTATATCTCTTAGAGCTTACCAGTTAAGCAAAAGTCCTTCGGAATGAAGAGGACTTCAGAGGCTATTACCAAAAATTCAATATATATATAATTTATCATCAACATATCGTATCTTAAACATATGATATTTTAATAAAAATCGTTACTCATTTTTGAGAAAATCAATATTTTTAGGAATTGTGCCATGTAAATGGTAGTTGGTAGTCCTCATGTAAAGGGGATTTTGCTGAAAATCTTCGTGTCGCATCATTAGAAGATGCTTGACTTAAACACCACGTTTGTTATTTAACGATTTTTTATATTTTGAGGTACGCTGTTGGTAGACAAACACGGACCTTTTTTCAAATAATGCTTATTTTATTCAGAAGAACTCAAAGCAAACATTTTCCATGAAATCTTGATGTCGAAATTTTGGGGAGAATGCTATACGTAGTAAAATCAGCAAAAATTGAAGAACTGCTCTTATCTGTTGAGGATTTCTAATTGTTATGGGAAACACATGCAGAAACACACTGTAAGGAAAAGGAACGGGCATAAAACCTCAATGACATGTAAATTGTACATGCATATGATCAAACACGAACTCATGAGCGGGAGGTCCGCAGGACCGTAGTTCCTGTCTGAGTTCTATTCCAGGTATTCCTCAATCCTCATAATTGGCGACTATCAAGAAGGTAAGATCCCAAGTGACCGCATGTGGGATCTGTGGCGCGTTTTTCCGGGTTCCCCACCATCACATTCACCGGTGCTCCATCTTCATTGCATGTGTCATCAGTGCCATATTTAGCAAAAGCGGGCGTTAAATACCATCAAATAAAAGAAAAAAAAATAAAACAAAAATCAAGAAGGTTACACACCAGGTATCCTAACTGCCCGTATTTGACGTGTGTTGATATCCTTTCGAGCGTTATAAGCGTTGCAGCTAAACACAGCCTGTGGAGAACTTTCGTTTTACCGCTCTAAGTGAGCGCCACTTGCTCACCGTCTCCGCTGATACCAAGAAGGGTGAAACGAAGACCGCCCTCGGCAGTTCCCCATTAGCCGGTTGTAACTTGAAATAACTCCATTGAGGGATATCTGGTGGGACACCTGGTCATTCCTTTCCCATTATTGTTTCACTGCATATTCATTAGTGTCCATCATCTGCCGTGTATAGTAAAACGGGCGTTAAATGCTACCAATATAGAGGGAGAGAGGAAGAGAAGGAGCATAGATGAGTCAGGAAATATACATTGTGTTTCACGAAAAAATCAACCTGTTAATGAAACAATTTTAAACTTAAGCTGAACATGATCTCAACGTTACAGGATATATATAGTATTTAAAATATACTAGTAGTATACAGTGGCAATTATTTCAGAATATTAAAAAAAAAAAAATTGCTATCTTTTAACGAGATTTCCGGCTTTTCTTTCTAATCTCTTTCTCTGCTAAACTAAACTGATTACAGAGAGTAGACGATGTGGATATCAAAAAGTGGATATCTATATTCTACTAGCACTACACGTTTTAAGGTTCCTTAATAACAAGAATTAGAACAAAGTTCCACGCGCGCTCGCGTACTTGTATAATCAAAAGTTGTTTATGTATCGAACTTCCTATTGGAGTTCAGCGTCTCGCGAAAATAAAGCAGGATGATTATAAGAAAATCTCTCCACTAAAAACTAACCTTTAGAATAAAAATGTTTCTTTATTTTTTATTTTATCCAAAATGTCTCTAACGTATTTGCAGTCAATTAAAATGTACATCTTGAATTTATATCTTAAATCATTTACGAATAATCTGTGATGTACTTTTTATTCGGAAAGACTTTTGTACATTTCTAAAATGTAAGAAATACAAAAAATCTTTATACACAAAATTTACAACTCGTAAAAACCCACAATGTATTTAATATAATTTTTGTTTGTTTTATCAACAATTTGCGAGGCATTTTTGTTATTTGGCTCAATTTTCAAACACGTATACTATTTATTTTCTCTATCATCCTCTTAGTAGTTGTACAAGTTATTGCATTCCGGAAACCCATAAATCCAATTGTCGTATTTTATCCGACAGTTCCGTCTATGTGAGTGCGTGTACATTTGTGTGAAAAAGTAGATGAATAAGCCTTTTCTTCATTTCTTTTGGTAGTGTTTAACGCCCGCTTTAACTTCTAATGACACCGCAGGCGGTGACACTGATGATACATGAATGATGATGGAGCACCGGTGGAACGCGATACCGGAGTACCCGGAGAAAACCCGCCCCAGCGCCGCTTTGTCCACCACAAATCTCACATGCGGTCGCTTGGGATCGAACCCCGGCCGTTTAGGTAAGAGGCTGGTGGTCTAACCACTCGGCCATGGCGCGGCCCACACCTTTTCTTTGCGCGTTTTCAAAAAAACTATTCAAAGTTTACTTAGTCAATTTAAAATGTGTTATTACCTTTTATATTGTAAATGTTCACTCTTGTATGTGACCATTTATTAATCTGGAAGATTTTCCTTTCTATTTTGTAATTTGATTTTTGGAAAGCCTCTTATTGTACTTTTACTCATTAAAGTGCACCCACAATAACATGTTTATACAATACTGACAATTTTATGTATATTTTGAAGTTTTAAATCATTAAAATTATTGTGCACATTTTAATGCTGTTACTGCTGTTTTAATTATTCGTTTTAAAAGCAAATGGTGGTATAAATTACCGGTAAATTTCTATACCAAGAGCTAAGAAATTAATTTACCACTGCCACTATTTCTACTACTACTTCTATTTCTAGTACTACAATTTATGTGTCATAAAGAACTAAACCGTATGTTATTCAAATGAAAGATTACTTTAAAACTGCATTGTTTGTATCATTTAGAATAGACTACTATACGTTTTTAAGCAAAACAATTTTAAATCTAAAAAAGATATCCAAACAAAATTTAAAAAACTTCAAATTCAGAAAAAAAATTTATAAAATAGTGGTTTCCTTAATATTAAGTGAATTATAGCCATTCTGTTTCTCAAGTACGATTTCTTCTCTATCTTAAAACTTCAGCAGAAACACTTCTTGAACAAGAGCCAGTAGCACTGATGGAAAGGCAAACCGCAGTATTGTGCTGTAGAAGTAGTTGCCTATACAGACTGGCTGTTGTATTTCGGTACATCCAACGTAACTGCGGCGCGGACCGAACAAACTCCACCTATACCTACTGTAGCTGTTATCTATAGTTTTTGATGAAGTATAATATAATTGTTAATACTTCTTAACCCTAGTGAACCTGATAGGCGGAGATGTGGAAACATGGGCCCCCTCCTTGTTCTTCCTTTTTCTTTTTGTTTTCTCTAAGAATTTGAAGGTTGTACCGCTGTATCCGTAGCTCTCTTCTCTCTGCGAATCTGTTCATATATAACCTTGGCACTCCGTTATTTCCTTATTATATGATCTTCTTGCATGTTTTTCCTCGTGCACTCAAATAAAGGTCTTCGGTATAAAACTTGACCGCACACACGGGGTTTTTCGTCTAGGTAGCACAATATGCTACTGCCGGCCGTACTAGCATTCTATTTTCGCTTCTTAAATCTGTATTTCTGAAAACCTGCAGAGAAAATATAATAAAAGTAATTCTTTCGTCAAAGTGAATGCTTTAAATACCGTCCTTCTGCAAATAAGCAAGCATTGTACCAAGTAAACGCATTTAATCCGATACAATTTAGTCCGGTCACTATAATGCTTCTAATTTCAGTTTTCAATGTTTTTCTTAAGTTCCTCCATGTGTTCTGACAACCGTTAAAAAATTTCGACAGTTTAGTATATTTTTTCTGCTATTTCTATACTCTTCGTATATGTTTCTTGTTTTTCACTGAACCTCAAATGAATCTGAAATTGATTCACAAAATCGTGAGTTGAAGCTATGGAAGGAGGCAATTGTTTAGGTAATTTCAGCATGAATTCTTCACGAACGCGACGAGCCAATTCGTATTTAAAATGACCTTTATGTACAAATTTATATATTTCTAAAGAGAAATATGTTCTCGTCTTCGGAAATGAAAGTGGACTACTGATGTAATGCGTACATAATAAATGAAGGATAGAAAGCTTGTCCTGAGTTTGGTGTGTGCGAAGAACCCAACCCATTTGTTCTTACGCACAACACTGAGTGACCGATCAGGTTTTATACCAAATATCCTGTACATTCTGCAGGAAATTGTGTCGAATATGATGACCAACACCGATGTTTTCCTCTTCTTTATTATTGGTAGAAGAAGTCTTAGAGTGTTTATTTATATATACACTTAATCATTGGTTTTTTCATCTGTCCAGCTGGTTCTCGTTATCCTTATCAATTACTATATTTCCGCCGCCTGTAATTTTTTTTCATCCACCAAGAGAATTCACCTTTCGCAGCATACTTCTTGTGAAGTCCTAAGTTTTTTGTTCAGTATTAGAGGCTTTACAGTTTTCTAAGTTGGGTTGACCTTTTGCATAATGATATTCTTCATTTTATTTTTGCAGTACATAAAATGTTTTCCTCCATTATAACTGACCCTAGGTAACAGAACTGGTGTATTTGCTGAACTGTTTATTTACAACTAAATCACTCTTTTTCCATATTAACATTCAGTTTAAAATCTTTTAAGATTGTGTTAGTTTATTCGGTTATTTTGTGCATAATGTTTTACTGTCAGGCAAAAATTGAATATCATCAGCATATCTAATACAATTTATATTCCTCGGTGAGCGAGAAATATTGTTAGATGTTGAATTAGAAAGAAATTCCAGCAGATTGGAATATACCTAATGTTTCTTTTATCCATAAAAAGGAGATCAAGAAGCATGTCATTAATTATTATTGTAGGGGAACAGGTACTTTGTCTTCTATCAGTCGGCTCTTCAATGTCGTTAAGAACATGCTAAAGGAATAAATTGAAGGAAAGGTATCGGCGGGGGTTTCAAGCGCTGTAGAAAAGAGTTATTTGAAGCATATATTTAGCCTGATGAGCGAAAAATAGGTTAATCATAGTTAAACATATTTTATATTTATTACAGAGATGTAGAGAAAGTCATGTGAATGGAACACGTCAGACTTTTTCACTTAGTTTTAATAGGTACTACACTATTTGTAGTAATATAAAGAGAATTCCACAAGTATCTTGAGAGTATAATTATATTTGTCTGTTTTGAACATCTCATTGTTTTGTAGTACCCATTGTTTGCCCAACACTAATGTTATTGTATTTTTCTCTCTCAATATTATATCTCAATATTATCCTCCAAATATTTTTAGAGATTTAATGTTTGAATTTACGTTTTAAAGACCTCATACATGTCAATAAACACGAAAGGCACTTTACGAATAAAATTATAAAAATCACATGTATATTCATAAATTATTTTATAAAAGTAATAGGCATAAAACAGGCCTATAGTTCTACATTATTGTTACTTGACTTTCCGCTCACAGTCGAACAGAAGAGAATCGAAATTACATTTTTTTTTTTTTTTTCGGAATGACAAATCTGGCGGCACTAGAGGATAAATCAATTACACTTTGAAGCGATAAAACAAAAGCCATGAAATTAAAACTGGCAGGGTAGATTTTTGTGATTGTCAACATTCAAAGCATTTTCTGGCATATTGGGCACTTCATACGTGTGTGAAATGGTTCTATAAGTGATCTTGTAATACACCATCGGAATAATTTGGCCGTGCTACGAAACAGAAAATAAATAAATAAATAACCCGTCGTTTAAGCTTTATAAAACCAAAATGAGTAAAAAGTATATTAGAAATAGATTTCAATAAGTTCGTAAATTGAAAGTTTCTGGTCTGGAAAATCCAACAAGGCAGATCCCAAATGTTTAATGAACTGAGCAGACAGCATGAGAAAGACAAGTAAACGGAGAAAATCATAGTAATTCATTACAGTTTATGTTGGGAAAGTATGTTGAAAGGCATAAATTCATAGCTACAATTTGGGAAGACTTTCTTTTTACTTAACTTTCTCCCTCCATAACTGATTCGCCATTTTTTAGGGGTGTTTAAGTACAACATTATTTCAATTCAGGGTTATGAAGTTAGTTTATCAGTAATTTATGCATTTTAAATATTTTATATACTTTATTCATTTATTTTATCCGTATACTTTTCTTAAGAAAATAAAATTCGTGATTTTTAAATTTTATTTATAAACTACACGTTGTATTAGGTAAAAAAATTACCCAGTATTTTTCAGAAATTACATTATCAAAGAGACTATGGACAGTCATATTTGCTATTTACTATAAACTATTAAAAATGAAAAGCTTACCTCACTAATTAATTAATCACCCTTTAAAACAGCTCACTATAATTTATTTTTAAATAATTTTTCTTCTTGTGCTGTCTTCTGATCGTCTCACCAGGATTAGGAATTTCTCGTGTCCCGGTCTCAAGTTTCTCATAATGTTCACGGTAGGTTTTCTGATCTGATACCCACGCAACAGTGTCGCCTTAAAGGCGACTTTGGTGCCAGCTTTTGGGTTACTACGTGTAATGTTACTGGCTAGGAATTACAACCCCAAATTCGGCGACTCCAACCACATATTTCAGGACACACTCACGTCGTCATGTGGGACTAACGTTACGAGACAGGGGAATGGATACTTAGAGGAAGGACGTGGTCAGAGGTATCGGAGTTTGCAATTATGATACACTTAACTTAAAAGGAGAAACGAGACGGGGTGGTGAAAGATAGTCCCTACTTGAAAAGAGAAGCTACGAGAGAGAGATAGGGAGATAATCATAGCAATCGTTAAACTGTAATTACATTTTTACAAAGGTGATTATGACAATGACCTTTTTATATGTTGATGATAAATACTTTTTAAACTGGGCACCTTATCTTTTGACTTGGGTTCCGAGGTATCGCGGGAATTCTTGGCGTATGACACTAGTACAATCCCTAAGTCTTTTTCAAATCGAAGTAGATTCGGGTATCAATGATAGCCGAAGGACCACCAGGTACAAAAACCAGGGATTCAAATATGTTTCTTAAAATTTACCTCAGAAATAGTTTAGCATTATCCATGTTTGCTCAGATGATGTTGGCAAACAAAACAATTATGATATGGAAATCAATCACTCCTGGCCAGCAGCGGAAGTCTGTTATGTGTTACGTTAATTTACGGAAGTGACTTTCTCTCGTTCTTTGTATACGTTATTTCCATCGGGTTCTGTTTTCGTTTATTACTTTCTCTACCAAGTGCTTTGTACGTACATAGTAGGTAGAGAAGATGTTGCATTCTAACCAAAACTTCAATACCGAGATTTCACCGGATATACATGAATCCACAAAAGCCGTTTTATAAATCCGTGTGTGTGTGAGTGTGTGTGGCGGGGGGGGGGGGCATAATTAAAAACGAAAAGTTCGTTAAATGCTAAACTTGGTATTAATGTTCAGTAACTTTCAAGGATGAGACATGAAGGTTTTCGGGAAAATTCCCCAACCCAAACTACCTTTTGCAAAAAATGGAGTTTTATTTATGGACGCTCTTTAACTGCTGAGGTTCTCAGAGTCCCATTCTAAATTGGGCGTGAAAGACCGCTTAATTTTGCTCAGAGGCCAGTCTAGCAGACTTGAGGTTCTTTTACGTGCCTTAAATCTACGACACGGAACCAGCGGTTATACTTTCCTTTCGAAGGAAGCCATGCTAAGGACATTTGCGCCCGAAAAAATCCATCGTCCTCCGCGGGTTTGAACCCACAACCTTGGGTATATGAAGTTAGCATGGTAACCATTACACCACGGAGGGCGACTATACTACCTTTTGCATGGAAGGGTTTACGAAGTATTCTTGTTTTCACAAAAATGGCTGTAATGACGATTTTGATAAACATGTCGTATATTATGGTTATTTACATAAAAAAATAAAATGAATTTATTGTTTTTAGCCTCTGAAGTCCTCTTTATTCCGAATTACTTTTGAATAACTGGTTAACCGTAGGAGACAAAACTTATATACAAAAATGTAGATCTCGTTAAAACATACAAATGATGTCATTTACGCATATTTTTGTAGAGCTAACCATTTTAGAGACATTCTCTTGCTGTTGGTTTTAAAATGTCCAATACTTAGATTTTTTTTCAATTGGACAAAATGGGAAGTCGTTATTCACTGTTTCATCCTGGTCAAGTAGAGAGAAGGAAATTTAAATTACATCATACAGCGACTAGCTTTTAAGAGATTTGACTACTGCTTTAGTCTAGTGTATTCTCTTATTTCCCTTGCACCCAGAAGGACTAAGTAATATAACCATTTCCATTAATGTTTATCTTGATTAGCATGAAGGAGAGAGAAAAAATATTGTAAGAATAATTTGTTTTAGAATAGAGAGAGAAAGTCATGTGAATAGAACACATCAGATTTGTTTTTAATTTATAGAAGAATATTTAATTAATACTTCATTTTTTGCCTTTTCTGTTATTGTACTCCCCTAAATTTCGCTTAGGTATCTCATTTCGTCTGCATTAATTACGTATATTACAAGCCTTCCTTTTTATTAGCCATGCTGCACATCCGTGCATCAATATTGGTATAGACATTACTTTGTAAAATTTTAACTGCTTTTCCCCCCTTGTTTTTCTTTTTAATTTCCTTGCTAATGCCCCACAAATATACCGGAAAAAACTAACTTTATTATTTAAATATTTATTATCAATATTATTATTAATAATATTATTATATTTGAACACCTAATGTTCCAAGATAATGTTATTATTTACAACTATTCTTGATCGAAATGGATGGTTTTCACGGAATTTCATTAACTTAGTTTTATTTATTGAAATCCTAGGTTCATATTTCTTTAATATTTCTCTTAGTTCATAACCACATCTTCATTTGTTTTGTAATTCTTAAATTGTCTGCAAAGCTAGGCATATTCATATCATAGGCATTATTCGATTTTTTTCATCTAGTATTTTTCCATTTACTTCTCTAAGAAGATCGTCCACGTATTCATTAAAAAGTTGCAGGAATAGGATTCTGCTTACTAGTAGACTTTATGTAATTCTAAAACCTTTCCATGGATGTGGCCAAAATTCAAAGTGAACAAACATATTTTTGATATTTTTTATCCTTTCCTGAAGTAAATACAAAATAGAACTCCCTGTTTAACTATAGATACATATTTCAATTAGCATTCTCTCTTCTGATTGTCGAGACCTTTCACTAAGGCGATATCCATATAATTACTTTTTATGTTTTCCTTAATGATCACATTTCAACCTGATATTCGGTTGAATTGAAATAGTTTCTTACATGTTTAATAATTTAATAAATATTTGACTAATTGTTTAAATTAAATGTTTAAAAAATTCCAGCAGCGCAAATGTCCATTTAATTTAAGAATGACCAATTCTTCTCCTCCTCTTCTTTTTCTTTTTCCTCTCCTCTATCTTTTTCTTCTTCCACAGGCCTCTCAAACTCTTCAGTCTTCAACTACGAGAAATGGATCAAATCCACATTCTAAAGAGAACTTTTTCTCAAAACTTTTATTAAAGGCTACAATACATCTGGTTTATTATAAACTGTAATTGAATTTATTTGTGCTTTGACCGTGCACACTTTTAACGCGGGCTGCAGAGGGACACATTCTCCACTCAACCACGATACAAAATACGTTTGCCCGCCTGGTAGTGTGGTGGTGTGTTGAGTAACTTTAAGCTCCATGGACCCCGAGATCATTTGAGCATCATTTCACCAATTTCATCCATTGTCATATATGACCAACCAGGTTAAAGGACGTTAAGCTAAAAAAAAAAATTGACCAGATATGCTCGCTGCAACCTAGGGTTCCTTTCTCCCAAGTCTAACGGTCATCATAGTCTAAACAAATATTTGATTGGCTGTCCACAGGAAATTATACTCTTTTTAAATTAAACACAATCCACCTTTCAAGGAAGCATGTTGTATTCAGCTTTTCTAACATTTACAATAGTATGCATTCACTCGTGGATCACCCACGTAAGAGTAAGAGTAAGAATTAACACTGCATTTGCATATATATAAATTTCCTCAAATAACACCATCGTCACACATAAAATAATAAAAAGTATTAACAAACTAAAAAGTATTAATAATGGGTAATTAGACCCGTAATCGTTTACACGATAACATTCAACTTTACAGTAAAAAGGGGGAAATATTAACTTTCTACTACATTTGTGAGTTTAATCTGAATGCACTACAGCCTTTCTCGAGCATCAGAGTTTTAGCTGTATGTACTTATATCTTGAATTAGAATGTACTTCATAAATTAAAATAAAACTAAAATTTCTTCATATATGGCCAACAATATGCCATGAATTACTCTGTCTGGCATACTGCACTACAACTGCACTTTTCCTGCAAGACTTGGCCAGGGACTTTAAACAGGAACGTTTACTTCCTACCTCATATTCAGTAGCTGTCCGAAAACCTCATCAAACTCAGAAATCCATGTCTAACTCGTAGCTTGTCCCAACATGGTGGCAGCAGAGGATCCACCAGGGAAAATTCCGGATGGAAGAATCACTCGTTCTGATCCCAAAGGATTCCATCTATACAGCACCTTATTCCATCGAAAAAACGAAGAGTGACTGCCGCTATATTTCACAGCATTCCAACGAACAGCAATTAACGCGTCCAGGCAGACTAACATCAAACTGGTTATACTTAAACCAACAACAACGGACCTTCAGAAACTTGAACTTTGCACCTGTCAGACGACACAAAGGACACATAGTTTTCTCGTTAATGTTCCAGACGACTTACACATTTGCGTAATTGAACATATTAAAGGAGATTACATATAAGTAATGTCAGTATACAGAAGAATTACTGTCAATGGCTGCCTCACACACCACGTCCCTGAACCACATACAACTGGGTTGTCACGCCATCGCTGACCCAATCATAACTCTGTCACTCACGTAATGAATGCACACCTGATTCTGTCAGATTCAGAGTCAGACTCGCAATCAGATCTCTCTTCCGATCGTCTCAGTAGCACTGCAATACTGACGGCCTCCGGACTTGCTACCTATGCAGTGGCCCCCATCTCGGCCCACGATAGGCGTCATGGATGGAAGGCAGTAGGTATAGGGTGAGCCGGGTTCAGCGCCTCAAAGCCCTCCCGGCCGGTTAATGCGGTCGTCTCAACCTAGAGCCGCTACTTCTCCAACAAGTAGCTCCTCAATTTACCCCCCTCAATTTCAGGAGGCTAAGTGCAACCCGTACCAAGTCTCCCAGCGGTAGAAAAATCCCCTCCACCCAGGTCTCCCGCTTGGAAAGCAGGCGCGCTACCACCGCGCTAAGCAGACGACCTCTAGGTATATAATGATTAAATATATCACATCAATATTCTAATTTATATTACTTATATATATACACACATCGCATTATTTATACTTAATCTAGTAAACGTAAAGGGTCGACAACGGAGGGAGACACCTAGGGCACTGCGACTATGTATATCTATTACGGCTATTATTTCTCCCTTTAGGAGAAAAAGCTTTTGAAAGACTGGGTTTGGAAGAGTGAACAGTGACAGTCATATGAATGCGCTATTTAAAATTGTTAATTATTATTCATTTACTTACTTTTGATTTAGCTATAAACATTTATATGCAACAGTGTTGTTTCTACCTTAGCTAGATGTAAACAAAGTAATAACTTTGAATCGAACATGGAAAGATATTAAATAGTATTGGATGTGGAAAATCAGTTTGTTAAATATCAATTTTTACTTTATCTACCCCAATAATAGCACTCCACCCAAAAATTCGATATTTCGCGGAAGTGCATATTTTGAGAACCACCGAATACAAAAATAAAAGCATGTTCTAAGAAAAGGTCAGTGAGTGGTCTGTATTTCAGTTTGTCTCTATGTTTGTGTATTTGTGTGAGCACATCTGTGTGTCTGTGAACAGCATAACAAAAACGAAAAGTCGAATATGAAATACACTTGGTATTTAAGTTCAGCTTCTTTCAAGGAAGCGACACGAATATTTTAGGAAAATCATCCAATCTCAATCTATTCTCTACATGGAATAATTTTTCATAATTTTCATTTTCTCAAAAATGACTGTAAGAATTTTAAATACATTCATATAATAAAGACATTTTTATACAAATTAAACATGTATCTTGAATTTTCTGGAAAAAGACTTTGAAGACCTCTTCGTTCTTTGCATTACTGGTAAACTGTTAGAGATAAAATCTTACTGCACAAAAATTGAGATCTCGTTAAAACATACAATTTATGTCAGATACATTTTTTCGTGCAGTTAACCATTTTTGAGATGTTATTTGTTATTGGTTTAATTCTTATATTTTATTGGTTATATTTTTCTGCAATGGGAAGTGACCATTCGTTTTTTCTGTTGGTCAGCCAAAGATAACTGAATTTCATCACCATCACATAGAATCCAATTCTTAAAGTGATTGACTATCGCTTAGCCTAGAGTATTCCTTTGCACCTAAGGAAATAAATTCTTCGACCATTCTGCTAGCACGATTAGGATGAAGTAGATAGAGGCTTTTCTAAAAAAAAAAAAAAAAAGAATAATGTGTTATTGATTAGGTAGAAAGAGTTATGTGAATGAAACACATCAGATTTTTTATTCAACTATCGAGCTTTTGTATCGAACAGTCCTGTCCTCCTGTCGAACAGGGGAAACTGATAAAATAGTGTTTGATATTGAAAATCTTGTTTGATAAATACCATTTTTTAAGCTCTGATATTCGTGCTAAGGAAGCAAATTAAAAGTGAGTTTATGCAAAGAGACACTTTGAAGTTTTAGAGAAAGCTCCACGGAGCACAAGTCAACTTTCCTCTGGCCCATCTAAACGTAAACATTGATGAGGATATTAAAACTCTGTAGATATCCAGGCTATTAGCGAGATCTGTTCAGCGGAAAATGCAATATAAGCCAGCTCTTCTTTTTCCGACATCTTGACAGCTGAACTGTTACGGCTTGACAATGGGGTTATTGTTGTCTGAAATTGGTTTATCTCCTCAACTGCACAAGCTCTCCAGGTCTTAAAGCCAATGTCTGTATCTTCACTAGTAACCAAATCTGTTAAAGTAGATAGATTTCATTTATATATATGCTACAGTAATAAAATACGAATAAATAATAATATTATAAAACAATAGCTATGGATTGTACAGTAGTAGTATTAATTCTGCACACTTTTTAAGTAAATTAACTTTCATATTTGAATATTGCATTCAACTCTTTCAGGATCATTCTTATTCGATAAATTATAGCTAGGAAGTGTTACCCAAATACAGTATTAGGCAATTATCAAAATAAAAGTTATAGAAAATCCTCAAGTATTTATTCTTATTAACCCTCCAATTAAAATTAATGCAATTTCAACATAAAACATTAGAAAAATAATTGCGATTAAGAAAAACCGAACCTTTTACCATAAACTGGAGCTT
The DNA here is from genome assembly GCA_030762935.1 of Hymenopus coronatus. Taxonomy (NCBI): domain Eukaryota; kingdom Metazoa; phylum Arthropoda; class Insecta; order Mantodea; family Hymenopodidae; genus Hymenopus; species Hymenopus coronatus. Next base: position 111,169,849 of record CM060895.1, read on the forward strand.
GTTCGTTAATGTGTTACTTTGGCCCATCTTTGGAAAATATTTTATAAATGTATACATATATTTTTATTATATTCAACGTAAAAATTAGATTTACTGCTCTCATATTACATAGAGGAGCTCAGAATTTATTAATTTATGGACTATGAGAATTCAATACAATGAAACATAAATAAAAACAAACATATCAGATATCTCCAATTTTGGGGAGATCTGATTATTTAATATAAGTAATATAATACATATAATATAAAATTATAATTCTCAAACACACTTTTCATTTTATAGGGAATCCAATATGAAATAAATGCATTATTACTCCCATATAATAGGAGTGTTCAAAATTGCGGAAATGCAGTATTTTTAGGTTTATGGCGTTTATGGTGTTTCTCATGGCATTGAATTATCATAATCCAAAATTACCATATTTCCAAACATTTGAGCCCTTTTATGTGAGGTGAGAGCAATAACTCAGATTTTCCCATTGAATACAAAATAAAAAATATATGTGTGTATATTTTTAAAATAATATACTTTCCAAAGTTGGGTCAAAAAAGAGTCAAATTAGCTCCAATCTATGGTAAAAGGTTCAGTACAGTATTTTGATAAATGTCTTTATTGACTCAATAAATGTTTACAAAAGCAGTCCTTGATTAACTGCTACAAATAATTCATTCGACGTTACGACGCTTAGGCAGTGTACAGCTGCACGCTATCCATGGCTATGCACCAATGCTCTAGTCCAACGGTTCCCAACCGGTGTGCCCCGGCACCCTAGGGTGCCGTGTGATTGGCTAAGGGGTGCCGCGAGATATTGAGATAAACAAAAAAAAGTACATTCTACTGAAGCCTTAAGTCTTGTAAGGTCTTGAAATAAAATAAGTCAAATCAATTACTCTCATGCACGGCAGATGGTGATAGTGGTCGATTCATTTCAATAATTCAGTTATACTAGTATCCCACAGATGGCATTACAGCTACACCCTGCCGAACATTCCCGAGACTACTCGCTTCCTCACGAATATTCCCGAGACTTCGACAGATGAATATATAAAAGTGTACGCCGCTTGGCCTTGTTTACGAACCACAAGCCAAAGCAAATGTGCTTGCGAGCTACATAGAGGACACCTGCAGGCCGAGAGAGGACCCCCAGGACGTACTCTTCACTGCCCGTGTTCATGAGGATGTGGACCGCTACTTGCGGGAACAGCCTCATGAAGCGGAAAACCCCCTACCAATCATCCGCCGTAGTGAAGTCCAAGGCGCACTCCGGCGTTTCAACACCAAAAACGCTTGCGGGCAGGACGGGCTGACACCCGCCATGCTCAGCAACCTTCCATTCAGAGCAGTGCTGTACCTCACCAAGGTATTCAACATGTGCCTCACCTTAGGTCACTTTCTGCGCGAGTGGAAGATGGCACGGGTGGTGTGCATTTTGAAGCCTGGTAAGGACCCTGCACTTCCTTCCAGCTACCTCTCCATTAGCCTCCTAGCCACCCTCTCGAAGGTTTTCGAGAGGTTAGTTCTACACCGCTTGTTGCCGCAGGTACTCGACATTCAAGCCATCCCTCTCCATCAGTTTGGTATCCGTCCTGGGCACTCGACAAGCCAACAGCTGCTGCGGGTGGTGGAGGCTGCCGCCCTGGGGTTCCAGGACGGGGCCTTCACGCCGGCGGTGTCTTTGGATGTCGAGAAGGCCTTCTCAACCACCTGGCATGAGGGTCTCCTGTTTAAACTCATCCAGATTGGCCTACACACACAGTTAATCAACATCATACACAGCTTCCTACACCAGCGCACCTTTGTAGTTGCAGTTGCGGGGCAAACATCTACACCTACGAGGTGGAGTCCCAGAAGGCTCTGTACTATCACCCACCTTGTTTAGCCGTTATATGGCAGACTTCCCTACGGTGCAGGGCGTCAACATGGCTCAGTTTGCTGATGACGTCCTGCTCTACCGCACCGACAGGAACATACGCAGAGCCTTCAACCCCATACAGAGACACCTTCGTCTCGTCCAGGACTGGTGCAGACAGTGGCGGATGTCCGTTAATCCGGGCAAAAGTCATGCTGTTCTGTATACCAGAAAACGCCCCTTAATAAACCAGATACCCAAATTTTCCTATCAGGGCCAAAGGGTAGAGTGGGGGAATTCCATCAAATACTTGGGCGTCATTCTTGATAAGGGCCTAACTTTTCGTGAACACGTATGCGGGGAACGTCGGACAGGGCGAAGGGGGCGGTAGCCTCCCTTTACCCTGTGCTGGCCTCCCAGATGCCGGTTCACTTAAAGTTACGCCTTTTCAAGGCGCTTATAGTCCCCCTGATGCTCTATGCCTGCGAAGTGTGGGGTATGGCAGCAGACTCCTGGCTTCTCTGGTTACAGCGGGTGCAGAATAGAGGACTCCGGTCCATATATTCTGTATGTCGACGTTTCCCTTTGAGGCTACTACATGAAGCTTCGGCCCTCCCATATGTGGAAGATGTTATTAGGCGCCGGGCTCAAAAATTCTACGCCAGATTGGGCCCACATGAGAACGCTCTTGTCAGATCACTGGGGGAGTACTTACCCTCTGAACGCCGTAAAAGGCGGTTCCGGGTTCCCCGCATGGCTTGTGGGCACCCCCGGTAACAACGGCTTTAAACCAGCCAACAGCGTAATAGCTGAACAAAGCACTCCCCCTCCCATTGGGACAGGTCTATCAAAATTCACCACCATATTTAAATAAATAAATAAACACCAGCGGAGCAGAGGAAAGGATGCTGCTCCTGAAATGCAACCGCTCGAGGAGCCTACCAGCGCTACCTCCTTAACACCAACACTCGAAACCCCAAATAAAACCTTAACCATCACCTCATTCCTGTGGTTAAACCCTTACCAGGGTAGGTACACAGCAACAACACCCAGGCTCACCACGAGCCTACCAGAACGCACGCACGCACGCGCTTTCAGTTGTCTGCCTCGCGTTGATTCACAGTGTTTAGCTATGGATAAGTTCATTGTTAAACGTAAACGCCAGGACAGTGAAAGTGAACAGTCGGCTCCTACTGCTTGCTTTAAGAAGCCAAATCTTACAGTTTCTCCCGGACCGTCGAATTCACCACATAAAGAATACAAACGAAAGAAAAGAACATACCAGGACAGTTACTTAGCGTATGGATTTAAGTGGAATAACAACGAGGAAAACCCTATCCCTGTGTGTTTAGTTTGTGGCGAAACACTTAGCAACGAGGCCATGGTACCTAGCAAACTGAAGCGGCATCTTGCAACAAAGCATCCTAGTGTGTCACAGAAAAGTGTAATGTATTTTTCACATATATTAGAAGGGGAGAAGAAAACAGCTGTGCGAATGGTAAAGAGAATGACCATAGGTGATACTGCTCTTGAAGCCTCATTTAAAGTAGTAGAACTGATAGCTAAAAAAAACAAACCTCATGCTCTTGGAGAGGAAATCATTGGCCCTGCATGTCAAGTTATAGTTTTAACAATACTTGGCGAAGGAGCAGCTAATCAAATTTCGAAAGTTCCTCTGTCCAACAACACAATCAGCCGCAGGATATCTGAAATGTCATGCAATATCAACGAACAAGTCACGGAGAAAATAAAAACTTATAGAACATTTGTTTTGCAAGTAGATGAGAGTCCCGATATTGGTGACAAACCGCAACTCCTTGGTTTTATCAGATATATTGATGAAAAAGATATTAGTGAACAGTTTCTGTTCTGTAGACCGCTGGAGACTACAACCACAGGCCATGATGTTTTCGTTTCTATTAATTCCTATCTCAATGACCATGATCTTTCATGGAAAGACTGTTGTGGTATATGTACAGATGGTGCACCATCTATGTCTAGGAAAATTAAAGGTTTTACTGCCAGAGCTCTCAATGAAAATCCATCTACTATTATAACTCACTGTTTTCTGCATAGAGAGGCATAGAGAGCGTGTAATGAAGATTTTGCTGAAGTGTTTAACCAAGTTGTGAAAATGGTGAACTATATGAAGTCTCGACCTTTAAAGTGCAGAATTTTTGAACAGTTATGTCGCGCAACGGATGCAGCTCATACCTCTTTGTTACTTCACACAGAAGTAAGGTGGTTGTCGCTGGGTCGTGTATTGAACCGGTTTCTCGAACTTAAAGAACAGCTAAAAACCTTTTTTAAGGATGAAAATCAAGACACATTTTCATGAGCTCTTACTAAGTGATTCTTGGTGTTTTGAACTGTCGTATCTGGCAGATATTTTTCATAAGCTGAATGAACTGAATGTTTCGATGCAGGGTCGACATGAAACAATAATCTTCTCAACCAATAAAATGAAAGGTTTTAAAAGAAAACTTAGTTCTTGGAAGTCTGCAGTTCAGAAAGGAGATTTGTCGAACTTTCCATATCTTCTTAATGTGGCAGGAGATAAAGATCTGGGTAAACTGAAAGACCGCATTTGTGATCACTTATCAGGATTGCAAGATGCAATAGATGCGTACTTTCCAACTATTTCCACTACGAATCTCGACTGGGTTGTCTCACCATTTGATTTCGTAGATAGTGTAGAGGAAATAGATTTCACTGCTTGCGAACGAGATGAATTTATTGATCTTTGCGCTGATTCCACACTCAAAGGTAAGTTCACCAAAAGTGAGGCGTCGGTGGCTAGTTTTTGGATTCAACGGAGAGAGGAGTACCCTAACCTAATGAAGAAAGCAATTAACGCACTTTTGCCCTTTTCAACATCCTCGAGCAAGCCTTCTCTGCTATGGTGACAATAAAATGCAAAGCAAGAAATAGACTGAATAACCTTGAGGATGCTTTGCGTGTGTTTCACTGTCAACTATAAGACCCGACATCACATATCTGTGCTCTTAGCATCAATCACAAGTTTCACATTAATCATTAATCATTAATCGAACAAAATTTATTGATGTATTTTTACTCAGTGATTGTTGTAAAGTTTACTGTATTATGTTATGGTGTACGTTATTATTATATAATATTTCAATAAATTAACACATTAAGCTTAATTTTCTTTTAATTCAAGGAAGGGTGCCCCTGGTGTTTAATGTTATTCCCAAGGGTGCCGTGAACTTCAAAAGGTTGGGAAACACTGCTCTAGTCACTCTCGACTCAGTGCAATTCACAAAACAACACTGCATTGCAATCCTTCCTCCTTTTATAGCTAGAAAACGACTTCACAAAAGTGCTGGAAACTTGTCGAAGATATTGGAAGCCGAAGCTTGGAGAACAATCGTTTACGCATTCTAATTGCGATGTGTACCAAAGCGAACATGGGAATCTTTGCATAAGATGACATTGACACAATATTAGTAGCACTTCCTGGCTATAATAATGCAACAGATAAGAATGATCCACAATGAGTGTTGATTGCAAGTACAAATTTGAAAGTTGATTTAACAAAAACATGTCCAAAATTAATGCCACTACTGTACTGTACTATTATCACTGAACATTTTTTTTTTTTTTGAAATCGTAACAAATATTGTTGGATATCCAGTAAACCATAAGGGATGGATCTCACTACACAAAAAATACAGAGCTGATTAAACCACACATTTGTGTCAGATAATATTTTCTGCAGTTAATTATTTACTAGATATTCCAAGTTATTTACTTAAATGCTGAAACCTTTATACTTTACCTACAGGTAAGTTGTTATTAGTTTTTTTCTCATTGAATTTCAAAACCATCATACAGCAACGCGCTCTTTAAAAGTTTACTTCACTTTTTCCTGGAACGCAATTTCATTTCAAAGTTTCCCTGGATTAATAGAAATTTGATAGAAAATAAACTGTTTATATAATATTAAACATTGAAACGTATGTGAATGCAATGCATTATATTTTCTGTGGACCTCATTCGGGAGGTCCTAGGTCAAATTCCGTGAGCCAACAAATCTGGTTGGGTTTTTTTCATAGTTTCCCTTAGTCGCTAAGGTAAATATTTAATGTTAAATCCAAAGTTGCACCTTCAGTCTCAACAATAGTAAAAATCTGATGTGTTCCATTCATATGATTTTCTCTACGTATTTGCAATAAATTATTGTTAAAAAGCTTATTCTCCGTTTTTTTCATGCCAATCGAGAACAAATTAGCAGAAATGGTCTTTTTACTTGCTTCCTTGTAAATAGAAGGGAAATAAGCGAGTATCATGCTAAAGTGTAAGTCAATTCTTTTAAAAGCTGGTCGCTATGTGATTGAAGTTCCTTTGTGTGGCCAGGAAGTTCCTTTGTGTGAAATCTCGTATGAGAAAAGTATAAGTTTTTAAAACTGAAACCAATAACATGGAATGTCTCAAAAGCGGTACTCCACGAAAAAAAGTATATAACATAAAATGTGTGTTTTAACGAGCTGTACAGCTTTTGTGCAGTAAGTTTTTGTCTCTCTCTCTCTTATGGTTTACCAGTTATCTAAAATTCAGCAAAATTCACTCCGAATAAATACGTCTTTAGAGGGTATTCCCAGAAAATTCAATATGCACATTTTTTTGTCATGTCAATATCTATAGCAATTTTTGAGAAAATTTGAGAAATTTCCGAAAAATGTTCCATGTAAAGAGTAGTTGGAAGGAGGGGGGGTTCTTGAACATTTTTGTCGCATCCTTGGAAGATACTAAATCTAAATACCAAATGTTTAGCTATGCTGCCCACAGACAGACACACACACACACGGGCATTTTTCTAAACAAGTTTTTTTAATCAGGGGATTTCAAGACATGTATTTCCGGTGAAATCTCGATATAGAATTTTTGGGTGCTTAACAATAGTACTATATGCATAGCACGTGTAAAGAAAGTAAAAATGAAAATAGGTAATAATTGCGATTACGCAACCATGTAACCACACCACACATTGTGCAAGCAGTAGATTGGGCGCACCGTAATCAATTTGCTTGTTGCGGAGGGAAGTTGTATAAATTGATGCGACCTGAAAGGCTAGCTCACTTAGATGGATGATAGAGCAGCTGGACTGGATGGCACTCTAGCACTATCTGCTTGGCGCGAGAAGAAGATTGTGTGGTACATAGATGAGACCTTAAAAGATTACCATATACCGTCAGCGAGTTAATTTACCGAACACATCCGTTATAACATGCTAAGCTATTACAGCGACATAAAATAAAATAGATTTTAAAAAAGATGGTGTCTTCCATTCACATGACCTGCAATACCTATCCTGAAACGAACTATTCTTAAAATATTATTATTCTACCTACTTCATCCTAATAAACACAAACATTAGCAGAAATGGTCTTAGGGAATGCACTGAACTAAAGCAATAGTCAGATATTTTAAGAGCTAGTCGCTATGCGCTACAATTGAAATTCCGTTCTGTTTGCATGGCCAACAGTAAACTAAAAGAGCTATGAAACGAATGGCAACTTCCGGTTTCAAAAAAGCTAAGTGTTTCAGAATCGAAACTAATAACAAGGAATAGCTTGGAAATGTATACTACATTAATTGTGTGCTTTAACGAGATCAACATTTTTGTGTAATAAGTGTTTGTCTGCCTTCTACGATTTACCAGTTATGCAAAAGTCATCCAGAATGAACAGGTCTGCAGGGGCTATTCTCCGAAAATTCAAGATATACATTTTATTTGTCATGTAAATATTTTTAATATAAACTATTTTAGTAATTAAAATGTTAGAGCTATTTTTGAGAAAATAAAGTTTTTCGAAAAATTGTCATACAAAGTGTCGTTTTGGGTGGAGGGATTTTCTTGAAAATCTTTGTGACGCTTCCTGAAAAGATGCTAAATATCAGGTTTGGTATTTAACGGACTTTTCGTTTTATTTTCGCGTTGCTGTCCACACACACACACACACACACACACACACACACACACACACGTGTTCTCCAAAAATATACATGTGTTCCATTCACATGTATTTCTGTACTCATTTATCAAACAAACTTTCTACAAAAACTATCCTTCTATCTACTTCATGCTAATTGACATAAATATTAGCAGAATGGTCTTATTGCTTAGTTCCTTACACATAGAAGGGAACTAAGGGAATACACTAGACTAAAGCGACAATCAATGTTGTAAAAGCTGTCTCAATGCATTGTCACTGAAATTCCGTTCTCTTTTCGTATCCAAGAGTAAAATAAAAGAAACACGGATGACTTATAGCAATAGGATGACTTGAAAGCAATAACAAGGGATAATCTCCAGAACGTTTTGCCTCGCAACAAAAATGTATAGGACATAAATTATATGTTTTGACGAGATCTACATTTTTTGCAAAGTAAGTTTTTGTTTATATCTTGCGGTTTACTAGTTATATAAATACTTTTTGTAAATGTAAATATTAACATTTGTCATATAAATATTTTATATATGGTATTTTCCAAATTGTTTCAAATTTCCATTTTTAAAACAATTGAAAATTTCGAAAAGTCTTTCGTGTAAGTGGTAGTGTGGGGTGGGGAATTTTACTAAAAATCGTTGTGTCGCATCCTTGAAAGATACTAAACCTAAATACCAAGTTTGGTATGTTACCGACTTTTCGTTTTTGAGTTATGCGGTCCTCAGACACACACACATACACACACACACACAGGGACCTTTATTCAAAGGTGCTTTTTTGTAATCAGGGCACTCAAAACGTATATTTCTGATGAAATCTCAACATCGAATTTTTGGGTGCAATACAATACCTTCTCTACCTATTAATTACATAGTACGTGTAGAGAAAAAAACAATGTTTATTTTTATTCAGGAATCCTCAAAACGACATTTCTGCTACGTTACAGTGTAAGATAAAGAAAAAGAAGGGCTTATCAAAAGTTATTCTGGTGATATAAGGGCAGGATATGCATGTGGCATTTATTTCATAATTGACATTTTATTCATTTGTATATATGTGCGAAATAAGTTTACAGTTGATCTAAAACCTTGATTCCAGTTCTCAAAAGTAAGTACCTGATTAAGCTTCTGGAGGCCAAATTATTTAATCTTTATTGTGTATGTGCTCTCGACACACTTGAAAAATAATCAGAAATAAATAGATATGAATCTATTGCAACAAATGCATGCAAGCATTATTAAGTACCTGCTTGATACTGATAAGTATTTGGGCTAATCACTTTGCTTTCAACCTTATATCACCATAATTTCCAAATGCCTCCGTTTCACCCCTTTCATGTGAAATTATATGACAGATTGTCCCATATAGGAGGTTTGGCATCCACACAAAAATTTCATATCCGAAACTTCTCTATATTGAGGACCCCTGATTCTATAATAAAGAAAAAAAAAATAGGAAAATGTGTATGTGTGTGGACAACATAACTTTTGGTATGTAAGGTCAGTTTCTTCTAAGGATGTGATATGCAGATCTTTAGGAGAATTCCCCACTCCAAACTGCGCTTTACATGCAATATTTTTCGAAATGTTCGATTTTCTAAAATCATCTCAAACGGTTTTGATTGAAATGCCATATATTAATGGCAAGAAATATATATATATATATATATATATATATATATATATATATATGCTCAATTTCATAGGAATTGCTCCTGCAGTCCTCTTCATTCTGACTTTTGTATAACTGGTAAACTGTAAGAGAGAGACAGAAACTTTCTACACAAAAATGTATATCTTGTGAAAGCACAAAATTTAAATAAACTTAATGCAAATAAATACTAGCAAATTATTGTTAACTTGGGAGAAGACAGTGGTGCTGAGATATCTATAGCGATGCTGGCTATGAGAACGAATATGATAGTGTAATGAGCGGGATTGAGGCTGTGGAAACATGTAGTGTGTACAGTAATTTTGGGTATTCAAGCAAAACTTGTTTCGCGCTCTACATATTGGTGATAACTTATTATAATATGTATAAATTCAGCTTTTTATCAACAAAGTGATTTAAATATAGCTATGGATATGTTTAAACAATTACTCGTATGTGAACTGCAATAATTGTTTAACGCTGCACGTTGATGTGGTTGTGTTAATCGCGCTAAGCTGACATCTCTATTACCCCTCTTAGTCATTGCAGAGAGGGAGGGGAGGAATGCAAATTCCTCTATGCGCAAGATTTGTTCATGTCTCGCTTCACATTTACTTGTTTCAATGCGGTCGCCTTGGTGTTCTTCCGAAATTGCGCGAAATCTGCCGAATGAAGACCAGGTAGCCGAGCGCTATAGAAAACGTGTGCGCGTGGTAATTTGATTGTTTTTGGATAGCTGGCTCATGCCCTTATGTAAAACAAATTGGTTTTATTCCTTTCTGTTTAATTTGTTGTTGTTTTTTTCCCTTGTTTTGTTTTCTCTTGTAATTTAGCATCGATGAGAATAAAGGAAATAAATATTAGTTGATTTTACACTGATATGGTATTAGAGAAGTACAGTATCGTTCAACAAATGTTGCAGGCAATGAGGTCGGAGCCTGCTGAGGAAGCAGTAGGCCTGGAGCCAGACTCTTGGCAGAATGATAGGAGGAATCGAGCTGCACGGAGGGCCTCACTACGTACCCCGGACTTTGATCTCACCGATTCATCCTCGGTAAGCCAGACATTCCCAGTGTTTCTATTATTTTGTTGTGTAATAGTGTGTATTTCTTCTTTAAAGTTTGTAATTTATAGCTAAATGTGAACCAATCGAGCAAGATGGCGCTGCGGGAACATGTGCAATTCAGAGAAAACGGTTGCATCTCCAGCGACCGTTCACCATACGGTTTTCGTGTTTTCCTAGGATCAGTAGACAAATGATGAGGTGGTTTCTCATATACCATGTTTTCCTTACCATCAGGTTCTCATCATTCTGTTTCCTTCTCATTCAGATATGCTTCTAGATTTGTAGCAGATGGAGCGGATGCATGGCCGAAGGAAATAGTACTCCCCGTGGACGCTAGAGGGCTGTCTAATTGACGGGTCGTTGATTACCTTCTCTGGACAGCTCCAGCAATGGGATAGGTCTTCAAGCCTGAAGCTGTTACGGAATTCTGCCGTAGTCCGCCTAAGATCCATTGCCTCCTCTGGTTTGCTCTCTCCATCCCTTTCTCCTGAAGGGTATTAGCCACGATAGATTTATCCGGACACAGTGCGTTGTGTCCCACTTAACTTAAAGGCAATCATTGCATTATTAAATTATACAAAATATTATTTTAACTTTATGGGTAAGATAAGAATTTTAAATTGTATAATACACATTCTATTTCAGATTACAATTCCGCACACATAACTAAAGTTGCTTATATGTGAAGTCAAATTGTTCTTACCAATAGTGCATACATTTAGAACAAATTTGATGTGCTACATTCATATAATTTCTCTACGTATTCTCCAACAAAATATTCTTACAAAGGCTATTACTTCACTCTTATCAGGATAAACTGCAGCGTTACACTATATCACTGACAGTAAGGGAGGTTACAGGGGAAGAGGTTTAATTACTGAAAGAATAGCCTCTTTCCTGATGTAAAAGAGTTTTTAATAACAAACTCTCCAAGCTACTATAGATAATAAAAACAATGTAGTACATATTACGACTGTTTCTCTGGTTGAGTTTACCCACTTGTAATTACCAAATTGTAATTGTAACGAAGCAAAGTTCAAGGCTTGAATATAAATTAACCACACGCAATGATTATTTAAAAAGCATTAAAGTCAGTGGCTGCATTAAATTAAGCATAATCATTTTATTTGCCGCATCTTTCTTGCCAATTGTAACGAAGCAAATTACAAAGTTTAAATATAAATCATTTACCATACACAGCAACAATTATGAAAAATCATTAGAGTCAGTGGTTGCATTAAATTAAGTAAAAACTATTTTGTAGTGCCCATAGCTCAAGTACAGATTGTAATGTAATTGCCAAACTATAATGAAGCAATAATTCATAGCTTGAATGTAAAATGTTGCATGCCACTTTTATACTCTGTGCGCATGTGTGTGTGAGTGTGTGTGTGTACACTGACCAAACAACCTTTCCATACACCACAGACCAGGCAACAACGCTTCACTCTCGCACGAAAAAAAAGGAAAATGAAGCGTAGCTTTGCAAGCAAGAAACGAACAATCTGTGTCAAGTAATAACCATTCAACTAATTGCAGAATAATCTCAATAGTAACAATTATCGCCACTCAAAAATGACCACAAATGGCTCACACAATTAGATTTATAAATTCACTCTATTGAATAATGTTTAATATAAAGCCAGCAAATATTTATTTCGAATGGGAGCAAGGCTTTGTCACCAAGTAAATTACGATAAAATGCTTATAAAGCAGAAATCAACAATTTGAATTATATTAACAGCTTAGCGTCTGATACACATACAGCTAAGAGCAAGGGTTTTTAGTTTGACCACTTAGACAGTTGCACATACACTCATATATAAGTATATGTGGGCAGAAATCACGCAGATAAAGTGATCGCTAACAGAGAAACCTTATATCGTGGTTGTGATTTGCACTATAAAACTTCATTTCCGAAAAGGGAATCACAATACATTATTAGTAGAAATCCCTCAACAATTCTCTATTATGTTTTCAACACTAAAACTTGCTGTCAGTATCGCTGGATAAGCATATCACGAAGCGAAAAAAAAAAGTGTAATTTGAACTCCAAGTAACTCAGAGGTTTTTTGTTTGTTTGTTTATTTGATAGTGTTTAGCGCCTACTTTTACTACTTTACCACACGATGACACTTATGATAGATGGAATAAAGATAGAGCACCGGTGGAATCTGGTGGCGGGGAAAACCGGAGAACCCAGAGAAAACCCGCCCCTGCGCCGCTTTGACCACCACAAGTCTCACATGCGGTCGCTTGGGATCGAACCCAGGCCTCTAGGTGAGCAGAATGAATTTAAATCTAAATTATTATACTCCCGCCGCTGAATCCTTGCACTTGACAGTTGGAGTTAAGTTGCTAAACCCGCAAAATAAAGCAGATGAAAAACTATACTCATATGGCTTTCTGAACCAATCACAAAGCAAAATTCCGGTCGGTCGGTTGGTCACACAACGGAGACGGATCTAGATGGCGCACCGTTTCAATATCTGTCTGTTTGCAACCACGTGCTGAGTTTGTGAACTCCTAACACGTGCGTTGAGCTGTTTCTGCGCAAGCTATGCATTATTCATTGTTATTTATATTTGTTGTTGTTTGTATGTGAGGGAACATAACAAGACTTTCACAATTGTAAAGGTAGTTAGACTTGCGGGAAGGTGTGACGAGGGCGGACGCGGCTTCGTGGAAGAAGAAAGTGAATCATGTGCACAAAATAATACGAAAAGCACAGGAATTAAAAGGAATCATCAGAGAATATGAACCACTAACGATATGTCTTGGTGACCACGACTATGTTGTTGTTGTTGATGATGATGAGGAGGAGGAGCAGGAGGAGGAGGTTTCTGAGAATGATGACCACGGAAACTTGGATGGAATTAAATTTTAAACCGGTGAAAGTCACTTTCTTATACCTTTTTCTCATTGTAACAAGCTATTTTGCATTAATTTGTTCTATATTGCCATAAATATGTAATGTATGCTACATATGTTATAGTATCACTGCTATTATCAATTAACATCAATAATAACGAATTAGTTTCATTATTTATCGGCATTCATTTACTATGTACACTGTATTTACACACGACAGAGACATTTGTGATCAGCTGTTGTTGTTTACTAGTTACTCTGGCAACGCCGCAAAGGCAGTTTAGTCAATCTTACGCGAAATCACCCGAACTGTCAAGTGCAAGGATTCAACGGCTTGGGTATACATAATCTTAACAGAGAAAGCACACGGTCAGATTAGTCATGGGCTCGAAATGTATATATATAATTCATTAATATTTAACTACGCCATGATGAAGCATACAAGACGAGTTGACCGACCGTGATCACACTTTTCCTCTCACCAATTCCAGCCTCCGAGCTGTGCACGTTCAGCAACACCGCCTCTTGGGCGGTGGCAAATCAGAGACCAAGGAGGAAAAGTGCGTTAAAAACCGGGGGAAAGACTGCCATGGAGAATTAGAAGCTGGAGCCAGAACATACAAACGGCTCAAAACGTTAAAGAAAATTATTTTATCACGATATTAGTTCCTGCAAAGGATATATGAGGAAATATAATACGCTAAGCGATGGTCAAATCCTTTTAAAACGGATCGCTATGTGATGTGAGGTTTTGAAACTCTTTAAACCTAGAGGTTTAGAGAGTCAAGTAGTATCTCGGAAATGTTAACTCCACAACAAAAATGTATTTTACACAGTGTGTGTTTTTGACGAGACACTTTTGTATAGTAAGCTTTGTTTTCTAGGTATATCTTACGGTTTATATGTTATACAAAATCATTCTGAATGAAGAGGAATTCTTATACTGAACTCAAGGTAGGTATACTATTTGTCGTGTAAAATATATTTAACAATGTATTTTTATTAACATTGTTAGGCCACTTTTGAGAACATAAACATTTCCGAATATTTTTTTCGTAAAAAATAGGCTGGGTGAGAGGGGATTACTTCTATATTTTCGTCTTGCATGCTTGGAAGATGCTGAACTTAAAATATAAGTTTTGGTATTTAACCGATTTTTAGTTTTTGATGTTCACACACATTTTTCCAAACTGTTCTTCATTGTTATTGCTCCATTTATACCCCACCTGTAACTATATGGTCCCTTCGATGGCATTCACCTTTGGAACACGTATATCATGTACTGATTTCTTTGGATTTCTAATTTTCTATATTAGATCACACACGTTCATACTTCCAGACTCTGGGAAGGATAGGGAATAATCTGGGCTACAGAAACATTCTCACCTCCAGCCGGTATTGAACCCGGGTCCCCTCGCTCAGAAGACAGGTGAGCTACGAGGCCAGATTTTTTTTTTATTAAGGAGGCCCTAAAACAAATTTCTAGTGAAATCTGCGTATAGAATTGAATACATATATACTGCATTTCTAATAAATAAAGAAAGTAAACACAGTAGTATCTTGTATTACAGTATTTTATTACTATTTTTAATGTTCACTTTGTCGGTAGGAAAAATCATTGTTTGTTTAGTAGCCATTTTTTCTTTTATTTGTGTAACAGTTTAAACTGGATGGAAAGCAAATATAGACAATAGCTCGATCAGAAAAGAAAAGATTTAATAAAAAACATTAAACATTTAATAAACAATGCAGAAATAATGATACAAATCTGATGCATTTCATTCACATGACTTTCTCTATATCTCTATAACAATGTGGTGTTAAAAGCATTTTCTTCTATCTATCATGCTAATTGAGATAAATATTAGCAGAAATGGTATCATTACTAAGTTCTTCATTAGAGGAAAGGAAATAAGGGAAAGATTAGACTAAAGTGACTTCTTCTGTGTGACTGAAGTTCTTCCTATTTACATGCCAAGAATTGGCAAATTCCTGTATGAGAAAAGTTTAAGTATTTTAATACTGAAACTAATAAAAAGGAACATTTCGGAAATAGAAAATACAAAAAATACATACGTCATAAACTGTGTGCTTTAACGAGCTAAACAATTTTTTGCAATAAGTTTTGGTCTCTTGCGGTTTACCAACAGAAAATTCATTCAGAATGAAGAGGTTTTCAGAGGCTATTCCCAGAAAAGATATACTTTTTATTTGTGATGTAAATATCCCTAATATACGGCATTTTAATTAAAATCGTTAGAGCCATTTTTGAGAAAATCAAAATTTTCAAAATATTTTCTCAGTATAAGGTTGGTTGGGGTGAGGGATTTTCATTAAAATCTCCATGTCGCATCCTTGGAAGATAATACGCTTAAACACCAAGTTTGATATTTTACCGACTTTTCATTTTTGAACTATTGTGTTCACATACACACACATACACACATACCTACACGGTTTGTTTAAAAAAATGTATTTGAATGGGGTGGGCATACAAGGAAACCTAAGCGTGTATTTTCACTTAAATTTCGGTATCGAATTTTTGGGTGGAGTGCAACATCTTTTCTACCTATGTACTATGTACTATATAGAGAGAGCAACAATTGAAATGCGCACATGCAGTGTTCGAGTAGGATACAGGTAATTGTGAACTGACTGAAATCTTGTAATTGGCTTTTAGACTGAATAGTAAATGATCGTTCTGCTCATTTATTAAACATATTTTTATAAACGGCGTTTGCTGGAATCGACCCCCATTAACGAAAAAAAATTATTGAGCCAAAGAGTAAAATTCATTAAATACGTTATTACTTTCTCTACTTAGTACCTACAAAGTACCCAAAAATGCGATACTGAGATGTCACCGGAAACACATGTTTTAGGGTCCCCTGTATAATTTTTTTTTTTTAGAAAAAGATCGGTGTGTGTGTGTGTCCGTGTGTCCATGTGCCTGTAAACACGAAAACTCAAAAACGAAGAGTCGGTAAAATACCAAGCTTAGTATTTAAGTTTAATGTCTTCCAAAGAAACAAACACGAAGTTTTTGAAGAAAATACCCCCACGCTAAATTACCCTTTACTTGGAAAAAATAATTTTAAACTTTTCAAAAATGGCTCTAACGATTTTAATTAAAATGCCGTATATGGCTCTTCATTATAGATGATTTTTGCATAACTGATAAAATGTAAGAGATAGAAACTTAAATACACAAAACTTATTACACAAAAAAAGTAGATTTCATTAAAGCAAGCAATTTATGTCGAATACATTTTTTTCGTGAAGTTAACCATTTCGAGATGTTCCTTGTTATTAGTTTAAGTTATAAAATATTTAAAACTTTTCTAATACGAAAATTTGTCAACTCCTGACCATACAAAGAAACAAATTTCAACCACACATCAACCAGTTCTTAACAGATTTGACTATCGCTTTAGCCTAGAGTATTCCCTTATTTCCCTTCTACTTACAAGGAAACAAGTGATGATACTATTTCTGCTAACGTTTATCTTGATTAAAATGAAGTAGATGGAAAAATAACCTTTTTAACAACAATTATTACATAGACGTATAAAAAGTACAGGAATTTACAACTTTTACAGATCATAATTCTTTATTCATTTCACATACAACCAGAGCTTTTGATGACATCCTGGCTGACAGAATAAGTTTTGACTCGTGTGGTACGCTAGTATAGAATCGCGCCAACGCAAGCGCTAGCGGCAGCACCGGTCTCGAGCGCGCTTGCTGTGAGTTTTGGTTTGAAGAGCAGAAGTCGGGGACAACTGTCCAACCTAATTTTCGTACAAACTATGGTGCAGATCCTTCCAGTAGGCCTATTATTTGTGAATGACATAAGCATTTTTTTGAAACTGGATGTTCGGTAAGCCGTAAGAAATCCTCAGGTCGTCCGCATACGTCTGACGATGTGGTAGAGTAGGTGAGACAACGCTTTGAGCACAGTCCTCGAAAATCGACGCGGAGTGCTTCTCGAGAGCTGAGTGACCCACACACGACTATTTGACGTGTGTTGAGAAAACATACAAGTTTACAATGGCGCAACGACTAAAATGAAACTGATAAGATTGCCCTAAGGGCTTTTGTGCTGAGATGTTACATCGGTTGAAAGAAGATAAACATTTCATGGGAAATATGTTTAGTGTGAGTGAAAATCCCCGACAAGTCCTAGAACATGAACTAGGGCAAATTGAATGTGTTTTGTTTAGCAAGAGCAAAATTTACGGGTCTTTCTTCTTCAATGAGAAAAATCCCTGTTTAATCCCTCAGATTGACATAGATGACCAAGAACGTAGAATGCACTTTATGCAATATGACGCACCACCTCACTACATCTCCGACGTCCGGGATTTCCTGAATGTGCGTTTTCCGGGTAAGTGGCTTGGCCGAGGTGCGTCAATTGCATGGCCCCCAGGCTCACCGAACCTAATAACTCTTGACTTTTTCTTGTGTTTGTTCCACCCTTACCGGATTCTCTACCAGAACTCAAACGTAGAGTCTGTATCCAAATTGAACGAGTCACGCCTGACATGCTGCAGCGAGTCTGGGAAGAAATCGACTTCAGATGGGGAGTGAGCCCCATGACCGATGAGGTCGTATTTAACTTGATCTGTTGTCAAGATGACACCAAAACCATGTCTATAAGTAAAATGAATAAATAACTATGAGTTGTCAATGTTGTAAAGTATTTCTGAAACACGCCGTAATGTGAATGGAACACATCACAGTTTGTTTATTTTGTTGTTTGTTTGTTTTCTGGTTTGGTTTTCTTTTTTATTTTATTATTTGTATTTATTTTTTATTTATATTTTGTTTGTTTTCTAGAATATACCTTTCCGTTTTACAATTTATAAGCACACGGTTTCCGTAACACGTTAAATGAACTGGAGAAGTAGTTATTATAATAAGAATGGTATAACTAATAAATAGGCAAGGAATATAAAAGCGAGGGAATATAAAAGCGACTGCGACCTTGCATTGTTGTTTGTAGCAAAATATAATGAAGAGTTGAAGGCAATACACGCCGTTTTAAAGGAATTGGATCAGGATTAAGGAGTATCAGAAAAAAACATTACGCATACATGCTTAGCTATTTGTAGTGTGCAATAAAGTTACTTCATTAGTCAACGTATCAATACACAGAAATATGAGTTGCACCTGTTTCCCTTTATAATCGCGAGTTTTACATTGTTGAACATTATCTTTGAAAGCCTACCAAGCGGGAGACCTGGGTTCGATCCCCAGTACCGGCGTGGGGATTTTTCCCCCGCTGGGAGACCTGGACCGGCGTGCAAACAGCCTCGTGAGGTCCCTGGGGGGGCCAATTGAGGAGCTACTTGATGGAGAAGTAGCGGCTCCAGGTCGTGAGGACCGCATTAACCGGCCGGGAGGGGCTCGAGGCGCTGACCACGTCTCACCCTCCAATACTGCACCCCATCCATGACGTCTGTAGTGGACCGAGATGGGGGACTTAGAGGCCGGGCGGTAGGCCAAGGCTCCCCGTGAGCTGTCGTGACATGGAGTTATTTTATAGAATTTAAATCCTTGAATTTTCATGTAAAAAGTCATACATTGAAAAAATATATTCCACATCACCCGCCATAGTAGAAACAAATAAAAAACTAAATATATTTTTATTACCTCAAGAGCTTCTGAAACTTTTAATTTGGATGCTTGTAAATTAATGTTCTTGTAATTGTAATAATACTGAAGAACTAATTCTGAATATATTTATATATTTATAGTAGAGATAAATTATCATATAACAATTTGGTGGCAACAAGGATCTTAGTAACCGACTTTTTTCGACATTTTTGATTTTCTCAAAAATGTCTGGGGTCTGATTAAAATGCAACATATTAGAGGTATTTATATGAAAAATAAACTGTGTGTCGAGTTTTCTGGGAATTGCCTCCGAGGATGACTTTTGCATAACTGGTAAACGATAAGAGACAAAAATCTTACTATTCAAAAGTATAGATTTCCTTAAAACACACAATTTATATCAAATATTTTTTGTGGCGTTATCCATTTCCGAGATATTCTTTGTTTATCCCAAATACTTTTACTTCTCTCAAATGGGAAATCGTTAATCGTTTTTCCTTTCTATACAACGTACATAGTAGTTAGAAGATGAACTGCATTCCACTCAGACATTCGATACCGAGATTTTACCCAAAAAAAAAGGAATATATGTTTTAGTGCACCCTGGATTTAAAAAAAAATCCTCCACAGACTAAGTACCTTTGATTTCCAATCAAAAAGTCTGTTAATAATTTATAATTTCATTTATTGTCATAATATTAACTAATTCCTTATCAAAAAAATTATTGAAGACCGTGAAAAAAATGTTCCTTTTGAATGTCGACGGCCGATTACACGGAACATTTTTAGAAAATGTTTATTTTCTCAACATGGCTCTTACTGATAAAAATGTTGATACTTACTGATACTGCTTTTGATTAAAATTCCATATGTTTAAGATATTTTCATGATAATTTTCTTGAATTTTCTGATAATAGCTTGCTGTCCTCCTCATTCTAGATAACTTTTGCATAACTGGCAAACAGTAAGAAATTGATAAAAATCTTACTACTCAAAAATGATAATCTCCTAAAAGCACATACTCTATTTCAAGTATATTTTTGCGCAGTTGCCATATTCGATATATTCTGGTTATTGGGGTAAATTTTCTCTAACGGAGAGTAGTCACATTTTTCTTTTGTTTTGCCTACTCCTAGTCATGCATGACCTTTTGTAAGAATAGTTTGTTGCACAATAGGTAAAGAAAGGCATGTGAGTGTAGCATATCAAAGTATTGTTCAATCCTGGCCAACCAAGGAGAACGAAACTTCAAAGCCATTACAGAGACCAGTCTTTAAAGGTTAAAGGTTAAGATTATCGTTTTAACCAATTTCTTTCCCTAATTTCTATTGTACCTACAAGAAACTATATAATAAAACCTTTCCGTTCATGTTTATCACAAAATAGAGAGAAGAGTAAGCTTGTGTAAGAATAGCCTTGCAGAATAGGTTGAGAAAGGCATACGAATATAACACATCGGAAATTTGGTGCACCTATCAAACATAACTCTAGATAGACGGATCACGCTCGCAAAATCAGACCCAGTGTACACTTATTTTAAATATTTTAAAATGAATGTACGGCCCAACTGCCCCGTGTTTGTCGTATTCAGATATCCCATCGTGCGTTAAAAGGTTGCAGAACTTAACGGGGATATTTCAAGTTAAAACCGGTCAGTGGAGAAACTGATATGCTGACCTGTCAATGAGCGCGACCCACCGTCTGCGCTGATAAGCAAGAGTGCTAAATGAAGGTACTAGCCAGTTCTCCACTTACCAGTTGTGACTTGAAATAACCTCTTTGAATTCTGCAATTCTTTTAACTCACGAACAGATATTTGCACACGACAAGCATGTGACATGTGGTATATTTCTATAAATAGCATATCAAAATGATCAGTCTGTTATTTTTAAGCAAATAAAAACACCTTTTCACTGTTTTAAAAATATATGATTATTATTATTATTATTATTATTATTATTATTATTATTATTATTATTATTATTTTAGTACTAAACTGTATACAGGTTATTTCGAAACGATACCGACAATAGATGCTTGAACGAGTCCTAAATTAAAGTTGCAATTTCAAAACTGTTTTAGGTATGTTTTAATGTAACATTGAAAAATATATTATTTTTGAGATTAGGCAGCACATGAAACACTTGTTATAATGCCCACATACACCTTAGAGGATGTTTGTTGTCATAAAAACAAACGGTTTTTTCCTTGTGCGTTACCAGTAAATCTATCTTAGCCTGCAGCCAAGGGGTAAAAGTTATGAGTGGGACATCTATGAGCTTGTAAAATGTAAAACGTAATTTTTCGCTCCAACCACTGATTTTATATAGTATTATCCCAATCATTTTGTAATTATACTAACAGTAAAAACAACTTCTGGTAAGCAACAAGAACTTCCTTCAAATGTACAAATGAGTCATTTTATATTTTCACTTAACGACAGTAAATTAAACTTCTTGTCTAACTGCAAAAGGGATTTATTTTGTTCAAATTTGTCTACAATCCTTTGGTAGTATTCTGATAATATTCTTGCCTCTGTTATTTTTACGAGCTCCTGGACTCCATCCTCGAGATCACCAATAATAAGGGACACAGTGAATTTGTAGCCACACCGATTAAAGAATCGAAAAGGTTTTTTTAATAAATTGAGTTGGAACCTTTGGGTATCCATAGAGAGTTAATATTTACATGTACCCCTCTTGCTTTTGACCCTACAGCCGTTTAAGGTGGTGGGTACAATGCTCGATAGTCTAGCATACTATTTTAAAAACAGCGTTTTTCCCAAAGCTGCATTTACACACTTTCAAAATGTTCCGCACATCTCAGTTTTTATTTAAATTTTCCCAGAAATTGCATAAGTATCCATATCCTGTAGGACAAAATACATTCTAAGAGCAATAATAATTTTTTCTTTGAAAATGTCGTTAAATTTAAGGACTAACTTTCCGTATAGGTTTATAAACGTTTTCATGATTCGCTCATCAAATTTATTTAAAGTATCTGTTCGTACTAATTTTATTGTGATTCAAAGCTCCAATTTCTAAAGTTTCAACCAATTTTCCCGAACTACAAGACGTGGGATATTTACATAATAAACTTTAGAAAATAATTTATAGATCTAAGAATATGTATTCAATGTGAATAATGCATTTTGCTATACATAGAAACTAAACAGTAACGCAATCACAGTGAACTTTTCAAAGCAATCAATACAAACATATGGAACTTCGAAAAGTCATGCCCATCTGCATGCCCCTTAAAGAGCCTGTAAAACATAGCATAGCGGCATATCCCTGCTAATTTTCCCAATAATTTCATTTTATTCATGTTATGATGAAATATGTTGGATGAAAAAACGAATAATAAGAGCAAAAGTTGTTTTGCGGGATTTCAAAAAAAGCAGTGTTAGAGCTAACCATGTTACCCTGTCGGTCTCTTTACGAATACACTGCGAAACAAGCGACGCGGAATTTTCCAAGGTTCCTGTTTCGGTAGCGAGGTCAGGCGGGCGGCTTTGTTCCTGCAAGGCAGTTCATGTACATTGTTGGCATTAAACATTTGTTTTCGTATCACATAGGATCTAAGAAAAAGCATGTACCTACATCTGGTTCGGGTAGTTTCGAAACACTCTGTATACGGAAGCTAAGTGGTAGTGTAAGTAATGGTAATTTATCACTAAGTGAATTGTTGTGAACGAATTATGACGGTGAATAACATTTAGTTAGGCAGTTAAATGAAGGTAATACGCTCTTGTTAAGGCAATATAATGTTGGCGCAGGTCATTTAGTAGGCCGTGCACACTCCAGCGCTTTCTATACATATATTACCCCAAGGGCGGAGAAGGGAGTTAATTATTTCGGTGCCTGAGCGGAATATGCAGCACCACGTTCTGTGACTACAAGAGGAAAAAACTGCTGTAATTTTTTTAAAAAATGAGACTCTCGTGGTTAATTATAGTCACCTTTGTGAGATAAGAAAATTGCTTTTAAATCGCTTATGTTCATCAAGCTATTTATTGTTTCAGTTTTCTCCACACCAGAAAATTCAGAATCTTATACCTTTCCCAAATAAATGCTCAACTTTATGCAGTTCTTAGAAGTGTTAGTGTTAATAAACTGATAATCTCCTAAAGCGGACACCGAGGTGCTTGAAGGGATTTTCTAAAGAAGTACAGCTTAGTATAGCTGTATAATATAGCTATAATATTTTGTACAGACATTACCGGTAACAAAAAGCATTCATAACAAATTTCATTCAAATGTCTCTTCATTCTGGGTATATCAATTAATTTATTCGATTTAATTATCCAAAATCAAATTCTGTATTCTTCTACACATATTTAGATAAACACACCATTTTTAAAATTATGCTACTTAGTATCTTTGTAACGAAATACCAGTTTGAAGTTTTCCTAATGTGGTTGGTGCTTTTTAAAACATATATTTGACATCACAAAGTGAAAAAACTGGACAAAAACGCCTCATTATACTAATTCATTTTTTTAAAATTAATCTATGACAATGTCAAAATTACAAGTCCATATTTTATTATATATATTCTGCAGTGTTTTGGGGAGTTTTAGCTGTATTTTTGTGAGAGAATATAGAGTATGATATTGGAGAAAAATGTCTTTGAAGTGCGATATATGCACCAGTGCAACGCTTTAAAATGGCTTCCGTTTTGGAACATGTTTTATGTGTTATGTGTTATTTCCATCCTAGGGGATTCAAACATTACAAATATGTTCTTTAAAGTGTGTTGCAATTTTTTCACCAAAAATACAAAAATTTACTTTTGATCAAAATCGCTAATAAAAACTGTTTTGTATTCTCCCTCAATTTCGATCATAAATTTTAATACAGAAGATAGAGTATATGTCAGAGGGAATTAGAAAAATTATTTCCAGACCAAGGGAGAGGAAAATAGTAGCGTCAGCAAGAATAAAGTACCGCCTCTGTAGCGTGCTTGTCAGTGTCTTACATTCAAGAGGTCTCGATTTCGAATCTCTGTTAGGTTGAGTTACACAGGTAAGGTTTTTTCCGGCTCTTTCCTTATCCTGAGAACACCAAAGTCGAATAACTCTAAGCTCTATGAACCCTGGGTGCATTTTGAGTATCATTTCACCTATTTCATTCATCGTCCGAAATGGTCTACTAGGTTAAAGGACGTTAGTTAATTAATAATAATAATAATAATAAGAAGAAGAAGAAGAAGAAGAATCGTAAGGAATGATGGTTGCAGAAGAGGAAATGTTGCTAAATCTCACGCTAGTGTAGGTTAGTTATTTTGACAACTTGGGAAATTGAGTAAGCGAGGAATTCCATTTCTTATAATAGAAGTAATTAAAATAGTTGTCAGAAACTGACATCCAAATTTCAGGAAACAAAGAATCAAAAGCAGAAAAACTAACAATAGGAGCAGGGTGAGTCAGAATAACTGCGAATACTTTTAAATCGAATATCGAGGGTTATAATTGAGTATTTTGTTACCGGAAATGCATGCCCGTAAATGCTTGGTTATCGAGCTAGGAAGCTTTAAAGTTTTTGAAACACCGCGTCGGATTAGATGAAATTCCGCCAAAAAATCTCAACAAATTTTTGCTAAAAGACATTGTGAAGGTTTTGAAATAAGAGTATCTTGTATCTTTAATCTTAAACAATGCAATAATATAAAAGTCTCTTGTAAATCTTGATTGAGTATTTTGAAACTGAATGCATGTACTCTGAAATAGATCAAACCTTTTAACCGTTCTATAATTTCGTACATATCATTATCAATAACATATGTAAATACCACTATTGTTGGTCTAGTTTTCTCCACCTTTATACAAATTATTTTTGAAAAGTTAAAAGAGTGTTATATTATGTAAATTCCTGTGTGCTTTTAGAAGACTTCATAGTTAAAATGAGAACAAAACAAGAGTTAAACATGTGCATAAATGTTTATATAAGATGTTCAAAATGCCACTTTGTATTTCGCAGCGTAATTGATAGCGTCGTAGTAATGATTGCCGAGTTCTTTCAAAAATACTGGCATAACACGAATAGCATCAAATACTACTACGACCGTGGCCATTATCTCCTCTTCACTATTAATCGGTGTTTCGTACACACGAGTGTGAAAACGTCACCAAAGAAAATAATCCAAAGAAGTTAGATCTGATGATGTTCTGGTCATTAAATTGTGCTCCTCTATTGTGTAGAGAAAGTAAAAATGCCCATAGCGTATAGAGAAGGCATTGCACTCCACCCAGAAATTCAATACCAAGATTTCATCGTAAATAGACGTTTTAGTGCCTCCTGCATCCAAAATACAGTATTTTTAGAAAAAGATCCGTGTGTGCGTGTGTCCGTGTGTTCGTGACCAAGATAACTCAAAAATACTCGTAAAATACTAAACTTGGCATATAAGTTTAGTATCCTCCAAAGATGTAACACAAAGGTTTTGAGGAAAACACCCCCACACCAAACTACCCTTTACATGGAAAGATTTCGAAAACTTTAATTTTCTCAAAAATGACTCTACGATTTTAATTAAAATAGCGTAAATTAAAGACATTTACACATAAAGTAAAACATATAATTTGAATTTTCTGGGAATAATCTGAAGATCTTTTTATTGTGGATGAATTTTGCTGGATTTTGCATAACTAGTAAATCGTAAGAAATAGACAAAAACTTACAGCACAACAAATGTAGGTCTCATTAAAACACACAATTTATGTCACATACATTTTCTCGTAGAGTTGACCATTTTTGAGATATTCCTTGTTATTGGTTTCAGTTTTAAAATACTTAAAACTTTTCACATGCGGGAATTTCTCAACTTTTAGTAATACATAGAAACGAATTTCAACCTCATGCAACCAGCTTTTCAACGATGTGACTATCATTTTAGCCTAGTATATTCTTTTATTTCCTTTCTGCTTACAAGAAAGCATTTCTGCTAATGTTTATCTCGATGAGCATGAAATAGATAATAAGCATAATCTTTTTTAACAATAATTTGTTATAGAGATGTAGATATAGATGCATCTCTTCAACGCATAGAACTCAGGTCTAAAGATCCGATAATTTATTTGTTACCGATGAGAAGTATTAGGTTGTTCCAACTCTAATCGACTGAGGCAGAGCACTCACGCGTACACAACAACAGAGCTCGGATTCCGGCTGGAGAGTAAGCAAAATAGCCAATACGTAACTGGGTGAAAGCCTCAACTAAAATATTTTATTTACTGCCATCTCATTCACATTTCCTGAATCCGTGACAATAGCTTCCCTCAATACTGAAGTGTATTGCATGATGCCGGCAAACTCCTGCTAGTCATGTGTATTCCCTGCTCTCTGGTGGGAACCCAAGCTAGAGTAGCCTAATGTAGATCTTAATTCTAGCTCAGTTTGCAATAGCTCTTTCTATAGCTGTGGAGCAATTATTCTGAGCCTTGATTGGCACGTTTATTATGTACAGCATGTGCCATGGTATAATAAACAACCAAGTTTTCCCTTCTAAGAGTAGCTGTAAAATAATCAACAGTTTATCGCCATATAAGGGGATTAATTATTTTGCATTTAAATATCAAATATTAATACATGTTTTAGTCGTTTTCTGAATTGTTCATGTTCTTGAAACTAGCAACCTTAGATATTCAATTGTATTTCGAGAACGGCTAATGCTATGAAATAATAATTGTGACATAATATTATGTACGAAGGTGGCACAGTAGCAGACTAGCTAGACCACCCGCCTCCCACCTAGGCGGGTTCGATCCCAAGCGCCTGCATTTCGGATTTGTGGTGGGCGAAACGGCGTTTGGGCAGGTTTTCTCAGGGTACTCCGATTTCCCCCGCCACTCATTCCACAAATTGTTTCATCATCGCCTTTCCTATCATCCATTTCGCCTCCAGTTCATATCATCCACTTCCTCCTCATGCCTGGCTACGGACGACCACGTTCCAGGTTCTTCATTCTGTAGTTGGCTCTCTGACAGGCTTGACACCTAGGCATCCGCTAGGGGGGGAGGTGTCAGTCCTGTATACGGGGAGGGTAAGCCAACTAAGAAAAACATGTTATGTACGAGTACTTTAATAATTTCATGCAGTAGGTTTTGTCTAATTTATGCTGGTAGTACCTCGTTTAACTGTTTACACTTGACTGCATTCCTTTTTACAACGATCACATTCTCTCCCACATGGTAGAAGAGAGACTCTAGTTAAAAAAATTAACCCACAGCATCTGGGTTCCGAACCCGGGACTCTGGCTTGAAAAAAAGAGAACCTAACTGCCCCACGAAGGAGTTAGTATACATATATATTATTTTAATCCAAATTTAAACAAGAACAATGATGAAACAAGAAAACAGAAGTTGCTCTGCATATGTAAAGGGCTGTGTAAGGTAAAGAATTTCCTGAAAACATTTGGCTAAAAATAATGCTAACTCACATATATATTGTTATTTAATTATCCAGGTCGTTCACATATGCCATTCTCGTACACAAACAAGCAATGAACTCAATGCACTAAACTTTTTGGATATACTAAAACAACTCCTTCATTAAAGAAAAACTTATAAACGTAACCGGTATTCGAACTCGGGCTCGCAAAGTTAAATGACAAAAGTATACCACTATATCACTGATCACAGTCACAAATCCAATTTACAAACTATTCTTTAAGTCATTTAAGGTTTATTTTATGCTCGTTTCTAACATATTATGGTCTAATAAACAGTTAAAAGCAGTGAGCCGCTGAGTGAATATGGAGCAGTCTCCGGAACTTTTGAATTAGAATTCGTAATTGCAAGCCGGGAGTAAATGATAGAGATGCACTGCAAGGCAGTTTCCATTTAGCAACAAAATCTAATTTAAACAGAGAAGGAAATCGGGTGACCTACTATTCTAATGACGTACTAGGAGCATAATTAGATAGAGTCCCAAGAACGGAACGGAACTGTTTGGACCCTGCAGTGAATTGCCGTTATCCTGGACACAACCACCTATAGCGTTCTTTGCACGTAGTGAGTAAGGGAACACAACTTGTGTTGTATGCTCTAGCAAAGAGACTAATTTTAATCAACATTATTCAGGTAATCACAACGATTTTATGAATGGAATTTTTTTTACTTTCTCTAGCACTTACGTACAATGCAGGAATAGTTACAGAAAGTATTGTTTTTCTCCCAAAAATCGATACTGAGATTTCAATGGAAATACGTATTAATTGAAAAACATAAATGAAAAGGAATGTAGATGTTTTCTTTCCAATGAGAAGTTTAAGTTCTATATTAAGTTTATTAACTTCTCTAGAAAACAATGTTCTTAAAACTGCAAAAAATATATGATTGAATAACAGCTACTGCGGATATATATTTTGAGAGAAAAATCCCCATGTGTGTGTGTGTGTGTGTGTGTGTGTGTGTGTGAGTGTCTTTGGACATTATATTAAAAAAACGAAAAGCCGGCTACATAGCAACCTTTGCATTTAAGTTCAGTATCTTCTAAGGAGAGGATAAAAGATTTTCAAGAAAAGTCCCCTACCCCAAACTACACTTTAATTGGAACATTTTTTGAAATTGCCGGTTTTTCCCAAAATGACTATAACGGTTTAGATTTAAGTTCCGTATATTAAAGATAACTTGGCAAATAAAATGTGTATTCTGAATTTCTTGGGAATAGCACTTGAAGTTCTCTTCATTCTGAATTAATTTTGCATAACTGCATACCGTAGAAGAGACAAAACTTTTTACACAAAGCTTAGATCTTGTTAAAATACGCAATCATGTAATATGTGTTTTTATAGAGCTATATATTCCATGTTATTGGTGTTAAAAATGTCCTATACTAAAACTTGTCTCAAGTGGGAAGTCATTATTTAATTTTTACTTGCTCTACATGTACTGTACTCTTAGCACCCAAAAATTTGCTGTCAATATTTTACGGGGAATATATTTTTTGAGGTCCCCTGAATAAATAAAAAATCTTTTAGAAAAAAGGGCAGTGTATGTGTGTGGACAGCATTGTTCAAAAACGGAAATGCGACTCGCAGAATGCGACTCGAAGATTTTCAAGAAAATTTACCACCCCAAACCATGTTTTGCATTCAACATTTTTGGAAAATCTTGTTGTTCTAAAAGATGATTCTAACGATATTGATTAAAATGTGGCATATTAAAACTTATTTACATGGCAAATAAGGTTTTTATTTAGAATTTATCTGGAAATAGTTTCTGAAGACTTTTTCATTCTGGATGTATTTTGCGTAAATAGTAAACCATAAGAGATATATGAAACTTACTATACAAAAAATGTATATATTGTTAAAACACAGCATTTATGCATACACAGTTTTTATAACGTTTCCGAGATATTCCTTGTTATTTGTTTCATTTTTAAGCTACGTACACCTTTCTCAGATGGAAGAGAACCGAATTTCAATTGTTCCTCTTATCAATTGGCTTTTTAAAAGCTTTGACTATCGCATTAGCCTAGTGCATTACCTTATTTCCCTTCTACTTAGAAGCAACTAATATGACCATTTCTGCTGTTTATCTCAATTACCATGATGTTACACAGCAATAATCTTTTGTAACAATAGTTTTTAGATAAAGACATGTGTGAACGGAATATATAAGATTTTTCATCTTGGTCATTCTAATAGAAGGGCGTTTCAATTGCATGACATAGGGGCCGGTTTTTAAAATGTTGACTACCGCTTTAGTATTCTCTTCCTCCCATCTATTTAATCAGTACTAAAATCATTACTATTAATGTATATCTTCACTAGTATGAAGCAGAGAGAAGAATAAATTTTGAACTTAATGAATAAATGAAAGATCAGCGCATTGCAAGAATAATACTGGTCTATAAAGCGAACGGTGAAAGCGAAATGCAGAACCTGCCTGTAGAGAAGATTTTTGTAGAGCACGGACATCACCGAGCCTCTAATCTAAACGGGTTAGAGCATCCTCAACCTCTTACTCATCTTGTTCGCGACGAGATTGATGTAGTCCCTCCCCGTCAGTTTGATGTCCAAAAGCACACACAGGTGCTGAACAGACATCCTCCAGTGGACCTCTTCACCGGCCAATTTGATAGGAGGAACTTCAGATGGCGTCGGCTGAAGTTGATGGTCTGGCTCTTCTGCGAATGGACGCGTAGGCACAATATCTTGAACAAGGGGGTGAGGAGATCGGAGTACTACTGGATCCTGTGGACCGCAGGTACCAAGCTGCGTGGATGTGGAGGTGACCACGGTGTCGTCTGCGAGTACCATGGCAAGGATGGCAGGGTGTTGATACAGTAGGAACAGCATGAGATCCAGGGCACTACACCAGCATTAATGGGACAGAGTAGTGAGAGCAGTCCATTGTGGGAAACTTAGAATGTTCTGTTCTGGAGGTAGGAGCGAATGAGGTGGATTAAATAAGCTGGAGTTTGGTATTGTAGAAGAGATGAAGTTCTCATGCCACACGCTGTCGAAGGCTCTTGTGATGCCCAGCAGGAGTGCCGAGACAAACTGATGTCTATTGAATGCTATTTAGTCTTCGTCGACCAGGCGAAGAAGTTGATGCTGAGTGGAGTGGCGAGTCCGGAACCCCAATTGCTCTGGCCTTATAACGTTGTTCCGTTCTAGGGTGGCCCTCAGCCGTGTTTGCATCAGTTTCTCTGGCTGCTTGCTGAGAACGGATGGGTCAGTAACTGGTAGGCTGAGAGGCATCCTTCGGATTTGCAGCTTTTAATTATTTTGGCACACTTCCATGCCATCGCGAAGTAGCATCGTGTTATTATGGCGTTTAAGTGCGCCACCGTACAGCCACCCATGAAGAAGGAAGGATCTTCAAGGCTGAACTTGGGAGGTCGTCAAACCTAGGAGAATTGTATGGCCGGAGGGAGCTTGGACTCCTTGGACTTCTTCAACTATGACGGGCTGGGGCAGTTCTACGTTCTTCGGCTGGTCGAGAAAGGGCCTCTGGATGTGGTCAACATTGGGAGTGTCTGCTGCTGCAAAGGTAGTCTCGAGGAAGGCAATCTGGAATTCCGCCTGCTCCTTGTCGGACTGGGCCAGGACCTGTCCGTGACGCAATAGAAGCTTCCTCGTGCGAGGTTGAGGAGTGTTTAGGATATGCGCCAAATCGAGCTGTCCTCCACACTCAGGGTGGTGATGCGCTCTTCCCAAGTAATTCCGGAGGTCTCGGAGCCCCAGCTTCAGGAGTTCCTGAAGACAGAAACTCTCGCCGCTCTGCTGGGCAACGGAACCCCCTTCTTGCTCGGTACTTAGGCTGGATCACGTTAAGGGCGGTCTGGGGTAGCGTGTCTCAATTTTAGTAGCTCGTCCTAGGTCTGGGAGACAACCGGACGACAGCTGTGGAAATTTGGGTGGTAATGACGTCCACGAGATCTTCAATTTCCTCCGGGGAGTGACACTGATGCTAGGGTGGTGGAGTCTTCTGCGCCAGGCGGGTGAAGGTTTCCCAGTCTGTTTTCCTGGGGGATGGGAGTGATCAGGACAGCTTGATTGGTTTTCCCGGGAAGGATATAAGGACAGGGAAGTGGTCTGATGAAAAGGCAGGAACTATGAAGATGATGAGATGAGTCTGCTCATTTCGCACCAGGGCGATGTCCAGGCAGTCGGGGGAGGGCTTGTGATGGATAGTAGATTCCTTTGGTGCAAAAGCCTACCTTCTTAGGTGGTAGGAAGTGGTGGAGTGTGCGATCTCGGTGAGTGGTAATGGTGGCGTTCCAGCTCTGATGCTTGCAGAAGTAGTCGCCCGCAGTCGGAGAGGCGAACAGAAGCTCCAGTTCTGTGTAAGGTACGTGTTTGTTAAGGGGTATATACACGTAGAATAGGAGCAGGGGTCATGAATTAATGTTTCCAAAACTAGGAAAGGACCCAAAAAACCCTAAAAAAAAATCTATCGACCAATCAGCCTTCTCAACAGTAAAGTTGTAGAAAAGGTGATCATTAAGCACTTAACGACGCACATAACGAGAAACAACATTTTCTAGAGAAAGTCCATCCCGCAGCTAGTTCTCCTGATTCTGAACATCAAAATACTCACTCGAGGGACTTCGATTTGATTTATCTCGCAAAAGAAATTATGCGACTATACTTCCACTATACACCACACACAAATTCCAGCCGAATTAATGCACTCAAGACGTATTATAGCAATGAGGTTAGGTTCTGGCTGAGGCATTCAGGCAGACCACTTACACATTTTGATGTTGCTGAGCTACTTGAGAGAGCTAGTTTAAAAAGTTCAAACAGGGGAAATTGCCATAAATGGATTTGGGGCAACTAGAGTTTACCCTTTTAATAGGAGCATATTCAGCGCATATGATTTTATTTCCGCTACCCAAATAGTGAATAAGAAATTAGTTTATTCACAGAGAAAGAAAACAGCTTGGCTACAGAGAGGAAGAACCTGTCACAAGCACTTCCGCTGAGACAATTACTCCGCAGCAAATTTCTTCCATTCCAGTTGTCCAGAAGAAGAGATCTTGTCGAGGTAGAAAACCTGGGGTTTCTGCCATCATAACCCTATCACCTATTACAAACGGCAGTTGCAACAGCAACAGCAGGAGGCACGAGAGCAAAAAGTAGTCCCAAAGGAAAGGGGAAACGGAAACAAGTGAAATCAGCATCTACAACCGTTGTTGAGAATATCTCCAGCTCTGAAGAAGGACAGATATCCATCCACAATGACTTAGTGGTGGTGAATTTGAAACTTATGGTGAAAAAGCTCCAACATCAAGCGATTTTTAATATATTTTTAACGATGGCAATTTTCAGGTGTGTTACACGGTAAAATATGGATAAAATGTGTCAGATGCGGTCTGCGGTGCCATGCTGACTGTACAGATTATGAATATGGCGCCTACGTTTGTGATTTTTGTAAGCAATAGCTAAAATTCACAGCAAGTTTTATATTTGAGTAACATTTTTATGGTATTCCATTTTTGTCACGGTTTACTAAATTTGAAGTTCAGGGTACTTTTTCAGCAATGTGTCAACATCTAAGATTTTATAGCAGTAATTGCAATGATAATGATAATTAGGAAGTTTAACTAATAATTTTCAAAAAGGTAATAAAAATTGACCATATGCCATTAAACCATAGAGAGAAAACGAGTTGGTATTCCATATTTATCCCCTTTTCTTACAGAAACACCAGTTATTATTTTATGTACGTATTTCAAATTATAATGTACATATAGTTTTTGCCAGTGAATTTGTCAATTGTTTTAAAACTTTATATTTTGCGCTAAACATTGTCTAATCAGTGTCAGCGAACACATAAATGTATACCCATGAAAATGTTGCACTAAACATCGTCTGTGTCTGCGGACATATAAATGTATACCCACAAAAATAAGTTAACGTCTTCTACTGTCCACACTTACACGAAATAACCCATAATGTTATGCTTATTAAATGTTTATGTTATTATTAGTGAGATATATTATATGCATTATCTTTATTTAAGTAATTGTTTATATATATTTATTTCTTTAACACCATTATCAACCACAAAATGTTCAGTATTAATTGTTTAAACATGCAGAGAGAATTTCTTTGGTTATGATGTGTATAGAACAAAGCAAGTTTCTTCTTCCCTCGACAGAACTTTCACCGCTCAGCGACGTAAGAACACCACACGGGCAGGTAAATATTAACCCTTGCGGTAACACTGAGTCAGGCGCAGCTAATTGATAAGAATACTTTATTCCCTTTTCCCTTTATCGAACGTTTGCTCACTGCTGTAAGGGAAGGGATAAAAAGAGGCCGACTTCACATGGTTCAACTTTATTTGTAAACAATCGTTCAGTTAAACTCTACTGTACATCTCAGACTTAGCAAACTTAACTAGATTAAATATAAGGGGATATGCGAGAGTTTTTTACTTTCTCTATACGTACTATGTACACAGTGTATAGAGAAGGCATCACTCCACCCAAAAGTTTGATACCGAGATTTCACCGGAAATATATGTTTTAGGGTCCCCTTTATCTAAAAAAAGCATTTTCGGAAAAAGGTCCGTGTGTGTATGTGTGTGTGTGTGTATCCGTGTGTTCGTGTGTCCGAGTGTCTGTGAACACCATAACTCAAAAACGAAAAGTCGGTAAAATACCAAACTTGGTATTTAAGTTTAGTATCTTCCAGGGATGCGACACGAAGATTTTGAGAAAAATCCCCCCACCCCCAACTACCCTTTACATGGAAATTTTTTCGAAAATTTTGATTTTCTCAAAAATGGCTCTAACGATTTATTTTGATTAACACGTATATTAAAGCTATTTACCTGAAAAATAAAATGAATATCTTCATTTTTCTTGGAATGGCCTCTAAAGAGTACTTTATTCTGGATGAATTTTACGGAGTTTTGCATAACTGCTAAACCGTAAGAGATGGACAAAAACCTACTACACGAAAAATTTAAAGCACGTTAAAGCACACAATTTATGTTATATACATTTTTTTTCGTAGAGTTCATCATTTTTGAGACATTCCTTGTTTTTGGTTTCTGCTTTGGCAGAACTGGAATTTGTCAACTCGTGTCCATACAAACAAAGGAACCTCATGCACATAGCAACCAGCTTTTGACTATCACTTTAACTTATGTTATTCCCTTATTTCTCTTCTACTTATAGGGAAGCAAGTAATGAGACTATTTCTGCTATTTTTTCTGATTGGCATGAAGTAAATACAAGTATAAGCTTTTTTAAGAATAGTTTGTTACAGAGATATAGAGAAAGTCATGTGATGGTACACATCAGATTTTTTATAGTGTTTAATGCCCGCTTTTACTATTTGTGGCACCGCAGGCGATGACACTTGTGATGCAAGGAATGAAGATGGAGCTCCGGTGGAATGGTCTAACCACTCGGCTACGGCGCGGCCCATGTGAGAGGTGATTCAGCAGTTGTGAACAGAGTCTAAGTGTACTGGCTTGCATCTCAAACCTATCCTACGGATACGCTTCAAACGGAAGTGAATTACTCGGTAACAATACGTTGGAAAATATGAATGCTTGGTAAAACTGATGAAGTCTCTTAGATCTATCTATTCTCTGAGTTTGTTGCAGAGGTTCTGAAACACACTCTGTAGGAGTTAATCAATTTCTAAATTATGCATTTTAAGAAAATTATACTATATTATAACAAAATACCCGAAAGTATTTATCCCAGTTAATATGTGGGAATTTTCAAACATGTTTTTCTTAGATACAATGAATAAGACATTTTTGAGCATTTAAAATGCTGGTATAATGTGGTTTGTGAGTTACAAATTGAAGAATTGAAAATAAATTTCTGATTCACACTGATTAAAATGTGTTATGCAGATATAGATGTTGAGAAACTGGGTCTGTTCGACCTTTAAAATCTTACATGATCTAAGCTTAAGCCAAGCTAAGTCAGGTTAGTTTCTTCTCTTCTTTTTCTTCTTCTTCTTCTTCTTTTGTTTAAGATTTTGCTTGTTTGTCTTCACGTTTCACCTTATGGTGATGAAAGGCATCCTTCTTTCCATCTTGTTTTTGGACGACCTCTTGTTCTCTTCCCACATGTACAAGATCTCTTTTATAAATCTGCTTTTCTCTGCTCGTTCTACGTTTGAGTTCCACTCTCGTCTTCTTACTTTTGGGAATTTAACCACATCCTTTATATCACATTCTTACAGAAATGTCTCATTTTTACTTTCTCTACATGTACTACGTACATAGTGTATAGAGAAGGTATTGCATCCCACCCAAAACTTCGATACCGAGATTTCACAGGAAATAGACCTTTTAGGGTCACCTGTAACAAACAAAAAACAAACAAAAAAAGCACATTTTTGGAAGGAAAAAAAAAGAATAAAAGAAGTCCGTGTGTGTGTGTGTGTCCGTGTGTCTGTGAGCACCATAACTCAAAAACGAAAAGTCAGTAAAATACCAAACTTGGTATTTAAGTTTAGTATCTTCCAGGGATGCGACACGAAGATTTTGAGAAAAATCCCCCCCACCTCAAACTACCCTTTACATGGAAAAAATTTCGAAAATTTTGATTTTTTCAAAAATTGCTCTATTTCGATTCAAATATTAAAGATATTTATACGTCAAATAAAATTTATATCTTGATTTTTTTTGGAAATAGCCTCTAAAGACCTCTTTAGTCTGAATGAATTTTGTTGAATATTGGGTAACTGGTAAACCGCAAAAGATACACTAACTTACTACACAAAAAATGTAGATCATGTTAAAACAAACAATTTATGTCATATACGTTTTCTCGTGGACTTGCCTTTTCTGAAATATTCCTTGTTATTTGTTTCAGATTTAAAAAACTTAAACTTTTCTCACACGTAAAGTTGTAAGCCCCTGGCCCTGCATAGAAACTGATTTCAACCACATAGCCTAGTGTATTCCCTTATTTACTTTCTAGTTACAAGGAAGCAAGTAATCAAGACAATTTCTGCTAATGTTTATTTCGATTGTCATAAAGTAGATAGAAGAATATGGTTTTTTAACAATAATTTGTTACAGGGATGTAGAGAAAGTCATGTGAATGGAACACTTCAGATTTTTAGTATATCTAATCTTGTTTTCCCTAATATTTTTCTTAAAGTGTTCATTTCTGTTGTTCTCATAAGTAGTTCGGTTTTACTAATTTCTGCTTTAGTTTCTGTGCCGTAGATTAGGTCAGTTTCTATCTTTAATTTTAGATTAGATTGCATTCTGTAGGTTGATGGCCAAGCACGCCTTGAACATGTTTAAGCATATACATTTAATTCACCAAGTATACAACATTTAAAGCCTCGCAGTACAGCAAATAATAAATATCTTAAACTTTCAATATCATTTGACTTTTACAGCATAAACGGTACTTATACTCTTATATACAAAGATGTTCAGATTTAATGATAAGATCTTCTTTCTGAAAATACTTAGTGTTTACATAGAAATTTTGTCTATGTATTTGTTATTTATTACTCTCAGAACTGCATATACAAATTACAGTAATAAAAGCACAATATATGCAATAAATATTAATTTTCTGTCGATTTAATGTAACAGTTACTAAATACAAAACTAAAAACTACACTTGATTTTTAGTCTGTGTCATATCACTTAGAGTTTACATTGTTAGTTATGTGTACGGATTATCAAAATTTGGTATTGAAATATACACTTTTAGATTAAAATACGGATACATTGACATATTAGAGACTTAATGTTTACATCTTTACTTGTATGTAAAGAATGTCAAAATGTTATATTAATATAGACGTTTAAAAATATTAAGCTTGTGCATTAACCATAAAATCACTTCACTTGGCTTAGTGCTACATTATAAGAAAAGAATTAGGCTAATTATTGATTAAGTATTCTTCTACCGAATAAAAAGTTATTACAAAGGTACTGTTCAAGAGAAGCTTTAAAAATATTGTAGTTGATAATTTTTTTCTTTAAATACGAAAGGATCAGATATTTAAAATATTGTTGAATAAATGAATTCTAACCGTAAGATATGTGTGTTATACTACCAAACCTACCAACGTTTCACAAACTGTATTACTTTCTCGACGTACACATATGGACCTTTTTAATAATTCTTTTTTGGACTCACGGGTCTTCAAAACATGTATTTGCGGTGAAATCTCGACATCAAATTTTTCGGTGGAATATAGTATATTCTCTACCTACTATATAGTATGCGTAGAGAAAGTAAAAATGCATTATTCAGAAAATACTTAACATATCTACCAATGCATGCAACAGCCGTGCCGTGGCTGAGTGTTTAGACCACTCGCCTCTCACCAAGGCGAGCCTGGGTTCAATCCGGGTTCTCCACCAGTGCTCCATCTTCATTCCATGTATCATCAATGTCATCGCCTGCGGTGCCATTTGTGGTTAAAGCGGGCGCTAAACATTATAAGACAAAGGGCATGCAGCAAATTTTGGAACGTTTCTTTATGCAGGTAAAAAATATGACAGGGAACCCAAAACGGGTATCTCGAGTAACTCAGGTGTTGGAAATCTCACAGACAGAGATCCATCCCGTTCATCAAGTTCTCGGCTAATATAGGCTCCTGTACAATAGCATGGCAGTGGGGAGACACGCACGGGGACAGTGATAGAAAACTTCGTTGCCTAGCAACGGGAGAAGACCTCCAAGTGTTGCTGGCGACTGTAGACAATTTACTGTCGAGGAAGAAGGGAAATGATCTTCAGCCCAGGAGACCGAAAACCTCCATTTCCGAATTAAGTTCCGCTTGATGCCGCAGGCAATGTCAGTGTGAGGGTATTCTTGGTGACGAGAAATAGCTTCTCAAACTACATTGGTGCACGCCTCAAGCTACAATAGCTTTCACAGCTAATTTTAGCTACGAGTTTTCGGTACGCCATTTAGAAGTTCTCAGAGAAGACGGGCAGCCTCGGAGCCTAAACTAACAGTAATTCTTAATAATAATTTAGTAGTAGAAATAATAATAATAATAATTCTAAATAGCGTTTTATCAATATATTGGCTATATGCAGTTAAACTAAAAGTATTTAACTATGACAGAGGGAATTTCGATGACTTTGATGAGTTCATGTAAATAAGCAAACAAGATTATTAACCCGCCTCTGAAGTGTGGGTGTAGCATATCTGCCTCACATTCTAGAGGTCACGAGTTCGAATCTCACTTATACTCGCATAAGCTTTATTGGGGCTTTTCGCTTATCCTGAGAGAACGAATGTCGAGTGACTTTAAGCTCCAAGGTCCCCAAGACATTTGAGCATCATTTCACCGAATTCATTCATTGTCCGATATGCCCAACCAGGTTAAAGGACGTTAAATTAATTAAAGTAAATATATATATTATTATTATTATTATTATTATAGGGAGTGAATTGACTCAGGCGGTAAAGTCTGTTCTTTCTTCAATTTCGTCTCTGGTACGTGTTGATTTTACAATGCCAACTGTGATCCAAGGTTTAGTTTAAATGTTCTTGTTTTTTTTTAATTCTCTTATTAGTTTAAAGTATTAGGATAAAATAGTTTAACATAAGTTAGGGTAGGATAGAATAGAGTAAGATAGGATGGTTAGGATATGGTAGGATGAGGTTGGATAGGCTAGAATAGGGTAGAATAGGATAAGATAGGGTAGGATTGGGTAGGATAGGGTAGTATAGGAGATTATTGTGCTATTTAAATAGTAATATAAATTATTTCGTTTTCTCTTTAGTTTATAAAAATGATTTTATTACGCCCCACGAGGGGGGAAGGGAGGGATGAGGTAAGCGGATGCACGCTGGCCAGAACCATGAGCGACAAGACCCCTACAAATTTCAGATTGAAGCACCCCGACAGTTGGACACGGGGGCCTCGACCCACATAAGTTCTAACGTTCTCTAACGCTCCCGGTCCTCATTCTGGCAACCAGCCGAAATTTAGGAACAGAGACAGTCATTATGAACACCTTTTTTCCCTGCCACGCAGCATCAAGCATCACCACCGACACTTCCAACTCTGAAAGAAACCAATGGGATGAATGATGAATGAAATAACAATTGAAATGACATGAGCGGACAGGAAACTCGGGGGATGAAAGAAACCTATCCAGCATTCGCCTGGCAACCCGGGGAAACCCCGAACAAACCCAAGAGTCAGATAGACTGGCTATGGAAACAAATCAGTGACCTCCCGAACGCTGGCCGCAGGCAAAATATTTTTCAAATGTATCTTTTTTTCTTTTTTTTTTTTTTGCAAGAATATAGAATAGTTTTGTAGTAGCAATCTAGGATTAATAGCAATTTCCCAGCATTCATTTTTGTGTTGTCTGACAGTATCTGATAGTTAATTTTGTGTCTATATTTAAGTGAAATATTTGGCTCAAATGAATTGTTATTAATAAAGTGTGCAAATGTGAAATAATGATAAAAAACACTCCGATAAACTCCGGGTGTAAATTTCAGATTAGTGTTTTCAATTTTTTTTTCTCTAGCACCTATGTACACTGTACATGGTAGGTAGGTAAGATATTGTGTTCCATCCAAAAATTGGATATGGAGATCTCTCCGGAAATACGTGTTTCAGGGTCCCCTGAAGGCATTTTTAGAAAAAGATGCGTGTGTATTCGAGTTTGTGGATAATATTACTCAAAAATGACAAGGCGGCTAAATACTAAACTTGCTATTTAAGATCACGAATGCGACAGCAAGATTTTCGGGAAAATCACCCCAACTTCTCTTTACATAGAATTATTTTTCGAAAATTTTGATTTCTCAAAAGTGGCTCTAACGATTTTAATTAAGATACCGTATGTTTAAGATATTTTCATAACAAACGAAATGTGTATCTTTAATTTGCTCGCAGTAGCCTCTGAAGCCCTCTTCATTCTTGAAGGCTTTTGTGTAACTGATAAACTGTAAGAGGTAAGCAAAAGCTTACTGCACAAAAAATGTAGATTCATTAAAACACACAATTTATGCCACGTACATGTTTATAGAGTTACCCGTTTCCGACATACTCCGTTTACTGGTTTCAATTTTTAACAACTTCGACTTTTTTCAAGCAGGAAGTCAACCTTCCTTAAATCTCTCTTTTTTTTTTTTTTTTTTTTTTTTATTTTTATTCCGGGAATGCAAAAGAGAACCGAATTTCAATGGTTTCACGTAGCGACAGCTTTTAAAATAGTTGACTTTCGTTTTAGCCGTGTGTTCTCTATTTCCCTTCTGCTACTAAGGAAGTAAATGTCTGCTAATGTTTAACTCGATTAAAAAGGCGTATATGCAATTAGCATTACTACTCATCTAAGCAATTTTCTAAGATTTGAATATCAGTATCTTCAATAATAATGTAAATAGAACGGAATTTCAAGCCCATCATATAGAGACTGGCCGTTAAGATTTGACAATCAGCTTAGCCTGGTATATTCCCTTATTTTCCTCACACCTACAAGGGAATAAACAATAACAATATATATGTTAATATTTATTCCGATTAACATAAAGTAGATAGAAGAATAAACTTCTGTACGAATAATTTGTTGCGCAATATGTGACTGTCATGTACGGCCAGTTCTCATGTTCGGCTTGATACGTGAGTCGGCGAGGTTGGCGGTCTTGGAATGCGGCAAACACAGGAAGTGACGCACCGGTAAACGGAAGCCTTGAAATGTAAGCTATCTGTTGGCGCATGTCAGAATCTTCTGTTAACTTTAATTATCTTCTAGAAATTTCTATGGTGTCATTCACAACTATATAAGGAAGAATCGCAAGCCAATTTAGTGAATCGTGAGTCAGTCTTTTGCCTAGCATCGAAGTATAGAATACATTTTTGTGCAGCAGTGAATAGAAACTCATTTTGTAACTAATTTATGAGTCAAAAGGACATTTGTTACAACATTTAGAGAAAGCCATGTGGATGGAGCACATTTTTTTTTTGGGGGGAGGACTCTTCTACAGTTTCATCCAGATAAATCTTTAGCAAAACTGATCTTATTATTTGCTTCCCTATAAGTAATATAAATAAGGGAGTACACTAGCCTAAGCGATAATCAAATCTTTTAAAGACTTGTTGCTATGTGATTAAAATTCGTTTCTTTGCAAGGCCAGGAGTTAACAATTCCCGTATGATATAAGTCTTTAAAATACTTCAACTGAAAACATAACAAGGAATATTTCGGAAATGGCCAACTCGACCAAAAAATGTGTAGAACATAAATTGTGTGGTTTAACAGATCTACATCTTTTTGTGTAGCAAGCTCGCTCTCTCTCTCTCGCTCTCTCTCTCTCTCTCGCTCTCTCTCTCTCTCTCTCTCTCTCTCTCTTATAGTTTACCAGTTATGGAAAAGTTATCCAGAATGAAAAGGTCTTCAAGGTTATTCCCATAAAATTGAATATATATATATATATATATATATATATATATACATTTTATTTGTTTTGTAAATATCTTAAATATACGGCATTTTAATGAAAAAATCGTTAAGAGATATTTTTGAGAAAATCAAAATGTTTGTAGCTTTTTTCCTTGTAAAGTGTAGATAGGGATGGGTGAATTTTCCTCAAAATCTTGGTGTCGCATTCTTAGAAGATACTAAGCATTTTTTGAGTTATCGTGTTGACAGACAGACAGACACACACAAAGACTATTTTACTTTCTCTAGCCCCATATGTAAGTGTGCATAGGGATAGAGAAGGCATTGTAATGCACTCAAAAATTCGATACGAGATTTCACGGGAAATATATGTTTTGGGGTCCTCTGAGTCCGAAAAAAGCATTTTTAAAAAAAAGGTCCGTGTGTCTGTGGACAGCATAGCCCCAAAACGAAAATACTATTAAATACCAAACTTAATATTTGGGTTTAGTATCTTCCAAGGATGCGACACGCAGATTTAAAAAATAAAACACCAAAAACTACCCTTTACATGTAAAAAATTTCGAAATTGTTGATTTTCTTAAAAATAGCTCTAACGATTTTGAGTAAAATCCTGTATATTAAAGCTATTTATGTCCGGAATAAAATGTATATCACGATTTTTTTGGAAATAGCCTCTGAAGAACTCTTTATTGTGGATGAATTTTGCCGAATTTTGCTTAACTACTAAACCGTAAGAGTTAGAAAAAAACTTACTGCACAAAAAATGTACATCACGACAAAACTCACAATTTATGTCCTTTACGTTTTTGTTGTGGAGGTAACTGTTTCCGAGATATTCCTTGTTATTGGTTTCAATTGTGAAGTACTTATACTTTTCTCAGACAGGAGGTGTCCGGTTTTCTTTTGTTCTACTCCTGTCCAAGCAAAGAAGTGATTTGCAATGACAATCCCATAACGATAGCTTTTAAAACATTTGACAATCACTTTAGCATAGCGCATTCCATTAATCCCTTCTACTTATAAGAACATTCTGCTAATATTTATCTCGATTAGCATTGTGTACAAAGAAGAAGAATCTTTTGTAGGAGAAAGTCATGTGAGTGTAACACATCAGATTTTTTTTTGGATACGGGGGACTCTAAAATGTGTATTTCCGGTGAAATCTGGTATCGAATTTTTGGGTGGAATATGATACCTTTTAGTGTGTATATTGACATACGTGCTAAAGAAATTAAAATGGTAGTGCCTGGTAGTTAAGGAATGCACAGCTTTCATAATTTCATGTCTACAAGTTTGTCGTCAAAATGACGCCGAGTGTTACATAAGAAAATCAATAAGGAGAATATGAGGAATGAAACACCGACACTAAGAAACACATAAAAAGGTCAGACATCTTAACTAACAGCAGAGAGCGCAACAATATGAAATGACGTTTATAGGTATAAGCTCTGCCATAACTCAGTGGAAATACAACACACCAAGGTAATAGCTCGCCAAGCTGCGTTACTAGCAACCATATAGCTCTTTCAATATATCTTAAAAAAATCTGATGTGTATCAATCACATGACTTTCTCTATATCCCTGCAACAAATTATTCTTAAAAAGCTTATACTTCTATTTACTTTATGCTAATCAGAAAAAATGAGCAGAAATAGTCTTATTACTTGCTTCCTTGTAAGTAGAAGCGAAATAAGGGACTACCATAGGTTAAAATCATAGTCAAAAGTTGGTTGCTATGTCAATGAAGTTCCTTTGTTTATATGGATAGAAGTTGACAAGTTCCTGAATGAGAAAAGTATGTTTTTCATAGCAGAAACCAAAAATAAGGAATGTCTCAAAAACGACGAACTCACAAAAAAATGTATATGACATAAATTGTGTGTTTTAACGTGCGCTACATTTTTTGTGTAGCAAGTTTTTGCCATCTTTTACGGTTTAGCAGTTATTCAAAATTCAGTAAAATTCATCCAGAATAAACTACTCTTCAGAGCCTATTACCAGAAAATTCAAGATATACATTTTATTTGTCAGGTAAATATGTTTAATATACGAAATTTTAATCAAAATCATTAGAGCCATTTTTGAGAAAATGAAAATTTCTGAAAAAGGTTCCATGTAAAGGTTAGTTTGGGGTGGGGGCATTTTTCTCAAAATCTTCGTTTCGCATCCCTGAAACATACTAAACTTAAATACCAAGTTTGGTATTTTACCGACTTTTCGTTTTTGAGTTATCGTGTTCACAGACACACGGACACACGGAAACACTGACACACGGACCTTTTTGTGAAAATGCTTTTTTTTGGATATTGGGGACCCTAAAACATACATTTCCGGTGAAATCTCGGTATCGAATTTTTGGGTGGAGTGCAATAC
Organism: Hymenopus coronatus; assembly: GCA_030762935.1. Taxonomy (NCBI): domain Eukaryota; kingdom Metazoa; phylum Arthropoda; class Insecta; order Mantodea; family Hymenopodidae; genus Hymenopus; species Hymenopus coronatus. Next base: position 111,214,099 of record CM060895.1, read on the forward strand.
CTTCTCTATACACTATTTACATAGTACGTATAGGGAAAGTAATGAAAATAAAAAAAAATCTGATGTGCTCCGTTCACATTACTTTCTCTACTGCTCTGTAACAAATCATTTTTAAAAATTATTCTTTTATCTACTTCATGCTAATCGAGATAAACATTAGCAGAAATGCTTTCTTGTAAGTAGAAGGGAGATAATGGAATACACTAGGCTAAAACGATAGTCAAATCTTTTAAAAGCTGGTTGCCATGTGGATGAAATCCGTTTCTTTGCATTGCCAGGAATTGACAAAGTTCCCTAAGAATAAAAAGTGTACATGACATAAAGTGTGTGCTTCAACGAGATGTAAAATTTTTGTCTATCTCTTACGGTGTACTAGTTATGCAAAATCCAGCAAAATTCAACCAAAATAAAGAGAGCTTGAAAGGCTTTTCTCAGAAAATTGAAGATGTACATTATAATTGCCTTGTAAAATATCTTTAATATACAGTATTTTAATAAAAAATCATTAGAGTCTTTTTTGAGAAACACAACATTTTCGAAAATGTTTCTATGTAAAGGGTAGTTTGGTATGAGGGGATTTCCCTCAAAATCTTCGTATCGCATCCTTGGAAGATACTAAATTCATATACCAAGAGTGGTATTTTACCGTCTTTTCGTTTTTGAGTTATCGTGTTCACAGACACACGGACACACAAACAACACACACTCTCTTTCTCTCTCTCTCTCTCTCTCTCTCTCTCTCTCTCTCTCTCTCTCACACACACAAACACACACACACACAAGCGCGCGTACGGACCTTTTTGTAAAAATGCTTTGTTTGGATGCAGGAGACCCTAAAACGTCTATTTCCTGTGAAATTCCTGTAACGAATTCTTCGGTGGAATGTAATACCTTCACAGAGAATGATTACATTATGTACATAGTACGTGTAGGAGAGAAAGTAAAATGTGGTGTGTTCCATTCACATGCCTTTCTTTACATCTCTGTTACAAGTTATTGTTAAAAAGCTTATTCTTTTATCTACTTCATCTAATCGAGATAAAATTAGCAGAAATAGTCCTATTACTTGCTTCCTTGTAAGTAGAAGGGAAATAAGGGAGTACCATAGGCTAAAGTGATAGGCCAGTATTTCAAAACCTGGTTACTATGTGATTTAAATTCTTTTGTTTGTATGGCTGGGAGTTGACAAATTCCCGTATAAAAAAAGTATAAATTAAAAAAAAAAAAACAGGAATGGTGCGCTCTACAAAAAAATCTTATGTGTTACACTCACATGGCTTTCTCTAGCTGCTCTACAAACAAATTTCTTACAAAAGATCTTCATTCTATATTATGCTAATCGAGATAAACATTAGCAGAATATTATTACATAGTTCCTTTATAAGTAGAACGGAACTAAAAGAATACGCTATGCTAAAGTGATAGTCAAATGTTTTTAAAGCTGTCGTTAGGCGATTGTCATTGCAAATCGTTGTTTGCTTGGCCAGGAATAGAACAAAAGAAAAACGGACACTTCCTGTCTCAGAAAAGTATATGTACTTTACAACTGAAACTAATAACAAGGCCTTTCTTGAAAACGGTAAATTCCTCGAAGAAGTTGTGTATGATATAAGTTGTGTATCTTAAGGAGATCTACATTTTCTGCGGAGTAAGTTTTTGTCCATCTCTTACGGTTTACTAGTTATGCAAAATTTAGCAAAATTCATCCAGAATAAACAGGTCTTCAGAAGCTATTCCCAGAAAATTAAAGATATACATTCTATTTGTGATGGACATTTATTTAATATGTGGTATTTTAATCAAAATCATTAGAGCCATTTTTAAGAAAAAAAATTTTCGAAATTTTTTCCAAGTAAAGAATAGTAGGTGTGGGGGATTTTCTTGAAAAGATTCGTGTTGCATCCTTGGAAGATACTTAACTTAAATACGAAGTTTGGTATTTAATAGTCTTTTCGTTTTTGAGCTCTGCTGCCCACAGACACACACACACATACACACAGACACACGGATAGTTTTCTAAAAATGCTCCTTTTGGATTTAGGGGGACCCAAAATATGTATTTCCGGTGAAATCTGGGTATCAAATTTTTGGGTTCATTACAATACCTTCTCTATACACTATGTGCATAGTACGAATAGAGAAAGTAAAAATGTATATGACATAAATAATGTACTTTAACGAGATCTACATATTTTGGATAGTAGGCTTTTGTCTGTCGCTTACGGTTTAGCAGCTAGGCAGAATTCAGCAAAATTCATCCAGAATAAATAGGTCTTCAGAGGATTCTCCAAGAAAATTCAAGTAATACATGTTATTTGTCAGTACGATATTAACGATAAATATCGTTAGAGCAATTTTTGAGAAAATGAAAGATTTCGAAAATATTTCCATTTAAAGCGTAGTTCGGGCAGTTCGTGTCGCATCCTTGGGATATGTTATACTTAAATACTAAGTTTGGCATTTAACAAACATTTTGTTTTCAGCTATGCTGTCCACAGACATGCACAGACACAGACAAACACACACACTGATATTTTTCTAAAAATGTTTTTTTATTTAGGAGTATCTCGGTATCAAATTTTTGGATGCAATGCAATACCGTCCCTATACACTAGGTAGACAGTACGTGTAGAGAAAGTAAAATTCCATTCGCACGACTTCCTGTACCAGTTCTGCAAACAAACTATTCCTAAAAATCTGACACAGACAGACAGACAGACAGACTCACACACACAGGGACATTTTTCTGCAAATGCTTTTTTCGGATTCAGGTGGTCTCAAAACATGTATTTCCGGTGAAATCTCGGTATCGAATTTTTGGGTACAATGCAATACCTTCTCTATACACTATGTACATAGTACGTATAGAGAAAGTAAAAAAAACACTTTTAGAAAAATGGTCCGTGTGTGTGTGTGTGTGTGTGTGTGTGTGTGTGTGTATGTGTGTGTGTGTGTGTGTGTGTCGGTGGACAGCATAGCTCAAAAATGAAAAGACCTTAAATACCAAACTTGTATTTAAGTTTGTTATCTTCCAAGAATGCGACACGAATACTTTCAAGAAAATCCCCCACCCCAAACTACGCTTTACATGGAACATTTTCCAAAATATGATTTTCTCAAAAATGGCTAACGATTTTGATTAAAATACTGTATACATAAGATATTTTGATGACAAACGAAATGTATATCTTGAATTTTCTGGGAATAGCCCCTGAAAATCTCTTCATTCTGGATAACTTTTATATAACCGACAAACGGTACCAAATATGCATAAACTTACTGCTCAAAAAATTAGATATAATTAAAACACACAATTTATGTATATGCTTTTTTGTTAAGTTGAAAAAAAAGAGTTTGTTTCAATTTTAAGCCAATTAAACTTTTCTCAAAAGGGAAGACATCTTTGTTTACTCCTGGCAAGTAAAGGGATTTCAGTTGTTTCACATAGCTACCGGCTTTTAAAGGGGGAGACTATTGCTTTAGCCTGTGCATTTTCTTATTTCCCTTCAACTTACAAGGAAGCTACTAATAAGACTAATTCTGCTTATGTTTATCTTGATTAGCATGATGTAGATAACAGATTAATGTTTTGAATGAAATGCTTGTTTATCGAACAGCTAGAAGTCATCATGTGAATGGAACATATTAGATTTTTTCCCTTCTGCTTGCAAGGAAACAAGTAATAAGCATAATTTCTGCTAAGGTTTATCATGAAGTAGATAGATGAATAAGCTTTTTAACAGTAATGTATTACAGAGAGGTAGAAAAAGTCATGTGAATGGAACACATCAGATTTTTTAAACCATGTTATTACTCAATGTCATCTTTATAAAGTTTTCCTAAAGTAAGAGAGGCTAAACCAATCTAGAAAGGTTATTATAGGGCCGTCGCATAAGAGAGTTTAATAAAGTGTATATAATATTTTTCCACCATTGTGGAATGTCACTTAAATCAAATTGTTCAAACTAACCTGACTCCATCATCTACACTGATGGGTCACATATGCCTGGCAAGGATGAGAATGATCAGGTTGGTTGTCTCTTCGTGTTATATGAAAACGATCTTGAGAGTTTTCAACACAATACAAACTTTCTTCGGTTTGTTTGTTTTTCAAGTTGAACTTTGGTCAACAGTAGAGTGGTGTAAAGACAATAACAAAAACGTGATGCGTTCCATTCGCATGACTTTCTCTACCAATTCTGTAATAAAGTAGGTATTCTTCAAAATCTTATTTTTCTATCTACTCTATACTAGTCAAAATAAGCAGTACTAGAAATGGTCTTTTCCTTATATCGTGTAATTTGGGTTGAGAGATTTACTTGAAGGCTCTTCTGTTGCATTTTTGGAGGACGTGGCATTTATTCGACGTTTCGCTTTTGAGATATGCACACACACACACACACACACACACAGACACACACACACACACACACACACACACAAACCGAAAGGGACCAAACTAATTAAGTCGTCCTCTGTGTTCTGGGGTTAACGTTCACATCCCGAGTTTGCAGATTTCTAACCCGTCGGAGGGCAATGAACTTTCTTTTTAGAGTGCAAAATTCCCCAACATGGCTTCCTTCGGAAAGGAAGCAACGCCCTTGGTCCCGTATCGTAGATTTAGGCAAGCAAAAGAGCATCAGGGTTGACTCCTTAGCCGGTGGTAGCGCGGAAGTCCTCGGTTCGATTCCCGGTACCTCGCGGGGAATTTTCCCCCACTGGGAGATCTCATCCGGGGTGCACTCAGCCTCGTGAGGCCCCTAGGCCTTGATTGAGAAGTAGCGGCTCCAGATCGAGAAGTCTGCATTAATCGTGAGGGACTCGAGGTGCTGATCACTGCAACCCCATCCATGACGCCTTCAGGCCGAGAAAAGGAGTGCAACGGCCGGGCGGTAGGCCTTAGTTCCTTGCGGACTGTTGTGCCAAGGAGTTTGATTAACTTAAGCGTTAAAAGAACTTTAAGGCTAATAGAATCCTCTGGGCAAAATTTCCGGTCTTTCACGCCCAATATAGAAACATTGTATGAAACTGGATTTCTTGAAAGTCATGAAGCATGGACTCGTAAACAGCACGTTTGCGGTTCAATCCGTATTCCTGACTGGGGTTTCTTCCAAGCTCATAGCTGGCAAATGACAGGGAGATACCTAAACTTAAACCTTTTCTTTCCTCAATTATCATTTCATGTGTCAAGTGTGACCACCTGTGGTGCTGTATGCACTAAGAGCAGACGATAAATGCTACTCAAACATAAATAGAAGTATATTAACCTTCTCTACACTACTATGAACATAATGTATAGACAAGGTATTATATTCCACCCAAAAATTCGATGTAGTTTCACCGTTATGAGGTCCCCTTAGTTTTAAAGCAGTTTTAAAAAAAGATTCGTGTGCGCGTGTCTGTGGTTAGTATAGCTAAAAACAAAGATCGTTAAATATCAAATTTGGTATTTAAATTTAGTATATTCCAAGGATGCAACACGAAGATTTTCAAGCAAATCCCCACCCCAAATTACCTTTTACATGGAAAAAGTTTTGAAAAGTGTTTTTTATCAAACATGCCTCTAACGATTTTGATTAAAATACCTTATATTAAAGTTTTAGAGTCTTGCATTTTCTGATAATAGCTTAAGACCTCTTCATTCTGGATGAATTTTGCTGAATTTTCCATAACTGGTAAACCGTAAGAAATAAACAAAACTTACTTCACCTAAATTTGTTGATCTCGTAAAAACATACAATTTGTGTCATACACATTTTTGTCGTAGAGTTGATCGTTTCCGAGATATTACTTGTTATTGGTTTCAGTTTTAAAGAACTCAACTTTTAAACGGGGTCACGTTTTTTTGCATATATTTTATTTATCTGCTGGCAATACAAAGCCAACCGAAGTCATTTGTTCACATTGGACTAGCTTTTAAAAGATGACAGTCGCTTTAAGGCGGCGCCGTGGGTGAGTGGTTAGAACCGCTCGCTTCCCATCTAGGCGGGCCGCCCGCATATGGGATTCGTGGTGGACGAAGCGACGTCTGGGCAGGTTTTCTCCGAGTCCTCCGGTTTCCCCGCCACTCATTCCACCAGTTGCTCGTCATCACATTTCCTTCATCAATTTCGCTTACATTTCATATCATCCGCTTCCTCATGCTCATGCCTGACTATGGGCAGAACCCTCGCAGGCAGGTTCTGTGATTTCGTGCCGTTGGCTCTCGGATAGGCTTCTGACCCCTAAGTATTGGCTATGTAAGTCCTAGGGAGTGTCGGTCCTACAAATACAAAACAGTCGCTTTAGCTAACAATGCATAATTAGAATTTGAAGATCAACCAGCCAATATCACTGTTTAAAATCTATACAATTTATCGTATTAAATAAAATTAGTATGATTGAAGAAAATGAAAATAGTAAAAATCAATTTAAAGGTATTTGTGATATAAAGAAGTATTAGCATATTCCCTTATTTCCCTTCCAGTTATAAGGAAGCAAATAAAAAGACAATAAAATTGCTGCAATATTTATCTCTATTAGCATGAAATAGATAAAAGAATAATATTTTGTGAGAATAGTTTGCAGAACAGCAGAGAAAATTATGTGAATTTGCAACACATCAGAGTTTTCAAAACATGCTGACATCTCCTCCCATCCCTACCCAAGTCGGCAGCGCTTTGAATGTTGGTCTGACAAGGTTTGTGGTTTCAAGCAAACCTCATAGTTGCAACGTCTTTATTGGTTCTCAAACTGTGGGACGCGATTCTAGGTGACACATATGAAAATTTAGAGTTGTTTAAAATTTATTTTTTATAGCGGAATGTTTATTTTTGGTCACATATTTCAATGTGCCATTTTTGTTCTAGAATGAGATTGGTTTAATAATTAGGACAGGGTGCTTTAATAATTAATCTTTCTTCAAACTAAGTTTTAAAAATGTCAACGTTGGTACTACTATCTTAGTCCGCATGGAGGGCATTACTGACAAAGCCAAAATATCCACAGTGAATAATTGCAGTTCTGTCGCCTTTGCTGAATGGTAATGCCACACCACTATTGAGTTAATACCAGTCCAGTTTTTTATTCCACAAGAATAGAAAGGTAGACGTTGTTATAGACTTCTAAAAAAGACATTTTTAGCTTGACATTTTTATCTCCAGGCAATTATTCCCGGTACTTCGGCTCTGCTTGATTTTTTGGGCCCTGATTGACATTTAAACCTATGCTTAGCAGAATACTATAAAGTGGTAGTCGGCAGGTAAATTCATAATTTGTGTCAACTCTTCTTTGTCTCATGGATTCTGTTAGAAATTTACTTTTGGAGATTTATTGTACCATGACTTCACTGTGGAGCCAAGTAAGTCTCGAGATGATCATCGATTTGTCCAACTGTTATTTATTCACTTCTTTGGAGTATGGTAAACATCAACAGCACTAGTATGTACACTTTTCTTCACTATTGTTACACTAATGACTGTTGCCTCTCTGCTGACTTTATTATTATTATTATTATTATTATTATTTACATCACCACTATACCAAGCCAGGTGGCTCAGGCGTTTCGTCTGAGATGGGCATACGGATGTTGTAGGATCGATTCTCGCAACCGACCTTTCTGACCCATGAGTTTCTATCGGTGATTTTCCCGGGTCTCTATGCAAATGCTGGGGAGGTTTCCTCATTCTCCAAACTTCCTGTCCCTTCATTTCATCTCCTTTTCATCCAACCGGTGTATTTCAGGGTTGTAAGTGTCGGCGAGACCTGCGGTGTTGGCGCCTTTACGTGCTGGTGACTGCGTTCTGGAAATACAGCTTTCGGCTTCGGGATGGCTTTGGAAGTCGTCAGTAGACTCAGGGAGTTTGGTCAGGCCTGGAAGGCGGTCTCCCAGTGCTCCCCAAGTCGAGATGAAGAACTGTTTGGCTACCTGATATAATAACAATAAATAATTTGGAAGGATAAAACTTCGTTTTTCCCGGTAAACGAAGCGAGTTGGGGAGTTTAATGCTCTGTCAGCATGTTGCTATGGTAGCGCAGTGGTTAGAGCAATTGGACGGAAGCTATAGCATTAAATGTCTCAATCTGACTTTATCTTTCCAACTCCTGCCCTACACACGGCTAGTATAGAAGAAGCAATTAGTTCACATACAATATTGATTAAACAAATTATTGTTTAGAATACATAATGAATATTTGAAGATATCTGGGGATATTGATTGTAATTTTGAAGAATCGATAGTGAATTTCTTTAATGCATTTATTGTAAATTTTGTAATTGCTCTTCGAGCTCCAAAAAATAAACTAATCACTTCAAATGTGTCTTCTTAGCTTCCGGAGTGCCAACGTTTCGCTCATCTTGACGTGAGCTTCTTCTGGCTCTTGTGCGGTGATTGCCAGGAGCCAGGAGCCAGGAGCAGGAGCAGGAACTAGTCGCCCGAGTGTACTCGGGCGGGGGCAAATCACCACGGTACCTATCCGCTTTTCTCGCGGATTTATATAGTGGCAGTGCGATGGAGGTTACCCCGCCCTCTCTCTTCTGGTTGGCTAGTTGCCTGCCAATTGGCGTGGGTGCTGGCGCCGCTCTTTCCTGGTGATGTTGGAGTTGCTTCTCGCTTTCTTTTTCCAGGTTTTTGTTTCCTTTTTGTCTTATTTCTTGTTTTAGATTGTGGTTTGGATCTTCTTTTAGTAAATGCTGCAGTGGATTGCCGTCCGTTTCTAGAATGCCGCATGTCTCCGCCCCTTTCCTCTCTTTGGCTGGAGGCCGGCCTATTATGGCTCTCTTTGTGAGCAGAGTTTTCCAGATGTTATGGAGATGTTTTCCGCCGTCCCTGTTGATGTTCTTCTTTTCTTTGAAAATCTCTATGCTTTCACGGGTCATTCTGTGATGAAAATTGCTGCAGGTGGCTATGAGCTCTGTGTTGTCAAAGTCGATGTGGTCAAAGTTTGAAATTTCATATTTTACTTTCATGTATTTTATGCATGACTCATACTGAGTCTTCTTCTGTCACCTTTTTAGCTTGGTATTCGCATCCAGGATTTAAATAATGTAATGGCAGCATTAATAAACTAAATGCATTTAAATTAAGTTGTATTAGTTCTAATTTGCCTTCTTTGCTACAAAGAACTTTCTATCATTGTTGAACAGCAGAGCCATGGCAGTGGTGGTAATAAGTTTTATGTAATAACAGCACACTTGGCATTGGGAGCAAAAGATTTGTCGTCCACGTTTTCTGTGAAAAGCCCCTTCAATCTTTGGCTAGCGTACGTATAAGTTAGTTGTAACAGATAAAAAGACAACCATGAAAAATGAAAATGTTGCAATATGTATTTTATTCATCATATTGCTTTGAAATAAAACGTTTTGAAATAGAAAATGAGGGTTTTTAACATTAACTTTAGGTACTTTAGTTACCCTCAATTTTTATTTTAAGTCACGTCATTACTCACTAATTCTTTCCGAAAATTAACACGAAGCTAATATTAATTTATGTAAAATATTCAATACTAAACAACACTAATTAAAGTTTTAAATGCAAATTTTTAAAATAATTGTCGAAAAATATAATTGTTTATCACCCTTGATAAGCAGCTCCAGCAGTCGGACAGGTTTTTGTACTGAAACCTGATCAGTAGAGCTCAGTCTGAGGTCACGAATTTGCCAGATTGAGGTTCGAGTCATCTACAGGCCGTTTCGACGCGTGTTGCATTGTTCACTGCTTGGCCTCGTATAGTTCCTGCTAGTAGATAAACCGGTGAATACTGAAAAAGAGCGCAGATTGAAAAACGTCATAATACAAAAGTGTAGACGTTCGAAACTGAACAAACTTGTGCGTGATCAAACATATTCTGAGTGACAGGAGAATTGCCTTTTCTTTCAATACAGTAAACGTATCTTGTAATTCACTGCAATGAATTCTGAGAGAGTTTGGTTGATTTATGTTCATTGCTTTTTCAAACTCTGTATATTATTATCCTGGTTTTTTGTATCAGGTTTTATTCTTTAACTTATAAAAGTACAAGAAGTTTTATTTACTAATCATATTGTTAAATAATTGTTTTGTTGTGTAACTTTATGAATCAGAACAATGTATATAAAGTCAATACCTGTAATGAGCTACTTTTGGAACAGATTATACCACAACATTGCATGTTTACGCTATAAACCTCTTTCCTCTACCTTCTCTTTATATCACTGACTGCTCTGTGTGTTCATAGCTGTGTGCACTTCGGAAGCTAAGACCAATCTTTATTGATCAGTTACATATTTCGCTCTTCTCTGTGGCATGTCTGCCTGCAGCCTGTGGTTCCTTTATTTCATAATTTCCGCTTGGGAATCTTAGCTACAATGCATCTGACTAGGTTGAAGTGCACAAAGTCTCTACCTCCGTAGTGTAACCTATACATGCTACACTCTAAAACGAAATGCGTAAGCGTGAATTGAACGTTTATCTGGATTAACAAGAAGAAGATCGAATAAAACCTCTTATATGAACCGTTTGTAGGAGAATACTTGAAGATGTTTCTAACGTTCTGCTTAAATTCGTTATAATATAAGTTTGATGAGTGAAACGGCCATATTTTGGGAACACACGACTAAAACTACGACGCCTGGAGAAATATGACGTGTAATTATGAAGGACGTTACTTTCCAACTTGCCCAGAGCCAACCTGGGATCGACACTTGTTCTGAACCTAATTACAGTTGAGTTAATGCGTCTTAACGTGTTTGAAGTGCCTGCCGGATGTGCCCCCTGCAATTAGTTAAAGCTCTGAAATCACATTTCCGAGCCAGTAGGTGCCAACCGTGTGGAAAACAGCTCCCGGACTTTATCGTTTTACGACCAAGAAACCGCAGGTCTGTCCAACAAAACAAGAATACCGGCCCAAGAAATAAAATATCAGATGTAATTCGTTTACTCCAGAAGATTATGCTGACCTTTCTTGTTGTTCAGAACAGTTTCTCGTAATTACGATTTCTTGTACATAGTACGTGTAGATAAAAACAACAAAAACAAACAAAAACAAAAAAATATAGGGATTAATATTATATATTATATCTATAGTATTACTTTATCTACACATACTATGTGCATAGTAGGCAGAGACGGTATTATATTCCACCCAAAAATTTGATGTCGATATTTCACCGGAAAATTAATATGTTTTGACGTCCACTGGATCCAGAGAAAGCAATTTTAGAAAATGTGTGTGAGTGTGTTTTGTGAACAGTACAACTAAAAAACCAAGTGCCCTAAATATAAACTTGGTATTTCAGTTCAGCATCTTTCAAGAATTTTCAAGAAAATCCCCCCACCCAAGCTACTTTTTACATGGAGAAAAATTCGTAATGTTTAATTTTCTCCAAAAAAATGGCTCTAACGATTTTGATTGGAACACTGTATATTAAGGCTATTTACACGACAAATAAAATGTACATCTTAAATTTTTTGGGAATAGCCGCTGAAGTACTCTTCATTCGGGATGACTTTTGCATAACTAGTAATCCATAAAGATAGACAAAACTTACTACATAGAAAATGTAGATCTCGTTAAAACATACAATTTATTTCATATTCATTTTTTGTGTGGAATTAATTATTTCCAAGATATTTCTTGTTATTGGTTTCAATTTTGAAATACTTGAATTTTTATCTTACGGAAAACTGCCATTCCTATTTTATTTTGTTTTACTCCTGGTCATGCAAAGAAAACCGAATTTCAATCACTTAGCAATCAGGTTTTAAAAGATTTGACTATAACTTTAACCTGGTGTACTCCCTTATTTCCCTTCTACATACAAGGAATTAAGTAATAAGACCGCTTCTGTTAATGCAATCTTGATTAACGTGAAGTAGATATAAAAATAAACGTTTATACGAATAGCTTGTTACGGAATAGGTAGAGAAAGTCATGTGTGCACAAGCCCCTACACGCCTGGCTGCGCAGACCAGTGCAAGTGTCGAGAATTGAAGAATTCGAGTGGAGGACAAAAGACATACAAGGTCGCGCGCAATACTTTGATTGTAATGGGAAAACAGTGACATTTAATTACGTCATAATTACGTCATAAGGATACCTGAGTTGGAAATAATTGCGACAACGCGTTCTTTATGATCGTCAGCAGCTATGCACAGAGATTAGACCTTCAATGTCCTGTTGGTAGTTAAATAAAATCATTTCATTGGCTAGACGGAATTTCATCCCACAACTGAACAAAACAAAAATAAGCATTATCATTGACCTTGAATATCACATACCTGAATTTAAGGTGTTTTACAATCGGATATAAGCATCACTAAGAGCACAACAACTTTAATTCTGTTTTTCGCAATTTCTTCTCAGTGATTCGGTGTATCGTTCTGCTTTTTACTTTAACTCACAAAGTCGTCAACAAGAATTATAAAGAGGGCTTGTTAAGTGTGTCTCTGCAGTAAAGTGGTGAAAATGCTGAACTGAAAATACAAAGTATACTGGGTTTGACTCTAGGTTGATGAAGCAATTCTTATTTCATTATCATTATCCCCCACCCTCAAGAGCTTGGAAATATGAATGTGATACTGAATGTGTGTTAAGTTAATCGAGAATTACAGTTTTAATGTACACCTCAACAATTTAAGTAGTTGTAGAAGATCAAAGTGGCAATAAGACGATATTACTTAAACCGGTATCTTAGTAAAAACACATAAATAAATCAAATTCTTTTGCAGGGAAATAAAGATATCTATGCCATACTGGATTTTCAGAGACGTATGTACAGTATAAAAATAAAATAAATGTAAAATTAGAACTATATTCCTCTTTAGTAAACTACATTCAAGGCGTTAAGTAAACATTTTCTATCGGTATTGTGGTATATTTGTATTAGTTAAGTATATTACCTACTATGTGCACTATAGGAGGGTATGATCCTTCCTGAAATAATTCATAAACAAATCTATAGTTAAAGTAAATTATTACTTAATGTTCTCACACTTTTGCAAAATGTATTTTTAGCACCCTGCGGGGTTGTGTTTCAATCTGAAATTACAGATTTGAAAAACTAAGTTCACCGAGATTTTATGTAATTTTTTTTTAAATCTAAAACAAATTACAATATTGAATTTAATATCTTAGCACTACTTCTAATGCTAATAAACATATACAAAATAGTTATAAAAATGAAATTAGCATCATGTGCCTTTATTCTCAAGGAAACAATTTTTTTGCAAAATGCATTGAGTATAGTCTGTGGTATTTCGATGGCACAAATTTTTCACGTATCAGAGCAGCTAACCTTTACTCAGCAATTCTTATTTATGTATTGGAAACCTAAAATAAATTATCATTCGCTTAGTGATCGAGGAAACCCACGAGAATAAATTCGAATGAATTTGGAACACAAATCACAAATGTTACAATTTATTCTTACCAATGGAAAGTGATCTCTGAATCATTTTTCCTGCGCTTGGAAACAATTATGCAGCATAAGAATGCACCATGTTCACTATTAAACCCTAATTAATTTTTAAAATATCTCGCTTTTAAAGCGTATTGGACATATGGCAAAAATCACGTATTTGCCCTTCAGAATCAACTGCGCGAGAGGTTTCAATTAACGAACAACCTAGCGCCAGCACGTGTCTAGGTAATATAATTCAAAAGTCTTTGTGTATACTGAACACGCCAGATTTTAAAAAAAATGTTGAACTGAAAAATTGTTGAAAATGCTTAGCTATGCAGATGGATATGACATAATAAAATATAGAGTATAATATAGAACATCAGTCAGTAGATAATGTAGAGTAAAATGTATTAATTCAATACTCCCTAAAATGCGGTGTTTTCTTGCGAGGTTCAATCAGAGCAAGAATTAGGGAACATTTTGTCAGTCATTCTATAACTTGTTTCTGCGTCTTACGAATTAAAATATTCAAAGCGTACACAACCATAGCAGTCCTTTAATGAAAAACCAGCCTTGTATATTCTTCCCTCTTTTTAGTCTTTCTTTTATCTCCACATATGAATCATTTATACTTGCCTGTCATCTGCATTATTTTTCTGTTCGGAAGTTTTAACACTTTCATTTATTCCTTCCTGTGCATTTCTTAGCAGCATTTGCTTTTCACTCGGTGTTCCAGCCAGTCTTTTCTTTATAAGTTTCATCTTTGTTTTTAAAACAGATTTGTTTGTCAGGTTTACGCACCGCATTCTTAAACACATTCTCATGGAGCGAGATGGTACTGTGCAATGCCATGGGTTCGTTTTCCCTGTAATTTTTTGTGCTTTTAGTATAATCACTGAATTTGAAGTTAGAATAATCGCTGTTTCATCTCCTATCATGCAGCGTTAGATTGTACCGTTTCTTTTAGACTTCGGATTCGAAGATTGCCACCATTTTACAGTTTGTACCAATCGGCAACAGGGAAAAGTAAAATGCATGGATATAGATTTTCTGAATTATTGAAGCAAAGATTATAGAATTAAAAAGCTGTTATCTTCCATCCACATGACTTTCTCTATCTGTTCTGAAAACAAACTAATCTTACAAAAAAGTTATGCTTTTATCTTGAATGGATAATTTACAGACAAGTTACAGACTACCTCAACAAAAACAACCTCCTAAAGGAATAACTAAAGACTGAGGCACAATAAAAATATTGTATTACTAAAAGTTACTGAGGACAAATGTGAAGCAGCAGACAGCAGAAAATTGGCCTTACTAACACTATTGGATTTTTCTAAAGATTTTGATACAATAGATATTGGCTTATTAGTGTGTAAGCTTGAATATTTGAATATGTCAAACATGGTTCAAATCTTATTTATCTGAGCGCCAGCAAACTGTTGTAGGTGTAATTAGATCAAACCGATCTCACTGGAAGGAAACGAAAGCTGGTGTAACACAAGGCTCGGTGCTTGGGCCCTTGTTGTTTGCTATTTATATAAATGGCATTACAGAAAGTATAAGATATAGTAAACACCATCTTTTTGCTGACGACTTGCAACTGTACTTACACACGGACCCTAGTGATTTAGACAACACAGTTAAGATTATAAATGAAGACTTAAATTCACTATCGACTTGGTCATTAAAACATGGACTAGAGCTGAATCCAGGAAAGTCACAGGCAATTATTATGGAACACGAGCAGTTGTTGAGAACTCTAAATTTGGATAATATACAATATATCACAATTCTGAAATATCATTTCGTAAGAATCTTGAAGTTTATATACGAGTAGATCAAAATTTAAACTGGAAGACGCAAATTACACATATATGTAAAAAAGTATTCTCAATAGTCTATCCCTTAAAACGTATAAATGACTTTCTACCAATTTCAATTAATAAAATATTAATAAAAACGCTAGTGATGCCCCATTTTGACTATTGTGACTCTCTTTTTACTAACCTAACTGAAAATTTGACTCTAAGACTTCAACGGGCTCAGAATACGTGTGTACGTTTTGTATGCAATCTCCGTCGATTTGATCATGTTGCACCATCGCTCAAAACACTTAAAAATGTAATAGCGCGTTATTTATGGACACTCTTTAACTACTGTTGTTCTCAGTGTCCCATTCTAAATTGGGAGTGAAAGACCGCTTAATTTTGCTCAGAGGCCTCTCTATCAGGCTTGAGGTTATTTTACGTGCCGTAAATCTGCGACACGGGACCAACGGCTTTACTTCCCTTCCGAAGGAAGTCATGCTAAGGATTTTTACGCCTGAAAAAACCCATCGTCCTCCGCCGGGTTTGAACCCGCGACCTTGGGTATACGAAGTTAGCATGTAACCATTACACCACGGAGGGCAACTCAAAACACTTAAAGGGACAGAAGAAAATTGCATTCTTTATCATTTTTCTATCAATTCCTTCATTCTCGCATTCTAAACTATCTAAATAATCGCTTCAAATATCTTGCTGACTGTCATAATCGAGAAACTCGCTCACGACACTCTTGCCTTCTTGCTATACCTGCTCAATATACAGCTTCTATTCATCATCATTTACAATATGTTTAGCTCGTCTTTGGAATTCCCTCCCTGAAGACGTAAGGGACTGCCGGAACGTTATACTGTTCAACCAGAAACTTAAGGCATACATTTATAATCAAACCTAATCTGCTGCTGTATTAATATGATAAATACATCACTACTTTCATTTATTGTTATTAATATTTTATGTGCTGGCAAGTATTATGCATTTCAATTGTAAATATCACTAATACGTGTTTCGACGTACATGAATATTTCACTTAATATAATTTTGTTTACAGTTTGTTTCTTTTCATTTCAGTATATTTGTTGCACCTTTTTATATATGCTTTTATTAAGTTGTATAAAATTGTATTTTTGTTTTTTATTCTTTTATTCATTGTATCATTGCTGTGTTGAACTTAATGTGGCCTTATTTCCAACCACGATAAATAAATAAATATATCATGCTAATCAAGATAAACTTTAGCAGAAATTGTCTTATTGCTTGTTTCCTTGTTAATAGAAGAAAAATAAAGGAATACATTTGATTAACGCGATAGTCAACTCTTTTAAAAGCTATCGTTATGTAAAACAACTGAAATTTGGTTCTCTTTGCGTATCTAGAAGTAAAACAAGAGAGGTATGGAACGAAAGATGACTTTCTGTTTGAAAAAAATGTAAGTATTTTATAATTGAAACCAATAATAAGGAATGTCTTGAAATAGATTAACTCTAAAAATATACATTACATAAATTATGTTTTAACGAGATCAATATTTTTTGTGTAGCAGGGTTTTGTCTATCTCTTACGGTTTACCAGTTATACAGTCATCCAGAATGAAGAGGTCTTCAGAGTCTATTCCCATAAAATTAAAGGTAATCATTTTGTTAATCATAAAAATGTCTTAAAATGTATGGTATTTTAATAAAATTTGTAAATCATTTTTCAGGAAATAATTGTTTTTAAAAAAATGTTCAATGTAGAGGGTGGTTTGGGGAGTGGGATATTTCTGAAAATATTCTTATGACATTCCTGGATGATGCTTAACTTAAATATCAAGTTTCGTATGCAACGGACTTTTCGTTTTTGAGTTATGCTGTTTACATACACACACACGCACGCACGCACACATAAAGATGTTTTTTTTAAGATTCAGGGTGTCTCAACACATATATTTCCCGTGAAATTTTGGTAATGAAAATTTTTAGGCTGCTATAGTCCAGTGTATCCCCTTACTTCCCTCCCACTTGCAAAGAAGCAAGTAATAAGACAAATTCTGATGATGTTAATCTACAATTTCTAAAGGTGCCTTATCTCAAAATGCTTCACATTTTCTTCTTCACTTTTTAAAATATTTCTTTGCTGGTAATCCACTTACCTTCTTCGGTGGAATAATATCTTGTTTCCAATCAGCAGTACACGATGCGAGTTTATGTCCGCTTATCATGAGAATGCATTGCATTTTACTGGTAATTATAAATCTTTCCTGTACTGAGTCGTTCAAAGGACACCAAGCAGTTGCTGGGGTAGCCAAACTTTCGCTCGTTGCAGGACCTTTATTGTGATGTAATGAAAACTCAAAGATGATATTCAAAATGAGATCCATTCTGTTCTGGACACAATGCAACTATCATTAGACCTTCCTGCACTCTGCGCTATATTACAGATGTTACGTTGTATTTGATGTGCCCATTCTGTTCATGAGCTGATTCATCATCATCCACACGATATGAGCCTCAGATCAATTCCGTCACCATCAGAATTGTTCATTCCATCTTGATTTTGGATGTCCTATATTTCGTTTTTCTCGAGATTTATAATTAAATGCTTTCTTTTTGTAATTGGTTTTCATCCATCCTGTCTAAACGTATTTTCAGTTCTTCCGGCAATTGTGGATACGATCTAGAATTTCTTTTATTTCTGATTCTCTTCTTATTTCTTATATTTTATGTCCAATTTAGGGACCGATCTTAGAGATCTCATTTCTGAAAACTCTTCTCTCCTTTTTACTTTCTCTACACGTACTATGTACATAGTGTATAGAGGAAGTATTGTATTCCACCCAAAAATTCAATACCGAGATTTCACCGGAAATACATGCTTTAGGAACCCCTAAATAAAAAAAAAACATTTTTAGAGAAAGGTCCGTATGTGTGTGTGTCTATGGGTAACATATCTCAAAAACGAAAAGACCATTAAATACCAAACTTGGTATTGAGGTTTAGTATCGTCCAAGAACGCGACACGAAGATTTTCAAGAAAATCCCCCCTCCATAAACTACCCTTTACATGGAAAAATTTTCGAAAATTTTGATTTTCTTAAAAATGACTCTAATGATTTTGATTAAAAGCACTATATTAAAACTATTTACATCCCAAATAAAATCTATATCTTGAATTTTCTGAGAATAGCTTCTGAAGACCTCTTTATTTTACATGAATTTTACCGAATTTTGCTTAACTGCTAAACTGTAAGAGATACACAAAAATTTACTACACAAAAAATATAGATATGGACAAAACACACAATTTATGTCCTTTGTGTTTTTGTTTTGGAGGTCACCGTTCCCGAGATATCCCTTGTTATTGGCTTCAATTGTGAAGTACTTATATTTTTCTCAGACAGGAAGTGTCCGTTTTTCTTTTGCTCTACTCCTGGCCAAGCAAAGAAGCAGTTTGCACTGACAATCGCATAACACAGCTTTTAAAACATTTTACTATCAGTTTAGCATAGCGCATTTCTTTAGTTCCCTTCTACTTACAAGAATCTAAGTAATAAAAACATTCTGCTAATGTTTATCTCGATTAGCATTGCGAAGAAAGAAGAGTAATCTTTTGTAAGAAGTTTATAAAGCAATTAGAGAAAATCATGTGAGTGTAACACATCAGATTTTTCTCAGTTAGTATTAAGTAAATACAAGAATAAGCTTTTTAATAATAATGTGTTGCAGAGATGTAGAGAAAGTTCATATGAATGATTTTTTTCTCTTTCTATGGCTACTCAAGTCTTTGCACCATAAAATGATACTGGAAATTACACTGTTGTATAACATTTTAATTGTGTTTTCTTTGCAGTTTTATTGAGACATTTTTAATCTTTATAAACACGAGCTCTCATGGAGCCACAAAGAAAGTAGCATTGTGGAAATATATTGGTTCTCGAGGCCACTCTTTCAACGAGCAACTGGTCGGATCTATCGGCCGAAATATTTCCTATACATTATCCCCAGAGTCCATATTGCCGTGTGTGCGAGTTAGCTATTTTGCTAAAAGAACATATTTCTACAAATGTCTAGTAGAACCTCCTCTAAAAAGTCTCCAAATGTTGTTCAATAAGGACTAAGACTTTGGAAACCATTTTATTCCAAATTGATAGTGCTTGTCTGCCATTACGTTGTCGTTTTCCAAAAACTAACAACATATTAAATAATGTGCTTTTCCTTATGTGGGCACTTCATTATACGATTGAAGAATTAATCACAATAACGGATCTCGAGTCATATAGTTATCAAACTTCAGCATGTATCTGCCAGTTGCATGGTAATAACGCACTTCCGAGGACACGCAACCTAGCTCACTATAAGTCGAAAATGAAGTCTGTTAAATACCAACTTTACTATTCAAATTAACCATCTTCCAAGGATAGGACACAAAGCTTTTCAAGAAAATCCCTCTACCCCAAACTACCCTTTAGATAGAAAACTACTAGATGAAATGCCCAATGTTGTCCGTAGTTTGAGTTTTATACCTACAAAAGACTTTAGAAAACATTCATGCTTAACAATGCCAAAATTGTTTCAAATCAAAAACGTTTCTGCCCTATTCAATGAGGTGGTTTTGGATGTTTGTATTTCTTAAATAGTGAAGAGAACATCATATCTTCATTTAGCAAAAAATATTTGGAAAAGAAATCCATACATGTTACCTCCCTCCAAGCATTCTCTTCCGTTTGGGCAGAACTATTGTCGCCACTCCTAAAATGAATAAAGAAGTGAACGTTAGATTCTTATTTACGAAAAGCATTGACAAAGCAGTCTCATTCATAATTAAAAGTTCGCATATTACCTCTCCGAACCTCTTTTTATCCCTCAGTGAAGTTCGTGATGTCAGCTCTAAAGTATATTTACTCTTACTTTCAAATTTGGTTTAAGAGGTATAGGTGTAGATGCCTAAGGAACATGTGTACCTACATTTCGATCGTTATAAAAGTAGGTAAACAAAATTTGAAACCATGAAACCGGCGTGTAATCCCACGCATGCGCACGCACGCACACACATATGTATATGTGCATAAGGTGCGCAGACTTCACCGGCATTAAGCTTAAATTTAAGTTCCTGTACCATGTTCCTCAAAATGCTTGGCTGCATACACAGAAAATAAAATTGGTCAAATGTTGATTGCAAACATGCCACCACTCCTTTATCGTTTACTTCTGCAATTGGAATGGCGAGGTAGAGCTACAAAAGATGAGTTATTTATGTTTTTAATGTTTCTTACTAAAATACGTCGTTTAGCGACAAAATGATATAGAGAATTGGACCCCAGCGTGTAATATGGAATAAAGTCGTGGCTATATGCTTAGCATCCACGCCACATGGAGCATTATGTGAAGAGCGGAAGGTCAGGAATGTTGACAGCAATGTTGTCTGTCAACACCTTGCACAATGGCTACTTTTTTCAGTGTTTCAGATGCGTTAAATGCATTCAGAGCTAAGGCAGTCTTTACAAATCAAGAGTATCTAGATAAGCTTCTTGCTTATGGCAAAGCTCAATCTTTTAAGATCGTTATTTCTGGAGATATTTTAAGATTAAAGTGTACCATGATGAGGCTGCTAGTATTGATGATCTTCGCACACGTGTGCTTGAAGCAGCTCTAGAGACTGGGCAGAACGCAGAAGCTCTAATGAGGGTAAGGCAAAATTGGCTAAGAAGAGCGATGTCTTTTTAAATTCTACATTTTTGAACATCTACTGTAAATTAATATATCATATCAAAGCTGTGGCTTTGGTTTAATTATCCACGATATACCTGAATGAGATATTTCCATAATTCGTATTTGAATTTGTTTTATCTTTGGTCAACAGACTAAATATAATGTGTAGCCACTTACGCATCTTTAGTTTAGGTCGTGAATACGATGGGATAGCTTGGAAGAAAGCCACCCCACCCCTCTTTAGTGTCAGTTACTAATTATAAACACACAGGCACGTGACGAACCGGATTTCAGGCACAAAACATATTATTGGTCAGCTCTATCCTACTCTATTGCCAGACTGTGCAGATAATGTTCAATAATGTTATCTCCATTACCTTTCAAGATAGCTGAAATTGTTATAGTACTTTATTATTCACCATATTTGGATCTCCCAGCAGGGAAAATCTACGCAATCATACCTCTAACATCCCGTGTAGTTACACACACACACACACACTTTTGTGTGGCTTAACGTCCTCTAGCCTGGTTCGTCATATCAGACGATGGACGAAATTGGGAAATGTTGCTCAAATGAGCTCGGGG
This sequence comes from Hymenopus coronatus, assembly GCA_030762935.1. NCBI lineage: Eukaryota > Metazoa > Arthropoda > Insecta > Mantodea > Hymenopodidae > Hymenopus > Hymenopus coronatus. The sequence continues at coordinate 111,235,557 of CM060895.1, forward strand.
CCTATGGAGCTTAAACTTAGTCTCGACATTCATCTTCTCAGGAAAAACCTCATCCGGGTAACACCGTAAGCGAAATTCGAATTCGCGACCTGTGAACGGTCTTTATTTATAGACGCTCTTTAACTACTGTAGTTCTCAGCGTCCCATTCTAAATTAGGCGTGAAAAACCGCTTAATTTTGCTCAGAGGCCTGTATATCAGGCTTGAGGTTTTTTTACGTGCCGTAAATCTACGACACGGGATCAACGGCTTTACTTCCCTTCCGAAGGAAGCCAATCTAATGATTTTTACACCCGAAAAAAATCCATCGTCCTCCGCCGGGTTTGAACCCGCGACCCCAAGTATATGAAGCCAGCATGGTAAACATTACACCACGTAGGACGACTCCTTATGCTTCTATTTACTTCATGCTAAGTGAGAAAAAATCTGACGTGTTCCATTCACATGACTTTCTCTACATCTCTGCAACAAATTGTTCTATTTACTTCATCTAATCGAGAAAAAATTAGCAGATATTTACTTGCTACCTTGTTAGTAGAAGCAACATAAGGGAGTACCATAGGTTAAAGTGATAGTCAAAATCTGGTTGCCATGTGACTGAAGTTCCTTTGTTTGTATGGACAGGAGTTGACAAATTCCTGTATGAGAAAAGTATGCTTTTCAAAGCTGAAACCAAAAATAAGGAATAGCTAAAAAACGATCAACTCCATGAAAAAATGTGTATAATATAAATTGTGTGTTTTAACGTGCTCTACATTTTTTTGTGTTTTAAGTTTTCGTCCATCACTTACAGTTTAGCAGTTATGCAAAATTCTGTAAAATTCATCCAGAATAAAGTAGTCTTCAGGTGCCATTCTCAGAAAATTCAAGGTATACATTTTATTTCTCAGTAAATATCTTTAATATAAGATATTTTAATCAAAATCGTTGGAGCCATTTTTCAGAAAATAACAATTTTCGAAAACTTTTCCATCTAAGGGGTAGTTTGGGGTGAGGGGATTTTTTTGAAAATCTTCGTGTCGCATCCTTGGATGATACCAAACTTAAATACCAAGTTTAGTATTTAACGGTATTTTCGTTTTTGAGCTATGCTGCCCACAGACACAAACATACACAGACAGACAGACACACACACGGACATTTTTCTAAAAATTTTGTTTTTGTTTTCGGGGGGTCTCAAAACATATATTTCCGGTGAAATCTCGGTATCGAATATTTGGGTGCAATACAATACCTTCTCTATACACTATATACATAGTAAGTGTAGAGAAAGTAAAAAAATCTTATGTGTCCCATTCACATGACTTTCTCTACATGTCTGTAACAAATTATTGTTAAAAACCTTATGCTTCTATTTACTTCATGCTAAACGAGAAAAATTTAGCAGAAATGATCTTAACTTGCTTCCTTGTAAGTAGAAGCGAAATAAGGCAGTACCATAGGTTAAAGTCTTGTTCAAAAGCTGTTTGCAATGTGACTGAAGTTCCTTTGTTTGTATGGACAGGAGTTGACAAATTCCTATATGAGAAAAGTATGTTTTTCAAAGCTGAAACAAAAAACAAGGAATATCTCAAAAACAATCAACTCCACGAAAAAATGTATGTAACATAAATTGTGTGTTTTAAGGTGCTCTACGTTTTTTGGGTGGCAAATTTTTGTCCATTTCTTATGGTTTAGCAGTTATCCGAAATTCCATAAAACTCATCCAAAGTAAAGTAGTCTTCAGATCCTATTCCCAGAAAATTCAAGATGTACATTTTATTTGTGAAGTAAATATCTTTAATATACGATAGTTTAATCAAAATCGCTAGAGCCATTTTTGAGAATATCAAAATTTAAAAAAAAATCCATTTGAAGGGTAGTTGGGGATTGAGGGATTTTTCTGAAAATTATCGTGTCTCATCCCTGGAAAATACTAAACTTAAATACCAAATTTGGTATGTAACGGTGATTTCGTTTTTGAGCTATGCTGTCCACAGGCACAAAGACACACAGACACACACTTGCACGCACATACACACACACGGACCTTTTTGTAAAAATGATTTTTTTTGGATTCATGGGGATCCGAACATGTATTTCCGGTGAAAACTCGGTATCGCATTTTTGAGTGCAATACAATACCATCTCTATACACTATGTGCATAGTACGTGTACAGAAAGTAAAAACTGTGGTGTATATGTATGTGTCTGTGGAAAGCCTAGCTCTAAAACGAAATTATCATTAAATACTAAACTTGGTACTTACGTTTAGTATTTTCCAAGGATGTGACACGAAAATTTTCAAGAAAATCCCCCCGCCACAAACTAGCCTTTATATCGAACATTTTTTTAAAATGTAATTTTTCTCCAAAATTTCTCTAACGATTTTGATTAAAATACCAGATATTAAAGACTATTACACCAAATAAAATGTATATTTTAAATTTTCTGGAACTAGCCTCTGAAGATCTCTTTATTCTGGATGAATTTTGCAGAATTTTGAATAACTGTTGAACCGAAACTGTTAAAGAGACAGGCAAAAACTTATTGCACAGAAAATGTAGATCTAGTTAAAAGTCATAATTTATGTCATATACGTGTTTCTTGTAGAGATGACGTTTTTCGAGATATTCCTTGTTATTGGTTTCAATTTTAAACTACCCAACTTTTCTCAAATGAGAAGCCACCTTTCGTTTAATCTCTCTTGTTTTACGGCATGTCATGCAAAGTGTACGGAACCTCAATTGTATCACATAGCGACCAGATTTTATAAGATTTGTCTATCTCTTTTGCCTAGTGCCTAGTGTATTCCCTTATTTCCTTCTTACAAAGAAGCAAGTAATAAGATAAATTCTGCTAATGTTTATCTGAATTAGCATCATGTAGATAAAGAATACTCTAACAATATATTGAGTGAAAGTTATGTGAACGGAACATATCAGAATTTTTACATTAATTTAAACAGTAACCAATGCTATCCTGCTCCCTATAGTTCTTGAAAGTGCGTTAATACCAGGACATATAAAGGACATTTGGCATCACCTCCAAAAATGGTTAAAATTGCGAACAAAATAATAAGTTTATATGAAGAACTACAAATGTAATACTGTTTATGCTCCTCAAAATGTGCATAATGGCAGATTGATATAGTGTTATTTCTTCCGAAAAAAGAAATGCAATTGAAGCATTGTGTACATTGACAATCCTACTTTATAACCACCTAATCTTCTAAGTATAGATAATTGAATAAACACCGTTATAAGATAAAACAAGTCTTTAGAGAGCATATGAGTTCTGATTTTGTACTTTAAGGGGATCGGGTTTATAAACAAGATTTGCAAGTCTTCTGCCTCTAGACGCCGACATAATCCCTTTCCTATTGGCTGACGTAATCCATCTCAGAGACTCTAATTAATAAAAGAGAGAGACAAGACACAAAGCTTCTGAACAAACAATACACAGAGTGACGTCCCACTTACGCTCTTAGTGACGCAGAAGGGTGAGGATATTAAAAGTATTAGTAACAGAGTGTAATTCTCTATTTTTCGTTGAAGTTTTACTTTCTCTATACTACTATGTACCTGCATAGTGTATAGAGAAGGTATTTATTATATTGCAACTAAAAATTCTATACCGAGATTTTACCAGCAATATAGGTTTCGAGAACTCCTGGGTTAAAAAAAAACAAAACAAAAAATGTATATGACGTAAATTATGTATTTTAACAAGGCCTACATTTTTTTATAGTAAGTTTTTGTCTATCTCTTAAGGTTTATTAGTTATGCCAAATTAAGCAAAATTCATCCAGAATAAACAGGTCTTTAGAAGCTATTCCCAGAAAATTCAAGATATACATTTTATTTGTCAGGTAAATATCTTTAATATATGATATTTTAATCAAAATCGCTAGAGCTATTTTGAAGAAAATCAAAATTTTCGAAAAAAGTTCCATGTAAAGGGTAGTTTGGGTGGGGGATTTTTCTCAAAATCTTCGTGTCGCATCCCTGGAAGATACTGAACTTAAATACCAAGTTTGGTATTTTAGCTACTTTTCGTTTCTGAGTTATCGTGTTCACAGACACACGGACGCACGGACACACGGACACACATACACGGACCTTTTTCTGGAAATGCTTTTTTTGGATTCAGGGGGTCCTAAAACATGCATTTCCGGTGAAATCTCGACATCGAATTTTTGGGTGGAATGCAATACTTCTCCATCCCTATGTACATTGTACATACGGGGCAAGAGAAAGTAAAAATCTGATGTGTTACACTCACATGACTTTCTATAGCCGTTCTACAAACTTCTTACATAAGATTATTCTTCTTTCTGCACCTTGTTAATCGAGGTATTCAGCACAATGTTCTTATTACTTAGTTCCTTATAAGTAGGAAGAAAATAAGGGAATACACTATGCTAAATCGATAGTCAAATGTTTTAAAAGCTGTCGTTATGCGATTGTCATTACAAATCGCTTCTTTTCTTGGCCAGGAGTAGAACAAAAGAAAAACGGACACTCCCATCTGAGAAAAGTATAAGTACTTCACAACTGAAACTAATAACAATGAATTCCTCGAAAACGGTAAGCTCCACGAAAAAAAAAAAAAACATGTTTTAAAACCTTCCGTGTGTGTATCTGGCTGTGTGTGTTTGTGTTTGGGCAGCATAGTTCAAAAACGAAAAGTCTATTAAATACAAAACTTAGTGTTTAAGTTCAGTATCTTCCAAGGATGCGACACGAAGAGTTTCAAGAAAATTCCCCTAACTACTCTTTACATGGACAACTTTTCGAAAATTTTGATTTTCTCAAAAATAGCTCTAGCGATTTTGATTAAAATGTCGCATCTTAGATAATGAATATCTTGAATTTTCTGGAAATAGCTTCTGAAAATATCTTTATTCTGGATGTATTTTGCGGAATTTTGCATAACTGGTGAACCGTAAGAGATAGACAAAAACTTACCCAATAGAAAATGTAGAGCTCGTTAAGACACACAATTTATATTATAACATTTCTTTCGTGGAGTTGATCCTTTTTTAAATATTCCTTGTTATTGATTTCAACTACAAAAACTTTTCTCATACGGGAATTTGTCAACTCATGTCCATACAAACAAAGAAACTTCAACCACATAGCAACCAGCTTTTGACTATCACTTTAGCCTATGGTACTCCCTTATTTCCCTTCTACTTAAATGGAAGTAAGTAATAAGACGATTACTGCTTATTTTTTTCTTGATTAGCATGAAGTAAATAGAATAATAAGCTTTTTAACAATAATTTGAAAGCCATGTGAATGTAATTAGAAAATCATATAAGCATAACTTATTTGTGTTGGACGGATATCTTCTCATAGGGCAAGGTGAAGATTTTCTGTAACATCTTTCCGAACGCAGTTACAAATTCGAAGATTTACTGCAGATAATCTAGATCCTGTAGATCATCATTTGTGCTTTTTACTTTCTCTACACGTTTTACTGTATTACCGATGCTTTAAAATCATCCTTTCTACATTCTCCATTGCATACGCACAACGTACATATAGATAGAGAGGGTATTCCACTCAAAAATTCGGTAGCGAGATTTCACCGGAAATATATGTTTTGAGATTCTAACAAACACACAAAATATTTAGAAAAAGGTCCCTGTATGTGTGTGTGTGTGTGTCAGCATAGCTCCAAAACGAAAAGAGCATTAAATACCAAAAAATATTTAAAATATTTGACTAATGTTTTAGCCTATGTATTCCCTTATTTCCCTTCTACTTGGAACTATTACAATCATTTCTACTAATGTTTATCGCAATTACCACGATGGATAAAGGAATAATTTTAACAACATTTGTAATAAATAGTAGTAATAGGAATAGACTTAACAATGTAACAATAGTTTGTGCCAGAAGGAAGTGCGTGCACCCAAAAATTCGATGCCGAGATATCATTGGAATACATGTTTTGAGGACTTCTGAATCCAAAAAAAGAGCATTCTTAGAAAATGGCAGTGTGTGTGTGTGTGTCTGTGAACAGTATAGCTCAAAAACGAAAATATCAGTTAAATACCAAATTTTGTATTTAATTTTAAAATCTTTTAGAATAATCTTCCTCCCCAAACTAACCTTTACATAGTAATTTTTAGGAAATTTCCGATTTTTTAAAAATATGGTTCAAACGATAAACTGCAGCACATTAAAAATATACACACGAAAAATAAAATGTATATCCTTAATTTTCTGGGAATAGCCCGTGAAGTCCTCTGAAAGACTTTTGCATTACTGGTAGACCGTAATAGATGGATAAAAACTTAGCACACAATTTATGTCACTTATATTGTTTTATAGCTAACCATTTCAGACACATTCGTTGTTGTTGGTTTCAATTCTAATGTACTAAAACTTTTCACAAACGGGAAGCCCTCACACGTTTCAACTCGTTTTTGGTTTACTTCTAGCCATGGTAAGAGAACCGAATTTCAATGACAATCACTTAGCGACAGCTTTTAAAAGATGTGACTATCGATCGCTTTTACCTAGTGTATTCCTTTCCCTTCTACTTGTGAGGAACTAAGTAATAAAACCATTTCTGTCATGTTTATCTTCATTAGCATTATATAGACAAAAGATGATCTTTTATAAGAATATGTCTTTTGCAGAAAGCCATGCGAATGGAATACATCCGATTTTTACTTTCTCTACACGTACTATGTACATAGTGTACAGAGAAGGTTTTGCACTGCACCCAAAAATTCGATACCGAGATTTCACCGGAAATATATGTTTTAGGATCCCCTATATCCATAAAAAGCATTTTCACAAAAACGTCCGTGTGTGTGTTCGTGTGTCAGTGTGTTCGTTTGTCCGCGAGTCTGTGAACACGATAACTCAAAAACGAAAAGTCGGTAAAATACCAAACTTGGTATTTAAGTTTAGTATCTTCCAGGCATGCGACACGAAGATTTTGAGAAAAATCTTCCCCACCCCAAACTACCCTTTACATGGAACTTTTTTCGAATATTTAGATTATCTTAAAAATGGCCCTAACGACTTTGATTAAAATATCATATATTAAAGATATTTACCTGACAAATAAAATGTATATCTTGAATTTTCTGGGAATAGCTTCTGAAGACTTCTTTATTCTGGACGAACTTTACGGAATTTTGCATAACGGCTAAACCGTAAGAGATGGAAAAAAACTCACCACACAAAAAATGTATCTTTAAAATACATAATTTATGCTATATGCATCTTTTTTTCATGGAGTTGATCGTTTTTTAGATATTCCATGTCCATACAAACAAAGGAACATCAGTCACATAGCAACCAGCTTTTGACCATCACTTTAACCTATGGTACTCCCTTATTTCGCTTCTACGTACAAGGAAGCAAGTAATAAGACTACTTCTGCTATTTTTGTTCAATTAGCATTAAGTAAATAGGACAATAATCTTGTTAACAATAATTGGTTAAAGAGATTTAGAGAATGTCATGTGAATGGAACAGATCAGATTTTTTAAAACTAGTATTAAACATCATTATACCCAAGTAAGGATCTTGAAAGCAAACTTATTGAATTTTACAATTATGTAAACTATGTATATTTATAAAAAATAAAATAGGCTAGGTATATGAGTAAATATGCAGTCTTTGTAATTACAAGCCATTGATGCAGTTATCTAAGCACTGAAAGTGTTTGAGAAACACTAGCAACTCCTTCGTTCATTCTCACATCTCTCTCTGTCTCTGTCTCTCTCTCTCTCTCTCTCTCTCTCTCTCTTTCGGAGAGACAGACACACAGAAACGGAGAGACAGACACACAGAAACGGAATAAATACATACAAACAGAGCAACTTACAGCAAACACACACAAGCCTATACTTAGATAGCACATACACATAGACCACTCACAGATCAGACATAAAAACATTCACTAATACAAAGGCAGACGGAGACACACGGATGAACATTCTACCTACCTACCTATCTACCTACTTATCTACACACCTACCCTATCCTACATACATATAAATGTTTGTAGTCGGCTTACCCTCCCCGGATTTAAGACTGACACCCCCTAGGACTTATAAGCGGATGCCTAGGGGCCAGAAGCCTGTCGGGGAGCCAACGACACAAAACTACAGAATGTAGAACTTGGAACAAGTGGTCGGCTCGTAGCCAGGCATGGACGCGAAGAAATAGATCATAGGAAATGCAAAAGAAATGGATGATAGAAAGGTGATGATGGAGCAATTGGTGGCATGAATGGCAGGGGAAACCGGAGGACCCGGAGAAAAACCCTCCCAGACGCCGCTTCGTCCTCCACAAATCCCACATGCTGGCGTTTGGGGTCGAACCCGGACCGCCTAGGTGAGAGATGAACTGTCTAACCACTCAGCCACGACGTCGCCCACATAGGCATAAATAAATAAGACACTAAACTGTGGTCAAGTCAAAAGCAATCTTAAGCTCTTACTTCACCTTTCAACTTTGTGAAGAAACAAGATTAATCGAAGATTTTGTTTCAAAAGATCTGATGTGTTCCATTCACATGAGTTTCTCTATATCTCTGTAAATTATTATTGCTAATAAGCTTATCTTTTATTTATTTCATGCTAATCCAGAAAAATTAGCAGAAATAATCTTATTTCTTGCTTTATAGTAAGTAGAACCGAAATAAGGGAGTACCATAGGTTAAAGTGAAAGCCAAAAGCTGGTTGCTATGTGACTGATGTTTCTTTGTTTGTATGGACAGGAGTTGACAAATTCCTGTATGAGAAAAGTATAAGTTTTTCAAAGCTGAAACCAAGAAAAAGGAATATCTCAAAAACGATCAACTCCACGAAAAAAAATGTATATAACATTAATTGTGTGTTTTAATGAGCTCTACATTTTTTGTGTGTTAAGTTTTTGTCCACCTCTTACGGTTTAGTAGTTATGAAAAATTCATCCAGAATAAAGTAGTCTTCAGAGGCTATTCCCAGAAAATTCAAAATATACATTTTATTTGTCAGATATATAACTTTAGTATACGATATTTTAATCAAAATCGTTAGAGCCATTTTTGAGAAAATCGAAATTTTCGAAAAAAGTTCCATGTAAAGGGTAGTTTAGGGAGGGGGAATTTTTCTCAAAATCTTCATGTCGCATCCCTGGAAGATACTAAACTTAAATACCAAGTTTGGTATTTTACCGACTTTTCGTTTTTGAGTTATCGTATTCACAGACACACGGACACGCTGACACACGGATACACGGACACACACACGGACCTTTTTCTGAAAATACTTTTCTTGGATACAGGGGACCCTAAAACATATATTTCCGGTGAAATCTCGGTATCGAATTTTTTGGTGGAATGCAATACATTCTCTATACACTATGTACATAGTGAGTATAGAGAAAGTAAAAATATGTTTATTCACTGATTAACGAGAGGGCTGTAGCCGTTGTTTATTGTTGCGTTCTGTGCAACATGATCTCAAATAATATACGAATAAATATTGGGCTGCTTCGTGGTTCAGTCGGTGGAGCCCCTGCTGCTATGTGAGGTGGGTTCCTTCTCCGGCTGGGGTTAGGCAATAATGTTTCAAAGGTAAAAATCTGAGGTGTTCCATTCACATGACTTTCTTTACATCTCTGCAATAAATTATTGTTAAAGACCTTATTCTTACATTTACTTAATGCTAATCGAGAAAAAAAAATAGCAGAAAGGGCCTTATTACTTGCTTTCTTGTAAGTGGACGGCAAATAAGGGAGTACCATAGGTTAAAGCGATAGTGAAATCTTTTAAAATCTGGTTGCTATGTGATTGAAGTACCTTTGTTTGTAAGGATAAGTGTTGACAAATTCCTGTATGAGAAAATGTATTTTAAAGCTGAAACTAATAATAAGGAATATCTAAAAACAGTCAACGCCACGAAAAAAATTATATACCTAACATAAATTGTGTGTTTTAATGAGCTTTGCATTTTTGTGGTAAGTTTTTGTCTATCTCTTACGGTTTACCAGTTATACAAAATTCCGCAAAATTCATCCAGAATAAACATGTCTTCAGGAGCTATTTCCAGAAATTTGATGATACACATTTCATTTGTCATGTAAATCCTATCTTAAATATAAGAGATTTTAATCAAAATTGTTAGAGCCATTTTGAGAAAATCAAAATTTTAGAATTTTTTTCTGGGTAAAGGGTGGTTGGGGTGGGGGGCTTTTCTTAGAAATCTTCATATCGCATTCTCGGAAGATACTGAACTTAAATATTCAGTTTTGTATGTAACGGACTTTTCGTTTTTAAGCTAAGCTGCACACACACATACACTCACACATACACGCACACAGACGCACGCACACAGATAGATACACACACACTTTTTCCTAAAAATGATATTTATGAATTTAGGGGGTCCCAAAACATATATTTACAGTGAAATCTCGGTATTGAATTTTAGGGTGCAATACAATACCTTCTCTATACACTATGTGCATAGCAGGTATAGAGAAAGTAAAAAGTCGCCAATATAACCATTGCAGTTAAAAGCGGAGATTAAAATAAATAAATCAATTATTTTGTTTATAAATGGAATAATTTAAAAAACATTAAATTTGAATCGCCTGTATGTTACTGGCCGCGCCGTAGCTGAGTGGTTAGACCACTCGCCTCTCACCTAGATGGGCCCGGGTTTTATCCCAAGCGACCACATATGAGATTTGTGGTGGACAAAGCGACGCATGTGCGGGTTTTCTTCAGGTTCTGCGGTTTCTTCCGCCGTTGCATTTCACCGGTGCTCCATGTATCACCAGTGTCATCGCTGCAGTCCCGCAGTAGTAAAAGCGGGCGTTAAACACTACTAAAAATAGTATGTTACTTTTTGTGTCCTTTTATAGTTAACAATAGCATTTAAGAAACCCCTAACCTCTTATTCTTAACATTGAAATTTGCCTATGTTTCCATGAATTATTTAATTTATTACTCGTGTAACACTGATTTAGGTGAGTGATGATGTAGCAGTATGCAGCACCAAGAGCTCAAGACGCGTGGGCGGGTCGCCCGCAGTGACATCTGGTAGCAGTTCTTCCAGAAGACGAAAACCTGTCCTCAGCGCTAAGGAACGTAATCTGAGACGGCTAGAAAGCAACGAAAGAGAGCGTATGAGGATGCACAGCCTTAATGATGCCTTCCAGGTGAGCTTGTTTTGCTTCCAAAATTGCCTGTACAATACCCCCAGTAAAACATTCTGTACAACAGTGGCGTAATATTCAGGGAACCACACACCTTATTAGTGTTTAGGTTTTGTTTATCAATTATTTAAGCGACTAAAGTTATAAGAAGTAATAACTTTCAACTTTTATTGCTCTCTTTTAACCTGTTCAGATTTCGCTTACCTCACGGATAGAATTAGAAAGACAGAAGAAGAGTACAACTTTTCATTTACTTTCTGGGATACAAGGTTGCAATTTCCTCATTTGTTTGAACGTTTTAAATTGTTGGTCGAATTTGCTGCTGCGAGGAACTTTTTGGCGTCGCTTTAACCATTTTATTGTTGTCCACACCATTAAAGGTTGGAGAGGTAGAGGCAGACTGAAAAATTCAATACCGGGATTTGAACCATAAAACTCCTAGTTTCCGTCCAGTTGCTCTGACCATTGAGCTACCATGGCAAAATGCCAACATGGTACTAAATTCTCCAACTGACTTGCGTTTTTCCCTGTAAATCACAAAGACATCTCAAATTATTTACGCCATACCTCAATGGCAACTTACAAACCGTAAGTAGAAACAATTCAGATTGGAAGATTGTTTCTTGTGAAAGATTCATGTTGATTGACCTAATAGTTCATTAACTATAAAGTGCACCGAGCCAGGTGGCTCAGGCGTTTCTTCTGGGATTGGCATTCGGGATGTGCGGGTTCGATCCCCGTTGACCGCGCACTCAGACCCTGGGTTTTTCCGTGGTTTTCCTGGGACCGCTTAGGCGAATGTTGGGGTGCTGTCACGGTATCCTTCATTTTATTTCCCTTCTTCATCTTTCAGGTCGGCGCAGGTGTGGCTTGAGGCTTGGCAGGCAGAACTCTCTTCCCCCTGATTGCACTGGTTGAGGCTAGGTGCCGTTGTAGAGGCATCCGTTCGGCCTCCCGGCGCTGTATAGCATCCGTGGCGCGTCAGGACTGCCATCTGGTGACTGTTAGTGACTTCCGGTCGCAGTTGCCGAGGTGTCCCCCGCTGTTAACATGTACTGACTATAAAGCCCAGTACTTACGGGGTTTGTAAGTGCCAATGAGGTATGTTATTTCAAAATAATTTGAGATCTCCTTGTGGTTTTCCGGGGGAAAGCGAGTCAGTTGGAGAATTTAGTGCCGCCATGTTGTCATGGTAACTCTGTGGTCAGAACAACTGGACGAAAGCCAGGAGATCCGTGGTTGAAATCCCAATGTTTCAGTCTGACTCTACTTCAACAACTTACGTCCTACATGCGACTGGTATAGAAGAAACTTACTTCGCATTAAAAGTGCTTTAGCTACAATGTTGATATTTTATAAACAGAAGTTTAAACTTAGGTAAAATTGATACGAAATTAAGGCTGGCAATTTAAAGAGACCCCGAAACAAGGTTATAGCTAAAATTCGTCCCGTATTAAAGAAGGAAGGATCGTGTCGCGTATTACAGGACGTCAAAAATGTCGTATTTAATTCCATGCTAAACGTTTGCATTTTGAAAAGTGTGCAATGTGTTCATTCGGTTGGCCACATGACCACGCTTTAGAGATGTACAGTGGCTGCTTATATACGTTGTCATAGGACGCGTGTTCAAGGCAGGTGTTGGACGACCGCTAAGAGGACAGACATTTATGCACTTGTAGTGGTTGTATTTGTTGTTATCTGTAAAAACAAAATGCTGAAAGAAAATGGACTATTTCTACTCTAAGGAAAAAAAAAAGAGATGAATTTCTTTAACAATATAGACAAATTATGGTAAGGTGCATTCATTTTTATTCTTGTTCCACAAACTATTCTTACAAAAGATAATTATTTTATCTACGTCTTGCTAATCGAGGTAAACATTAGCAGAATTAGTCTTATTACTTGCTTCCATGTAAGTAGAAGAGAAATAAGCTGGAGAAACCCTCGAAAGCCCCTTGGGTCTAGCAGACCGGCCACGGGGATCGAACCCGCAACCTTCCGAAAGCGCGCAACAGACGAAACCGTCTGCATCATCCACTCAGTGGGCTCAATTGAAACTTCGCCCTTCTAATCTAAGAAAATGTGCGCTTTTTGCTTACAATCTTTGCAATTTTTCTCTCACATAGTAAGCAATAAATATGAGTGGCGATATTCAGCCTTCTGTCAGCCATTTATGGTGTTTCGCACGCCAAAATGCGCTTTTTTTATTTTTAATTATTAAGCATGCAGTGGTAATGAATTTGGTCAGAGCAAAATTATATTATATTATATTATATTATATTACATTACATTACATTACATTACATTCCATTACATTCCATTACATTACATTACATTACATTACATTGCATTATATTATATTACATTATATTATATTACATTATATTACATTATATTATATTATATTATATTACATTACATTCCATTACATTACATTACATTACATTATATTGCATTATATTATATTACATTACATTACATTCCATTACATTACATTACATTCCATTACATTACATTACATTACATTACATTACATTCCATTCCATTACATTACATTACATTACATTACATTACATTGCATTATATTATATTACATTATATTATATTACATTATATTATATTACATTATATTATATTACATTATATTATATTATATTACATTACATTACATTCCATTACATTACATTACATTGCATTATATTATATTACATTATTTTATTATATTATATTATATTATATTATATTATATTATATTATATTATATTATATTATATTATATTATATTATATTATATTATATTATATTATATTATATTATATTATATTATATTATATTATATTATATTATATTATATTATATTATATTATATTATATTATATTATATTACATTACATTACATTACATTACATTGCATTATATTACATTATATTACATTATATTAATTATATTATATTATTATTACTCTTCTTTTAAACGTAGGAAACAAATAAAATTAATTTGAATAAAGATGATTCTGCAGAATCTTGATTGAATCATAGAGCCAAAAACCCTACTATAAATCAACTTAGTTTTGAGATTGAACTTTTCAGAAAACCTAGAAAAGTGGCGGTATAGTTCCTCTAGTGCCGATTGTCACCCAATAACTTGAATTGATAAGTTTTACTGTTCTCAAAATAGTAGGGGATAGCAGGCTCGTAGATTCGATATTTTTCAGCATGTACTTCAGCTGTTGGTTATTTATTCTGCTCCATTTTCATTGATGGATCGATGATATTGTCACATATACTGTTGAGAGTTGCAATGCGTTTTATTGAATTATGGTTATCTAGTTTTATAGAAACTGACTTTTATTTAGCTGCTGTGGTTCTTAGCATCTCGTTCTATATTGGGCGTGAAAGACCGTTTAATTTTTTTAGGTGCTCTTTATCAAACTTGAAGTAATTTTACGTGCCGTAAATCTACGAATTGGGACCAATGGCTGTACTTCCCTTCCGAAGGAAGCCATGCTAAGGATTTTTACGCCCGAAACAACCATAGCCCTACGCCGGGTTTGAACCCATGACCTTGGATACCACTACACCACGAGGACGACTATTTTTTATAAAAACTTTAATTTCAGACATTATATTTCAAAAGAAGCCTTAAATCGTGGAACTTGGACGGTCCCAGTGTGTTGGGCCCCCACTGCCGACAATTCCAATTGATTTTACCATGACATCAACTTCCACATAGCTACGTACAGAATTCCACAGCATCACATAGAACTCTAGTCCCTCATACGTCATTAGGAATGTTCTAGAACATTCGAATACTCCATTTTGATTGGCTGTTACAACTGAAACCTAGGCCGGTGGCCACTCCATATTTGACAAAGCCGACGCCACAATACAAAGGTACCTTTAAGGTGGACGCGTTCGGAGCGAATATTTGACCTCTAATTAAACATATATAGAGTGCTTGGAAAAAATGTTAATGGCGTGTTATTCATGGACGCTCTTTAACTACTATGGTTCTCAGCGTCCCATTCTATACTGGGTGTGAAATACCGCTTAATTTTGCTCAGAGATCTCTCTATCAGGCTTGAGGTTCTTTTACGTGCCGTAAATCTACGACACGGGACCAACGGCTTTACTTCCCTTCCGAAGGAAGCCATGCTAAGGATTTTTACACCCGAAAAAATCCATCGTCCTCCGCCGGGTTTGAACCCACGACCTTGGGTAGATTGCTTGGAGGAAGTGAATCAAACTTACAGACTTGCTACTTCTTTCTGCAAGAATTGTCCATGTAAGCCATTGTAGTGTTACTTTCTCTGGCACATATGTACATATGATGTACATAGTAGCTAGAGACGATATTATATTGCACCCAAAAAATGCAATGTTGAGATTTCACCGAAAATATATTTTGAGATCCCCCTGCGTCAAAACATTTAAAAAGGTTCGTGTGTGTGTGTGTGCGCGCGCTTACGTACATATATGACTGCCTCATACATATATTCAGGATCGTTTATTTAGTGCACTCATTAGCGAAATTCGACTAGATTAATTTTTATAAGTTTATATAGTGGAACTAATGGCTATAGGCTTAATCGACAAACGATAAAGTTTGATCAAAACCTGATATTTTGGCCTCCTTCTGTTTTAGACCAAGAAATTAGAACAAAATTAAGTTATGACCTTGCCGCAATGTTTACTGCAATAATACTAATTTATCAATACTAACTTCTGACGAGCCGAAAAATGTGATTGTATCAAACATTCCTTCAACTAGAGATCTCTCCCCTTCTATTTTCCTTTGATTTTTGTTTCAAAAGCTTGAAAAAATAATTAATTTGACAGATGTAGCATATGGTAGCGTGTTGTGCTATAAGATGGCGGCTGGAACAAAACGTGCTTCAGCAAAACGCTAGCATTTCTGCCCTGTGCAATTAGAGCAATAAACTCAGTTATATACGTTTAAGCGAGTGTTGTCTCTTCCACCGAGTTCCCAAGCTACGTTTCCCAGTCACAACTCCATGTTGTGACAATATATGTAGACGATGAGTCTATTGGAATGGTGAGTAGTCAATCCAACGAGAGAACCATCTTGAGAGAGTCCGTATACTTCTTCAAATATTGCATGACCTTTCCTTTTACCTTTAGGGCTTCAGCAATATTGGCTCTTTCTTTATGATGCCAAATAAATGAACGTGCATGTTAGTTGGTATGAAATGTTTTACTGTCCAATATTATCTACAAGTAGCAGCAACTCAGGGAGGTTTTATCCATGGCTTACTCTTCGCTATTGAGTGTTATATATCGCTAACAACCATAAACTCAAAAGACCATAACATAGTGCTTGCTGAACATTCCTCTGCAATCTCCAAAAGTCCGTCGGTTGAATTCTGTAAATTCAGCATTCTTGCCATTAACTGAGTCATCTATCAATTTAATATCCTTATGAGCACTCCATGAATTGCAGAGCAAAATACTCTTTAAATTGGTTGCGAGACTTTCAGAGACAATACTGGTGAGAAATATGTAAAAATGACTTGCTAATTGTGCTAGGTTCTACTTTACGTATATTTTTGAGACATTGGAAAGCAGAATGTGAAAAGAGGTCGCTTGTACGTTTTCTTTTTTTTTTTTTTTTTTTTTTTTGTTTTTTTTTTTTTTTGTTTTGCTTTTTTTTTTTTTTAACTTTAACCTGCTGTAGTATACAAACGGGGCCTTACACTCTTGAGTAACTTGTAATCTTCTTCAATGTTTCAATGTAAACCCATGAAAAACGTTTTAGGGATTTTGAGGAAAATCCTGCACTCCAAAATACCCTTTACGTGGAAAAATGTCCAAAACTTTGATTTTCTCAAAAATGGCTTTAACGGTTTTGATTAAAATACCATATTAAAGATATTTACATGACAAATAAAATGTATATCTTGAATTGTCTGGGAATAACCTCTGAAGACCTCTTTATTCTGGATGAATTTTGCATAACTGGTAAACCGTAGGTGATAAACAAAAATTTACTACAGAAAAAAATGTAGATCTCCTTAAAACACATAATTTATGTCATATCCTACATTTTTTTCCGTAGAGTTGACTATTTTTTTAGATATTCCTTATTATTGGTTTCAGTATTTAAAGACTTAAAACTTTTCTCATATGGGAATTTGTAAACTCCAGGTAATGCATAGAAACAGATTTCAACCACATGGCAACCCGTTTTTAAAAGATTTGAGTATCGTTTTAGCCTGGTGTGCTCACTTATTTCCCTTTTGTTTTCAAGGAAGCAAGTAATAATGACCATTTCTGTTAAATGTTTGTCTCGATTAGCATGAAGTAGATAGAAGAATAAGCTTTAACAATAATTTGTTACAGAGATGTAGAAAAAGTCATGTGAATGAAACACGTCAGATTTTTTTCTTTTCTTTGGTTTCAACATATTTCATTAGGAATAACTTTTCTCCATTCCTTTCTCCCCTGATAGAATAAATAGTTTTTGTTGATCTTAAGCATGATTTTAGCCCATCTCTGAATTGTAGGGCTAACTGCCACGAGTTCAAGAGGTTCCGAATTCGAATCAGTTAGGTAGAATTACCCGAATAAGGTCTTTATTCATCTTTAGATTTATTTGGGGTCCTTGTTTACCCATAGTCTTAAACAACTTCACTTGGGTGTTTCTTCTTGACATGAACTCCTTGGGGCCGATTTTATAAACACATCAAGGCATGGAACTTTTCTCAATGCGTCTTCTTCTCTTTTTCTTTTATCTTTCGCCAATAACGATACTGTGCCCCACTAAGTCTCTTTCTTCCTGTCATTTTATTCAGTGACAATCGACACTGAAACTGAGAAATCGAAAGAAAATATGATAAACAGCTGAAGAAATTAAAAGACTCAAACATTACCTACTACTACATTATGCCGGAATGCCGGCTAATTAAATATAAAAGAACTCAATATAATTACAACAATAATAATAATAATAATAATAATAATAATAATAATAATTACTGCTCATTACCTCGGCTAACAATATATAGAAAATTAACGTTAATGAATAACAACACACACTTCTTGATCTTACAATTTTTTGCGTGTGTTAATCGATTCTCACTATTGGAATGCATTTCGCTTTATCTCCGCTACGTGCGCATAGCGTGCAAACTAATCAGCATAGCCAACATGCGTCAATTAATATTCCTCTGCGAGCGGCAAATTTAAATGAACTTGACGTTCCATGTCAATGTTTCTTCTTCTTTTTTTGTGCAGCTTTCCAGTAATTTTGCCGCCCCCTAAAATGTGCCGCCCTGGGCAGTTGCCCGGTTTGCCCTGCCGTAAATACGGCCCTGCTACAGGTTTAAAGAACGTTAAACTACATACAAAAAAGATTACTTTAAAGCACCAATAATAACAGTAATATTTTAGTAAACATGTTTCATTCTGTTAGCGAGAAAAAATTAGGAATTTTCCCAATAACAAATGACTGATTAAGGAGGCGAGACCTCCAGCTGTGCTTACACCCACGGGAGGAACGGATGAGGTGAGGGAACCTCGGAAGACAAAAAGGCTGCAGTGGGACACAGAACCCAGACGTCCTTCTAGCTAAGGACAATCAGGTCTGGTCACGCTACCACAATTCTCTACGGCAGCCAGTAGCAGCTTTATAAGTACCTGGTGTCTATTGTCCTTGCCTTTAGCAGAATTGGAGTATATGACTGCATTGGCGGCTCGACAGATTTCACCCGACAGGCTTGAGAACACCCAAATGTAAGCCATTGTGCCATGTGCCCGTCACAGAGTGAACTTCAGCCCCGTAGTCCGCCTGAAGGATGAAAGGGAAATGAGGAAAAGAAGAATCGTAGAAAGTACACCACATTCATCTTGGCGAGCAGAGGAAAACCTGATAACAACCTGGTATGAGTGGACGGTCCCTAGGGATCGAATCGGGGACTTCCTGAATGCAGGACACAGACATTATCGCCTGAGCCATCGCACTTGAATTTTCCTAAAGAATATTACTTTAAAGAATGGCAAAGGGAAATTTCATATATTCATATTGATATTTGAACTTCATGTTGACGGTCTCAATTGCTAAAAATCCGAATTTCATGCAATCTCAATGTTTTTTTGTTTTTTTTTTCATTTATGTAGCCCTCTTTAACATCTTAGGTCATATTGGGGGATCTGCATTAGAAACAACTCGCTTTTTGTAGGTTCTTTACGATGGGTTTACTATTTTTTTTATATTATTTTCCTCAATAAATACATTTGATAATAATTTTGATTAAAGAAAAATTCTCCGTACCTGTCGAGAATCGAACCAGGGACCTTCGGACCAGAAATTAGCTCCCTGACCACTCGACCACGGAGGCCAATAGGTCACTGGTAGTGCAGATTTAGAGGATAGCGGTAATGTTACTTTAAGGTGAAACCAGCAAAGGGAACAGCTAAAAATAACCATTCCATGTAGAGTATTATTCTATTTTAAGGAACACTGTTTTCCACTGTTGTATTTGTGAACTAGTTTGTGTTGTCCATTTACTCTTATTAATATCTAGACACAAGTAGAAACTTTTGACTAAATAGCTAAATATTGTATTTATATCAGAGGAATGCAAGCATTATGCATTTTTCCTTTTTCTACTACTTATATGCTTACCTTTAAGTAGAATAAGTATTTGTATTATTTATTATTTAATATAAATTCATTTCACTAACAAAAAGCTGTTTTAGAAAATGATCAAGATGTGTGCATGTGTTTGTGTGTTTGAGAGAGAGAAAGAGAGAGAGAGAGAGAGAGAGAGAGAGAGAGAGAGAGAGAGAGAGAGAGAGAGAGAGAGAAGCATAATTTAAAAACAAAAAGTTGATCATATATAAAACTTAGAATTTCAATTCAGCATCTTTCATGGATGGAACTGGAAGATTTTAAAGAAAATTTTCTAATCCAAATGTATCTTTTATGTGAAACATTTTTCGAAAATGTTTATCTTATAAAGAATGATTAATAATTTTGATTAAATAAACACATGTTTAAGATATTTTCTTGAAAAATAAAATTTGTATCTTAAATTTTCTAGGAATTGCCAGAATTAAGTCCTCTTTATTGTAAATAATTTTTGCATAACTGGTGAATGATAAGAGAAATAGAATATACTTCTATAGAAAAAATGTGAATTTCAAGAAAGCACACAGGTTGTCTAAGAACATTATTTTATGGAGTTAATCATTTCCTAGATATTATTTGTTATTGTTGTGAATTTTCAGATACTATAGTTTTCTCAAATGGGAAGTTATTATTCATTGTTACTTTCTCTACTACATATAGTAACTAGGGGAAGCAATTTACTGTATTCCACCCAAAAATATGATTTGAGGTTCATGAGAAATATGTTTTGGGGTTCTCACCCAAAAAAAGCATGTTTAATAAAAGGGGCACAGGTATGTGTGCATGCGTTCACTTGTGTGTATGTGTGTGTATGTATTTATGAGAGAGAGACTCTGAACAGTATAACTCAAAGATGAAAAATCAGTTAAAAACTAAACTTGGCATTTAAGTTGAGCATCTTTCAAGGATGCCACACAAAGATGTTCAAAAATCCCCATACTCCAAACTATCCTTACATGGATATGTCTCAAAAATTTTAATTTTCTGAAAATACTTCTAACAACTTTGTTTAAAATACCATATATATAAAATACATTTATGAAAAATGAAATGAATATTTTAAATTTTCTGGGAATATTTTTGAGATCCACTTCATTGTGAATGGTTCTTGATACTTGCAAAACCATAAGGGGTACACAAAATCTTCCTGCACAAAACATCATTTTTTCTGTGGAGTAAATCATTCTCAGGATATTCCTTGTTATTAGCTTGAAGTATTTGGCTTTTCTTATTTGGAAAGTCATTATTTATTACTTTGCTTCTTTCTTTTCTTTTTTTTTTTTTTTCTGATCCAGTAAATAAGCTATCTCTTAAAAATTTTGACCATTACTTCAGCCCACTGTATTGCGTTATTCCTATCATAGAAGAATAGACTTTGCAAGAAAGCTTCGTTTGAATCTCGCTTAAGTTGAGTCTAAGATCCTTTTTTTTTTTTTTTGAGGGAGACTTCCCTTATCCTGAGAAGATGATTGTCGATTAACTTTAAGCTCCATGGAACTCCAAGATCATTTAAGTAACATTTCACTGATTTCATATGACCAATCCAGGGTAAACTTTAAATAAATAAATAAATAAATAAAAGGTTTTTTAAGAATGGCTAGAAATAGCCATATGAATGTAACACTACAGTCTTTTCATCCTGTTTACAGATCTATTGGTTTATCAATAGAATTAAGAGTTGTTCATATATCTAGATTCCACATGAAATATCTTGATACAGATTATTCTCTCACTGATACTTAGTGGTCATTTTAATAGTAACTTTTGATAATAGCTTATGTATTACTACTATCTTAGAGCACTTACCTTCTAATAGAAACTACTAAAGAATCAATCTATAAATATGTTTAGGAACATAAATTAATGTAATAAAACAAAATTTAAGAACATATGTGATAATTGTATGATTACTTTGTTACAGTCATTACGAGAGGTGATTCCTCATGTGAAGAAAGAACGACGATTGTCCAAGATTGAAACCCTTACGCTTGCAAAGAACTATGTGATGGCTCTCACCAATGTAATCTGCGAGATGCGAGGAGAAGCTTCACCCTATGCTGCTGCACTGGGAGCAGATGGGGAGACCGTCATGACCTCAAGTAGAGGTCAGTCCTCTCCGGCAGCAGTTCTTCCAGACCCGGCCGCTATGCCTGCTCCAAACTATGATGACCAGGAAAAGAGCTTCTATGATGACAACCATAGGTTCCATCCATAAAGTTTCAGAATGCACAATGTACAGTTACAGTGTTGCTTGAACACTAAACAGTGAGGAGCACTTACACTCTGGTGTTGTAAAAACATGGCCTATCCTGAAAGCTTTAAGCAGAGATATTTCTCTTGAGGGTTAGGAAAGGGGTATTTGTTTGGATGAAGACTAAAGGGTCTGGAAACTTGGTCCCAAAGTGTCAGTTATGAAGAGTGACAATTCATTTGGTTATCAAGAAGTGTCTGTTTGTTTCAGATAGCCTTTGATATATGGCAGCAATGGCCTTGGAAAATTCTATACTGCTAAAAATAAACAATATTCAATGTGTTATCTCATAATGATCATTTTAAGGGTCAATAATGAGCAGGAAACTAGACCCAAGTGAATTTAGTTCTATTATATAATTTTTAATTAAGATTCTTCACACTCATAATATGTATCTGATGCTACCTAATCATAAAGCAAGCTTGGTTAAGATAAACATTTATAGATGAAACAACCCAGCAGACCAAATCTATGAAGTAGTGCTATTGATGATGATGGTGATGGTAGCAATGACTATTATTAACTGAAAAAATATTAAAATATCAACTTCAACAAATTTATTGTTTGAATTTTATGAAAGTGAATGTTTTATATTTAAATATATAACATACAAACAAAAATTTAAGATCCCAGTCACAAATGTTTTAGATACAACCATTTAAATGTTTTGGAATGTAATTTTCTGCTGCCAGAAAATGGTCTAAAATTTGGCATTAACATAACTCAAAAAGCTTTATTATAAATACTCTTCTAAGTGGTTTTCCAACCCCTTGGCATTGGTTTGTAAGTCCTAGGGGGGTGTCAGTCCTTCAATTATGGGGAGGGTAAGCCAATTACGAAATTTTCTAAGTTTTTTTTTCTCTTCATAGCAACAGTATAGCTGTTTTCAGACAATGCTTATTCATTCTTATTAAGCACTATAGAATTTTCAAATCATAAGCCAAATTACAATTATCATGATGGACTTTAGTAGGTAGTTTTTTGTTACAACATCATCAACTAAAGGTTACTTCATTTTTATGAATTCAATATCCTTAAGTGAGTAAGTCATATGTGAAAGTAAATTAATGAAATAAAGTAAACTACTATGAACTACTGGTAAGAAAACAGATTTTCGGCACCAAAAGAGTTAAATATATGAGGGTGGTCTGAAAAGCTCTCTTCAGAAAGTGTTGTTTTAATGCATTTTGTTATCCACAGTAAAGATCTTCATGTTTAATTCCTGATGCATGATGTGACCAATAGTTCCTTTGAAATTCCAAGAGCATGAGCAATTTCACGCAACTTTGTATGCTGGTCTTCCAAACTCGTGGCGTGCACTTTTTCAATGATTTCTGGTGTGATTACAGTTTTTGGATATCCTTCGCGTGGATCGTCTTGCATGCTTTCATGGCCATGTTTAAAATCGGCTGCACATTGGAAACTGAAGGCAAAGAGTCATCATACACATTTATAATCCGTAAATGAATTTCTTTAGGTGTTAAACCTTCTTTTACGAAGAATTTTATCACAGTACTCAAATTTCTCCATTTTCAAAGCAATATGCAGTTCCACTGCTTCAAACGACTGCCTACAGTCACCTATTGCCTGGATGACTTGTAATTTTATATAGGGTCTATTAACATGTGTACCAACATAAGGAACAAAAATCATGCAAGTAGTGCCGCAATCTCTGGGTGAGGTCGAGAACTTTTCAGACCACTCTCGTACACTATTAAGATGTGGAACTTCATTCATCTTGACTGGAAATTTTAGTTAGATTATCAATGAAATCAACAAAACAATATTCCTCGGTCTCACACAATCCAGTTTCGATGCCTGTGGAAAGGTTCATCACATTAAGGGGAAGGTTCTGCAATATAATTTTACATGACAAAACTATGCAGGTATATTTTCTTGGGCGCTGATTTTAAGGGATAGCAACAGCCAAGGAGAAGAAGAGAGCCTGCCCATCTATCTTGCCACAGTGTTGTCAACTACTTTGTTCTTTCTTTGAGGCTCTCAGCATTATGGTGAATAGGTTATCTAATTGCTGCAAACTAGCTGAATTATTAAACAAAACGCAAACTTTGGGATCTACAGACAGCATGAAACCTTAGCATTGAAGTCACTAGATATCAGGATGTATAGCACACTTCATGTCTCAATGTTGTAGCTCTGCTCTCAAGATTGCACGAAACCTATGGAATAAAGACTAGGGAGCAGAGTGCCCAAGAAAAGGTGCACACATAGACAAGCTTCTGTTTAGATGCCATCCTCAATGGGAGATCCATAATGTTCTGCATGTTTGCACCATTAATCTCGGCAGAAATCATGGAGAAAGTATACTGAGTCCTAAATGCATAGCATGTATATTTTAAGAATTTACTGTAAAAAAAAAAAGCAAAGGCAGTAAATAGATGTACTAGGACTCTTTTTCCAGTGGAAATGAACATAATAATAATAATAATAATAATAATAATAATAATAATAATAATAATAATAATAATAATAATTTATTTAATAATAATAATTTATTTAATAATAATAATAATAATAATAATAATAATAATAATAATTTATTTTCACCTATAGACAGTGTATACATGTTTCAGGCTTCGTCATAAAAAGTGTGTAGAACAAGCATTCATTACAATGTCATATAACAAAGTACTATTTACAGTTTTGCATATCATTAAAAACAAGCATACAATTTCAACAAAAGACACTTTAAAGTACTATTTACAATTTGTCATATCATTTATACAGTAACATATTCTGATATATATATTCAAATTTACCTCCACCTAATAGGAGTTCAAAGAAAACCAGATTAACTGCCCAAGCAGTGGAGGTAATCCAAGCCACCATGTGCTTAAGCAACACTTAAAAACCATTGGTCTGGGCTGGGTTTGAATCCATGGTGTTGAGTTTAGAAGGCCAGCACCTAACCAACTGAGTTGCCTAGACCAACATATTACAATTAAGATGGCCTTACTTTCTAAATTGCAAATCAGGGGAGCAGATAAGATTTACATTCCTGATCAATAAGAATAAAATAGTGATTTTAATACATAGCTCAGCCCGTCTGGGTAGTGTGGTGGTAGCGTGTCAGCCTCACATTCAAAAGGTCATGAGTTTGAATCTCGCTTAGGGTGAATTATCCGGGTAAGGTTTTTTTGGGGGTTTTCCCTTACCCTGAGAAGACAAATGTCAAGTTACTTTAAGCTCCATGGACCCCGAGATCATTTGAACATCATTTCACCAATTTCATTCATCGTCCAATATGACCAACCAGGTTAAAGGACGTTAAGCTACCAAAAAAATAAATAAATAAATAAAAAAATATATATAGCTCAATATTTAGTTCCCTTGTAGAATTTTTCTATAAAATACTTTTAATTTTATATTTTAAAATAATTGTAATTCTTGAGTTATTAACATAAAAGATGAAAATTCCTTAAATGTCATTTTTAATAGAATAGTATGGACTTTTATAAGCACTTCATGTTCCAAAAATAGGCATAAACAGCTTTAGATAACGAGAGAAAAACGAGCATTACTTTTTTGGTAGAATTTTGTGAGAGACAATCCAAAGGGCAAACATAGGAAACAGTTGTACAGCCCAGGTCGAATACATGTGTTGGCTATTTGTGATAGCTGTCATGCAGCCACATCATCCTTATCTCTCCCTTTCATGCCTCAAAAAACTCTGACAATAGATTTGTTGTAGTTTTCAGATGAGTGAGGTTTTTCTTAAGGTCCTTCTTTGTAAGCAGAATCTTTAAAACAATACAAGTTCCTTCATATTTTGCATTGATGATTAACTGAGCTTCCAAAGTATCCAGAGTTAGCTTATTCTGACACTTATTCACGAGATGTTCATCAAATAAAATATGTACCTTTCTGTGGCAGCATTTGTCACAGGAAACAAAAATAGTTCTAAAAACTTCAGAATATTTGAAACTGGCACATTTAGATTATATATTGGCACATTTTGTTATTAAAGTGACAAACCATTTCA
This sequence comes from Hymenopus coronatus, assembly GCA_030762935.1. Classification (NCBI taxonomy): domain Eukaryota; kingdom Metazoa; phylum Arthropoda; class Insecta; order Mantodea; family Hymenopodidae; genus Hymenopus; species Hymenopus coronatus. The sequence continues at coordinate 111,261,618 of CM060895.1, forward strand.
AATTAACATTGTGGTGGAAATATTCTGTTGACCTTCCATTCATTATCTTAAGAATAACAAACTGCTTCTTATAGGCATAGTATGTATTCACTGCAAATATATAATATATATATATATAATTTTATGGAAAATGAACTGAAGGCACTGTTGAAATCATTATTGATGATTATCTTTTCAGATTGGTGTTCTGTTCAGACCTGCTCAGTTACAGGCTTGTAAGTCTTGAAGCATTTTGTCAGTCCACATTTTCTAATGGGTAATAACTATTTCATAGAATGAGGAAACACAAACTGATATGATGATTTCTAATCCTCTACTTTGAAATTTCTTCCATTTCTGGAGTTTTAAGGATTAACTAACTCTTTGTTGCAGAAAATAGTCCAATTTAGACTCAGATGTGTTTTAGATCTATTGATTGTTTGTTCCTCTATACCTACTCTTGAACTGCATCAAGGAAAGAGCAGCATAATGGTGAATGAGAGCTAGCCATTACTCATGGAGAGGATTTTCAAAGAATTTTCCTACAAACACTAGTCATCTGTGTTGAGATTGAAAGTATGATTTTAGGAGCAGGAATATAAGAGCTCTCAATAGCTGGCGGCAAAGCAATGCACATAACCTAACATCACCTGGAAGTCTATTTCTACAAACTGACAAAATGCCTTAATGACTTTCAAATCAGAGTGTGTGTGATTTGAAGTGTAGATAAAGTTTGGTAAGGATCACTCCAACATCAACAAGCAATAGACCACAGCTGCTCAAGCAGTGTTGTGGAAAATTTGACTTGCATACCCAACTCCTACAATCTATGTCCAAAGTTTTATTGAAGTTTGTTGAAACAGTGTTATACATTTTCCTTTTAACACCTTAAAATTGAAATTGGTGTTTTCTGAACTACTTGTAAGCCATTAGAAATTCTACCAAAAGCTTTGCTAGCAATTAATTCAAATTTAATTCTTTAACTTTGATGTGATAAAATCATCTGACAAATAAAGGAAAATTATTTGTTTCTTTGTGATTGGTTACATCTGTCAGCAAAGAGATACATTAGGCACTTTCTTTTATATTACATTTTAAGTCATTAAGAAATGAGGTATCAAAACATTTTGAATGATGGCTTCATTTTTGTTAGGGCAGCTCATGCAGGCTTGAGCATTTGCAATACACAGCATGTAATATGTATCTACACTACTCAAGTGCTCAGGTCATGACCTAACATGAGCCACAACATGCACAGGAATGTTAGACACCTGTAAGGGCATGTTAATCATATGTGGCACTCATTGAAAATAAAGTTTTTTATTGAATTTGCAGAACTTGACTATATTTATAAGCTTTCTAATTCAAAAAATGTAAATAAGATGATTTGTTGATGGTGTAAAACTAGTGCATAATTACAGTTAGTAATGACCTAGATTGGATTAATAGATTCAGCATTTATTCTGGTTTTATACTGTATTTAACCAGTACTAAATAAAAGGTACATGCATGTTTATCATTTTTCACAAACAAAAAAATAATAACCTGGACCATATTAGAACCACGGTCTTCAGCTCAACAATTCAGTGCTTTATCATCAGAGCTATTTCGAAGGACAACAAATTCTATGTAATCATTTATTGGAAAGTAAGTTTTTATATGTTCCTAAACATCCAAATTTTGGCTCTAATGAAATCTGAAGTAATCTTGATCAGCATTCCATGTTGAACTATATGGTATGCAATAGCATATTTCTGCCTAGCAGTTAATTGCTCTTTTATGTCACAAGTTTTTTCAACTCTGAAGAAAGTGATTAATGATTAGCTAAATTCACCTGTAGTGACCATTCTCTCATATTTATCATTATTTTTATGGGTCCTATTATCATCATATCACCACTAAACTATGGCATATCAAAAACTCTGAAGAAGTCTTCATAATAAATGGATATTTCTTTTCTAAACCTTCCTTGGACCAACATTTACACTTTCAACCCATTTTCTTGCAGCAGAACTAAACTATAGGTATGTAATTATTTAGCAATAACCTGAAAAACTAGTAGATCACCATGGAAAGAATGAGCTCATAGGAAGTCCTACACTTACACAACTGTAATTAATACTCACAAAGAGGTACATAACCTAAAGATTATTTATACTGTGTTGCCAAAGGGGAATTTCACTATACAGAGTTCCCTAAAGTGTACCTTGGAATCAATATTTCATGAAATCTGATAGAGTTATGACAGAATGTCTAAGTTCAACTGTCTGGAATTTCATAACAAACTTCACGTCAAAAGTTAAAAATCTGATGTGTTCCATTCACATGACTTTCTCTACATCGCTATAACAAATTGTTGTTAAAAAGCATATTCTTCTATCTACTTTATGATAATTGTGATAAACATTGGTAGAAATTGTCTTATTTACTTACTTCCTTGTCAGTAGAAAGAAAATACGGAATACACTAGCTAAAACAATAGTCAAATCTTTTAAAAGCTGGTTGCCATGTGGATGAAATCTGTTTCTATGTTATAGTCATTTTTGAGAAAATATACATTTTTGACATTTTTTCCACATAAAGAGTAGTTTGGGGTGGGGGAATTTTTCTCAAAATCTTTGTGTCGCATCCCTGGAAGATACTAAACTTAAATATCAAGTTTGGTATTTTACAGACTTTTCGTTTTTGAGTTATCGCTTTCACACACACACACACACACACACAGATCTTTTTCTCAAAATGTTTTTTTGGATACAGGGGACCATAAAACATCTATTTTGGTGAAATCTCAGTATCAAATTTTTGGGTGGAATGCAATACTTTCTTTCTCTGTACACTATGTGCATAGTACATGTAGAGAAAGTAAAATTTGAAATTGGCCCTAACAAAAATTGGGATGTCCCTTATTACATGAGTTCATTGAACTATTTTCAATGAAATTGGCAGTGTTGCAGAGAGAATTCTAACCTGTGTATCCTCTCCTATGATTTAGTTAACTACAGCAGTTATTAAAGCACAGGTATTAGCATGTTTTGAATTTACAGGTGATAATGCAATGGCATTAATTAAAAATACTAGTCTTTGTTGCATATAATAGCTGAAAGGCTTAAAAATGATTTATTGTTTACTGATAAACACATTCTAATGTGAGTTGTTCTAAGTGGTAATATGCTAGCCTCTAGTTCCCAAGGTAACAGTTTCAAACCCTTTGGAGGACAATGAATTTTTTTGGAAATGAAAATCCATAACATGGTTTCAGAACTTTGGAAGGGAAATAAAGTCTTTGGTGCCATGTAGATTTATGACACATAAAAGAACCTCAAGCCTGATAAATAGGCCTCTGAGTAAAATTAGTGGTATTTCACATCCAATATAAAATGAGATGCTAAGAACCATAGCAGTTAAAGAACATCCATAAGTAAAACTGAATTTAATTAATTTAATTCTAATGTGGAAAACTATGCATGGTAATTGGCAGAATGTTGTGAATGGCAAACTATTTTCTCAAGGCTTTTATTGCTGTCAGCAGAGCTGTAAATGTGGTAAACAGAATCCATTTTTATGATTATTTGATCATTTTGTCTAAGAGAAGAATAAGAAAGAAAATATTCCTGGGATAAAAAAAATGAAATATTTTAAGATGTTTCACATTTTATTTTAAAAACAACAACAATGAACTCTAACGAAACTCATCATCAACAAGCACATGATGCTGAATAATACAGTGCTTCAAAATTATATATACACTTTTTGAAATGCCATTTCTTTATTATGTTCATCAAATGATAAATGCACCATCATGTTTTTTTTTTGGTTTTTTTTATAAGCAGATGAATGCACTTTTATGATTTCCATTATCTTTTGAAACATGAACACAAACATTGTATTTCTGTCTCATATAATTGCTGAGAAATAGTGTTTCAAAGAGTGTATGCATCAATTTGTGGCATTCTATATGCTCCATCAGCATTTTTATCTAGTAATATTAAAAAATCCAAAAATGTATGAATTAACATTAAGTTTTAACTGCCAAATATTCCCAATTGCTGCCATACCAACATCAAAAAAGGATGTCATTTTCAGTCCTCCCCCTCTATGTATGTAATGAAAACTTTTTCTTCACTAACTAGGATACACCATAAATAAAACTGCTTTTGGTTAGTGTTGTGTCAATTTTATTTAAAATTCCACTTTTGTGGATATTACAAATTCTTTCTTCATGGATTTAAGCCTTCCTACAGAAGTGACATATAATTCTCTGAAATATTGAATTTTAAATAAAATTGACACGGTTATAGCCAAAAGCAGTTTCAATTAATGACAATGATCAATAAAGTATAAACAATTAGACAGGTAACATATCTTCTACATCAAACATATAAATATATATTGCCTTTACATTTTAATCCTTATTTTTACTACTTACTTTTCTATCAAAGGCTTTGAAACAAATAGGCATTGATTTACAGTCCAAAATGTAATAGATGAAGTTCCAATGTTTTCTGAACAAAATATGAAAAATAATATTATGAAGCTATTTATACATAGCTAAAAAAAATATGCAGGAAATATTATGCAAAGATGCAGAGATAAGCAATTTGACTTGCTTACAGAGTCACTCGAATTACTTGAGGCATGTATGTGTAATTGATAATCTAAATCTGTGATTATAAACAAATACATATAATATTTAAAAGCTAGATATTTTGTGTACAAGAATATAAATGAGTAGTTTTATTAAGTGCAAAATCATATTTATCATCGATACTGTTGTTTGTCAATCTTTCTTTGCTTAAAGAAACAAAGTATATGTTTTAGATACCTGAAAAAACAACAAAGAAACAGAGAAACGCATAAATGTGTCCAGGAATTTACAAGGGTTCCTGATAACTAATGCTTTCTGTGGAAACTATTTTTCATATAGTGGTAGTTTGGATTTCTTTTAGCAGCAGGTTGAAAACTGCAAAGTTGCATGATGTGTACATAAATGTTTATATATATAGTTTTCTTTTTCTTCTTGCTATTAAATTGTGCTTATTTTGTTTATGACTACTAGATCATACCACAATAAGTACCTATTTTATGGATCAATTATTGGACCAATTGTACTACCTGATTAAATAACTTATCAAAGATGGCCTTAGTCAAATGGCCAACTCTGTACTGTCTATTTCAGAACTTGGGATAATTGAAAGTTGAATCAAATTTAACAATACAATGGCTAGTGTTTGAGCATTCAGCTTTTCATGCTAATGCTCTTTTGCTGAGTTAGCTTAACTTCCATCATGTTCAGTGAAGCAACACCATGAGAATCTCTCAGCTTCTTCTTCTTGCTTCCTGGTGTTGGAACTATGGGTCTAACTTAGAGGAGCAGAGAGGGGAAGCATTTGCCTTCCTTCCCAATATTTATAACTTTAAAAAAATGGTATTTTCAATTACTTTAATTAAAAGCATAAAGCTGTGCTATACTTAAATAAATAGATTAGTTTTGAGTTAAATTATGAATTGTGAATTTTATAATGGCAAAGGGACTAACATTGCACATTCTGTTTGCTTATATTTTTCAAATAGTAACCTTGGAAAGACACAAACATCATGTCTGTTTTTGCCACAGAGTAACATATTTTAACAGTTCTAGAGTTACCAATGTTGTAATGGATGTACAGAGTAGGATTGCACATCAACCATAGGTGCAGACTGGTTACCCATACTTTTTTGGGAAAGATTGTGCGATAAAGTCAAGTATTAAAATATTTAGTTGCATTTACTAAAGTAAAAGGTATGCTTCTGCTATGAGACCTGTATTCATTGCTCCATAACTGTTGACTTTTGGAATAAAGATTCAGAGTGATTTATATAATGTGTATATAATTAACAGGTGACACACATACACATTGCCTGTACATTAAATACATGGTTCATTAATTTAAAGTTAGAAGTGAAATAATGCCAGGTTTGTTAAGATTAACTGTTTTCCAGCAAATGTGTTGCATCTCAGTACGTTCCTACTGACATGGGTTACTGAGGTCGTTATGATATGAACTCTGAATGGGAGATCTGCAGTTTCAATCCTGCCAGGACTGTCCTACCTGAATGAGATGTTTTCAGCTTTTTGCCAGTCATAACAGGCAAATGCCAGGGAGGTGACCTAAAATGATGCCTGGAGCATTTCCTTCCCAAATTTCCTTTCTCAACTGTCAAGTCATTTTATGCATTACTGGTGTTCATTGCCTGTGGTATCACACTGGTAAGAACAAGCATCAATTCATTCCTGCTTATAAATTCATCTGTAACTGAATGAAGACCTCTTCACGAAAACATTGGTTGACAGCAACAATGTATAAGGGAATTTAGGAAAACTCAATTTGTGGCAACAAAATGATACAAGTATTTTAAAGGACTGCTGCTGCTTAGGTATCAGGATAGTCCCAAACTCAAAAAATGGAATGGACTATGATTCCTGTAAATGGATTTCTCACCACACACACATGAATTGCAGTTTGCATCACACCTACTTCTAAAGCTGATTGCAGATATTAAATCTACAAAATAATTTTCTATAATGTATGTTCAAACTACGGATGTGTCAACATAAGAGAAATTCCTGTGCTCTGATACTGACCTGAAATTAACCAAAACTGAAAGCTAGGTTACAGCTTTGCTTTTGTTTAACACTTGAACTATGCATTTGAAATAATGATAATTCTTTGCACCTCTGTTTGATCTATTTAAGCTTTATTTACCAAGAAATCTGTATTAGAATTTTAAGGGGCAGGCTACATGAACTGCCTCCTGGAGTCCATCATGGTTTTCAACCATATTTTTCCTGCCAAGTCCCAAGCATATGTGATCATAGCCAATGTCATTTTGTAGCCTTCTCCCAGTGAATTCTTCTTTTCCTGCAAAAGTTCCATTTGAATATTTCCCCGATAGTCTCCTGCTCCTTCACAACCATAGATATTTCCAAGGTGCATTACAACAAAGACCATACAGATATTTCAGTCTATCTCCGTCTATTCATAATCCTTTGTGCCTCACACTCTGCATCACAATAAATTTACACCGATGGTTCCAAATGTGAAAATCACTGTGGATATGCAGCGGTTTTACCACTTAAGATCTTTCTCAACGGCTTACCACAACTCCTATCTATCTTCTCTTGTAACTGATAGCCATTCGTTTCGTTTTGGAGTATGTCCTTGAAGCCACTGCTCTCTCCTATACTATCTTCACAGACTCAATGAATGCTCTCCTCAGTTTTCAACAGCAAACTCCAACCAAAAACCTGTTACAATGTAGATTATCTACATTGGATAACAGGTCCTGCTAGTGTGGGTACCATGCTGGCATATCTGGGAATGAGAGCCCAATGCTGCAGACAAGGAAGCAATATGACACCCTCCCAACTTATTGAATCTCAGGATTCCTCACCAAGACTTCAACCGCCTTATGCACGACGCCATTCTCTGGCAATGGAAACTAATTGGTTCAACTCAAACTACGTGGTGCCTGTCCTCTTCCCACTTCTGTTTATCCTCTCACACATTTCAAGCGTTGACATTAAATTCTTCTATCTCGCCTACATTTTGGACATACTGCTGTTATTCATTCCTACCTTCTCTCCGGTGATCTTCCCCCCAAGGGCAGCTATTGTCACTCTCCACTTACAATCACTCACATTAAACCAGCTGCCATTTCTACGATGATGCAAGAACTAGATGTAGTATTCCAGCAACTATGTTAACCGTTCATGGTGATCCAGCCTTCTAGAAGAATGTACTGAACTTTCTTAGTGAAACTCATTTACGTAAAGAACTGTAAAATTTATTGAGTGGCATTAAATAAAATTAAATTAAAGAAAAGATAAATGTAATATTGAAAATAGAAATATATTTAAATAAACAATAATAAATTGAATAATAGATTTTGGATATGGAAGGTAGAATCAGACTGAAAGTTTAATGCCCTAGCTGGGATTTGAACCCAGAATTTGGGTTTTCTTCTATATTGTTTATTGTTTAACTTCACATTCTACAAAAATTAAGTTCATATGATTTTACTTGAATTTAGATAATACATGCAAATCCTAACCCTGGCAATTTCATAAGGCCTGTACCATTGTCTGTATTTAAATAAATTAATTAATAACAATAATGCAGAACAGTTATAACATTTTCTGTACCTTTCTCTTGACAAATTCAGAGCACATTTCTCTCCAAGCTTTCTGTCATATGCATATTCTGCCACTTGACAATCCCATAATCCCAGTTTATTTTTAATTAATAAAATAAATTGCTTGATATCCAACTCTTGTTGCTCTGCTGTTATTGTCAAGTTGACCATGTGAAAGCCTCCATTCAGTTGATAAGTTCTTCAGTTGTTTGAAAGTGGTGTGTTGTTGCAATCAGTTGTACGGTTCTAATGTTGCATTCAGTGTTGCAAAAGCTGCAGAAGTTGTTTGTTTGAACACTCATTTAACACTGTGGTTCTACAGTTGCAGTTGAAGCTGAAACATTCCAGAGATTTGGCCTTCTGAAATGAGCCTAACAGGAAGAAGATAAAAAGATAAAACAATTTCATATAGTTAAAACATTAATGGGAATGCACAGTGAAGTAACTAATCAAATAGGAGTAAAAACATAGATCACTCTCACACTTCACTCTTAAAATAAAATACTTACTTCGGACCTGTTTCGGTGGCTGTTGCACCATTTTCAACATGTCCAAAGTGTTACTTTATTTCAAGAGTGAAGAGTGAGTATATTCTATGTTTTTACTCCAATTTAGTTTCATATAGCTTCCAGCATAAAATGAAAATACGTCTAAAAAATATGTGTGACCGTTACACTGGGTGATTTATCATTATCGTCATCGTCACCATCATCATCTTCACCACCACATCATTATTTATTGTGCATTTATTTTTTCATTTTAAAAAGGTAGGTGTGTTATTTTCCTGATAAGTGATTGTATTTACTTTTTAACATTTTATATACTGTATTTCTTTATGTGGCTTTCATTTTCCTTGCACTCCCAAACCTGGGTCTAAGTTACACCCATGACTAGAACCACGCATTGAGGCAAAGAAAATTACATTTACATTTCTTGGCATGCCAAACTGATTCAGGACGACCAGGTTTTTGTCATTGCACAGTTGCTTAAGTGCTAAGCTGTTGGACATGGGAAGCAATTCCTCAAGTGTGACAAGCTGCAGCTGACATAGTATGTAGAACCTACAAAACCTGTGATCTCCTATAAAAATGTTTTCCTTTTTATGTACACATCATACACTTTCTTTCTCAAAAAGTAACATGAGGAGCTGCATATTTAAAATGAAGCATTGTTTATCTTTAACAATATGATCAGGGATATGTACTGTTGCTGTCAGTGTAAAAATGTCTGCTAAATGTGTACCATCATCTTCAATGCTCCATGTACAGCATGTTTAATTGTTAGATCTAAGGAAGTTACCTAAACAGTGTACAAATCCAAGACTGTATTATCATTAATAGAAGTAAAAGAGATATAATTTGCTGTTTTATATTAAATAACTAATTCAGTATAATGGAAGTGCAGCATGCAGATATGTAATTTGGTGCTATAAGTTTAGAATTATAACTTTAATGCATACTGCTGCAGAATTTTGTGCTTTTTATACAAATATGTTATATATTCGTGCTTTGTATCAGCCAGATATGAAGAATTGTGTTTGAAACACTTGTGTGTGCAATTGCTAGATACTAAGTTTGCTGTATTTTCTCTTATATCATCTTTGTTCAGTAGAACAAAATGCCATAGTTCCTCATTGCAGGGCTCAAAGACAGGGTTCATAGAATTTAAAAACTTAATCTACTAACAAATCAACATGTCTCATATTTTTATTGAAATTCTAGTATATATGTGAACCAAGTACTTTTGTTAGGTATATTTTTCAGTTCAGTGAATCTTTCCCCTTTTTGCGTTTGTTTTTGTGTGAATTGCATTTTGTTCATAACCTAACACAAAACAAGAAGTGTATTTTGAGTACAAAAAGTATTTCTTCACATTAATTTCACTTTGTGCTCTTTGCTATACAATGTTTGTTGTAAAATAATTTGAGAAATGCCTATTTTAAATTAATAATATCATTTTCAGTTTTAAAAATCTAAATACTTTTTTAAAAACTAAATATCATTAAATGAGTTTAGTGTAAACACATGCATTGTTTGGAGCCACTGCAATCATTTTTATGTGTGTTTATAAAGCAGAGAATAGTTTGATTTCTCGATATTATTTTTGCATACAAGGATTAGGGTATATTCCATGGATGGCTAATATATAGAACTTCTTGTACATTTGTTTACAAAAGGCATCTTCCTGTTACAAATGTTTTAATTTTCATACTTATACAAAAACCTCATACATATGTATGCGAACTCTGGTCAAAGAAAGCATCCTAAGTTCATGCAAGAAAACAATTTCTTTTTGATAAATAATAAATAATTCTCAAAGGTTACATTAAAATGCTTAATGGCAGCCACTATAATGTGTGCTTTGAGAAAGTTGACATAAAACATAGGTACATGAGAGTTGGTAATTGAAGAGTTTGGCAACAAATAAATATTAAGGTGCATTCTTTAAGCATATGAAAACATTGATAACGTGGAAAAGACTTCCCTATCTATACAAAAAAGAGCAACATTTTCATTTCAGAACTAAGTTAAGAAAACTATTTGGAAGCACTTTAAACTAAGGCAAATAAATTGATGATTCAAGTTGTAGCTTGAAATGGAGTGCTGTAGGAATCACTGTTAGTATAAAAGCTTAAAATGAAGATTAAACTTCTGGTCTAATGAAAGTGAGTTGGATAAATAAATTTTCTTTTGAATTGTTTTATTGTCTAAACATTATAGGATATTAATGGTGTGATTTATGATAAAAACAATATTAACATTACTAATTACAATCCCAATTGTCTGAGCAGGAAACAGTGTTAAAGTTGTTCTAGGTGTTCTCAGGCTTCAAGCCAGGCGAGATGCTGAGCCATTGACTTTATGACTTTACATCTCTCCCATCATGGTAAATGACTAGTCGGGTATATATATATATATATATACTATGTGGCATGTGTGACATAATTCTTAGAAAACTTGCCTAATCTGGCTGTTGCTCTGTGTTTTCTGAGCTGATTAATTTCAATATTGATGACCGGTTTCCATGCAGAACTAAACTGTAACACAGCATCCTGGTTCAGCATGCCCCTCTCAGACATAACAACCAACAGCTCCTTGACCCTGCATTCCCATAAATCACCACATTTGGCTAAGATGGCAGTGTCATGGAAGGTCGGTCCATGGTCCTGTTCAAAGCAATGCTCTACCAATCCAAACTATGGTCCTTTTGTGTTTTATGGCCCTGGAGGTTATGGTCCTGCCAATTTGTCCTATGTATGGGACTCTGCACTTGCATGGAATGCGATATACACCTGGTACATTGAGGTCTATCTGGTCTTTCACTGATTTCACTAGGTTCTTTAACTTCAGAAGTGGTTTGGTATGATTCTGAAGTTTGTTATTTAAAGAAAATGAAAAATTGGCTTCAATCAACTTTAGAAACACTACATATTTTATTATTAAAAACAAGCAAAATGGTTTACATGAAAACCTGTTGAGGCAAAAATAAAAACACCATCAAAAACATTTTGCAACATCATAAACAAATGACAAGCATGCTTCCATAAAGAAACAATTTTTTCTACGTTGATGTCACAACACTTTCCCCCAGACCAAAAAAAAATACATCACACATTGAAACATTATTCAGTTTCTGAATTGTCGTAAACTTAGACGAGTCCCAGAAGACTCCTGTTATGAATAAAAAGCTGAGGGTTGAGAGCCTTTGTTAAGATGTCTGCTACTTGATTCTGTATTGGCACATAGCAAATATTAAAGCATCCATCTTGATATTTCTCTCAGATGTAGTGAAACTTTGGGTTAATGTGTTTTGTCCAGCGGTGAAGCTGTGGATTCTTGATTAATTTGATGGTGCCATTGTTGTCCACATTAAGAGTAAACAACTGCTCTATGGATGTCATCTCCATAAAAGCCAGGTAACCCACATTACTCCTTTATTGCTTCAGAAACAGCCACATATTCAGCCTGAGTTGTACACAATATAACATTTGGCTGCTTTCTACTAGACCAGCTAACTGTCCCACTGGAAAACTGTTACTTGATTTCCCTGTAGTGGTGTCACCAGCAAAGTAAGAATCACTAAAACAATTTATGCAGGGCAAACTGCTCTTCTTAAAGAGAAGTCCATATCTTGAAGTTCCTCAAAGATATTTGAAAATCCTTTTTACAATTTTCCAGTCTGATATCAAGATTCTCTACAGCTTCTATGCAATTCAGGTCTTGTGCATAAAGATGGGAACATAATAATACCCACTGCAGCATGATATAGAGCTTGTTTTCCCAGAAATTTATCTTCCTCCTCTTTAAGAGATTTTCCTTTTTCATAAGGAGTCAACATTGGTTAACTATCTTGCATATTAAACCTTTTTAGTATTTTACTGGTGTAGGATTTCTGATGAATAAACACAGATTCATTATTTTGTCTTCTTATTTGCATCCCAAGAAATATATTCAGATTAGCAACAGTTATTTTATATTCTTTTTTCAGTTTATGCAACAAACTTGTGACAGCATCCTTGTCTCCAATGGCCAAACCATCATCAACATAAATGCCAATAGTAGTTCTCTTCAGAGGTTCAGCACTAATGAATAAACAAGGATCAGTGTCACTGAATCTAAAAGTATTAGTCTTCATAAAGGACACAAACTTCTTATTTCACATGCGTGGGGACTGCATAAGTTCATATAGAATTTTGTTCAACTTACATATCTTTGTGGTTACCTTCATTGAATCCATCAGGTGGCCCATGTATACTTCCTCCTCTAATTCACCATAAAGAAGGGCAGTTGTCACATCAAATTGCATCACCTCAAGAAGCTCATGAGCAGCTACATTTAGAATAGTAGAATTGTTTCATATCTGGCATCAGAGCTGAAGGTTTTACTAAAATCTATACCAGCCCCCTGATTGAAACCTGGGCCACTAATCTGGCTTTATATTTGTTCACTGAGCCATCAGGATTTCTCTTGATCTATAATATCCATAGATTTGAAATGATCTTCCCAGGTGGTGGATCGATTAAGATCTAGGTATTATGTTCAGCTAATGATTTCAGCTCACTATTTATAACTTCCAACCAAAGCTTCTTTTCTCTTGGGTTAATGCTTCATTAAGACTTATGTTATTTTTAGCGAGAAGCATATAGTCCTGCATTCCTAAACATAAGCTCTTCATCTTCTTCTCCACTGAAAATCCTTTTGTTGTAGCAGGAACTTGAACTTGATGTGAATCCTGAGAAGATGCTATTGGTGGCTTCACTGTGTTATCATCTAGCAACTGAAGTAAGAAATCTCAAGCAACTTTACTGGTAAAAATTACATCTCTTGATATTATGATTTTGTTTGAAGAACTGTTCCATATTCTGAAGTTGCTACTATCATAAGTATACCCCATAAAATTCCTGGTGAACTCTTCTTATGCCATTTTCTTCTAATTTGTTTGGGAATATGGAAGTAGCAGCGAGTTTCAATCACTCTGAAGTACTCTATGTTTGGAGGTGGGCATCCTGTCATAATTCTAATGGGCATTTATTTTTAACATCTTAGGTGCAGTTTGATTTAGTACAAACAGTACAGTGTTAACAGTTTCTTCCTACAGTCCAACAAGTAGATCTTTTGAATGAATCATTGAATGAGCAGCCTCTACTAATGTTCTATTTTCTCTTTCTGATGCACCATGCTGCTCTGTGATGTATGGTGCCATCATATAATAGGCCATCCCATGCTGCCTGAGGAGTGATTTGATCTGATGATTATCAAATTCACCTCCTCCATCACAAAATAACTGTTGAATGCAATGTCCAGCTGCTTCCAATTCATTAGCAAAGGTGTTCAGGGCTTTATAAGTTTCATCTTTTCAAAAAGAAAACTCTTCTGAACTTGAAGTAATCAGCCTTCAAGCACAGAAAATATTTTGATCATGCTGAGGATTTCTCCTGCATGGGCCCACAAACATCAGCATGAATCCATTCACCACATCGGTTTGGACGGTTAGACTTGCTTCTGAATGGTTGATGATGCTGTTTTCCATAAACACATCCTTCAAAAAATTCTTCATGAATCATGACGAAAATAACCAGATGCTGTAAAACATTCTTGACATGACATTTATTCAGATGACAGATCCTTTCATGCCACAATTGAAGGGTTTCAGACTCCTCAACAATGTGAACATCAGCAGGATTTTGTGGTTCCACAATCTCCATATTCAAGGTGAATAGTAGTCCTCTTGGAACTCAACTACCAACCAACTTGACAATTCCATTTTTCTGAAATTCAGCTTTTGCTTTAAACTCAAAGTCTTTATTTATTACTTGACTAACAGAAAACAAGTTTTGACTAATTTCTGGCACATACTAAACATCTTTTAAGTGATTAATCTGCCATAAATTATTTACTTTCATTTTGACCACAATAAGACCTTGGCCATAAGCTTTTATAATTTCACTGTTTCTCCTAGTTAGTATACTGTTAATCCTAAGTACAGCAAATCTTCATATGTGTGAAAGTAGTACTTATTGTTTGTCATATAAGCCGAGGCTTCACTGTCGACTATCCATTCAGAAAAGTTCTTCTGAGAAGTATAATGGAAAGTCAAAAAAGCACCCCCAAGGCATACATCTGCATCTCCCTTTTGCTTAGGGTTTCAGCCCTTGGTATTATAATTTTTAGCAACATGGCCATATTTAAAACATTTGTAGCACTTAGGACCTTTATAACTACTTGTAAATGACTTCTTCTCTTTTGTCTTGTCTACAACTATCTCTTGTCTAGTTTTGGTATTGTTATTAGGAGGATGCATTTCAATTAATTGCAGCCTTTCTGTCAAATTATTCAAGGTTCTGTCACTTATAGAGACACTTTCCCAAACACTTTTAAACTCAAAATACTCAGACAGGAGAACTCTGCCATTCATAACAATTTTGGGAGCTTACTACCTCTAAAATTCATAAGTTTGGTATTCAAGTCATTAAACAAATGGGCAACTAGCGTCACAATGCTCTCGTTTTCCCGCCCTTCTGACGAAAACAGCTGTTCCATCAGTCTGTAGAGGTGCTTCCCTGAACTCTGCTCGTAAACGGATAAAAGTTTATCTCAAATATATTTTGTTGTATACAAAAAGATGCTAGCTCCTCATTGGCTGTGTTTAAAGTACTCAAAATTATGAGTTGGGCATCGGAATCTTTATCTTCAAAGTCAGTTTTTTTTTTTAAGTTTAACATCCATTAACCTAGTTGGTCATATAGAATGATGAATGAAATTGGTGAATTGATGTTCAAATGATCTCGGGGTCCATAGACTCGATATTTGTCTTCTCAGAATAAGGGAAAAACCTCGAGTAACTCACCCTAAGCAAGATTTAAACTCACGACCTGTTGAATGTGAGGTACACACCACACTACCCAGGCGGGCATCAGTTTTGTTGTTTGCAATGCTATCTTTCCCAATACAACTTTCAGTGCCTTCTCTCTCTTCAACAAAAGCGCGATCTACCATTTCCATCTTGATTTTCTTGTCCTAACTTCTCAATAGCGTATACAAAGTCTAGGCGTCTGTTCGTCATATTTGCAACAGTTTTTTGACTGACACTTCAACACCGCGATTGATTTAGTGCTAATACTTATGCGAAGTCTCAGAATCCTGGGCCCATAACCACTTAAAGGAAATGGAAAATCATCTTCAATCAACTTTAGAAATACTATATATTTTATTATTAGAAACAAGCAATGGTTTGCATGACAACTTGTTGAGACAAATCATAAAACACAATCAAAAACATTTTGCAACTTCATAAACAAATGGCAAACATGCTTCCATAGAGAAACAATCTTTTCTATTTAATTTTTTTTTTTAATTTTTTTTATTTATTTTTTTATTTTGATGTCATAACAGTGTTTGGCCAGCAGCCTGTTAATTCTGCCAGATAAGTTGCTGGTATATGGAATGCAGGCTGTAGCGGTAGGCTTTTCTGATAATTTTGGCTCTATAAAGTGCTGCTGTGACTTCCTATTCAGAGTAGCCATTTTGGCGGAAAGTGCATTTTAAATGTTGCAGTTCTTGTATCAGGTGACTTGGATCAAAGATAGAGACTGCTCTGTGAGCCAGGGTATTGAGAACCCTGATTTGTTGAGATTTGTGGTGGAAGCTGTGCACTTTTAAATAGAGATCAGTCTGTGTTGGTTTTCAGTACACAACATGTCCGAGTGTACCATTATTATTTTTGGAAATTAGAAGGTCCAGGAATGGCAGTCCATCCTACTCCACTTTCATGGTAAGGTGGGAAGGTTGGAGGCTGTTGATGTGTATGAGGAAGATCCTCAATGTTTTTGGTCCATTTGGCCATATATGATGTACCTGAAGAAATGGGACAGCTTGAGTGGAGCTGTGGCAAGAATTTCATGCTCTAGGACTCCATGTAAAAGTTTGCTATTGCTGCTGGCAATGGGTAGCCCATTACTATGTTGTCTGCTTGTTTGTAGAGAGTGCCACTGTACAAAAAGAAAGTACAAGATTGGGTGTGACAGAACAGTGATATCGGCCAGAAAGTGCTCTTTTAGTAGTTGAATGACTTCCTGTAGTAGTACCCCGGTGAAAAGAGTCACCATGTTGAAGCTGACGAAGAGATCAGATGGAGCAATGGTGATGTTCTTCAGTGATTGGACAAACTCTGTGGAGTTACTAATGTGGTATGGGCAACCCCATACTTGAGGATGCAGTAGGTTAGCTAGGTGGTGTGCTAGTAGCCTCTGGTAGCCTCTGCTGTCCACAGTCACTCGCAACAGAGCATCTGGTTTCTGGATCTTGGGGAACCCATACGTTCTTGTAGGCCTTGAACCAGAAGGTGACAGAAGCCGCTTAGTTTCTGAAGCAAGGCTAGATATCTTGATCAGTTGAGTGGTGCATTATTCTTTGAATAAGGTTGGATCTTTAGTGAGCACCTTGTAGGCTGAACCATCTAAGAGCTGTTTCATCTTGTCTTGGTACTGGGCTGTGAAGAGAATGACTGTCACATTTCCCTTATCTGCCGGCAGGACGATCAGGTTTTCATCATCGTGCAGTTGCTTAAGTGCTAAGCTTTCCATCCAGCTGATGTTGAACTTGGGAAGCAAGATGTGAGTGACCACAGTGGCCAGTGCAAGGCATATCTCCTTGGCACAGCCTAGCATGAGCTCCTGTATAGCGGAAAGCTATAGCTCTTATTTTAGTTTTAAAGTTCTTCTACTGAATTATAAAACTAATAAAAAAATCACAAAAAGAGTACCTTCTTGTGCAACAGGCTGACTGATCCATGTCAGAGTGCATGGTTAGTGACTCTTTGCTTCCATTCACACAAGACATTATTAGGATGACATGTGATCAGCATGCTGCCTCCTCCAGCATAAATAGCATTTTTAATGCTATGAGTCACTACTTTTTCAACAAGTAAGCTCTCAATTGGACCCAAGAGTATTGGTGTATCTCATGCCTGCAAGGGAAGAATCTGTGAACTATAATAGGGATCAAAATAAAGTTCATAACGCCATAAGCACTCTCCATAATTACCACTTAAATGTCATACTTCATGAAGACATAGCTTTTAAATATGTAAGTAATTATTAGCAAGGTAAGGAATTTTCAAGCAGTTGGCTCCTAGTTAGCTACACTCAAGCCAGCATCAATAAATACATTGCACATAACTAGGACGATGAATCACCAATGGCTTGCAAAATGCAATCTCATGATGTTTTGCACATACCAGCCGACTGAACAGGTATGGGGAGGGTTTGTTATATATGAATCACAGCATAAAGTTCAGTTATAGTTTAACCTAATTTCCTTTAATCCTGGCTTTAATGCTAGGAAACTCCTTAGTATGTGTACTAGATTACTCAGGGTTTCTTCTCTCCATTTTGTAAAATGCTCTCCCTGAGAGCCAAGCCTTTCAATTATCAACAATCTTTACTATGACAGCAGTAACTCTTGTTATAAAACTATTACAAACATCACATAAGGTTTATTTTTAGCTTTAAGACTCAGGTATATTTTAAACTTAGCAGAACTAATGTGCCAACTGCAAAATGAAATGCTCTTCCATTATGGTGATTTAAACAGATGTGTGATCTATTTATTTCTTATTTATATCTGAGGAAGCATTGTATTTATTGCCGTTTCGTACCACTTTTTTTTTTTTCTCTCTTCTCCTAGATAGGTACTGTGTTATAGTTTGCTTTAATATGATTTATTTATTTGTGTAAATTATAGAAACCAGATGCTAGGTACCTTCTTAAAACATGAAAACTATACTTAAAAATGTTACTATCTAAAAGTCCTGTAATTAAGCACTAAATAGAGTGGTCAAAGTTGAACTTTTTAAAACAAACACTTACTCTGTTAACTAATACAGTATGCTTGCAGGATTTTTTTTGCAGTTTTCATATGTGACAAAATATAATCATGGCTTATAATGTCCTCAAATTAAGAAAAGAAATCAGCTTGACCATTGAAACATAAATTCAGAGAATGTCATTCCCAATTTACAAAATGCTGTTTTGAAAATAAGATAAAATAACATTTATAGGTACCTACTACATCAATTTGCCTAATATCTGGTATCTAACAATAAGGCATACAATCACCGTTGTGAAATAAAATTGTTTTGTGTTTGTATTTGTGTTGCTATTGGGCATTCCACTCCATTTTCCATATCATAGATGTTGTAGAATGTCAATAAGTATAATAGAGGTTCACAACAATTTAAGCTTATTAATTGTTTTACGGCTGCTCTTTGTAACAAACAATTAATATTGCAAACATGGACTTTACTCATACACAGAAGTATAGTATATATCATAAAGCATATTATAGCATATCATCATAAAGAATCACAAAGTTGGAAATAAAGCAGTGGTAATATATTAAATTTAATTAATATAAAAATAATACATGCTTTGAAACTAATTTTTGCAACAAAACATTGCACATAATATAAATCACCACCAGCCTTTTCTTCACCATGTTTTCTAAAGCTCTCAGGAAAAAAACAAATCTATTTTGAAGGTATTAATGAATATTTATTTCTAAAATATAGGGCTGTAAAAACATGTTTGCTAACATGTAAAAAATATAATCCACTAGCTTATATTTATTTAGGGCATGGTACAATACTTGAATTTTAATTATTTTGGAAAAATTAAATGAAGTAAAATGTGTTTGTAATATTGTAATTACTAATTTCTTTTCTATCCTTGCATCATGATAATTTAGTGAATTTGGAAACTCTACTAATGTTATACAAAAACCAAAATTATAGTTGATAAAAGCGAATAATTTTAGAAGCGTAGACAGAGAAACAATTCTGGAGTATAAGAGTAAAATAATTAGGGCATCAGCAACCTTTACTCAGCTTTGTCTTTGCAGTCATTGAACAAAAAAGGAAGCAAAATTACTAAAATAGCTTCAAAAACCTGTAGAACTTTATTTACAGGAGAAAATACAGATTCTTAAAAATCAATAAAGAATAATGAATTTTTATATTCCATAAATCACTTAGTAAATTATTTTCAACTTACAAAAATTGGTCACAGGTGTTCACAACAGTTCACAGTCACTTCAAGTTAAATTTCTTATGATGGAAGATACTATACAATAATAAAGGTATTGGAGAATTGTTGATAATGGGAACGCGTCTAAATAAATGAAATTTTCAGTGATGCAGTGTTACCATTTACCAACTCACTTATTATATGACTATGCATCAGTTACTAGCTTCTATTCCCTCAAATTAGTGAATAAAGGTATTACCTCATTATGAACATACCATGCTCCTAAAGTGTATTTAATGTGAGGATAAATATGCCGTTTATAAACCATTACAGCTCTGGCTTATTTGCATTTCTTACTAGTATTTTGCAAGAACTGGAATAATATTATAAGTGAAAGTGATTTGAAACTAATGCTAATGCAGAGAAAAAAAGAATGTTCTTTTTAAATTGTAAGGGGAAAATAACATTGACCTTATTTGTATTCTGTGTTAAATTTTCAAAGAAGGCACAGGATGAATTTACCCTAAAATATATGACAATATTTTTAAACCATGTTTATTTATTTCTATGCTGAAAATTACTTTAAATATTCAGTAAATGGTCCTCTACATACTTTGATAGACCATCATATTTCATTACATTGGCAAAAATGAAATTTCCACTGTCTTAATAAAGTCTAAAATTCTGACAATATAATTCAGTGTGATTTTAATTTCAGACTTTACCACATTCAAACAAGGTTTTCTTTATTTAGTGTTCAACTTTTTGATTGAAATAGAAAGTATATAATTATACCCATGGGCAAGGAATACTCAGTAAATATCTCATTAACATACTCATGTAATATTATCACTGAAAAATGTAAAATTTTTTTTCAAATTTTGGACATTTCAATGACCTTAAACTGTCTCTAAACATACTAAATTTTTCACAACAGAAAATCCTTTATACGTGTTGACCCCAAAAATTCTCTACTAAAGCTTTTGTTTCAGTTCTGCCCCTCACAGTTATGCTACTGGAATCATTACAAAATGAGTTACAGATTACAATAAAAATATTATAACTGAGATTTGTTTAATATTGCACAACACAGTGCGATTTCTGTCACAGTAACTGACAGTTCTTATTTTTCCTCACAAAGTTAGTTATTATTTTCTCCTTAGAAGAGAACTAAAATACTGTTATGATAGATGTAGAAGGAATTTCAAAGTGCAACAGTTTTTTGAAACAGTTATTTTTCACCACAGATACTTTTAATTTTCCTGTTTTGTTAAATAAACACATAATTGTCTTTTCTTAGGGGAGGAATCATTCATATTTGTTTAGTAAATCGAAAATAATAAAAAGCCACCACAAGCCTCATAAACCTCCTGCCTCTTCACAATCTTCTGGCAATAAGGTTTGATCATGTGATGCTATATGCCCTGTGACATGGCCATGTACACAAGCAGCTACTCTACATTAGTATACAGTACTACAATGTGACTAGCAATTACCAACATTGAATTGAATATGCATGTATTTAAAAATAAATAAATGCAACCTTTTATATCCCTTATGATGGTAATAAGTGACATGGTTCTTCCTTCTCAAAAAAGGGAAATTCATTATAATATGGGACAATTGGGAGGTCTAATCATATGTGAATTAACTAGAGGCCACCAAAGTTAGTTTTAAACAAGTGGCATTAATGTTGAAGAAAAAATCTAACTAATAGGAGAAAGAGATCAAAGATATAAAGGAAGAGAAAGATGATGTATAAAAGAGATCACAACATTTGGAGTAACACTTCTAGTGTTAATTTATTGTGCAAACTTGAGCCACTTGACACACAACCCACAAAATCAGTTAATGCCACATAGTTTCAAAAGAATCAAGGGATGGAGAAACAACCAAACAGTACTTCAGTTAGTAAAACAGTATGACTTCTTTTGTACACGTTATAGACTACAGCAAGATACTAGGAGTGTTCGATAAGTCCTTAAAAAATCCAAGAAATTATGCTTGTACCAGCAAAAACAATTTGTATGTATTAACCACTTTCTCTTACTAGTTGACAGTTAAAGTTTCAGCTATATCCATCATGTGGTTTTGTTACATACTGATTGAATAAAAAATCTTGTGCTTATTTAGAAAGATGGAAAAAAATGTTTTGTGTGGTAATTAAACACTTCTATTTAAAAGGCTTAACACCGAAAGAGATAAAAGCCAAGTTTGATGAAATTCATGGCACATCTGCTCCTGCATTTGCAACAATTTACTACAATTGGATAAATGAACTTAAACGTGACTGCACATCTACAAATGAGGAACATTGTTCCGGATGTCCAGTACAAGTGACTTCCTCCAAAATGATTGACTAAATCCAGGATATGGTTTTGAGTAATTGACAAATCAAAGATCGCAAAAGGTAGAGTAGTAAAGGCCACAGGCATTTCACATGGTACAGTGTTCTCAATTTTCTACAAAAAATTAGGTCTGACAAAAGTTTCAGCAAGATGGGTGCCACATCTGCTCTCAGTGAAAAACAAACATAATCGTGTGATCGATTTGGACAAAAATACTGAGATAAAAACACAGTCAAAACAGTGGGTTTTTAAAGGTGAACCAGCTCCAAAGAAGGCAAAGTGGTGAAATCTGCAGACAAGATGATGGCCTAGTTTTTTGGGATGCATGCAAAATCATCTACATTGATTACTTGCAGAAAGGAAGAACGATAAATGGAGACTATTGAGCATTGTTATTGCGCTGGTTGAATGGAGAAATTAAGAAAAAAGTCCTCATCTGGCAAAGAATAAGATTCTCTTCCATCAAGACAACGCAAGGGTGCATACCTGCAGAGTTTTGATGGTGAAAATTGTAGAATTAAGGCTTTAGTTACCTCAACATCCACCATATTCACCAGTGACCTGTTTTTTATTATTTCCAAAGTTGAAAAAGTGGCTCGGTGGAAAACAATTCACATCTAATAAAGAGATCATCATTCAAACTGTTGGAAAAATACTGGGAAAAGTGTATCGAGCTAAAAGGACATTATGTTGAAACATAAAAAATATCTACCAAAAATAATCTGTTTTTCTATCTTTTTCTAAAGACTTAATGAATGCCCCTCATACAACCACATTGCCTTTTTAAGTACTTCTTTGCATCTGCAATTATTTTGTAAATATCTGGATCCCTTCCAATAGAGCTATCATCAGCTGCACCAACAGATGTTTGTCACTCAAATGAGATCTGTATTTTGACTTGGAAAACTCATTTGTGTAAACAGTTGCTCACTCAAGTAAGTAGAAGCAAATATAGTCAACATTTGGGCTGCAAAGAAACATAATGCATGTGTTTTGCAACTGATAACTATTTAAATAGATCAATACCATGTTTACTATAGGACAAATATTTAAAATCTTATTGTTTGTCATGAATATTAGTTGTAGCTGCAAATCCAGTTTATTGTTGCAGGTTTAACATACATAGGGTTTGCAAAAAGGCCAAAATCATTTCCACAAAAGTCTTTTACTTAGATTTTATAATAAGGAAATATATTTACTAATTTCCTTGTTCTTATTTCTAATTTGAAGAGGTTGCAGAGGGATTGCCTTACATGTAACTATCCTTTTCACAGTCCCAACTGCACAGCAAATGTAGTTGCTTTGTACATGTTCACTTTGTACTGTATTTTTATTTTTTCCCTTGTTAGTTAAGTCCATTTAAGTGTTTGTTTATTCATTTATTTACTCCCTTTCTACAACATATAAGTCCGACATACAGAAAATAGTTGCAAACAACAATGTCCAAAACAGGCTTAAAATTTGCCACAATGATTTTATAATTGAAACTCTCTTAGCCCGATTCCTCTGCTATGTCAAACATGGGTATATATCTATTACATACATTGAACTTTCACAACATCTTCTGCATGCAGTAAGGCCAAAAACCACTTCTGGTTCATGAACAGTTAAATTTCCGTATTTGTATAATGATTGAATAGCAGTTTCTCTGAAAGGACAATGGATTATAATGCATATTATTTAGGTAGTAACACTTAATATCATTAGCAAAAGTTATGCAATATAGTAATTCTACAAGTAGCTCCTTGATGAGCAAATTTAACACATCCCTCCTCTAGTATTCAATTGATTAGTTAATAGCTACATCAGCTATTGTTGTTTGAAAATCACACACCTCCTAAGAACTCTCAGAATGCCAATGCATCAAGCTCACATCAGTTTGAAAACATTATCTATGCCAAATTAAATAACAATCTTTAGTAGTTTCTGAGTTATAAATAGGTAATATCTGTTAAATGAATAGCAAAAGCCAAATGCTAGGAGTTCCAAATCTTATTGCTGCAAGGAGGCTTCCTATCTGTGAAAGAAAAATATTTTCACACTGCACTTAGTAAGACACAGAGGGACCTCAGAGCTTTAAATGAAACTATGATAATTTATTTATACCCCTCAATAAACTTTTATTAAAACTCTTTTTTCTAAAATGAATAATTGTTGAGATGATATAGGGTGCTTTCATTGAGGTTGATATCCTCATGAACTCAGGGAGGAAATAAAATATCAAATGAAAGGACAGGTGTATTACAGTTTCAAAATCATCTGAACTCCCGAAATACAACGCTGTATGTGCTTAGTCATGTTGATTATTTGCCATGGCTCTTCAAATTACAGAAATATGGCAGACTTTGAAGAAGGGGTAAAAATTATTTTAGTAATAGGTGAATGTAGGAGATTATTATCAAACTAATTCAGCAGTTATTATATTGGTGATGTTAAATTAATGTGCTACCAAAGGTATGCGTTTTACCTATAACCAGCTGAAAAAATTCACAGATGGAATTTTAACACAATTCTCCTGATTTCTGTATGGTTGCTCTAACCATTAAGCTACTGTATGTTAATAAAACAACAGTAGCTCAAAGGTTAGGGCAACCATACAGAAAGCAGGAGAACCAATACAAATCCCAGTTGTGACATTGAATTTTCAGCTGGTACTAACAGAGTTCTACACTATTCCTTAGTAACATGGGATTAAATATCACATATGAAATTCAAATGACTGAAAACATGGTCATGTAAGTAAGGAAATGCAAAGAACAAGAATTGTTGCTTGAAGATCACATCAAAAGCGAGTAGTGAAAACACTTACTGCTTTAGAAGTATTTATGCACTAGCTTACCAAATTCTGAACTCTGAATTCTGGGAGAAAATTAGATATAACAGTAAAGCTAGAAAAATGTATAAAAAACCAAGTCATATGAAGTTTTCCAGGTATTGTTAAACGTGGAATAATATTTCTTTTTCATTTCTACTCCCGATTAACTAACCATTACTGCTAACAAATACTGATTTTACATTTCTATTTCTAAATATAGCAATCCCGGTGACTTGATGTTCATGCAGTGATTGATTTTCCTTCTCCCTTCTGACTTCAACACTGCTGGCACACAAATCAAAACACTACTATTTCCTTCTACACGCTGCTAACCCTTGCATATAAGATCAAATACCTGTATTTTATAAAAGTATAATAATATATTATTATAATAAACAATAATAACAATAAATAACAACAACAAAGAAATAACAAGATATCACATAATTCCGGGGGATTTAATTTCAGTTCTGAGAGCCGGGAGATTATATTCAATTCCAGGAGACTCCCAGCCATTCTGGAAGAGTTGGCAACCCTATTATATCCACAGATAAGTCAATATGAATTGTCCAAAGACAGAAGAGTTAGCCACAGTTCAGTACAGCAGATGCTACAGCAGCAGAAATACCTTATCATATGTGTTTGCATCAAGAACTCATACAATGAAATTTTCAGCTTCAAGTTGTTTTTTGTAAGTGGTTTTTGCAACACTATTGCAAAGAATGATTAGTTCTTGGAAAACATTATTTTTGGATGAACCACCATTCTCAAACACTAGTCATGGTAACAGGCATAATATGCATTACTGGGCATCTGAAAACCCCAAATGGATGAGAATTATGCCTTTTCAGCATTGTTGGTCATTAAGTGGAATTCTTGACAACCTTGTCATCAGCCCTTACTTCTTTGAAGGTACAATTATTGGCGAATCATATTGCCATTTTCTCAAGAATAAATTACCTCCTTTGTTGGAAAATGTATCTTTCAATATGAGAAGAGATATGAGGTATCAGCAGGATAATACACCACCACATTTTGCAATATGTACATGTCAACTGCTAAACGAGGATAGGTGGATTGGACATGCTGGACCTATCACATGGCCTCCTCATTCACCTGACATAACATACTTAGATTACTTTTTATCAGGATACATGAAATAAAAAATCATGTTGACTGCCTCCATGACCGAATAGTCAGCAGGTTGACCTGGAGGTCCTGGGTTCAATTTCCAGTGGGGCAGGAATTTTTCTTTAACCAGAGTTATTTCCTATCCCCCACAGAGTCTGGAAGTATGTACATGAGAGTGAATGTGTGTGTGTGTGTTTGAGGAAAATAAAATTGATTTAAACCCAACGTAAAGAACCTACAGACCAGTTTGTTTCTAGTGCAAAGCCCCCGATATGACCTTGGATGTTAAAGAGGGCTTTATAAATGAAACAAAACAATTCATGTTTACAGCACCCACAATGAAAGAGAATATGAAACTTTGAATATATAACGGTTGTAGCATTGTTCACCTCTGTTGTTAATAGTTACAGAATACCTTTCCAAAAGAATTTCCAAGTTTCCGGATGCTTATAGAGGCTATTTTGGAAATTTGATAAAGTAATTTTAAGGCATCACCTGAGTATTTATTGACTTATTTATTTGTTTAGTAGTATTTTCTACTATTGCATACTTTAAGTATCAATTGAGCAGAGGAAGGGTGTAGACATGTTGCAATGCAGCTTTATAAGTGAGAGGAAGAAGGGAATAAGGAACAAGACAGCAGAGGATATGTTGAATAGGACATTGAGAGAACTGAAAAAATTAGAGAAGAATTGGAAAACAACATAGGAGTTAAAAAAGACAACAAAGTAGAAGAATTCAACAGAAAATTGAAAAAAGTCAAGGTCGAGATACAAAATATTAAAAGAAGAGTGTATAATCTGGAAGATAAGATCAGGATATACAACCTATAGTAACCACAGTGATAGAAAAAATAGGATAGGACACAAGACAAAAAGACAAGAAAAAAATGACCAGCTATGAAATTTGCAAGGCATTTAGATTTGTAAAAAGAAGAAGAAAAAGTATGCAAATGGTGTAAAGCATGTTAAGGCAGACAAGGAAATTAAAATGTACAGATGTGTTCATGAATAGGGTTTTAACATACAAGTAAAGGAAATTGTTAAAGACACAGAAGAACGGCATACAAACAAGGGAAGACAGCTTATATTAAGATCATAACTATGGATTGATGGAAAAATGCAAAAGGACAATTCAGAAAGAAGAAATGGAATGTTAGCACAGCAAACAATAAATGAGGAAGCAACAAACACGATGATGCATATGAAATTTGGAGGAAAGATATTGACATTAAAGGTAAATGACCAGAGTGGGAGGAGGACTCTACAGTGGTATGGGCATGTACAATGGATGTCGGAGCGGTGGCCCAAATGAGTCCTAAAATGGATGATGCTAGGCAGAGTAAAGTGGAGAAGAGCCAGAGAATATGGTATGGGCGAATATATGGTGCAATGAACAAAATAGGCAGTGATGAATGAAACTGAAAATAGAGTCAGCAGGGCAGAGGAAAATAAAGGAACAGGAGCAATGCTAAGGACAACTGGAAACAAGAAGGGAAAAGATCAAGGCATGAAGTTAATAAATGGGATGACAAAGACTTGGGAAATAAGATAAGCGTACTGGGTGGAAAGAAAGGTGAGAGGGCTGGAAAAGAGTTACAGGTATGGAAGAATGATGTGACATGCAAATAGTATACAGACAAAGAGAAAGCTTTTCTTACAGGAGGGAATCAGAAAAGTATCGCAGATTCAGTTAGTTGTGACCAGACAGAGCTAAAGGTAGAAATACTCAGATAGGAGAGAAGAGAGGACAAAAGAAAGATTAAAGGCAAGAGTAAACTAGGAGTTACGATAATGTAAAGTGAAGGGTAGTGAGTGAAAAGATAGGCAGGAGTAGAAGAGTGAAAAGAGAGGGGAAAAGAAGGGAAAAAACAGGAAGCAAAATGGGGAACAAATATAAAGGTGGGCAAATCTACTAGATGGTAGTGAAAAATAAAAAGTGAAGGGTAGGAGTAAAAAGGTAAGTGGGAAGAGAAAAATGAAAAGAAAGGAGAAAGGGAAGAAAAAGGAAACAACCAAAACAATAAGAAGGCACATGTCAAAATCCTAAAATGTTAAATGTATAAAATGTATAGATAGGGCTGTCCAATGACAAGAGGAGGATCCCAAATTCAAAGGGTAGCTAAAAAAATGTATATGATTAATATTGAGTTAAAAATTCACTAATTCACATTGTATATTTCAGTGAAAAGATGCTATAGAGCTCTACAATTCAGTTTAGAAAAAAAAACTGATTTAATAAAAGTTGCTTAGTTCATGAATTATCATAGTTTCATTTGAAATTTTGAGGTTGGCCTGCTGCATGGAAATATTTTCTGTGCCACATTTTGGAAGGCTTCTTTCTGCTATTAAGATTTGGAATTCTCAGAATTTGGTTTTATCTATCTCTTTAAGAGTTATTCACATGTAACATTTAATGTGGTCCATTCTGTATATTTAATATCTTCATCTTCCTTCTCTGATTCCATTTCAATTTCCACACCTAGATGGACACAATAGTTATCTTAGTATTAGAGCATCCATGCTCTGAACAATGAATACCCACAATGAGCAGCCAAACATCTGATTGGCAATCAGGCTTGCTGAGTAGTCAGTGGTGAATTTCCTATCATGAATATTTGGGATATACTTAGACTGCATTTATCAATGAGTTTTCCACATGCTGGTTGAACTCTGGATGGACATACATTAGGCATTTAATCATCATGTGTGAATTACTTTACATACCATCCTAATTTCTAAGTCAGCCATCCTAAGGAAAATAATTTGATTATTATCTTTGATTATTAAAACAAGACAAAATTGATTGGCCCTTCATTCAAAGCTGAACACCATGAGTCAAATCCCAGCAACTGCAATCTAATGTACCTGTGGTATAGAAAGGGAAGGGCCACATGAAATAAGTGGTATGGTGGTGTGCATGGACGATGATGATGATGATGATGATGATGATGATGGGATTACATTTTACCTTAGTTGCATTCATTTTTCTTTTAATAAGAACCACCTAACCAAATTAAATTAATTCAGTTATATAAAATAGCTCAAAATATGTAAGAGCTGAAGCATTCCTGACAACATACTAAGTGTTTTTTCGAAATGTTGGAATCAATCCATGAACTTACCTGGCTAGAAGCCCGAGAAACTTAGAGTTAGCTCAAAATACTTTTATTTTATTGTTAAAAGCCAGTATAATATAAAAAAGACACTTAAATTTAGACTAAACATCTTTGTTCCAAAATGGCAACACTGCATTAGAGGGCTAAGGTATGACATCCAGAAAAGGGGGAAAAAAAAAAAAAAGTAAAAAGGATTGATAACATCTTTTATAATAGCAAGAATGCATCACGTTTTCTCTACTTTAAGGATGAAAATTAAAAATTAAATCAAAAAGTATAGATACAGCCTTGAAATGCTTAAAAACAATGTTTCAAGTGAAAAACTATAAATAACTACATCAAATTAATTTTGATAAAATTTTGAAATTCTAAATGTTACACTCTTTTTGGCCAATTTCCCTTACTCAAGCTAGTGCTTGATTGAGCTAAAGAAAAGTACTGAAATGGTCCACTTATTAAGTCAACACTTATTATCAATGCAGATTCCATGTTTCAGTGTTGCCACTGCTACATACCTACCAAGTTTGCTGACATCTATCAACCAAGAATTAGGGAGTCCAATGCCTAAAGGATTTGCATGTGGTGTTTTTATATCATACCTATTTTAAACAAACATTTAGTTTATTTGTTAATAATAATATCAGAATTCCACAAACTTACCTTTTAAAACCAACACCCTTAATTATGTTAGTCTATAATCATATGTTTTGAGGGTGGGAGGTGTTGAGCAAAACTAATTAGTTATGCTGCAAATAATTCCAAAACCATATAGAAAACTTGAGGGAGAATATTTCATTGCCAATAATGCATTATTATTCTAATTAAATTATTATGTGTGCTTTAAGAATATCTTACTGAAATGTATTGTATTTTTTTTTATGGCAGATGCCATTGTTGGATTGGCTTTGACACATTTCATTCTCATAATTATTTTTTAACTTACAAAGAGCAGTTGAAATGCTGTAAATAAACAGGGCAGTTTTAAAAGAAAAATTGTACAGAAAATTCTACTTTATGAAAAATATAGCTATATGGTTATTTTTGGAATATTTAATGTTTGAAACTGTAATATATACATATATGAACTAATATGAAAAAAATGAAATAAAGAGTGCTTCCGTGTCAATAAATAATTAACCTTGTAGTTGTAGCATTCCATAGCTCCCTTTTCCTAATAGTTTAAAAGGAGCTCCAGATAGATGGTAAATGAAATCTACCCTTGAATTCAATAAAGCTACAAGTGGGAATCAAGATTTTGCATTAGAAGCACTTAAAAGATTTAAACATTTATCTTTTGATAGTATAAGGTATGTCCAGAAAGTAAGTACTGGTTTGGAAAAAAAAGGCATAAAATATTTGTTTTCACAACAAAACTTATTTGTATATGAAAGAACATTCCTTAAGCTATTTTTGATACAGTTACCACCTTATTCAGGTAATAATAATAATAATAATAATAATATTTATTTCGTCCAGTTTATCAATACATTGATTTTAGACACGTCATTTCATATATACATTTGTACATGTATTTGTATTTGTCACAACGGAGAGTTAATTTTTGTAAGCCCTCTTCAAAGAAAGCTGCTGCAAGTAAAGATAGCCATCATGTTTTGTATCATCATTGCTGTCAAGGGGCCTTTCTCTGAACTCATGGTTCAGGTTCAAGAACAAGGGTAGTCAGAAAGAATGAAATCAGAGCTGCATAGCAGGTGATTGAACTGCTCCGACCCTGAGTAAGGTTTTGGCATGACACCAGCAGCATAGGGGCATGCATTGTCATGAAGCAACACAATGCCTTGACTGACCATTTCATGCCTTTTGTTTTGAATTGCGCTCCAAAGATTTCTCAATGTTTCACAGTATGATGGTTGTATCTCTGGGAAGGAACTCATTAAGCAGAATGCCCCATTTGTTCCAGAACACAGTGCACATGATTTTTCCTGCTGACAACGTTGTTTTGAATTTTTTTATTGCATTACAGTTACTTTATTGCAGTGGTGGCTATCCAGGTAAAGCTAATGAAGCTCCACTTCACTTATTATTAGTTGTATTAATACAGAATATATGTGTTTAATTTGTTGCATGCTCAAGTATCCAACATACTGTCAGGTAAGTGAAGAAGGGAGTGGTGGAGTAGAGGATACTTGGCTTCTGGCCTGATATCCTTGAAGAGGGTCTTAATGGGACAAAAGGAGAGAAGAGGGATTACTGTGGTTTTGCTGCTCTCTTCAGTCAATTGATATGCAGCTGTATGTTTACACTGAGTTGCCACAACAACGAAACAAAACTTATTGTGCCATGTATTACCAAACTCACCTGCTTTGAGGCTACGTGAAGGTACAGTAATTTAGTGAACCACAGAAACCTCCTTGCAGAGGCTATTTCAGGGTTTATTGTACTCATGACAGAAAAATAACTTTTTGAAAGTTAGCCAACCCTTTCTCTGGGGATGTTTGACATCACCATTTCCCCAATAATTCAACTACAGTCTAAAAATATTTTTTACTTTCTTTTTTGTAGTCCTTTAACCTTGTTGGTCATATCAGATGATGAATGAATTTGGTAAAATGATCTCAAATGATATCAGGGTCCATGGAGCTTAAAGTTACTCAACATTCGTCTTCTCAAGATAAGGGAAAACCCCGAAAAAAAAAAAAAAACTTATCAGAGTAACTCACTCTAAGCAAGGTTTGAACTCACGACCTTTTGAGTGTGAGGCAGACAGACTACCACCACACTACCCAGGCAGGCTCTAAAAATATTGTCTGCATAAATTGGTTGTGTATTTGAATACTCTAGTTGTGTTGTGCTCTTTATTTTACTGAAGTTAGCTCTGCTGCAACTTCTTATTTCCATTTACTGTTTTGTTCAGTTAAAGTTAGTAGAGAGACAAATCTACACAATGACATAATGTGTAATATATATAACACTTAACATTTTTCACTGCAATGATTGCATTAAAAAGGATGGGCTATTAATGAGAAGACCAAACCCAATTTTTAATTTATTGGGATAAAACGGTGAACAAACAGGCGCAAAGTGTTACAAAAAGCACTTTAAAACTCCATGATACAGTGAATGTGAATGACTATGTGATAGAAATTATATGGAAAAATGTTTGTTGACCTTGTTTATTACTTGGTGTAAAATAACCAGTATGGATCAGTACTGGCTTTTGTGACATTTTCAACATCAATTGGTCATTACATAAACTTTCACTCTGCTGAATATCTCAAGTTCACAATCCAATTGAAGCAACTCAGAACTCCATTGCTGATGCTCTGAAAGAAAACACTTGGTCGTATGTTGCTCAGTATAATGAAAATGTAAGTCTAAAGAGAATAATTTTTAAAGTTGTAATTAATGCAATATTATATTTGGCCAGGCAGGAACTTCCTTTTTATGGTCACGATGAAAGCTTATTTTCATTTAATAGGAGTAATTTCAAAGAATTACCATAATTAATTTTGACAAACTTGTCAGAGATTCAGACTCACTATAATAAAATGAGGTGTCTTCACTGGGGATTCAAAAACAATTCAGAATAAGATAATTGGCTGTATTTTGGAGTACATTATGATTATATCAAACTGGAAATACAATTTTTTTCTAATCAAATTAATAATACTATAATTATCATACAAATCAAATATCTCAGTTTTCTATAACTGTCAGACTAGTTGAAAGTTTTTGAGTATCTTTGATGTCAATTGTTTGCCTTGGTTGGCTATGTGTTAGAACCATTTGACTATCAGTCAAAACTTATAGGACAATCCTATGATGGTGCCAGTGTCAAGTGTTGATATTTAAATGGTTTGTAAAAATGGGTAGAGGATTTTGCACATCCAGCAGTTTTTGTTCATTGTTTAGCCCAAAGACTGAATTTAGTTATACAAAGTGATGGAAATGTAATTTAGTTTTTATAATGTGACTACATTGCAAATGTAATGAAAACGTTACATAGGAAATGTTTCAAATGCTGTTAACCAAACAATTCCCAGGATTCTTGGTATAACCTCTGATATTATAACACAATGCACAATGAAACACATTTTAAAATGCTGCTTCTTTTTTGCTCATGTTGCTGGGATCCTTCTGCCAAGAGACACTGATATAGGGCAGCATATACCCACTGTAACAGATACCTGATGGAGTTCATATTTCAAATTACTCAAAGTAGTTGAAGAAAACTGGAATGATCTGTATAAGGTTTTTCAACAGATAGCAAATGATTTGTGTCTGGTCAGACAGCAGTTCAACTTTTTAATGGCAATGAATAATTTTGAATTAAAACATTAATGGGATGCACAGTGAAGTAACTAATAAATTAAGAGTAAAAACAGGTTACACTCAAACTTCACTCTTGAAATAAAGTAACTTACTTCGGACATGTTTCGATGCTGTTGCCTCTATTTTCAATGAAGATTCACTGATGAACTTGTGGTAGATCTCTCTTCTGGATAGATGAATTTGGAAATGAGTTCATTTGTTTGTGGTATGTCAAAATTTATGACTTTGTTTTTGTTTCAGCTGGACTCAAAACCATAATTTTCACAGTGAACCCAAGTTATTAAAATTAGTGCAAAATCCAATTGGATTAACAGTTTGTGAAAAATCTATTAATTTTAAAAAACAAAAACAAAGTCAGATTCATCTCAAAATTCATCTATCCAGAAGAGAGACCTCCACAGCTGCTACCACAAGTACATCAGTGAATATTTGCTAAAAATGGTGGCAACAAGAAAAAGAACTGTTAAAGCTCTCATCAACTCTTTTGAAACAGCTAAAGAAAAGGGTGGGAGATTTTGGGATGAAAATATGCTACACTGTCTCAAGATGAGCTTTTTCAGAAGTACAAATTCTTATATTTTGTTATATTGGATTTGATATTGGCAAAAATTATGATTAGATTCCAAAACCATAAAAAAATTCAGTTTTGCACTCTTGCTGATTCTTTGAGGTTCCTGCAGCATTCATCTGTTTTCCACATTAACATTCACAATTTTCTTCAGGAAACATACCTAGAATTGTTTAAAACAGAACTTGAGATGTTTTATAGAAACAAAGAATACCAGCATAATGTTTCTGTTGCACAAACATTGATATTGGTGCAAGAAAACAAGCCTATATTTCAGCACAGAAACAAACCTTTTCCGCTCATCATAAAACTGCTGTCAATAAGTATTTCAAAGGAAAGAAGCTTTTCTCCTCTCAAAAGGTATAAAGACACACTTGCTGAACTCTGTGACCCAGGAAACATTGACTCTGGCAAACATCTCCATCCACAAGGATTTGCTGAATGACATAGAGAAGAAGCAGTTTTTTCATGACAACATAAGAAAAATATGTCAACAGAAAGGACAGAAGAGTCAACTCAACATGTAAGAAAGTACCTATTTTACATGTGATTTTTATGTCATATGAGCTTCACCTATAGTTTTGGTCATAAGCTGCCACTGCTTTGTTAAAGATACTGCCCTTGTGAACTTGTTTGTTTCATGAGTTCTGTTCATCTGAGGGATGCCCTTTAGCTTAAGAGGATTTTCGACAACTCCTTATCTGGAAGATCAAAACTGCATTTAGCATCAATTCTATTTAATACTTTGATCATTATGTAAATATAATGATATAGAAGGTAATCAGTTATGTTCTATTTTATTTTTGATGAAGCTATCTATGAACTCAATGTATTTCTTGAGGTGAATAAACTCTTTCGACTCTATTGTAATATTTTATTCCCATCTCAAAAACTAAAGGCTATTCCTATGTAACTGGTGAATGTTGAGTTGCATCAGCTACTAGTACACAAAAACTTACCAAAAGAAATCCAATTTATACGTTTTCCATATGTAGTATGGTAATTTTGGAGGCAATGAAAGGACATCTGATATTGTGAAAATTTCTGGAATTTGAAGTGACAATGTCATAGATTTCCTTATAAGACTTGTAAGAAGTAATATGTGCTTAATGACTTCTCTTATGTATGTAAGTATAACTTATTTATCCATATAAACTTAACATATGTAGGCATATAAGTTAGATAGACAAAATAAATTACTCATACAGAATGTTTAATTTAGGAACAGTTTGAAGGCACATAAATGCAGTGGTGTTGCAAAGCAAAAGTGACCTGGATTGGAAAGTGTAGCAACCTTGGTGCCTGAAATTGCAAACTTGATCAATATAGAACATTTTAAGAATAGGGATACATCACCATTATAACATCACTTCTATTGATTCTCTTTTTGTTATGTGAACATTCAATGATTAGTCTACAATTTTCAGTCCCATTGGGCATATTAGAGCTGTAAAAATACTATTTTTATGATGGAACAAAAAACTTACACAGAAAATAACAGATTAGCATGTATTTTAAGATTTATTTACACATATAACATGGCAAATGAATTTGAAGAGATGCAAATTACAATATTATTACAACAATAGTAGGTAGCTAAAACATTGATGATGATGCTGATGATGACATTTACAATATAAATTATTTATTTATTTTGTTCTTGTTTTCTTGCTACTCATCACAAAGAATTTACAGTTTTTTACAACCTTCTTGTCCCTTACTAATATAGGACACCTCAGTTTTCTAAAATGTTCATTGTGTAAATAATAAATATTAAATTTGTTATTGCATAAGATGCACTCTTTTCTTTGAAAATAATTTTGTATCTCATGTATTGACATTCAATTAAACAAATTTAATTTCTGAAGGTCTATTACACTCTGAGATATGGGATTCTTTCTTGCTTCCTTAAAATGTGTGTGAAACCATTCGAGTATTTAGAATCCAATGGTTGTGTTTGCTTAGGACTATAAATTCCAAATTTTGTTATGGCTCATAAACAATTTTGGAGAAAGAAAGAGCCCTGGTATCTGCAAATTAGTGTGTTAAAGTTCCATGAGATCAAAAATCTGAGAGCGCTATTAAATAATTTAAGAAGTGTGTTATTAGTAACATACTGGATGGCATAAAAAACAATACAGTCTAAAAGAACTCACATTCTGCTTTAGAAAAATCTTTTAGTGACTTCATTTAGCTCTAGAAATAATTTCTATCATTTGATAAAGACAACTAAAAGTAGGCACATTCCTTTCTCTTTCATTGAAAGCAGACCCATATTTCTTATAGCTACTTGGTATGTACAGTGTTTACAATATTCAGCAAAAAAGAATTTACTTTAAAACTGTTCTAGAAATGAGATCTGCCCCTGAACTAGTGAAACTATGATATATTGCAACTTCTACATCATTTTGCACATGATGTCATTAAATTCTTTCCCTTAAAGTAGAATTAATTTCAGGCTTCAAGAAGGCAGCTTTATCTCTATCCCATTTATGATTAAATGATTTCAGTTATTAGGAATATCAGGATCCAAATTGCTAGGAAACATAGGATTCCTAATTGTTGTTGTAGGACCTTTATACAGTGGATTATCACCCTGAAACACCAAAACAAAGATTCTCATCAATGAAGGAAAATAATATACTGAAAAGTAGTTATCAGCAAGCTTATAAATCACAACAAGAGTGTATAAACAACCATGGTGATATCTGCAATGAATTTGAACAGAATTCAATACTGAGCCATTCAACGTTAGAATGAGTCCTAATATTATTTTTTAATTTTAATAATCTTTCTGTGTCCAATTGCTGGATGAAGAACCAGAGATCCTTGGTTTAAATCTTGGCATGGCATGCATTTTTCAGTGTGATTCTACCTTTCTAAACCCTAAACTACCCTCAGCCAGTATGAAAGAAACAATTAATTATCAATTATTGGCCTATTAATTGGATTCAGTTTATTTACTATCTTTTATTTTTAGTTATGATTATTCTTTCATTGTGCAATTGAACTGAAATGCTTTCACAACTGATGGTTTCATTTATAGTTGAAAGTGGAAGTTAAATATAGCTTTAGGACCTTTATAAAACACACACCTACACCCCACCCACCCATGTGTGCACATGCACACACACACACACACACACACACACACACACACACTCACACACATGATGTAATTTAATTCTAGCTTTAGTAACATTAATTATAAGTTTCATAATTACCCCATCAAACTTGGACTTGGCACGTTCACTCTCAAACTTGGCATATTCTTTCTCATCATGAATGTATGTGACAACTTTCCACACAATGAGCAGTAGTAGTCCAAGCAGTACAATGCCTCCAATCATTCCAAGCGACATGGCTGAAAATTTCAAATTTCCTATTCATGTGTATGCATAAATAATCAAGTGTGTATTACACTTACATTATAAATGCTCACACCTATTAACTAATTCTGTATTACTATTCTTAGCAACTAGCTAGCAACTAGTGCAACTTCAAGTGGCATTGAAATTAAAAGTTAGAAAACTCATAATACCATTATACCAAAGGACTACAGGATTTCATTTTTCTTTTTTCCAGTTTTCAACCAATCTGAAATGCTAAATATTTTGATACCTGAATTGTGTTATAGAAAGCACTGTAATATACACTGTCTGCAAGTGCATCAGCATATTGAATGAATGAATGAATGAATGAATGAATGAATGAATTTCATTCATTCATTCACTACCAACATACATGACTGTAATCACTATACAGCTTAATGCTATTTCATATGCATACAACACCTGTTCCTTTCTGTAAAACAACTTTTATTCTTACATTTGAGTTGCTACTGGTGTACATATAAGCAAAAACCCTGGTTATTAACATATTATACACCAGGTTCATAATTATTAAAATTTGAGATAATATCCTTTATCAATAATAATTTAGTTATAAACTTAATGAACAAGCTTATGTCTTGAAATCATAATGAAAGGGTTAAATTACCTTATTAACTTATCTACCTAATTATTAACTCCCTTATATTTAAATATTCCAATTTTTCTGATAGGCATCCATCCAATTATGAATTTAAGGTTTTAGAATTCTTTTATATTTCTCTTTAGTCATTCCTAATAATTCCCCCAACTTTCTAATCTCATCTGTATTCTTAGATTTTCTAATTCTCATTTTAATTATTTCTCTCTGTAATCACAACCACCTAGCTGGTACCAGTTGGTCCCTCCATAATTTCATCTCTTCACAATCTAAAATAAAATGTACGTCATTGCCTATTCCCCCACATAATGGGCATTTCTGTGGGTCCATTTCCCCTTTCACTCCCCTTAATTTCATTGCTCCAGTTCTATACCATGCCCACCCTTCCTCCCCAATTTATTACATACACACTTCAATACATTTTTCCCTCCCACAATCTTTTTTAATTTGCCTGTATACAGGGCCGTATTTACGGCAGAGCAAACTGGGCAACTGCCCAGGATGGCACACTTTAGGGGGTGTCAAAATTACTGAAAACATCAAGTTCATTTAAACTTACCGCTTGCAGAGGAATATTAATTGATGCATGTTGGCTATGCTGATTAGTTTGCACACTATGCGCACATAGCGGAGACAAAGAGAAATGCATTCCAATAGTGAGAATCGATTAACACACACAAATTATTGTAAGCTGAAGAAGTATGTATTGTTATTCATTAATGTTAATTTTCTATATATTGTTAGCTGAGGTAATGAACAGTAATTATTATTACTGTAATTATATTGAGTTCTTTTATATTTAATGAGCTGGCATTCTGG
The DNA here is from genome assembly GCA_030762935.1 of Hymenopus coronatus. Taxonomy (NCBI): domain Eukaryota; kingdom Metazoa; phylum Arthropoda; class Insecta; order Mantodea; family Hymenopodidae; genus Hymenopus; species Hymenopus coronatus. The sequence continues at coordinate 111,300,372 of CM060895.1, forward strand.
CATAATGAAGTAGTAGCTTATGTTTGAATCTTTTAAGATTTTCATCTGTTTATCATATTTTCCTTCGTTTTCTCAGTTTCAGTGTTGATTGTAACTGAAGAAAATGACAGGAAGAAAGAGACTTGGTGGGGCTCAGTATAGTTCTTTGGCGAAAGATAAAAGAAAAAGAGAAGAAGACGCATTGAGAAAAGTTCCACACCTTGATGTGTTTATAAAATTGACCCCAAGGAGTTCATGTCAAGAAGAAATGCCCTTGTCAAGTGAAACTGTTGAATAACCTAAATAAATCTAAAGATGAAAAAAATTGTTATCAAACGAAAGTGAAGGCAGAACTTCCATCATTGATGATGAACCCTTTACAATTAGTTCTGATCTTTTTCTTTGGAAAAAAACTGATAAAACACGGGACTATATTGCAATGAACGAGATAAAACAAAATAAAGAAGGTGACTTTTTTAAGTCAAAACATCAGTTTGCAGATGGTACCACAAGACGTTGTACTAGTGCATTTTTTCAGAGAAAGCTGGCAAACAATGAAGTTATTAACAGAGATTATTTAGTATATTCTGAAAGTCAGGGAACAGTATTTTGTGCACCATGCACTTTTTTTGGAGGAATATCAGACTTGGCAGGACCTTGGGTTTCTCAAACTGGAAACATCCAGAAATAATTGCAACTCATGAAAACAGTTCAAGGCACGGAGACTGTATTCTTAGTTTAAAAAACAGAAGTTCCATTTTGACAAGGATAAATGGAAAATTATTGTCACAACTTGAAAATGAAGTTCAGTACTGGCGTAATGTCTTACAAAGGATGGTTGCTGTTGTGAAGAAACTTTCTTCTCGAGGACTGCCTTTCCGTGGCAATGATGAAATTCTTGGTGGTGTTCATAAAGGTAACTTCTTAATGTGCATGAAACTTATTGCCGAATTTGATCCATGTCTTGCTAGCCACATGCCACTATATAAGGATTCTGGAAGTGGAAAAACTTCATATCTGGCTTTTGCTATATATGAGCAAATAATCAAAATCATTGGGAAGAGAGTTGTCAAAAAAATAGTGGCACAAGTTACTGCAGCAAAATAGTACTCTATAATTGTTGACTCCAGCCCTGATATTGCATATAATAACCAATTAAGTTTTGTCTTGCATTATGTCAACAAAGAGGGGCTAGCTGAAGAGCAGTTTGTTGAATTTGTGCCAAATCCAGGACATGGTGGCCAGGATCTGTCAAATGCAGTGATAAACTGTTTTGAGAGACATGGATTGGGCATAGGTAACAGCAGAGGACAGAGTTATGACAATGCACCAAATATGTCAGGTGTTTATTCAGGCTTGCAATCCAGAAAAGAGCTCTCTTTCCATATGCTTTCTATATCCCTTGTTCAGTGCACACTCCGAATTTGGTGGGTTCAAGTGCAGCAAAATGTAACCAAGCAACTCGGTTTTTTGACATTTTGCAAGAAATATTTAATTTTTTCGGTGCTTCTAGTCATCAATGGAATCACTTAAGCACTTTTTTCAATAAGAGAACCTGAGTGTCAAGTTCCTCTGCATAACCCGGCGAGGCAATCCTTAGAGCACTGTTGTCAATAATAGGGAATGAGAGTGAGAAGTCTCTGGTGAAATCTGAAGCTAAAGGCACAATGAAGAAGTTATGTAGTCTTGAGACATCTTTTATGACTGTAGTTTGGAATTCCATTCTTGAAAGGTTCAATGTTGTAAGTAAGCAGTTACAAACAGCAGACATGGATGCAGCCACTGTTTGTAATTTGTATAGTTCTTTGGTTGGTTTCTTGGAAGAAATGAAAATGGGATATGAAGTTTTCAAGAATCTAGGACAGAAGAAATTTGAATCTCTTTGTAACATGACTACAATTGATCAGGATAAGAAATGCATTAAGAAAAAGAAAAGATTCTCTGATGAGTCTGATTCAGATTCTTAAGGAAATGATGATTCAGATGACTTACAGATGTTTTTCCTTTTGATTCTGGATAAACTGATTGAAGAACTGAACAACAGAGTTTCTTCCTACAAGAAATTCAGTGAACCATTTATATTTTTGACAAATCTGAAGATGCTTAGTCCACTTGAAATTCAGGAAGCATCATCCAGACTTCAGAAAGTCTATAGTTCGGATCTTGAAGATTCAGCATTTGTACTTGAATGCTTACAGTTCAAAAGCTACATAGAAAAGAATGAAAATGTGTCACACTCTCTTACATAGCTGTGCAAGATATTAAAAGGTAACTGTCTAGAGAGTGTTTGCCCAAACTTAAACATAGCTCTACAAATATACTTGAGCACTCCTGCTTCCAACTGCTCAACTGAGAGAAAATTTTCTGCTCTAAGATGCATAAATAATGACTTAAGAACGTCACAAGTGAAGGATCATCTTAGTTATTTCATGTTCTTGCAATTGAATCTGACTTAACAGTGAAAATGGACTATGACGAACTTATAAACTTGTTTGCAAATGACAGGGCAAGGAGGAAGCCTCTTGTTATTTAAACAGTTTATGTTTTGACATCTAATATGGGGTGATGCCTCTTTAGTGTAAGTTCTTTCTATTAAGATGTTTCTACTTAAATTTTAATAAACTCACTTATGGTGTTTGCCACTCATACTTAAGTATCCAAACTAGTGAAACCATTCTCTATGTTGTGAAAATTTAAGTAATAATGTATTGCAAGTTGGGGGGGGGGCAGCAAATGTTTTTTTTTTTTTTTTAACAGGGGCATTAGAGGTCCTAAATTCAGGCCTGCCTATATAATAATCAAGGATCTCTTATCCTCAGTACTACTAAAAATGTCTTGAATATTGATATCCTCTGTTCCCCTTCTGATCTCTTTCCAGAACCCTCCCTCGAAAAATTCTCTCTCCCTCCATAAGTTCCTCATACCTATTTCCTTTATAATCTTTTGTAACGATAAAAACCAATTATCCAGCATTAATATTTTCTCTTGCATAATCATAGATTGGCATCAGCATATTACACCATCAAAGTTAATTTTATAATGGCATATGTTCATAGTACATCTAATGTTGGGCACAGTAAATTTGATTGTTTTTATTGTTTTATTGCAAGGATGAAACATGCTTATGGTTCATAATATTACCTCTACTATATGAAGGGATCTAATTCAATGATTAACTTGTAGCAGTTCTGTGATTATGATTTGTTTTCTTTCTTTCTCTATGTCTTTTAGCCTGGTAGGTCATATGGGATGATAAAGTGAGTGAGTGAGTGAGTGAGTGAGTGAGTGAGTGTGTGAGTGAGTGAGTGAGTGAGTGAGTGAGTGAGTGAGTGAGTGAGTGAGTGAGTGAGTGAGTGAGTGAGTGAGTGAGTGAGTGAGTGAGTGAGTGAGTGAGTGAGTGAGTGAGTGAGTGAGTGAGTGAGTGAGTGAGTGAGTGAAATAATCATCAAATGAGGGGGTCCATAAAGCTTAAAGCTACCCAATGTTAAGCTTTTCAGGATAAGAGAATACCCCAGGAAAATCCTTTTCCAGCTAACTCATCCAAACCAAGATTCCAACTCAGAGCATACATACTATCCCTACACCACAGAGGTGGGCTATGTTTTCTTGTACATTTCTTTCTCACTGTGAAAAGAAAGTATCAAACACCTACAAATGTCAAAAACATTTTTCATTATTATTTCTTTCATTTGTTTTGTTTATATCCAGAGAAAAAAGAAGTTTGAAAGTATATGAGCATTAATGCAAATCAGAATAAAAAGGCCCCATAGCCCAAATCATGAAGTTTTGTTATAGCATATGTATATACCTAATATGAGAGCAAAGCTAACAGTGGAAGAGAGCATCGTGCGAAAGTGAAATTGAAATTAGCTATTATTTATGGACTCTCTTTAACTACTGTGGTCCTCAGCATCCCATTCTATATTGGGTGTGAAAAACCATTCAATTTTACTCAGAGCTTGAGGTTCTTTTACGTCTCTTACATCTATGACAGAATGCTTTTTACACCTGAAAAAATCCATCATTCTCTGACAGATTTGAGCTCATGACCTTGCGAACAGAAACCAGTCTGTAATCCCTAGACCATAGAAGACAAACTGCTGAAGTAGCTCTGCAGGTGAGTGAAGAAGGGAATAAGAAACATAGAAATAAAAGATAACAAAGTAGCAACAATAAATGAAATTGAAAGATTTGGAGGAAACATTGGAGCAAAGTATAGGAAGGGAAGAACAAAGAAAGAATAAGAAGTAAACAGGAAATGGGGGAAATCATGTGGAATATCAAAAGAAGAGTGGAAAGAATGGAGGATATGAACAGAAGGTACAATTTGGTAAATATTGGGGATAAAAGAAAAAAAAATGGAAAGAGATGTGAGATGAGAGGTGCAAGAACTATTAGGTAAAAGGATAGGAATGGAAGTGACCAACTACAAAATATATGATGCTTTAGATTTAGGAAGAGAAGAGAAGCATACTAGTAGAATGCTAAGTATTCAGATGGTGAGAGATTTGATAAATCAGGCATGAAACCTGAAACATTATCAGAAACTTAACTTACAAACAAAAATAACTACTGTACTAAAAATATTAGTAGGACAAAGAAGAACGGCTCATAGACAGGGAAAAGTGACAATTGGAGTTATGGTTTCCAGCATAGGCCACATCATTTCTTAAATGCTCTCCGCCAAAGTTTTTCTACAACAGTGGTCCGAGGAAGAAGCTCAACATAGGTTGCAGCGAAACGCTGGCAGAGAGCAGCTTAAGAAATTACGTGTCCTACACCGAAAATTATAACCCCAATGGACCTCAGCCATGGAAGCCTGCAGATATATTTAAAATTGGCATATATTACAAATTTTAAATTATGAATTGGCAATAAAATGACAGAAGGAGCAAATGGGAATGAGAGAAATAGAAAGCAGAAGAAATGAAAATTAGGATGGAGCAACCACCCATCAGGCAAGGCAAACTCAGCAAAAGATGATGAATGCAATATTACATAGTAAAGGAAATGTCAGAGAGGTGAAAGAAGGGGAAGTGATGTAGAGCAGCGCATCAGAGTTGGGGAAGGAGAAGCTGTGGAGAAAGAAGGGAAGAAAGCAGTTTAGAGAGAGGCAGTGTGTGTAGGAGAGTGAACCAGGTCAGTAGGTCAGTGAATAAGAAGAGTAAGGAGCAATACTGAAATTCAGAAGCTTGATGGATGAACAAAGAAAGCTAGAAGAATTATTAGAAAAGAAAAGAGAGAGTGGAGTTGAATATAAGATATTTGAATTGAAGGACATAGAGGATATAGATATCGAGTAGATGTGTTTTGTGGAAGAAAGAAAAGGTGAGTGGTTAGGAAAGATATGAGTGAAGAAAGATGAAGCAACTGACAAATGGTGTGTAGAAGGGGGGAGGGAGATTTATATTGTGTGAAAATCAGTAGTACAAAGAGGACATAGGCAAAACACAGCAAGTAACTAGGCAAAGCAAATGGTAAGAAGTCACAGGTAGGAGAGAAGGAAGGGAAGGAGTAAGAGCCAAGGCAAGTACTGTGGGGATAAAGTGAAGAAGGTGATAAGTGATTAGAGACAAGCAAAGGAAAGATTCAAAAAACATTAAATCAGGTAGCATTAAGAGTAAAGTTGATCATAGAGAAATAGAAACTGAAACAGACAGAAAAGGGAATAAAGGAGATTAAAAAGAAACATCAAATACAAAGGGAACCACAGAAAGCTGGATGGCATACTTAAAATTAGCAAATTGCAACTGTGTGTAAAATATGTAGAAAGACTGTCCAATGACAGAAGGGGAGGGTGCCAAGCTCAAAGGGCAAAGCTATATAGGAGTTTTACAAAAATAAATTCAATTTAATTCATATAAGTATCTAATATATGCAGATCGTGCCTGCTAAATAAATGAATATTCTGTGATGGATTATGTTATTTCTCATATTCTTGTTTTTATTTTCAGATGTATTGGCTTTGGGCAGTTATTTATAGAAGTAAACACCGGTATGACAGTTTTAATCAAAGAATATCAATTAGCAAATAGGCTAAATACAGCAATTTTGTTTTTAAATGAGTAATTGTCTTTAGTAATAAATTCTCTCCATGTCAGTAATAGAAAATGTCTTTTTCCTAGTCATATGTAATGATTAATACAGGTACCATGTCTTCAAATTAATTGCCTGAAATATATTCCATATGTTTATAAATTAATGTTATAAAACAGTTTCAAAGTTGTTTCATGAATATGTAGTTTTTCCCCTTTATTTTATTAGATACAATTTGCCACAGAACAGTGTGCTCCTTTCGAAATTCTTACAGTAAGTTAATGAAAACCACTTAAAATGGCATTTAATCAAGTATGAGGTACAACTTCAGTCTGTAGCATTTCTTACACTCTATCAGTAATGGTATGCCTATACTTTATATGTGCACAAGCATAACTGGCCACAATGTCTCACAGCTTTGCTATTGTGTATTGTTTCCTAATATTTATAATGTGCTTGTGTATTAATTGACATCTAATTATCTTGTCAGGTTGTAGATATGCTGGACCAACATTTTGGGTGAATTTCAATAGTTACACAATCAAAAAAAAATTGCTTTTGCTCTTGCTTATTATGATATCTAAGCATTCTTCCACCCTGTTTTCAGAAATACATGCTTGCATATTCTGAAAACATTCTTTTTTGCTTTTTAAGGATACTATTGCTATACTTTTTAAAATATTATATACATTATATTTATAATTTTGGAGATAATGTCATGTTTCAAAATGGCAAGCAAATAATCTTCATCTGAGAAGTGAGGCCAGACAGTGTATGTATATTACACATTACATAATTGTTGATTTTCACCGAAACATTTTGTGAAGAACTACCCAAATATTGCCCAAATAAAACTGAGACTAGTGTTGACTTCCACAATGATTTACTGTTCGGAATGCCCCACATATATTTGACTTACAGTCTACAAATAACCATCTTGTTGATTCAGTATTCCACTAAAGTATGTTTCACTTGACTTTTCTCCTATATTTTAACTGTTGCATACACCAGTCACCTCTCATTGGCTACTGTTATTGGATAGGTTGTTGTACGGCACAAATTAGTTCTTTAACTAATATCTGATAAGGGAATTGTAAAATTTACACCAGAGGCCTGCACCGAGAACTCACGCAGCCACTACTGTGGTGTAACAAGATCCACAGCCGAATGCATAGCACATGCTCTGCGGATCCACCGTAGGTACTGTGCCACTTGTGACGGCTTCGGCCATTTCACAGGACAGGCGCAGTGCCCCTTGTATCCTTGCAGCCACCGCCTATGGTGCTCAACACCAGCCACCACCACCCAACCACCAGTCGACACAGAGAGGACCACAGCAGCCACCACCATCACTCCTCTGACACCAGCACCAGCAGTGCCAACTGACAACACCCTGAAGGATACCGTGTAGGACCTCCACTCTGAGGTCCTGCACATCAACACCCAGTTGGCTCTCTTGGAGGAAGCGCTGACTGCCATCATTGCCACAATCACCAAGAACACTCCACCACTCCACAGAGACTACATGATATTGAGGCCAGAGTCCAGGATGTACAGTAGACCATCACTGCAACTGCACTGAGGACGTTCTTCCACAGTTGCACCACACAACTCAATGCAGCAGCGACTCAAACATCCCTGGACGAAGGCCTCTCCCAACTGACTTCGACCCTGAACGACAGACTTCTAAATGCCACAACAGATGCCACCAACACTCGTACCAGCAAGCAGACTACACACTAGACCTCACAGACTGCACTGACATTTTCCCCTTTCATCTCCCCGACACTTACCAAACTACTGACACCACTTGACCACAGACTTGCACAACAAACCAATGGCCTGGAATGACTGGACAAAGCCTTCCCTTCCCTAGGACAAGCTACTAAGAACAGTCCTCAGCCAACAAAGCCTTTATTAAGGCCACCAAAGAAAAATAAATAATCATAAATAAAGACACCCGGAACTCCTTTCAACCCATTCTAAACTCCCCAGGTGGCTGTCAGGGCCTTGGTCATGTCTATCTCCCATAACCCCTCTCCACTTCTGCTGGGCCGCCTTTCGGCCAGCAGCACTTTTTCGAACTAATGAGGGTGCTCAGCAGAACCCCCCCATCCCAATTCATTTCCATCATTCTGAACTATCCTACCCCTTCCCGCACTACATCTAATAGTGAAATAAACAATTCTTTCTACCTTCCAACTCTCTTTCTGTCTCCCTCTTCCCCCCCCCCCAAAAAAAAAAACTTATTTATAGAAGCTAGCATCTGATTGCTTTGCACAATATTTTTTTAATGTGACTGAGGCATAGGCACAGACATTATAGAAAACTATATATGGAGGTTAAACGCCTAACGTTTTGAGTTTGAAAACATTTTATAGCACACATGTTTTGAAGTACAATCTGTTGTATAAGAATACAGTGAAGTTTTCTAAAGTCTTGGGTGACGGCAGTTGGGAATTAGGTGTTAAGGCTATTTATCATCAGTGCCCATGCAACCCAAAAAATCTGGACTGGCTGAACATTGTATTGAAAACAGCTATAGGTCAATTTTACTAACACCAGGATAGTGGCAAAGTGCTTAAGCTACTAGAAAAGAAGAGTAAAAGAAGCCATTGCCATCTTATCTGAAGTAAATAATCTTAATCGCAATTCAGGCCTACAACTAAGCACAGTATGAGTCCTATGGAAAACTTCAATATATGAGAGAAAACAAAAAGATTGTAACCCACAAGGTTTCACACCTTGTTGAAAGATGCCATCATAATAATAATTAAAACTTACTTTCATGTATCAGGTAATTTGCAATATGCTTCCAAATATATAATATTAGCAAATCACTTTTTTAAGCTCTATGCATTCTGCCATAAACACAACATTGATTTTTAAATAAAACAATTAACTTCTCATCAAATGATTATTTTCCTCTTTTCTGCTTTTGTGCAATGAGGTACTTGGCAATAAGTATTCATGTTCATGTTAATGAAAATAATTTTGAAGGTGTTGCTTATTAACCTACTAGCTTTTGTTGTCAAGCTTCATTTATTTTAATGCTTCACTGTGAAGACCCTTAGTGTGAATTCCCGATATGGGAGTAAATGTCACTCCCAATGACACCTTCTTGTGTCAAAAACTAAACTATGAGCTGAACGTTTCCAAATGGATCCATTCCAAAACTGTATTTTGCTTCTTGACATATAGTCACTTCTATTACCTATGCTATATTCTGTTGCTTGAGCTATGACATAAAGCAACCCTATTTTGGTCTAACTTAAGGCACAATTGAGGTGCTCCATGGAAAAGATACAACCGTTCTATGTGCCCTTTTTCTGCAGATCATTTCATTTGAACTGCCATCGTCCAAAAATTATAGTCAGCAAATTTCAAAAGGATATGTTGAATAATTAGGTTGATATTTGCTAAACAGCTGACACCTGACAATGTTTAAATAAATGCTGAATTCTATTGTAAAAGAGTATTTCAGGAATTTATATTAAGTAATAAGTTTAAATAAGGGAGTTTAATAATTGTGGGAATCTTAATAATAGTGAAAAGGGAGAAGGGGAGAAGAGAAAACTAAATGAATATATGTGAAGCAAAAAAAAATAAACAAAAAGAAAATGGAAAGCTGAAAAGACTTTGTGGAGAATATTACACAGCAAACCAAAGAAAAGTAATAAGCACAAGCTGTTGTAATCAGTGTTGCTGGAAAAATCTTTCAGAAGATACTCAGAAAGAGCTACCAGAACATTTCTATAATGGACAAGATAAGGCTTTGCAAGATTCCAACTTAGCAAGTTGCATGGAAAAACTGGCTCAGTTAATCCTAAAAAGGAGCACAAGCAACTTGGAAACATTCAGTAACTCATCATGTAGAGAAAATAGGAGTATGTCAGCAGTTGATAATGAGTATTTTTCAAGTCTTGGTAAAAAAGTTAAGGTTTATCCAGAGCATAGTTCACATGAACAGGGGTTTTAGAGAGGTTAGGGGCTCTCATTTTAACAGGCCACACAAATTGTCTGATCATATTTTTGAACTCATGGATTCCCATCTAAACCTTGTGACAATCGCCATTATTGTAGCCATAAGACAAACCTCAAATATTTTGAAAAACCCCAACTCTCATGAAATGTTTTAAAATATTACAAAGAGAAGAGAGGTACAAAACTAAAACTAAGCCTCAAAACTTATTTTGAATATCTTAAGACTAAGTTTTCTTTTACTTGTCGTATACCCAAAACTGATATGTGTGATTATTGCAAAGAGTATAAAAGGAAGCTTAAGAATGATCCAACTGCAAAGTTTCATATGACATCCAAAAAAAAAAAAAAAAAAACATAAGAAAATCATAGATGATTTTATAACTAAATAGAAGTCTGATCCATTTTGTATTGTCATTGAATTTGACTATGCACAGAATTTTCCTGAGCCTCGACTTAATGGAATTCACAGTTTTACAAGAGACTTCTATGGTGTTTTTGTTCTAACATTCATGTTTTTAATGACAATACATTATCCTGCTATTGTTTCATGGAGACTGTTGGCAAGAAGAATGCAAATTCTGTAGCTTCTTTTATATATGACTGTTTAGAGAAAAATTTCCAAACACAAAAGTGATTGTGCTACTTTCTGATGCAACTGGAGGCCAAAACAGGAACAGGAACTTTTGAAATGTTGTGATTTTCCAAAGATTCATTTTGTGGAATTACTTCATATATTTCCAGGGAGAGATCACTCCTTCTCGCAATGTGATAGAAACTTTGTACTTATTAGGAAGAAAATTGGTAAGAGAGAAATGATGGGAACAGCTTTATCTTATCTCAGTGTGATGGTTTTATGTTGACAAACACCTTGCCCTTTTTAAATTGTTATGGACAGGGAACTTCTCAAAAACTGGTTTATCACACTTGTTTCTTCCTAAACCTTTATCACAACATACCAAATTTACAATAATAAAATATGTTATGTTAAAGTAAAACCAGATGCTGTATTACTCTGCTCTGAGAGCTAAGACATGTCATTCTTCATGTCATTCAAAATGTGAATGCCACCAATCTCATAAGACATCAGAAGCCTGGATATTTCAACAATGCCATATCCTGAAATTAATACAACCAAGGTGAATGTCAGATCTCTTTACAGATTCTTGCAAGAGGAAGACAAGCACTGGATAGAAAACATATTGCTTTTAGGTTAATTAATCTTTGTGTTTGTGCAACTGTCCAACAAATTCTTGCTAGAAGAAAACAAGAACTGGATTAAAGAATATGTTATATCAAAGCTATTTACATTTTTTCTGTAATATTGTGTAAATAAAATTATAATTTCTATATAAACTGCATTTCAAAAGTCAATAAATATGTTCTATGGAAAAAGGGAATTTATATATGGCATTGAATTTTTCAGTCAGACTCTACCTATCCAACTCCTGTCCTTCACATGGCTATGTGTAAAAAATCAGTTATTCCATACAAATTGACCATAATAGTTGGCCATTCTATGGGTTTAAAGTAGGTACTTACAGCATTGTAAGTCGCCATTGGGGTTGTCATCTCAAAATAATTTGCGATCATCTTGTGGTTTACTGGGAAACATGCAAGACAGTTGAGAAATTCAATGCTATGCTGGCATGTTAGCTCAGTGGCAGAGCAACCAGGTAGAGATTGGGAGATCTGTGGTTCAAATCTCGGCTATGGCATTGAATTTTTCAGTCTGACTCTACCTATCCAACTAAATTGAATCTGTTTGCCTCTTCTAAACTAAAATGAATTAAACTATTTGACAGCATTTTAAAAATGTATATTTACACCTTTATTTAAATAATGTAAGAAGTATTCCACAGCATCATAATATAAAGCCAATCTAAGGAATTTAAATTTAATCACAGTTTCATAATTTCTGTTTTAGGGTAACAGATGAAAACTTACCCAGAGCATTTACTACAACTGCACATTCTTTAGTGCGTTGAACCCATATTATGCTGTTGCTTGTATGATAAGCAAACACAAGGAAACAGTTTTCATCAGGCATCTTGCAGACTTTGGTGTTTTCATCTTCCTCTGTAAATAAAATTAATAAGTGAATACTTTTTTGTTTTAATCTAATTTCTCTGGAAGAATGATTCCAGCTGTTCAAAGCTGTTGGTAATATCAAACAAGAGCTCAGTAGTGCTTGCTTATTACAAAAAAACTAAATTAACCTTTATTTGTTTATAATTTGTTTATATACTTTTATTGTTTATAGCTATGGTCTTGTGAAGCCTCTTTTTTCATCACTTCATTTTCCTATCTTGTTTTTTCTTTTTACTGTTGTTTCCTATCCTGCTTTTATTTAATATACTAGATATATAATGTACATTGTATTTTACATTCCACCTAAAAATTGATACCAACATTTTGCAGAAATACACATTTTGAAGAACAAAAAGTATTTTTAGAAATTGGATTGTTAACTTGTGTGTGCATATGTGTGTGTGGTTTTTCAAAATGCATTTATTAAACAGATTCCATTACGTAAGTAATAGAAGTTTACAATTATTACAATTAAGTTGACAATTTCTCTTTGTCTATATTTATTTAGAAGTTATTTGAAAGACTTTATATAAAGTTTAGATTAATACCTTAGCATACGTATGCAGAAATATTCCTGTATTACTTTCAACTTAATTTGTTCATTGTTATTAAGAATCTATGTACTTTATAGTTGTCGTATTAGATATTTAAATTATCAACAAATTATTAAAAGTCTTTTAAACATTTGTTGATCAGTTCTGTTTTTATTGTTGGCCTCTTTCCTCCTCTATTTACTATTCTCCTCTATTTCTCTTAGTTTCCCTCTGAGCATTCTTCATTTGGGCAGTCCAAATAATGTGATCTACTGTTTGGTCACTTTCGTCACATGGGCAGGTTGAGTTTTCAGAAATGTGAAATCATTGGCAGTAGGATTTTAATTTTCCATGTCCTATTAGTATGCTAGTGACATTTGATGTTAAATTAATTTTTTGTTGTATTCATTTTTACTGTTGGAAAGAATTGTTCTGTTATATAGTGTTTTGTTGCACTATTCCACTAGATTTCCCATTTTTTCTTTACTGTCATCATACAGTTGCCTTATTATTTTACTTTTAGGTATCTTAGTGTATTATTCTGCATCCTCTAATTCTTTTAAGTTATGGAGAGTTTGTCAACTATTTCATTTCCTTCTATGCCTATTGTGGATTTTTTATCCAACCTATTTCTATTTTCCATTTTTGCTGTTTAAAGTCCTAATTTCTTTTTAATAGCTTCTGTCAAGTAATTGTGGTCTCTTATATTTTTCTATGAATCAATAGTTATTTTGCTACTTTTGATTTTTATGCTCAGATTTAAGTGTGTGTGTGTGTGTGTGTGTGCACGCATGCGCATGCACACACATCAGCCTCTTCTTTCTATCTATAAATATTGGAAAGTTTATACTAATAATCATGAATATCTCAGAAATTCTTAACTCTAAAAGAAATTTATTTGGCATTATATTGTGTGATTTAATGGGATATAACTTTTTATATAGTAATAAGATATTGTCTGTCTCGTATGGTTTGCCAGCTATGTCAAAGTCTTCTAAAATAAAGAGGCTATTCCCAGAATATTCAAGATATGCATTTCATTTGGCATAAAAATGCCCTAAACATTTGCATATAATCAAAATCATTAGAGCCATTTTTAACAAAATCAAAATTTCTAAAAATGTACCTTGTAGTAGTTTAGGCTGGAGGGATTTTCTTGAAAATCTTCATGTCACATCCTTGGAGGATACTGAACTTAAATATGCAATTTGATATTTAACTAACTTGTTTTTTAGCTATACTGTTCACGCACAACACACAACACACTCACATGCAAATGACTTTTTTCTAAAAATCCCTATTTCTATTTATTCAGGTAGTCTCAAGCATGTATTTCTAGTAAAATATTGCTATCAAACTTTTGGATGTAATACAATACTTTCTGTACCTACTATGTACATTGACATTTGTTGTATGTACATGATAGAGAAAGTAGGAAAGGCTTTCAAATTCTTTGCAGTTAAAAACAATGTTTAGAGCTGAATTTTAAATTGAAGATAATAAATATAGTGCAAATGTAATCATAATGCATATTCATTGTGGCTGAAAAGCTTTGATGATAACTCTAACTAGTTACCCCCGCAGAAACTGCTCCTATGAAATTCTACTGAAAAATGGGCAAACATTAAAGCAAAAATTAATTTTTTGCTAACCTGAACATTGATTCAGAAATTATACAAACAGAATACTGTCTTTTAATTATGCTTAAGGAATCTATCCTATAATTACCTATAATGTAATCCATCAGGTGTATTTCAATGGTACAATTGAGACACTCCTGAGCACTTAGTGTACCTGAGTTGAACACTTTACAATCCACACAAGGTCTGAATTCATCACATCTTTTGGCTGGACAGTTCTATCAATCAGAAAAGGACAATTACTGGGTGTGCTAATATAATAATAATATTAAATAGCTAGTTCTTTATAGTGAAGTTCAAGACAAATAAAAATAAACCTCTCTCCATAAAAGAGATTTACAACTATTGCTGCCAGAACTATAGCTTTAATTGATTTTATGTTAGTTCTTGGATTAATACTGTTGGCATTGTCATTAAAAGACTTATCTTTTCCTGCAGTGCTAAGGGTCTGTTAGATAAAATAAATCTTGTAATTCTGGTTCAAAAGAGAACAGGTCTTTAGCCTTTTTGCTTTTTAAGAAACATCATAGACAAAGGCAATGAAGATATTCATGAAAATTTAGCAGCTATATCAGATTCTGAATTAAGTTTAAAAGATAAGCAAAGCGCCTAATTTATTGAAAATTATGATAAGCATATCCTACATTTGAAGCAGAAACAAGCAAGTTCAAATACTACTTAAATATTAGATTTTTATTTTAATATATTTTAACCTGGCTGGTCAATGGATGGAATTGGTGAAATGATGCTCAAATAATCATGGGGTCCATGGAGCTTAAAGTTACTTATCTTCTCAAGATAAGGGAAACCCCTGAACAAAATCTTATCCAGGTAACTCATCCTAAGCAAGATTCGAATGTGTGATCTCTTGAATGTGAGCCAGACACACCACCCCCTAATACCAAGGTGGTCTTATTAGACATTGTTTGAGGCAAATGCATTTGTGGAAAAAAAAAAAAATTCAAATCCAGTTTTCTTTTGATTGCTCTGGATCATTTATTATATGAGGGGTATTTTTTTAAAATTTGATAAATGCAACATATACAATTTTTCATAAAATGCATTTTTATATTTTCACCTAGATAGATATGTTTGAAGATTTTAATTTTTACTTGATCACATACATCTTATAGACATAAATAAGGCATTGCAAAAGAGTATATCAAAATTTAATTTTATATCAGCATATTAAGGTGTGATTTTTTCAGGTTTTTCAAAAGTCCACAAATGCATATAATTACTGCCGGTATCTATCATTTGCTTGGCCTTTTTTAGTTCTGTATAAATTTTTAATTTTTTTACAAACCAATCAAATGTAAAAAATTATGCTTTTCTTCTTATTATTATTTTTATTTTGCTCTTTAGTATGGATCATGATGCATAGATTCTATTGGAATAGGCTGATTTTATTTCATGTCAAAGCAAATCTTAGTGATAGTTGGATTATCTTCCTTCATTACATTATAAAATTGGTTTGTGCAAATTTTATGTTATCTGTGTCTAGTTCGTAGTTCATTCTTCTTCTTCAGACATGTTTTGCTTTTATTTTCATTAAATCAACCTTACACGTGGAGCAGGTGTCAGTGTGCGGATTCCTAAATGATAGATTTAAATGTTTGTGTACTACATGCTTGTATTGTAATATGGAGGATTGTTTTAGTCCTAAATTTTTTCTTTCTTCACAGAATCTCTTGAATATTTTACTGACTGCGAGATCTGAAGGCAAATAACCTCTTGTGGACTTTGGTGGGTCCCTCTGTTTATATTACTCTTAAAGACAATAGTTTGATGCCTATGTTGCTTACCTGCTCTATAACCTCCTCATTTTTCCTTTGGTAGCTTTCCTCCTTCATAAAACCTACTTGCTAGATAGGATAACCTATCCTTTGACATCTCATAAACTCTTCAGAAAATGGCAGCATAAACAGGTACTAGTTAACCATTCATTTTATGATAGTATTTTCTGTTTTCTTCCTTTTTGCATTCTTAGGGTTCACTACTCTGCGCTGAGATGAAGAAATGTTCAGAAATGTTAGCAGAAACTTATCTTGGTCTCTTTTATTTAATGATGTCACAAGATGATGAAACTCACTAATATCTTCATAGATGTTCAGTAGCTTTGTGTTTTTTCATCCCTTTAGCTTTTGAAAGTGAAATCTCAAGTTCATGAGTACATTTATAATAAGTTCCTCTTTACTCTTTTCACTTTGCGTTTCAGGTTGACATAAGCTCCTCTTGAATCAGGATTTTCTCCCACCAGAACATTCTTTGACCTGTATGCTATTTTCAGAATCACAAGAATCATCATCCATTCTGCTTTATTTTGCAACACTTTGTAGACTAACACGAGAGCATCAACTGAATATTTGTCTAAGACTAAGCTGTAGGTGTTCTGACGACAAAGTTTGGTTGCAACACCATTCCCATCAGCAAATATGGCTACAATAATGAGTAACATGTCACACAGAAACCTGGCATGCCAATCTACTCCATTATTACCAACTGTTTGTTTGGCAAGAGAGGTAACATACTCTTGAGTGCATTATTTTAAACCTTGTGATTTGGAGTGCTTATATTCAACTTTTGCCAAAACTTAGTTAAGAGATTAATGTAAAACATCAGCCTTATGCCATTATCGAGTTTTGAAAAAATGCTCCTCATATACTCACAACATAAGCATATAGTGCACTCAACATGTTATTCAGCTATGTCAAACCACTGTGAATATATTTATTATTTATAATTAATCACTTTAAATAATATGAAATGCTCCTTGGACTACTCTATTTATATATGACTACCAAATTTTTTATCTGAGCTTATATACACACATAAAGAAATTGTTATACAGGCAGTTCATCATTCTGATAATTTTTAGATATAAATATTGTTTGTTCATATTTCATTGAGTCTTTCAACTTCAACAGTATGAATTATGAAAAATAATTTCAGCTTTCATATTTTTAACTATACCCAATAATTTATTTGAATCCACTACCCTCTCCCCTCCCCCCACTAAACAAAAAACTAAGAAAAATGGAGTTTATAGTTGTTTACGTGGTGCTTTAAGTAAGTGGTACACAATTAAATAGACATGATTTTAATTTTTTTGATATAAAAACAATCATTGTTTAGTATGAAAGTATGATAAAAGTGTAATAAAAATGCAAAAAAAATTAAAATGTCCCACATTTGTTAATAAATTTTGCTGATACACTACTTCTGTGACCATAATGTTATTCCTAATGGGTTTTTTGTTGTTGTTATTATTATTATTATTATTATTATTATTATTATTATTATTATTATTATTATTATGATTATTATTATTATTATTCTGCCCCTATTATTATCATTAATTAAATATTATTTCCCCCACTCAGCTCTCTCACCACTTAGCTCTCTCACCACTTTTTCTATGAATCCTTATGTATATATATTTTTTTTCTTTTTTTTTTGCTCATAAGAATACAGGTACCTAAACTTTTCAAGGACATATTCTAGATTTCACAGTAATTCTTTAAAGAATAATTAAAAGCTGATCTTTTTGACAGAGGATTAATAAGGCTATAAAAACTCACTGATTTTATCCATTATCCAAACATGTTGTTTTCCATTGCTCCTCATATAGTCTGATCAACCTTTGGGGATCACCTCATTTCACAAGTGATGGTTCGACCCATTTCTGAGGTGGAGACACCCAGCAGGCAGTGTCCTTTACCTCCTGTGGTAGGGTGATGATAGAGATGGTGGCAAATTTAAAGGACCTAGAGTTCTTACTGTGGTATCTGAACCACATTGGGCCCCAGGGACACCTCATTTGAGCTTGGCAGAGTGAAGGCTTGAATAAAGCTGGCTTAAAATTAGAATCGGGAATTGAACAATGGACTCTCAGCATGACAGCTGTGAATGAAATCATTGAGTTACTCTATACCCATAATGCAAATATTAAGTTAGGATTAATTTTTTACACAATTTGAAGATTTTACACACATATTATTGATTACTTACAGGGCATTCCTCACAGTATTTTCCAGTGTATTTTAGGCCTTTCTCATTGACTTCACATGAACATACACCACAGTCACAAAAACCTCTGCCAGAACACACCACATCACTATCAGGTGCAATACAGCTCGCACTCAATGTAGGACAGTTGCACAGATGGCCCTCCCAGCCACTATCACATTTGCAATTACCACAGTCACACCGTCCATGGCCGGCACATAGTAAACCATTATGCCTCGAGCAGGAAAGGTCATCACATTCACAGTAATTACCAGAATATTGCTGCAAAGAAACTTTTAATTTAGTTTGGGTAACTTTATTATTTGTGAATGCCAATTAAGTCTAAAGTTAATGTATTCAGTGTTTATTAAAGCAGGAAAAAGAAAAAGAAAAATGCTGAAATTAAAATTTGCCATGAAATGAGTAATTTGAAATTGGTTTAGGTCAATTACTATTTTACAAAAGTGTTAAAAGACAGACCTACAGAATCTTATGTAGTTATAAACCTGTTTGCTTGCATATCTAAAGATTGATGATTACATTATTTGCATATTATAATGAAACAATTTTCATGTTGTATATAAATTATAAACATTATGGGATTGGCTGCATCACTAGCTTACACACTAATGAAATAAGCTCACTTTTAACCCTTTATACTCACATTAGGTCATATTGACCCAATCTGTATTTCTATCCTTTATATTCTTTGACAGGTAGCATTGTGAAATTGCCAATGATGTTTAATTTTTTATCCTGTTAGGATATTTGAAATTATCTAGTTGGGGCCATTATTGGTAATATTATTTTCCATTAGTTAGCCATTATATTGCATTTGACCCAACGTGAGCTTGTGTGTTCCATTTGAAGAAACAGTCTGCACAACAAAGTGCTTTCTCTGTTTTTGTAAGTAAATATAATTGATGATATATATTCTTTTCACCATACCTTTGCCTTTCTTAATCACAAGAGGAATATGACAATATTGCATTTTTTCTTCACATGAGAGGTATCTAGTAACTGATGAACTTCTAGTGGAATCGCTTCTCGACAACGTTAAATCTGTAGGGGAATTCTCTGAACTAAAGATGACAATGTTAAAGTGAACATGATTCTAATTCAGATATTAAAAATTCAACCGCTCAAATTTTAAGGAATAAGGAAGGATCATAAACAAACATTTTGAGATAGGTAACTTATGGTCTACAGGCTCAAAATTTGAAGGTATGTGTATTTTTTGGTACTGGGCATTCAGAGATATGCTGAATTTAAACAATGCAAGCCTCTGATATATCAAGTAAAATGTTCATTTATGTACCCTTAATGAAGAAAAATTGGAGTCATTGACAGTGATTATTAACTTTTAATATTATAGGCATTAGGGTTTTGCTAAAAATCTGCTGTTTGCATAGGTGCAAACACTATTGATAACATTGTAAAACATGTATGATGTGTGCAAGCTAACCTGAGCAAGCCTTGCAAGTGTCTATTTAGTACAGTAGGTAAGGTAACAGATTGCTATCTAAAGGGGACGTGATTCGAGTTCCATACCTCAGCTTGAATTTTTTGTTGTTAATTTTTTTAAAGAATTCCCATAATTTAAATTGATTATGTTTTGGGCCTATTGAGGACGAATTTGATCTAAACATTATCACAGAATTATCAAACGATTGTTTGTGGTATGAACAGCATAGCAAAATACAATAACTGTCTACCCAGTTTTTACATTTAAACATCAGAAGACCTATGAAGCCGGGCAGAGAGAAACAAAAAGTTGAATGAATCCTAGTGTTCGTAGGTTAGCAGGAAAGCCAAATTTTTAAGAAACTCCACTAGTACAATAAATGAATGTCTGTATGCACAAAAGATGGTGACAGCCTACCAAAGTCTTAGTTATGGAAGAAACAAGTTAGATGGAAATACATAGCTTCGCTAACTGATGCTCCATTTCACCACTTTGCATGCTGACTATTGGGATGTTTATCCCCAGTAGGTATATTTGAGGAGGTGACGCGCAAACACGAACATGTCCAAAATTTAAAAAAAATGAGTTACGATATGGAATGGTAATTAGAGGATAAGCGGAATGTATATACATCATGCTATTGAAGCAAACCCGAATATATTCCGTTATACAAGCCTGTGAAATGGGTGGTTCAAAGCAAACGCGAACATGTCCACATATAAATTTCCTGCAAAGAAGAACTAGTCCATACAACCAATAGGAGGCTGTGGTTTAAGTCACATAATTTGCCTTCCATTCAAGGCCAGGTATTCCCGCGCAGAGCAGCTGGTATGATTATTGTTGCGCTTCTGTGTTCTCATGTAGTATTGTATTCTAATTATCTAGTAACTGCAATTATTGGGCCAGCTTTTTAGTTAGCACGTGAAATGGATGAAGAACGTGTACTTGTGAAGACTGCAAACCAGGGTAGCAGAAAGAGGAAGAGGAATGAATCGCAACGTGAAAAGGATAAAGCGAAACGGTATGTTGCACCAAGAGGCTTTCATTCTTTTCATGCATGTTCACACCAAAATAAAAAGTTCTCTTGTCGGGAAATACACCCACAAGATGCACTGCACCTGAGGCAATTAATTTATAAAGTTCATGATGGTTGCACGGATGATGTCGCTGAAAAATATTCAAAGAAAGCGACCTCGAAACAATGAAGGCGAAAGTAAACCTCGCAAATTCAATGTTAACTACACTCTTTTCGCTCAAAATGGAAACATAATATACCCAGTGTGCAAGAAATTGTTCATGCATATTACCCTAATGAAATCTACTCGGCTGAATAGTATAGCAAACAAGATAAAAGAAGGAAAAGCAATAAAGGAATATAGAGGTGGAGATCGCGTCAGTCATAAATCAGCAGACAAGAAGAAAAGTGTTAGACAATTTATAGGCGATCTGCATTGTACTGAAAGTTATTACAACCGACAAAAATCACAGCGGCTGTATCTGCACAGTGAATTAAGTATAAAGAAACTAAGTGCACTGTACAACAGATCTGTGGCTAATGACAACAAAGTGTCTACATCTATGTTCCGTAAAATATCCGTGAATGAATATATCATTGGATTTAGAAGTCCTGCTTCAGGTATCTGCAGTTTCTGCGCAAGAATTGATGAGCAAATGAAGGTGGCTTCAAAAAAGGAAAAGATACACCTTATCACACAGAAAAAGGTCCACAAAAAAAGGGCAAATGCCTTCTATGAACTTTTACGAGAACAGAATGAACAGGCAGTGGCTTTCTGTTTTGATTTGCAACAGGTCCAGCCACTGCCAAAGAGTCCTGTACAAGAAGCATTTCACTCCAGGCAGATGAGTTTTTACATTTTGTGCATTGTCAGTGTGAAATCAGTGAACCCTGTATTTTACACATGGACGGAAGATTTGGCAGGCCGTGGTGCAGCAGAAGTGGCATCAGCCTTATTGCATTTTTTAAAATCTGTCGATTTTAAAGATAAAACTGTACTAAAACTTTTCTGTGATGGGTGTGGAGCTCAAAACAAGAACAATATCGTGTTTCACACACTCATGTATTTTCTTGGAATACATGATGGTCCGGTTGAACAAATACACCTCATTTTTCCAGTTCGAGGACACAGTTTCTTACCTGCTGACCGCGTTTACGGTAGAGTGGAGAAACTTCTACGAAAAAAGCCAACAGTTGTAACAAAAGAGGAATATATTGAGCTCTATCAGTCAGTGGGTGAAGTAAGAAACCTTGGTGAAGATTGGAGAGTGATGGACATGAAATCACTATCTAAAGGCCTACGAAATTTAGATCACATCAGTGAAATGAAACGAATTTTCATTAAAAAATATCAAGCTATGGAAAACATTCATATTGATGCGGATGCAACTGCATTCTACAAGTCCCAGCAAGAGCTACCAGAGCGGAAATCTCTTCTGAAACGCAGATGGACCACGAAGAAACTCTTCTGCCAACAAATACCTGAAGTACCCCTCAGCCATCCAATCCCAGATGCTAAGAAGAAAGATGTTGATGGTTTATTGAAAACTATTTTTGGAGCAGACTGGAGAAATTACCAAGATTTAAAATGTATGCATCCATCATTGACTCTATTCCCACATCGTGCAGCACAGAGGCAGATGAAATTTTTTGTGACTGTTTAGAAGATGATTGTGATTTGTTTGTTTAAGTGTGTGAGCTTAAGAACCTTTCTAATAATAAGCAATGTCATTGTTGATATCATTCCATTTTGGTCATGATGCTTTAATTTATGTAACTAAATGATTCTAAAAAAAGCAAAATATCACAACTTTGTTAAAATTTCCAAACAAATCCAAAGGTACCAAAGTGAGTTTATATTTTTTTTAATGATATGATATATTAAAATGTTATAGATATGTAATCTGATATACTATAACACGCAGTACTCAATAACATGCAAACCATTAAGAAACAACAAGACATTTGACTTTCGAAATTCATTCAAAGGCGAACATGTCAAAATGGATCATGCAAACGAGAACATGTCCATATTTAAATGTACTTTTTAAAGGAAATTTTTCAGTTTAGATTTATTTCACACTCATTAATTGTTTTTTGTATACAAAATAAAGGCATTTGCCTATCAATATGTTGTTTCCAATAATATGTATAGTTGAGATACGTTTTATGTCGATTGTAAAAAATGGACATGTTCGCCTTTGCGTGTCACCTCCTCATTTACACAGAGTTCTAAAGGAAATCATGAATAACGGTTATTTATTTGCAGAGCTGGTAGACTGCATTTAATGTATGGTGAAGCAAGAGGACGTGCATCTATAGCTGCACAACTGAACAGAAGATTTCCAGATAGACAACATCCTCATCATAGCACCTTTGTAACTATCCATAAGCATCTGCGAGAGAGTGGATCCCTGTTAGTTTGTAGATTTGATGCTGGTGCAAATCAAACCCTATGCACTCCTGGCTTTAAGGAAGAAGTACTTAACAGGCTGCAGGCTTGACCTTCAACAAGAACATGTGTAATCGCACAAGCCATGAATACAAGCAGCAGTAATGTTTTGCAAGTCCTGCAGGAGAAACAGTTCCACCCATATCATTTCCTAAACATACAGACCTTAGGACCAGTGCAACTGGCCACTGGAACATCATGGAGAAAATCCAAATGTTTTGTCCTCAGTGCTGCTTACCGACAAAGCCATATTCACCAGAGATGGGCATGTTCTCAACTTAGGAACAGCCGCATATGGGACCATGAAAATCCACATGCCCTCATGGAGACAGGAAGCCAGCACAGGTTCAGTGTGAACATGTGGGCTGGCATAGTTGGCATTTATTTAATTGGGCCATAGCTTCTACCCCTATGATTAAATGGGCAAATATAGTTTCAGTTTTTATGAATGTACTTCCTGTATTCTTGGACGTCCCTTTAGATGTTCTACATCAAATGTAGTTCCAACACAATGGAACTCCTCTCTATTTTGATAAGGGCATACAACAGCGTCTAGACAACATTTTTCCTGACAGGTGGATTGGAAGAGGCAGTTCAGTGGCCTGGCCTGCCTGCTCTCCTGCTCTCACCCCCATAGATTTCTTTTTATAGGGACACCTCAAGAGTCTAGTATACAAAACACCTGTAGGCTCTCATGAAAAATTGCTGGCAAGGATATTGACTACCTCTGAGGAAATTCATGCCACTGCAGGAGTCTTTGAAACACTGCAGAACTCATTTATCTACCAATGCAGAGGTGTTGGCAGTTGCCATTTTTGAAATTTTTGTAATATTTTCAAAATCACATCAAAACGCTGTAAACAAAAAAAGTGTCATTGCACCATCATAGTTCAAGTACATGGATTTTCTTCACACTATTTGTTTTCATTTTCATACAATGAAGAAGCATGAAATGTATTTGTATTTGCATCTCTGAATTTCTAACTATTTTGCTAAACCTAAAAATCAAAGATTGTTTTTATTTCTTTCATCATGCTTTGACTTCTCATTGTTTACCCTTTCAGGAATAGGGAACTTGTTTTCATTACGAAGTCTTTCCAAATTTTGTCATGTCTTCCTTCATCCTATTGTAACTCTATTGTTTATACTTTCAGAAGAGGGAAATTTATTTCCAACACTAAATGTCTACTATGTTAAATTTACTCTTTCAAACATATGCTGGCAAATAAACAGAAACAATAACTTCCAAATAAACTAAAAATATTATAATTCACCCATTTGATGCAATTGTACTGTTGGCATTTCATAGCATCACTAAACCACAAATGTATTTTACAATAAAGGAATAGAAAGAAAGAAAAGAAGATAACACAAAGTACTCATCAGGACCAGAACCCTTGTCATTCATCTGCTTATTGGCAGCTGCATAGTCTAAACATGAGCTATGTAACAACAGCTTGCTCACTTTGATCTTGACACGGAATGGCTGCCAAGTCGATGGCATGCTACCACATTTTAGAATTGACTTCATTGCAGGCAAATTGGAGTCTGCAAACTATAAGTCCCCTATCTCAAAATTATTGTTTACTATCCCTCCCCATTCCTTTAAATCTGTGCTGTCGAATTCTGAAACATCCTACCTAAGATTATGAAACTCTTTCAAGCAATAATGAATTTTTTTCTGGTGAGAGTGAAGAAACTAAATGGAGCATAAACACTGAACACAATGTACTACTTGTATGGAACATGAGTGTAAACTGCATTAAGTATTATGGACAAAATTGTGTAATTTAATGTTCCAAAAGGTTGGTTCATTTTTTAAAATATTCTTTATAGGTATATTAACGTTTAGACTGACATGTCAACAAATACTGAAGCAAAAAAAAATGTTCTTTAATTATTGATGTATATTTACACAGAATTTAATATTATTATACACATATTTAAATATATTTATTTATACTAGGGTCAAACTGACTCAATGCAACTACCTATGCATTTTTTTGCCATGCCAGAACTCAAGGATTAAAAAACACTTAATAGCATAAGAGCTTTATAAGCTAATTATGTGATAATGGTAGACAAAGAAATCTACCATAGATAAAAGTTGTTATAAAGCATTTACCCTTCAATTATAAGTTGGCCTAACTTTTCGAGTTCAGACTGACCAAATAAAATCTGGTTATAAGGCAGTATTTATACGAGGGCCGTTCAGAAAGTAGCCTCCGATCGGTCACAGTGCGGGTAGTGGGGGGAGTAGCGACGCCATCTGTGCATTCACGCACTCAGCAGGGCAGTCGGCATCAAGCCGTGGTCGAGTGAAAGTCGTACCTGCGCTAGTTTAGTGTTTGTGGCCGTTTGAAATGTGTACTGCAATAGAAAACCCCGCCAAATGTGAAGTGCGTGCTGTTATAAGGTTTTTTACAGCCAAAGGATATCCTGCAGCAGCTATTCATCGTGAGCTTTGTGCTGTGTACGGACCAAGAGTTATGAGTGAAGGAGTGGTCCGTGAATGGGTACGTTTATTTAAAAGTGGACGAGAAAACGTTCATGATGAAGAGAGGAGTGGTAGACCATCATTGGTCACGGACGAACTCGTTCAGACAGTTGATGCAAAAGTTCGTGAAAACCGACGTTTCACAATGTCGGAGTTGTCTACTGATTTTCCACAGATTTCTAAGACTCTCTTGTACGAGATAGTGACAGCAAGATTGGGTTACCGTAAGTTCTGTGCACGATGGGTGCCCAAAATTCTTACCGACTACCACAAAACTCAAAGAATGGCCTCTGCATTAGACTTTCTGTCAGGTTATGAGGCCGAAGGTGAACCATTGTTAAACAGAATCGTGACCGGGGACGAAACCTGGATTAAGTACGTGAACCCTGAGGCAAAAGAACAATCAAAGATGTGGGCACATTCAAATTCGCCTACCAAACCAATAAAAGCCCGGCAAGATTTTTCTGCCCGAAAATTGATGGCAACGGTGTTTTGGGATGCAAAAGGGGTGTTGTTGGTTGAATTCATGGAACGTGGGACAACCATTAATCAAGATGTGTACTGTGAAACACTAAAACAATTACGACGGGCTATACAGAACAAACGCCGTGGTATGCTGACTTCCGGTATCGTTTTTTTTTTGCACGATAACGCCCGTCCTCACTCTGCTCGCAGAACAACAGCCCTTCTTGAGTCCTTCAAGTGGGACGTTGTCAACCATCCACCTTACAGCCCAGATCTGGCGCCAAGCGATTATCACCTCTTCATGCATATGAAGAAATGGCTCGGGTCCCAGCGGTTTGATGACGACGAAGAGCTCAAAGATGCGGTCACAGGCTGGCTCCAGGCACAAGCGGGTGATTTTTATGCAGAAGGAATTTCAAAGCTTGTGAACAGATACGATAAGTGCCTCAATCGTTATGGAAACTATGTAGAAAAATAGTGCAAAGATGTAGTTGTAAGATGTATATATTAAAATATTTTTATTTAACTTGGTGAATTTCTTGCAATCAACCGGAGGCTACTTTCTGAACGGCCCTCGTATATTCTTACTTGGCACTGTACAATGAATGTATTGTATTTGGAATACACTGAAAGTAATAAAAAGTGTACTTATCTATCTTAAGGATAACAGGTAAAAGAAGATTTGTATAAATTAATGTAAATTTAAAAATAATCATACAATAAAAAATTCAATTAAAAGTGTATTCTTACGTGATGTTCCATAACAAGTATTATTTTCTTCTAATTCATACATCTGAGACCATGGTATGTGGTGATAATATCAGGGTGGGTCATAATACTATTTAACAAATGTACATAGGAAAAATATAAAAATAATATTATAAATAAGTAATACATAATAGAATGAACATAAAACTTACCTCCTTCAACTGTACAAAACAGGACCCTCTTCTCTCCTTTTTGAGCAAATGTTTCAATCATAAAAATGTCTTTTGCTTTGAATTTTGTGCAATAGAGTCTTTTTGATTAATAAGGATTGACATTCGAGAAAGCCTGTCTTTACATTGAGAGTTACATACATAACTCTTTACATGTTAAATGTGGAAGTGGTCACTGGAAATGTAAAATGAATATAAAGCTTCTGCAAAACTAGGTATATTATTATCATTTACATTCAGGCCTTAATATCAATATGTGTATATGCACAGGAGTAATAAAACACATTTATATAAATGGAAAGAATCCAAAATTATTTGATGTTGCTTTGTATACACTTAGGAGATTTATAAGGGATAAACTCTATGAGAGGTTAATTTACCCAGAGATAAATTATGTAAACAATTGTTGCTCTTCTTTAACAACACAGTAAAGTCTAAGAAGTAAAGCAGACAGATCAACCAAAATGTGCTGAATGTAAAATATGCCCTGATTCTGCCATAAAATGTAATAGTTGTAAACATAAACATACATACTGTCAGACAAAAACTAAACATGGGTTCTCTTGAACCAAATACCAAAGATAAGGAAAATAATTTAAATAAAGAAAAACTTCTAAAGACATTAAACAAAAACACCACAATCAAATGCAAACTTAGAGCAGAAAAAGGCTAAAATAAAGCAACATTTTAAAAACATCTGGATGAAGTAATAAACAGCTTGAGTTAATTAAAGAGTGAATCAGATATTAAAACCAACAATATCTGTAACTTCAAAAGGTCTCTTTCTTTAGAATCACAGCATTCAATTTCAACAATTATAGGCCAACTATGGTTTTATTCAACTAAAGTGTCAAAGGAAAAGTCTTTGACATCAGTATCAAGACTCAATGAGACCAAAAAAGAAGTTGTTGGTGCTTGGTTTTCATTATTACTACAATAGTGGGCACATTATTTTGTATAAAAATCCCCCCCTCCTTCAAGAAATTCTCCAGTGTGTAGTTGTGGAGTAAACTATTAATGTTGGAACTTCAAATTATCCATCCTTAAAGACATATTTAGGTTTTAATTAAAAAGGCTACCAAGAAACTGACATGAAAATGCAACAAAATATAACTTCAAGTGTTAAGTGAATGCAACTGTAAAATAATCATAAAAACTCACAACATTCAACCAACAGTCTCAGTGAATACCTATATTTACTGCTTGCTATTCAGTTTTACTATTTATATATTTTATTTTCATAACAATGCTTCTTTGAGGTGAGGATAAATTGTCTAGCAAGTTGTTTTTGGAAAGATATCAGAGCCTGTGTTTGGCAAAACTAATGATTCTCAAGAAAAACAAATTATAATACTTCATTGAGTGGTTTTCAAGATTACTTCTGAAATGCTATATTTGCCATTGTATAAGAAACACTTTTTTCCTTTGAAAATAGGGCCAAAAATGGATGCATCTTGTACACTGATAGCAAGTTACGTATAAGCTCCATTTCTTTAACATTTCTGTTTCAGCTTGAAGCAATTCATTGTTAGCTTCCTTGCAAATTTGAGCATTCTAGTTGTATAGAGTTTGATGTTTGCAAATGTACTGTCACTAACAGTTTTTGTATTGTTCATTCAAACTTCAGTTATTATTCAGTTTAGTGTGGAGATCCAATTGAGTCATATATTGTGGTTTTATTTGCAAACTATAGCTGAAAAATGGCATTCCTACAAATGCTTTAAGCTCAAAGGGCATGGAAATATGGCTGCAGAAAGGCATTTTGGGCCACCTCCAACTTAAAAAATTATTAGAACTTGGTAGAATCAGGAA
Organism: Hymenopus coronatus; assembly: GCA_030762935.1. Classification (NCBI taxonomy): domain Eukaryota; kingdom Metazoa; phylum Arthropoda; class Insecta; order Mantodea; family Hymenopodidae; genus Hymenopus; species Hymenopus coronatus. Next base: position 111,329,284 of record CM060895.1, read on the forward strand.
GATGTTTTAAAGAATGTACCTCACAGTTAACATAATCTGAGAAATGGAACAGTTAAATGCCAAACTTGAAGCTGAACTCAATACTTGGATTTTAGAGAACAGACAAGCGGAAATATCAGTTTCTATGAAAATGATCATTCCTCAGGCGAAAGCAATATCTACTAACAATGAGATTGCTGGATCAACATCTAGATGTTCAAGATTTATGAAGGACTATTGGCTTTATATGCAGACCAAGATAAAAATATCACAGAAGGTGCCAGTAGAATATGAAGAACAAATTGTTGAATTTCATATTTGTCATTAATGCAAGGGGGAGAGAAAAGTTTGAACTTTTGCTTATTGCAAATGTGGACAAGATTACACTAATCTTTGATGTGCCTTCTAACAGAACTGAGATTCAGATTCTAAAATGGCAACTTCTGGTATCTTATCCTTCAGCTCTGAGGATTTGAGGACGAAAATTAAAAGGTGAGCATTTTTTCCTACTCATATTGTCTAGATATTTGATGTGCATGCATATATGTGTTATAATTGCTTTATAGTAGATGTATTAAATGAGGAATTTTTTTCATAATAGAAAATAAAAAAAATGGATTGCTGGTGTGTGTTATATGCCAGCAAATATGGTACATATACATTCTCCTGTTTTATAATATTAGTTTATTATAAATAAAATAACTTACCTTTTCACCATTTGGTCCTTTGTCACATTCACATTTACCACAGAGACAATCTCCATGTCCTGAACATATTACACTGTTATTATTCTCTCTACACTGCTGACCATTGTTATCTGTTTCCATCAGGGTGTCTGTTCTCTCACATCTGCAGTTTTCACCATAATGGTTGTCATCACATACACAGATGCCACATTCTTTATTGCCTCCATAGTTACAATGTTTAGAATTGTTTTCAAAACCCTTTAACATAAACAACCAAAAAATGAATAGCAAATGAAGTTGAAGGTATAGATACTAAAAATAAATGTTATGATTTTTAGAATTTTTAAGCCTTTAAATTCAAAATTTGTATCTACACATTTTTTTTAAAATTCGAAATTCCAAAATTACATAAGATGATGTGTTTCTAACAAAAGAAATGGTTTATAAAAGTACCGTACAAAAAAAATGGTAACCCATTTTTTACACTATAAAATGAACTAGAGCAATAATACTTTTTCCTTACTTTTAAGACTAAAAAAATAGTGCTCATTTTCTTAATCCATGTCTTACAATATAAAATTAACTAGAGGAATAATACCTTTTCTTGGTGCTTTCTTTTTCCTTCTTTGTTTCTTATACCTTTCATTGTTAAAAGATATTTAGGTTTTATTCAGATAATTATGTTTTTAGTTCAGTCACTTGCATTGAACATTAAATATAAGGTAATAACTAAACTTATCATTATTCTTATAAACATTATATATAAAGCTCTTCTTTCAAATTGGATTTCACTAATTCTCAAAAGACAAATCATATCTTGAAGTATCTATATTACAGAAAATTTCATTTTTCTAAACTCATACATTTAAATAGTGCTTACCATGCATGTAAACTTTGTGCTCCATCTTTACAGGCTGCAGAAAGTAGGAATAATAAATTTGTTATTCGTTTATTCTGCAGTTCTTGTGATTCAGAAAACACATGCTGAATAAGACTACACATAACAGAAATGTATTTAAAAAATATGGCAATAGAATTTTCAAATTATACTTCTTATGATTCTCATTTAAGCTTGTTTTCAACAATCAGGTATAACTGAATTGGGGTCAATAGAATTCATTTGAGTGGTTTCTACCTCAGGTGTAACTCAGGTGAGGCCAGTAGAATTTATTTGAGTGAAATATAGATACTAACTAAAGTATAGAATAGAATTAATTTGAGTGATTTCATCAGTTAGGTATAATTGAAGTAGAATTAATTTGAGTGCTTTTATCAGTTAGGTATAACTGAAGTAGGGCCAATAGAATTCATTTGAGTGGATTCTACAGTTAGGTGTAACTGAAGTAGGGCCAATAGAATTAATTTGAGTGATTTCATGAGTTAGGTAAAACTGAAGTAGGGCCAATAGAATTAATTTTAGAGATTTCATCAGCTACGTATAACTGAAGTAGGACCAGTAGAATTCATTTGAGTGATTTATCAGTCAGGTATAACTGAAGTGGAGTCAGTAGTATTCATTCGAGCTTCATTTCATCAGTCAGGTATAATTGAAGTAGGACCAGTAGAATTCATTTGAGTGATTTCATCAGTCAGGTATAATTGAAGTGAGGTCAGTAGCATTCATTTGAGCTTGATTTCATCAGTCAGGTATAACTGATGTGGGGTCAGTATTATTCATTTGAATTTGATTTCATTGGCCAGGTATAAATGAAGTAGAGCCAGTAGCATTCATTTGAGCTTGGTTTCATTGTTCAGATATAACTGAAGTGAGGGTAGTAGGTATATTACTTTAAAATTCCAAATGTAAATGGGGTCAAATAGGGTACCATTAGATCTAGCTTGTGAAAACAACCTAGGTAGAAAACATGTTTATTAATTCATACTCTTACAAGGAGAAAAGTATTTGTTGTTATGGAATAGCTGTAGTTCTTCAATTGCTTGTACATGAGCAGCAAAGTGCCTGAAACCATTGCAAGATTGACAAGCATATTGAGGGTATCTTTTAGTGTACATGAGCTTGGTAGCTTGGAAATTTATGCATTATTTGCTCTTTCCTACCAACATATCAAAACCATCTCTATATCTAGTAGAAGTAAGTGTTTATAATCACTTTTAATATATAGTTTGATAGTTTGGTGCATTGTTGCACATGAGTATTGGTCATCCATTTAGCTCTCTACCAAATCTCCTAATACACAACAGACCAGAAGAGGTGGACATTCTGATCATGAGATTGACATCTTGCATTATTTCAATTTTTTTAACTAGATAATTCATTATACTTGTCTCACTAACTACAAACATATATATATATACACACACACACACACACACACAAACATGGTTTTAAATCAGGGAATATCCAGACATTTCCCACTAACCTTAAAAATGGTGAGGTGTAAAAAATTAAAATATAACATTATATAGTGATTCCAATTCATTTACATGTAAAAATCTAAAATTCAATAATTATACATATTGAGTTTCAAAAACTTCAGTCTTCATTCTTTTTAAATGCAACACCAAAACTAATTCAACAAATATTTCTTGCATTGAAACATAATATTGTTTAAAAATTAAAAGAATACATAATGCAATAAAAATCTTAAATGTAATTCAGATATGTAATGAAATAAAACTTTATTCCTGAAAAATATATAGATTTATTTATGCCATCCCAATGAGTAACAATTGACTCTCCTTGTATACAATGTATTACTTAATCTGGTGCTTCTAAAATTGCTTTTAACAAAAAAGAGCTGCTATTTAAAACATGCCATTACACACTTAATACCTTATTTTAATGTTACAATTGGACCACACAAGAAAATTAAAGCTTTGGCAGTTATGAAACGTATTTGGTTTTCAAAGTTTTGAAAATCCCTAAGTAAATAAACAGGTACCTTCAGGGCTGGGCACAATATTTACATAATAGAATGATATTAGGCTGCCTGCAAAACTAAAAGGTTGCCTTAATGGCCTTGTTAAAAAAATGAAGAAATACAAGGTGTCAATCTCTTGGTTAGAATGTCCATTCTTCCTGATCTATTTTGTATTAGAGATTTGGTTTGAATTGGTAGAGAGCTAAATGGACGACTACCCAATACATGTATCCAACTATATGTGTCTAGCTTAACTGTGTTGCCATGTATGATTCAATTATTCTGTTGTTAAGATCATTGTAGTAACTACTCTAACAATTATTTACCTAATCCATTTTGTGCAGAATAAATAATTATTATATTACTTATACATAAAAGTGATAACCTGGCAATATTTATGCATGTGGATGATGTACAGGGTTATTCTAAAGTGAGTTCCCAGTATAAAAGGGTAATAAATTTGCCAAATGTTTAGATTCTAAAAAAATAAAAACACCAATTTGTTTGTAAAGAAATGGGATTTTATTAAATATAACCACCTCCATGTTGTTCAATAAGCAATAGTCTTTTATCTATTCCATAAACGGCATTAGTAAGCTCATCCTGTAGGTCATTCTTAATGGTATCTGAATTTGACTATTTCAGTTCCTCATGTGTAGTGGGTCTGGTAAAAAATACCTTTTCTTTTGGGTAATTCCATAGCCAGTTTTCAGCTGAATTTATGTCTGGAACCTAGTCGGCCAACTGTTCAAAAAATGTCAACTAATTTCATGATCACCAAATGTGTTCCATAATAATGTTTCCACAGCATTGTGTTTGTAGGGAGGAGCACCATCTTGCATGAAAACAATGTTTTTGATTTCATTATTCTGTAATGCTGGTACTGCAAAGTCTTACCACAGTTTAAAATATCACTGCCCATTTACCATCACTGTTTTTTCCGCTATTTTTAAGTTCTTCATAGAAATGTGTTCTATAATGAAATGTGGCATAAAACTGCTTCAGATAGTAACCTTGATACATGTAATCCTTCCTATATAATTTTTATGTTATGCCCATATCCCATGAGTGTTAATACCTCCGTTTTATTCAAAATGTGTTTCATCTGTCCACAAGATACTGTCTAAACATTCAAAGTTTATCTGAATTAGAGTTAACATTCTGAAAACAAAGGTAACCTAAAATTGACTTATTCTGTTATTCGACTTATTCTTCAGTGGAATCAAAAATAATATAGTAACACTTAGGAAGCAATTTTCTCTAAGAACATCAGCGAACTGAAGAGATGATTAGGGATTCAGTTTGAGGAGACCAATGAAAGAAAAAAAAATTGTTATACACATCAAACAGTATATTTTAAAAGAGACTTTCTATAGAAATAAAACCATTTTTATTATCAGTATTATGCATGTTGTGACTCATCAGAAACATTTTTAAATGAATTAATGATTTTGCTTTCTCATTACATATAGTAAGTAGAAGAAGTATTGTATTCCACCTAAAATTTGATACCAGATTTCACCAGAAATGGACTCTGAACCATTTTACTAAAAAGGTGCATGCGTGCGTGCGTGCGTGCGTGCATGCATGCGTGTGTGCCTTTATTTGTGCATGCGTGAATGTGTGTGTGAAAAGCATATCTAAAAACAAAAAGTTGATTAAGTACTAAACTTGATATTTATATTTAATATATATCTTCCAGGAATGCAATACAAAGATTTTCAAGAAAATCCTCCCATGGGAAAATTTTTAAACATTTTTATTTTTTCTAAAATGGGTCTAATGATTTAGATTAAAATACTGTATATTTAAATATATTTACATTAGAAAATAATCCAAGATATTCCTTGTTATTGGTTTTAATTTTAAAATACTTAAACCTTTCTCAAACAGAAATTTGTCATTCCTTTTTCATTTGACGTGCAGAGAACCTCATTTCAGCAAACAGCTTTTAAAATATTTGACTATCAGTTTAGCCTACTAAATTCTTTTATTTCTCTTCTAATTATGAGGAACTAAATAGTAAGACCATTTCTGATAATTTTTATCTTGATTAGCATGAAGTAGTTAGAAGAATAATTTTTTGTGTGAATAGCATTCATTACAGTATAAGTAGAGTGAGTCATGTGAACGGAACACATCAGATTTTTTAGCATTATATTTGTGTCTTATAGCATCACCCGTCAAATAAATCAAGTGTTATGTTCATTCCAACTTAGCAGATCAGAATAATCAGACATATACATAATAAGTGGGTGTGGCACTTAATATTATGTACACTTTCAATCCATGAATTTTGGCAGCCACAAAACATTCATTATTTCTGAAAGCCTGCTACCATTGATGTATCCATGCATGGCAGATTATTGGTTATACATTTTTAAAACTTTCATCCATCATTCTGATAAAAAATTGTGAAAAGAAAGTTCTATAAACAATACACATCCATCATCAATGCAGGCATAATAAACTAGTTCCTTATAGTAAAAATGTAAGTGATGTAGTGTTAAAAGACCAACCCAACAAATTAATATCGCATATAATTTGACTGTCACTAAATTCCTCCAAACATCAATCAATTATAGGACAACTTAAGTTCATACTGAATATGATGTTTCAACTTGGATGCTTATATTATAAACATTTTTGTGTGTGCTTGTGGCATCCTCACTAAGACCATGAGAAAATTCAAGCATGAGAGCTGCATTAGACTCTTTGGATATTCCAGTAAACCATGACCCACCAAAGCACTTTTGTCAGGGAGAAATATTGAGTCGAAACAGCCAAAACTGAGTGTTTTAGGTGCTATTCAGCATTCAATAGATTACCTGTATCTGCGTACAAGCTTCAACTGTTCTGTTATTAGATTAATGTGGTAACCATGTGATACCATGTAACTCTTTTAATGTATAAAACAGTTCTTTGTCGCTTCCAAAATGATCTCACATGCATTTATTCCATCTGTGCATCAGTTTACTTATATGTTATGCCAAGTGATACATATTGCTTAATCCAATATCTATTTAAGCTGAATAAAATATATAAATATTATTGTTTAATAAAAGAGGATCTAAATTAAGTTAAGAAAGTTTTTCAAACTAAATAATTTAATTTCAGTGTTGCAATTTTTGAACTTGTAAATAAATATTTGAGAGATAGGTATTCATATGACCAAAATTATTTTGTATAAATATGTGCATTAAATGTTTCTTTCTCACCAGAGATTTATTTCCTTCACACTCACACTTGCCAATGATCTCCAAATCAAGAATAACAGCCTGATTAAGACCACTTGGTTTAATCTTCACAGTTTGTCTCCATTCAGATTCCTCCTTTGGACAGCTCACAACCTAACACATAAAATGGAATAAGCAACAATTAGTGTAACATCTTTGAAAATTAATTTAAGTAAACATGTTAAAAGCTCACTTAGTTTACCTAAATTGTAAATATTAGCCTGAACAGAACACCTGAACAGTTGAAGAAAAATAATAAGATACTAAATGTAGTTATGCACAATAATAAATTTCAGATATTTCATCATTATCAATGTATTAGTATTTATAATTTATAATGAATGTTTTGGGAAATAATCCACCAAAAAACTAATTATCAAGATTTTACTGGAAATACACATTTTCAGATTCCTTGAATAAACAAAAAGAAAAAAAAATAGAAAAATATCTAGTATATATGTGTTTCTGTACCTCAACACAAATAGTTTCCATCATAAATCACAATGAATGAGCATTCTTAACACATTGGCACATAGCACAGTTTCTGTATCAGGTCCAGATAACCTTCAAACTGAATTTCAACATTCATACTCCAACAGAATGGATATTCCACCAAAGATATTACAGCTGCTTTAAAAAGAGTCAGATAAAAAATAAATTCCAACAAGCATTCTCAAGGGAAAGATAAGCCAGTCACTGTAACCTACATGCCATTTACAGGTAATTTTTCTGGAAAGATAAGTATGTATATGTAATTGGGTGCTACCCGGTGTCAGAGTTAAATGCACAAAATCATTTACAATAATAATCTTACGGTCAGTTAACAGTAGGAATACAAATTATTAATGATAGTAATATAACTAACATACTATATATACATGGCTTTTGGAATACCTAGCTACTTATTATTCAGTATGGTAATACTTATGTCAATTACCAGCATATTTATAATCAGTTACTATGAAGCCTCAACATTAATAGTTACAGATTTTAATTACTTCACAATATTTACTCTAATTGATTATCTAACATTTACTCTCTTTAAATTATTCCTAAACTTCTTTAAGGGTAGAAGGCAGCCCTGAGAGGCTGCTACAGGCAAGTCATTCCATTCTTCAATGGTCCTATTAACAGAAGAAAATTTTCTTACATAGGTTCTGTACCTTCTACCCTTAATTTTATATAAATAAGCGTTTCGTCTGTAGTATGCCAGGTTTTCTAACCTCTTTCTAACATCCACCCATGCATTTAACTTTAAATAGTGTGACTAACCTATGTCTTTTACACCTAACTTTTAGGGGCTCTTATTTATTCTCTTTGCCTTTCGTAAGCCCAAAATCTTTACCTCCCTTTATGAATTTTACAGCCCTTCTCTGAATCTTTTCCAGCAAATCAGTTTGATTAACCTTTTATGGATCCTAGCATGCTGCTCCATATTCCACAACTGGCCACACTAAGGACTTGTAGGCAATTTCCCTGGTCTTTCCGCTCCTCTTTTTCAGTGTTCTCATTAAGAAGTGCAATGTCTTCCATGCTTTCCTCGATGTTGAATTTATCTGATCCTCCCATCCGGCATTATTTGACAAGCACACTCCCAAATATTTGCAGCTGTCCACCTGTGGAATTTGTTCCCTGCCCATGTGATAGCTATGAAGAACATTCCCCTTAGTTCTACTAAAAACAATGGACTTTTTCTAGCATTAATTGCCATTTTGTTTACAGCAGCCGACCTACTTATTTCATTTAGGTCATCCTGAAGAGCAGTCTCATGCATTGTATTTTGAATCTTGTTGTAAATAATACAATTGTCTGCAAACAATCTTGTATGGTATTTAATATCTATAATTACATCATTAACAAAGATAAGAAAAACTAACGGACCCAGTACTGAGACTTGGGGCATGCCCAAACTTGCAAAACCCCTTTCAAACAGTTCTTTAACTACTCTTACTCTTTGTGTTCTGCCTTTCAAAAAGCCCTCTATCCACGATACTACACAGGTATCAATTCCTGTTTTTGCCAGCTTATGGATGAGTAAATTATACAGCACTATGTCAAAATCTTTAGAAAAGTCTATCACCACTGCATCAGTCCTTTCCCCTGCAGCTACCTCATCTGCCAAATCCTGAAATAATGGGATTATTTGACTTTCACACGAATACCCAGATCTAAACCCATGTTGCACTTCTTTGAACCATTTCTTGTTTTCTATCTCCTCCCACATGAATTCTGTAATTAAATGCTCCGTTGCTTTATACACTACTGAAGTTAGACTAACAGGGCAATAATTATTTATTTCTATTTTATACCCTCTTTTTTTATTGGAACTACAACAGCGGTTTTCCAGTCTTCCGATATAGCACAGCTTTTCATTGACATGTTAAACAAGAACATTAGAAAGGGAATTATGGCTCCTCCCCCTATTTTTAAAATGTCATTAGGTATGTTACCCAGTCCTCTGTATTTTCCATTCTGTAGTGTCTTGATCCTTTTGTGTAATTTGGATACCATTATTTGAAAAAGCAATTCTCCATCATTCCTAATTTCTGGTTCAGAACTATATCCAATTTATGAAAAACCAATAAAAAATATGATTTTAAGATGTTGGCTTTGTCTTTATCATTTATTAAAACAATTAACTTTAAAGTCTGGTATGCCTTCTTTATTACCCCTATTTCTTCTCACATAATTGTATAAAGCTTTCCATATATTTTAAACCAAATTTGTTAATAACTAAAAAACTATTAGAATTAGAGCAATGAATCTCAGCACAACATCGTCTTTTTATACCCTTGATGTGTGTACCAATACTAAAGTTTCTAGCATTTAAATTGTGGAAAACTAAATTTTTCCATCACCCTTAGATAAAGATCAAGTTTTTTTATTTAACTTTTCATTTTGAGTGCATGTGGACATTTATCACATATGTGTGCACGTGGACCCTTTCCTAAAAAAAGGTGTTAAAGTGATCTTAATTAATGACCAGTAGTCCATTAAGTAATCTTAATTAAGGACCTTGTAAAAAGTATTTTTTTATATTTACCTTAATGGTGGCTGTAAAGTTCACCTCGTGACCTAGGCTGACATTGGTGCAGCTCTGAGTTTCTTTGGGAGAGCTCCAGGAATTACAGTTAGAATGAAAACGTACTTGAACCACATCCCTAGCTGCCTCCACATTTAGCACAACCTTATCAGTGATACTCTGACAGACACACAGAAATAGATATATTTATATTTCACATATATTTCATATTTAATCAGTGCACATATATTTAACATATTTTGCATAGCCCAGGGTTTTTAAAATATACTACCATGCAGATAATGTGAATTTCTAGCTACAAGGTGGACAAGACTACACTATTTTGGTATATTTCTTAGAAGAAATAAAGCTTAAGTAACCAAAAATATGTCATTCTGTTTCTTTAGTTTAGAGAAAAATGATCTTGTTATGTCATCAAACCCTTATGTGACCATTAGAGAGAAGCAGATAACAAACAACCACTGGCCCTGGTGGACAGAATATCAGAGTTTGGGTTTTACTGTGTTTTGGCATATAAAAAGACTTCAGAGATTAATCCTTATGTAATAGAAGATAAATAAGCTTTGGAAGTTTAGTATGGACTACCTTCCATGAATGAATCTGAAAACGAGTGGTATAACTGTTACTGACTGGTCCTTGGGTCTGATGTGACAGCCCCTGTTATAAATACTTGGTAGAAATCATGCATTTCCAACAGCATGTCTGGCTTCCTCTGCTATAAGTCAGACACACTCAGCATGAGGTTAGACTTTGGAGTGAGGCATGTGTATTTAAACGTGTTCATACTAATAAGTTGTATATTCACAATGTGAGCATGTGAACATGCTAAAAACATTTTTAAGATGCAAGAATTTAAGTGGAAAAACTAGACAAAAACTTAGACTTAAATTTCCTCACAGACCACTTTCATATAAAAAAAATACATCCTTGAACTAAGAGGATAGGTTTAAGAAAACTTTTGCATCTTTACTGAGAAAAACTTGAAGAAGTTGATAATGCCTTGGAATACAGTCTTTGAGGTTTAAAGACAACAGACAAGAATTTTAAAAACATGAGCACATAGATAAATGAAATTACTCAAAGAAAACTGTATGTAATTTCAGTAAATACTAATTACAGTCCCAAGAAAATGTTATTTTCTGATTGGCCATGTAGCCTTATGTAATAACAGGTAGGTACCGTTCATCAGAGAAACCAGATATTGTTTATGAGGCCCCTCTGCATGATGAAAAAATAGGAGTGTGGTGTGCCATTAGTATGAAAAGAATTACTGATCAGGTTTCTTTTAAGAAACAATTAACAGTGATAGTTACATGTGTCTAATTTTGGAACCATTATGAGATGAACTAACATATGAAGAACATGTAACAGCATGTAACAGCATATTATTTTCAGCAGGATAAAGCGGCAGTCCATACTGCTAATGAATCCATGATGGAATTGCATCATATTTGGTCAAAGGATGGTTTATGACCTCCTATATACCCAGATCTTACATGTTGCTATTTTTATTTCTGGGTGAAACTGAAAAATAAAGTATATTTCACTAACACACTTGAGTATATATAAATAACTGTATTTTTTGTAAACTTTTGTGGGTTATTTTTTACAAATGACAATATGACTAGAATATATTCACAGGCTAATGGTAAAATTCCAAACATTTTGAAAAGTGGTTTGCAGTGAGTTGATTGTCTTTCCCTGCCATTTTCTTATTACCCTTTCTTTTTTTTCATAAGTGTTAGCACAAAATTCAAAAAGAAATTGTTTAAATACCAAATATTTAGGCTCAGTATCTTCTAAGGATCCAATTCAAAAGATGTTCAAAATAACGTCCCACCTAAAACAACCCTAATAGGATTTCTTTTTCTTTTTTTTTACTGCCCAAAAATTACCCTAATGATTTTAATTAATATACAATTTCAAAATTAAACACATATTTTGAACTTTCTGAATATCTTGCAAAAATAAAATGTAGATCTCATTAAATGCATAATTTATGTCAAAAGAAATTATATTGTGGCACTAAACATTTCTGAGATATTCTTTATCACTGCTTTTTTTTCACTTACGCTTTTTCAAGCAATAAGTTGTTATTATTTTTATGACCATGCAAAGAGCATGTAATTTCAAAGCCAGCATATAGTGACCTATTTTGTTTTCATTTTTGCTTAAGGCTAGGTACTCGATTTCCTTGTATCTACAAAAAAAAAGAGTAATAAAACCATTTCTGCAAACGATTTTATTAAAAAGTCTATCTTGATTTACATGAAGCAGATAGATGATATAAGATATAGTAGGAATTGTTTTTTAAAGATTGTATAGAATTATCATGTAAATTTAACACAACATATTTTTTCATAAGATTCCGATTTTCAAAAATGTTTGCCGAGGTAGCCTTATCTTTTCTTTGTTTTAAGTTTACATTTATGCTAGTTTCTGCTTAAATAACTAATGCAGGAGTATTCATTCACCCCATAATTTTACACTGAAATTTCAGAAAAAATATGCATTTTGTAATACCAATCACATTTTGGAATGAAGAAATGGATAATTTATACTAACAAATAAATGTAATCAAAATGAATGCAATAAAAAATAATTAATAAGATTTTAAATTATTTGTTGAATAATTTTTTTAAAATATAACTATAATAGGGTTAAATTAATTTAGAATTTGTTATTGATTTAAAAATGTTAAAATGCATTTTTTAACATGCAAAGTGAACATTTTTTAAAAATTTCCCTACCCCAAACAACATTTTTCATGGGCTAAATTGCATTATTATTTCTAGCAGCAAGCAATATGTTTCCGTAGTAACTGTGAGGCTCACATTAGTCGATGTTTGGTTTGATTCCTTTTGAGCTAGCCATTCTAACCAGGTCAGTAGGCAAACGCCAGGGTATTCCAACATGAATTTCCTGTCCAACATTTCTTTTCGCTGTTTTAGAGATGAAAGGTCAGATGATGGCATCAGCGTGTTGCAGCACGATGACAGAATGTTTTCTTTGGAAAGTTTCTCCTTGGCTTTTGGTAGGTCTGCTGAAGACCCTTTCTTTTGGGGTGGCTTGCAACTGCTGGAGGAACAGGGCTAATGCATGGCTAGTCAGCCCTGGGATGAAGTTTCATATAGAATCATTAGAGCACACATTGCTGTCTAAATATGGTCATCCATCAGATCTCCCCCTCATTCCTCCCTTCAAGCTGACATGTTAGCTAAAAGTGCTGTTGTGGCCTAAGTGAAGTGCTCTGCTCTGGGTTCCCAGAGGATCCTTCGTCTTGCACTCTTACTGCTCCTTACAATTTTTATTAAGCAGTCAACTGTTTGAAGTATCACAATAATTAATAACTATTTCATAAATTTAATCTCCTCCATGGTGTAGTGGTTACCATATTAGCCTCTAATACTTGAGCTTGCTGTTCAAACCCATCAGAGTTGATGGATATTTTCAGATGTAAAAATCCTTAGCATGACTTTCTTCAGAAGAGAATTAAAACCATTGTTTTATGTAATGTTTATTTATATCTAAAAGAAAAATCTTGAAAATGAAGATCACTGGGAAAAATTATGCCATTTTCATATCCACAAGTCGTGATTTCATCCTATGATGCCATCTATGATGGATTGATCCCTTATCTCTATGTATATATTGACAAAATTATGAACTACAAATTCCAATCAATTAAGAAAACACCATTGGGTATCTCAAATATGTTGACATGACATGATGGAACTTTGAATAACTTGAAGGTTTCTTTATTCTTTGTGAATTTTAAATAGCCCTGAAGCTTTTGTAAATTAACAAAACTGTTCACCTCAATTAAAATGTTTATGGCATTAATTAAAATGCTTATGGCATTAACCATTCTTGCTTTTCTCATGAGTGCTGATATAGGTTGGGAATAGTGGCAGCCTCTGTGTAAGGGCACAAGAGTATCTGAGCTTTTGACACCTTGTGGATTTGTTTGGTTATTTTTTCTTTCAGTGCTATTAAATGTAATGTATATGCAGTAATTTAAAATATACAGTATTTGAATCTACATTATGGATTTGCACATTTTTAGGAGCTTTTGCTCATGTGCAACTGGCATGACATAATTGCCTTATGGGTGAAATACATACCACTTGTGCACAGCTGATGCTGTGCACATGTTTGCCATGCATCTCTCAACTACAAGTTCATGTCAATGCCACTAGATGAAAGCACACTGCAACAGAACAGCTCCAAGTGTGCAGAAAGCTGGAAACCCCCATTTGGTTTTCATCTTGCCATAAATCCCATACAGAACAGTTAATTTTACTATACATATGTAGATACTATATGTACAGTGAAATTTAGATGTGACATTATTATATGTTATTATACATATATACAAAAAAATATATGTAAAGAGAGAGCAAGCGAGAGAACTACTTTATATAATATATATTCTGTGTTAGATGTATTTAGTATAAAAGTACATTATGCAATGCATATTATCCAACAGTGTTTAGGTTCCTATTTTCAACAACATGAGTACCTTTTTAGTGGAATTTCTTTTACCTATAGTCAAGTGACCATATCCATAATTACTTTTATGTTGCTACTTGTAGAAAATATTTCCATAAATTGCAGTTTGATGGTGTTTGTTTATTTTTATGGATGATACTCGAGTACAAAATAGTGATCCATTATTTGGGTGTGATGTCAACATGAATTCCATTGAAATTATTTTAAGTGTCAACAGAAGACTAAATAATCAGGATAAGTTAGCTGCAAAGGAATAAGGGCCTTCCAGACCAGATCTGTTGATTGAAATAGTAACAAAATCTAATAAGCATGACTACAAGGGAACATTCAATAAAGAACTGTACAATAAGCATAACTGGTTGTGTGGGTGCAATGTAAGAAATGCACTGTTTATTTTTCATTTTCAATTTTCAGCTCAAAAGTTAATTCGTGGACTAATTTGGAGTTAAAGATCTCACACATTTGTCCAACAAAATAAAGAATATATGTCACTCCTACAAAAAAACGAACATTGAGCACACGATGCTTGGTAAAGTTAACATTAGTACCCAGCTTGACAGTATCTACAAAGTCTATGAGAGAACACAATGAACCAGTGGATAGCAAGCAATAGTCATAACCTCTTCAGGCAAATCACTGCATATAATTTTTATGTTGATTAATATTTAAATTAATATATGGGAGAACAGGACATTTCACAATAAAAAATAATGCAGTTTTCCTGATTCAGAAAAAGAAACTTGGTAAGTGCTAATAAATTAGTCATATTAATATTCGCTGATGAAAGAAAGCAAACAGAGAGTAGCAAAAGCTTACACATTACTCCATTGTTGCCTTAAAATGTGCTTAATTATGTACAAAAAATAGCAATTTAGGAAAACAAACCTTTCCTTATCAGACTAGTTATGTAAATAATAATTTAGTTAAACTTATAACTATTATTGTTGTTTGTTGTTGAGAGAAACTGCAATTATTGTGCCAATTCTTCATAATCATAACTTATGCAGTAGATCCATTTCACATTTCAGGGCTATCAGAATCTAAAATTTTGTGAACATCTAAAATGTATACTGGTAGAGAGGATCAGTGATGCTTTAGTATTAAATTCTAGAATGACATTATTTATAGTTAAACTATAAACTTACTTTATATATTCCCTTGATAACCTCCACTACATTGCCAGATTTATCATCCAGAAAGCCTAAAGAGGCATCAGCTATATGATTGCTGAGAGGGCGGTATATATATGCCTCTCTAGAGGTTACAACAAAGATGAGGTAGATGTTGTTGTCTCGCACCACTTGCTGTATCTGTAATTCAAAAATGTTCCTGTCAAACTAGCATATCTCTTAAATTTTACAAAAGAGAACATACATGAAGGCATATAATAAGCTACATTTTGATACATCATTTTCTAAATAGTAATGCAATTCGCAATTTTCCCTGTTCCATTCCATTTTTTTATAGATGTAAAAGGATCATGCCAAAAATAGTTGCCATATTGTGTGTTTTATTAAAATTTGCCTATGTGCAACTATTTGCTATTTGCTGCATAATCCAATATAGACTATAGTATTATTTTTATGAAGCTCTAGTTTACTACAAAAAAATCTGAATTTCACTACATATCTGCAACAAATTATTGTTAAAAAGCTTATTCTTCTCTCTATTTCTCGCTGATTGGGGAAAAATTAGCAGAAATGGTCTTATTACTTGCTTCCTTGTAAGCAGAAGGCATATAAGGGAGTACCACAGGCTAAAAGGATAGTAACTTTTTTTTAAAAGCTGATTACTATTTGATTGAAGTTCCTTTGTTTATATGCTAGGAGTTGACAAATTACTATATGAGAAAAGTGTAAGTTTTTAAAACTGAAACAAATAACAAGGAATATCTCACTAAAGGTAAACTACACGATAAAATTTATATACATAAACTGTGTGTTTTAATGAGCTCCACATTTTTTGTTAAATAAGTTTTTGTCTATCTCTTACAGTTTACCAGTTAAATAAAATTCTGCAAAATTCATCCAGAATAAAGATATCTTCAGAGGCTATTCACAGAAAATTCAAGACATAAATTTTATTTGTCATGTAAATATCTTTATTATATGATATTTTAATCAAAGTTGTTAGAGCCACCCCCCCCCACACACACACACACACACACACACACACACACACACACACACACACACACAAAGGACCGCTGTTGGCCAAATGGTTAGACCATTTGCCTCTTACCAAGACAGTCTGGGTTTGATCCCAAGCGCCTGCATGAGGGATTTGTGGTGGACAAAGCAGCGCAGGGGAGGTTTTCTCTGGTTCTCTGGTTTTCCCTGCCATCGCATTCCACCGGTGCTCCATCTTCATTTCATGTGTCATCAGTGTCATCATCTGCAGTGTCATTTATAGTAAAAGTAGGCATTAAACACTATAAAAAAAACACACACACATACTAACACAAATGGACATTTTCCTAAAAATGCTCTTTTTGGATACAGGGGATCTCAAAACATATAGGTATTTCCGCTGAAATCTTGGTATCAAATTTTTTGGTGCAGTACCTTCTCTATAAGCCATGTGCATTGTATGTGTAGAGAAAGTAATATGTACAACAAATTTACTGAATCACTAAACTAAAAATCTAACATGTTTTGTTTGCTGTTCCCAAATAATTTACCTATGCACTGTGCATTCTTTAAATTTTCAGACATTTGAGTTTTGCCATTCTTGAGTTACAGTTAATTCTTTATCCTATGTCCCTTTCCCCCTTTAATTAAATATCTTTAATTTCATAAAAATATTGTTAATAGCTCTTTGTCCTTTACTACTACCGATTATTATTAAAAGGGTCACTCCAGAAGTTTTGAAAACAGACAACAATGGATTGTGCTAAGCCAAAGCAGCTTTTTTACTTTCTCTAGCCCCATATGTACAATGTACATAGGGATAGAGAAGTATTGTATTCCATCCAAAAATTCGATACCGAGATTTCACCGGAAATACATGTTTTAGGACCCCCTGTATCCAAAAAAACCATTTTCGGAAAAAAGGTCCTTATGTGTGTCTGTGTGTGTTTGTCCGTGTGTCTGTGAACACAATAACTCAAAAACGAATAGTAGCTAAAATACCAAACTTGGTATTTAAGTTTAGCATCTTCCAGGGATGCGACATGAAGATTTTGAGAAAAATCCCCCCACCCCAAACTACCTTTACATGGAACTTTTTTCGAATATTTTGATTTTCCTAAAAATGGCTCTAACAATTTTGATTAAAATATCATATATTAAAGATATTTACCTAACAAATAAAATGTATATCTTGAATTTTCTGAGAATAGCTTCTGAAGACCTGTTTATTCTGGATGAATTTTTGCTCAATTTGGCATAACTAGTAAACTGTAAGAGATAGACAAAAACTTACTATACAAAAAATTTAGATCTTATTAAAATACACAAGTTATTCATGTATCTTACCGTGTTCGAGGTATTCATTGTTATTAATTTCAGTTGTAAAGTACTTATACTTTTCTCAGACGGGAGTGTCCGTTTTTCTTTTGTTCTAGTCCTGGTCAAGAATAGAAGCGATTTGTAATGACAATCGCATAATGACAGCTTTTAAAACATTTGACTATTGGTTTAGCCTAGTGTATTCCCTAATTTTCTTCCTACTTATACGGTACTAAATGATAAGAACATTGTGCTAATGAGTACCACGATTAGCAAGGCGCAGAAAGAAGACGAATCTTATGTATGAAGTTTATAGAACAGCTAGAGAAAGTCATGTGAGTGTAACACATCACATTTTTTCACTTCAGATTGAAGTTTAGATAGCAACATGTCCAAGTATGCTCCAATATATTGCAACAGGTGTTGTATAGAATATGCTATATATGACTTTAAAGTAGGTTAAGGAGAGAGATGAAAGACTGCATCGTGTATTTGGGAGATTTTTGCTCTTTGAAATTCCACCATTTATCGAGGTATGCAGAGTTTAGAAGAGAAAGGGATTTCCTCAAAGATGAAGACCAAACAGGATGGCCAGCTACAGCACTAATAATAGATGAAAATGACGTGATTGCAAAGTGCATGTTGTGGGAAGATTATTATTGCATACATGATCAAGAAGTCCTAAATATTCAGCTAAAGGAAATCAAGCCTGAAAGAAAAACTTGATGTTGGAAGCCCTGCAGTTGCTGAGTTTTCCACCATCTCACAAATGTGAAACAAGCACATGTGCAAAGTGCCAGGAAATGGTTTAAAAATTCAATGGAAGAAGATCCAAAAGCATATTTAACAGGGATGAAAGCTGAGCTTACCAGTATGAACCTGAAACTAAATGACAGTCATCAGTGTGGTTCTTTCCAGGAGATCTCACTAATAAAACTGAAGTGAACGACAAGTGATGGCAAGAAGATCTGTTCCTTCTTCTCAGCAAGTGGTTACATTGTGACAATACCACTTGAGAGACAGGAGGCTGTTACTGCCAGATGGTATGCCATAAAATATCTGTCACAAGTGTTTAATGAATGGAGAAAAAATGGTCCTAAGACTGGTCTGAATGGAATTTGGTTGCACCATGACAATGCTGTGCCCACACTGCAAAGAAACAATGAAGGAAAAAAATTTGAGGTCAACATTTTGAGTCACCTAAAGCAGCAGCTAAAGAAGAATGGTTTAAAAGGATGAGGCAGTGTATAGAATGCAATGGAGTATGTTTTGAAAAGATGCAATGATCAGATATTTTATAGGATCTATTCACTAAACTTTTGGAGTGTCCCTTGTAAATAACGTAAGATGACTACAATTTTATGAGCAAATCCTTCATAAACAGATGACTTATTAATAAAACAAATAATGATTTACAAAAAAATAGCTACAAGCATAAAATTTCTATGTATAGTGCAATATATGAATGAGTGCAAAAACTAACTTAGGAGAAATTTTGTCTAAATCTAACACATAATAACAACAGTATTAATGGAAATAAATTTCTAAATAATCATTCTTAAATTCTATATGTGAATGTAGGGGTTGTCCATTAATAGACTTTTTTAATATTTTGTTGATTGCTCTGATTTGTTATGGGCAATTTATACAGGCTTTTGTACCAGCATACAGTGAACTCTTTCATGCAATGTTATCTTGTGCATTAACGATTATAAGTCATTTTTACTTTCTCTACACGTACTATGTACATAGTGTATAGAGAAGGTATTACATTGCACCCAAAAATTAGATACCAAGATTTTACCAGAAATATATTATTTGAGACACCATGAATCCAAAAAAAGCATTTTTAGAAAAAGGTCCATGTATGTGTGTGTATGTGTGTGGACAGCATAGCTCAAAAACTAAAAGACTATTAAATACCAAACTCGGTATTTAAGTTCAAGGATCTTCAAGGATCCAACACAAAGATTTTCAAAAAAATTTCCCCCCCTTCCCCAAACTACTCTTTATATGGAAAAATTTTTGAACATTTTGTTTTCTCAAAAATGGTTCTAATGATTTTGATTAAAATACTGTAAATTAAAGTTATTCACCACACAAATAAAATGTATATTTTGAAGTTTTAGGAATAGCCTCTGAATAGTACTTTATTCTGCTTGATTTTTGCAGAATTTTGTATAACAGTTAAACCATAAGAGATAGACATAAGCTTTTTGCACAAAAATGTAGATCTTGTTAAAACACACAATTTATGTCATATGCATTTTTGTTGTAGAGTTGACCGTTTCCAAGACATTCCTTGTTATTGGTTTCATTTTAAAATACTTTAAACTTTTCTCAGACAGGAATTATTCGGTTTTCTTTTGTTCTACTCCTGACCAAGCAAAGAAATCAACTTTAATGGACAATGACAATCATATAACAATAGCTTTCAAAACATTTGACTAATGCTTAAGCATAGAGCATTCCTTTAGTTCCCTTCTACTTAAAAGGAACTAAGTAATAAGTACATTCTGCTAATGCTTATCTCAATTAGCATGGCTTAGAAAGAAGAATAATCTTTTGTAAGAAGATTGTAATTTCCATCAAAATCATCAATATAGTCAACAGATGGCATTGATCGATTGTTGTGAATTCCCCTGAGCCACTGAGATCATTAAAACAAATTTCACATTTCTACGAGTTTTTAGAGAGAATTTATGGTCTAGTAAAATGATTCAGGTTTATATGGATCCCACTGTACAATTGGCAGCTGTTAAGCTATGGTTGTTGTGACACTGGCACAAAGTTACCTAAGGCAATAGCAATGTATTCTGGCTTGTCTGACCAGTTTGGTGCCTCTAAGAACCAGTTCTTTAGAAAAATATCCATGTAACAAACATGTTAGCTACATAACAAACTCTTCGTGTGCCATTTCTCCATAGTTTAGGTAATTATAATATCAGGAGATCCTTCTGGCATTTTCAAGTAATTTCCTGATCTAGAATGTGCACCTTGTATACAGGACCTACCTGTATAAAGAGCTAACTAGCACCTGGTTGGACAGTCAAGTAGCTCAGTTTAGTTCACATCAGTTAGTTAAGAGGTTATGAAGTTGATGACTTTGGACAGCATTGAATGTGGTTCAGCTATTAGTTGTGACTCAACAGTTCAGTTGTAAGTGATGATTCCACAGCTCAATTGTTTCTGATCTGACTGTGTGTCAACAGTGATTCAAGTGTAAGATATTGTGCTGAGCATACCAGAGCATTAAGAATATCTTTAGTGAAGGTGTAAGTTGTATTAAATGTTCAAAACGACGTAAATACCAGCATCAGGAGCCTTTGAAAGTTGATGTTATTTCCAATCTGACACATCTCCCAACTGTGTTTATTTCCAAAACGTCTCATCTCCTCATAGTCAATAGGAATGCTTCAAGTTACTTATAAAAAACAATGTACTTCTGATGGTCATCCTGCAATGTCATTTTATAAGCAGGTATTTTCTTGTAGTCATGTAGAAGTCAGTTATGATAACAGTGATGCTTAGGCCCATACTATTATTTCTAGTGATAGTAAAATGATTGACATTGGCTGTTACATTAATTTTGTTTGTTTTTAAGGTTTATAAACTGAAAATTTGAATAATTTAAGAACACAAAGTCACGTTACAATTAATTCTTAGCTAGTAATATTATTTCCAGTTGGAAAAAAAAGTTTGACATTGTCTATCTTTATAGTGTGTGAAGTTTACAATTTTAATCAATTATCTCTTTGGTATGGTATTAAACTAACATTTTGAAGGCTTTTGGTTTACCATTTAGATGTTATGGTGTTTAAATGATAATAAACATAAGACTGACAGCTATAGCACTTTTATTTTATCAATAGCACATATCAACTTCTTCATATTGCAGGGGACATCTATATAAAACTTTAGTTTACTGCCAAAATGACTTAACTCCCTGTCATGTGATCCCAGCTCCACCATTCCTACCACTCTGTGATTTTTTTCACATATATAGATACATTTGCAAGTATTACTGAATTCCACATGCCAAAAATTAGGCTTCTACCTTAATAATTATATGAAATTTGTCTTTTGTGAAAAATGTGATTTCATGGAGATAAGTCACTTTGGAAACAAACCCTTCAATTCAGTATTGCTTACCTGTCCTATGGATGGATAATCAAATTCCAGAGAGTGGGTATAATCTCCTGACTTATTGAGATGACACTTCATATCATTTGGTTCCACAATTCCTCCAAGCTAAAAATAAGCAGTGCACAAAAATAATTAGGTCACCCTCCAATCTTGAAAGTGTGTTAATATTAGTTTTGTCTTAAGGCTACTTATAACATATGAAAAAATTAATTTAAAGAGATTTTTGAAAAGTTTACTAAAACTCCATAGAAATAGCATTATACAAGGGTGATAAAATTTAAACAGTAACTTTTCTGTGCTTCTTTATATAGCCTCCTTTATACTCCACAAACTTTTGCTAACTTTTTGGAAGCTGAATATTCCTTGTTCAAAAAAATTTAAGACATTGTCAACCAATCGTGCACATGTTCTTCATAATCTTCAATGGTTTTGAATTATTGCTCTCTAAGTGATTCTTTCATTAGCACAAACAAAACAGGGTACAAGGGGGACAAATCTGGACTATAGGCAGTGTTCAAGGATTTCCCAGTGTATGTCCTCTAATCTGTTCTTTGTTAAATTTCTGGTGTGAAGCTTAGCAGCGTTTTCTTGGAGAAGGATGACATCTCTGATAAGCATACAGTGTCTTATGTTTTGGTAGGTGGGTTTTACCGACATTAACCTTAGCAATAGTAAGTGGCATTCACAGAATGTAGATTGTGAAGAAAATCAATGAGTAAAACTTGTCTGTAGTCAAAAAAACACTGTCACAAGAACTTTTCCAGCTGAGAAGCAGACTTGACCTTGGGGACTGAGCATGACCTTCATTTTATACAATTTCTCGGCTACCCTTAAATTGCCTGGACCAGGTAAACACACTGGGACAGTGTAGCGTCCCTAATTGTGCCTTAAACAAGTTAAAATCTTTATTGGTCTAATCCCTTTATTGATTAAAAACATTATAACAATGCATTATGCAATAGGCAAAGTAACCTCTTTTAACTCATGGCTGTACTGACACTGAAATCTCTCAAAGCAGCTAACCAAGCTGGTTTTCCTTTCCTTACACACTGACTTTCAATTCCCCACTCCACCATCCAGCTTGGATCTGCCTGCACAGTGCTCTGGGGCTCAATTACTGTTTATATTTTAACCACCCTCGTAAATTAGCTGAAATAAATCAATGTGTGCTGATAATGAGTTGCAGAGATGAATTATAAGTACAACACTTTTTTCAACATTTATATTAATTTTCAGCCTTTAACTAAAATAGGATACAAGAAAAATTAAATAAAATAAACTTTAGAGTGTATGGAAAACTAAACCTTATAACTCTATTCAGACTCAAAAATAGGTTTCTATCATCATTGGCCTTCTGAAATGCTGCTACATCTGCTAACAAGAACTCATAGTTATAACTTAAATCTAAGTAATCACCTAATATCCAAAGCTTGCATTACAGTGCATGCAGATGAAATCTTAAAATCCTTACAACTTCATCAGCAGTTGTACTTCTCACTCTTAGTATTAAGAGGGGACAGAAATGTGTGTTATAGAAGGTGAAAGGTGGTATAAGAACAGACAGAAGTAAGTTCAAACCCTTTTAATTAATAAATGTTTCCAAAAGTAATAAAATAAAACTTAGACACAAAACACAAGCCTATATTTGATATTGAAGACAATGAAGAGCAGAGCAAAACTGATGATTCAATTGTTTCTGGAGAAACACCTAGACATTAATAATGAGAGCATTCAGTAAGCTACTTTTCTATATTATTATTTTTCTTGAAAATTCTTCATCAGTGACTGATGTGGACTTCTTATTGTTTGAAGGTAAATGCTGGGGAAATCAAGAGCTTATTAGCTGCTCACCAATGTATAATTAAATACCAGTGCACTTCACTGAATGAATGCGCAAGCTTTCTTGGAAGAAAAATAGAGCATTTCACAAGTTCTAACAGTGCACTCACAACCAACATGCATTAGTTTATGGTATTCATTTAGCTTTTCATAGAAACTATAAAATTATTCTTTGCTAAAAAGTAAGGATTTATGGATTACAATCTAATAAACTTTTACAAGATAAACTAAATTATCATTCACAAATAGAAAACATCTACCTAATAGCTAAGCATAACATAATTCAGCGGTGTGCTACTGAAATCATTTCACTAGTATGCATACTAATATTGTACAACAAACCTTTCCGTCACCAGCAGCGTGATAGGATGCATCTGTAGAAAAAATAAGAAGGTGTCTGGCATTATTGCGCCATCCAATCTCTTCCTTGCAGACTACAGCTTGCATGATAGCATCAAAACCTCCTTCTGGCCAATCAATATTGACTGACAGAGGTGCATTCCTGACTTTCTCCTGAGAAGAAAAAGCATTCTCAATTTCTAATAGCATCCTTTTCGACAAATAAATAACAAATTTAGGTGTAAAAAGCAATTTGTGTTGCAAATAGATAATCATCACCTTATACTGAAAGTAACTAACTTTGCCCTCTATCGAGATATCGTTCAATTTTTCATGATCAGTATATCACTTTATCATCACACACATTAAAAACATAGTTGCTTCACTGTTACCATTAAACTTTCGTAATACTACCCCTTTCTCCAAGTTCAAACACATACTAACAAAACTTCTTATAAACAAAGTATATTACAGTATTGATGAATTCCTAAATGACAAGATAGCATTTTAATTAATTCACTTTTTTTCTTTGGCATCTCCTCACCTGCACGTATGTGGTTAGTATGCACACAAGCTCTCGTTTCATTGTTTATCCTGTATTGTACTTGTTTAAATATTTATTATATATTACATTATAAATGCTGACAATGTTCTTAAACTATGTTTTCAATCCTGTCCATTGTAACATGTTATAAAGAATAATAAAAGATTTGATTTGATTTGATTTGATTTGATTTGATTTGATTTGAATGAGAAGCAAATTTCTGCTGTCTTTGAACAGAAATAAGTACAGTCATGCAAAATTCACTGTAAACAAAATATTATTCTCATTGTGCCTGTTTATATATCTTAGAAACATTATGCTTTATAAACAACAATATTTAACACATTCAATCAAACAACATTATTATAATCACTAACAAAACTCATTTACAGACACCTAGAATGACTAGAAATATCACTCAATTTCACACACTGGCACCCACATGTATAACTCAATTACTAATGAAATAAATCACGATACCAAACTAGATACAGAAAGGAGGTTAAAAGATTCTTAATTGAGCAGTGTTTATACAGCTGAACCTGTTTTATACGTAACTCAGTTGTAAGTAATTCGCATTTATACGTAAATTTTCGAAGTTCCCAGCAAAATGCAATTTAGAAACCTGTTAACAGAACCTTATTTATATGTAATACATTTATATGTAATTTGCTGTTACACATATTAAATTTCAGTGAAATACTACTGAGTTTAACGTAATTATAATGAGCATACGGCATACACTATCTTAAGAGAAACACAAGGGTGTTTTCCTTATTTGATAAAGATGAAAGCTGTGCTATGTTTGCTGGTAGAGCATGACAATGCAGCAACAAACAAGAAATAAAGATAAAAATGTTCGGTATCTGGTGTTTATTGTCAAATAGGAGTTTGTATTTCAGTTCTCAGTTGCTTTTAATCAGCCATGGAGAATAGAAAAAGGAAATATTATACGCTAGATCAGAAAGTGAAATTCATACGAGAGGTGGAGCTTAATCCACACAAAACCAAAACCAGAAGGTGCAAATTTTGATATCTTTGTGCATTTTGATGACAATCTAGCTGAGTGTGGGGAACTACAGGATGAGGAGATTATTGCTGATGTGTGCCAAAAACATGGTGGTCCAGGAAGTGGACCAGCTTCAAGCGACACTGACAGTAATGTGAATGATGACTCAAATCTTGAATACCTAAGGTGAGTGAAATGTTGAGTGCAATAAATGTGTGTAGGTGTTACATCAGTGCTAAAAGTGGTAGTGAAAAAGCTCTAAATTCATTAATAAGTTTGCAAAATGAGGTGTATGCACTTAGTGCAAGGAAAGTGATACAAGCTAAATTAACTGATTTCTTTAAAGCAGGACCAAGTTCAAAATAATGTATTCTTCGTACATATCTTTGTTGTTTGTAAAATTTTGCACATATAGGCCCACTGTATTGCCTTTTTATTTTTAATACTTATGATGCATTATCAAACTCTCAGCTGTAAGTAATTCTGAGTTACAAGTAATATTCCCTCGTTCCCTTGATATACACATAAATCAGGTTCAACTGTATATTTCACAGAATTTAATGAGTACTTTAGTCATTTGTGAACAAACAATATACCTTTATATGTTGTTATCTTTATTCTGTATTGTAAATGTAGTATATATCGGATGAAGCCCTGAAAATTTTCCAAATAGTACATAACAACAATAAATATGTACAAAACTGGCAATAGAATGTATACATTCTACTTGGATTTTTATAACAAGCTTACTTGCACAAGTTTTTAAAATGTCCTCCTATGCTGGCCTTAATACAGTTTACAAACAAACAACACAACTGCTGTGTTTAATCCTTACATGGATCCATCAGTTGAATTCACAGCACCAGAGAAAATGAAAATTAAACATCTTGGAAACTGCAGTTCCACACTGCATTGGAAGCCAGAGTCTAGACTCCAAGAATGCCTAAGAGTATCACAATAACATGGCTAGGAGAGGGGCGATTGTTTAGCAATGCCTAGTAAGCCCCTTCCTCATGACAGCATGTGTGACTGGCATAATCCAGACTCCTAAGTTTTTTGGCTAGTTTAATTCACTACAGTAGTGTACAAGGGTCACTAGATAAGTAATGAGACAGCTAATAATGAATACTTTTAGAAACGTTTTGTTTAAGTCAATTTCTTGAAGTATTCTCCCTGGCACTGTATGTAGTCTTCCATCCTCTAGAACCACTTCTGAAAGCATCTACGTCACTCAGTTTCTGACTGCAGATAACTCTTCTTCATATGCTGCAACAGCTTCTTAAGGACAAATTTAACTTACTGTTCTTTTTTACTTACATAAAATCAATTACTTCAAAGTTGGTTCTAAACTGTAGTGAATGGAATTTTGCCTCAATTCCTTGTAGAAAGTCCATTGTGACATATATAGTGTGAGCTGGTGTATTGTTATGATGTAACAAAATGTCCCTTGGTCCTGTCTTTGGATACATTTCTTTGAATTTTTAAAACACTTTTGGAAGGCAAACTTCTGTGCATTATTTTGCAGTAACAATTTTCTGAGTTTTGATCACAGCTGTTGCCAAGTGGCCATTTGTGGAAGAGAAAGAAGCAACCATTTTCTTTCCAGCACACCTTGCCTCTTGACCTTAATATGTGGTTGGTCATCTGGGAACACCCAAATGTAGGACTGAAGTTTTGTATTCAAACTAATATATATATATATGTTTCATCACCCGTAAAAATATCTGAAACATGGTGAGACTTTCCAAAGTTAACTCTTTGCAGCATTTCTTGGCAGGATTTCACCTCATGAAGCTTCTGTGCTCCAGATAAATTATGGGGCACCCATCTTGAAGAATTTTTTGTTACATGAAGTTGTTCATGAAGGATGGTGGAAACACTCGCAAACCAATTGCTAATGCCAGCTTAATGCCCTGATAGGTTAGTTTTGGATGTTATCTGATCACTGTTTCCACAATGGTGATGATGTTTCACTTAGTAATTGCTGTTGTTGGTCTGCCACTTTTCTATTCATCTTTAAGAGATTAGCACCCCCCTCTTGAATTCTCCAAACAAATGGAATACAGTGGAGCATAATAGAGAATAGTCCCCAAAAGCCCCCTGCAAATGCTCAAGTGACTGCATTTCATTTAAGCTACATTTGAGATCATACAAGATTATTAGATGAAAATGCTCTTTCTAAATCTTCATTGCACTTGCAAGAACATCCATACTTTCCAGAATTTAAACATAAAACGAGGGAAAATGAATGATGCAACAGTGCTCTGCCTGCTAGCTACTATTGAATTACTAATGAGTCAGCTATTTTAACACAGCCACAATACTTTCTCCAAGAGTGGCAAATATTCTGTGTCTCAATATTTATTCTTATTCTAGTGACCCTCATACATATTGCCGATTTTTAGACTCTTTTATTTTGCTATTTATATCCAAGATATTATGCAATTTATGTGTATAACTTGTGTAATCTGAGACTCTCAGATAACCCTTCAGTTTACCATTGACGATCAAGAGGATTACTGAGTTTGCATCCAGAAACCACCCTAAGGGTGGAATCACCTGCAATGCTATAGGTAACAATGCTGATGAATGTTATAATAAAGCAGTCAATCATTCACTTCTGTGTATCTGAAGAAATCTGCTTGTCTGTGCAATTACATAAGATGTTTACTTCAAGTATGTAAGTGTTAAGAGAATGGGCTGCAGCAAAAGTCTACTTTATAAACAATACGTTGAGAGATAAAGAGGGATACAACAATGAAATTTCACTTTACATAGAAAAAAAAAAAAAAAAAGAGGATATTTTTGTTATATTTGTAGGAAGTTGTGTTTATTTATGTAAATAAGCTGCAAAACTTGAACTGATTTTAACTATTGTTCAAAATAATATAAGTTTTGTGTGTTACCCCTGCACGCCCTCCCCTCGTTGCATGATCCTTAAAAAATTATAAGTGGAATTTTCAGTTTCAGAAAGAACACAAAGAAATAGTTCAGGAACATTGTTATAATACATCAGAATTTTTACAATTTTCCCAAAAATTAATACATACATTAAATATCTGCATTTGTCTAAAAGAGTAAACTTAACAGCATATGATTTAGTTTCATGAGAAGCAATAATTCAATCATGGAATCTGTGACAGTCTATAAACTGAAACAATTATGAGTTAATAAATATGTTACTTATATATGAAGTACAGCTGCCAAAGTAAAGACATTTTTAAGTGGTAATTTGAATATAATATGTAAGTTAAATTATATAAGATACTATAATGCATTAAGTAAGTACTTTTTATTTGTATAAAAATAGATAAATATTCATAATAAAAATATAAGTGAATAAATAAATAAGAAAAGATACAGATTAAACTCCTATAGAAAGAAATTGGGAAAACATTTTTCACAATACTGGATTAGCATTCAGTCAAATGACAAATTGTGGTGACAGCAGTGGTTCAACAGCTGAGGATGCGGGCAACAGTCCGCGAAACAATTGTCCTACTCAATAAAAGTAACTGAAGTATGTGTTAACAGTACCACTTTAATTAATTCAGTTTGACAAATTGTTTGTTCAAACACATGTTGCAAAATTGGAATGGTGCTAAAAAGATCATGGTAAACACAATATTTGTGGAATAAAGCTCAACTACAATTGGGAACAGCGATTAAATAGGAAGTGTATGGTAGCCTTAAGAGACAAGTATATTTTAAAAGCATTCACTTTTCTCAAGGCAGAGAATTATAGTTCATATTTGATAATTAATTGTTTTTCCACATAATCCATGTGTAGGAGAAGAGTTGGAAAGGTAGAGTCGGACTGAAAAAATAAACGCAACTATGATTTGAACCATGGATCTCCTGCTTTCCATCCAGTTGCTCTTACCATTTTGCTATTACATTACATTCCCCAAATGACTTGCATGTTTCTCGGTAAACCTCAAAGAGATCTTAAATTCATTCTTAAAATAACATAACACAGTGGCGACTTATGATATGTAAGTAGTTAAGTCCTGGATTTCATAGTTTAACCAACTATTAGGTCAATCATTTATAAACAACACAACTCTACAAATTTTTAACAATTTGAAGGAACTGACTGTAAAGTACCTGATCTATAGTAACTGGCCATACTGATTTTGAATTTGTCATTTTTCCATTCCTTTCTTGTTAAGGGGTGTCATCAATCCTTAGCTCATGAACGCTATATTAGTGCAGAGAATATAAGTCTATCTGCATTAAATTTATATCATACAATTCAAATAATACAGCGATGATGTAAAATTTTTCTATTATGTTTTCTTTATATTATTTTTAAAAATAAGGTATCTAACATTTTTGTTTAATTTTGGAGGTTCTCAAAGAGAACCATATTTCTTTTATTTTATTAAATTTGCATTATCAAAACAAAGTAGTGCACTCAGAAACAATGTATAGACATCCTGTAAACATAGCAGATATGTACGTCTGGTATATTCTGAGATAACAGCTCATTAGTGGGGTTGGGCTTGACAATTTCACTAATTTTATTACATCATGGATTTGGTTGGATGCACCTGATTAGAATTTGGAAATTTTAAGTTGTTATTGACTTGTCATACATAACACAAACATTACATATGGAATTTATTGAATTCCACTCCTCAAATCTTGAAGCCAGGAATTCAGCATTCTTGCTTTTACAGGTGTAAGTCACGCACTAAGTCATTAAATTTGCTTTGTGAAAGAAAATGTGGATTTTTTTCTTCCATAGCACTGCAAAATGACTTGCTTGATGTTTATGTCATTACACTGCTATCTGATTTGTTGTCCTCTTTTTCTGAACATCCTTGCCAATTTGAAAGAGCTATTGGTATCAATAAATTATACCCATGAGGTACAAGTCTGATGGATAAATGCAAATCAGGGTATGGCATTCTGTTTAATTTTTTATAAAACCTGTTATTTTGGTTATACAGAAATGGTTAAGCAGAAATAAGTCATCAGATATTTTTATTCATGTCATATCATTGGAACTGCAAATGACATGTGCCTTTTCTACTCTTTTAGCCATTGTGTCAGTTTTACACAGCATCGGATGCAACTTATATGGTGCAAAACTTTGTCTTGGTCACTGAGTAGATAACCAAAACACAGGCAATATGCAGTTTCAGCAGTGCTGTAATTAGTTTTCTTTGTTTATTAGTTGTAAATTCTCTACAGATGTAGTAAAAACAATCTGGGGAAGTTCTGTATACACAGCTGCAGACATTCACTTGACATAAGATAAACACTTATAGTAGATGAGCTCAAAGAAATATTTATGCATGGAGATGCAGATGGGGCAAGATTGCCATGCAGCAATAAACATAAACAATGATAACTTTTTTTCATGATATGATAGAAGCATTCTCGCAGATGGGGCAACATTGCCATAAAGCGATAAGTATAAACAGTGGTCATTGTTTTTCCATGAAATGATAGAAACATTCTTTTTTCAGCAATGTAACCAGTGCATTATGTGTATTGAAATCCATAACATCCTTCCCAGTGGCCAAAACCTTGTTGATTTGTGTAATTAATTATTTTTTCCACATAAGCCAAAATAAATAATTGTATTTTTCCTCACAATACATGTGTATGATAAGAGCTGGAAAAGTAGAATCAGGCTGAAAATTTTTTACCATTCTTGGAATGTGTTCATATTTGTTATAAAGTGGGATGAGAATGATTTACACAGGCAAGAAGAGAAAAATTGAATATCTAACATTGTGGTTAAGTCATTTAAGGTTAAAAATAATTTTACCCATTATAAGTAAGTACATTGACATTGGGGAGAAGAAATCTGGAGGAAAAAGTAGGATTATTTAAGTTTTCAGAAACAGTTCTGAAATGATTTGGCAAAGGTAAATTGGAAAGGCAAGAGAGAAATGAATAAAGATTAATATGAATGAAGAATAGGGTATCATAAATGTTAAAAAAATAGCAATAAATAGGATTGGAATAAAATGAAGATAAAATTTTGGAAATACTTGGAACATAATAATATAAAGCTCCAGTATTAGTGAATACACATAGAGAAGGGAAAAATGTTAAATTAACTCCTACAAATATTGTTAAAAATGAAGGAGAGTAAATTAATTTCTAGATCTATTCATGCTCCGATTTGTTCATTATTACATTAATCTATATGTAAATTTGTGATTTTTGAGATTTCTAGAAGGGGTTTTGAATTTTAAGTAATATGAGATCCATTATTCATAATTAAGACAGTTGTATAGAAACCTGCAATATTAAGAAGTCCAAGTAAGTTTTGAGAATCAATGCAATAAAATATTAAAAATTTAGATACGATCATTGAATCTTTACAAAATATTCTCTGTTGCACTCAATACACTGTCTTATTCTTTTAAATGCATTTTTTTTTCAAATGCTGAATGCCATTCTTCTTTGGAGTCAGTACAAATACATTCTTCATAAGCAGCTACTGTAGCTTCAGAAGACTCAAATCATTGGCCTCAATTTTTTTTTTCATTTTGGAGAAGAGAAAATAGGTCCCATGGAGCCAGATCTGAACTGTAAGGAGGATGGGACAAATATATGCCTCCTGTAGAAATTGGGTTATTTCTTGTGCAGGTGGACAGAGACATTATCATGATGCAAAAAAATTCCATGTAGTCCAGTCTTAGGATGCTTTTTTCTGAGTTCTTTGAACTGTTGTGGCACACATTCTGTGATGTATCATCTGGCAATAATATTCTTTTTTTCCTTAAGTGGAATCATTACAATTGCTTCACTTTTGTTGGAGGATCTTCTCCTAGAAAGAGCCAGACTGATAACTGTTATTTAGTTTCTGGATCATACTGATAAATTCAGCTTTTGTTACCTGTTACAACATTAAATATGTTTTTGAATCTTAGTGCACTGAATTTTTCAATTATTTCCTGGCACCTTGCACAAGTATTTCTTTCTGCTTATTTGTAAGGTGGTAGGGGATTCAGTGACTGCAGAGCTTCCTGATGTCAAATTTTTCTTTCTTTCAGGATTGTTTTCACTGCTGCTGATACAATATTTAGGGCTTCTTGAATTTGACAATTTGCTTCACCACATCTTCATCCATTGTTGCTGTTGCCAGCGGTCCTGCTTGGTCTTTGTCTTTGAGGCAATCCCTTCCTCTTCTAAATTCTGCATACCATCCATAAATGGTGAATTACAAAGGGTAAAGATCCCTTAATACATGCAGTCTTTCAAGACATTCTCTCTCCCCTAAACCCACTTTAAAGTAATAGAAAGTCATAGCAAAGAAAATACTAGCATATGGCATAGCAAACACCTGCTATATTGTATACATACACACATGGTTCTGACGATGTACATTGTTGGAGCACAGCTGTCTGAACTTCAGTCTGAAATTAGGAAAAGCTGCTTTGGCTTACTATAGCTCATTGTTGTCCATTCTCAAAATCTTTGGAGTGATCCTTGTACAGGATGAAAAATAGATTGTTCATTTATATTAGAATGTTAAAGTATGAAACACCTTATGCTTAATGTTACCTTAAATTTTGCAGCATCTGATTCTAACTTCATGATGTGCTTGAAACTATATGGTGCATCACAAACAATGTTCTTGGGGCAGTGAGATTTCCACCTAAAAAGAGAAAAAAATGAAAAACAAGAAGAGATTTGGGCAATAGGTATTACTTAATTATTAACAATATATACGCTTTGATTTGAGTGAACCTGTTATTTATTAAGATTTTTTTGTCCATTTCTCTGATTTGTAAAATTACTTTAAATGACTACCTATGAAGGTACCTATTATAAATAAACAAACGTTTTTTTTATGGGATAACATAATACTAAAATGTTAATTAAAAGACACAGCCTCCTGAATATATTTTAAAGTATGAGTTTAATGACTTGAAAATGGTAGTTCAAACTTGACATTATACCTTTTATTATTTCTAACTTACTATTCTGAAATGCTTCACACTGTGTTTTTGTGCATTCACACACTCACTTGCACATGCATGCACACAAATAAACCTATTCAGGTAGTGTTCTAAAATAACTTTCCAAAAATAGGTATGTTTGTAAAGTGTTCAGTCTCAATTTAATTCCTTTAAAGTATTGATTTCATTGAAAATGCATAATCTGTACCAGTTCACATTTGGAAAAGAAAGTATGTTGTGAGTTCAATACTATCTAGGTCTTCCATTCTCATTATTTTAAATGGAAATATGTCATGCACCAAAATATTTAGGAATAACACTAAGAGTAGCTTTCAATTACTTTCCCCATAATAAACTGTTAATAAAGCTGTATTTATGGAAGCATCATTCAGTTGTGAAAAAATAAAGAAAGAAGGAAAGGAAGGAAGAAAACAGGAAAGGAAGGGAGGAACAACTTTCCAACACTAATGGACAGAACCACCTGAGTAAAAAGAAATTGTTTGAAAGTTGGAAAAAAGATAAGTTTAAGTTTATAAACAGACTAAAGTTTAAAAAAAAAAAAAAAAAAAAAAAAAAAAAAAAAAAAAAAAAAAAAAAAATAGTACAAGGAGCAGCTAGAATACACAGAGAATAGAAAAAGCTGAAAACAGGCTAAAAGGCTAGTGACTATAAAACAAGAAGGGTTGAAACAGAACAGATAGGTAAGGGTGAGGGGAATTTGAGAAATACAGATGGAAACCAAATACAGTGGATTATAATTTTTCTCTATCCCTCTGTGATGTGCATACCTCTGTGGTGCCATCACAATCTCTTTATGTTTTTTGTTTTTTTTTTACAGTCCCAGGGCTGTAGTTGGGCACTATATTGGACTGTAGTCACAATAAAATAACCTCAATAGAAACCGACCAGTATGTCACCCAATCCAAATGTAACCAAAGTATTATGGAAGCCAATACCAGAGGTAGTGACATACCAAGCATCCATCCCCTTTAATTTTAGAGTGGACCGAGAGAGAGTCAACCTGTAGCACCTAACTGCTACAAGACTATCAGGTAACACTGTGAACCCAGCCAATAAAATAATGTATAATCTAGAGTATATCGGTAATAACCTTGAGGAAGAACTAAAACAACTCCATGAGATTGTCCTTGACATTATGGCACAAAATCACTCAAGAAGCAAGGAATATCTCTTTTCCATAACACCCTCAATTTTTGCTGTGATGTGGCTACATTCAACCAAATTAGTCAAATTGGCAGCCACTAACCATCAATTTCAGAGAAATAGAAGGAAATGAAGAACACCCTACATCACAATAATATATAGTTGACAACCCCAAAAGATGATATTATGCGACATAATGGGCAGATAATGGCAGCCTTCAGCAAAATTTATGTGATATTAAGAATTTCTTGAGGTCCACAAATGTTACAGATTCATACAAACAAGAATACACACACACACACATGCCCATGCCTATGTGCACACCCACGCACACCCACGCACACCCACACACACACGCACACACTCACGCCTGCCCACACACACATGCACATGCACCCATGCATGCACACATGCACGCACACATGCACACATGGACCTTTTTCTAAAAATGCTGTTTTTGGATTCAGGGGAAACCAAAACCAGTATTCCCTGTGAATTCTTGATATTGAATTTTTGGATGCATTAAAATTCCTTCTCTATACACTATGTACAAATGAATAGAGGAAGGTAAAAGTTACAGAGGAAGAAGAAACATAAAGCAAAGAATCACAAGAAAGGTCATCAGCACATGTCTAACTACAATCGCCAGGATGTCCCACTATTGACGAACACCATACTGATAGGTTTGACTGAATCAGGTTTCCTTGAAGTTTAACACTGTTTCTCATTTTCCTGTGCATACCACGAGACTCAAACTGGCTCTTTCTTCCCTTCGTCAGGTATACACATACACTCCCCTTCACCACAATTTGTTTTTCCTGTCTCACTCAGCCTGCAACAAGTGTTACACTGGGCATTCTTCTAATTTACTATACAGGACATCTTTTTCTGTTTGTTTCATTTGTGCACCAGCATCTACAGTTTTCTCATGTTGCATCCTGTTTCATCCAAAAGGGGTATTATTGGGTACCTGATGGTTATGCTGAATAAATTAGATATTTCATGAAGCAAGAGATAATGCTGCATCAGTTCAAGCAACTGGTATTGGAGACAAGATATTGTACACTATGACACAGCATGGCCTCATAAGCAAAACTGACATAAGTGTGGATTTAGTTATAGACCCCTTATACCTGCACTATAGACATAGCAAGACACACTCCTGATCAATGTTGAGTAAAGTTGGTTGAGTTACACGTATGTGGCTCAATCAGAGTAGAATGTGCAAGGTGAGCACTGTGGCTATTTCCTTAGCTATGTTCCTATTCAATTTCTATGAAAGGCAGTAAAAGCACTTTGACCCCTCACACCCTGAATGTACTTATTTATAGTTCCTGATCTCTCCCCAAATCTGCCTCTTTCTATTCCTTAACCCAGAGGTCTTCTACCTCCCTCTCTGCAAGCACAAGTATTGCTCTACCTTGAAAAACCTACTACCCCTAATGATGTGCAGTGGCAGGGGTAACTCCTATCCCACACTAGGTACATTACAGAATTAACAATATTTTGAACAAACAGAAATATCCTGTTCTTCAGAAAATCCTCAGATTCACACTATCAATCAGAACTTTTCATGGATTGTATTTAGCAATTAATCCTGGATGAAATTATCTGGGCCAATAATCTGCTGGGAAAATTATGTGTAGCAGGCTAGCAAGATCACTAAATAACAAAGTTTGATATAACTGTATAAATTATTTATTACATTTTTGATACATGAAAGCACATCATGAAAATAAGATAGAGGACACATTCCAAATGGTGCAGCATTCAAGTGTGGAAAATAATAGGCAACTATTTACAATTATACCAAAAAGCACATTGTATTTAACACAAAGATGGAATCACTGTGCTGTGGCTATTTCCAATAAATTATTATTCTTTAAAATAATTGTATACCAGGCTACCTATATTTTAATGGAACAAATCTGGGATCTTTGTATGTCTTAACAAAAGGAAAAAAATAAAAGGACAAAAATACATAAATTGGGCTAAATTATTTGTATTGTAAGTGTAAAATAGTTTGAAATAAAATATGTAATAAAAGAAAAGAATGACTTCAGTAATACTAGGGCTTATAAATTAATCGGTGGAATCATACTAAATCCATTTTAAACAATCCGATGTGTTATATTCACACCTTCCTCTATCCACTATTGCTTATTTTTATATACTTATGCAAACTATTATTACAAAAACTTATTACTTTCTTTAATATGTAAGAAGGGGCAGTATCATATGCCACTCAAAAATCTGATATAGAGATTTCACTAAAATATATTTTTGAGGCCCCCTAAACTACAAAAAGGAATTTTTAGGGAAAAGTCCTTTTGTGTATATGTGTATCTGTGTGTATGTGAATGGCATAACTCAAAACAAAAAGTCAATTAACAGAGAAAGGTATGTGTACAATATAATTTAAAAAAGAAAAGTTGGTTAAATATCAAACTTGGCTTTTCAGTCAGCATCTTTTAAGGACACAACACAAAGGATTAATTAAATCTAATCATTTCTCTTTACATGATATGTTTTTAATTTTTTTTTATTTTTTTAAAAATAGTATAATGATTTTAATTTAAATAGTATATGCATAATGTAGACAGATAAAATTTATATTTTAAATTTTCTGTGTATAGCCTCTAAGGTCTTTTTCATTCAGCATGAACTTTGCATAACTGGTAAACTGAAAGAGATAAGCAACATATTATTTTGCAAAAAGAATAGATCTTGTTTAAGTACACAATTTAGGTAAACATTTTTTTTAGTTAACCTTTGTGAGACATTCCATGTCATTGGTTTGAATTTTAAAAAGATAAGATTATGCTTTTCTCAAATGGAAAGACATTTCTCATATTTTCATCCATTCAAGTAAAGAAAACAGAATTTCAAAACAAAACATAGCCATCAGCCACCTGTGTGGAATAAGTCTTACTACACTTACAGTTTGGATACAGAGGATATAGAAGAAAGCAAATCAATAGTTAGATGTTTAAAAACTGGCTCATACTATTCCATTCTTAAAATTCATGTCATCTTGAAAAACAACTAAACAGTGACAACACTTTAAAAAAGAATAAAACTATTGAACATTTTGAGCCAATGATATCCTGAAAATGGCTGATGTTAGAAAATAAAAAGAGAAAAAAAAACTTGTTAACATATTTTATTTTAAAGAGCTCTGTTTGTTTTGTGAAATACCTCTTATGTTTAATACATTGTACAAAATTATACAAAATTTTGTCTGAATGAAGAGGTTATATCTTCCCATAACACTAAAATATTTTATAGTTTATTCTATTATCCTCCTATCTTACTAGTTTTAGTCAACTAGATCTGTTCCTTAATAAGAAGCAGTAGGTTTTTAATTAACAAGCAAAATACTTATGGTGCAGAAATGGATATCCATTTTTGCTATGTTATAACATTCTGGTTGGTGTGTTGTCCAAACATATCCGTAAAATTTTACAACTCAAACTTTATTAGGAAAGGAGAAAACTTAATATGACATTCATAAGGCGTGCACCTGTTATGTTGCGAGAAATTATAGCAGGCACAATTAGAGGAGAATAGGTTTGTCAGGAGTTGGTTGCTCTAGTAATTGCAACTATCTGTTCTTCAGTTGAATTGGAGATATGCAGCTCTGCAGTATGAAATGCTTTAAATGTTGTCAATGAAGTTGTAAAGATATTAGCAGAGGAAGGCCATATAGCTTCAATCATTGTAGAAATGGAATGCGAAATAGCCAAAGAAGTGTGTGAGATGTTGAAAACATCTGTGCGTGAAAATGCTTTCAAGGAAAAGGTGAAGAAATTGCAGAACTATACATTTCAAGAATTCCTACAAAGACATTCAATGAATTCAATAGTGAAAGACCATGATTTAAAAAACATTGAAACAAGAAAAGCAACTAAACTACAAATTGGTGAAAACTTGTTTAAAGCCAGCCCATTATGGCTGTATCATTTCAATAGTGAGTCACAATACAATATCTTTTGTGACAAATCGATACAGTAAAGAGAAACTTGAGCTTGCTCAAAAGATTGAAATGTTTAGAAATCACTATAAATTACATGCCAACACATTCAATGAATATATGTAATGCAGATGAATCGGGCTTTAATAAGGAAATGCCAAGGGGAGAACTTAGAGAAAAGGGATGCTATGAAAGTATAGGGTACTGTGCAATCAAAGGGCGTAATCATACATTCTTACACTGTAATACC
The DNA here is from genome assembly GCA_030762935.1 of Hymenopus coronatus. NCBI lineage: Eukaryota > Metazoa > Arthropoda > Insecta > Mantodea > Hymenopodidae > Hymenopus > Hymenopus coronatus. Next base: position 111,368,263 of record CM060895.1, read on the forward strand.
TATAGTGTCTCAATCAGGCAAACTAATGCCAAAGTTATTTGTAATTCTCCAAAAACCATCTGACATTAGTAAGAAAATGAAAGAAAAGATGTTCAAGGCAGACAATCTAATTATAAAATGGAATTCATCGGGAAAAATAACAAAACTGTTGTTTGGTGTATTTTTGAAAGAAACATTCCTTCCATATTCAAGCGCACAAGGCCTCTTACTTACTTCTGGACTCATGTGGTGCTCATAACATTATTGAACACATTCAACGACTCTAGGAAGAAGAATATAATGACCCTGAAAAGCTGACAGTAAACATCATACAGCCAACACAATGTACAAATCGCAGCCTCTCGATCGATATTTCTTCTAGATGTACAAATATATGATAGGTGATACATCTCCTTGCTTTGAATTTGATCTCCCGAATGTTAGGTTGCAGCAGCAAGACAATATCCTCAAACTACAGTCCTTGAGATATCAACAGTCCCTCTCTCCGAGATTCCAGCATGCACATCGATCCGGAGGGTACTGTTGGGAATAGCTGAAAGACATTGTGAACATTTTCAAAGCATAACTGACTATTGTTTCATACATTTGAAAGGACATTGTGATAAATGTGGAAGAACAGTTATCAAATGTGGTTAGTGTACAGAAAAGTTATGTTCCACACACTTTTTAATGATTGTCATTATTGCTGTACGTGCATTTGCTCATGACTAACATAAATTAAGGCCAGAAATTATTATTCTTATTATTAATATTATTAATACTATTATTAACATTTAGGAAAAAACATGTTTCATGCGCTGCTTCTATGAATTCATTTCTCTCACAAACCGATTGTGTTTGAGCAGCCAAAATTCGCAGAGGCACTTATTTTTAAATAGTGCACATCATCAAATAGAACGATAACAATTTTTTTCTGCCTCATGAGAACGTTTGCTTGTAAGTTATTTGTAGGAATATATTCCTCTAGTTTTACAATACTCAGCAGGTTGTATCTTTTTCTAACTAAGGTTTTACATCTAAAGAATATATGAGAAACACTTTTGTGTTCTTCATTGCCTAACCTACATACAGGTTCTTGTTTAAAGATTCCCATTGGCTAAAATGTGTCCTTAATATACAATGTCCTATTAATAACCCACTTATAAAATTAACTTGGCATCTTTCGAGTTTTAGTACATCTTCAATATACACGTATAATTCACTTGCTTGGTATTTTTTTCTTTGAATCCGTTGTCTATAGTAGGAATAATTAATCCATTACACAATGATTCTTGAAGCAGTTTATAAGAATGCCAAAAACTAATTCTGGTTCATTAATTGTTTGACCCTTTCATTGCAAGGGTACCTGCTTTTTCATTGCAAATGTAGAAAATAAGATTAACTTTAAATATTTTACCCAACACTTTTTATTTATTCTTATTTAATTATGAAAATATTTAATGTTTCTAATTTTAAAGGGGATTAGCTTTTTGAAAGATAAATTATAATGTGAATTATGGTAATTTAATCTTTTAATCATTATTCATGGATCATATTATTCCCTTATGTCCAGGCCCCACCCAAGAGCAAATCTTCTTGTGTTTTTTCAGCTATATAAAGTTTGTTAGGTAGTCCCAGACTAACTTGAACATTAACTGGTAGTTTGAAATAGCTTTAAGTGCTGCAAGAAAATACAAATGTTGCCACCTTTGTAGCCCCTTCTAGATTCTCTCTGATGCATGTTCCAATTGCACAGACTTTCGTCTGGAATACTGTGGTCTTGTGGCAAAGAGCACCAGTCACTTTAGTCCCTCTCAAACCGTCATGCATTTTAGAGTATTCTATTACCAGATCAGACTCCCAATATTATAATGAATTTTGCTTTGACTCCATTCTAATGTTATATTGAATGACTTGTCAAAATACAATTTTCTAACATATAAACATTGCCCTTAATTTACCCTAATACTAATCTTTACTGCAATGTCCAAGACCCATTTAGCCTCTACAAAATTCTTCACCATGATTGAAGTTGGCTACACAGTTCTCAGATTATACACAACAGTATATTTTAAGTTCACAGGTACAAATAAAAGGGACTTTTAAGAATTCAAGAATGATATTGTTACTAGGAAATGTAAGATAGATTTCTCCATAAGCCTAAGTTAACTACGTACCTTTTGGTTACATAGGGCTCTGTGGGTTTGTCCACAAAACTGCCAAAACCAAGCCTGAAATCTTTAGTGAGATTTTTCATTGTTTCAGCTAATTTTTCCCCTAAATCTGAAAGATTGGCTTTGTAGATTTTCATCGAAACTGAAAGATCCATCACATAGTATAGATCCACTGGGTAGTTTTGAGACTGTTTGTATCTCACTTGCAGATTATGGGTTTCTCCTGGAATGAAAACAGAAACTTCTGTAAAATGCTTGCAAAGATTTTCAAATGAAGTGGTATAAATCTTGATTGATGTTTGGAGGAATTTAGTAACAGTGACGGTCAAATTATATGTTTTATTAATTTGCTGAGTTGGTTTTTTAACACTACGTCACTTACATTGTTATTATGAGGGACTAGTTTCGAAAGCCTATGCTTTCATTTTCAACCTCACGGGTCCGGTTGAAAATGAAAGCATAGGCTTTCGAAACTAGTCCCTCATAATAACAATGTAAGTGACATAGTGTTAAAAAACCAACTCAACAAATTAATAAAACATATAATGGTATAAATCTGTTGTAGTGGGATAAACATGATCTTATCTCTCATAGTGTGATAAAAGGCACACAAATAGGTTTTGTCCCTAAACATGCTAGTGTGCTTTGAAACCACTTGCATAGGTTGACATGGAGACAAGCACATACTTATGACTTTGGCATGTGTTAATAAGCCAAGAACTGAGTACTTTGGGTTAGATTTTGGAGAGCAGATTTAAGAATGTATATAAAATTATTGTAGTAAAATACAAATATTAAATGAGCAGTGTGAAATCTTATTTAATATAATAGTTTTCCTTTTTAAAGAAAAGTTGTGGCATCTGTAGATCGGGTAAATAAAATTTGGAGCAAACTAATGCAAATCTGAAGCACTGTATGGATAGAGAAAAGTGTGATCTATATGAATAAAGAACAAATGTATATGAATAACATTGCACTGGTAACAGATGGTTTATGGATGATGTATGCACCCCACTGATCATGCCCAGTTCATTGCAGTTTAGAAAACAGGTGGAAGAATTTGAAGCCTGAGTGTTTAGTATAATGACTATAGTGGGGAAATGCTAAAGTGCACATGCATTAAAATTGCAGGTTTGAATCCCCATGACTACAGATTTTCTTTCTTTCTTTCTTTATTTTTTCTTCTTTCTTTCTTCACTTAGGTGAGTGTCATTTACAGGAAGCATTGTGTTGTACTGTAATTTTGCATTTATACAATACTTAAGATTTTTATGTCAAATTCTTTTAACTATCATCTACATTTTAATTACCTAAATAGTAGGTACATACTGGAAATTTAAGATGTATTTAAATTAACTAGTTCAAGTTCAACCAACAACTTACAATAGTTGATAAGTACTTGAAAAAGTTAATTGTAACTGAGTTAATACAAAAATAAGTTGCATTGGTATTAACATTGCAGTACAATAGGTAGATACAGGCTGAACAAATTGGGAGAGGCATAAATATCAAAGGAATTGCTAAAATGACAAACTATAACATCAATGCAGAAATGATTCCTCAACTCTGTGGAGCATTTCTGGTGCTATGTGAATCTCATCATTTACTGCAATAATGTGGGTAACCAACTTCCCTTCAGAATCAATCGGTCATGCACACACCATAGTCTGAAGATGACCCCAGAAAAAAAAAAAAAAAAGAATCTATGAGGTTGAGATGTGGTGAACAAGGTGGCCAGGGCATGGTAGGAATGCCTCTTCTGATAAAGCAATTTGGGAGGACTCAATTAGATGCTTCCGTACATTTATCACATAATACACAGGAGCTCCATTGTATTGGATATGCAGTTGAGCCCAAACATCAAGCGGCACTTCTTCCAACAGGGCTGGCAGAAACGTTTTATAAGTTTTATAAGTGCTGTCACACAGTCAAGGAGGAAGAAGGCATATGTCCCAATGACATGGTCAGAAACAATGCCAGACCATACGTTCACCATAAAATGCTGTTGGTGGCTCTTCTGAACAGTAGCATGGGGGTTTTTGTATCCCATATGTGACTATTCTTGTAGTTAAGATTCTGTCCATCTTTGATAAATGTGAACTTTAGCGAACAACACCAATGAAAACAATCCTGGTGACTGCCTTAAGGCCTATTCACAAAACTGTAGGTGCAAATTACAATCCTCTGGAGTTAAGACTTGCCTCTTTTGCAGATGGAGTGTAGTGTTGTTACTCGTGCAAGACTTGCCATACGCATGTGGTTGGTGCCCGTTGCTCATGTAATAGCACAGGTGCTAGTTAATGCTCCCCTTCCAGTCTACACAATACGTTCTTCAAACTCTGGAGTGCGGTGGGCATGTGTTGTACCGCAATCTGCTTTATTAGGCACCACAGAACCATGTTCTAATAAACACAATTCTACAGATTCAAAAGTAGTCGGATGGGTTGCCATCTATTGGGGTACCTTTTGGATTTATCCATGCAACTATTGTAGAATGACATCCTGTTTTGCCATAATAATGTGCATATCAGCGATTCAGCAAAGGTTTAATTTTGCTCCACATTCCCTGAGTACCTATTTAACTGTTACAATATAGAGTTGTGTATGAAAGGCAAATAGGAAATGAGATGTGGGAGACTTGATTACCGAACACTTAAGTAAGAAACAATTACCTTATGGTGATGTTAGTATCTGCCAAGGGTATCAAAGTCATCTATTGGCAGCATTAGATGTTCATCATGCTACCACACAGGTACTCAGTGCCTCTTTTGGGGAGTTGTACTTTGTGATATTGCTAATCACCAACTGACAACTTCAGGGCAAAGTCAATGCACAACCCTCCAGCCTTAGCCATCAGATGTGAGAGCAAGCAACAGTAAAAAATAGCTTGTGCACTGTAAATAATGGTGGTAGTTTGTGATTTTAAGACATAAGCATAATATTGCTCATAAGATGGATAACAACATGAAAAAAAAAATTTGCCCATATCCAGGTTTGAATTTGATTCCTCATACTTATTCAGGTTCACAGTCAATCCACCTAACTGTGCAGCCAATGTACAACAGTCAGAATTTTCCTATGTTTCTTAGCCATTTTCCATAATCTGGCATGTAGCCCCATATTAGGTCTGCAATTTATGCAATTTGGTGTTGTTAAAATTTAGAAATGCTTCTTCAGAGAGATACTGACAGTTTCAAATAAATCCAGGCCATTTACATATTGCTTTCTGATTATGATTTATTGATCCCAATTTCTAATTACTTTGAATATACTTAACTGGGTAACTTGACTTCTTATCTCAAATCAATCAACTAGGAATCATCTACAGCCAGGAAAATTCATGTGGGTTTTATATATATATAATTTTGTGCAAGCACATACAAAATCATGGTTAATGGTGACAAGATTTTATAAATATGTGAGAAACTACAGGAATATAGGATCTTCACTTCATGACAAATGGTAAAACTCTTGAAACTGCACATTTGTATGTAGATGCTTTTCCTAACAGAAGGCAAACCAACACTCAAATTTCACCAGAATCCATTAACCCTGGGTGCTTCAGACACCAAGAATGACCAGGGATGCTGACATCCATAGCTTCTGATGTGAAAGAACCTGTATTAAGAGTTAATAGATGTAAACCCAGTTTATCAGTTATGTAAAGTCATCCAAAATAAACATGCCTTCAGAGACTATTGCAAGAAAATTTAAGCTATACACTTCATTTGGCATAAAAATATCTTAAACATATACTTTAGTGAAAATTGTTAGAGTTTTTTTTAAAAAAAATCAAAATACACAAAAAATGTTTCATATTCTCTCTCTCTCTCTCTCTCTCTCTCTCTCTCTCTCTCTCTCTCTCTCTCTCTCTCTCTCTCTCTCTCACACACACACCTACACACACACACCTACACACACACACATCTTTTTTAAAAAGTGTTGTTTTCATTTAGGGAACCTTAAAACTTGTATTTCTGGTGAAATCTCAGTATCAAATTTTTGGATGCAAAACATATCTACCTACCATGTACTTGGTTGAGAAAGTAATATAAATGATAATTGTAAATATGGTACACTTATAATAATTATAACTGTTGGAAAGGTAATGTCAGATTGAAAAATTAAATGCCATAGCTGGGATTTGAATTATGGATTTCCGGTCTCTGTCCAGTTGCACTAACCATGTCAACATGCTGACACAACATTAAATTCTCCAGTTGAATTGACAATTTCCTGGTAAACCACAATAAGCTCTCTCAAACTATTTTGAAATGGCATAGCCCAATGGCAACTTACAACATCATAATTACTTTTAAGTCCCAGGTTTCATTTTTAGTGTTTTGAACAATTGGATGGAGATCAGGAGATCCATGATTCAAAGCCCATCTTGGCATTGCATTATCAGTCTGATTCTACTTTTCCAACTCCTGTCCTACATACAGCTAATTGAGAATTATAATTGTTTCAGCAAATCCTTTCAGATGCTTTAACAATGCACACATAATTATGTACTGATTTTGGTTTCATTTTCAAAGTGAACTACTAGTGCATGATTACAGTGCTGATAAAATTCACATAAAGCTATTTGAAAAAGAGAGGTTTTATATTTTAAATATGTACACTTGTAATAACCATAATTTTCATTACTAATTGCTTTCAAATTCTTCAACAATGCACACATAATTAACTGTTGAGTTTGCTAACTATGCAAACTTGCCAAGAAAGAAATGATCTGTGTAAATATTGTTATGTTAAAATGATGTATTAATTTCAAATAGTTAATGTGAGATCTAGAATTATATCAACATTCAAATTTATAGTATAATATTTAAGGATAGTCTCCCATTTTAACAAGGCAAGATATAAGTTCTATTCAATTTTTCATTTAATGAATAGGCGTTATTATGACTGCAAAATATTCTTCTAGATATGCAGATATATTCACTAAAGTATGTGCCAAAGAAAGAAAAAAATGCAAGGTTAAACTCTAATGAAAAAAATTGAACAAAGGCTTTAACAATAAAAATCTTAATATCTCAAAATTTATAAAAATTTTAATCCCCCCTTTAGTTATGTAGTAATGCTAAAATTATAATTCTTTTTGTCATATAATGCATAAATCAAACATTCACTGTTTTGGTTGGAATTATTATACTTAATATTCCACAGGCAAAAAGCAGCAAAATATGTCATTATCTTGAGAAGGTGTAATTTTCAGAAGCATATTACTGGATCATTTTTGTGACATTCATTTGTGCTTCCTATCACTGTTCATGCCATTCACAACCACAGAGTTACCAAGTTACCAACAAGTGGCTAACAATACCTATGCAGTACCCAATGTGCGGCTAAACCCCAATGATCCCTGAAACTCGCAAATCTGGCTCTTTCCACTACCTCTATTAAGTTGGCATTCCCCTTCATGCTTGTGCATGATGACATTAAGATGACAGGCTTTGATGACGTTTGTGAAGTATTTTCACTGTAAATATAAAATAAAATGTCCTGAAAAGGGGGATAGGAAGTTAATTAAAAATATGCCAAAGTGTACATATCATTCTTAAACAAATAAATAAATCCTATTTAATTTATTTTCATTCCTTTTAATACTTTCTATGGGACCATAGATATCCAAAGTTTGCCCTTTTCTGTTTCCCTTTACTTTTAGTTCTAATTCATCCAAAGTTTGCCCTTTTCTGTTTCCCTTTACTTTTAGTTCTAATTCATCCAAAGTTTGCCCTCTTCTGTTTCCCTTTACTTTTAGTTCTGATTCATAAATTTTTACTATCACTTTTGAAACATACTATATACTAAACAGAGCTGAGTTTTAGTCATAATCATGTTTCCCACACAAAAAAAAAGGTGAAACACTTAAACTTTGAAAAATTTTAAATGCCAGATTGTTTGGCAAGGCTAGAAAATCCAAGCTGTGGTGCCTATGTTCCTTAATCTTTATGCTCTAATGCTCTTCCACCCTCTCTCATCTTCCTGCCAAGATCCAACTTCATTGCTTTTGGCATGAAATTAAACATTGGTAAAATTTCTCTATTAGGAATACTACAGACCAGGAAACATACAACAAATTATATTTGTGGGAAAATGAACTCACCTACACGCATTTTCAGACTGAATCGTTGTGGTCGTACTTGGCGAAAGTCATCAAAAGGTGTGTCTTCTATGACTAGTGGAGTATTTTGAGTATTTCGAGGATATATATGTTCTCGAGGGCATCCAATTGCTCTGCTCTCGGTTAAACATCTTTCCGAGGAATAATTCTGTAAAAGGAAAGAACAGAGATGTGATGTGTCACATTCTAATGAATTTCTATTCACTTGGAAAAACTCCCATAGGAGATCCGCATTTGAAAGAGTTAAAAGTATGAGATGTCCAGATTTGGCTTCACAAATCCTAAAGCTACTCCCTATCATCACTCTGCAGTCACTTCTTTAGTTATAAAAATACATACCTCGGCTAAGCTTTGCAGATTAAAGCCATACCTAGGTTTATGCTTTGTCTCTTAAGGCTGTATAAGTTTATAGCAGATCTAGTGGTAACTGCAAACTGAATAACAAAAGTTTCTCTGCAGTTGCCTCTCTACTTAAAAAAAATCTGATGTGTACAATTCACATGACTTTCTCTATATGACTCTCTATAAAAAGCTTACACTTCTATTTACTTTATGCTAATCAGAAAAAAATAGCAGAAATAGTTTTATTACTTACTTCCTTGTAAGTAGAAGCGAAATAAGGGACTATCATAGGTTAAAGTGATAGTCAAAACCTGGTTGCTATGTCAATGAAGTTCCTTTGTTTATATGGATAGGAGTTGACAAGTTCCTGTATGAGAAAAGCATAAGTTTTTCATACCGGAAATAAAAAATAAGGAATGTCTCAAAAACGATGAACTCCACGAAAAAAATGTATATAACATGAATTGTGTGTTTTAACGTGTTCTACAATTTTTGTGTAGTAAGTTTTTGTCCATCTCTTACGGTTTAGCAGTTATACAAAATTCAGTAAAAGTCATCCAGAATAAACTACTATTCAGAGGCTATTCCCAGAAAATTCAAGATATACATTTCATTTGCCTGGTAAATATCTTTAATATAAGAACTTCTAATCAAAATTGTTAGAGCCATTTTTGAGAAAATCAAAATTTTCGAAAAAAGTTCCATGTAAAGGGTAGTTGGGGGTTGGGGGATTTTTCTAAAAATCTTCCTGTCGCATCCCTGGAAGATAGAAAACTTAAATACCAAGTTTGGTATTTTACCGACTTTTCATTTTTGAGTTATTGTGTTCACAGACACACTGACACATCGACACATGGACACACTGACACATGGACACACGGACACACACACACACACACACACACACACACACACACACACGGACCTTTTTGTGGAAATGCTTTTTTTGGATATTGGGGATCCTAAAACATATATTTTCGCTGAAATCTCGGTATTGATTTTTTGGTGGAGTGCAATACTTTCTCTATACACTATGTACATAGTGCGTATAGAGAAAGTAAAAAATATCCCACAACTATGCTTTGCAGATTATGACCTTCCACCTTAGGCTATGGTTTGCTGTTTAAGGCTCTATAATTTTATAACAGATCTAGTAAGTAACTGCAAAGTGGCTCTAATGGAAAGTAACAAAAGTAGCAAATTCATATCACATAAGTTACGTATGTCTTCTATCTACTTCATGCTAATCGTATTATACTTTTCTCAAACCAAAAATCATCATTCATTTTTAGTTTTTATTCCATCCTGGTCATGCAAGGAGAATAGAATTTCAACACTATCACAGAGACCAGCTCTTATAAGATTTTAATATCCAAGTAGGCTATTGTATTCCCTAATTCCCCTTCGACCTTTAAGAAAATACATAATAAACCCATTTCTGCTAATGATTGTCTTGATTAGTATGAAGTAAATAGCAGAATAACCTTTTGAAAGACTGGTTACTTGCATAATATGTAAAAAAAAGTCATATCAGTAACACATCAGACTTTTTTTATCTAGTTCAGGTCTTTTATGAGCATTTTGTACACTGTTACCGTATTTAGTTGTGCTTTTAAGTATCTTAATGTATTCTTTTGTAAATTTCTGTATATACAGATGTGCGATGGGAGGAGAGAAGCGGTGTAACTTTTATTTTTAATTGTTTCATTTATTAGCCTCCTTTAACTTCTATAGTCACATCGAGGGCTTTGCCTTTTAGAAATAACCATTAGTATTTTGGTCACTGAATTGTAGGGTTTCTTAACATTGGATTTTTCAGTTTTATACCATTAAACACACACACACTCACACACACACACACATATTCACACTCACATTCATACTTCCAGACCTTTAGAGGGATAATGAATGATTCACTTAAAGAAAAATTCCCTGCCATAGCTGGGAATTGAACCTAGTACCTCAGGGTGAGAAGCCAAAGCAATGAGCACTCGACCGCAGAGGCAATCAAGTTGTGTATTGTATTTAGACTTTCTGACTAACCTAACCTAATATTGTCTTATTTAGGGTTATTGCTAGTCTTGTATTTCTTATTTTTTGCTATTTACTGGATCTCAATGGTTTCACAATTAATTAGAAGTATTAGTAGTGTTAGTGGCTGTAACTCACCATATCACTCTCATGACGGTGTTCACCAAGAACCACAGTAGTCAAAGAGCGTCTATAAATAACATGCCATTTCCATTTCCTTCATTACATAAATTAGATCAAATGAAGCAATAATACTGCATTAGCAGTATATTTACAGATTCATTAAAATTTGTACTGCTTACTGTCAACTTAGCAGTACTAGTTACTGAATAGTATGTAATGATTAAGTAAGGATGAATTATTGCGGTCAAAGAATTTTTGCTGTAAACTAGAGCCTATTAAATCTTAAATGTTGTCCTCCATGATCTAGGCTAAGTCTCTTGTTCCAAAGATCGTGGCTTCAAACCTAGTGGAGTGCAATGGATTTTTTCAGGCATAGAAATCCATAATATGGCTTCCTTCAGAATGGAAATAAAGCTGTTGGTCCTGTGTACTTGATGTAACACAACTTGAAAAACTACAAAGAAACAAATGGAGGGAAAACAAAAATATAGTAAGTTGATTATTGTTGGTTTTGCAATGGGCAATCCAACATTAAATCAAAATTAAAATGAACTGGAAACACTAATTTTATGAATGTAGAGTAGAGAAGGAAATTATATGCTTCCTAAAAGTCTCAATGTCATTGAGGGGGCAAAACTATCTGATACAGCACCTTTGTGGTGTGAGGGTGGCATATCTACCTCACATTTAAGAGGTCCCAAGTTCGAATCTGAGCTAGGATGAATTATTCGTAATAGATATTTTCTCAGGGCTTTCCTTTATCCTGAGAAGACAGGTAAATTTGTCCTTGGTGGATCCTGGCCTCATTTGAGCAAATTTTACCTATTTCATTCATCATTCAATATTACTTACCAGTTTTAAGGTATTAATCTTTTCTTCCCAAGTAGATGTGTAAATTCTTCATGATGTTTATTCATAATCAAGTTTCATAGGACTGTTTTTCATGAAGGAAATCACTCATACTGAAGTTGGAATTAATATAAGCCCAATAAAAATTCTTAATCAGTTTTAAATTGAATGAAAGAAAAAAAAAAAAAAGAAACTGATGATAAGGCAAAAGAAGATTATTAGGAAAATCTGTGCAAGGAATGTAAGTCCTTCTGGAAAGCTATCAAGTAATTTATGATGGCTTCAGGAGACAGTCACAAACTTCACCCCTAATGTAATGCTTTATCACGCATGGACAGATCTTCCTCCCCCTTCAGACTGTGTCACAATATTGTAATTGTAATTGTAATTTATTAGCAGCCTATAGACTCTTTTCGAGTATCGAGCATTGTCAATTTACATTACACAAAATTAGCATTAAATAAACTTAGTCTACATAAATTATAAAAATACATTAATATATACAGGATGTTTGGTTTAACAAAGTATTAATATAGTCTACATAAATTATTTTAAAAATTCATTGATATCATACACAGGATTGTTCAGTAAATATGTCTTGAGACATGTTTAAATTTAACAGCATTTTCATTTTTTACATATGCAGGGATTCGATTATACATGTGTAATCCTATTATATAGGGATCTTTATTTACAGATTTTACATTGTAGCTGGTATAATGTAAGTCAAGTTTGCATCTAGTATCATGGTTATGTATTTCACTATTTAGTTTTGGTTTTTTCTGGTTAATTAAGTAAGTTACTTTGTATATGTATAGAGATACTACAGTAAACATCTTTTCTCTTTTAAACACTTCCCTGCATGATTCTCGACACCCCATTTTAAACATAGTTCTGATACATTTCTTTTGTAGCACTAGAACCCTTTGCATATGCATTTTATTACAACCCCCCCATAATTCAATACCATATTGGATATGTGAATATATTAACCCATAGTATATAAGTTTTAGAACCTCAACATTACAAGTTTTTGCAAATTCCCTCATTAAATACAAACCTTTACTTATTTTTTTACATAGGTCATCGATATGATTAGTCCAGGACATGAGTTTATCTACTTGCATTCCTAAAAATTTGTGAGAATCAGATTCCTGTATTGCAACATTTCCAAAGTTAATATGAAATAATATATCTTTTTTCTTCTTGCTTAACTCAAATTTAATTATATTTGTCTTGTCAGGGTTATTAGTGAGGTTGAGGGATTTAAAAAACGTGTTTATTCTTAGCAATTCATTGGTGGCTAATGATTTCAAGTGAAGATCATTGTTTGCTTTACATATAATAGTGGTGTCATCTGCATAGCTTATAATTTTACAATTAGGTGTTGAATACATATCATTTGAATATAAAATAAAGAATAATGGTCCAAGTACTGAGCCTTGGGGTACACCGTATTTAACTATTTCAGCATTTGATTTAAATTTTGTTCTTTTCTTTCCTTGTTTGAAACTTATTTCTGTGTATTGTACACGACCTTTTAGATACGAGGAAATTAATCTATTGGTAACCCCTCTAATACCATACTTTTCTAAGATTAATAGTAATGTATCATGTTGGACACAGTCAAACGCCTTAGATAGATAAAAAAATATGCCTACAGTTTTCTTTTTTTCATTGAGTAAAGTCTATTAGGGCCGTGGTGGTTGATCTTTTAGCCCGAAAGCCATGCTGAAAATCATTTAAAATATCATATTTTTCAAAGAAATTCATAATTCTCTTCAATAGTATTTTTTCAAACAGCTTAGCTATTACCGAGGTAAGGGTTATAGTTCTATAGTTTTGCATGTTACTTTTGCCTCCCTTTTTATGTATCGAAATCACAGTATTAATTTTTAAACAATCTGGGAAAATTCCTAGGTTTAGTGATGTATTTATTAGATGAACCAAGGGGGTGCTCAAAACATGTTTACATCTTTTTAACAATTTAGACCTAATTCCGTTCCATCCAGTGGAATTTTTATTTTTAAATCCATTAATTAATCTTATAACTTCATCTGCCGTAGTATCATACAGATAAAGCGAATTTCCTATACCCTTATTAGTTTTAAAACCTGCAACATCAGGGGTATTTTGATTGCTAGCAACATTTATAAAGTAATCATTAAAACGATTGCATATCTGAAGTGGATTATTTTCTATGCAGTTATTAATGAGTAGATTAATATTTTCTTGCTTTAACTTTTCTTCCCTCATGCTATTAATCATTGACCATGTTGTTTTTGAGTAGTTACTAGTATCAGAAAACTTTCTTATCACCTTTTGTGATTTATTGTTTATCAATTCATCCTCATATGCTTTTTTAAATTGTTTGTATTTGATATTGTAGTGCTCGAGTTTTGTTGATTTAGCAAGTAGATATAAATCCTTTATTTTTTCCCTCAACCTCAAAGCCTCTCTTGAAATCCTTACTTTATGTTTTTTTAAAGTTTCCCATATTTTGTTCACTATAGGGCAGCATAGCTAATATATGTGAATACTCCCTAAGAAAATGTATGTTTGCTTAATAATCCATGCTTTTAACTGTACAATGAAATTTGTACATATAAATTGAAAGTTTATCTCAATTAACAAAAATCTGATGTGTACCATTCACATGACTTTCTCTACATCTCTGCAACAAATTACTCTTAAAAAGCTTATACATCTATTTACTTCATTTTAATCAGACTAAAATAGCAGAAATAGTCTTATTACTTGGTTCCTTGATGCTATGTTTGCTTTGTTCCTTGCTGGTTGCTATGTCAGCGAAGTTCCTTTGTATGAAAGCAGTTGACAAATTCCTATATGAGAAAAGTATAAGTCTTCATAGCAGAAACCAAAAACAAGGAATGTCTCAAGAACGATGACTCCACGAAAAAAATGTTTATGACATAAATTGTGTGTTTTAACGTGCTCTACATTTTTCGTGTAGTAAGTTTTTGTCCATCTCTTACGGTTTAGCAGTTATTCAAAATTCCGTAAAATTAATCCAGAATAAAGCAGTCTTCAGAGGCTATTCCCAGAAAATTCAAGATATACATTTTATTTGTCAGGTAAATATCTTTAAATATGAAATTTTAATCAAAATCGTTAGAGCCATTTTTAAGAAAATCAACATTTTCGAAAAAAGTTCCATGTAAAGGGTAGTTCGGGGTGGGGGATTTTTTTCAAAATCTTCGTGTCACATCCCTAGAAGATACTAAACTTAAATATCAAGTTTGGTATTTTACCGACTTTTCATTTTTGAGTTATCGTGTTTACAGACACACGAACACACGGACACATGGACACACACTCACGGACCTTTTTGTGAAAATGCTTTTTTTTATACAGGGGACCCTAAAACATATATTTCCGTTGAAATCTCAGTATCGAATTTTTGGGTGGAGTACAATACCTTCTCTATACACTATGTACATAGTGCATATAGAGAAAGTAAAAAGTAGCTAGAAAATAGTAATTTGTTAAAGTAGTTTTAGAAAAATGATTTAGAAAAATTAATGTGAATGTAACACATACATTTTGTCATTGTTAACTCATGGAATTTTATTTTCCTCATGTAATATAAACTCAAATGGGCTGTATAAAGTGTAAAATAATAATGAATATGATGATGATGATGATGATGATGATGTTGTTGTTTAAAATTAAATCATTGTGCCAGTGATCAGCTTACCAGATACCATGTGAATGAACAGTTGAATGTGTTAAGGAGTCCTAAACACATCAGCAATGGAGAATGGGAAAATAGTACCTTGTTTAGTTTATCCCCCTTATATCTAGTACTTAAGCCCCATCCCCCTAGACTTACAAACACGTGTATACAGTTAGAAGCTTGTGGATCAGACCAAAGTTGATTCAGAGAGAAAAAACAGAATGGAGATCAGCTCTTTGCCAGGCATGAGAGTGAGGAAGAAGATGATATAAAATGAAGGTAAAATGGGTGAAAGAAATTGTGATGATGGAGTAGTTTGTGGAGTTTTTTTCTTTCCAATAAAAAGTTCAAATTCTTTGTGGAGCTTATTAATATATAAATGTCATGAATGGCAGGGGAAACCGAAGAACTGGAGAATCCAGATGCAGCTAAAGTTAAAGAAAATCTGCAGGTTTTCGATAACAGAAATGGTTTGGACAGATGCTGATACTAATACAGATCAATAATGAACTAATGTTCTGTCTGATAAAATCTTATCTTTGCAACAGTATCATAGGTTAAACAACTGTGATTGGTTCAAGGTTAATGTTAAATGTTATTGATGAATATCATACCAATGAATGAAATTGTTTTAGTGATACATGTTTATCAAAATACTTAAAAAACTGATGTGTTCCAACAGTGACTTTCTTTATCTGTTCTGACAACAAAGTGTTAGTATAAAAGATTATTCTTCTAATTCATACTATTACAGATAAACATTAGCAGAAATGGTGTTCTTACTTACCTCTGTGTAAGTAGAAGGGAAATAAGAGAATACCCTAGGCTGAGGTGACAGTCAAATCTTTTAAAAGCTGTGTCTCTGCCATGAAAAGGAAATTTAGTTCTCTTTACATGGCCAGGAGTAAAACAAGAGAGATGTGAAACCAATGAAAAGTTCCCATTTAAAAAATGATAAGTGTTTTAAAATTGAAAGCAAAAGAAGGTAATGGTTAATTGTATGTTTTAACCTGTTCTAGAATTGTTGTGTAATACAATTTTGTCTATCTTTAATGGTTTATGGCTATGCAAAACTCCTCCAGAGACGAGGACTTCAGAGCCAATTCCCAGAAAATGTAAGATATTCATTTTATTTGGCATGTAAATATCTATAAAATATGGGATTTTCATCAAAATTGTTAGAGCAATTTTTAAAACAGTCACAATTTTCAAAAAAATGTCCATGTTAAGATTTGTTTGGGGTGGAATGATGTTCTTGAAAATCTTCATCATGCATACTGTAAAGATGCTGAAATTAAATGCCAATCTTGGTTTTTAAGCGACTTTTCATTTTTGAGTTATGCTGTTCACACACACGCACACGTGCACGTGCATGCGCACACGCGTGACCTAGTTTGTGTCCCCCCCCCCTGGTGGATTGATACCCCCTGATATCTTATTCCTATGCCTTTAAGGTGTATAGCAGTTATGTAATGGTGGGAACAAAGGAGATTCGCTTTATCTTTAACAGGAATTATTATTGAACATTTGCTTTTAATAATTTAATGCAATTATGGTATATAATGTCTGGCTTTTGTAAAAATCTTGCTAATCATCAAGAAAATGCACTGTTAATATTTTGTAATGCAATAAACTCTTTCCTTCATTAACTAGCTTTCCTGTAGAATGCAAATTATGAAAAAGAGATGTGCAGCGCTCTGCTTGTCCCCAAATAGGACTACTAATTAGAATAAATTTTGACTTACCGAAACAACAGGTACCGAATTTTGTTTCGGCCGAAAATAGTACCTTCACTATTGAGAAGTGCAGTCATTGCTTTGTTGCTGCGGTGTTTTAATCTTGTGACCTTGCCGTCTCTGTGTGTGTGTGTGATGCGCTGGCTTTACGATCTCCTGCATCGAGGGAGAGTTTCCTGTCTTTTCCGCTTGGAGGCAGCAAGGCCACATGACGTTGTTCAACGTCATGCTCTGATGAAGTAATCATACAACGTAATTCTGTACTGCTGGAACTATGTCTATCGGAAAAAAACGCACACGGTGCAGACAACCCCCCCCCGCTCCGCGAAAAATGCTCTCCGATGTCACTCTCCGGTAAATATATGCAACAAATAAAGCCGGTCTCAACACTGAAGGCAGCAAGAACAATATAATATGGGCCAACAGGATAAGGTAGCACAGATAGAAAATTAAGGCTGCAACTGAAAGGAAATAGCATTAAAACAACGTGGGGAACGCTAACAAACATGTACTGGTCTCAGTAAACTTAACAATATAGATTATTCTGTGAAAAAATAATGATATATAAAAATGTCTAAATAACTGTGTAATACAAAATTCTGCAGAGACCTAACTAACCCTTAACATAAAACATATGGTTACATCAAAGAGAACGTGAAATGCCTAAACGGTACCTACTAAAATTTGCATACCGAAAATGACTTAAATCCACCACAAAAAATCTGATGTGTTCCATTCACATGACTTTTTCTCTGGCTGTTCCACAAACTTTTCTTACAAAAGATTATTCCATTAACTGCGCCTTGCGAGAATCAGTCTTATTACTTGCCTCTTTGATGCACAGATTAAAGTGCTTGTCAGATATTTTAAAACCTAGTCGGTATATGAAATGAAACAATTGAAATTCGGCTCTCTTTGCTTGACTTACCGTTTGAGAAAGTTTAAGCATCTTAAACTAAAACCAACAACTCGGAATATCTCTAAAACGGTCAACTTTACAATAAGAAAAGAAAAAAAAAATGTTTATAACATAAATTGTGTGTTCTAATGAGATCTACATTTTTTGTGTAGCAAGCTTTTGTCTATCTCTTACGGTTTACCAGTTACACAAAAGTTATATAAAAGTAATTTAGAATGAAGTGATCATGAATATAAGACATCGTTAGAGCCATTGTTGAGATATTCAAATTTTCGGAAAATGTTCCATGTAAAGGGTAGTTGGGGGTGGGAGGATTTTCTTGAAAATCTTAGTGTCACACCCTTGGAAGATACTAAACTTAAGTAACAAGTTAAGTGCTTAACCGCCGTTTCGTTTTTGAGTGCTATACTGCCCACACTCACATACATACGCGCGCGCACACACACAATGAAATGGTCTTTTATTTATGGACGTTCTTTAACTGCTGTGGTTCTCAGCATCCCATTCTATACTGGGCGTAAAAGACCGCTTAATTTTGCTCAGAGGCAGACTTGAGGTTGTTTTACGTGCCGTAAATCTACGACACGACCGAAGGAAGCCATGCTAAGGATTTTTACGCCCATCGTCCTCCGCCAGGTTTGAACCCGCGACCTTGGGTATAGAAAACATGCATGTATACATACACACACACACACACACACGTGCGCGGACATGTTTCCAAAAAAATGATGTGGTTTTCCGTTTCTGTTCTGCTAACAAAACATGCTTGGCCCGCCTGGGTAGTGTGATGGTAGCGTGTCTGCCTCACATTCAACAGATCGTGAGTTCAAATCTCGCTTAGGGTGAGTTACCCGGATAAGGTTTTTTTCGGGGTTTTCCTTTATCCTGAGAAGACGAATGTCGAGTAACTTTAAGCTCTATGGACCCCGAGATCATTTGAGCATCATTTCACCAATTTCGTTCATCGGCCTATATGACCAACCAAGTTAAAGGACGTTAAGCTACAAAAAAAAATCTTATAAGAGATTATTCTTTTAAGTAAATACTGCTAAACGAGTTAAACATTAATACAATTGGACATACTACAGACGAACTGCATTACTTAGTTTCTTATTAGCAGAAGAGAGCTAAGGGAATACCGCAGGCTTAAGCGATATCAAATCCTTTAAAAACCGTCGATATGTGAACAATTGAAATTCGGTTCGCTTTGCATTTCCAGAAAAACAAAAGAGAGGTGAAACGAAATGTGAACCAGTTTGAGGAGATATATAGTTAAAATTGAAACCACTAACAAAGAATGTCGCCAATTCTGCACCAAAAGTGTATGTGACATGCCTTGTGCGTTTTAATGACATCTACAGTATTTGTGCAGTTCGTTTTTGTATATGTCTTACGGTTTACCAATTATACAACGTTCAGCTTATATATAAGAGCATTTTAAAAACATCCAATTATGCTTATTTTCATTCATTGATGACATTAGAGACGTTCAATGAGTCCTTAGGAAATTACACTCGCAGCATCGAAAAAAGTTTGTATTTAGCAACCGTTGTCTCTTACCAGATGGCAGTTAAGTTTCAGCTATATCCATCATGGGGTTCGTTGCCACGGGCGATCGAATTAACAATCTTGTGCTTATTTAGAAAGATGGGGAAAAAAGAGTTTCGTGCTATGATTAAACACTTCAGTTTAAAAAACTAAACACCGAAGGACATAAAAGCTGAGTTGGATGAAGTTCAGGGCACATCTGTTCGTGCGTTTGCAACAGTTTACAATGGGATAAATGAATTTAAACGTGGCTGTACATCCACAAGTGATGAACATCGTTCCGGACGTCCAGTAGAAGTGACTTCCTCCGAAATGATTGACAAAATCCAGGATATGGTTTTGAGTGATCGACGAATCAAAATAGGTGTGGATCGCGAAATTGTAGAGGTCCCAGGCTATCACAAGGTACAGTGTTCTCAATTTTGTACCAAAAATTAGGTCTGACAAAGGTCTCGGCAAGATGTGTGCCACGTTTGCTCTCAATGGAGAATAAACACAATCGTGGATAGATTCGTAAGCTGGTTTGGCACGTTTCCGTCGCAATCCTGACAAGTTTCTGCGTCGATACATAACTATGGACGAAATAGGGATTCACTACTACACGCTAGAGACAAAAGTACAGTCGAAACAGTGGGTTTTTAAAAGACAAGAAGGCAAAGATAGTGAAATCTGCAGACAAGGTGATGACCTTGGTTTTTGGGATACACGCTGAATCATCTACATCGATTACTTGCAGAGAGGAAGAACGATAAATGGAGAGTATTATGCATCGTTATTGCACCGGTTGAATGGAGAAATCAAGAAAAAAAAAAAAAAAAGCCCTCATCTGTCAAAGAAAAATATTGTCTTTCCATACAGACAATGCAAGACAATACACACCTGCGCGGTCTCGATGGCAAAAATTGTAAAATTAAGGTTTGAATTAGTATAACATCCACCGTATTCATCAAATTTGGCCCCCAGGGACTTTTTTTTGTTTCCAAACTTGAAAAAATGACTCGGAGGTAATTGATTCTCATCTAACGGTCTTCTAAACAGATACCTATTTGGAGTACCTTCCGAAATTCTACTTTTTGGAAGGCTTAAAACAGTTGGAGAAACGCTGGGAAAAGAGTGTTGAGCTAAAAGAAGAAAAATAATAACATTTCTTTTTCTAAGGAGCTACCTATTGAACGCCCCTCGTAATATTCTGGGAAATTCAGTAGATGCCCAAAAATTGTTATTATGAACAAACAAAAAGTAACAAGAGTAATGGCAGGGGAAGACCACCAACTAGCTGTAAATCACTTGAAAATATTTGGAATTTTGCGATTAACTTGCGAATATATTCTAGCCGTATTGTTATTTTAATAAATAAGCCAGAAGCGTTTTTAAAAATGTAGATAGATATAGATAACAAAGAGACTAGACAGGACTCACATAGGCCACCAAACAATTTGCAGACATTCCAAAAAGGGATTTATTACAATGGTATAGTTTTAATTAATTCAGTTCCATCTCCTATAAAGAATTGCATATGAACAAAAACAAGTTTAGGTCAGAAATAAAATATGTCATTATATATAGAGGAGAATTTCATTTAATAAAAAAAATGCTAGTAATAATTAAATTAGTGTTGTAAATATAATATACGTGAATATTCTAAGAATACATATTGTAAAAATGGATTTTTGTAAACATGCGTAATTGTAAAGTATGCAAAATTGATACCTCTGAAGAATTCAATATTAGAGTTAACTTTTGTAAATAAGTATTAATAATTATCAAGAATAACCAATAAATGCAATTTCTGACTTTATCTACGTCCTAGAGTTGGGCTTAGTGTCTATTTCAAAACAGGATCCAGGATTGCATTGCAATGCATAAACCCCAGACATGCACAACCGATGGGTTTAGACGTAAGGCAAGTCTGAAAGGAGCAATTAAAACGGTCAATATCGGCATACATGACACACTAAGCAAAATATTGGCGGACTTCCATTTTGGTCTTGTACCTACATACCAAGATGTGCCTATACAGGAGCCGAATGAAGATAAGCAAAGACCACCGTTACCAAAACTTCCAACAACATCCGTCGGGATTCTGGCAGTTTTACTTTGCTAATACAGAGGTGCCAACGAAGGTGGTCTGCCAATGAGGAAAAAACGGCTGGAAAATCAGTGGTAACGCCGAAAGTATAGGCATCAGTGAAGCAAGAAGATTTTCCTCCGCTTCTTGGAACAACCATGAGCATGCGACCACATTTTCCGAACTATAGAAACGTTTTACGGCAAACTGAAAGACTCTGAGTTGAACAGCCCAGAGAACAATTGAGGGGGTCAGTGCAACAGTGGTATAACCAATCATTTTAAAAAATGGAGCATAACTCGGTTAAACACACCTGGTTTCTTTGAGAATAACGAAAACCCAATTTTAATCGAACTGATTGTTCACTGACACTTTTCCAGATTATTACACAACAACACATTGAGTACTGTTAACATAATGTTGAGATATACCTAACAATTTTTATTAGTGTGGTGCAAATCTTTTTCTAGGTTAGACCACCGTTGCGCTGACCCCCTCAATTTTACCGGAACGGCGAACATGTGAAAACAACGCGTCTGATTGTTGCATTGTAGTTGAAAGCGATGTTATTCTAAGAAAGACCTAAACTTATCGCACGCAAAAAACACGGCAAATGCTTCGACTACACACACGATAATTATCTCTGGTAACTGACAAACAACGTGAAACATAAGCAATTGGTCGGCGTGAAAGTTTTGGACCTTGTAGTACCACTGCGCGCGCACACACACACACGAATTTTTTTTTCTAAAAATGCCTTTTTATTCGGTGGACATCAAAACTTTTCCGGTGAAGTCTTGACATCATTTTTTTGGGTAGAATTCAATACCGTCTCTATCTCCACATAGTATCTGCGAGTAGAGAAAGTAATAACACTGGCAAAATGCAGACTGCAGGAAGATTTTATGTCTTTACAATTTAATCAAAATCTGATGTGTTCCATTCACATGACTCTCTAGTTGTACCGCAAACAAACTTTTCTTACAAAAGATTATCCTTTTATTTACATCGTGCTAATTGAGATAAACATTGGCAGAATTAGCCTTATTACTTTCTTCTCTGTAAGCAGAAGGGAAATAAGGGAATATGATAGGCTAAAGCGATATTTAGTCAAATCGTTTAAAAGCCGGTCGCTATGTGAAAAAATTGTTCTCTTTGCTTGCAGGAGTAAACAAAAGAGAGACGAATAGATAGATGCCTTCCTGTTTGAGAAAAGTTTAAGTAGCTTAAAATTGAAACCAATAACATGGAATATATTGGAAAAGTTACTTCTATTTAAACAAAAAAAATGCAATTATAAATATTGTGTGTTTTAAGGGATCTACATTTTTTTGGGTAGTAAGTTTTTGTCTATATCTTATTGTTTACCAGCTATAAAAAAGTCATTCAGAATGAAAAGGTCTTCAGAGGCTATTCCCAGAAAATTCAGGATACACATTTCGATTGTCAAAAATGTCTTAAACATATGGAAGGGGAAGACCGTGTAATTTCGACCATTTGTTGCTAGCGTTCCCTCAAAATTTCCACATTCCATTATCAATAACCTCGGAAGGAAGTTGTGAGCGTTTTCGCTGTAATTTTGTCCCGCGTTTAGTATCGTGTTTTCTTCTACCTAAGATCTTTCTTTGGAAACCAAACTAAAACGATGGAACATTCAATTTATTAAGATAAGTGTATGTAGATTTAATTCATTAAATCAGTTTAAGCTTATATGAAATGTGATAGGTAGTCATAAACTTGTGTTGTGTAGTGTAATCTGGATCGAAGGTGAAGTGTAATTTGGTCCGGACCAAAATAACACAGAGTATTCAACTTGGAAATTAGATTCCAAATGCGCATCTGTATACATACTTATTTATTTGAAATCATGCTTTTAATTTACTTTAATAATTTATTTAGAGATGTACAAATTACATATTATGCAAGTTGCGTAAATTTCCAGATGACAACAAGAGAAGCTCGCAAATCTAAGGTCTCATCTGTAAATGGAAAGAGGAAAATCTGAAAAAAGCTCTTGAAGCTATTAAGGAGGGCATGTACATAAATGAAGTGGCACGAAGATTTAACATACCTCCAAGTACAATAAAGAGATACAATAAAGTCAAGGCACCGGCACCTATTGTGAGCATTGGGAGGCCTACCGATGTGCCAAGTGAAGTCGAGGATGAACTTGTGCATCACCTTCTGCACTTAGGGAATGTTCTATGGGTATGTTATAATATTGAAAGTATAACACCTACATAATATATGAGCATATTCAATTAAGATAATTTTTACTTTCTCTATACGTACTATGTACATAGTGTATAGAGAAGGTATTGTATTGCACCCAAAAATTCGATACCGAGATTTCACCGGAAATATGTTTTGAGATCCCTTGAATCCAAAAAAAACATTTTTATAAAAATGTTCGTGTGTGTGTCTGTATGAGTGTGTGTGTGTGTGTGTGAGCGAGTAGCATATCTTAAAAACGAAAAGACCTTTAAAAACCAAACTTGGTATTTAACTTTGGTACATTCCAAGGATGCGAGAACATTTTCAAAAAAATCCCCCACCACAAATTACACTTTACATTGAAAAAAAATTCGAAAATGTTGATTTTCTTAAAAATGGTTCTAACGATGTTGATTAGAATCTCTTATATTTAAGATATTTACTTGCTAAATAAAATGTATATCTTGAATTTTCTGGGAATAGCCTCTGAAGACTAATTTATTCTGGATTAAAATTAAGGAATTTTGCATAACTGCTAAACCGTAAGAGATGGACAAAAACCTAACACACAAAAAATGTAGAACACGTTAAAGCATACAACTTATGTTATATACATTTTTTTCGTGGAGTTGGTCGTTTTTTAGATATCCTTTGGTTTTGGCTTTAGCTTTGAAAACCTTACTTTTCTCATATAGGAATTTTTCAACTCCTTGGTAATTCAAAAAAAAGGAACTTCAGTCACATAGCAACCAGCTTTAGACTACCACTTTAACCTACGCTACTCCCTTATTTCGCTTCTACTTACAAGGAAGCAAGCAATAAGACTTATTTCTGATAATTTTTCTCAATTAGCATGAAGTAAATAGAAGCACAAGCTTTTTAACAATAATTTGTTGCAGAGATGTAGAGAAAGTCATGTGAATGGAACACATCTGATTTTTTTACATATATTTTGCAGCAATTTTATTATTTTTTTCAGACTGTCATGTAAAGGAGTTATGGCACTGGCATATGAAATTGAAAGCGAAATTATCTTAAACCTTGCCTTTCCCACCACAATAAAGCTGCTGGGAAGGAATGATTCAACAGTTTCACGAGACGCCATCCTGAAATAAGTTTGAGAAGTCCTTAGGCAACTGCTCTTCCTCGAGCCTTTGGGTTCAACAAGGTTGTAGTCTATAAGCGTTTCGACCTGTTAGAAAAGGTTGTTGATAACAATAAGATAACAGCAACCAGGATTTTTATCATGGATGAGACATCACATACTGTTGTTCAATGTCCATAAAAAATGGTGGCAAAAAGAGAAAGACATAAGGTTGGAGCCATTACAACCTGTGAACGTAATCAAAGCATGACTGGTGTGCACGCGTTTAATGCAATGGGATTTTATCTTCCACCAAAGCTGATCTTCGCGAGAAAATGCATGAAGGAAGTCTAGTGTTTAGAGCGACTCCTTGCCCAATTTTCTCTTGTCAGGAAAAGGGCTGGATGAACACAGGTGTTCTGTGAATGAATGCAGCATTTCGTCTCTATAGTGAAACCACTGGAAATAAGTTGCTACTAAAATTTGATGGACATGCCTCCAACACTCAAAGGCTTGCAGCAATATAAATTGCGCGAGACACGGAGTCATCATGCTGTCACTCCCAGTTCACTGCACTCATCGAATGCAGCCAAATGATACGGGCTTCTTTCGACCTCTCAACACAAAATATATGAGCTCAACGATTGCAGCAAGACAGAGAGAACCTTGGGCAGCCTCTGACGACAGCTTAAATACCAACCTAAGGTTTAACCACTTTTCGCTTGTGTGTTATGCTATCTACGGGCACACATAAAAACCGGACTCTTTTTCTAAAAATGCTGTACTATTCTTTTCAGAGCTAAAACATGCATTTCCGGTAAAATCTCAGTATCGAATTTTTGGGTGGAATGCAATATCGTCTCTATCTACTATGTACATTGATATATGTGCTAGATAAAGTACAACAAATTGGATGTGTTACGCTCACATGACCTTCTCTAGCTGTTCTACAAATAAACTTCTTACAAAATCTTATTCTTTCTTTTACACCATGCTAGTCGAAATAAGTATTAGCAGTATTTCTAATTACTTAGTTCCTTATAAGTAGTAGCGAGCTAAATGAATGCATCATGCTACTGGGATAGTCAGACGTTTTAAAATCTATCGCTATGCGATTATGATTCAAATTTGCTTCTTTGAAAAACAAAACAAACAGGTGAAAAAAACATACAAAAAACAGGGGTGACACCTTGTCTGAGTCTCGGAAACGGTTACCTCCACAACAAAAATACAAAGGTCATAAATTGTGTGTTTTGACGAGACCACCATTTTTGAGCAGTAAGTTTTTGTCTCCTACGGTTTACCAGTTATGCAAAATTCATCCAGAATGAAGAGGATTTTAGAGTCTATATAGTATATCTAATTCAAGATATACATTTCATTTGTCATGTAAATACTTTAATACATACATGGAATTTTAATAAAACTCATTAAAGCCATTTTTTGAAAAATAAAAATTTTCGAAAAGTTTTCCATGTAAAGGCATGGGAGGAGGATTTTCTTGACACCCTTCGTGTAGCATCCTTGGAATATACTAAACTAAAATAACAACTTTGGTATTTAACGGCATTTTCATTTTTGAGCTATGCTGTCCACAGAAACCCACACTCATACACATGGACCATTTTCTAAAAATGATTTTTTTGGACCCAGGGGAACTTAAAATACACATTTCCGATAAAATCTCGGTATCGAAAATTTGGGTGGAATCAACTTCTTCTCAATATAGGTATAGTAAAAGTAGAGGAACTAAAAATGTTATTCTTCTATCTATTAGGAAGAATTGCAAGCTGTAGTAGTGTGTTGTGACTTGTAGTGAGTTGTGACTGATTGAAGTATAGCGCGCAGTGGCGTGCAGCCGACTACCTACGCGTCAAAACGTCGAGTGAATTATTTGCGGTAGTGAACTAAAAGCCTTATTTGTAGTAGTTTTTGAGTCAATAAAGGCATTCGTTATAATACTATACATTTAATTTATAACCGGACCATAGATTGCATCCAAGGACAACACATTTTTAGGAAAACAAACAAGGATTTGCTAAAAAAAATTGATATTCCCGTTTAACTTGAATACATGTTTTGCAATTGATAAAGCCGATCCTTAAAGCAATGCTACCACTTTTCCTAAGGTAGTTCAGAAACCAGGGTATAAATGTTCCACTGCTTCTTCTGATAACGAAAAAGAGATTCCGTGCATTTTATCTTTAATTTTCGGAAACAAAACTAAATCACAAGATGCTAGATCAGGGTAGGTGGTCTATGGTACTCACATTTAGGACATCCAGATATTCAGTTTTAGTTTCGCCGTATCGACTGTACGTTGTCTTGATGTATAACTTTTTTCCAAGTTGGGCTTTCACAATTATTAAAAAAAAATCGCTGTAAAAAATACATTTGATATCTAGAAGCAGATAATAAGATAATTTCTGCTAATGTTTATCTCAATTAGCATGCTTTATACATAAGAATAACCTTTCGTAAGAATACTTTGTTTGCAGAACATTTAAAGAAAGTCACATAAATGCAACATATCAGATATTTTTGTACATACATATTTGCCTATCTCTTACGGCTTACCAGTTATACAAAGATCATCAAAAATTAAGAGGTCTTCCGAGTCTATTTCTAGAAAATTCAGGATAAACATTTCATTTGTCATTAAAATATCTGTAACATGTGGTATTTTAATGAAATTCATCAGAGCTATTTTTGTGAAAATATAAATCTTTAAAAAATATAAAATAAAGGTAGATCGGATGGGGGGAATTTCCTGAAAACCTTCGTGTCACCAAGTTTGGTATTTAATGGAGTTTTCGATTCTCAGTTAGGTTGCCCACAGACAGACAGACACACACACACACACACACAAATACACATTGACCTTTTCCTAAAAATGCTTATTTGGATTCCATGGTCCTCAAAACATGTACTTATGTACTTCCGGTAAAATCTCGGTATCGAATTTTTGTGTGGAATATAATTCCTTCTTTACTTTCTATGTAGGTTGTATATTTGTACTTGATAGCGAAAGTAAAAATTATCTCTTTGAATTCGCTACACAGATTATAAATTGTTGTCTTGGAAGAGGTTTCAAATGCATTTCTAAGCCGCTCTTCACATTTCTTAGGCATTAATGAGGATTTAAACTTGTAAAGCAGAGCCGGAATCGTTCTCTGGTCAAATTCATTTTTAGATCAACACAAAATATTTAAGTGGTGATAATTAACAAACTATTAGAGCAACTTGAACAAGCTACACGGAAATCAACTCGCAAAATTTTAGAAAGTAGCTGTCGGATATAAAGAAACTTAATTTGTTTGTTGAATCACGGTATTCTACAAATGTTTATTGTCGCCCTCAGGGCGTATATACGTAGTTCGCTTGCATTGCAGCGACTTGAACATGTTTCAGCCAACTCGTTAGAGCGAATGTTTACTCAACAGCTGCGGTGATCGTCCGTGAATGTTAACTTCGGTTACTAACCTTTTGTACTCTACAAATGTTAATATATCATAGAAGACCTTTTCGTGCTGTAAAGACTAGAATCTATTCATTTGCCATATCAAAAGTAAAGTTTATTCAAGACAAACTGCGTATGCTTTTGCGTTAGATTATTGCTACTTGTCAACTGAAATACCTGCCAAAAAATTCACGCTTGAACAAAGAGACTTTATAAAATACATAGGTAAAAATTCACCAGAGATAAACTTAAGGCCAATTGAGGAATATATATAAAAATTGCACATCAGGAACTAATGCGTGTGAATGGAAATTTCACTCGAAGAAGCCAGGAATGGCTCAATGCACATGGATACCGCCTTCAACATAATTTATAACAAGTTGTAACATTAAAGTGCGCGTTACTGTCACACTATTACGCACTACTATTATACCCCGTGCAATAGTGCACGGAGCACAAACGCGTGATCCGTGGCTCAACAATATAAGATACGCACTCTAAATTGGCCTTAAAATTCCGTATTGTTTCCATGACATTGCAAAAAATAACTGAATGCACTTTAAAACATCTGATGTGAAACAATCACGTGACAATCTTACTAGCCTATATTTGATATAGTTTCTAAAGGCTATTCTGCTTTTAAAAATGACAACGGGATAACAATCGAATTAAATTGGAGTCGCAAAAATCCAAGCTTTCGAGCATCTAACTACGTGGTCTTTGTTAAAATGATCGAAAGCTCGGATTTTTCAAATCCAATTTACCTCGGTTGTTATCCCGGTTGTTATCCACTCCGAGAAAATCTTTTGTTAGAACATTTGATTATACATTTCGTTGAAAGATACGAATATCTACAAGAGGAAGAGAAAAAAATCTAATGTGTTCCATTCACATGACTTTCTCTGCATCTCTGAAACAAATTATTGAAAAAACATATAGATAGATAGATACTTTATTTCACTGCTTATGGCGTGGCCCGGTGTCAGCGCTGTCAATGTAATAAATAATACAATGAGTTAAATAAACAATAATGTGAATAATACACTGTTAAAATACCAATGACATCATAGTATACTAATACATACATAATTGTAACAACAGTAACAATAACGCAATATTTTATTTACTATCCTGACTATAAATCACTCTTCTTTAGTCTATTTTTAAAACTATTTACACTTTGAGGCAAAGTCTCCAGTAAATCTGCAGGTATTTTGTTCAATTCGTTTATTGTTCTAATTGTGAAGGAAAATTTACCTATGTCTGTTTTCTGTTCCCTATTTCTTATTTATTCCGAGTGATCATTCCTCCCACAGTTTAATCTTTATCTTTAATAATCGTTTGGATATGTCTTTCCATGCAGGTTCCCCCTTATAGGCTCTAAAAATTGCACATAGCCTTGCTCGTCTCCTACGTTTTTCTAGTGTTTCCCAGGAAGTAGCAGTGCTGGTATGATTTTCGAATCGTTTACTTCTGTCTATAAATTTAACTGCTCTAGTGCCAGTTTTTGCCCCACCCGATACGGATCCCAGCATGCAGCACTATATTCTAATATTGGTCGAACTAAAGAAGTGTTCGAACTAAAGAAGTATGCTTCTATTTACTGCATGTTAATCCAGAAAAAATAGCAGAAATATCGTAATACTTGTTTCCATGTAAGTAGAAGGAAAATAAGGGAGTACCATAGGTTAAAGTGATAGTCAACAGCTAATTGTTATATGACTGAAGTTCCTTTGTTTGTATGGGCAGGAATTGAAAATTCCCATATAAGAAAAGTATAAGTATTTTAAAGGAAACCAATAACAAGGGGTATCTCAAAAACAATAAACTCCACGAAAAAATGTAAATAAACTAAATTGTGTGCTTTAACGATCTCTACATTTTCTGTTAAGTTAGCTTTTGTCTATCTCTTACGGTTTACCAGTTATGCAAAATTCCGTAAACTTCAACCAGAATAAAGCAGTCTTCGGAGGCTATTCCCAGAAAATTAGAGGCACACATTTTATTTGTCAGGTAAATATCTTTAATATGCGATATTTTAATCAAAATCGTTATAGCCATTTTTGAGAAAATCAAAATTTTCGAGAAAAAAAGTTCTACGTAAAGGGTAGTTGTGGGTGGTGGGATGTTCTTGAAAATCTTTGTGTCGCATCCTTGGAAGATACCCAACTTAAATACCAAGTTTGGTATTTAATGATTTCTTCGTTTTTGAACTGTCCACAGACATAGACATACACACACACACACACACAGCCACACACAGGCGCGCGCGCATACACACACACAAACACTAACCTTTAGTAAACATTCCTCTTTTTTGCTTTCTCTATACGTACTATGTACATAGTGTAGAGGAGGTATTGTAATGCACCCAAAAATTCGATACCAAGATGTCATCGGAAATATATGTTTTGAGATCCCCTGAGTCCAGAAAAAGCATTTTTAGAAAAATGTCCGTGTGTGTCTGTCTGTGTGTATGTGTGTGTGTGTGTGTGTCTGTGGGCAGCATAGCTCAAAAATGAAAAGACCTTTAGAAAGCAACTTGGTATTTAAATTTGGTATCTTCCAAGGATGCGCCACGAAAATTTTGAAGAAAATCCCCCTACACCAAACTACCCTTTACAGGGAAACAATTTCGAAAATTTTTATTTTATTAAAAATGGCTCTAACGGTTTTGATTAAAATCTCTAAATTTAAGATATTTACTTGACAAATAAAATGTATATCTTGAAATTTCTGGGAATAGCCTCTGAAGTTTACTTTATTCTGGATGATTTTACGGATTTTTCCATAACTGCTAAACCGTATGAGATGGACAAAAACTTACCGCACAGAAAATGTAGAGCACATTAAAACACACAATTATGTTATACACATTTTTTTTTTTTCGTGGAGTTGATCGTTTTTAAGATATCCCTTGTTTCTGTTTGCAGTCATGAAAAACATATTTTTCTCATACAGGAATTTACTAACTCCTGTTCAGACAAACAAAGGAACTTCAGTCAAATAGCAACCATGTTTTGGCTGTCACTTTAATTCTATGCTACTCCATTTATTCGCTTAAGGAAGCAAGTAAGACTATTTCTGCTATTTTTTTTTTTTTTCGATTAACATGAAGTAAATAGAAGCATAAGCTTTTTAACAATAATTTGTTGCAGAGATATTGAGAAAGTCATGTGAATGGAACATATCAGATTTTTTTTCTTGACTCTCATTATTTCCGATGAAATCTCGGTATTGAAGTTTTGGGTTGAATACCATACGTTCTGCATATATGTGCGTTGTACAGATAGTAAAAAGGATAAAAGTACCTAATAACGGAAATATCGAAAATGGCTTATGCCGTAAAAATTATTTGAAATAAATTGTGCAGTTGAAAGAAATTTTTATTTTTACATTCTCTATACGCACTATGTACAGAGTGTATAGAGAAGGTATTGCACTCCACCCAAAAATTTGATACCGAGGAAATATATGTTTTATGGCCCCCTTTATCTAAAAAAAAGCTTTTTCGAAAAAAGGTTCATGTGTGTGTTTGTGTGTATGTGTGTGTGTGTGTTCGTGTGTCCGTGTGTCTGTGAATACGATAACTCAAAAACGAAAAGTCGGTAAAATATCAAACTTGGTATTTAAGTTTAGTATCGTCCAGGGATGCGACACGAAGATTTTGAGAAAAATCCCCACACCCCTCACATGGAACTTTTTTCGAAAATTTTGATTTTCTCAAAAATGACTCTAACGATTTTGATTAAAATATCGTATATTAAAGTTATTTACAAATAAAATGTATATTTTGAATTTTCTGGGAATAGCCTCTGAAGAGTACTTTATTCTGGAGGAATTTTACGAAATTTTGCATAACTGCTAAACCGTAAGAAATGGACAAAAACTCACTACACAAAAATGTAGAGTTCGTTAAAACACACAATTTATGTTATATACATTTTTTTCGTGGAGTTCATCGTTTTTGAGACATGCCTTTGTTTTTGGCTTCTGCTGTGAAAAGCTTTTACTTTTCTCATACAGGAATTTGGCAACTGCTGTCCATGCAAACAAAGGACCTCAGTGACATAGCAACCAGTTTTTAACTATCACTTTAACTTATAGTAATCCCTTATTTCGCTTTTACTTACAAGGAGGGAAGTAATAAGCCTATTTCTGCTAATTTCTTCTGATTAGCATGAAGTAAATAGAAGTATAAGCTTTTTAAGAATAATTTGTTGCAGAGGTGTAGAGAAACTCATGTGAATTGTACACATCAGATTTTTTCTACTGTGTACTTACAGTAAGTGGAGAAAGTATTGCATTCCACCAAAATTCAATACCGAGAAAATATAGTTTTGAGTTTTCCTAAATAAAAAAAAATGCAGTTTTACAAAAACGTTCTCACGAGTAAGTGTGTCTATAATACAGTATGTCTATCTAAGAACGCATAGCTCAAAAGCGAAATTTCGATTGAATATCAAACTTGGAAGTTAAGCTTAGCATCTTTCAAGGAGACGATAACCCACCTCTGTAATGAGGGCCTAGCGTGTCTATCTCACATTCAAGATTTGTTGATTTCGAATCCCGGTTAGGGGTTTTCCTTGTCCTGAGAAGACTCTAAGTTTAATGAATCCTGGACTTATTTGAGTAATCATTTCACTCATCGTCCGATATGACTTACGAGCTTAAAGGACGCTAAAATGTAAATAAATAAATAAAAATAAATAAAAGAAAGGATACAACGCGAAGATTTATAAACTATTGTTTATATGAGAAATATTTAGTTATTTTTTTAAATTTTGATTTAAATGTGAGACTTCAAATTAGGAACATTCTGTGACATTCCTTTATTTGAATGAATTTTGTCCAATTTTGTATAACAGGATAATTTAACAGGCAGACAAAAACTTGCTGCAGGAAAAATGTAAAACTTATTAAAATACACAATCAGTATATGTATTTTTTGCATAACTAAACATGCAAAATCGATTTTTAAGTGCTGCGCCTTCTAAGGATTTGACATGATTTTTAAGAATATCCTCCCACTCCAAACTCTCTTTACATGGAACATTTTTTATAAATGTTGATTTTCTCTTATAGTGACTAGTGATTTTGATTAAAATATCATAAGTTGAAGATATTTTCATGAGAAATGAAATGTATATCTTAATTTTCTGCGAATAGCTCCTGAAATACTCTTCATTTAGAATTACTTCTGAATAACTGGAAACGTAACAGATAGACAAAATTCTTACTAAACCAAAAATATAAATTTCGTTAAAGCAGACAATATGTCAGCTGCATTTTAGGGAAAGGGGAGTTAATCTTTCCGAATTATTCCTTATTATTGGTTTAAATATTACAATATTTATACTTTTCTCAATGAGAAATCGCCATTCTTTATTCATCCTGGTCATGCAAGGAGAAAAACAGTTCAATGCATTATATAGCGACCCGCTCTTAAAAGATTTGACTATCGCTTTAGCCCGGTGAATACCCTTATTCCCCTTAAAGCTTTAAGAAAATATGTAATACAACTATTTCTGCTAAATTTATCTTGATTAGCATGAACTAGTTGGAAGAGTGCGCTTTTGTAAGGATAGTTTGTTGAAAAATAGAGAAAGTCAATATTTTTAGTAAGTGTTTGAAGCGGAAAGCCACGCATGAGAATAAATAAAGGTTTATAGTTGCTGCCACCCAAGAAAATGTAGTTAATTTAAAATATTTGCTTTCTTCGGGGAACTCGTTCATTCTGTTTTGTTTTACACAAAACGTAAAGTTAATAATGTACACCTGCAATATACAAACTGATTCTTATTCGTGATGTTTTGATTCATGTACTTACAGAGGCAGTGCACCAAATACAGTTCTCGGTCTGGATGCAATCTCTGCAGGTCAGCTTGACGCTGCAAGGATCCTTTTGGGCTAGCACTACAAGATAGAAACAGAGCTGAATTAGCAACACCGCCTGCCTCACTATCGCCATGGCTAGCTTTATCTGCCTGGAACTACAACTTTTTTCTCTTCAAGAGGAAATAAGCTATGGTTTACTTCCGGTAGTAGTATTTTAATACGGAAAACTGAAGTTTACTGTTACGGTTTTCCCTGTTTCTATTCTCTTTCTTGCTTTCGAGATCCAAGAAAACTTATCAATAGTGTCTGCAGGAAATAAAAGTAACACGAGGAAATGGGCACACAGCTTACGAAAACTGCTGAGTAGCAAGCTACTTAGGTAAAATAAATTTTAAAAATCTGATGTATTCCGGTCACATGACTTTCTCTACAACTCAGTAACAAATGATTGTTAAAAAGCTTCTACTGCATGCTAATCGAGATAAACATTATTAGAACAGGTCTTATTATTTGCCTCTTTTAAGTAAAAAGGAAATAACATAATAAACTAATATAAAACGATAGTAAAATATTTCAAAACCTGGTTGCCATGTAGTTTAAATACGTTTCTTTGCATGGCCAAATTCCGTATGAGAAAAGTTTTAAGTATTTTAAAACTGAAACAAATAACAAGAAATATCTCGGAAATGATCAACTCCACGAAAACGGAGTATGCTATAGATCGTGTGTTTTACCGAAATCTAAATTTATTATGTGGTAAGTTTTTTCTATCTCTTACGGTTCACCAGCTATGCAAATCTCAACTATATTCATCCAGGATTCTATTCCCATAAAATTCAAATTATACAGCTCATTTGTCATGTAAATATCTTTAATATACGGTATTTTAATCCAAATCGTTAGAGCTATTTTCAACATTTTCGAAATGTTTTTCATTTAAAAGGTAATTTGTGGTGGAGGGATTTTTTTTCGTGTATTTGTAAGATAATAAACTTTAATACCAAATCCGGTACTTTACCCACTTTTCGTTTTCACAGGTATACGGACACGCATGGATCTTTTTATAAAAATGCTTTTTTTGGTACAGCGGACCCTAAAACGTGAATTTCCAGTGAAATCTCGGCATTGAATTTTTGGGTGGAGTGCTATACTTTCTATACCTATGTGCCATGTACTATACAGAGAAAGTAAAAATCAGATGTGTTCCATTCACATGACTTTTTCACCTATTCTACAACAAACTATTCTTACAGAAGCGTAATTTTCTTACTACTTCATATTAATCGAGATCATTATTAGCATGTATGTCGTTAAAGACACATA
The DNA here is from genome assembly GCA_030762935.1 of Hymenopus coronatus. NCBI lineage: Eukaryota > Metazoa > Arthropoda > Insecta > Mantodea > Hymenopodidae > Hymenopus > Hymenopus coronatus. Next base: position 111,403,778 of record CM060895.1, read on the forward strand.
CAAAGGAAATAAGGGCATTCTGTAGGCTACGGCAATAGTCCAATCCTTTAAGAGCTAATCGCTAAGTCATGGTTTGAAATTCATTTCACTCTGCATAACCAGAATGAACAACGGGAATAACGATTTTTATGAGAGAGGTTAAGTATTGAACGCTTAAACCACTAACAGGGAAAATCTCGGAAATGGTTAACTTCATAAAAAGTTTATTAGTCACCCAAAATTTCGATGCCGAGATTTACCAGAAATACCATTTTAGGGTCTCCTGTAACCCCCATAAAACATATTTAATTTCTCTAATTAGTACATAGTACATAGGCAGAGAAGGTATTGCATTCCACCTAACATTTGATACCGAGATTTCACTGGAAATACACGTTTTAGGCCCCTGAATCCAAAAAGAAAAAAACATATATTATTTCAAGATCTTCTCGGGCTTCTAGCCAGGTAAAAACTTGGCTTGACACCAACGTTTCGAAGAAGTGCATCTTCCTCGTCATCAGTTCACCCTGAAGACGAGGAAGATGCACTTCTTCGAAACGTTGGTGTCAAGCCAAGTTTTTACCTGGCTAGAAGCCCGAGAAGATCTTGAATTAACACGTCGCCAGGAAAGCTATAGTTCTTATTTTAACATATATTATGTTCAATTTTTGTGGCATTAACGACTTCCGAGATATTCCTTGTTATTGGATTCATTTTAACTACTTAAATTCTTCTCAAACGGGAAGTCATCTGTTTTATCTTACTCTTGGACATGCAAAGAGAACCGAACTTCAATTGTTCACATACCGGCCAGCTTTAATAGTGTATCCTCTTATTTCCCTTCTGCTCAGAAAGAAGCAAGTAATAAAAAAATGTATTCGTCTCAATTATCATAAAGCAAATAAAATAATATTTTGTACGGATAATTTGTTTGTAGCACCGGTAGAGAAAGCCATGTGAATGGAACGCGTCAGATTTTTTCTCATTATTTCATGATAATCGAGATAAGTATTGGCATCATGGTTATATTACATATTCCGTTGATGATCAATTCTTCTAAGAGTTAGTCGGTATGTGATAACCTTGAAATTCCTTTTACTCCGCATAGTATTGAAAAAATAAACCAACAACAAGGACATTGGTTTACATTACAAAAAAGTTATTCGAGATAAACTGTGTGTTTTAAGAAATCTACATTTTTTCTTCTGTTCTGTTACAGTCATCCTTTACGGTTTACCAGTTAATTGGTACACCTTTCTTCTATACCCACGCGGAGTTTGATCGTCATCTGTCATCTAGTTTGTTTACAGTACGCCATTTTGTTAGTTCATCTCAGAGGTGATTTGCGATTTTACGATGGATACAAATATTGAACAAAGAATGGTATTTCGTGTGCCGAATCGCTGAAAATGTTACAGAGGGCTTACGGTGAATCGACTTTATCAAAAACACGTGATATGAGTGGTACAGTGCATTCAAAAGTGGTCCAGATGTGGTGGGAGATTTGCCTCGCTCTGGTCGCCATCAGCGGTTTTAACTGAACTGAACATCGTTAAAGTGAAGAAAATGGTGTCTGAAAATCTCATTTAGATCTGAGAGAGATTGTCGCTGAACTTTCTGTGTCTCACGAATCGATTCGTACCATTTTAAACGATTGTTTGGGCATGACACGCGTTGCAGCTCGGTTAGTTCCGAAAGATTTGAATTTTCTACAAAAACTCAATCGCATAAGGATTGCTAAAGACATGATAGAACGAGCCAGTTCCGTCCCCACATTCATGAAACGCATTGTAACTGGTGATGGGACGTAGGTTTACAAGTTTGACACTCAAACCAGTCAACAAGCTTCCGAATGGCGCCTTCCACCTGAACCGAAACCTAAAACGGCACGTCAAACTCGATCAAAATTGAAGGTCATTGACAGTTTTTTTTCGATTATCGCGGTGTCGTGCACCAGAGTTCTTGCCAGAAGGTCAGATGGTAAATAAATACTCTTATATGAGCGTTAAGCGGCGTTTGAGAGAACAATTACGGCGAAAAAGGCCAGATTTGTGGAACGGCGACTCATGGATTCTGCACCACGATAACGCACCAGCTCACAAGGTTATTATTGTGAACGAATTTCTGGCCAAAAACTCAACAAATTTCATCGAACAACCACTGTATTCACCTGATCTGGCTCCAGCTCCAGCTGATTTCTTTCTCTTTCCAAAACTCAAGTTACCACTTCGAGGCACCCGTTTTCAGAATATAGAAGACATAAAGGAAAATTCGCGGCGACAATTGAAATCGATTCCTAAAAGTGCCTACCAAAAATGTTTTGATGATTGGAATATTCGTTGGCATAAATGTATATTTTCAGACGGGGCCTAATTTGAAAGCGATAAAATAAAATTGGATGAATCATTCATTTTTTGTGTTTTAATGGCAAGTTTCCGGAACTTTCTTGACACAGTAGTATGTATATTTCATTTGCCAGTTATGCAAAGTCATCCAGAATAAACCAGACTTCAGTGGCTATTCTCAGAAAATTCAAGGTGTATGTATATTTCATTTGTCATGCAAATATCTTAAAACATACTAAAGCGTATCCGATAAATCCGAGGTCCTGTGATTGGAGTCTCGTTCATGTTAGTGAAGTCTTCAAGCCAGATTCCATCTCCAATTTAAACCTACATAATAAAACAACACACTATCAGTTCCAATGTGCATATTACGGAATGCATAGGACGTAAAAAGCAGCAAATCCGAGGCTATGTAAAACTAAATTTTATATAAAATAATAACTATGAAGATGATGTTAATCTTCATAACAATAATAACGATAATAATAACAATAATACTAATAATAATCATAATGTATCCTTTTGACCACAAGAGAGACAAATTTGAACATAATTAACAGATTTTCCCTAAAATAAGAACTAAAGCTTTCCTGGCGACGTGTTAATTCAAAATCTTCTCGGGCTTCTAGCCAGGTAAAAACTTGGCTTGACACCAACGTTTCGAAGAAGTACATCTTCCTCGTCTTCAGGGTGAACTGAAGACGAGGAAGATGTACTTCTTCGAAACGTTGGTGTCAAGCCAAGTTTTTACCTGGCTAGAAGCCCGAGAAGATTTTGAATTAGATTTTCCCTAATCATCCTGGAATTCTCTTTTGCTGTTGCTCACTTAGTTTATTTCAATATTTACTGGCAAAGGATATATTCCAAATATTCTTTAAAGGTAATCGAATATAGAAAACAAAAATTATTTTCTGTTCCTTTTTACTTTTCCTAGCGCGTATGTAAGAGAACTTATTAGGTAGAAAAGCACCCAAAAATTCAATTCCGATAATTCATTGAGAATACAAGTTTTGAGGACCCCCAAATAAAAAAATAAGAAAAAGGTCCGCGTGTGATGTGTGTGTCTGTGTGTCTATACAACATAGCCCAAAAATGAAAAGTCGGTAAACAAAAGACTTGGTGTTTAAAGTTTAGCATCTTCCAAGAAAATTTCAGGAAAATCCAACCCCCGTAAACTACCGCTTACATGATTTTGTTTAAAATGTTCGATTTTCTAAAAAAAAGACTAACGATTTTTATTATAATGCCGCATATTAAAGATGCTTACATGGAAAATAAAATGTACATCCTTAATTTCTTGGGAATGATCCCTGAAATCCTCTTCACTCTGGATGTATTTTTTATAACTGGCAAACCGTAAGAGATAGACAAAAACTTAGTATACAAAAATGTATATCTCGTTAAACCACACAATTTAGGTTACCTATATGCATTTTTCTTCTTTGTAGAGCTAACCATTTCAGAGATATTCCCTGTTATTGGTTTCAAATTTAAAATTCCTAAAACTTTTCAGAAACAGGAAGCCCTCACTCGTTTCATATGTCTTTTATTTAATTCTTAGCTACAGGAACAGAACCTTCTTTCAATGACAATCGCATAGTGACTTCCCAATTTTAAAAAAGTTGACGTTTATTTTCCTTTTACTTATAAGGAACTAAGTAATAAGGGGATTCCCGGTTATGTTTATTTGATTAGCATGATGTAGATAAAAGAATAATATTTTGTTTGTTTGCAAATATGCTACATATCAGAATTCTATTTTCTTTACACTTTCAACGCACATAGATAGAGAAGGCCCACCTGAAATATATGTTTCGAGGTCCCCTAAGTAAACATTACTTACTCTAGCAGTACGTATGTACAATGTACATGGTAACTAGAGAAGGTATTGTATTCCACACAAAAATTCGATGTCAAGATTTCACTGGAAATATATGTTTTGAGGCCCTCTGAGTACGAAAATAAATTTTAAAAATAGGTCCACCATTAAAACACCTATATTAACGATATCTTCATTAAAAATAAAATGTATATTGTGAATATCCTAGGAATAGCTTATGAAGACTACTTTATTCTGGATGAGTTTTGCAGAATTTCGTATTACTGATAAACTGTAAGAGAAAGTCAAAACCTTTCTACAAAAAAAGTTGTAGATTGTATCAAAACCTAATTTATGTCATGCATGTCTCTGTTGTAGATTTGATCGTTTTAGAGATATTCTTTCTTAGTGCTTTCAATTTTTAGCTACAAAAATTGTTTCAAACAGGACATGCAAAGCGAACCGAGCCTAAATTGTTTCACAAAGCGACCAGCTTTTAAAAGATTTGACTATCGCTTTAGCCTAGTGTACTCCCTTATTTCCCTTCTACCTACAAATAAGCAAATTAATTAGACCAATTTTGCTTGTTTATCTCGATTAGCATGATGTAGATAAAAGAATAATCTTTTGTAAGAAAGTTTCTATAGGTAAGGTAGAGAAAGTTATGTGAATGCAACATATCAGTTTTTCTTTGTCTACACAGTACATGGTACGTAAGTAGAGAAATTATTGCACCCAAAAATTCGATGCGGAGATTTCACGAGAAATACACGTTTTAGAGCCCCCTGTATTTTTAGTTTCTCTACACTACTATGTCCAGTGTATCTATAGAAAAGGTATTGCATTCCACCCAGAAACTCGATACCGAGATTTCATCGGAAATACACGTTTTTTGGGTCCCCTGTGTGCAAAATAAAAAAAATTAAAAAAGTCCGTGTGCATCCCTATGTCCGTGTCAGTATGTCCGCGTGTCTGTGAACACGATAACTCAAACATGAAAAGTCGGTAAAATACCAAACGTTGTATTTAAATTTATTATATTCCAAGGATGTGACATGAAGATTTTAAGGAAAATCCGCCCACCCCAAACTACCCTTTACTTACATGGAAACATTTTCAAAAGTTCTGATTTTCTCAGAACTGGCTCTAATGATTTAGATTAAACTCGTATCTTATATTAATTATTAATATTTACATGACAAATAAAATCTATAACTTGAGTTTTCTAGGAATAGCCTCTGAAGAACTCTTCATTCTGGATACATTTTGCTGAATTTTTTACCATTAGTAAACCGTAAGAGATAGACAAAAACTGACTACACAATAAATGTGGATCTCGTTGAAACACACACTTTATGTCAAATGCATTGTTTTAGTGGAGTTGCGATTTTTCAGATATCCTTTATTGTTGGTTTCAGTTTTTAAATACTTGTACTTTTCTCATACGGAAACTCCTAGCTTTGCAAAGAAATGGATTTCAACCACATGACAACCAGTTTTTAAAAGATTTGATTATCGCTTTAGCCTAATATATTTCATGATTTTCCTGCTACTTATAAGGGAGCAAGAAATTAGACCATTTCTACTAATGTTTATCTTGATTAGCATGAATAAATAGACGAATAAGTGAAATTCAGAGAGAAAGTCATGTGAACGGAACTCAACAAATTTATACAATTAGATCCGTGCGTGTGTATGTGTGTGTGCATATGTGTATACCGTGTGCCCACATCGCCCTCCGTGGTATAATGGTTACCATACTAGCTTCACATACCCAAGGTCGCGGGTTCAAACCCGGCGGAGGGCGATGGATTTTTTCGGGTGTAAAAATCCTTAGCATGGCTTCCTTCGGAAGGGAAGTAAAGCCGTTGGTCCCGTGTCGTAGATTTACGGCACGTAAAAGAACCTCAAGCCTGATAAAGAGAGGCCTCTGAGCAAAATTAAGCGGTCTTTCACACCCAATATAGAATGGGACGCTGAGAACCACAACAGTTAAAGAGCGTCCATAAATAACACGCCATTTCCATTTCCATTTTACCGTGTGTCTGTAAACACGATAACTCAAAAATGAAAATTAGGTAAAATACCAAACTTGGTATTTAAGTTTAGTACTTTCCAAGGATAAGACACGAAGATTTTGAGGAAAATCCCTCACCCCAAACTACTCTTTATCTGGAAAACTTTGCAAAATGTTGATTTGCTCAAAAATTGCTCTAACGGCTTTGAATAAAATAACATGTATTAAAAATATTTACATGAAAAAATAAAATGTAGGTATATCTTGAATTTTCTGGGAATAGCCTCTAAAGATGTCTTTATTTTAAATGAATTTTGCTGAATTAAGCATAACTGGTAAACCGTAAGAGATAGACAAAAACTTACTGCACAATAGATGTAGATCTCGTTAAAACACACAATGTATGTCATATACCTTTTTTGGTAGAGTTCATAATTTCCGAGATATTCCTGTTATGGTTTCATTTTTAAAATACATAAACTTTGCTCATACGGAATTTGTGAACTTCTAGTTATGCAAAAAACAAACAAACAAATAAGAAAAACAGATTACCACCATATGGCAACCAACTTTTAAAAGATTTGACTTCGCTTTAGCCTAAGGAGGCTAATAAAGGAAATTTAGAGAGATGTAAAGAAAGTCATGTGAATGGAACACATTAGATTTTTAGAAAAAGTTGCGCCCGCACACACGCTCGTGTGTGTGTATGTGTGTGTGTTGTGTTGTGTTGTGTCTGTGGACAGCATAGCTCAAAAACGAAAGAACCATTAAGTACTAAAACTTGGTATATATTTAAAATCTTTCTAGAATGCGACACGAAGATTTTCAAGAAAATCTCCTCACCCCAAACTATCCTTTACATTTTTTAAATTTGTTTTTCGTAATAAGGGCTCTAACGATTTTGTTTAAAATGCCGTATATTGAAGATATTTACATCACATATAAAATATATAGATCTTGAATTTTCTGAAAATAGCCTCTGTCGACTTGTTTTTTCTGGATGAATTTTGCTGAATTTTGCATAGCTGGTAAACCGTAACAGATAGACAAATACCTACTACATAAAAAATCTGATGTGCTCCATTCACATGACTTTCTCTACATTTCTGCAAAAAATTATTGTTAAAAAGCTTATGCTTCCATTTACTTCATGCTAATCTAGAAAAAAATAGCAGAAATAGTCTTATTACTTGCTTCCTTGTAAGTAAAATGGAAATAAGGGAGTACCATAGGTTAAAGCGATAGTCAAAAGCTGGTTGCTATGTGACTGAAGTTCCTTTGTTTCTATGGACAGAGTTGGCAAATTCCTGTGAGAGAAAAGTATGTTTTCATAGCAAAAATCAAAACCAAGGAATATCTAAAAAACGATCAACTCCATGAAATAAATGCAGATAACATAAATTGTGTGTTTTAGCGTGCTATACATTTTTTGGGCAGTAAGTTTTTATCTATCTCTTACGGTTTAGGAACTATGCAAAATTCCATAAATTTCATCCAGAATAAAGTAAGCCTCCGAGCCTATTCCCAGATAATTGAAGATATACATTTTATTTGTCAAGTAAGCATCTTTAACATACGATATTTTAATCAAAGTGTTTAGAGCCATTTTTAAGAAAATCAACATTTTCGAAAAAAGTTCCATGTAAAGGGTAGTTTGGGGTGGGGGGATTTTTCTCAAAATCTTCGTGCAGCATCCCTGGAAGATACTAAACTTAAACGTCAAGTTTAGTATTTTACCGACTTTTCGTTTTTGAGTTATCGTGTTCACAGACACACGGACCTTTTTCTGAAAATGCTTTTTTTTTTTTTGGATACAGGGGACCCTAAAACATATATTTCCGGTGAAATCTCGGTATCTCGAATGTTTGGGTGGAGTGCAATACCTTCTCTATACACTATGCACATAGTGCGAGTAGAGAAAGTAAAAATGATCTTGTTATAACATAATTTAATTCATATACATTTTTTGTGTCGAGTTGACTTTTTCTAAGACATACCTTGCTTCAATTTTAAACTACGTAATATTTTCAAACTTTTCGTATCATATCTCTTGTTTTATTGTTGGCCATGCTAAGGGTACCAAACTTCAATTGTTTCATATAGCGATAACTTTTAAAAGAATTAACAATCGCTTTTGTCTGATGTATTCCCTTTTTACTTTCTCTACACGTACTATGTACATAGTGTGTATAGAGAAGGTATTGCATTCCACCCAAAAATTTTATACCCCTGATTCCAAAAAAGCCATTTTTGGTAAAAGGTCCGTGTGTGTGCCTGTGTGTCTGTGAACAGCATAGCTCAAAAACAAAAAGACCGTTAAATACCAAACTTAGATTTAAGTTTGTTATCTTCCAAGGATGCGACACGAAGGTTTTCAAAAAATTCCCCCACCCCAAACTATCGCTTTACATGGAAAAAATTTCGAAAATTTTGATTTTCTCAAATATGGCTCTAACGATTTTGATTAAAATCTCTTACATGCCCAATAAAATGTATATCTTGAGTTTTCTGGGAATATACTCTAAAGACATCTTTATTCTGGATGACTTTTATTGTATTTTGCATAACTGATAAACTAAGAGATAGACAAAAACTTACTACACAAAAAATGTAAACCAATAAAACACACAGTTTATGTCATGTACAGTGTTTTCGTGGAGTTGATCGTTTTTGAGATATTCATTGTTATTGGTTTCAGCTTTAAAAACATATTTTTCTCATACAGGGATTTGTCAACTTCTGTCCATACAAACAAAGGAACTTCAGTTACTATTCAACCAGCTTCTAACTATCACTTTAATCTACGGTACTCCCTTATTTCGCTTTTACTTTCATGGAAGCTAGTAATAAGACTATTTCTGCAATTTTTTCTGGATTAACAAGAAGTAAATAGAAGCATTAGCTTTTCAACGTTAATTTGTTGCAGAGATGTAGAGAAAATCATGTGATTGGAACACATCAAATTTTTTGAAAAAGCTCCATGTGTGTGTGTGTGTGTGTGTGTGAGAGAGAGAGAGAGAGAGAGAGAGAGAGAGAGAGAGAGAGAGAGGGGGGAGTGTCTGTGGACACCATAGCTCAACAACGAAAACACCGTTAAATACCAAACTTCGTATTTAAGATTGTTATCTTCCAAGGATACGACATGAAGATTTTCAAGAATATCCCACCACGCCAAACTACCCATGCAAAAAATTTCAAAATTTTTGAATTTCTCAAAAATGGCTCTAACAATTTTGATTAAAATGTCTTATATTTAAGATATTTACATATCAAATAAAAGGTATATCTTGAATTTTGGGGGAATAGCATCTAAAGATCTCCTTATTCTGGATAATTTGTATTGAATTTTTCATAACTGTTAAACCGTAAGATATAGGCCGAAATCCACTACACAAAAAATGCAGATCGCAATAAAACACACAATTTATGCAGTATACATTTTTTTTTCGTGGACTTGGTCGTTTTTTAGATATTCCTTGTTATTAGTTTCAGCCTTTAAAAAACTTTTACTTTTCTCATACAGGAATTTGTCAACTCCTGTCCAAAGGAATTTCAGTCACATAGCAACCAGCTTTTGACTATTACTTTAACCTATGCTACTCCCTTATTTCGCTTCTACTTACAAGGAAGCAAATAATAGGACTATTTCTGCTAATTTTTCTCAATTAACATGAAATAAATAGAAGCGTAAGCATTTTAGCAATACTTTGTTGCAGAGATGTAGAGAAAGCCATGTGAATGGAACAAAACTTTTTCATTTTGGAAGGACATTCAATTTAACAACATCACTTATATATAAACCTTCAAAGGAAATTAAGCTCGGATATAATTTTCAACATAAATTGATTGCGGATCTTCTTTAACATTTACGAGCGTGTACATTATAAGCGGTGACATCCGGAAATATTTCATTTGTTGTAGAATCAGCAAGGGAAGAAGGAAGATGCAGACGGAAACATATATAACATGGATTGTGGATAAGTCAGTTGGCATTGCGTCATTCTTTTGCGATAAATTATCAAGACTAATGTCTACAAGAGTATCTGTGCGTTGCTGCTACCACAGCAATACTTTCATGCCTGACAGCCTCATACATTGCAGTGCAAAATATATACCAAGACAGAAAGTTGTGTGTGCGGGGGACTCTCAGAAACATTCAACTGATTGTAATAATTCTTTCAGCACTGAAAATGCCATATTCTTAATGACAGAAATAAGCTATAAAACAACTAAGTTTAATTCCCAGATTGCTAAAATACTAAACGGATATACAAAGAATATGAACTAGTATATAAGTACATTGGAATTGTAAAACAACTTACGAAGAAGACTTTGATTTTTCATTTAGTTTCCATTGAGTAGAAAGTGGTTGTTACTCCACAGAAGATTCTTATAAGATTAGAACAAACGCTGCCGCACACACACACACATGTATAACACAGGCTAGCCCGGTAGTTCAATCAGTAGAGCTCCTGTCTGCTGTACGAAGGGTCCTGGGTTCGATTCCTGGCTGATGAAATGACTTTTCTCGAGGCCAGAGTTTTCCCTATCCTCCCCAGAGTCCGTATGAATGAGAGTGTGAATGTGTGTCTCGCTAGCATTTCTCCATCTGTTCCATAAACAAATTTCTTACAAAAGATCATTATTTTATCTATTTCATGCTAATCAAATAAACATTAACAGAAATGGTCTTATTATTTATAAGTAAAAGGTAAATAAGGGAATGCACTCGCAAAGCGTTTGTCAAATCTTTTAAAAGCTATCGCTATGCGATTCGCATCGAAATTCATTTCTCGTTGCACGGCTAGTAATAAAACAAAAGAAACGCGGTCGACTTCCTGTTTGAGAAATATATAAGTACTTTAAACATGTATTAGCAAGTAAGGTATATTGATGCAGTCATTTTATATATATATATATGTATATATTTAAATGTTTAATGTAAAGAGTAGTTTTGTGTGAGGGGGATTTTGCTAAAAATCTTCGTATCGCTTCTTAGGAAGATACTAAACTTAAATATGAAGTTGGTATTTTACCGACTTTTCGTTTTTAAATTATTCTGTACAGAGAGAAGAGACATGAACCTTTTTCTAATTTTTTTTTATTCAGGAAGCCCTAAACATACATTTCCTGTGAAAATTAGACTTTCTCTATACGTACTATGTACATAGTGTACAGAGAAAATATTGTAATGCACCCAAAAATTCGACACCGAGATTTCACCGGAAATATATGTTTTGAGACCCCCTGAATCCATAAAAAGCATTTTTATAAAAATATCCGTGTGTGTGTGTGTGTGTCTGAGGGTAGCATAGCTCAAAAACGAAAAGGCTGTTAAAAACCAAACTTGATATTTAAGTTTAGTATCTTCCAAGGATGCGACACGAAGATTTTAAAGAAAATCCCCCCACCCCAACTACCCTTTACATGGAAAAATTTTCGAAAATTTTAATTTTCTTAAAAATGGCTGTAACGATTTTGGTTAAAATCAATTATATTTAAGATATTTACTTGCCAAATAAAATGTATATCTAGAATTTTCTGGGAATAGCCTCTGAAGACTACTTTATTCTGGATGAATTTTACGGAATTTTGCATAACTACTAAACTGTAAGAGATGGAGCAAAACTTACCACACAATAATGTAGAGCACGTTAAAACACACAATTTATGTTATATACATTTTTTTCGTGGAGTTGATCGTTTTTTAGATATCCCTTGTTTTTGGTTTCAGCTTTAAAAACATACTTCTCTCACACAGGAATTTGTCACCTCCTGTCCACACAACAAAGGAACTTGAGTCACATAGTAACCCGTTTTTGACTATCACTTTAGCCTATGGTACTCCCTTATTTCGCTTCTACTTACAAGGAAGTAAGTAATGAGACTATTCTGCTAATTTTTTCTCGATTAGCATGAAGTAAATAGAAGCATAAGCTTTTTAACAATAATTTGTTTCAGAGATGTAGAGAAAGCCTTGTGAATGGAACACATCAGAGATTTTTTTATTAAGCACAATAATAGTGATATTTTTGTCGAATAAAATTCTAGCCTATTTAAATAATATTTTATTGCCTATATACATTGTTATAAACAAATGAGCCACGTGATGCAATTTTAAAAAATATTCACATTAAAAATTCAAGTTTTACAGTGATTAAGTTTGCAAATATATCTCTCATATCATATATTTTTACTTTTACATACTATGTACATAGTAGAAGGAATTGCATTCCACCAAAAATCTCAATACCGAGATTTCTCCGGAAATACACGTTTTAGGGTATCATATCCAAAAAAAAAAAAAAAAAAAAAAAAAAAAAAGCATTTTCAGAAAAAACGTCCGTGTGTGTGTGTGTGGCCGTGTGTCTGTGAAAATGATAACTTAACAAAGTCGGTAAAAATATCAAACCTGGTATATTAGTTTAGTATCTTCCAAGGATGTGATAGGAAGATTTTGATAGAAATCTCCCCACCCCAAACTATCCTTTACATGATAAAAAAATCAAAAATGTTTACTTTCTCAAAAATAGCTCTATTTTAATTTAAATATTACATATTCAATATATTTATTTACATGAGAAATAAAAGTTATATTTTGAATTTTCTGGGAATAATCTCTGAAGACCTCTTTATTCTGGATTAATTTTGTTGAATTGTATATAACTGGTAAACCATAAGAGACAGACAAAACCTTATTATACAAGAAATTTAGATCTTGTTAAAACACACAATTTAGTTAATATGTATCTATACATTTTTTCACTGAGTTGATAATTTTTAAGATATTTCTGGTTATTGGTTTGAAGTTTAAAATACTTAAAACTTTTCTCATTCATGAATTTTCCAAATCCTAGCCATGCAAACAAACGAACTTCAATCACCTAGCAACAGCTTTTAAAAGAATTGACTATCGTTTCTGCCTAGTGTATTCCCTTATTCCCCTTCTAGTTATAAGAAACCAAGTAGGTAATAAGGACAATTTCTGCTACTGTTTATCTAGATTATCAAGAGGTACTCGTAGATGGAATCGTACGCTTTTTAACTAATTTGTTACAGAGTGTAGTGAAAGCCATGTGGATGGAACACGTCATATCTAATTATTTAAAAAACTGTATTACTTTTCTACTTCTGCTCTTGATTTTTTTCAACATGTGATAATTTTTTTTCTCAAAATTGAAGCATTATTTTGAAAAAAGTATATTACCACTGCATCGTGTGGAGAACATTTTGAGTATGAAAAGGGTTGGGAAAAGTTTACAAGAAAACAAGACTTAAAGTTGGGAAGGCGCATGTTTATTAATAGGCACATTAATAAACATGCGCTTTCCCATTTATAACCGAGTGGGATGACTCAGGCGGTTTGTCTGAGGCCCGCATTCGCACTGGGGCTGCGGCCTCTTGTATCCGATGCTGAAGTCTGCGATACCGATTCTCCTTTTGAAGGCTCTCATAATTTCTACTCTAATCTACGCCTGCGAGATCTGGGGCTTGGCAACGGACTCCAGTCTGCTACTGCTTCAACGGGTGCACAAATGCCTCCGAGCCATTTATTCCACCCCCTTCTCTTTTCCCGTGAGATTCCTGCACGAAGCCTCTGGTTTGCCATAAATGGAATACAAAATTAGGCGCCGCAAAATTAAATTCCACGACGTTTTGCCTTCCATCGGGCCGCCCTCGTTAGGTCTTTTGTGAATTATAATCCCAGAAACCGCCGGTACCGACTTCCCCGTATGGCTTGCAGGTATCTCCGGTAACCGAGGAACGACTCCACCAGCTGCTATGGCTAATTTCCTATAAAATTCTTTCAAGAGTCACTTGGACATCAAAATTCAAAATAAAGCCTCCAAAATAAAAAATATTTGCAACATAATTACACCAGCGGCGCACAAGTGCCGTTGCACCAGGAACAATCTTGCTGCCTCCTTTCACTCCCCAACCTCATTCCACCGGTCATCCAACAAACCTCACATTCCCATCAGGACCTGGTTAAATTCTAGCAAGCATGGGAACACGTCTAACACACTTCGGGATCGCTCGGCCCGCCGACTGCTCGTGGCCGGCGAGTCAATTTTCAACCAGGAATGCACAAAGTGCAACACTTGCGTTGAGGCGACGAGAGAAAATTGTTTTGCAGAACTGCCGTGAAAGCAACAGATTAATAATGCCACATAAGTTTAGGATTATTCACAGACGGAGTCCATAATCACGGGACAGAGCACAGCGCGTAGCACCTTTGTGCCCTTTGCAATGTATGTGACCCCAGGAAGGAAAGATTGAGGATGAGAGACCGAAAGGCTACCACATTCGAACGAGAACGAGCGCAAGCGTGTAAGGGATATCTAACGGTTCTAGATTCCTCTGGTGCCAGAAGAAGCCTCTTCAGTGCGTATGCCATCGCTCACAACCCAAACGTTACCACGAGGCCAGGCTGCTCGGTTTAACAATAAAAGGAGTTACTTTGTGCCATGAAAACGTAACAACTTATCAATAGTTATGAAAATGTTTACGACCTTTCCTAAAGAATTCGCCGGAAGCAGACGTGCTCTTGCAAGTTTTGTTTGAGAGAAGTTAATACTGCCACTACACTGCTTAAGCCAACGCAATAGCGAACATTTCAGAATTTGTTCGCTGAATGTCACTGTAATTAACATATTCAATTATTTAAAGTTAATTATAAATAAATCATTTTGAACCCAGACCCAAAAACTTGATACCAATATTTCACCAGAAATAGACCTTTTATGGTCCCCAGTATCCAAAAATTGCATTTTTAGAAAAAAGTCCGTGTATGTGTGTCCCTGTGTCTGTGAACACAATAACTCAAAAACGAAAAGTCCGTATAATATCAAACTTGGTATATATGTTTAGTATATTCAAGGATGCGACACGAAGATTTTGAGAAAAATGCCCCCCCCCCGTCCCAAACTACCCTTACATAGAAAACATTTCGAACATTTTGATTTTCTCAAAAATGGCTCTAACGATTTTGACTAAAATACCGTATATTAAAAATGTTTATATATGGCAAATAAAGTGTATATCTTGAATTTTCTGGGAATAGCCTCCAAAGAACTCTTTATTCTGAATGAATTTTGCTGAATTTTGCATAACTCGTAAACCGTAAGAGATGGATACAAACTTATTAGACAAATAATGTAGATCAAGTTAACACACACAAGTTATGTCATATACGTTTTTTTCATGGAATTGACCATTTCTGAGATATTCTTTGTTAATTGTTTCAGATTCAAAATACTTACTTTTTTCACACGGAAAGTTGTAAACTCCTGGCCCTGCATAGATTCGGATTTCAATCACATGGCAACCAACTTTTAAAGGATTTGACTGTCATTTTAGCCAATACATTTATTTTCCTTCTGCTTACAAGGAAGTAAGTAATTAAGACAGTTTCTGCTAATGTTCTAATGCTTATCTCAATTATCATAAAGTAGACAGAAGAATATGCTTTTTAGCAATAATTTGTTACAGCGATGTAGAGAAGGTCATATGAATAGAACACATCAGATTTCTTACTTTCTCTACACGTACTAGGCGCATAGTACATAGAGAACGTATTGCATTCCATCCAAACATTCCATATCGAGATTTCACAGGAAATACACGTTTTAGGGTCCCCTGAATTAACAAATTCTGATGTGTTACATTCACATGACGTTTTCTAGCTTTTCCACATACAAACTATTCTTACAAAAGATTATTTTTTATTTACATTATGCTCATCGAGTGACTTTGATTAAAGTTACGTTGTTTAAAAATAAAATCTATAACAATGAATATCTTACAAACGGTCAATTCTACAAATAGTTATAAAAAATCTGATGTGCTCCATTCACACGACTTTCTCTACATCTCTGAAAAAAATTATTGTTAGAAAGCTTATTGTTCTATGTACTTCATGCAATTCAATATAAACGTAAGCACGAATGGTTTTATTGTTTGCTTCCTTCTAAGTAGAATACAATAGGTTAAAACGATTGTCAAATTTTTTATAAGCTGATAGTGAAAACTCCAATAGACCACGGCCTGCAAGCCCGGAAGATCATTTAATTTCCAACGACATCATCTGTGAAAGCCTACGTATTTTTAAAAGCTGGTTGCTATGAGAATGAATTTTTTTTTTTTTTTTTTTTTTTTTGCATGGCCACGACCTGACAAATTCCCTATGAGAAAAGTAACATTATTTTAAAATTGAACTTGTATTCCACCCAAAATTTCGATACCGAGATTTCACCGGAAATATATGTTTTGAGGTCCCTGAGTCTGAAAAAGGCATTCATATAGAAAGGTCCATGTGGGTTTGTGGACAACATAGCTCAAAAAAGAAAAGACCGTTAAAAACCAAACTTGGTATTTAACTTAAGTATCTTCCAAGAATGGGACACGAAGATTATAAACAAAATACCCCTCCCTGAACTGCCCTTACTCTTTACAACATTTTTGAAAATTGTGTTTTTCTCAAAAATGACTCTAAATATTTTGATTAAAATTCCGTATATTAAAGATACTTACATACCAAATAAAATGTAAATCTTGAATTTTCTGGGCATAGCCTCTGAAGACCTCTTTATTCTGGATGAATTTTGAGGAATTTTGCTTAACTGTTAAACCGCAAGAGATAGACAAAAATTACAACACAGAAAATGTAGATCTCGTCAAAACACACAATTTATGTCCTTTACATTTTTGTTGTGTAGGTAACCGTTTGCGAGATATTCCATGTTATTGGTTTCAGTTGTGTTTAATATACGGGATTTTAATCAAAATCGTTAGAGCAATTTTTTAGAAAATAAAAATTTTCGAATCATTTTCCATGTAAAGGTTAGTTGGGGGTGGGAGGATTTTCTTGAAAAGCTTCGTGTCCCTTCTGTGGAAGATACCAAACCTGCATACCAAGTTTGGTATTTAACAGTCTTTTCGTTTTTGAGTTATGCTGTCCAAAGACACACACACACGCGCGCGCGCACGCGCACACACACACGGACCTTTTTCTGAGAATACTTTTTTTTTTTTGGATTCAGGGGGTCCTAATACACGTATTTCCGGTGAAATCTCGGTATAGAATTTTTGGGTGGAATACAATACTTCCTCTATACACTATGTACATAATACGTATTGAGAAAGTAAAATTCGGATGTGTTCCATTTACATGATTTTCTCTACATCTCTGCAGCTAATTATTGTTAAAAAGCTTATGTTTCTATTTACTTCATGCTAATCCTGAAAAAATTAGCAGAAATAGTCTTATTAGAAGCAAAATAAGGGAGTACCATAGGTTAAAGTGATAGGCAAATTTGTTTGCTATGTGACTGAAGTTCCTTTATTTATATGGACGCGAGTTGACAAATTCCTGCTTGAGAAAAGTAGGTTTTCCAAAGCTGAAACAAAAAACAAGGAATTTCTCGAAAACGATCAACTCCACGAAAAAACTGTAAATAACTTAAATTGTGTGTTTTAACGTGTTCTACATTTTTTTGTTTTAAAGTTAATCTTGGTTAGGTACAAGTACATAGATAGGTATAAGGATAAGCTTTTGTGAGAATAGTTAGTTACAAAATAGGTAGAGAAAGTCATGTGAAACATATATACATATATTTGTTTTTACTTCCAAAACACAACACAGGATTATTCTTATTGTTAAAATATGTACTTTATTTTACAGAGGTAGAATTATAAGTTTTCCAAACGAAAAGTGGGTTTAATATCAAACTTGCTATTTAAGTTTAATATCTTCCAAGGAACTAGGACCCGCCCCCTAAAACACTCTTTCAAACTTTGAATTACCTACTGTACCAGACAGTAAAATATGTAAATGAATATTGAAAATGCATCTGCATTAACAAGAGACGAAATAGAACTTTTGTAAAATTGGGTAGAGAATGTCCAATGAATACAATATAGCAAATTTTTACTTTCTGCACCGCAAGTAGAGAATATATTGCATCCCTCTCAAACATTTTATACCGATATTTCACCGAAAATACGTGTTTTGAGATCCCCGAATAAAAAATCAGAAAAAAGGCCACAAGCGCGTGTATATGTGTTTTTTATAGTGCTTTACGCCCGCTTTTTCTACAAATGGCACCGCAGGGGATGACACTGATAGTATATGGAATGAAGATAGAGCACGGTGAAATGCAATAGCGGGAAAACAAGAGAACCCGGAGAAAACCCGCCCATGCGCCGATTTGTTCACCACAATCCCAGATGCTATGCAATCCTTTGGGATCGAACCCGGAACGTCAAGGTGAAAGGCGAGTGGTCTAATCACTCGGTCACGGTGCGGCCTGTTGTGCATGCAGCATAACTCAAACTAGATTTTCAAGAAAATACTACAACGCCAAACCATTCTTTACATGGAAGATTTTTCCGAATGTTAAATTTTTTCAAAATGGCTCTTACGTTTTTGATGAAAATATATTTATACATAGTTTTGAACATGTACACCTATCGTATCTTGAACTTTTTGGAAATATTCTCTGAAGCCTATCTTCATTCTGAATGACGTTTGCATTATCTCGTAAATCGTAAGAGATAGACAAAAAAGTATTGCACAAAAAAATATAGATATCGATAAAACACACAATTTATGTCACATACGTTTTTTTGCTTCAATTTTAAAATACTTACTTTTCTCACACGAGGATTTGTCATTCCTATTTCTTTGTTTTACTCCTGACCATATTTGACTTTTCATTTTTGAACTATGCTGCTCACACATCATTTTCTAAAAATGCGACTACTAAGGGGGCCTCAAAACGTGAATGTAAAATGTCGGTATGGAATTTTTGTGTGGAATAGAATATGTTCTCTATCCTACCTACATTTTACACACGTTCTATAGAAAGTAATAAGTAGTTTCTTCTATTGAAATTGAATGGTAAGCATTAAATCTGTCAAAGTTATAAAGTAATTGCTGTACAAAATAGCGTCGCATTAAACTGCTTGCAGATATATAGTCGATGTTTTGCCTTAATTCATTCCAAATATGCAGCGCTGTTAATGCATTGCTGCAGGCAGTAAATATCAGAACTTGTGAATGTAGATGGTATACCGCTAAACATTCATCGTGCTGCAGGGATAAAGTCCAGAAGCTCACAGGGGATATATTATAACCACCAGGAAGATTTCCGGAACACTCTAGTTGTGCCAACTAAACCGTAAGCATCTATTTCCAGTAATCTATCTAACAGGTATGTAAAAGAAACTAAGAAATTGTTTCTTTCACACTTTGCTTATTACGTTCTATACTTAAGTGGTCTTCTGACAGAAAAAGCTAATATAAACTTTGCTTTAAACTAAAATTAAGTGCATTCTCTTCTACGTATTGACAATGTTGTATTCCACCAAAAATCCGTAGAGAGATTCACCAGAAATAAATATATAATATTTGAAATATTTGATACGTAAGTTGAGCTTTCTGAACACATATTTGGTAATGTAAGCTAAATTTACAATTGATTTATTAATTGCCATGCCAACAAGCACTGTAAGTACACAGTTTGAGAGGTCATTAATACTTACAATACAATTAGGAAATAAAGTAACACTCAAGACATGTCCTACTTCAAGTATAGAATCTATTGCAAAATGTATTGACAAAAGAGTGTATAAGAAGCCTTTGTCCATATAATTTAGGTCATACATAATTAGATGTAGCCCTTCACTTGTTTATATCGAGATTTCATTTCTACTTTCTCTAGACGTACTTTGTGCGTAGTGTATAGAGAAGGTATGGCACTCCACCCAAAAATTCCATTACAAGATTTCACCGGAAATATATGTGTTCCATTCACATGACTTTCTCTACATATCTGCAGCAAAGTATTGTTAAAAACTTATGCTTCTATTTATTTCACGCTAATTCATAAAAAATAGCAAAAATGGTCTTATTACTTGCTTCCTTGTAAGTAGAACCGAAATAAGGGAGTACCATAGGTTAAAGTGATAGTCAAAAGCTGGTTGCTAGTGACCGAAGTTGCCTTTGTTTGTATGGACAGGAGTTGACAAATTCCTATATGAGAAAGGTATGTTTTTTAACGCTGATACCAAATTAAATGATTATTTAAAAAACGAACAACTCCACGAAAAAGGTATATAATATAAAATGCGTGTTTTAATGTGCTCTATATCTTTGCGTGGTAAGTTTTCCATCATCTCTTACGGTTTAGCAGTTATGCAAAATTCCGTAAAATTCATCCAGAATAAAGTAGTCCTCAGAGGCTATTCCCAGAAAATTCAAGATACCTATACATTTTATTTGTCAGGTAAATATCTTTAATATACCATATTTTAGTCAAAATCGTTAGAGCCATTTTTAAGAAAATCAAAATTTTCGATAAAAGTTCCATGTAAAGGGTAGTTTGGAGCGGGAGATTTTTCTCAAAATCTTCGTGTCGCATCCCTGGAAGATACTAAACTTAAATACCAAGACAGGTATTTTCGCGACTTTTGGTTTTTGAATTATCGTGTTCACAGACGAACGGACCTTTTTCTGAAAATGCTTTTTTGGATACAGGGGACCACAAAACATGTATTTCCGGTAAAATTTCGGTATCAAATTTTTGGGCGCAGTGCAATACCTTCTCTATACACTGTGTACATAGTAGGTGTAGAGAAAGAAAAACGCAAAGTCGGTAAAATTATAAACTTGATATTTAAGTTTAGTATCTTCCAGGGATGCGACACGAAGATTATGAGAAAAATCCCCCCTCCCCAAACTACTCTTTACATGGAACTTTTTCAGAAAATTTTGATTTTATCAAAAATGACTGTAACGATTTTGATTAAAATATGATATATTAAAGATATTTACCTGACAAATAAAATGTACATCTTAACTTTTCTGGGAATAGCCTCTGAAGACTATTCCTGACGAATTTTACGGAATTTTGGATAACTGCTAAACCGTATGAGATGGAAAAAAACTTACCACACAAAACATGTAGAACAGTTCAAAACACATAATTTATGCTATATACATTTTTTCATGGAGTTCATCCTTTTTGAGTTATTGAGTTAACAAAATATTGTTAAAAAGCTTATGCTCCTATTTCCTTCATTCTAATCGAGAAGAAATTAGCAGAAATAGTCTTATTACTTGCTTCCTTGTAAGCAGAAGGGAAATAAGGGAGTACCATACGTTAAAGTGATAGTCAAAAGCTGGTTGCTATGTGACTGAAGTTCCTTTGTTTGTATGGACAGGAGTTGACAAATTCCTTTGTAAGAAAAGCATACGTTTTTTAAAGGTGATGCGATGGCTGTAACAATTTTGATTAAGATATTGTATTTTAAAGTTACTTACATGACAAATAAAATGTAGATCTTGAATTTTCTGGGAATAGCCTCTGAAGACATGTTTATTCTGAATGAATTTTGTGGAATTTTGTATAACTGGTAAACCGTAAGAGACAGACAAAAACTTACTGCACAAAAAATTTAGAGCTCGTTAAAACACACAATTTATGTTATATGCATTCTTCCCCTGGATTTGACCGTTTTTACTATATTCCTTGTTATTGATGTCAGTTTTAACATACATATTTAATAATTTTCTCATAACTTGTCAACACCTGACCACGCAAACAATCGGATTTCTCTATCATAGCAACCACATTTTAAAGCATTAAAGGCACTAGGCTAAGCTAACTCTGACTGCTCCCTTACCTATAAGGAACTAAGTAATAAAACCGTTTCTGCTAATGTTTATGTCGATTGGCCTGAAGTAGATAGAAGAATAAGCTTACTAACAATAATTTGTTACCCAGAGGTAGAGAAAGTCATGTGAATGGAGCACATCACATTTTTAATTTATCTACACGTACTATGCACATAATGTATAGAGAAGGTATTCTAAAGCACCCCAAAGTTCCATACCGAGATTTCATCGGAAATACATGTTTTGGGTCCCCCTGAATTCAAAATATCTTATGTGTTCCATTCACATGACTTTCTCTACATACCTGCAAAAATATTATTAAAAAGCTTATGCTTCAGTTTACTTCATGCTAACCGAGAAAGAATTAGCAGAAATAGTGTTACTACTTGCTTCCTTGTATAGAAGCGAAATAAGGGAGTACCATAGTTAAAGTGATAGTCAAAAGCTCATTGCTATGTCATTGAAGTTCCTTTATTTGTATGGACAGGTGTTGAAAAATTATTGTATGAGAAAAATATAAGTTTTTCAAGGCTGAAACCAATAACAAAGAATATCTCAAAAACGATCAAATCCACGACGAAAACAAATGTATATAACATGAATTGTGTGTTTTAACGTGCTCTATATTTTTTGAGCGATAAGTTTTTGTCTATTTCTTATGGTTTACTAGTTATCCAAAATTCCGCAAAATTCATCCAGAATAAAGGTGTCTTCAGAGGCTATTTCCAGAAAATTCAAGACATAATTTTTATGTCATTTCAATATCTCTAATATAGGAGATTTTAATCAAAGCCGTTAGAATCATTTTTAAGAAAATCATCATTTTCGAACATTTTTCCATGTAAAGGATAGTTAGGGGGATTTTCTTGAAAATCTTGTTGTCATATCCTTGGAAGACATTGAGCTTAAATACCAAGTTTGGATTTAACGGACTTTTCGTTTTTGAGGTAAGCTTCCCACACACACACACACACATACATACACACACATTCACACAAACACACACACTGACATTTTCTAAAAATCCTTTTTCTGAATTCGGGGGTCTCAAAACATGTATTTCTGGTGAAACCTCGATATCGAATTTTTGAGTGCATTATAATACCTTCTCTATACACTATGTATATAGTACATGTAGAGAAAGTAAAAAAGCATTTTGGAGTGTGTGCCTTTGTGTGTGTATGTGTGTGTGTGTGTATGTAAGTGTGTGTGTGTGTGGACAGCATAGCTCAAAAAAGAAAAGACCATTAAATACCAAACTTGGTATTTATGTTTGGTATCTTCCAAGGATGTGACACGAAGATTTTCAAGAAAATCCCCCCACCCCCAACTACCCTTTACATGGAACTTTTTTGGATAATTTTGATTTCATCAAAATATGGTTCTAAAGATTTTTATTAAAATATGGTATATTAAAGATATTTACCTGACAAATAAAATGTATATCTTGAATTTTTTGGGAATGGCCTCTAAAGACTACTTTATTCTGGATGAGTTTTACGGAATTTTGCATAACTGCTAAACCATAAGAGATGGGCAAAACCTTACCAGTCATAAAATGTGGAGCACATTAAAACACACAAATTATGTGTCATACATTTTTTCCTGGAATTGATCGTTTTTGAGATATTCCTTGTTTTTGACTTCGGCTTTAAAAAACTTATACTTTTCTCATACAGGAATTTTTCAACTCCTGTCCATACAAACAAAGGAACTTCAGTCACATAGCAACCAGCTTTTGACTATCACTTTAACCTATGGTATGCCAGTGTACATTTAAATTGCAATGTTTCCTTCAATTTTGGAAAGTACTTTGTGAAGTAATCAACTGTGAACTAAAGGGAAACTAAAAAATTGTGTAGTGGATGTTAAAGTGCCATTTAAAAAAGTCATTGTAATAGAACCAGTAACAACTTCTGTGAATTATTGAACAATATTGGTAGATCAGATGTTGTAAGGGGTGGACCTTTAATTAATTACTCACATTTTTACAATAACATTATGAGTATTAACAAAGAGGGGAACTGTGATCCTGATTTAACAGCTAAGCAATATCATCGACAGACAGTTGAGCATTCTTTTGTGCAAAATAACTCTGATTCTCAAAATAAAAACCGAGCCTAAAAACCAAACAAGAAGGCTGATACAAATCATATATCGAGCACATCAGCTGTACCTAAAATCCAAGGAACCTTGGATCACCCAGTAAATACAAAGGTAGGTGGTTATCTAGATGTGCCAAAAGAGTGATTTGTACTTCTACATCATAATGTTCAATCATTAAACAACAAAATCAGTGACATAGTGACATAGAGATTCTACTTGCAGCTTATCTACAGCATTTCAATGTCCAGTGTTTTAGCGAACACTGGCTTCAGGAAAGTAACCTATTTGTGCTTAATAAATTCAAAGATTTCACGCCAGCAACATGGTCATATAGGGATAGTAAAAAAGCTGGGGATACATGAATTCTTGTGAGAAAAGACATCAATTTTAAAAATATGGAAACCATCAATCGCATTGCAAAAGAACAGAAATTAGAAATATCAGGTGTGTATCTCCCCGATTTGCAAATAACAGCACTCTGTATATATAGAGCTCCTGGCACCAATGTAAATTCATTTCTGAGTGTACTGGAAATGGCTCTAAGTAGTATTAAACACTTTAAAAATACTGTAATAGTATGCAAAGATTTTAATATTGATCTTTGTAAAGAATCAAAAGCTACCTCTGACTTACTAAATATGTTAACATCTTATAATCTCGAACCCCAATCCATGATCCAACTCGAATCACAGAAACTGTTCGAACACTCATCTATCAAATATTTGTAAATAGTAATACTTTCCTGTGCAAAAGTCTAATCTTTAATATGGGTTTTAGTGACCATAATGCACAAATGCTAAACCTTCCCTTAGCTAATAAATACTCCCAATCAACAGAATCCACTAAAAATATAGTATTTTATTCATTTACTTAGTAGCAAAGCATGAGTAGAAATCTATAAAGCTAACAGCACATCAGAAAAACTTGAATTGATCCTTCAAACACTGCAGCATTACTTAAACCTAGCTTTTCTCTTCAGAGCTGTAAAAATGTTCCAGAAAAAAATGTTACATCCTGGATTACCACAGGAATAAAAAACATCCTGTGAAACTAAATGCTATCTACATAAATTAAGAAAAATGTACCCATTAATTGTAGAATTTCAAAACTACATCAAGAAATATAAACTGATTTTGAGTAAAGTACGAAGAGAAGCAAAAACAATGACAAATGACATACTTATCAACCTAGCAAGTAACAAAACAAAAGCAATGTGAAATGTAATTAAAAAGGAAACGGGCACCAATAAAAAAACAGAGAATAATATAAACCTGCTCATAAACTCTAAAAAAGTTATAGATCCAATTGAAGTAGCAGAAAACTTTAATATATATTTTAGTAATATAGCAGATAATCTCATAAAACAGGCCTCAATAAATAATCCCGCTGCTACTTTAAATATTCACAGCTCAATACATGAATCAATATACTTTACACCAACAAACGAGAAAGAAATTTTACAAATCATAAAAGAGCTCAAGCCAAAAAGCTGTGCTGGGGTTGATGGGGCACCAGACTCTCTTATTAAAAATGTGCACATGTAATTGTGAATCCAATAACATATCTCTGTTATGAATCTCTAAGCTCAGGTACTTTTCCCACTTGCTTAAAAACAGCCATAATCCAAACCATTACATAAAAAAAGGGAAAAGTAATGATATATCTAATTATTGGCCCATAGCACTACTTTCAGTCTTCTCTAAAATATTAGAGAAACTGTTTCTTAAGCGACTTTCCAACTTCTTAGAAAAACATAAATTACTATCTGATTTTCAGCACAGCTTCAGGAAAAATTATTCACCTGAAACAGGAATCTTCTCATTTATAACCGTATCCCTTAAAGCCATTGATCAAAAGTAGCATGCCTTGGCTGTATTTTTAGACTTAACAAAGGCATTCGACACCATAGATCATCAGCTATTGTTAACTAAACTAGAGGCTCTAGGCATAAGAGGGTTGGCCAATAAATGGTTGGAATCATATCTTTGTGGTTGTATGCAAATAGTGGAAATAAAAGATAAAGCAAAGAATCAGATCAATTATTATCAATCCAGTCCACTTCATGGTGTGCCTCAAGGCTCTATACTAGGGCCTATCCGTCGCCCTCCATGGTGTAATGGTTACCATGCTAACTTCATATACCCAAGGTTGCGGGTTCAAACCTGGTGGAGGACGATGGATTTTTTTCGGGTGTAAAAATCCTTAGCATGGCTTCCTTTGGAAGGGAAGTAAAGCCATTGGTTCCGTGTCGTAGATTTACGGCATGTTAAAGAACCTCAAACCTGATAAAGAGGCCTCTGAGCAAATTTAAGTGATTTTTCACGCCCAATATAGAATGGGATGCTGAGAATCACAGCAGTTAAAGAGCATCCATAAATTACATGCCATTTATTTATTTAGGTCCTATCCTATTTCTTCTTTTCATAAATGGTTCATCTACTAAAACCATTTTATATGCTGATGATACAAATATTGTGGTTACAATAACTCAAAAGGAAACCTCTATTCACCAAGTCTCAGAGAAAATCACAAACTATTTTAGATTGAATAACCTTATTATAAATGCAAATAAAACTGTAGCAATGGATATATGCACAAATAACAACAAAACTTATATTGTTCCTCAAATACAACTCTCTAATCCAACGGTTCCCAACCGGTGTGCCCCGGCACCCTAGGGTGCCGTGTGACTGCCTAAGGGGTGCCGCGAGATATTGAGATAAACAAAAAAAAATTCCTTCTACTGAAGCCTTAAGTCTTGCAAGATCTTGAAATAAAGTAAGTCAAATCAATTACTCTCATGCACGGCAGATGGTGATAGTGGTCGATTCATTTCAATAATTCAGTTATACTAGTATCCCACAGATGGCATTACAACCATACCCTGCCGAACATTCCCGAGACTACTCGCTTCCTCATGAACATTCCCGAGACTTCGACAGATGAATATATAAAAGTGTACGCTGCTTGGCGCTTTCAGTTGTCTTCCTCGCGTTGATTCACAGTGTTTGGCTATGGATAAGTTCATTGTTAAACGTAAACGCCAGGACAGTGAAAAGTTGGCCCCTACTGCTTGCTTTAAGAAGCCAAATCTTACATTTTTCCCGGACCGTCGAATTCACCACATAAAGAAGACAAACGAAAGAAAAGAACATACCAGGACAGTTACTTAGCGCATGGATTTAAGTGGAATAACAACGAGGAAAACCCTATCCCTGTGTGTTTAGTTTGTGGTGAAACACTTAGCAACGAGGCCATGGTACCTAGCAAACTGAAGCGGCATCTTACAACAAAGCATCCTAGTGTGTCACAGAAAAGTGCAATGTATTTTTCACATATTAGAAGGGGAGAAGAAAACAGCTGTGCAAATGGTAAAGAGAATGACCATAGGTGATACTGCTCTTGAAGCCTCATTTAAAGTAGTAGAAAAAAAAGAAACCTCTTACTCTTGGAGAGGAAATCATTGGCCCTGCATGTCAAGTTATAGTTTCAACAATACTTGGCGAAGGATAATCAAATTTCGAAAGTTCCTCTGTCCAACAACACAATCAGCCGCAGGATATCTGAAATGTAATGCAATATCAACGAACAAGTCACGGAGAAAATAAAAACTTATAGAACATTTTCTTTGCAAGTAGATGAGAGTCTCGATATTGGTGACAAGCCGCAACTCCTTTATTTTATCAGTTATATTGATGAAAAAGATATTAGTGAAGAGTTTCTGTTCTGTAGACCACTGGAGACTACAACCACAGGCCATGATATTTTCATTTCTATTAATTCCTATCTCAATGACCATGATCTTTCATGGAAAGACTGTTGTGGTACAGATGGTGCACCATCTATGTCTGGGAAAATTAAAGGTTTTACTGCCAGAGCTCTCAATGAAAATCCATCCATTATTATAGCTCACTGTTTTCTGCATAGAGAGGAATTAGTCGTGAAAGCGTGTAATGAAGATTTTGCTGAAGTGTTTAACCAAGTTGTGAAAATGGTGAACTATATGAAGTCTCGACCTTTAAAGTGCAGGATTTTTTAACAGTTATGTCGCGCAACGGATGCAGCTCATACCTCTTGTTACTCCACACAGAAGTAAGGTGGTTGTCGCGGGGTCGTGTATTGAACCGGTTTCTCGAACTTAAAGAACAGGTAAAAACTTTTTTTAAGGATTAAAATCAACATACATTTCATGAGCTCTTACTAAGTGATTCTTGGTGTTTTGAACTGTCTTATCTGGCAGATATTTTTCATAAGCTGAATGAACTGAATATTTCGATGCAGGGTCGACATGAAACAATAATCTCCTCAACCAATAAAATGAAAGGTTTTAAAAGAAAACTTAGTTCTTGGAAGTCTGCAGTTCAAAAAGGAGATTTGTCAAGCTTTCCATCTCTTCTTAATGTGGCAGGAGTAAAGATCTGGGTAAACTGAAAGACCACATTTGTGATCACTTATTAAGATTGCAAGATGCAAAAGATGTGTACTTTCCAACTATTTCCACTACGAATCTCGACTGGATTGTCTCACCATTTGATTTCGTAGATAGTGCAGAGGAAATAGATTTCACTGATTGCGAACGAGATGAATTTATTGATCTTTGCGCTGATTCCACACTCGAAGGTAAGTTCACCAAGAATGAGGCGTCGGTGGCTAGTTTTTGGCTTCAACGGAGAGAGGAGTACCCTAACCTAATGAAGAAAGCAATTAACGCACTTTTGCCCTTTTCAACATCCTAAGTATGCGAGCAAGCCTTCTCTGCTATGGTGACAATAAAATGCAAAGCAAGAAATAGACTGAATAACCTTGAGGATGATTTGCGTGTTTCACTGTCAATTGTAAGACCCGACATCACATATCTGTGCTCTAAGCATCAATCACAAGCTTCACATTAATCATTAATCAAACAAAATTTATTGATGTATTTTTACTCAGTGATTGTAGTAAAGTTTACTGTATTATGTTATGGCATACGTTATTATTATATAATATTTCAATAAATTAAAATTAAATTAAATTTTCTTTTAATTCAAGGAAGGGTGCTCCTGGTGTTTAATGTTATTCCCAAGGGTGTCGTGAACTTCAAAAGGTTGGGAAACACTGCTCTAATCAGTCACTCAAAAAAGTAGAATCCATCAAATTCCTTGGGGTCTGTCACAAAGTAATTTGAAATGGGATGCCCACATTAGCCTCATCAATAATAAACTCAGCTCTCTATGTAATATGCTAAGAATATTGACAACATGCACAAGTAACGAAACAGAGCAGTATACCTTGCACATGTGCACTCACTCTTAAGTTATGGAGTAGTTTTCTGGGGTGAGTCTCCAGCATTCAAATCAACCTTTATTGCATAGAAAAAAATTATCAGAACTATTGAAGGAGTTAGCCCAGAGTTGTCATGTAAACCTCTTTTTATAAAACTAGTAATCCTCCCACTTCCCTCCATTTACATATGTGCTTCCAATTCACTTTTTGTAACTAATAATATGGTGCATAAACACAACACCAGGGATAATACACAAATACATATGACCAGCTGCAACACCTCACTCTACCCAAAAAGTATTTTAACTCTGGCACTAAACTTTACTATAATTTACCGAGCCATATCAAGGCAATTAAAAATGTAAGCCAGCTAAAATCCAGTCACAAGGCACATCTAATTAACTACTCCTTTTATTCTATCCATGATTACCTTGAACAAGAATGTATGTCATGAATCATAGTATTTAGCATGTAAAGACTATTGTATATATTGTAAAAAACATATTGTATACATTACAAAAGCCTATGATTGTTATGTTTATACCTTGATGTATCCAATAGTGATTGTACATTGTACCAAACCACTTATGGATGAATAAAAAACTTACTTAATTACTTACTTACTTGCATCATAGTGCCTCCGTGCGCAGGTATACCTTCTTCTGGTGATAGATCACACCTTACAGGGGTGTACCATTTGATTTTGAAGCTGCCTTGTGGACGGAGCTTAATCTCTTGCAAATATAGGACCAAAGGATCGTTCTGGTTAAGCAACAGTTCAAGCTCAGGACAATGTGTTCTTATTCTGCGTATGTTCCATTGTAGAATAGCCATGTTCTTTACAATGGGATAAGTTGTACATTGTGGTTATTTCTATTTTGAAGGCTTCAGAGATCACTTCAGTTCATTCTTTTTAGGTGCCAGGCTAACACCTTCTACAGGAATATGGTCCTGTCTCTTTATCACTATTGTTCTGGCAGTGAGGGCAGTATCACCTTCCTTCATCTTCTCCACTTGGGAGGCCCCCTTTCCAATTGAAAATTTCAGTTTGAGTACCTCGAACCGATTGGAAATAGAGATAGGCAAAGTTGAATGTTGCCGACCTGAGCCGATTCCAGACGAACCTTAGAAGAGGACCTCCGTAGAATATTGTTTCCCTTTGTTGTTTTGGGAGTGGACTTTACGCTTTGCTAGAGGAAGTCGGTTCTCTCATAGCTGGTCTTGAACTTTCTTTCAGGCTCTTTATACATTATTAGCTTGCCAGTCTTGATGGTCAAGGTCAATTGCTTTGGTGGCAATTTAACTGTAGCGCTCTTTGCAGTTTCAGATGTAGGAGATGTTGATACTAACTTAGATGTTGAATTCGAAGGTCTAGGAAGTGAGCTGACTGTGAGAACCTTTTCTGCAATAGTAGCCTCATTTATATCGCAGGTTTGAGTTGCGATTTCCCGACTTTGTACCGACTTAGCTACAACTGAGCTATAGGTACCATACTTCGGGTCAGAGGGTTGGTAGATTTGCAACAGTTTCCGGGCTTCCAAAGAGGACACCCAAATCTCCTGGACCATCTTTTCCTCTGCAAAAAAGGGACAATTACAGGAACTTGATGGATGTTCACCATTAAAATTAACACACATTGGATCTGACATGCATTCTCCGTCATGCCAGATTTTACCACAGTTAACACAGGTAGATTCGCCGTTGCAGAATTCACTGGTGTGGCGAAAGCACTGACATTTATAACATCTGAGTGGATTCGGTGTATATGGTCTTACCTCAATGGATTCATACCCTCCATTATCCTTTGTGGGAGAGCTACCCAATCAAAGATAACAAACACCTCACTTGTTAAACTGTCCAATGTGTAGGTGTTTATCACACCGCATGAGGACTTCAAAGTTTTATGTACGTCAACCTTTGCTGGATAGCTGGCTAAAATTTGGGCCTTAGGTATTTTTGCAGCCTGGAATGCTGATTGTGCTTCTACCAGGAGTGTGCCATTACGAGCTCTTATGCAAGATTTTATAGGACCAGCAATGTTATCAAGACCCTTTTGAATGACAAAAGGGCTTACAGTAAAGAACTTTCTTCCTTCCTCTGTTCTATTAACAATCAAGTAGCGAGGACCACAACACTCGACTACTTCTTTTCCAAAATCTGTATCATGAATTTTTTGGATTTTGCCATGAAAATAAATTTTAATTTTCATCCCCCAGTGCTCCCCAGCCACCATGGAGTCCAACAAGGGGTCACCCCATTGGGAGGACAGGGCTACACAGGGGATATAGCAGGCTTGCCCTGGAGTTCGGGAGTACCTAGTCCTGGCCGATTGACCAGGGGTGGGCTAGTCCCTAGCCTCCCTTTAGGTGAAGCAGAAACCAAAATGGTGTATTAAGCTGCGTACCCCCTAGTCACTGATAAGACAGAAGGTCCAGGCTCAGATATGCAACTCTCAACCAACCAGGATATTCCTTTCCACCAACCCGGGTCTCTACGCACTACCAGCATGTGGTTGGGCATTTTGACCTATGACTCCCTCACACTCGCAGGTTGCTCGCACAAGGGAGTTAAGGCTGGCTCGGGACCCCGGGTGCGCCAAGCCCGTACCTATCATAGTAGGCCTTGGGAAGACCTTGGACCTCCCTGTTCACTCCATTGGTGTCCAAACATGCGATTCAATTTGTTTCAAATCATTAAAGCATAATGGCAGTAACTCCATCTTGTTGAAACCTTCCCCGCTGTCTGTGCAATGGCAGGGCATTAGAAAATCCAATAAAGTCAAATCTATCACTGCAATTTAAGAATACTAGTTCACATTAACTTCAAAGAAACGTGGACCAATCACGACATAACCTATCTCTTCACTAACCTAATGCACCCATGCTGTATTTTCCACAGACCAGTATCATGGATTTTGGGTATGCACATGACTGCCCAAGTAAAATAAATAAACACTCATCACTGAAAAGAATATGTTTAATAAATTCATTATCATTGTCCATATGATCTAATTTCAAAACAGTTGCCTGAGGATCATTGTTGTATATTGTGTGAATATGTTGCATCCTGTATGGTTGAAAATGTACTGATTTTAAAATTCTTCGAACAGATTCTTTGTTCATTCCACTCTTTCTAGACACATAGTGAATTGATCTCTTGGGGCTTTCAGTTAGCTTTGCAACAATGGTAAAGGTGTTGCCTTCATCTGTCTTTGGACTACCACTTCATTTTGCATCCAACACATCCTCTTAAATTTATTCAAAAGATTACTTATTGCTTGAATGATTTTGGAATTTCAGGATCCTGCCTGTGAAATTCATCTGCAGCCTGTCTCACAATTCTATGATTGTCACCACAAAGCAGCACTAGTTCAACTCTATGCTAATTTATGAGCATGGTTGATTTTAATTTTCTCGCTAATGATCTAAACCTTACTTTCAAGAGAGTTACTGGCAGATGATAAGCAATGAACTGTTTCTTAGTAGTAGTACTAGTAGTAGTAGTAGTAGTGAAGCTTTAGGGCACACAATGGCAATGGTTATTAGCACCCAAACAAGGGGGGTAATAAAAAAAAGGACTATACTGTTTCTTAGCAACACATTTCTCATTTGTTATTCATTGAAATAATTATTTAATTATTTTATTGATGTAACTAATGTTTCTACAATATGCAGATGTGATCTTTAGCTTAAGTCTAAAGCAGAAGATCCCTTTTACATAAGTAAAATCACTGAAAAATATTGGATTTACTAATCAACTTGTGGCTACACTTTTCTTAAATGGATACCTTGAACACGACATGTACGAAAATAGTTCATGTATTCTATTTTACAATGTAAAACTTATTTTTCAATTAACTGTTTAATTGAACATGACATGTACAAAAATAGTTCATGTATTCTAGTTTACAATGTGAAACTTATTTTTCAATTACCTGTTTAATAAAATTGAACTTTTTCTACTTTCCCCCTATCTCAAGTAGCTTTTGGGCCCACATTTAAGGAGTATTTGAGAGTTGGCACAACACAAGAGTAGTTAATTACATAAAGATTACAACAAGAGCAGAAGCTTTCCTGATGATGTATTAACTCTAAGTATTCTTGGGCTTCTAGCCCGGTAAGTAGATGGATTGACTGCAATGTTTTGAAGATATGCATCATCTTCGTCTTCAGGGTAAACTGGCTAGAAGCCCAAGAATACTTAGTATACAAAAATTGTTTTTTTTACATTTATAGAAACTATTATTATTCATTGAACCTTAAGCCATATAAAGCAAAGTGACAATATAGCTAATGTGGATACTGCTAAACAATCAATAAATGAAAAATATTCAAACTAAATATCATATTCTCTTTTTAGGTGACTAAATACCTCAGTATAATTGAATAATATTGGAAGAATCTGAGGTGATTAATAATCATTATCCACTACTTACATGTCTAAGAGTACAATTATCTTCATTTTCAACCCCAGATGCACAGATAAGAACCTAGATGACTTGCATTTAGGCAAAATTGCCTATTCTCTGAGTTTACTAAGATTGTACCACCTATTCCATTCTATTCTCATTGTTTTCTCTGCTCTTCTCCCTTTCTCTCTTTTTCTTATCAACTTTTCTTTTATCTTTTCCAAATATTGTTTTATTCTTTTAATCTTCTTCTCTTTACCTTCCCATTCAATATTACACATGCTCTTTCTCTCTATTTATATATACAGACATACAGAGTGTCCTAGAATTCAACCTCACAAATTGAAAGGGTTGCAGAGGGGTCCTAGATAAACAGTTTGAGGTAGGGAACCTATTGTCCCTTTTACCAAATGTCGAAGTTATGGCATGCTTTCTGGATCACACATCAGTGACAAATCAAAAGAATATGGATATGTGTGTCCTTCAGAATGCCTTATTTGTATACCAGCAGTCAAAGTAATACAGTGTTGGTGCACAATCAATACAATATTTCAAATTCTTGGACTTGCATTTAGGCAAAATTGCCTATTCTCTGAGTTTACTAAGATTGCACTGATCTTTGTATTTCAATTATTTAGTTTTTTTTAATTCTGTTGTTTTCTCTCAAATAGGTAATAAAACAACTAGGTTTGATGTAAACATTTATGTTGAAATGAGGAAACCAAACTATGATTTTAGAATGGAATTAAAAAAACAAACGAACAAAATCAACTCTGCCATTTCTAGTAATGTGTCTACTATGAGAACCATGAATTTCTAGGCATTATATATTGTAAAGGTATTCATTTTATATGCAAGAAAATAAATTATTTCAATGAGGTGCAAAACAGAGATCACTAGACTGACATCTTAAGATAATCTAAGTTATGAACTTCTGAGTGTATGTGCTCTTTGATATCATATGGTGCCATTGCGATGCATAGGCACTAATAGTATCAACCTGAGCAACAGAGGGTCAGTTTAACTGCTTTGTGTTTCACTGCTGCAGGTTGATTATAGTTAATCTGAACCATGGCAAACATATTTTCAATTGTTGAGATTGTAAAGATGCTATGATTTATGGGGAAACAAGATGAATCTGTAGCTGAATTGATTATCACGGCAATATATGAATGCAAACAAAGGAAACAATATAAAATAAAGACACCTACAGAGGTTTGAGCCTCAAGCTCCCTCAACATCTGAAACAGATGCCCACATGGTAACCATAGTGCTTAATAATGCCACTGTATCTGCACTCTCTAAAAAAAAAAAAAAAAAAAAAAAAAAAAAATAATAATAATAATAATAATATAAAATATAATTAATAATAATAACAATAATAATAATATAATATTATATAAAATATAATAAACAATAATAACAATAATAATATTATTATTATTTTTATTGAATCAGTAAATCCTTGTACAGTTGACATCGGACAGGTCATTTGCTTATAATGTACTATTTACAATTCATCTAAATTATACAGATAATTATTAATGAGATATTCTTTCAGCTTATGTTTGAATCATGTTTTTTGAGTGTTGATTAAAATTTTTAGTGGTACTGGTAACTTATTGAGTAAAATTGCCTCTCTTGTGCCAACATCTCTTTCAGTGAAACTTTTATTTGTGTGTCTAAAAAGATTGCAGTTATTTCTTGTATATTGGTTGTGCACTTGATTGTTTCTTATTAATGGTTGCTTATCTGTTGTATATAATATACTTCTATAAATATACAGAGAATAAATGGTTAAAAGCTTATTATTGATAAATGCAGTTCTACATGATACCCATGAGTTCATCTTATACATTAATCTGATGCTTTTCTTTTGTAAAATAAGAAGTTTATTCATCTTAGTTTTAGTGCCCCCCCCCCCGGCCATATTTTCATACCATATGTTAGGTGAAGATAGATGCATCCAAAGTAAATTCATTTTAAAATTTGAACATCACCATAATTTTGAAAATACATCAGTAACTATATTGATTTGCTAACAACACTGCATATATAGTCTATATGTTCTGTCCATTTTAAACAGTTGTCTACTTTAATGCCTAAAAATTTGTGAGTGTAAACATTTTGAATTACCATATTCTGAACCTGCAAACTGACATTGTTTAAATTTTTATTTGACTTATTGAATCCATTATCGTCGTTTTTTGGACATTGCATTTCAAGTTCAAAGTTTCAAAATAATTGAGAAGTGAAGATGTGCAGTTCTTTATGTTTCTATGAGTTCTTCGTCTGCATAGGTAGCAATGGCAGTACTGTTAAGGTGTACTATATCATTCACAGAGTGGGCCCAACACTCTGCCTTGGGGTACTCCATATTTCACCGTTTCTATTTTGGATAAACCTGCCATTCTTATACATAATTTCAGTCATTTGTTTTCTGCCAACTAAGTAAGTGCCAATTAACTCTTTAGGGAGGCCTCTAACTCCATATATGTCCAGCTTCTTTAGAAAAGTATTGTGATCCACACAGTCAAACGCTTGCGATAAATAAAAAAATTTGATGTGTTCCATTCACATGACTTTCTCTATATCTCTGCAACAAATTTTTGTTGAAAAGTTTATGCTTCTATTTAATTCATGGTAAGTGAGAAAAAATTAGCAGAAATAGTCTTATTACTTGCTTCCCTGTAAGTAGAAGCGGAATAAGGGATTGATATAGGTTAAAGTGATAGCAAAAGATGGTTGCTATGTAACTCCTTTGTTTGTATGGACACGAGTTCAC
Organism: Hymenopus coronatus; assembly: GCA_030762935.1. Lineage (NCBI taxonomy): Eukaryota > Metazoa > Arthropoda > Insecta > Mantodea > Hymenopodidae > Hymenopus > Hymenopus coronatus. The sequence goes on from CM060895.1 coordinate 111,440,181, forward strand.
AAAGTCCTGTATGAGAAAAGTGTGTTTTTTATAGCTGAAACCAAAAACAAGGAATATCTCAGAAACAACCAACTGCTCGAAAAAAAAATGTATATAGCATAAATTGTGTGTTTTAAACTGTTCTACATTTGTTGTGTGGTAAGTTTTTGTCCATCTCTTACAGTTTAGCAGTTATGCAAAATTCCGTAAAATTGACCCAGAATAAAGTAGTCTTCAGAGGCTATTCCCAGAAAATTCAAAATATACATTTTATTTGTCAGGTAAATATCTTTAATATATGATAGTTTAATCAAAATTGTTAAGAGCCATTTTTTAGAAAATCAAAATTTTCGAAAAAAGTTACATGTAAAGGGTAGTTTGGGGTGGGGGAATTTTCTCAAAATCTTCGTGTTGCATACCTGGAAGATACTAAACTTAAATACCAAGTTTGGTATTTTACCGACTTTTCGTTTTTGAGTTATCGTGTTCACAGGCACACGGACACACGGATACACTGACACACGGACACACCCACACAGACCTTTTTCTGAAAAAACTTTTTTTTGGATACAGGGGACCCTAAAACATATATTTCCGGTGAAATCTCAGTATCGAATTTTTTGGTGCAGAGCGTAATACCTTCTCTATATACTACGTACATAGTACATGTAGAGAAAGTAAAAATAGAGTGCTAACCTTATTATTACTTTGTACCTTTTCTACTGTTATCACTGATAGCAATAATTGTGGATCTGTTTTTCCGAAAGCCATGCTAGAAGTTTTCCATTATATTGTATTTATCAAGATAGGAAATTGGTCTAAATAATATTACTCTCTCAAAAATGTTTGCAATTTCGGAGATTAGGGTGATTGGCCCATAGTTATTAATATAATTTTTATTACCTTTTTTGAATACTGGCTTAGTTATTCCCACTTTTACAATATCTGGGAATTTTCCTTTTTCTATGGAGAAGTTAATTAAATATGTTAATGGCTTAATCAAGGCTACTTTACATTGTTTTAATACAAGTGGACAGATCTCATCCCACCCCCAGCTTTGTTTATTTCCTAATTTGTTAATTAAATCTTCTGTGACTGGTTTGTAAAAAACAGAAGATGATATGGAAGTGACAGTCTTTCCACCATACTTATTTGGATCTGATATTTGGCCAGCAACATTAATAAAGAAGTTATTGAATTTTTCGCTTATTATTTTAGGGTTTTCTATCAAGTTACCTAGGATGTTTAATTCAATATTTCTGTGGGTCAATTTATTCTTTCTTGTGTTATTTAATATACTCCAAGCAGATTTGGTAATATTGTTTGATTTCTCCATTTTTTCTCTGTACGTTTCAGCTTTTAAATTATTTACACTTTTTAGATATTCAGATATTACTTTCTTATTCCTATTTTTGTAACATAAGGAAGATGTGCTTTTATAAAGGTCATATAGATCTTTCATTTTCTCTTTTTGCCTTAGTTCTATGGGAAATTTTACCCTTTCCTTTTTTATAGTGTTAGTAGTTATTTGTTTTAGTAATTTGTTAGCATGCTTACCAAGTTACAAATATTTTGTTCATTTATACAGAGGATTATTTTAATTTGTTAGCCCTCTATTTCATAATGTTGGGTTCTAAAATGTACAAATTGAGCATAATGATCCGAGATATGGGTATTAATTACAGAAGTAGAGAATGCTTGAATATTGGATGAAACATGATCGATTATTGAAGATGTGTTTTCAGTCATACGAGTAGGTTCTAAAATTATATCCTTAATATTATACATATTATGGATCTCAATTAATTCTTTATAGATAGTGTCTGTATTATCAATATTTATGTTAAAATCACCTGAAAGAATAACACTAGTAGCTTTATTTGTAAACTTTTGAAGCATTGTTTCAAGTTTTAAAATAAGTTGTGTTGGAAAGGTTGAGGGTGATCTACACAGACCAAAAATTGTTATATTTTCCTTACAAGATAGTATTTTAATTCTTGATACCTCAAATTGTTTTTCAATACAAAGACTTTCTACATTTATTTGAGAAATATTAATATCATTTTTTGCAAATATTATAACCCCACCCCCTTTAAAAGTATCCCTGTAATATGCACTAGCAATTTTGTAGTTTACAAATCTCATCTCTATTCATGCCATGTTCAGTATTATACAAATGTCAGCATTTAGCTCATTCAGGATGTATGACAGAACCATTTGTTTTGACCTAAGATATTGAATGTTCAAGTGAATCACTTTGAGGCCTTGGGATAAGTTGCTTACTTGTTCTTGGCCAGTGTTTTCATTTTCATTTGCTAAGTTTGTTGTTTGTGGGTGGATTAATTTGCTATTAACTGGGTCTTGAACATTAACATGATTTACATCGCAATTATGTAAATTTAATGGGTTTTCGTTTACTGCAGTAATGGAGTTGTGAGTTAGATATTTGGGTTTATAGTTCCTTACCCCATCTACCCTATGCAGTTAGTTTCCCATAACAGAAGAGATAACTTTACAAAATAATTCACCGAACTGGAAGAGCCCTTTACAGTTGAGATGCACCCTATCTCTAGCATAATCATTATAACCTAATCAGAAATTACCATCCAACATAATACAATTCCTCATGTTGCACAGCCAGTTGAAGTTACGAAGCCGGGTGATTAGGTCATGGTTCATTGCAATGGCGTAGTAACCCTTACTACATGTTATATTATAACGCAGAATTTAGTGCCCATACCTGTTTGCTTTGGATCCCTCTACAATATTGCCAATTTGTGTGGTTGAATTCTGGGACACTATATGTAAGTGTAATTATCTGATTTTAAATATCTGAATATGATAAGAGATAAAAAAAAGCATAGGCTGAACTTTATGGAACACATTTAGAATTTCATTACTAAATTGTGAGCGCTCTAGACATCATCATCAGCAACAGCAGCAGCAGCATATCAACAACACTACCACCACATTCTGTCAGCCATTGTCAATAAATCAATCATTATAATCCTCAGTCAGTCCGTCATTCATATGGTGGGGCTGCGGGGTGGCCGAATTGTTAGACCAGTCTTCTCTCACCTAGATGGCTCGGATTTGATCCCAAGTGACCACATGTGAAATTTGAGGTGGACAAAGTGGTGCAGGGGTGGGTTTTCTCTGGGTTCTCCGGTTTCCCCCACCATTGCATTCCACCGGTGCTCCATCTTCATTCCATGTATCACCAGTGTCATCGCATGTGGTGCCATGGTAGTAAAAGTGGGCATTAAACACTATAAAAAAAAATTCACATGGTGATTCACAATCAATTAATTACTCAAACAACACTCATCACCATTATAATGTTATCAAGTTATCATAATTGCCAAAAATAAAATAATGTGTCAGTCATCATTGTCATTCATAAATCAATCAATTAATCAGTAACCAAAAACTGTCATTGCCAATCACTCATATAGAAAATTGTCATATCTCAGCCATTCAGTCAGATCTAATATAAGAAAAGGAATAATAATAATGATAATAATAATAATAGTAATAATAATAATAATCACCATCATCATCTTTGTTACTATTGTTATTAATTATTAGTCACCATTATAATTATAATGTAGTGGTTAGCTTATGCAACTAATTCAAGAGGCTGTGTTCAATTCTAAAATGAATAGAGTTTACTTCATAGTGAAGTTTGTCTTTGGAAGGTAGCTTTAGTACAGGCTTACTTGTGCTATCATTGTGCTATTCATTCTCAGATGAAGTCATTTTTGGCATAAAACCCTTTAAAATGTAATTATTTTTGTACTGATGAAATGTATTTTTTAAAAATATGTAGTAAATGATGTTATATGCTTACAGAAAATGAATGTTGCAACCCAGGGATTAAGTTATGATGCAGTTGGCAGCAGTACATCTGGAGCAGCCATGCTTTTAATACTGCAAATTTTACCACAGCTAGATGTTTTAAAAAGGTGTAGGGATGGGTGGAAGGCAATCGCTGACACTGCTAAAGATGAAGTTGAAACCTTAAGGTTGAGAATAGCCAGAGATCAAATGAAATTTAAGCAAATTGAAAATGAATATTATCTACGAATATCCTCATTCAGACTTCGAATGCAAAGAGCTATTGATGAGAAGGATAATGTCAGTAACATTCTTTTAAATACAGGAATGCAACTCCAAAAGTTGCAGAATCATTCCAAAATGATTGCTGCAAATTTCAGCACCGAAAAGCAAAATTTTATGAAACTAATGAATGAAAGTAACACATATATATTAACCAGCAAAGAATTCTTTAGAAATATTAGCACAAAGTTAAGATCAGTAATGCTGAATAATGCAACAGAGGAATATAACAAAACACTAAAAAATGAAAATAATTTTGAACATGAAATTAGACATAGTTTAGAAGTATTGGCTAAGCTTATTGAAAACATGAAGAAAGAATTACTTGACAAGAATAGCAAAATAGCTGAAGCCACAGAAACATATAATGAACTGATGGAAGAAAAGAAAAGCTGTTTATCTTCTAATGAGGAGCTGCAAGAAGAACTACATGAAGCAAAGGAAATAGAAGAGAAACTACAGGAAGTAAAGGAAGAAAAACAAGAATTGAAGTATATCAATGAAAACTTACTGCATCGAATACTGTCAATTGTGGAAGGAACAACAGCATATCATAATATGACATTGGAAATCATATTAAAGCAAACTACGTCAGCAACAAGAGGCATCCAAAAATACATTGTTGAACCTGCAGTAAGTAATTTAACTAGCTATGATGCCCAATAAGTGATATTTTTTACCACTTTCATTTTTCTTTCATGCATGTGTATAAGTTTATTTCT